>CAVLJG010000004.1:74909909-76180672 GCA_963669975.1 Acanthoscelides obtectus | reverse complement strand
TCTCATGCTGATAGAAGGCAAACATAATAGCATTCGGAGAAGCACTATGTGCTATGCCGAGAGCATGTCCAATTTCATGAAACCAACACCTGATAGAGAATGATGTCAAAAATCTCAGATAGCAAATATAAATTCGTTTACCCCCAATCAAATCTTGACTGAAAAAAATTAGGCAGCAAATATACAATAATCATACACGAATTTACTATATTTCTAAATTTCTACTCTCATGTGCAACTTGTAATTGGAATTTCCGCCGGACAAACGATACATTCATGTATTACTAAGAATTATATAAAAAATACTGCAACCGCAATGAATGTTGTTTTCTCGATAAAATGGTACTGAGAATATGATGCATATAATATGCATATTTACGATACAATATCTCATGCACGCGTGTGTTATCTCAACCACGTATTTATATTTAGCGAGCGCATGCAATAGTCATCATTGTTTCACACTTAACGCACAACGCTGCAAGCTGGAACAACGGCCGCAGTACAATAGTGCTTCGAGAGAGACGAGATAGCGAAAATTTTAAAAAAGTAAGTGCTATTTTATTTAATATTTTTCTTTTTTATGTCTCTAAGTGCAACTGTTTTTTCGTGTTATGCTTCAAAATAGTTAGACGACTCAATTTTTTTATAGATGGATTTATCAAAATTAATGTTGCGTCTTCGATTGTAGACCGCAAACCTATCAGAAAATTAAAGGACCTACCAGTCGGGACACCATTTGCAATCCAAGCAGCTAAAGTGGTCAAGTCGAAATTTGGGGAAGCCGTGCTACTAGATTTAGGACCGGAAGTGCTATTTCTACCACAGCGGGTGACGGAAACGTACCAGCCGGTCATCGACGAACTTTTTCACGGAAAATACTCGATCATCTTCCAAGGGGAAGTGGACGTAGGGAAAAGCCGACCGCTAGCATCATTCAAAATAGTGGAAAATTAACAAAGCAGAGAACAGGAGGAGGAGGACAGGGTGAGCATTTTTATATATTTTTGAGTAATGTGTTTGCTTGAAAAAAAAAATGTCGTCTTTTCAAATGTCTTCAAATAAGGTTAAAAGATCATCAAACAAACAGACGGTGTTCTACTATCAATTGTTTAGTCTACGGAAAATTTTATTTGATAATTTTACAATCAGAGACGCGGAAGTGTGGCTGAAACGAATAGAAAAACAAATTAGATTATGTAAACGGGTAATTCGTAGTAGAAGGCAAAATAAATTATCTGTAGGGACCTGTAGAAAAGTAGAAACAAATTTGGGGCATTTTAAACATTTTAGAAAGTTGATTTTAACTAGACATATTGGGGCAGGACTTCACTTAACATTGGGTCAGAGGGTTAGATGGGAAAATGTAGAATCGAGCTTTCAAAGTAGAATAAAAACCGGTTCCATAGCTAATTTGCGTCATAAGGACTTGAATCAATTTTTAGCAGATTGTGTAGTTGTTTTTAAAAGGAAAATTAGGAATATTTTGAACACCCATTGTGCGCTCAAAGTAAATACAACATTTTGCGGGGAGTTTATTAGGAAATCGGGGGATAATGAAATTTTGGGAATTAAATATATTAATACTAAAAATCATATTATTGATACATCAACTCAAATAGACGAGTGGTTTAAGATATATGTGAAAGATAAACTTTTAAACGAATTATCGGAATTTGCTGAAAAAGATTCGGGATTTGCGTTAAATAAAATTATTTCCTTAGTTGTTAATATCAGTAAATATCAATTGGGAAACGGTTCATCTTATATTAGACTACCAGAACCGATTATAAGGAAAAATGCTTGTATAAACATTAAAAATATAGATCAAAATTGCTTTTACTGGGCCATTGTAAGCGCTCTTCGGACTCCTAGCAAAAAAAGACATGCAGAACTAACCTCCTCATATCCACACTTTACTGACGTTTTACAAACAGAAAATTTAGATAGTCCTATGCTGCTAACAAAAATTTCAAAATTTGAAAAGATGAATAACATTTCAGTCAATGTTTACGCTTTAGAATTGATCGAAACAGAAAAAAAATCATTTTACATAGTAGTACCAGCAAGATTAACGGAAAATAAACGGGATACGCATGTTAATTTACTTTTAGCTCAAAATAAATATTATCCGCGTTTAAATGATTATGATGCTCCTCCACCAGCGCCAGCAAATGAAGATAATGATTCAATCGATGAAATTAAATATCACTATTGTTGGATTAAAAATCTTTCGCGTCTTATTAGTAGCCAGTTAAATAACATCGTGAGAAAAAATTTATTTGCGATAGATGTCTGAACTATTTCCATCAGCAAAATAAATTAGTTGAACATGAAAAACTGTGTTCTAAATTTAATAAATATAAAATTAACCTTCCTAAAGAGAGCTGCGTTGAATTTAAAAACTTTACATACCAACAAAATACTCCTTTTGTTGTTTATGCAGATTTTGAATGTCAATTAGAAAATCATAAAGAAAGTAGCGTCGTAAATTTAACTAAAACCATAAAATATCAAAAACACGTTCCGTATAGTGCTGGTTTCTATGTAAAATGCAGCTATGATGATAGCCTTTCTTATTTCGAGAGCTTTCGAGGTGCAGATTGTATGGATTGGTTTGCAAATCGTATGGCTGGTGTTGCGCAATTTGTAAACTCAAAAATAAAAACAAGCGTACCTATGATTGAAAAATTAGACACATGTAAGGCAACATCATGTCATATTTGCGGTAAGAGATTTTCAAAAACAAAAAAAGACATAATCGTTAGAGATCACAACCATTTCAGTGGAGAGTTCAGAGGTTACGCACACCAAGCATGCAATCTGAACTTTAGAAAATTGTTTGTTGTGCCGGTTATATTCCATAATTTAAGTGGGTACGATAGTCACTTTATGATTTCGAATTTATGTAAAAAAGGTCGCTTAAGTCTACTTCCCATCAACAAAGATAAATACATCTCCTTTACGCTGCACTCAGATGAAAATAACATTAAATTGCGGTTTATAGACTCTTTTCGATTTATGGGGGCGTCTCTTGATGAATTAGCTGCAATTTTAGCAGAATCAGAAAAGAAAATTTTACAAAGAGAATTTCAAAATTTAGATGAAGATAAATTCAAATTATTAACACAGAAAGGAGTTTTCTGTTACGATTACATTGATTCGTTGAAAAAATTAAATGAAACGACTTTGCCCCCAATTGAAAAATTTTACAATAAATTAAACGATGAAAGTGTAAGTGACGAGAAGTATGCTCATGCGCAATCTGTTTGGCAACAGTTTAACATTAAAACATTAGGAGAGTATTCTGATATATATTTAAAAACAGATATTCTGCTTCTTGCCGACGTTTTTGAGCAATTGCGTAAAAAATGTTTCTCCACCTATGGTCTGGATCCTGCGTGGTACTATACAATGCCCGGATATACGTGGGACTGTATGCTCAAATACACTGGGTGTAAGTTAGAACTACTAAAGGATCTAGATATGGTGATGTTTTACGAAAATGCTATAAGAGGTGGAATTTCGGTGTGTAGCAACCGATTTTCGGAGGCCAACAATAAATATATGCCCGAATATGATCCTGAAAAGCCGTCCAAGTACCTTATGTACCTGGATGTGAATAGCTTATATGGGAAGGCTATGCAGCAACCCTTACCCTACGGAGGGTTCAAATGGGTAGATGATGTAACATCGTTTGATGTGATGTCAATACCCGACGACTCTGACGTAGGGTACGTGCTACAAGTCGATCTATCGTACCCACAAGAACTGCACGATAAACACAAAGATTTTCCGTTTGCGGCAGAACGTAGCGTACCACCCAGCGACGGCGGGGTAAAATTGCCGAAATTAATGGCAACACTTACGGATAAAAAAGAGTACACGGTTCACTATAAAAATTTAAAACAAATGCTAGCTAATGGGTTAAAGTTAACGAAAATCCATAAAATTTTACAATTTAAACAAGCAGCCTGGCTGAAACCCTACATCGAGTTGAATACTCGATGTAGAGCTGCAGCCCGGAATGATTTCGAAAAAAATCTTTTTAAATTAATGAATAATGCAGTATTCGGTAAGACCATGGAAAATATACGTAAGCACCGCGTATGTAAAATCGTTAAATCTTGGGGTGGTCGCTATGGGGCAGCAAACTTGATTTCGAGTTTTCGGTTCCACAGTCGCACAATTTTAGAGGAAAATCTGGTGGTTATCGAATTGAACAAGGCTGAAATAACGTTTAACAAACCTCTGTATGTAGGGCAGGCAATTCTAGACCTATCGAAACTAGTCATGTACGATTTTCATTACACCTATATGCTACCAAAAATGGGTGCAGAAAGGTGTAAGCTCATGTACATGGACACAGACAGTTTTATCTACGAATTGCAATGTGAGGATGCATATGAGGAGATCATTAAAGCTGATTCCAGTAAATTTGATACTTCGGATTATCCTGAAAATAACATATATAAAATACTGCGTAAGAACAAAAAGGTGCCGGGTCTAATGAAAGATGAAAATAACGGTAAAATTATGACACATTTTGTTGGACTTCGAAGCAAAATGTATAGTTACAAGGTGCAGGGTGGGAAGGTGGTTAAAAAATCTAAAGGGGTTAAGTACAATGTTGTTAAAAATAAAATTGCATTTGAGGATTATGTTGAATGTTTGAAAGAATTTAAGGAAAAAACAGCTACACAACGCTGTATCAGGTCGTATGCACACAACGTATATTCTGTTGAACAGTCAAAAATTAGTTTAAGTCCGTATGACGACAAACGTTATTTAATTCCGAACAGTTTTGACACACTTCCGTGGGGGCATTACAGTATCTTATAATAGCGTTTTTTTTTTGTTATAGATGAATGCCCCAACATTATCAGAGTTAGCTGTTAGAAAAATTTGCGAATCAATAACATCATCAGCAGTAGAATTCATGGAGCAGTCTCCACTACCATGGAAATTAACTACGGAAATTGTGAAACAATTTCCTTTATATAAATGGCACGCTATGATTAAAGAAGCCAAAAATGATCTTGATTCTTCATATACAGGAATTAACTTTATTAGATGTCACAAAGAAATAGATCCAAATTTAATTCACACTATATTAGGAAAATCAGATTGGGGTTATGTTTTTGAAGATTATTCTAGTTACTGTCTATGGACAAGTGGATATTGGCTGGACCAATATTACCTACACGTATGTAAAAATTGTTTATCTAAATTTAAAGAAATACATAAAACTTTAAATAAACGTTTATTTGCCTGCTATGACCATTCTCACGAGGTTCACGATGCACATGACATTATTTTGAACGTATACCAAAAAAAGTATAATTGGTGTCACAGCTGCTTTAAAAGCGTAGTGTTTGAACTAAAAGACCAGGAATCTTGCAGAGATGCCTTACATGATAGGTCTAGAAATAACATCCGAATCCGATTTGATGAATCTGATGTAGACAGCGATATTGAGTTTTAAAAAAAAAACATCACAGCAAACAAATTACAAAAAAATATATAAAAAGCGTTCATCCGTCCTCCAGTTTCTCTCTATCTATTGTACTAACATTTATATATATATTTTTTTTCAAACATGTATGTAGTACTAACATTTATATATATATATATATTTTTTCAAACATGTATGTAATTAGATTTAATAAATGAATATTTATAAAAAGATGTTTTATTGATTTCGTTAGATTTTTCTAGTAAGAAGAGTTCACAACAACAACAACAACAAGATGTCCTGATAGCTTGAGTCGTCAGAGGTGTGCAACATCAGAAGCAATGTTAGTGCGTGGTTGGAGTTCAAAACTTAGCGTGTTCAAAAACAAAAAAAAAAAACACGCACACACATAATACTAACATTACTTCTGATGTTGTGGCGCGGTTCTTCGGGCTATCAAGACATCTTTTTGGTATTTTTGAACAAAGTGTGCACGTCACGTGCGTCACGTATCACGTCACGTGCGTCACGTATCACGTCACGTGCGTCACGTATCACGTCACGTGCGTCACGTGTCACGTCACGTGCGTCACGTGTCACGTCACGTACGTCACGTGTCACGTCACGTCACGTGTCACGTTACGTGACGTATATCATAATGAAACGACAGATATGCATTTTTACAAAAACTTTATTAAAATCGTTCAAGATCATTAGCGATCCTATGTCTATAGAAAAATATATGTTGTCCTAACGCTATATGTTGTAAAGTACAGCCTACGAGCTTAAATGTATACAATTTTTGAATAGCATCTGAAAACGTATAATTTTGATCATTAAAACTAGCTCGAACAATCTTAAGCGCATTATAATAATAGCTTGGAAATTCAACAGTTTCTAGCATAGACATATACGGTACTAAAAGTTCATTATTTGCTTCTAAAAGAGCGTTCACGTCCATTTCTGAGAGGTAGAAACTAATGTTGTGCTTGGTTATTTCGAGAATTTTCGTACTATCATATATTAGTCGTCGAATTCTGCAATAGTCACCGCACTCGATTTCGACAGGATCATACTTGTCAGGAAGGTTCTTCTCCTCCTCCTGCTCCTCCGTCTCCTTCACCGTTACCACATTGAGCTGGGTGATTAATTGTTCCCACTCATAGGAACTGAAAGATAGTTTCAACCGTGATGAGTTCCACACAATTACAGCAGGAGTAAATGATCTCGCTGGGCTTAGACCGCATCCAATTTGGTATGATCCATTTGGAAACTGCGTGTACAGCAGATAATGGTCCTCGTTCTTGGCCGCTTCTTCGTACCTTTCCAGAATAGCATCCAGCTCACGGTCGTAGTTTACAGATGATTCGTGTGAGCTGCTGGTGGTGAGGTCAAACTCGCTGCAACTTGAACCACTACCACTGGTATCCATTTTTTTTTTTACTAGCTGCCTGACTGACTGACTGACTGACTGCAACCGACTGAGAACTCACTTTTAGCAGAAACCCCCCCACCCCATACACCTAGACGATCGCATCATTGTCAATCCAACTATTATGTTTTGCATCAAGGCCAAGCCATTTGACGTACATTTTTTTACCTTTACGACGTAAAACTTTTTCAACTAAATAAACATCTGGATTGGCTGTTTTCTGTAATTCTTCGTCATAAAAGGCTCCTTTGATCGGTGCACCTTGCATATCTTCGAGCATGTACGTTGCAGGGTTGGTAATATTAATTTTAGTAACTTTAAATAATTCCGTTGTCCAGCTTGGAACGTATCCCTTGTCGAATAGCATTTTGGTTTTGCTGATGCGTACAATGTCACCAACTTTAAACTTACGCGGGCCCGCGATTTTTAAATGAGTATATTTTCGATTTAAGATACATTTTTCGTTGGATTTATTAATTTGTGATGGTTTACATCCGATGGTTTGATGACGTGTTCCATTGTATTCATTGGTAATGCTTTGTAATATATCAATCCATTTATACGATCCCATTAAGCTAAAGTATTTGTAAAGTTTATTTTTCAACGTCCTTATGGCTCTTTCAGCAATGGCCGCTTTCTTGATGCTATATGTACTATAATGATTAATATCATGCTTCTTCATTAAAGTTTGAAATTTACTATTGTAAAATTCTTTACCTTGATCAGATTGTAGATTTTTCGGCGTACGTTCCGTATGTGCGAGGATATCCGAAAACGCACGAGTTATCTCCTCACCCGTCTTTGTCTTTAACGGTCTAGTCCACATAAACTTGGAAAAAGAATCGATTACGACGAGAATTAATTTGAAATTTTTATTTTGATGAGCATAAGGTCGCATTTCAGCCAAGTCCGTCTGCCATAAATCGTCTAAGCCTTTAATGATGGTACGTCGTCTTAGATAATTTTTTCGAGCAGGCTTGTGCAGCTCGTTAACTAGTTGTAGCTTCTCCTTGGCGTACGTCATCATGTTTTAACGCTTTAAATTGTTGTTCCATCGGCTTTATACGCTTAGCAAGATCGAATGTTTTCAATGATATATATGATGTGCGTCCTTGCAAAAGTTGTAATTCATTCAATGATATTTTTCCGTATTGGAGTCAAATCGGTATGAGACTTAATTGTAGCCAACTCCTGTTCTATTCTTGTTGTTATATTTGCAATAGAGTCATCTACATATTTTTTTGTTGCCATATGTTTACCAGAAGTAGGCGGATTTCTCGAAATAAACTCTGTTATTTGATCTGTTTTTGCTGTTATTTTTTTTAAATCAATCACTGAAGTATCTACGTATTTTTTAGTTGCCGCATCTGAATTATCTGTGGGATCTTTTATATTACACAACTTTACGTTCTTGAAGTCAACATTTCCATCAGAAGTATGGGGTAGTGTTAACTTTGGCGGTGTACGCATATACGGAAGTGTCTTTTGTTTATCAAAGCGACGTCCGAATTTATCAAGACTCATCGTGTAAATGAAAGACCAAGGAACTAGATTACTGTATTATATTAGCTTCTTTTAGCTCGTTGAGGATGGCTACTATTTCATTATCATGCGACGTATTGCCAGCTTCCTGAGATGCCATAAGGAGTTTAAGTCGATCGATTAATTCATTGGGATCATCCCAGTACACGTATTCGATTGGTTCCTCGTTGTATGTCAAGTAATCACCGATACCTTTTCCTGTTGGCGGTTTTGATGTTGATGATGTTGTTGTTGTTGTTGTTGTTGTTGTTGAGGGAGTGGATCTTGTTAATGATCGACTAAGTGGACTACGTATTTTTGTAGATGTTGATCGTGTGACAATTGTACCTTTATTTTTCTGCACATCTTTAAAGAGAGGCTTAATAATGTGATTATATTTAAATCCTGTCGAACCTTTTAGGCGTCCAAGCGAATCTAAATGAACACCGGTACTTTGCAATAGATTTTTATAGGGTTGTAAATCTGCATCTGCATAGTTTGGGTCATTATAGAATAAAAGTTGATACAGCCCAGGTGTGCCACGAAACCATGTACCTGCTAAGTTTGTCCCCTCAGGTAATATCTGTATTTGGCCAGTCGCTCTATCAAATTTAATTCGGCGTTTACCTAACATCCAACCAATGTTGTCGGTATATATAGGTCCATAATTTTTATCAATTTTATCGTTTTGTGTCCAAAAATCTTGTAAATAATTATGGCTTATTGGGGGATATTGATCTAAGTATTCTTCTATTGCTTCTTGTGAAAAATCAGCAGGACGCATTTCTTCAGGTAGTGGTGGTGTTTCAGGTCTCGGCGGTATATTACCTTGTTCATCAGTTGAAGCCACGTCTTCTAAATTGAGATAGTTTGGGTTCTGTGTGAATACATCATCATCATCATCATCATCCTGTTTCAATTTTTCCTCTTTTTTAATAATAAATGAAGGATGCTGCTGAGTCTTAGCTATTTGCTTAAGAGGTTCAGATATTGGTTTGAAAAGTTTTCTAATAGATTCATCTTCTGCAGTTCGACCTAACTTTAAAGTAAGATACTTTTTACGTATAGCTCGAGCAAGTTCTGCGATCTTTCTTTTATGACTAGCAACGGCAACTTGGTCCTTTGACATCATGTTACTGAATGATGGCGTACATGATAAGCCTACAATTTTATGTACTTATCAAATCCTACTCTGTATCGACCATAATTAAGAGGAAAGTCTTTAACAATAACTAACGTACCGTACTTTTCTGCCCAACATTCCGAACACATCTTTTTGAATTCATCAAAAGTAACATCTGGAGATACATGCTCATCAAATATATGTTTTAGATTAATTTCATCCTGCTTAAATAGTACTATAATGTTACAGTTGTCTCGTATGAGCTGTTTTGGAATTTTAGAGTATGTTTGGCAGAGATATGCAGCATCGATATCTTTATGACGACACATGGAGTAATACTCTCGAATTTTCTGCTGACCGTCACACGACACGTCGTCAAATATAAATATAGAGCTATTTTTAGCCTTACTTGGACTTATAATTTCCTCGTTATCCTTAAATGGGAAATAGCCAACACCCTTAGCAGCGGAAATCACTTCTTGAAGCAGTTGATACTTTGGTTGATACAACGATTTTGAATAAACGTAAACATTTTTAAACTTAGCACCGTTTGGATGGAAAAGCAGCGCTAGCATTACGTTCGTTTTTCCACATCCGCTTGGTCCGCAGATGATAGCGCGAAACGAATTCGGTAACAATTTACCATGTTTACTATGTTGAGTTTTTGCTGTAAAATCCAAGTTATCAATGGGTAATGACTGCTCTTGTTGAACAACCTTCATCGTGTGGCGTTCGAATAAGGAATGTGTAAAAGTATATATGTAGATATTGCTAACGCATCATCAACAGTTCTCATGTTAACGTACAAGGGTGAAGGTGTTGTAAACTCTCTGATAAATAATCTTCCGATAGAACTCCACGTACCTTCGTATCAGTTCCTGGGACGTAAGTGTGCGACAGATTAGGATATTTTTTTTTTCATTCTCACACATGTATATGTATATTTTCAGCGGGGACTAAATTAAAGAAGAGGTTAGCACGAGGAGATCCTGGAAAGAACCCATTGGATCGTGCTGCAAGAGACCACGATATTGCATACGCCTTATACAAAAATTTGAAAGACAGACACAAAGCTGATTGGATTCTTGAGAACCGAGCCTGGGAACGTGTAAAAGCACCTGACGCTTCACTAGGAGAAAAGACTGCAGCTTGGCTAACAACCACCGCAATGAAAGTTAAGCGAAAATTGGGTATGGGGCAGAAGAAATCATCTGTTCGACGAGGTGTTCTCACGAAAATCACAAAGTCCTTGAAGAAAAATGCTCCCACCACCACGACATTAAAAAAGTCTGCATTGGTTGCTCTTAAAGCGGCAAGATTAGCGGTGAAGAGTGCAGGTGGAAAACATAAAGTTCGACTACCGAGAATAATTCCGATCGAAGGAAAATCTGGGGGATTCCTACCCTTGATCCCCCTTTTCGCCGGATTAAGTGCCTTGGGGGCGCTCGCAGGGGGAGCTGCAGGTGTGGCCAAAACGGTCGTTGATGCCAAGAATGCACAAAAGAAATTGGAGGAAGACCATCGCCATAACAAAGCTATGGAGTCTTTGGGCAAAGGATTGTATTTGAGAAAAAATGCTAAAGGTGGTTATGGGTTGTACCTCAAAAAAAAAAGTCAAAAAAACTAAACATCAAGCTACCCAAGAAAGCGCTTTATGATTATGAAATAAAGCAATATGCGAAGCTCTTGAACATACCTCATTTCCGAGGTGTCTTCATGCGTGACACTTTACCACGAGACGGTCCACGTAAAAGAGAATGCGCCGTCGTGAACTTAGATATTTCACAAAACAACGGAACTCATTGGGTAGCTTATAAAAAGATAAACAACAACGTTGAGTATTTCGATTCATTTGGTAACCTGAAGCCTCCACAGGAACTTGTTCGATATCTGAAAAACGCTAAAATTTTCTACAACAACGATCCTTACCAAACTTATAATCAAGTTAATTGCGGACAATTGTGTTTGAAATTTCTATACAATAACAACAACAACGATGGATAATAAAACATTATCGGAATTTACATTAGAAGAGTTTGAGAAGAATATTCCGCCGCTGGAATATTTAATAAGCAATGTGAGACCTGCAGAATTATTGAGTATATGGCACAAACTGCCTGCAGAATACACATCCAATTTTGATCTTCAAATACGACTTCCATGCTATGTTCACTACAACAGACCTGATTGGACAACACATTGGGATGGACCGGCTACTGCTCAAGCAAATTGTTATTTCTGTAAATTATCCATTCGAAAATAAACAAAAAAAAAAAACTTGAATAAATGCTTAGTACACAGCTATATTTTTTCATTCATCATGTCGCAGTTGTTGAGAGTCAATAGCACTACTCATATATTTTCATTTCGTCCTTCAACACCGATAGTGTTGGATCCGAAAAAAGATTATGAATTGGCGCTTAGGTCTTTTACTTCATACAATTCCATACCGAATATTGAAAAAGGAGATAAATTTTATTATATCGACCGGATAGGTGGTGGTGGTGGTCAATTAAAAGTCATCGAGTTTCCGACAGGTTGTTATGAAATTACCGACATAGAAACATTTATACGAACGCAAATAAATCTTGAAAATGAAGTTGCTCCTCCGGATGATTATTTTTCTCTAAAACCTAACAATAATACACTGCAATGTGAAATCTTTAGCAAGTATTATAAAATAGTTTTTACAGAACCGAATAATCTTGGACATCTATTGGGATTCTCGAAAAAAGTTCTTAATCCTGGTCAAAAGCATTCTTCTGATTTACCTGTAAACATAATAAAAGTATCAACCATACACTTTGATGCTAACATTACGTCGGGAGCCTTTGACGGAGACACGCCTGCACACACGATCTACGAATTTGCTGTGACAGCCGATCCTGGATACGCTATAGTCGAAACACCTGTAAATTTACTATATCTACCTGTTATACCGAAACAAGAAATAACCAACATCACAGTGTTGGCTTTAGATCAAGACGGTCGTCCTGTAAACTTTCAAGGTGAAACTAGTACTCTTGTGTTGGAGTTGAGAGCGAAGCGCAGATGGGATTAGTGATTATAAGACATAGTGGTGCTTCCAAGGCAACTTCAGTATTACCCCAAGCACCTAAGCGACGACATCTACTACTAACTACATCAAATATCCTGTTTCTACGCTCACTTGGATATCATGTCAACAACAACAAGAATCATGTACAAAAAGAGAAAAACTGAGGAGGCAGCAGCAGCAGCATCACATACTTCTCCGATGTTTGATCTATATCGATCTCCAGCATTCGATGAATCTATTCGCAAGGCTGAGTATAGATCTTATACGCCGTTCATCAAGTCATTTAATTGTAATGATGTTGTGGAATTTAGCATCAATCAAGTAGATTCGTTCTTTGCAATGAACGCTTCCCTTCTATCTATCAAAGGAAAAGTTGAAATAACTGGAGGAGGAGGAGCAGGAGATGTATCTTTAGCTCCAAACTTTGGTGCCTTCCTATTTGACTCTTGCACTTACAGTGAATCCGCTAGAGAAGTTGAAACAGTACGTGATCCTGGTATTGTAAGTACTGTCCGAGCTTACGTATGTTACAGTGAGGAAGACTCAAATCATATGGCTATAGCTGGATGGAACTATCCTTCAACACCTATAATGGCGTCAACACATAACAAGTCTTTTAGCTTGCTAATGCCGCTTAAACATATTTTCAACATTTTCAATGATTATCCTATGATTACGTGTGGCAGACAAACTCTCAGATTTGTGAGAGCTAGAAACGATAACGATTGTATCATTATCAAGGAAAAAACTGGAACGACGACGACAGCGAAAATAACTATTGAAAGCATGGAACTGAAAATCAAACATATTTACCCGAGTGATGATGTGAAAGAACAACTTTTGAAAGCTATTCAAACTGATAAGCCGATACTTATACCATTTAGAAAATGGGATCTGAATGAACTGCCTGCAATTACCGCAGATGCGAGAAGAGAAATATGGTCAGTTAAAACTAGCACCGCAATCGAAAGACCACGTTTCATTATAGTATGTTTCCAAACCGGTAAACGTGACGTCGCAACCTCAGACCCTACCCTGTTTGATCACGTGAATGCTGCTAGTATTCGAGTATCTTTAAATGGTGAATACTATCCCAACGAACGTATGCAATTGGACTTTGCAAACAATCACTTTACTGAAGCTCATTTCAACTATAGCGACTTTCAAACCAGCTATACAACTTCTTCTTCTCCTCTGAAGAGATGTCTTTTAGATTATACCGCTTTTAAAAATCGCGCTTTGTTTGTTATTGACTGTTCCAAACAAGAGGAAACCATGAAATCATCAACTGTTGATGTTAGATTGGATATCGAAGCCGATACTGGCTTTCCAACCAACACCAAGGCCTACTGCATCATTATACATGACTGCTTAATCGAGTACTTCCCCCTCACCGAAGTTATTAAAACCATCTCGTAAGCAACGAAGGACTCTCAGTTCCGCATCAGACATCATGAGGATCGCGTTTGTTGACATTCAAGGCTTTACAGTTGACGGATTATTCGTACCTAAAGAACTATGTATCGAAATTGGTTTCAAGAAAAGTCATTACATCTTTACACCTCCGCAACCTTTTTCTACATTAAATACTAAAGACAAGAAAACTGTCGCTTACTTGGAGAAGAATTTCCATGGGCTTAAATATTCTTCCGGCGACGTTAAATATTCCAAGTTAAATGAAATAATTAAAAATAAGGTGATATATGCGGCTGACTATGTCTACGTTCGTGGAGAACAGAAAGCAAACTTTTTACTCAAGAAATGTCACATTTTTGGTGTTTTTCCCAACATTATTGATGTTTGCAAGTATGATGGTACACCGTGTGCTACTGGAAACTTTGTTGCTGATTCCAATCCATGCCACACCAACGGACAATTTTCCTGTACCCAGAGAAATGTTGAACGTCTACGCCACTGGTTTTCAAATATCATATTACCTATGTAGTTTTTTCTATTTTCAATAAAATATTAAACGTATTATTGTAGTTTTATTGAAAATACCTCTGGTTTGCGAAATAATTGTCAGAATGTCTATACTATTTTCATTTTGAACGGTATCATCCTGTATAATAATAACAGTACATCGTATACAGGTTATGAGACATTCTGACCGACCGACCGACCGACCAGAGGAGCCCACCACGCTATTTAGGTCACACCTTGCTATATACGATTTAACGATATACCGTCGGTCCATCGATCCGCTATTTTTCGTTGCACCCCTGTATACACGTTGCCCCCCGTAATCCACGCCAACACCAGACAGATGCGGCATCGGCGCCATCTATGCGCGAGATGCCCAACCCATCAATGGCAGCTGTCCAATGACACATAGATTCCGTTTGGTTTGTACAGCGCCAAACAAATCGGCGCCATCTATGCGCGAGATGCCCAACCCATCAATGACAGGTGTCCAATGACGTATGACAGATGACGTTTTAACGCCATCTATGCGTGAGATGCCCAATGACGCATGACAGGTGTCCAATGACACACAGATTCCGTTTGGTTTGACAGCGCCATCTAGCGGCGGAATCCCCAACTCATGATTACAGATTCCGTCCAACAACCTGTCAATGGCGCGCGACGCCAGCGCCTCTGGTGGCGGATTTTGGAAGTTTTGAGACCGAATCCCCATAAGACATCTACTCCTAAGATAGTCATAAATCTATAAAATTTCTGCCATTTCATGGCCCTAATCAGGCCTCAGCGATTGCTCTACGACTGACCTATCTTGCTCGCAGTTAACCTCCGATTTTGTCTTTTATGAAAAGCTTTCTGGCCTTTGTGCGAACTTTCTTCCTTCCCTGCACATGTTGAGAAATTAGTGTTTCACGTTTGTTCAAAGCTTCTCAATGAGAAAGTTTTCTATTTTTCGAGACATACTTAAAGTGACAGTCACGTGCCAAAATCACGTAACCTTTTTTTTATTTATCTCTTATCAGTAGTTTGAATTCCTCCTCATTGATAATAGAGTGCCCATTCCTAGGCCAAACCCCTTTTCAATGATTTTCTTTTTGAAAATTTAATAGTTTATTGATTGTGTCATTTCACTCGTATTATTTCTTTCTCAGCAAAAAACTCTGCAGTTTTTCTCCGTTAGTTGGCTTCCTATAAAACATATCTTCTTCATGGCCACTCAAGATTCCTTCCTCTAGAACGTTACGTATTCTGTGAATCGCTTTTCATCTTCCGTTGAGGTCGTGGTGCAGGGGTCTTTTTGTCGTTTTCCAGACTCTGGGATATAGGCCCCACGTTGACCGCCACAAAATTTGCCACGCCTTTTTTTGGTTAATTAATAAAACACAATGATAAATGCTATCTAACGGTTGGTCCAAGCAAAACAGTTGTCTAGCTGTTCCTATTATCGAGTAGTGATTTAGGTTATGTGACATACTGAATATTATTATCCTTGTCTTTTACTAGAGGGATAAGTTGCTTACTCTTTACTTACCTTGTCAGATTCATCCATCTATGTAAAGGAGTTTGTCGATTGATAACTCCCTTTGTTCAGTATAATTCTTAAATTACGTTGTTTTATCTTATCTTGTCTTATCTTACGTTCTGTCTTGTAGAGTGGACAATTTGTTGGGTATGGCAGATAGCTTGGCCGAAAACTTGATGTTTGCACATATCAACAAGTGGGAATACAATTTGTTCTCTTCTGAGACTACTGAATGTTATGCTAAATTTGACTTATTCATGCCTTGATTTAATTTACCTCTATTTCGACTACCTTTTATCCTCGTGATTAAGTACTGATTACCGTTATTAGTTCGTTTATCTTATCTTACCTTTGCGTTATATTTTCTTGCTTTTGTAGATTCATGATTTTGGTCGTGTCATAACTCATCTCCCGATCTTGATCTTATTCTTACCTGATTTTGACTTTCTATACCGATTTTGATCTTTTATACCAATATTGACCTTTGGTGTTGTGTGGTTTCGATCAATTTCTTTTTTTTTCTGTATTTTAGGTTGATTCATTAGAGGTTGTGTTGTGTTGGGTGCCGACGTGTGTCAGGTCCCATCACCCATCTAAATTTGTCTTTTTTTTTCTCTGTATTTGATCGAATCCTGGTGCCTTGAGTACCTTTTGGCGTGATCTACCGGATTTCGTTTACTTAGGTTTAGAATATTTTTTTGTTTTGGTGGGAATTTTTGAGTGAATTTGGATATTCTCTTTGATTCTGATAATCAGCTTGATTCTTGTTCCTATAGGTTCTTGGTAGCTCAGCGTTATTAATTATCGTCGGTTATTTACACTGTAGATACCCTCCTACTCCAAGGAGAGGGGGGGTTGTCACGTGCCAAAATCACGTAGCCTTTTTTTTCTATTTATCACTTATTAGTAGTTAAAATTCCTCCTCATTGATAATAGAGTGCCCATTCCTAGGCCAACCCCTTTTCAATGATTTTCTTTTTGCAAACTTAATAGTTTATTAATTGTGTAATTTCACTCGTATTATATCTTTCTTTCTCAGCAAAAAACTCTACAGTTTTTCTCCGTTAGTTGGCTTCCTATGAAACATATCTTCTTCAAGGCCACTCAAGATTCCTTCCTCTATAGGCCCCAAGCACTCATTCATGGACTAGCACCCTTTTCTTTTTGTTGCGTAACTTAAGTTTAGTTATTTTGGGTGCTACGTCTTCCATTTTTTTTATGGGATTTTGACCCTCAGCGAAACAGAGGAAGATTATCATCTTTTCTCCCCCAGTCAGTTGCATCGTTGCAGTTTTGCAAGCCATCCCCTTGAAAAAAACCTGATGTGAACAGTGACATACGCATTAACTAGGTTATAATGCGATATAGTACAATCTTAAAGTAAGTGATAATAATATTTGATTGCTTTAAGGAACTGAATGGTACTATTGAGGTTCGTAGAGAGTGCACTTTTAAAGTCTAGCGTCCGTACATCATGACGACGTTTGACAATTTTTTTGCAAACACGGCTGGTCACACTGGATCCGCCAGTTAGATTTTTGAGCATCGATGTTTAATTCGTTATTAGAGATTTTAAAAACACTTGAAACTTAATTCTGAGTGCGATCAAGATATTATTTGCAAGCCTAGCCACAATATACGAGGTCTGCAAATTAAGTGATAAGACCGGCAACATAGCGTTCGATCTGGAAACACTGGAGACGTTGGGCTTGGAGGAGAGATAGGAGAACATGGGATCCACCATCAGTACAAGTTTGAACGCGCTCGAGTCATTTGGTTGTCCGAAGCGATTTTTTTGTGAAATAGTTTTTCCTATTGTGTTCTAAAAATGAAGGTCAACAATTTCGACCAACGGTGTGCTATCAGGTTTTGCTTCAGACTTAGGTCCAGTGGAACGGAAACTCTTACTTAGCTAAGCAGACCTACGGATATAGTTTTCTGTCAGGAATCCTAGTTTTTTGGCGGTTTATGGCATTTTCAGAAGGGAAAGAGCCGATTGAAGGTGAACCACGGAGCGGAAATCGTTCATCTTCAAGAACCGATGAAATGACAGAATTCGCGATCTTGTGTCTCCAGATCGTCGGTTGACAGAATGATCTAGGAAGAGTTAAATTTGACTCGCATCACCGTTCATTAGATCAACTGGCTGTCGCATCACGATATTGCTGCTTGTCACACAGCCTTGTCAATAAACGAATTTTTGGTCAGCAAGAACATTCATGTGACTCCTCAGCCTCCTTATTCGCCTGACTTGAGTCCTTGAGACTTTTTTCTCTTCCCAAAGCTGAAAACTAACCTCAGTTGAAGACCATTCCAGTATCGGAGCTCTATCACTGCTATGAGGAGTGGAAAAACCGCCTCCAGCGCTGTGTGGCTTCAGAAGGAAATTATTTTGAGGATGAAAATATAAAATTGAAATTATATTTGCACAAAAAATTGAAAAAGACTTACAGACCTCGTTGAACCGCTATTTGGATTTTTTAAAATTGTTAAATAATAGCGATTGCACTAGTATATCCAATTGAAACTACCAGTATTTTCGACTATAGCAAACCTCCTTCTTCGTGAGTATTATGGTGTATTAATGTGTTGTTCTTTTTGCATCATCTACAGACGGGTAGTATTATTAAATCAAGGGGTAGATTCGTATGTAGATATGTCCATTTTCCAACTAGAAAGCTATGCAAAAACGTGTATTTTTTCACCATATTTATTTTAGGTATTTGTTATATACTTTTTTAATCAGACAAATATGGATAATCTCATTTACTATTGATCACTCCATTCTAATACTACCAACCATTATCCACTAGAATCTAGTAGAAAATCATAGTGTGCGTCCATACTGAATGCGCGGTGACTGAGGAAGGCGGGCGCGGCGAGCGGCGGCGTGTGGTGTCCACAGTGATTTGGTATTTACACTAGACAGTCAGATCCTCTGATGGGATGTGTTAACTTTAGAGATGGTGTGCCCAAAATAAATAAAAACAGAAAAAACTGTTGAATTTCTTTAGTTGTACGAAGAACCGAGATTATTCTATAACAAATTTTTTTAGTACACTTGAATGCCCGTTTTTACTACATCCTATGTAAAATATCTGTGCTGCGGATGTTTACTTTGCCAAATAGGTGGTTTCGATGAAATTGCACTTATGAACAATTCAGTATCCACCATTACAATATAATAATACTGATGCATACGCCGAGTGACAACACCAAACTGGTTTGATGCCGCCGTCACCGCGCGTTAAGCCATGTACAGATGTGCAACAACATCGCGAACCGAACCACGCGACGAACCGTGCCGCGCTAGTGTAGACGGTGAAAAGAACGCCGTCGCGAACCTAATTAGCATTACAGCTCGCCGTTCAGCCCGATCCAGGCTCTGTTTGTTTTTCAGCGCAACATCATACGAATGGTTCGCGATGAAGCTGCACATGTTTGGACAGGCATACCGGTACGGCGAGCACGCGCTCATCTCTGTAAATGGATAGACCCCATGAGGAAAAGATGGAATGGTTGGACAGGAAAACTCTTCTGCCTATAGAGCCTTACAAACCAGCGGAATTGTTGTGACATGCAATCAATACAATAAATTAAAAAAAATGATGCCTGGGAGCAGATAGCGTCCACGATGGCAACAAAAACTGGCTTATGTAAAAGTCTTTCACTGAACGACAAAAATCAAAATTTGATTGTCATTTTGTTGCGCGATGTGGTTGCACGACGTCGTTCGGTTTGTGGTGATGCTCGTTGCAATGTTGTTCGTCAAAATGCGCGCGCTGCGGTTCGTCGTGTTGTTGCATACCTGTACATGGATTTAGGTCGCTTGCTGATTAGGCTCGCAGTGTGGGTGTGGCCAGAAAACGCTGATCAAGAACGTTTGGAAACTACGCGCGCTGTCTCGCTAGGTCCTGCCGCCCTAGGTTTCCGCCTCAGTCACTACACTATGGACGCAAAGGCGCGTTTCGTAATGTTTGATATTTCGCGCCCATCGTCGCTACCGCGCTAGGCTTGCAATATGGATGCACACATAGATATTATACCAGCTTTTTATCAGTAATGTGCGAAATAGTCATTTCGTTCGATATTTTCTGCTGACAAATAAATTTTCCACTCGTGAGAATTATAGCAGGATCTAAGTCTCTTTTAGCCACCTATGCCTGACAGCTACAAAAACGACTTTTCTTATGTCCCCTTTCTAGTCCTCAAACGGACTAGAACCAACTACAAAATGTCAGGAATGTCTACAAGTCCACTGTCACGTGACGAAGCGAGTACAAACAGGGCTACAACCCGCAGTTCTAGCTGTCTATAAAATTACATACCACTGCTGAAGATGCCTGAACGCCGAAAGAAGTTACAACGGCAACACCGCCCTTAGAAGTTCGGGGCAGCGAAGCGTATCATTGGTATACGCAGCTTCCGGTTATAGTGAGAATATTCTTCCGGTCGAACAGAACCAAAGATCCATCATACTGTGTAACGTTATCGGAGGGCGCACGAGATGCAGGCAGCCGGTGTCTTGGATACTATTAACCAACGAACTTCTCATGACTAGAAGGGTGTATTGTTTTTTACACTGAAGCAGCTGCATAGGCAGAAGCCGATATGGTAGCGGTAACGGCAGCACCACATACGTGTAAGCAGTACTCGAGGCTAGGTCTTATTTGGGGTTCAGAGTGAGAGGGCTTTGCGGAGAAAAGTATTTCAAACCGGACGAGCTCTAGAGCGATTCTTGTTAGTCAAGGTTCAGTACTGTGTTTTTGAGGCATTAAGCTGTAGCAGATTGTTGCTTCCCCATGTGGTGATAATATCCATATCTGTCGTCAAAGTGGAGGCCGCTCGTATAAAGCCTATGATCAGAGATCGGCTTGCTACACTGTGTAGAGCATGTTGTCATCGGCAAAGCTGTGGATGGGATTGATCAGTAGAGTATGTCGATGACATGTAATATAATAATGTCGGAACCAAGACCAATCCCTAAGAAACACCCACGTTTACTGTTGCTTGAAATTTGATGTCGATGTGGATGATTGAGATATTTCTCGGACTTCCATTGTCAAGTTTTTCTTTCACGACATTTCACGATTTTGAAATTATCAGACAGTCAGTTGTCCGCCTACCAGACTTATCCCAAAATCACTTTTACTTTTTCCTGACTTTATTCGAGATGAGATTCCAAAGTGACTTGCTATATTTTTCCTCTTAGTTATTATTGTTATTACCATCAATAAAATGTGCATTTTGGCGTCAGGTTTCACCACACCTTTTTATTTCCTTATAATTTTCATCGAACAACAAACTCATGGTCAACTCAGGAAATACATTACTGAATTTAAGTCTGAGTAGTCCATTTAAATGTACAAAGTTTCATATGGAAAAACATAGTTGGTGGTGGAAGTCGAAAGATTAAGTGTCGAATTGAAAATTTGACTACGCCATCTTGTAGAGTCTACTAGATGTAGAGGGTAATAAGTAACAACATGCAATTAAATTTGAAATCTCATCTCAAATAAAGTCAGGAAAAAATAAAGGTAGTTTTGAGATAAATCTGATATGCGAAACAAATGACTATCTGATAATTCCAAGGCCTACCTAGGAAATTCTGCTTTTTTTAAATAGCTAAGGTTTGGTAAAGTCAATGTATGACGCATTATACATTTTTGGAATCAAAACTAAAAACTCATCAGCGCAAAGAACCAATATGGCGAAACGTCATATTAAAATTGTAATTATGCCTTCTTGAAGAGGAGAAAAAATGGTAATGTTAATGTGAGATTTACTTTAAAATCCCACTGCGAATAAAGTCAGGAAAAAATTAAAATGATTTTGGGGAAATTCTGTTTTTTCGTTTCTCTTCGCAAGTACTGCATTTCGAAACCTTCTAAGCGGCATTTTGTTGATCACCTAAATACGCAACTTTGCTCCCATTTAAGCGACTTCGTATCTCTTACAGATTCCGAGATCCCAATGGTGAAGGTCGAATTTGAAACACCATGCATAGTCCTTAGGGATTATTTTCTAACTTGCAAAGCTTTTCGCTCTAGCAGACGAAAACCTCTTCTGGGGTCTTTGGAAACTGTTAGCATCGCCGAGCATCAGGTTGACTTTCTTCCAGGTTCCTTCAGCAGTAGCGCCAGCTATGATTGATGCGTGTGGGCGTAGCAACACCGCGTCGGTTTCCGACGACAGCGGCGGGGCGTCAATGCGGCAAGCGGCAAACGTCACACAACAACGACCTCGTTAGCACCTGAATACCGGATATCCGGTTACCGACAACGCCAGCGACGGGGACGGAGATTCACGATACCAACGACGATGTTGCTGGATAATGTAGAGAAGACGCCACTTCGCCACGCGGGAAGCGGAGAGGCAATAGGATCGAGAAACTTAATCATGGTGCTGGTTATGATTGAGTGAATGAGGGAACACAGAGTTGGTAATACAGAAGCTACGCTCAGGCAAATTCCCCAGTACAATATTAAGCCTCCGATATACAGTGTGTTCTAGATTAGCTTCTCTAAACAGGGATCTCGGCTCCTGTTATACCTACAGCAAAAGTTAAATGTGGAAGACTTCATATTTACGATCGGTCAATTGGTTTTGGAAATATCGGCGAAAATCCGAAAATGTCGATTTTTAATATTTGCCAGCTAATCCGAAACGGTTAATTAGACAGCTGTCAAAATGTGACATTTTTCGGACATGTTTTCAAGGTAAATAAGATAGCGTGTATGATATGTCTCAATCGTCTTTTGTTTTCCCGCAACCTGCCTCAAATCTCATTTTTCTTAAGCCGCCATATTGGTTTTTTCGATTTTTGAGAAGGGCGTAATGTTATGTATTAATTTTTTTTTCTAAGGAGGTCATGATTTATTTGTCAGAAAAAATTAATAACTAACGCATTTCTTTCATCTAAGAAGGCTCTGACTTTGACATTAAATAATTATTTAAATTGTGTTTTAATGAGTAGTAGGTACATCTTCTCTCACTAAAATCATAAATCTGACAAATAGGATGTCAAAACCTGTTGAAAATGACCGGTATTCTCTAATCAAATGTTGCAATCACACAGAAACTTCAACATTATCTTAGCAGAACTACCCCGAATAATGACAGCTCCATAAAACGAAATTTAGAAAATTTTAGTGAATTTAACATTCGAACAACCTGGAAGCGGATACAGTATTGAAAATTAAAATGGCGGCAGAAACATTTTACAAGCTGTCGACGAAATCCCTAGTGTATCAGTAAGAACTGTAGAATGAGAAACTGGAGAGTCAAAATCAACAGTACAGAGGGTATCAGATAAGATTAGGTACCATCCATACAAACCTGTAATAGTTCAAGGACTTGAGGAGACTGATTTTCTAAGGCGAATACTCTTGCGTGAGTGGTATACTAGGAAGTCTAACGAAAATCCTCATTTTGTAAATCATGTCTTGTGGTGAAACGAGAGTAAGCTTACGAATTTTGGAGTTTTTAGTGAGCCTAACTATCATCATTGGGCTGTGGAAAACCCTCACAAAGTTGCAGAGAAACGTCTACAGACCAAGTTTGGAACGAACGTTTGGTGTGGGGTCATTGGTAATTTGTTCTAACTTACCTTTTTTAATTGAGCACCTATTTGAAATTAGATATTAATCATTTCAGGAAATCGACTTATAGGACAATCTTTGTTTGACTACAACCTAAACGGACAGAAGTGCTTAGAGCTAATGAGAAACCAGGTTGTGCCGGCTTTTCGAGCTAGTCTAACTGGAGATGAGTTTAGAAGAACCTGGTACCAACACCATTCAAGTCAGGAATTTCTTAAGAGAGCAGTTTGATGAAAGAATAATTTTATTAAATGGTTCAATATCTTGGCTTCCTAGATCCCCTGACCTTTTACCCTTGGATTTCTACCTCTGGGATCACACAAAGGATGAGGTCTATGAATTTATGAATTTAATCCTCCCACCACCATATAAATCCTGAGACAAAGAATTTTGAGCACAGTTAGAAACATGAACAGAAATACACTAACTAAGGTTGTACGAAAAACTGTCACCAACTGTCAAACATTTCTGGATGTAAGTTGACGTTATTGTGCTAATCTGTAAATTAATACCCACTTACATAATTAGATTTTACATTATATTACAATCTTGTAAAATTTTTGTTTGTTTAAGTTATTATTATTAAATTTATGACGATTTTTCTGACTTGTTTTTTAACAAACTCATAGTTGGGAATTTGTCCCAAAACACTTGACTATTTGAGAAGTCAATATTCTATTGAACATTCAATGTGTGTTTTTTATTCCTAATTTTATTTTCTGAGAAATAAATCATGGTCTCCTTAGAAAAATACATAACATTACATGTGACGATATTTCGGTGATACTCCAATCTTTTATTCACTTGTGGGACATCACTATACTAGAGATTTTACGCTCTTTCCAGAAATCAAAATATCCAATATGGCGGCCATAAGAAACATGAAAGCTGAGGCGGGTTGTTGGAAAACAAAACACGATTGAGACATGTCATACATACTATTTTACTTTTACTTCTTGAAGAAACGATCAAACAATGTCACATTTTGACAGGTGTCAAATTACCCGTTTCGGATTTCTACTGGCAAAAAACGAATTCCGCGATTTTCGGTTTTTCGCTGATATTTTCAAAACCAATTGTGCGATCTAAATCTGAGGCCGGCTATCGAAAGCACCAGGTTTCCTTTAAAACTTTCTCTATTCAACCTTTGCTGTATGTATAACAGGAGCCGAGATCCTTGTATAACGAAGGGAATCTGGGACACAAATCGACGGGTACCTCGTGAAGGTTCGGAATTTAATTAAGCCGCCAATTCATTTATTTATAGCCACACAAGAAATAAGTTGGACCAAGTAGGTAGCCTCAGTACTTCCCACATGGGCACCCGCAGCAGGAGGCCAGGAGGGACCTTGGCCGCCCTTCCTCCTCAACCCCTGGAAATCGAATTGGACAAGATTTACATATTTAGCAAGGTTTTGTATATAATTTTAATGATTCTCAGAATTTGAACCCCTGGACCCCCTGCTCGTCAAAAGAGTTTTGGGGCAGGTACACTTTCACAAAAAGTTGTCCCTTGTTGTCTATGGTCGACCCCTCCTCCCACTCTTTCATAAATTACTGTTGAGAGAATCAAATTTTGCAAACTTATTCGCACTCAATTTAATGAAATGCAGCTCAGGGAAATTTTAGCTAGACAAAAATTGCTGGCAATATATGGAGGCAGTTATGGATACGAAGATAAAGAAGGAGGCAATGATTAGGAATGGAGATGATGGCATGGATGGAACCTCACAAAATATTTTAGAAGCACGTTCAGAGGCTGCGCAGAACCTTGAGAAACAAGCCAAAAAGTCGCATCCACCAGCGAAAGTTGGTGATAACATTATCATACCTACTCCTGATGTAGACAGGGCTTGAAGCATCTGATGACGGATTTTATAAGATTGGAATCAAGCAACTTACAAAAATTGCGTTGCAGGTAATTGTTTAGTTTGTTGCGGTTTTTATTTTATCTAAATTAAATATTTTCATTTCAGAAATAAATTTGATATCTGCGCACAAACGTTTTTATTAGAAGAAGAAGTGAACAAAACCAATGAACTTTCGTTAAGAACCGCAGCGATCAAACATTCAGTTGGAACAGGCCAAGGCTTCTTTAAGAGTAGTCGCACCAAGAAGAGTACATCAAATCGATGCCTTTGCAAGAAAAATAACATTCACTGGAACTCGAACTGCCACAATAGTGTGACATGTAATAACAAGTGAATAATAACAGTTATTAAACATGTTTGTAATAATAGTATTTTCTTCAATCAGTAGTAAAAAGATTAATTTGTGAAGAGACTAGGACAAATCAGGTTTGCCTGACCACACTTAATTGATTTTTGGACAAATCAGGTTAGTCTAGGATAAACTAGTTCATCATATCGCTCTTTGGATACACTGATTTTGTCTAAGGCCCGTATCGTCAGTCGTCCCTACAAGTGTAGGGCGCGTTTATGGCCTCCTTGATTGTCATACTCCTTTCTCTCCTTCAAAAATTTCTAGATTACACTTGTCTCGTGTCAGCGTCAGCGCTCTCCTATTGTGAAGATATGTTTTCTTTTTAAATTGTAGGAAATTTCAGGCTGATAAAACATGATATAACTCAAAAGCAAGCACAATTTGATGCAAATAGATGTTTGTGACATAACCTCAAAATAGAGTTCTGACACGGAGAAGTAGAAAACTATGACAATCAAGGAGGCCATAAAGGCGCCCTACAATTGTAGGGACGACTGACGATACGGGCCTAGGACAAACTAGTTTATACTAAAATCGGGTTTGTCCGGTAACATATCCAACCATAGAATTTTGGAACAACCTCTTTTTCTGTTGACCCCCATGTCCTTTTGTACTACTTCATAAAGGTTTAAAATAGTAATTTTGTTGACGTTCACAGGTTTTCCTTTTTCTCCGCCGAAAACACAGTCTGACCATGTTCCAGTATGTCTGTAGCTGCTTCTGGTTGAAGTAAACACGTCGAAAGCTCGGGTTATATTGGTGCTATCTGTGTTGCTACGGGTGCACGTAAAATCCACTCGTCTGTCAATCAAGAGATGCTGGTGTACATGCCATTAGCTGGGCGCGTCTTTAAACACCCGGTGTTTTAAATTCGAATCTCACCATTTGTATCTCCTAGATCCTAGACGGTTAAAGATACGAAGTCGGTTAAATATCTGTGAAGTTGTGCATTCATGTCACTAAGAAAATGTCCGCAAAATCGTTATTATCTTTCTTCTGACTTCATTTGAGGTGGTATTTAAAAATATGGACATTAACGATCACAGTGTTTCTCCTCTACAAGGTGGCATAATTAGAATTTCAATTCGACGTTTCGTCTCTTGTAGTCAATAATTCTTTGCTGTCCAAAAATGCATCGTCATTGTGAAACTCAAGTTATTTAAGAAAGTACTACTCTCTTAGTTGACTTGAAAGTGGCAGTTCATCACATGTGTATATGACTAAATCAGCAATGATTCAGCTTCTGAGAAGCGTGTTTAAAGGACATCCAGATAATTTGCCCATTTATTGAATCTAACAAGCCTTGTTTTGACACGATGGGTGCTCTCTAAATGAAACCTCAGCCAATATTAGTTTTGGAATGCATCCGTTTAGATTTGACGGACGTGAAATGCCTTTAGGAAGCTGCAACATCGTCGAGGATTTTACTTGCTCCAAAATGTTTCTATCAAATACATATACTAAGTGACATATAAATCCGAACACTCAGTTTAAATGGTTTTATTTTGATAAAAGTTGGTGAATGTATTTATCTTACTGTAAATAACAAGTGAAAAAATTTTCAGCCTTATCAGTTGGACATTCCGGTTTTTATACTGCTTTTTTTAATTCACTAACGCTCTAAAAATGAATATTTCAGCCGCAGTAAAGAATCAACGTTGGCGGATTTTGGTTCTTGAAATCCTTTACGATCGGTTACGATGCCTAGAGTACGGAGACCTGTACGATTTCGTCAACTTAGTGAGTTTGATAGGGGCCGTATAGTGGAACTTCGGGAAGCTGGACTTTCTTTTCGGGCAATTGCAGTTAGAGTACAAAGAAGTGTAGACACTGTGGTTAGGTGTTGTCAGGCATGGCTTCGAGAAGGCCGTACGCAAAGAGAAAGGGGCACTGAACGCCGCCGTAGAACAACAGACCGTGAAGATCGCCGCCTAAGATTATTGGCCTTAAGGGACCGTTTCTCCACTACCAGGTCCAGTGCAAATGAATGGTTTGCAGAACACGGAAGACCTATTGGCATGCGAAGTGTTTACCGACGAATGAGAAGTTTTGGCTTGTTTTCATACCGGCCACACTGGGTCCTCCCTTTAACTCGAGAACACCGACGTAATCGCCTTGAGTGGTGCAGACAACGGTCACTCTGGGATCAGGAATGGAACAGTATTGTCTTTAGCGACGAGTCTCGATTTTGTTTAGGCATGCACGATGGTCGTGCCAGGGTTAGAAGGCGACGTGGTGAAAGGAGGAATCCACAGTTTTCTGTTGAAAGACATGTTCATCACACTGTTGGAGTTATGGTTTGGGGTGCTATAGCTTATGGTTCCAGGTCACCTTTAATCTTCATCAGAGGTAACATGACCGCGCAGCGTTATATCCACGAAGTTCTAGAACCCCATCTTTTACCCTATCTTGACACCCTGGCAGATCCAACTTTCCAACAAGATAATGCCCGACCACATGTTGCAAGAGTCACAATAGACTTCTTTCAACATAATGATGTCACATTGTTACCATGGCCACCAAGATCTCCCGACTTATCCCCAATTGAGCACGTGTGGGATATGATGGGTAGGAGATTGCTCAATTTGCAACGTCCTCCTCAGACTCTAGAAGCACTTCGAGAGGAGTTGGTGGTTGCCTGGAATGAGATACCACAGGAGGACATTGACCACCTGATCAGAAGCATGCCTAGGGGCGTTGGAGAATGCGTAGCACATCAGGGTGCATCCACACATTATTAAAGGTCAAAGGGCTTTAAAGCAGTGCAATCATTTTGAAATTTTTATCATTTACTTATTATGCTTCATTAAGTACTTATACAAAATTTTATTAAAATAAAACCATTTAAACTGGGTGTTCGGATTTATATGTCACTTAGTATATAATAATTATGTTTTTAATGTTTTGTGTGCCGGTGTTCTGGCATTACTGCCGCGAATCCTTGTCTAACGCGGAATGCTTTCAGGTATCGGGGAGAGGCGACGTTGCCAGATAGACTACCGACAGGGAAAAATGTCTATGGACTAATTATATCGATTTGTTTGACTGACTTTTATCTCATATGAGATGTACATCACAAAACTTATGTCACTCATTTCCGACAGTCTGTCTGTCGATCTGTCTGTCTGCCGATCTGTCCGCCAATCCTTTGTTAGTTGGGAAGCTATGCTCGGACTTAGATAAAATGATCACCCGAGTTTACTATTATTCCAAGGGCAAAAAAGGTTGGTAGGTTCTGGAAATCGGTCCAGTGGCGACAGAGTAAAAGGCCAAAATCAAAAAAACGTAAATCGCTCAAATTTTATTTTTTGATGCTTCCGAGGACGCTGATCAGTTTTGCAGAATTCTTAGGGATATAAAATTGAGCGGGGGGGGATTATACGACGGTGAAGAAGGGTGTATAGCAATTGTTACTTGTTAGTATATTAATTACATCCCCAGCCCCGTTAATTCTATACACCTATTTCTCACGTTATAGATTTCACAGTACAAATTATATAAAAATTTACATCCGAGAGATCGCGTACCTATCGGTCGCACTTGTCTTGCGCCATGAGGTAGTGAATTTTGCATCGATGGTGGTAAGTCTGAGTGACTTATGAAATCAAGTAACAAACGACCGCGGTAGATGTCGCGGTTCATCGCATTTCATCGCCTCACTTAGCATTGTATCGCATCGCACCGCATCACATGGCTTAGGTCTGCATCACTTCGAATTAATTATCATCGCATCGTTCCTCATCGTATCCCTTCTCCAACTATCGCCTTACTTCGCAGCGATTTTCAGTTTCACTTTCTTGTGTTATCTTCAATTTTTTTATTCTCTAGATCCTGTTGATTTTACGTCATTTTTTGAGATTATTAAATCCAGTATGGCGACCATAAGAAAAAGTAAAGTCGATGATTGAGGACAAAAAAGGAAACGTCATATTGAAATTCTGATTATGCTATCTTGTACAGAGGGAAATGTGGCAAGTGTCTTTTTCAGTTTGCAATCCCAACTCGAAGCCAGAAAAAAATAGAAACCGTTTTGGAAATAAGTCGGTGCCAATTTCAGTTACCTGAAAGAGCAAGTTTCTTCCTATTCAACACACTTCGTATCTTTCACCATTTCCGAAATTCGAATGGTGAGAATCGAATTTGAAACACCTGTGTTACAGGAGGTCCCAGAATAAGATGTGAATCTTTTGCTGTAGGCCTCAGGATACAAACGTGCTCGAATAATAATGACATACCTACTTCTCCACCAAGGTTTGCAATGTACTATTTTATTGACCGAGCCTCAAGATTGCCTCGTTTTTGAGTTTTCTGTCAACGCAACGGCTCCATCTCAATTTCAATAACGAGTGAAATCTCTTGTTCGGCGCAGGTATTGGATGTTGTTCGCAACGTCTAACGCTACTATATAAATATATAAATGTCTTCCTGTTATTCCCGTTTTCCCGGCTTGCTCCTCACTATAGAAATCACCGTGCGCTTCAGCGTCGCAAAAATCGTTTGCTTTAATACGACCTTTTATTGGGAGCTCTTTTGACATCTCCGTTATCGTATGTTACCCTAATTGGGTATCAGAGAAAGTTTCCTTCTATATAAGTAACATGGTTGGCTGGTAGAATCCTCTTTCCGACGACATCTTTTGCTCTTTTTATATACTTTTCTACAAACAATGATATTTCTTCGAAGACGATCGTGGGCGGGAGCACAACAGTATTGTATTCGTATATCACACAAGGTCATGCTTTTTGTAAAGCCAGTTCTTGAAAAGTCGTAGTTATTGCTATGCGATGACAAATTTCTCCTACTCAGACTACACCACTCAACGAACTCAACAACGCAAACGCGGTGGCGAGTCGTTCGCGTCATGATTTCGTCAATGCGGACCTAGTTTCACTTACACCGGTCGTGCACGTTAAAAATATAATCCGAGCTCACAGTTTTCAATTAAATAAACATTTATTTTCCTTTTTTCACTCTGAATTGGGTGTAACCTAACGACTGACAACAATTAGAAGGGGGCATGACTGGCCATCTTTAAGTGGAAAAGGTAATCTAAACTTATGTCCTAAAATGTCTGGTTCCCAAGATACAGGGTGTCAAAGTTTAAAAATTATTTTGTTTTTTATTAACATCTCAAATACCTTTGTTCCGATCTTTTTGAATTATGGCAATGTACTTTATTGCAATCAGTCGCTAGGAATATTAGCACTAGCTAGAAGATAATTATGAATGTCAGTGGCGTCTCGGAAAACAGTCTCACTAATCATATTGACAGAAAAATGTATGACAACGACTTTCAAAAATATATTCGTACATATACAACGTAACACGAAAGTCACGGAACGGTTCCATATTTTCTCCATTTGTTATAATGTACCGTTGTAAATAAAGTCGTTTATTTTTATTATTTATTTTTTTTCTGAACGAGAAATTATAATTTATGTTGACTCTGATGCCAAGAAGAGAAGTGGTGCTAATTATTTATTTTTGTTAGATTGTTAGATTAGGTCAGAAAGAGAAGTTTATAATTTTATTTGTAATTACTTGGAGTACTTCATCTGTCATGCTGTAGGTTTGAGCTATTTTTGCCAATTTTTGACAAACATTGTCAAATAAATCGCTAAGAAGCTGTTCATTCAATTAATTTAATTGCTTAATTTTAATTGAACAATTACAAAATAACAACGATGGTCTTATTTCAATTATTAAAAAATATATATACAGGGTGTTTCAGTTTATTGTTGCATAACTTTAAGATTCGATAGAACCTTTAAAATTAATGCATAAAGTCTATATAAACATGGGTCGAAAAATGCGTGGCTTCCGAAATACAGGGTGTTTAAATTTACTTTCTAAAATAGTTTTTTTTTAAATATTTCGAACAATATTTGATGTATAACAGTGAAAATTGGTATACGAGGGTTTTTTGGTACGATAAAATGAACCATGGGCATAGTTTTACTGTAGCCGCTAGAGGGCGCTCTCTACTGTACCTGTAGTGTATTAAAATGACCGAAAATTTTTTCTTAGTGCAATTTTTTGCTTTTTGAATAAAAAAACTGATTCTTCGTACTTATCAACATAAAAAGTCTTTCTCGTGAATTTTCGTTATAGTTAGCCATTTTTGAGATATTTAGATTTTTAAGGTTCGATGCATTTTTAATTATTTATGATAAAATAACGTTAAAAAGTCAGTATCTCGATAATTTTTAGAAGTAGGCTGTGCCTGCAAATATTTTTGAAATTGAAAGCAGAATAAGGTTAAACGTCAATTAGTTGACAGTTAGTTTTGTTGTCTGTTGAAACCTGAAACGTTTTTTTGCAATTGTGAATGCACGAAATTTAGTTTCTTTTACCTGTTTTTTTTGTATGTTTTATAAAAATGCCATTTTTATTCTCCAATCAAGAGTTAGCGGATATTCATTTTGTGTATGGCTTTGTAAATGGAAACGCAGCAGAAGCAGCCAGAGAATACGCACGAAGATTTCCAAACAGACGACATCCAACTCGCTCAGTATTTGTAAGAGTGCATCGCTAAATAATTGAAAATGGTTTTGGAAATCTCCAAAGGGATCAAAACATAAATGTTTGTCAGCGCAGATTTACCCGTATGATTCTGCGTGAGTTTGATAGAGATCCGACCACAAGTGTTAGGAGAGTTTCTGGTGCCTTGGGAATTTCAGCAAGCCATGTTCACCGTGTTCTTAGAAATGACCATTTGCAACCTGTGCAAGGACTACAGCCAGGGGACGGAGAACGAAGAATCACATTTTGTCAGTGGATTCTTGATAGAACTGATAATAATATTGAGTTTTTAAGTAACGTTTTATGGACCGATGAGTTATGCTTCACTAGACGTGGAGTGGTAAATTTTCATAATCAACATATTTGGTCGCATGAAAATCCGCATGCAGTTCGGGAAAGACATTTTCAGCATGAATTTAGTGTGAACGTGTGGATTGGTATCTACCGTAATCGACTATTTGGACCCTACCTTTTGCCTGCAAGGGCTGCGACCTTCTTGGAATTTTCAAAGGCTGAACATGCAAATATGTGGGATGATATTATGTTAGATTTAAGAAGATTGGCCTGGTTCCAGCTTGATGGTTGTCCAGCTCATTATTCCAGAATAGTTAGAAACTGGCTGGACGAAAATTATCCAGAAAGATGGATCGGCCGTGGAGGACCAGTCGCCTGGCCTCCACGATCCCCTGACCTAAATCCATTAGGTTTCTTTGTATGGGGATTTCTAAAAGAAAAAGTGTACCAGACTCCCGTAACCACAAGAGATATGCTAATAGACAGAATCAGGAATGCATGTGATGAAATAAGGCTATATTTGAATAATGCTATACCACGTTCGATCATTCGTAGATGTGAATTGTGTATTGAACAATTGGGATTACATTTCGAGCAACTACTTTAGATTTTGTATGTTTGTCCTAACTATCCAATAGCATTTTAGTTGTAAATATTTAATTTAATTTGTTAAAAATAATATTGGAAAATTAAACAAATTAATATTCTGTTTTTTGTGCTTATTTGGAGTTAGGAATTATTGCTGTGTTTAAAAACACAATCTAAACGATCATCTTAATTACTTGTAATACCCAAATCGAAAATGTAAAAAAAATATTATTTTCCCATAAATAATTGAAAATGCGTCGAACCTTAAAAATCGAAATATCTCAAAAACGGCTAACTATAACGAAAACTCACAGGAAAGCTTTTTTATGTTGAAAAGTGCGAAGAATCAGTTTTTTTATTCAAAAAGCAAAAAATTGTACTAAGAAAAATTTTTCGGTTATTTTAATACACTACAGATACAGTAGAGAGCGCTCTCTAGCGGCTACAGTAAAACTATGCCCATGTTTCGTTTTTTCGTACCAAAAAAGCCTTGTATACCAATTTTCACTATTATACATCAAATATTTTTCGAAATATTTAAAAAAAGACTATTTTAGAAAGTAAATTTAAACACCCTGTATTTCGGAAGCCGCGCATTTTTTGACCCATGTTTATATAGACTTTATGCATCAATTTTAAAAGTTCTATCGAATCTTAAAGTTATGCAACAATAAACTGAAACACCCTGTATATATATTATACAAATTATAAAAATCTGCTGTGTGCCGGAAAAATCTCAATTTCACGAAAATGTCCGGAGTTTTTGAAACTTTGTTCATGCGTCGGGAATTTAAGTGATGGTGGCTCTCTGTTTGATTTATATAGTCAGATAGTTTGATCAGAACGTTAGTTTTAAGATGAATGACTGGTTCTTTGTAACGACCATATATGGAACCTTGTTTCCGATAGGTCAATCGGAAGAACTTCTAGTTCAAATTCAATAACTAATGATGAACTGTACCAAAAAATGTTTCATGAGTTACATTATAAACCAAAGTGTAATCTGTTTCATTTATAGAGTAACTGAAGGAATAATAACTGTGTATTTGTGAACGTGACCATTCATGGTCCATCAACCATTGGAGCTCTCAAATGGGAGTAAAGTAGGCGATCCCTCCCCCATGCCCAATCGATCTAATAAAATTATTGTGCCCCAAAAATACCACATTGTCAAAAAAGTTTGCAATTAAGTTTAATTTAATATTCGAAAAGACCTTGGTCCACTGCATTTCCCATTTTATCCCGGAAGACTCTGTTTGCAGTGTATACCAATACTTGAATATAGCTTGTTGAAGTCCTACATAACATATACTGTCATACGTAGAGGTTGTAACCAGTTTCCAGAAACTATTACCTCCTAGCAACTCTCTTTTTCAAGAGATGTATAAAATAATATATTTAATAGTTTTGAAGACTTTTTTTATGAATAAAAAGTTCTTCTTAGATATGAGAATAAATATGTGAGACATTATGAGGCTATCTATTAGACTTAATTTGTGTAATTTCAGTTTCGGTTGTCATCTGTTCTCAGAATGAGCAAGATGAGACACGATGCATTTGACCGTTTCGTTTATTTACAGAAAAATTGTCCGACCTACTGACAGAAAACATACTGGAAAAAACGAATGCATCAAGAACAGAAAACTTCAAAGATCAGATGCTTTGATATTGAGTTCATCAGCCGATTGTAGTTATAGCCCACTGTGACAAACTTAAACGTCAACCACAGCATCCTTGTTACAATGTTGTTGATGTTGAGCCATTCGCTGGAGCAAGAGCTGAACAATCGGTTACAGTGGAAGTCCATTCTTACAAACACAAAACTCAGTCTTCCCAAGAAAAATATAAAATATTGAGGTGGGTAATAATTTCTCAGAACCCTGGTTGGACACACTTAAAAATCTTTCCTATTTATCTTTCCTAATAATTCTGCTTGTTTTGGATAATTCCCGCATAATTCCTCTAGTGCAACATAACTCCCACACTAACCTTGCCACTTTTTCTCCTCTACAGGATGGTTTAATTAGAATTTCAATATGACGCTTCGTCTCTTGTCCTCCAGCATCGACTTTATTTTTTCTTACAGACGCCATATTGGATTTTTGCACAGGTGAATAGAATTTTCAGTTCTGATTCTAATAATACGCCATACCTTGACACTGCCAAGCTTTAGTTATTCCAAAAAAGTAGATTTTCTTAGGTAGGCCTTGAAATTATCAGATCGCTCAGCCAAAATCTCAAGATTTATCACAAAATCACTTTTATTTTTTCCCGACATTATTTGAGATGAGATTTAAAAATGAATTGCACGTCAACATCGTCACTTTTTCTCCTCTACAAGATGGCATAATTAGGATTTTTTATTTATTTTTTCTTATGAACATCATGTTAGACTTTTACGGAGATGAATAGAGTTTTTCTGATTTTAAAAATGTATAATATAATACCTTGACTTTACCAAACCCTAGTTATTCCAAGAAAAAACAGAAGTTCCTAGGTAGGCCTTGAAACTATCAGATTTCATTTGTTTTGTATACCAGACCAGACCTGGAATTAAACGTGGCACAGAGTTTGGAAGACTGAGAAGAAGAGAAATAAATGGAGCAGTGAACAATCTACAGTGAAGAGTCAGGCTTTGCCTTCAAAATAATTGACAATATTTTAACATCTGCTATGATTCACCTCTGCTTATTTATTATTATTATTACTATCAATAAAATTTACATTTTGTGTTCTGGTTTCACCATAATTTTCATCCAACAACAAATTCATATCCAATTAAGGAAATACATCGCTGAATTTAGATCTGATCAGGCCATTTAAATGCACAAAATTTCAATATAGTGTCCATATGAAAAAACAAAGTTGATAATGGTAGTCGAAAGAAGAAATGCCAAATTGAAAAGTTGACCACCTCATCTTGTAGAGGAGAATAATTAACAAGAACAGCATGCAATTTATTTTAAAATCCCGTCTCAAATAAGGTCAGGCAAAACTAAAAGTCGTTACAATTAGTCCTTAGACGTCTTTCCATTGCGCCATCGGTAGTGCAACTGGACACTTCGCCTCTCCGCGATACTTAACCCCGTCAAACGTGGCAGCGCGGTCAGAGCATAGGAAACACTATGGTATGCGCTATGCCGCCGCAAGCTGCTGGGAGCGGCTGTCGCGGCCGGTAGGTACGTATCCGTCTGACGATAATATCTTTAAAGGCTAATGAATGGAGAAATTCATGATGTGTGAAATAGGTGCCAAGGTTGGGAGCGCATAAATTGATATAAACCCTTCCTACCCCCTCCCCCCCCCCACGCACCGCCACTCTCACGTTTATTCCTCTAATTTTTTTCAAATATTATCATGAGCGATTTTAATTTTTTCGTTTTTGGCCATTTTCCCTGCGGCCAATAGACTGATTTTCAAAAAGTACAAAGATGTTGCATCCTTGACATGGTAGTAACATTGTGTGAAAATTTCATCGAAATGCGCAGGGGTATTATGTAAACAACGTAAAAAACACAGACTAGGTAATTTTTAGTGAGCAAATAGTCCATTCAACTTTTGCTCGCTATGATCGCTGTTCTTCGACGTTTAAGCAACACATACAGCTATAGAGGCAGTTCGCAACTAGTGTACAGCAGCTTGTGCTCAGGTAACATCTCGTAGAAAAACCTACGTTATATCATAAAAACCCACAAAATATAAAAGAAAAATACGAGAAAATGACACTTATACTTAAGATACGTAAGACCCGTGTGGCTCGGGTATTATGTAAAAACCTATAAAACGTCAAAAAAAAAACCTATAAAATGTCATCTTGCAGACTATGTAGTTTTTACGATATTTGCATCACTGATATTTGCTGTGTGAGAAAATCGTTACTAAATATGCTGGCAATGAAGTTTATCTATTAGCTGTGCCCGACGTGTTGTGCTTTCTGAAGAGAGGTTATGTTCAACGTTATAAATTACGAAAAACACTGACCATCATTACGGGGAATCAAAACCACGCCCGCGTGGTGTGTAATTACTGTTAGTATGTATATGGCTTGTAATTCGACAATGTACAAAGAATATAATTATTTCTTATCTCCCTCATTTCAGCAAACTTGCATATTATGTAATTTCCAGAATGGATGAGAAAAAGTGGATGAGCAACTAATTTCTAGCTTTGAATTTCAAGTGAGAGTATTGGAGACAAGAATTCAATGGAATTATCATCAACACACTCAACCTGCAGATTTTATATCACTTCAGAGCCAAACATTGATAACTGAAGCCTGATGACGTTTAGGCAACACGTACAACTTAGCGTTAAGTTAACATCTTGTAGAAAAACCTACATAATGTCAAAAAAAACAGTATAATGTCACTTTTCACCATACGTAATAACCGTGCCGAGAAGCACTTCTCATGTTATACTCGTAGGCGGTTATAAGATTAGAGAACAGGCCGAGGGGACTAAGTAACATGGTTTTCCGTGATGTACATGTTATACGAGTGCAACATCAAAAAAACATAATATCTAGTTTTCGAACATTTTCACGATTACAATATTTCCGCGACAGTAGGGGTGGGAAGTGAAACAGTAGTAACTAGAACCGCTTAAGGTCAAGATCAATTTGGAACGTTTCCAAATTATGGGGACTAAAATCTTCAAGGCACCGGTAAAAGTTGTAGTCGGATAAAAACGTACAGTGGTTCAATTTCTAGTCTCAGTTCTAGTCTTATTTCCGCAATAGCCAAGCAGATCTTGACTGAGGTTTACTTATCAGGACCTCGCGATCTTTTTCGGACATCACAGCAGCCATGCTGGTAAGCGCGCACTGAAAATTCCTCTCAGACTGCGAAAGTTGTTGCGCAGAGTTGTCAGATGGGTCAGATAGGATCAAAGCTTAGTATTATATTACATATGATCATAATATCTCACACCTAGCCTACTGATTATAATAGCGTGATCAAGAATCCGTGTTTGTTTTGTTGTGATGTAAATGGCGTTTGAATAGCGTATATACAGGGTGTTTGGTAAATAGTACGACAAAAAAATGGAGAAGATAGGCGAAAGGCAAATCTACAACATACCTGCTTAATCAGCAAAAAAAGGTAGATCAAACCAGGAAATTTTTCGGAAAAGACAAAAAAAATCGATATCTCAGCGAAACCCTTACTAGGGTCATTGTTTGGTATGTTGTAAATATGCCCTTCACCCACCGTCCCTATTTTTTTGTGGTACTATTTACCGGACACCCTGTATAAGCTATGAAAGTTAAAATTGCTATTTGACATTGGCACGCTTCAAACGGTCAAAAATGAATTAAAATGCCCATAAAAGATTCTAGTTACTCAAAAATAAATCGCTCAAAAAACTATGCCCCTCAAAAATACACCGAAAGACAAGGATATCACAGTGTTACTACTACTTCAATGACGAAAAAGCTTTTGTAAGCTTTAATAATCGAAATAAAAATAGCCCAAACTTCCTTTTCATATTTTATACAATACAGGTGCGGCCCGGTATTATGTAACTTAAAAAAATTACCGTAACATCTGTTACGTATCCTGTGGTGTTCATGTCGATTATTTTGCCCGACCAATGAAACCACATATATTTGAAATTATTCTTGAAGGTAGTAAATGTTTCGGTCACACTGACACTTTCGACAATATTCTATTTATCTGTCTTCCAGGCGACACTTCGTTTATTTTGTCCTTTAATGTAAGTTAAATACTTTCTATTAATATTTTCATCTTACTTAAATATTTGTTATCTCAAACAAATATTTAATAAATATTTGGAATATTTTTTTAAATATTTATTCAATATCTTTTAAATATTATAATTACAATATATTTTCTTTTATAATATTCATTAAACATTTATTTTTTAATCAATGGAAAATATTAAATCTCCATTATTTAGAAAATGTTCATTAAATATTTTCGGCTACGGCGCATGTGCGTGTGACCCTGAGCAACCAATGGAATAATGGCAAGCCAACCTGAGCCGGCCCGTTCGCCGGCATCCATTTTGCCTGTGAGTTTCACTATGATAGCGTGCTTTCTGTGTACCTTCAAGTGGTACATTATTTGAGTGTTTTTTTTTTGTGGAAAAAAGTAAGTTTTGCGATAATTACATAGCTTAATTTATCTGACTAATAAATTATTGTGCCAGTTGAGTATACAGATATTTACAAGACCATAAATAACTAGCCTTGAAGTGTAACAGTTATTTGCAATCAGGGATTGGTTGATTATTCTTACAATGGATACGAAAATTATATTCATAACATCCTAATGAAAAATACATAAAAATGTTTTTTAAAATATCTCAATTATTATTATAGTTTGTGTCGTAGTGAAATCATTTATAACTATTTTAAGTTGTTCATGTTTAAATGCGACGTTTCAAAATTTTAACAGTAGAACATACGATATTTTTGTCCCTTGAATTATAATATAAAATCACAAAATAAGTATGGCCCCCTTACTACTGCAAAAAATCACATTTCATCAAAATCAATCAGTGGTCTATTTTTAAAAACATTTCCTTTGAAGGTAAGTCTAAGGGTCAAGCTGTACCCATAGACATGTTTCATCAACATATCTAAAATAAGATACCAAATTTTCTTAAAAATTAACCAAATCTCGAACTGTCATAGGAAGAAAATGTGTCCTTTTAGGTGCATTATGGAGTTGCTTCTCAGTGACCCAGTTGAGCTACTTGAGGTAACTTCGCAATGATCAACACCAACATTCTTCCACTTTATTTTATATTCCCATAAATACACTTTCTATAGTAGTTCGAGAGAATATCTCTCTCAAACAAAAGACAACTATTTATTCAATAATGCTTCATAATTACTAAGTTTATTTTTTTCCTTAGAGGAGTGGATTTGCAAGATGCATAAAAGAATGTTTTTCTAGCAAATTAAATCATTATATCTAGAATGAATTTTCTTTATAAACCCAATCTTATAAAAGCATTCCTACAGATTTTGCTAAAATAACCAATAAAGAATTTTCTATATGCACTGAAAATATGTATCAGATTAATGCAGGAAAATCTGTTGCTTCATATATTTCCTAAATACATATTTACGAAACATATTAAATATTTCATCAGAACATAAAATTGATATTTAAAAATCTTTCCTCATATTTTCTAAATATTTGGAAAATATATCGCAAAAATATATGAATTATATATATATATACAGGGTGACTTTGAAGTTGAGTCATTAATTTTCAGATAATGATTGTAGAAGGAAGATAAACCAAAATATGTGTGTAAAAATAAAAAAAAATAAAAAAAAAATGTTTACCTTGTTTTATAAAGTATCCTCCCGACAAGTATTTCAGTGCGGACCTGTATTTGATCGTGAGGTCCCCTGTGAGGTCTTAAGTCACCTGATTCACGAGCCCGTTGTACTACATTAACAAAGGCACGAGGGGATGGTTGCACTCGATTGGGAAACCGATCCGCATAAACATGTGCCATTTTTTATTTCGTTTGAGCCACGCAACAGACACTATTCACACGCGACTGACACTGTCTGTATGTATAACTGAACTGAATAAAAACTTGTAAAAACATCGTTCCAAATTCTTTCGCTTTTTTGTTTCCGATGCGATGAACCGATAAGGTGGATTATATCCGTTGTTGCCAAACACGAGCACATGATATTATGATTGAGACAGGGCGGTACTCAAACTTCCAAAGGGCTATAACTTTGTTACTTTAATTTTACCAGAAAAATGGTAAAGGAAAAAAACATTTCTTTTGATCAGATCTACTCACTGTTAAAATAAATGACTCAACTTCGAAGTCACCCTGTATATGATTCATATATATATATATACGAGTATATACTCGTATATATTACAAATATCTATAATGAATATTTTATGAATGTACAAGAAATTTTTTTATTAGATATTAAAAAATCTGTCGCTACAAATGTTCAATAAACATTTTTTAAATTATTTAATGAATATTTAATGCTATCGGCGTGCGGTGTATATTTTACCTCTGGTTTGCAGAAATTGGGAAATTCCTGTTGCGGCGTTAGGAATATTTGACACTTTGTTTTTTATATCCTAAGTAAATTCAAAACAGCTTTTGTGCAATAATATCAGGGAAGGCTACATCGCTGCTATGATATTAGCGAAAAACGTTACATTCACTATTAAAACATAAATATTCGGACTTAGAGAGTTTCACAATACAAGATAATAATGATAGACGTCTTTATTGCAAAACAATGGGTACACGTATTGCAGTTAAGCGTTCATACCTATGCAGATTTCTAGTTCATCATGTCTTTTGAATAAACTTTGTTTCAAGTAAGCCGACTCCATATCCCACATAAAATTGCTTGGATCAATATTCTAAGAATCATTTCTGATGCCATTAGGACTGAAAGTACTCCGACAAGTGCTCAACGCACTTGTCGCAATTTTCTTTTTATTTCCAGAGACTAATCTCAAATTTACTGGACAGTCCAACATTTAAAAAAAACTCCTCTTATTTTTTGACATTTTGACATTGTCACATTACAAACAAAATTACAAAAGTGCTCGATCAAAAATAAATGACACATACATACCTAATATGTAAAATTGATTTATATCATTGTAAGTAGGGGTACTGAGTTAATCTACTCGGCTTTATTTCTGTTTGTTTCAGTCAGTACCTATCATGATTCAAAACGCCTTCGCCACTGCTTGCCCCAGAGCCAACTAACTAAAAACAACACAGAAATTACCTCAGAGGAGAAGCAGGCCGACATATCCAGCGTCCATATCTGCGAAGTTCCAACGATGCGAAAAGAATGACTGAAAGGATATCAAAAAACGAGCAGGACAACGTCCAAAGTTCGCTTTGAGATCGGTTCAGTAAATTCTTATTTATTTCCTGCTGTTGACTGCTACTTTTTGGCTTTCTGTCGGTCCGTTCCTTCCTTTCGCTATAGCTGTCGGACCGAGATATTGACTCGCACTTCATTGGAGGATGATTAAGATTTGCAGGTAAGGTATAGTGTTGGATTGTTGACGAAGGACAGAATAAAGAGACCACTGTCCATAAATATGGCTTATCGGCTTTGAAAATAACCCGCATTTATTGAATTTTTTCCTTTAAATATTTCAGAATATATGTATTTTAAACTTTCATCAACGCTTTTCTTTTTATTTCATTCACTTCATGGCGAGTAGGCCAGTTCTACTGAACCGCCAGAACCATCAGCCTCTAGCGTTCACCATGGTGACTGGGCTATTAAATGCGAGCTGAGATGTTTATAGCACCAATTGAAAGCACCAATTGAAAGCTGCTCACTGATCGATACTGGCATTAGATGGCGCGTTGTGCGGTCTCATTTCAATAGATGCTATAACTTGGATAGAGGATAGTTGGCCCTAAACAAATTTGACTGGTCATTCATGAAAAAAAAATCCTTATGCTTCCAGCTACTAATCACAGGAGTCAGTCCATCGGTGTCTTATAAAACTAAATATGAATACGTAACTTTGAACCTACCTTGGATTGTAACAGTACTGTAGTTGTTTTCACTTGTCAGCTACGTGTATTCTCAAGCAATAACATCCCTTAATATGTGTTAATTACCCAAGAATACACGTGACCAACCAAGTTACTGAAGATGGGGCCACGGTCTTTCCATAAGAAGTATTTAATCTACAATATACAGTTTTATACTTACCGCCTGATGGCTTTCTCGTTTTTGTACATTCACGATACTTCATCACGTCAAAACGTGACAAGTAACTGTTTAATAACATTCAAAGTAGCCGATAGGCATAAAATACAAACAATAATTTCATTTACTCTTTTACATAGGTGCTTTCATGTACTATCTACAATCCAAAATGCAATGCAATCGGTTGGAAATGAAGTTTAATCAGTTAGGAGTTCATTAATCATTTTAAGTCTTGCCCACATTTACGTTGAAAGTTCTACCAATGGTACCTAAATTTTTTTCCTTTTGCTTGGTGCTTTGTTCTAAATATGTTTCTATTCTTGCAAATTGTTCATTTCTGTCTTTTTATCTTCTTGCATCTCTACCATTTTTTTAATGACTGGGCTGTTGACTTTTTTGGGTCTCAATAATTTTAAGACTGTTGTAAGAGGCTGCTTAAGACACCTGTTTCCTTAAGTGGGTGGAACTTGTCCACCTATTCCCTCTCCCTCTTCCTTTAGGCTTCCCTTAACTCTTTCACAGGTCGTCTTGAACTGCTCGGGATTTTATTGCTACTTCCACTGATGCAGGTCTCTTGATCGTCTGATGAGTTAAGAAGCATTTATGGATTGATGGTATCTTTTATACACAGCTCACTGTGAATAACGTCTAAGAAGTATGGATTATCTTCTCTTTTACTCGCTTCTGCATCTGTTTGTATACAGCTCATCATGTATTCTTTCTAAGTCAGTATACAGGTTACTCTTCGACTTTGAAGTTGTTCAACATACTTGTTTCGTTGTAGAGGAGAGAGCTTTATATCGACAACTCTGACGGAACTGTCCAGAGTCGTATTTTGTTGTGGTTTTATGAATGCTAGAGATTCACACTTTCTACCAACGCTTCTATTTGGGAATGTTTTGACGCACAAAAAAATAATACTACAAGCTATGTGGCTGCTAATAACCATGTCTATATTTCTAGTCAAACAATACAATCTCGTCAAATATCTTTGAGAGTCGACATTTGCCTCTGTAAGCTCACAGACGTTCGCTTTTACTTCTCACGCCTACAGGCAAGGAAGCATTGTAACTGAGAAAAACTTCAGCTATGAGATATTATGCTTTTTTTTCGTGACATATGACATGCACGTTACAAAAAGGTATGTCACTCGTCTCAAGGAAGAACGAGCAGAAGCTGTGCTGAAACTCGGTTCGCCCAGGTTCCTTTAGGAAGAGTAGGCCACTCCCATGACACGGTGAGTCAATCTGTTTACTTATTTGGTAAGGCATTGATGGCTTAGCCGCTAAAAAGCAGACCCTGAGATTCTTATGACAGCCTTCTTCTTTAAGGACAACATATGACGACTCACTTCACATTTACTTCCTGAAAAACAAAGCAAAACAAGCGTCCTTATGCCGTTGAGGTGTGACTATGTATCTGGTCCGCCTTTATCTCAATTCATTCCAATTTTCTTCATGCTTTTTTCCATCGACTTCCAGAGATGTTCTCTAAACTTTAAAATAACAATAAATGGAATACTTTCCTGGAAGTTAAAGGTATCCGAAGTTTTCCTTAAATGCGATCTATAAATCAAACAGATTAGGGTCTTTCCCTCTCCAACCCCCGCCCCCCCCCTATTTCCATCGCGAGTCCGCTCAATTAAGCTTATTGATATTTAATTATGTAGCTAAATACGTCCATTATCTTTATTAGTTTTCAGGGCCCGTGCTATTTTTAAATTCATTGCAATGTTACTGAACACTAACCAGTAGCGTAGCTGAACATTTTTATTTTAATTTGCACCTTGCATAACAGGGAACCTTAGTGTTAAGGTGTTAGCAGCGGAGATGAACCTATCTCCAACCGTCGGCCGAACAATCACACGTGACACGCCTTTTTTTGTCTGGCCTACCAAAAGAGCTTTAGAGATGAGTGCCTAACTTCCTCTCTGGCCTGCTCACATCTCTGGGGTGCTCCCACCCCGACTTCGTTATCAATGTTCGATGCTATTCAGAGGAGAGTTGTTCGACCTAGGGATACCTCTATATTAACGACCCGTTGGCGAACTAGTTCCGAACAAATTTAATCAACCTTAATTGAAGTAAAATTTAAAATCATCAACTTTTCTTCACTACATGTCTTGACTGAGGTTCACGTATCAACACACAGTAAATATTTAAAAAACAAATGAGATAATAAGATGACAGATTTAATGAGAGATGAGTAGCTTGTTGAAATATTTCGAAGAAATAGTACGAAGTTTTGCCTGTTTTGGAGCTGGATTAATTCATCATTTTGCCTTCAGGGAAAGCGCATTCTACTACAGTAGTAGGGAAGAGACTTAAGTGGAATGTTAACAATACTGAGCTATTTATTGAATTGAGATGAAAGGAATATATAAGAATAATATTCTAATAACATGTTCATTAAAATTATCATCAACTGCCTCTGTAATTTTCATTACTGATTGTTGGAACTCGTATAGTCAAATCTTCATCCTCACTTGAATCGGTCCCAAAATAGTCTTCAACGTCACCCATTTTTCGAGTATGTGTAATAAATGGCATAATAAGTGATTAAGACTTAAGTCTGATATATGGAAAGATTGAAAAGTTATAAAAGACACAAAATGGCAGCCACAAACCCAGCTTCACAGCTATGAATAGCTAATAGAGCTAGTAGACGTCATTTATTTTGTAAAGCCCATGTGGTGACAAATTCAAACAATTAGTTCTCTTCTCTTCTCTTTCAGAAACCAAACTGTAATAACAGAGTCGGAAAATTTTTGAAATTTATTGGAACACAGAACTGCCAGTAACGTAATCAGTTCCTTATTTCAATATTTTTCAAAGAATGCAGGAATGCTTCTTAGCGCTTAAGGGACAAGTTAGTGGTTGATAATAAGGCAAATGGGACGGTGTCACGATAAAGATACCTTAAAAGCTACTGTGCATTCGACCTTCACCCAATATCCATTTGTATTACGCGCCTGTGATCCCGACACAGAGGTCGAGTATTTTTAAAACTGTGTGCTGCTGGAAAATAGATTAGCCCGATACCATAAATTGTGATTACCATCTAGAAAGCATTGGCCGAGCTAGTAACTGGGAGTAACTGACATAGATCAAAACCTGACAAAAAAATAATGTCATTTTTTGAGCTTATGGTTTCAGTTTAGCTTTAGATGAAAGTTAACTCACCTGAAAAATCGAATTGTGCTAAAGAGGAATTATATTACAACAAACTTAGTATTTACACGTATCAGATTTTTTAGACCGTTCTACACGAATTTTGTTCTTAGTGTGCTTCATTGGGAATGATTTAATTTTTCATCGAATGTTGGTTAAGGATGTTTGTTAACTTGTAATAGGGTCTTTCTCCTTAATTTTCTGTGGTGAATGCATCATGCGGATGTAAGGCAGTTAGTACATCCACCATTTATTAGCATTTAGTATTTGGAAGTATGACACACACAGCAATTGAAAACACTGACTAACCTATGGGACAAAAGTTTATCTTGAAAGTTCTATGCGATATCTAATCTAGTTACCATACAGCAGGCAAACAAATCGTAGATTGTTGTATAAAATGAGGCTTCAGTTATCAATGTTTGGCTCTGATGTGACGTACAATCTGCTTCAGAGACGGCATTACTGGAGGTAACGCCAACGCATAGCTGCATAGTGAGGATCTGTATGCTAATAATATGTGTTGATGATTATTCCATTGGGTTCTTGTCATAAATACACTTACTTGAATTTCAAAGCTAGAAATTAGTTGAGCATCCTCTTTTTCTTATTCATTCTGGAAATTATATATGCAAATTAGCTGAATTTCTAAAATGAGAGAGATAAAAAATAATTATATTCATTTCCGGTAGTTCTCCTCAGTATTTGAAGACACAAAGAGACTAAACAAATCGGGATTTATAACTTTGAACATAACCTGTCTACAGAAAGGACAACATATAAATAACCCATCGAGCAAATAATAATAATGACTTTATACACGTGCAGACCAATACACATAATCATCCAGATGCGATCTTGCTATTCAACCAACTTTCTTCTCAGAGACGAAAATTATAGACTACTCGGCTTTACAAAATATATGCAACCAACAATGCGTGTAGTAGTATAGTTGAGCAATTCCTTCGTAGATGGACGCTCACAGTGAGCAAACGTGGATTGACTGCAGCCTAAAAGACTAGCTAGTCTGCAAGGTGACATTTTATAGCTTTTTTAAGTTTTATATGGTTTTTACATAGTAAAGTAATATGGTTAGATGCGTTAAGAACAAAAAGATTGATGGACTGGGGTCAATTTTATTTAAAGACGGAAGGAAATATTCAGTAGTGTCCACAGCCAAAAGTTATCCAATTCAGCTGCATGTCGAATGAAATGCTACAGGCAAGTTAACCTTTTCCGTATCGTAACATTCTGCAATCTACGCGCTATTTTAGAATAATTCTACTTGCCTGAACCACAATGATTTTATAGTCAGGAAGTATATCGAAAGGTGCTTTTGAATTTGTAGGAATATTTGCATCCAAAAAATAGTCCGCAAGTCTAGTCACAGCCGTGATCGCAACCGAAACCACGGACCTCGCCCAATTGGTCCCACAGCATCCTCAATAAGTACAGAAGCTTTAACAAGAGATAACATTATAGATAATAAATTGGGATGGAACACAATGATACACAAGATGAGTATCAGGAGGTAAAATGACTGATTTCAATCTGCCTGAGTTTTGTTTCCAGAAGGTATTCTATATTATTTTATTCAAGAAATGTTTTATTTAAAGCTATAACTTTATATATATATATAAATAATAATAAATATCCTACATTCACCTCCTGTCTAATTATTTAAAAACCTCTTATACATAAGTTGCACATATGCAAGCGACCTAGATGAACTATGATTTGCTATTCTACAGATTGTCTACATTGTCTAGATTGTTTACATTGTATTCATGAATATCAGGACGTATACAATACGTATTGTATAAGCGGTATGGTGTATTTAGAGATCAAAATGTTATCCAGGCAAAAGATCTATTAAATTCTGTTAGTAAAGGAAAGACTGCTGCCAATAATTTAGTGAAATGAACCCAGAGGTGGAAAATCAAATTGATCGAATTGAAATCAATCCACGTTTGCTTTACAAATCGAAGGTTGACAAATCTTCCTCAAATAAGCGTTAAAGCCATCATCATACCATTAGAGTCAAACGCTTAGGTACGAGCCTCGACACCAGGCTCAAGTGGAAGCACCAAATCAAATAAACAGTAAGAAACTGAACCTCCGCTACTAGCAATATTATTGCTACCGCTCCATAACAAAATCATGATCTGTAATCAGAGCTTACAGACCTTAAAACCAGTGTGGCTCTATGGTTGCCGACTATGAGCCTGTAGGGTTACAACATCGAAAATATTCCAAAATAAAGTTCGTTGGAACACGCCAAGTGTCCCTTGGTATGTTCATTGCAATTTAAATATTTATCTGGTTATCGATAAGATCACCAAACTGGAGGCCAGCCACGAAAAGTCGCATCAACACCCCAATGCAGGAGTTCTTCAGCTGCTCGACACTAAAATGCAATCCAAGTCGTATGACCATTTGCGCAAGTCCAAGAATAATATTAATCATACGTTAAGATGATCTAAGGGAAATCATTTGGTTGTCTCTAGTTATAGGGAGCCTCGGTAGCTCGGTGGTTGGCTTGTGGAGCTAGCAAGCCGGGGCTCAAGGGTTCGAATGTCCGTAGACGACTTACTTTGAGTTGTAATAGTGTCAGCGGTAGCACACGCCATGCGTTTGGCAAACAAAAAAGATAGCACATATATGAAAGGTGCGTTGAGTTAGGATTTTCCAGTTGATTACTATTTATTGAACTATGTTTGATAAACTATGTCTGCGAGAACCAAAAATTTGCAAATTTTTGCCTGACAAACAAGGTTGAAATCGCTTTAAGATAAAATAGTCTCAAAATACACTACAAGGTCTTGTAGGGCAAGCTTAGCTTCAATTTATATACTCGGCGCGCCTAAAGATTGATAATTTTTAGCCCAGATCAAATTTGCTTAACTTTTTAAGTAAATTAAATTTTTTCCCGAACCAAATTTTTTGGTTTCTTATTCCAAATGCTTTCATTAACTTTTCTGAAGTTGTCCATTTTGGAGTCAAAGTCTTTAAAGCCCTAAAAATGGTTATATCCAATGACTGAAAAATCATAGTTTTTGGGGTCGCCAAGCATCTAAATTGAAGCTTAAACCTTGCTTTACAAGACCTCTAAGATTTTTAACCTTGTCTGTCGAGATAAACTAGGCGAACGTTTAGCTTTAGCAGACTGTACGCTCTTTCCCATATTTAAATAATATTGCCAAAGACTTGACACGAGATACAAAGCGTTAGGCCCGGAGCGTCAGTAAGAGGGGAGGAGCTGCTTTCCCCTGGCTGCTTACAATGGGCAAACTGTTTAATGGAAAAACGGTATATTTACATTAAGTATGACAAAAGCTTATTTTTATAGTTTTTAATGTTGATTACTTTTGGTTGTTCATTTTACATAGTTTAATTACTACAATATTTTTTTCCTCTAAAGTGACAATACTTTTCACCTTTTTGCCTCTTAAAACCGACTCGTCGTTAGGTGACCAACACAACATGTAATAAAAGCATTTTGAAATTTGAATTCGAGGTTTCAATTATTGCGATTCTTGCTGCTCAATATCCTTGAATAATTGTACTCTTTTTGGGTATTTGTGTGCGCAACAAGTCAAATAACAATGATAGACTTTAATTCAAAATTAAATTAACCAATTTCGAAGGTGAATGATATATTCACCAGACTATTCAACCTTTCCGGTGATTATATTTATCATGTAAAATTAATTTGTCAGTCGGTATGTGGCTGTTGGGTATTGAATAATTTAGAATCAATTTACATCCTGAAGCATTGATTGATATTAGACCCGTGACTAGCCTCTATCATTAGTTACAATGTGTTTATGTAAATTGGTTGGTTTATAACGTGATATTCGTCTACAAATAAAGTTGTATCTTATGGTATATATATATATATATTTTTATTGGAAAAGAGAATTTGGCAGCGGTTGACAGTGGGTCATCTCGCAGGAATGTTTTTGTGAACCTTAGCGTGTATCTACAGGTTCGAATTCTTAACATATGTCAAACTAAGTAAATCCCAGTTCGCATCTTAAATATATGTTTATATAATGCTACAACAAGCTTCCTGAAAATTCTAAACACGTTCACATTATGAAGTACAAGAAACAGTTGAAAGATTCTTGCTAAACAAAAGGTACTGTAGTGTTGATATCTCGCTGACAACTCAGTTATGTAGGCACATACATGACTTGTGTTAATTAAGGTAGTTAATGTTTGTAATTTTTGTTTTTGTTGTGGGATTTCACCTTTATACTTTTATCTGTTCAGATAATTGTGTGAATAGTCATATGTTGCATTTTCTATCCACTAATTAATGTACTCTGGTGTATTCTACTTCATCTTTTGATGATCCTGGAATGAATGTTTTTCGATTTTAATTCGAATATGTATTTCCTTAGTGCATGTGTTTGGAAACTTCTTCAAAAAACTTGGCTGTGGAGAGAAAACTCTATGGTTTCGCTATATGCGTTGAGCTATGTGCGCAGTTCTTAGCAAATGTGTTTTTCTTCTGTTAGTGTCACAGGCCAACAACCAGAGTAATTGGCCAGATGATTATTTTTATATGATGCTCCAGTAAAAAACAAAACACCCATTACCTCATACCACTACTAATCTACGTTCACTGGTACAATTATATCGTTCTGTATGTTTCAATCATGTTCCTTTTTATACTTTTCTTAAGCCAATTTTAGATAATATGCTTGTGTAACGGATATTCTTCCTGCGGTGTCTACAACTTATTTGGTGGCGCTTTGGCTCCAAGCAGAGACAAATATACGTTCTAATCGTTCTACTTTCTCAGAAATCCAAACGTTTTCCGGGCAGGAGTTCACATCAAATATTTAGACAATGTGAGATTTTATACATATTAAAAGATATTGAGGACCATACACATAGCTTGCAATAAAGAGTTTTGTACGTAAATGTGAACGTTATAATCCAGCCATATTAGGGGTTTACCCTCGGAATGAGAGACAACTTGTAAGCTTGTAGAAACCTTGCTTTTGTCATTGTTAAAATGGTCTTAAAAGTTTCAGAAAATCTAGTGTTCGCCTCTTAAGATATCAAAAGGTCAGATATAGCATAAATCGCAAAGATCTCGCTAATAAAACTCTCAACAACTTTTTGTTCAAGCTTTTCTTCATACGATTAACCACCTTGGAGATAGAAACCGGAGAGCGCACAGTCCTTAGTTATTTAAAGCTTAACGCAAGGTCAACCGTAAGTCCTGATAAATAATGCGCCGTAGTCTACGCATCTTAAACAAGTATAAAGCTATACATAATAAGCGTTTTTATGAATTAATGCATTATATTTTTTATATTTTTCATCAATCAAACATATACTTTTATATAAAATATATACTTATATAATAACTCAGAACGGAGCCCAAATGAAGAATTGTACTACCAACAGACACATGATATAGAAACCACATAGTAGTAGTACATATCCAGGGTATAGGTTTGCAGATAGAAGAACATATAAGTTCAGGTGATTTCTGTGCCTATAAGGGCTGCTGCTTAAAAGTGAAAAAAGTTCGCAGAACCCAAACGAAGAATTGTGCCAACAAAAAAGTCATATTGTAAGGGCCCTACAGTATCGCTTACCTATCCTGTAATCTCCTAATTTCTTGCAAAGCCTTACCCTAGATGTTTACTTTTACGGGGCTTCTACCATAGATATGACTTTGTTGATGAGATTATCCTTCGTTTGTATGTATTTTTTTGGATTTTGGATTGTCAACCGTTATAGGCCCAGAATCACCCCTCGATTTTTGTTGAGCTGTACCCTAGATACATACTACTATGGGGCCTGCACAACCTTGTTGATGGCACAATCCATCGTTTGGGTTCTGTGAATTTTTTTCGTGTTTGAACAGTTTGCGTTTATTGGCACAGAATCATCGTGTAGTCCCCTGATTTTTGACAAAGCTGTACCCCAGGTATGTACTTCTATGGGGCCTTTAAAATATATTGATATGGCTTTGTCGGTGGTACAATGCTTCGTATGAGTTCTGCGAATTTTTTTGGGTAGTCAACACTTATAGACGTAGAATGACCTTACAGCCCCTGATTTTTCGAAAATTTATAAAAAATGCTATCATGTACAACTTTGTGTTTTTAATTATTAATACACCTAAATACAGCGTATTATATATGGAAAATAACGACTGACCTTGGATTATGCTGTAAGTAGCTAAGCGCTGCGAGCACCGCCCTCTATCTCCAAAGCGACTAGTTGTATGAAAAAATGTTCGCAACATTTGTAGATTCATCATAAATGCAAATAGCATTAAGCCCATAGGATGCGATATCGTATCAATTCAATCTCTCATTCCGAGGTTGACCCTATCTTATGGCTTAATTGGACTATTAATCTATAAATTATTCACTTCTTAATACTTGAGTGTCAACATTAACGCCTACTTATGCACTTTAAAACCGGTTTGTTGTTAACGACACACATTTTGTATGAAGTTTTTGCAGTGACCGATTGAAATATAAACAGTTTAGATCGATAATAAATCTAAGGGTCAGTGGAGTATCGTGAACTGATCGACCTTATAGACGAACAAATACTAATAAGTACATGCACGTCAATTAACATGATGGTTTCCAGTATCGTGCAAATAACCCATTTATGTGAGCATCAAAGTTCACGTGGACAAGGAATGTGTTCATAAACGAGATCGATGTTCTACCGCAGTAAACTTCAGAGCATACATCAGCTCACTGGCAACGAATTATGCCAAAGGACTCTGGGCACAAGGCGTGCGACAAGCTAGCGGTCAGCAAACTCATTTTAAAGTGATAAGGAGCAGATAAGGGATTGCACTCCAGCAACTGATTCGATTCAATTTTCAAAGAGATTTCGCTTGTTTTTATAATCCGTGATATTGAGAAAAAAATACATTTGCATAGCTTTCTGCGAGATACTATAAACAGGGCAGAAGCGTTACAAGTTTTTTCAATGATCTTAAACTATGCTGAAGGTAAGCTTTCTGGTAAAATCGTTTCGAAAGCAACGTGATACTGCAAGATCAAACAAAAAATCAAAATATTTTTTTTTTAAATGAAAGGTTTGTAGGAGGACAATACATCAAGATTAATGAGAAAAACAACAGAACTAAGAAGAGTTACTATTCATTATTGAATTAGCGGTACTTTATCACATAATTTTGGCTTTCTTTCTGGATTTTCACAAAATTGCGCTAACTCACAAACAGTTCGACTTTGTACTAAGGTATACCTATGTTACCGAATGGCGTGTAGCATCACCTCTTGAAATGTTGGGATCAACCTTTCAAACACCCTGTATATCGAGAACTGGCTCTTCTGGTTTTAGCGTATTTTCGTCGATCACGTAAATGATTTCTTCTGAAATTTGCGTTCAATCTTGGGTTTTCATTTTGAAACTGCTGAGCAGATCTTGTTGAACTAACTAACTAAGCGCATTCTCAATGAACTTACCTCTCAACCAAATAAATTATAATAAGAGTTATAGAGCTCGAAAGGCTGGCGGAATCAAACCACATACGGATATGTTTTATTAATTAATTGTCATTGTACTTGAAAGAGGCCAGCGCGGTGACCGAAACTTCAATACGCAGAAACAAATCTAAGGGTCAGTGGAGTATCGTGAACTGATCGACCTTATGGACGAACAAATACTAATAAGTACATGCACGTCAATTAACATGATGGTTTCCAGTATCGTGCAAATAACCCATTTATGTGAGCATCAAAGTTCACGTGGACAAGGAATGTGTTCATAAACGAGATCGATGTTCTACCGTAGTAAACTTCAGAGCATACATCAGCTCACTGGCAGCGAATTATGCCAAAGGACTCTGGGCACAAGGCGTGCGACAAGCTAGCGGTCAGCAAACTCATTTTAAAGTGATAAGGAGCAGATAAGGGATTGCACTCCAGCAGCTGATTCGATTCAATGATCAATGAGATTTCGCTTGTTTTTATATTCCGTGATATTGAGAAAAAAATATATTTGCATAGCTTTCTGCGAGATACTATAAACAGGGCAGAATCGTTACAAGTTTTTTCAATGATCTTAAACTAGACTGAAGGTAAGCTTTCTGGTAAAATCGTTTCGAACGCAACGAGATACTGCAAGATCAAAGAAAAAATCGAAATTATTTTTTTAAAAAGAAAGATTTGTAGGAGGACAATACATCAAGATTAATGAGAAAAACAACAGAACTAAGGAGAGTTACTATTCATTATTGAATTAGCGGTACTTTATCACATAATTTTGGCTTTCTTTCTGGATTTTCACAAAATTGCGCTAACTCACAAACAGTGCGACATTGTACTAAGATATACCTATGTTTCCGAATTGCGTGTAGCATCACCTCCTGAAATGTTGGGATCAACCTTTCAAACGCCCTGTATATCGAGAACTGGCTCTTCTGGTTTTAGCGTATTTTCGTCGATCACGTAAATGATTTCTTCTGAAATTTGCGTTCAATCTTGGGTTTTCATTTTGAAACTGCTGAGCAGATCTCGTTGAACTAACTAACTAAGCGCATTCTCGATGAACTTACCTCTCAACCAAATAAATTATAATAAGAGTTATAGAGCTCGAAAGGCTGGCGGAATCAAACCACATACGGATATGTTTTATTAATTAATTGTCATTGTACTTGAAAGAGGCCAGCGCGGTGACCGAAACTTCAATACACAGAAATAAAAACCCATTTGTGGTTTGATTCAGCGATGCGATGGAGTCCTATGAGCATGAAAACCACACGATAAGTTTTAGGAGTTACTATATAATGAGAGTTCTTTCAAATTTTTGGGAGATACAATGCTATATAACATACACACAAATACACACCTTAAACTTATAACCCCTTTTTCTAGATGAGCGTGATACAAATCTTTCAAAATCATTTTGCGTGGCAGCAAGTTGACTATTCGTATCCCGGTCTGGCCACCATTGATATAGGTTACTCTATTCTACTCGTTAAGATGTTACATCAAAGCACTAAACCACTACACAAGCTCTTACCGTCAGTCCCAAACCACTAAACCATAACTCCGTACCCCGCCGGAAAGTAAACTTCGCTCGACTTCGAATTACCCTAAGAACTCCGGGAGTTGCAACTCCAGGGAAGACCGCAGCTGGACTGAGCCGAAACGAGTGGCGGTGAAGCTGCCTCTCTTCCCCTTCTCCCTTCCCCGGTGCGTTTGGGGCGGCGAGCATCCCCCACCCTCTCGTAGTCTGTGAACCACCCCCTGTAGGGGTGGCACGCGCACAAGATACGGCTTCACAGATACACCGAATCAATTATGTGCGGTGGATTCACGTGTCTATTGGTTGCTAATTGGGGAAAAATTCAGAATGATTAGATTAATGAAAAAGTTTCATTTGTCCCACAACGTGTCGCTCAGAATAGTCTCACGATTTATTTTGACATTTGATAGTTTTATTCTAGCAATATGTCCAATTGATGTTCAGAATGTACAGTGCTATTTGATAAGGTTCTCCCTGCTTATGAAATTGATTCATGTTTTAGCGTAAAAGAGGATTTCGAACATTTTTTAAATGGAATGTGGTGTCGTCCTTATGAGTGCTTTACAACCCTAAATTATTTTTATAATTTTATTGTTTTTGTGTATTAATTAAACAACCAATCATCAAAACGCTCCTCACACAATCTTGTTTTCTTGAGAAGATCTATTCGAACATGCAATAAACTAACCTAAGCAAAATGTCCCATATTTTATTGGACAACCCACCTGAAGAAGAAGATCGATATAACATACTATAAGGTTTTGATTATCACTTGTTGAGGTATACGCGATTCAATTGATAAAAGCACATAACCTTGATAGCCTATCAGTTCGCCATTTCGAAAAATGGCGATAAAATGAGTAACATATAAAATAAGGTATCACATGACTCCTCATTCTACCAAAAAAATTCCAGAAGATGAACCTTAATATGAGGCTTTGATGGCAGTAACAGTCTGCATCGAGCGGAAAAGAGCTAAGGAACAAACGCTGGTCACTGGCGCTGAATTGAAACGAACGAATTATCAAACGCTCATAGCGGTCGGCCATGGAACGATATGGCAACGTCATAGCACTCTATGATGCGGATGGGGAATCACACTACGATGAGCCCCGATTAGTTTTCTGGATGCAGGCAACTGGAAGTGGATGCTGGAAACATTGCGTCACTCGCCGGAAGTTATTTGGTAGCTGTTTTGCTGCTACATCGGATGTAGTAATAGTAATAGAGGAAACATGAACGCGGAGGTACCTCAAACAGCAGGATTTTCTGTTTTGCTCCAGATAAATGATGTCGCAAAGGTCACACTAGATTTGTAAATAGAAAAAAGTATTTGTTAACCTCATTGTGACTAGAGGTCCGTTAGGCGGGATTTGAAATGTCATGTAAAAGCATCACTTCCTTTATATAAATTCTTGTATTGTTTTTTGTATGCATAGAATGTTTCAAACTGAATACAAAAAGTCGCAGCTTCTCTCATTATTTCCCTAGAGAGAAAAATGCTTCTCTTTAGACCTACATATAGGTCTTTTCATGGTTTTTGGCTGCTCATAGATAAACTACAGAAACTCCTTTCGTACATCTATCTCCCTCACACATTCATATGCAGTCCCCTCTATGCGCGGATTTGTGTAATAATAAAAGACATACGTATGAGTCTTCAACATTTGTTTTTCACTGCCAGTATGACAACTTGCTTGTCATGAGCATGTGATGATATAAAATGTAGTAGTGCCTTAAGATGTAACTACAATGACAACAGACAGTTTGAGAAGTATGTCCAGAAAGTAAGTGAAAACAAAGGTCCTCTATTATCTGAGTCGCGTCAGTGTGCAAGAGCGAGTAACAGCTGTATTACAGATCAGCTTGCGCAGTGTGCAATTTCCCTTAAGGAAGGTAAGGTACGCACATGGTACCACTAGTCAAACTGTTCATAGTTATTTTCACTGGTTTTGGCGGCTACGTCACAATACCATACGAAACATATAATAAATAATAAAAACAAGGTTGATTAAGGTACCATATGCGTAGCTTAAATAGCATACTAGGCAAGCCGATCCATAACACACCTGCAACTCTCTCTTGCACTCACACATGAGTTGGGTGATAAGGGAACATTCAAGTATTACGTAGGCACTTAAGAGGGGATGAGGTCTTCACAGCACTAATAATAATATATTATATATAATACAGTTACATCAGGAATAATATATTATAATATATTTTTACTTTTCCGGATTTTATAAAAAATTTCGATTTGAACGCATTCGCGTATCGCAGCCCAAAATCACACGAAAGTTGGCAGGCACACGGCATCATTGCCAATACAATTGAAGACTTGGGGTCATGAATGAATACCAAATGAACTGAAGACTGTTAATTTGACTCGATACACCAAAGTTTCAGAAGAACAAAACTAATGAAGGTCTTAGTACAAGACTATAGTCATTCAATTACCATGTCAATAATTTGCTTGAATAAATATTATGTGCATTTAATTCCTCTATACTAAGCCTACACCGTATTTCTAGACTCTAGAATTTAATAGACTATCGACATTGTATGATTTATACATGTTGTTTCAAGTTCGATCGTCACCAGTGGAATCTCGGAAATGGTAGGAGATACAAATTCACTTGAATAGGGACAATGTTGCGTAGTTGAGTTACTAACAAAATTACCTTAGAAAGTTCCGAAAATCAAAGCCTTTTCCCAAAATTGCTTTAATATTTTTCTGGACTCATTTGTAGAGGGATTTCAAAATCAATTACAAAGTATCCACTTTTTCTCCTCTACAAGGTGACACAATTATAATTTCCATATGAAGTTTGGTCTCTTGCCCTCCTGCATCAACTTTATTTTTTCTCAAGGACGCCATATTATATTCTTGCACAGGTGAATATATATACAGGGTGACTTCGAAGTTGAGTCATTTATTTTAACAGTGAGTAGATCTGATCAAAAGAAATGTTTTTTTCCTTTACCATTTTTCTGGTAAAATTAAAGTAACAAAGTTATAGCCTTTTGGAACTTTGAGTACCGCCCTGTCTCAATAATAATATTATGTACTCGTGTTTGGCGACAACGGATATAATCCGCCATATCGGTTCATCGCATCGGAAACAAAAAAGCGAAAGAATTTGGAACGATGTTTTTACAAGTATTTCATTCATTTGTATACAGTCAGTGTCAGTGAATAGTGGTATCTGTTGCGTGGCTCAAACGAAATAAAAAATGGCACATGTTTATGCGGATCGGTTTCCCAATCGAGTGCAACCAACCACTAAGTGCCTTTGTTAATGTAGTACAACGGGCTCGTGAATCAGGTGACTTAAGACCTCACAGGGGACCTCACGATCAAATACAGGTCCGCACTGAAATACTTGTCGGGAGGATACTTTATAAAACAAGGTAAACATTTTTTTTTTATTTTTTTTTTATTTTTACACACATATTTTGGTTTATCTTCCTTCTACAATCATTATCTGAAAATTAATGACTCAACTTCAAAGTCACCCTGTATATATATATATATATATATATATATATGATAATATAAATACTCAAATAAATTTAACAAACAAACTAAAATATTTAGGTGTATATTTAGACTCACATTTAAAATGGAATATACACATTGATCATATAATAACCAATTTGAGACCATTATTGTTTAAATTCAAGTATCTAAACAAATATTTAGATAAAAGAACAATGAAAATTTTATATCATGCTATTATCGAAAGTCGTATAAGTTACGCAATATTAGGTTGGGCACTCAATAGCCAAATTAATAAATTAGAAATTATCCAAAAACAATTTTTAAATATAATCTACAAACCACTCTTATACCCATCTTATTGGGTTAGATCACTTATATCACACTAGAAACAAAATCAACAACATTGAGCGAACACCTTTCACCTCAAAAATTATAGGCCAAAGATGTCATACTTACCTTTACAGTAGATTATATAACATATTACCAAATTATATAAGAAAAATTTCAAATAAAACAAAATTCAAAATTGAAACTAAAAAATTCATAATTGAAATAAATCGACATCAAATTGCAAACATGATACGTATGAAAGAAATTTAAAATTAATGTAATAGTAAAAACCCTCCAACGTTCATGTACTCGTATATGTGTGTATGTGTGCATCTATTTATGTGTTTATTTGTATGAATATATATGTATATGTGTATAGGTGTATATGTGTGTGTGTGTCTAGGTATGTGGGTATGTGTGTGTGTATACGTGTGTATATTTAATTTATGTTAAAATGTAAATTAATACCCACACACAAGGATTTATTCTTCTGTGGGTAAATTCAGTTTATTTACGTTAGTTTTAGTTATATTTGTATGTTACGTGAAAAAACTTATTATTATTATTAATATTATACATTGATATTTCCAAACCTTAGTCATTTAAAGAAAACAGAATTTCCCAAGTAGGCATTGAAATTATCAGACACTCATTTGTTTCGTATACTTGATTTATTCCAAAGTCATTTTTATTTGGTGAAATCTGAAGACAAAACGAAATATTTACTAGTAATAACAATAATAATCATAAATAAGCAGAGTTAAATTATAGCAGATGTTCAAAATGTCAGTTATTTTGTGGGCAAAGTCTGACTCTTCAATGTACATTGTTCACTGTTCGATATATTTCCTCTCTTTTCAGCCTTCCAAACTCTGTTTGAGGTCTGGTCTAGTATACGAATCAAATGACTCATAATTTCAAGGACAACCTAGGAAATTATGTTTTTCTGGGATAGCTGAGGTTTGGAAATGCAATTTTATACCATATTCAAAATTTCTTGAATCAGAATCAAGCACTGTGTTCATCTGCCCAGAAATCCAATATAGCGTTTTGAACCGAAAATGAAGTTGATGCTGGAGGGCAAGAGATGAGATATCATATTTAATTTCTAATCATGTCACCTTATAGAGGAGAAAAAGTGGCAACATGAGTGTGCAATCTATTTTAACATCCCACTACAAATAAAGACAGGAAAAAATAAAAATGACTTTGGGCAAATTCGGCTTTTCTACCTTTCTCCGGAAATGCTTTGAGTGTAGAAAGTTTCTAAGCAGCATTTTGTTAGTTTGCAGCTTTGCTCCCAATTAAGTGAAGTCGTATTTCTTACCGTGTCGTAGATCCCAATGATGAGCAGCAAGCTGTTACACTGATAGTGACCAGAATAAATACGTTAAGAATGAAATTCTCAAGTACAAGACTAAACAACGTCCTGGTATTAAGGTCGATTGCACAATACATGCATGCATGAAGGAGATGGGTGCATTGTCAGTTATTCTTGTAGTTTTGCTGTCTCCCGCCAAAGTACCGTAAAGAAAACTGTATGTCAGAATTGATGAAATTTCACCGGATATGATACTGACTGAGGAGCTGACGTCATCTAGAGTTTACCGTTTTATCTAAACGTCGATTCGCCTATATATTTAGAGCTTCCCAACCATTTGGGTTATCTAGTTCCAGCACCATCAAATGTTAATAATTACACCCAATTTTCATACCTTCCACCAACCGTTACCTTAAACAATCCTAACAGAAAGCAGATCCCAGCTTAGGCGGAATTAAGCAGGGAATCTGGTTATAAAGTTGCCGCCCTTTTTGCAGGAAGAGGGAATCCTGCAAAGTCAGTCCGAATTAGGCTGGGGCCATCAAAGAGATCCTCTTCGCCCCTGTTACCTTGTTTGCGCCTTGGCCTTGCTCATCGCCAGTGGAGGAGAAACTAAAGCTGAAGGAATTTCCGTAAAAGGAGGACAACCCAAATGGTGCAGCCCTATGGGGCAAGATATTAAATAGCTGACATTTGGTGGGCTTATTTCAGGACAATGACAAGATATTCTACTATCACAACTCTGACGAACGATGCTATATTCTACCTATGTAAAATTGTATTTTTAAAAGTTACATCCACTTTGTAAAATGGTTCAGTGTATCCTTTTTCGATCGTATGTTGGAGAAAACCACATCGTAGCATCTGTATTTTCCACCACATGAACTAACCAATAAGATTTAGTTATTCGGTATATAGATAGTATGTGGCTATACATTTCATCTATTTAGTATCTTCACAGCTGCGCGGAAAAATATTATATTCCGACTTTCTTGCATAATATTATTCAATATGACCCATTTCAATGAATCTTTATGTTTCCAGGACTGAGATGGCCTCAAAAATTATTTGAATGGTTTTTTAAACAAATTCCAGAAATTGTTTTTTTCGTTCCGTTATTGACTTTATCACTCATAGTGCTCTTATTTATAAAACAAAACAAACAGACATTCCTAACATTGTGAACGAAATTAAATACATGAGCCCTGAACGTTATATAATAGGTTCTAAAAAGCTTTTATTCTACGTCTCTTGTCCTTTTTCTTGTCTTTCACCTTTCCCTTAAGATGTAAGTATTTTAGACGCATATAGGTGTAGAAGCAATATTTTTGCTGTTGTTTATATAAATACAATCAAGCCAAAGACATCAGATGTAACATAATTTTTAACATAATAAAGATTTCAAATTGATTGATTAATTGAGAGTAGTCCCATTAGTTTTCAAAAGCACAAGACCTACGAGGTGCATTATAAAAACGTCTCGGAAAACGGTCTGACCCGAACCGCATCAGTGTCACCTTGAAAGTGCTCGCAGTAAACTGATATAGCTACAGTACAGTGCCATTTCTGCTTCCTTTTTAATCTGATTCATAAATTAACAGTTTTCTCTACCTATACACCGTCTAAGCTGAATATCCGCCTCGTATCCCTTCCATAATCATTCAGTGGAGGTAAGGGCACATTTTATATCGCAAATTCTTTCGTAACCCCATTTCTCCGTTATCCCAAGACTTTTCTGTACATGTTGTTAAAAATTTCGAATTATGCGTAAAGAAAAATTCTAACTTGTGTATGGACTCAAAAATTTTATTATCTACCTCAATGTTACGTCACTGGTTTTAAACAGCTTTCATTCGCTCCGGAAGAGCCGTCGGTAAAAAATTCAAAATGATCTACATAATTGAAATGGAAGTGGAAAATTGTTGAATATTCTGGACTTGAGATTCGTCAGTCGTTTACTCTTAAATATAACGTGAAGCAAGAAATAAACAGAGACGGTAAAAAATGAAGGGCACTTTGTACACGGATGATTTATTAATGTCTTGTAGGTGGATATTTCATGAGTATATATTTTTTATCTTTAAGCAAGGACAAAGCGTGAATCCTGGAGTTTCGCGACTGCTATGACTATTATTCACACAAAGATTTTGAAAACTAGAAACTGTTTATAGAATGTCAATGTTCCACCTGTTCAATACCTTATCAACAAAGTAGCGATCGCCTCGACCGGTCTATGATGTAGTGAGTACTACAGGTATGGAAGGAGAGGTAGGAGCCTGCAGGTTCAGAAAGGGTAGGGTCAGAATGACAGAAAATACAGATATAGACTCAGAGATAGATAGGTACAACAGCAGAAGTGCCAGTTCAGTACCAGAAATTATGCATGGTGTTCACTTAAAAAATTCAACAATATTCGATATCACTTTTCTGGAATATAAAATAGACATTTTCTTAAGAACTTCATATTACACCCGTCAACTTTTGTATATAACTTTTTTCCTAAAAAAATATGCAAAAGAGTTTAGAGGAGGTCAATTTACGAGTATAGCAGAATACTCCGTGTATGTGGTGTACTTGCCCTATTGGTATACAGAATTAGAACGTACAATTCAGATGCACACCTTCACCCAGTAATATCACATCTTTCTATACCCTATTCGTAGTCCATTTACGCCCCGGGACAACAAAGATGCAGCGCGCTAAAGCGGCAGATGCCTAAGCGTTGCAATAGCAATTGGTCATTTGGGCATAAAACTAGGAACAAGTGCAGGCTCGGGGTATCGCCGGCACGCCGACGCCGGCAGCTGAAGTTCATATTCGGAGCACACATAGCGTGTGTTTATATGTTAGCATGTCGTCTATGGATACAGCAGATGAAAATGAGAATATTTCTACCAATGCTTCCTTCAGCCTCTTCACTGATGTTTCCTCCCCGAAAGCGTGACAAGAAGGAACATTTGAATATTCAGACAAAAGAAATTGTCGTTCACGTTTGTAAGAGCGAAATTTTAGAGCATTCTGGAATGGAAATTCATAACACTGAAAGACGTGTGACGATTAAAACACGCTTATGTCCTATGACAATTTTCAACATTGTTAACGAATATAAAAAAACGAAAATTGTCTCCACCACACAAGGGGCTGCACTACACGAAGCTGTTGAATACAGTTGATAACTATGATCAGAATGCCATCAGATGCAAAGTACATCAATTTTTTAAAAGACATGAGTTTCCCACCATAGATAAAGTGTTACAGGGGGTTATCATTATTATAGTGATTAAGACTTACCTACTTTCACAAGGATCACATTCTATAGTCTACTCAAAGAACTACATTTTGGGTATAGGAAACGGGGCAGAAATAGGATTTTGATGGACAGCCAGGAGTTTATTTTATGGAGAGGAAATTATTTAAAATCAATAAAAAAATATGGCGACCAAGGCAGGAAGATTTATTACTTGGATTAAACCTGGATAAATGCAAGACATACAAAACCTAAAGCATAGGCTGACTCTACAATTAAATCAGCAAGACAAGCCTTCTTAGATGGCTGATGACTAACCACTGTCCTAAAGAATCCGTCAGGTACATACGTGTATCTAACCAATTCGTCATTTGTATTGTAAAACTAGTGTCAAGTAGCTGAATCTATGAGCCCACGCTGAAAACTTAGCTATACTAAACTTAGCTATATCTGGTAGATTTGAAACCAACACCTGTTAGATACTCGGCTTGTATTATTATTAGTTTCCTTGAACACTATATGAAATTATTTCCAGTAAAAGGAAAACGATTTGTTATCTGTCACATTGGCAGTGAAAAAGGCCTTGTGCCCTATGGGCATTTGAGTCAAAGAAAATGACCGACTACCATAAAGAAATGGACGGGAGGGCATTTGAACGATGGTTTGAACAAATGCTTCCGAAGCTTGAACTAGAAAGAATTCCCACAATGTCCACAAGAAAGGCAGAAATTCAACAATGGCTCTTATCAAAAGTCATTAGTTTCAATAAAAATATGGTCAAAGCAGAACTTATCCAAGTCAGACAGCATAAATATAAATATAATTTAATGTTATTGACGAAATGGCTAAAAACCAAAATAAGACCGTTTTAAGTTTTATCACTGCGAATTAAAACCCATTGAAATGATTTGGGCAAATATAAAAAACTATGTGGCTTCAAACAATAGAACATTCAAATTTTCTGACGTGAAAAATCCGTTTTATTAAGCTGTCATCAGAGTGACGGCAAACTTTCCTCACGTTCATGAGATAACCAAAACAAAGATGTGAGATCTGGACAATATGATGGATATTCAAATTGAACCTATAATAATTAATATTAACCATTCGAACGATGATTCGAGTACTTCCAGCAAATAAGGAATTGTGAAAAGTATGTGCACGTCTTTCTATAACAAAAATCATTTATTTTTTAGATTATTCCAAGACCATTGAGGGAAATACGGACCTGTATAATCTCGCTTTTGGGCATGTTGTGTTTTGTCTGGGCGTGAATGGACTACGAAAGGAGTATAGTAGCTAATATTTCATATTTTTCATGCCACCCTCTGAGAAGCATTATCAAGCTTATTTATTTAGTAACGTAAGTAGGTGCTTATAACCCAGGCATTAAAATTGCATTAAAATGTTATATGAATATTTCCTACCGTTTTTCCATGTAGAGGCATTATAAAAATGTTTACCGTCCTGTGTATTAAAAATTCCGCCGCGAATATTATTTTGAGCTCCCTAGCAAAATAAGACGGTCGTATTTGCTCCAGTGCAAGCAAAAAACTAGTAAATTGGCTCGGAAAAATAATTATTATAACAGTTATTCAAAGTACAATGGCAGTGTTTCTGGCATAGAAAGTATGTCCAGAAAATAACGTACAAAGTCAAACGGTTGTTAGGTTTGATCCGTATTTTTACTAATTTTGACTGGAAGTAAGAAGCAGAAACTGCCAGTCCATTTAGCAAAGGAGTATCATGGCTCATCCGGTTTCGATGGATGGTCAAGTTCTACCAAAGAGTCATTCCTTTGCTTAGTCGGAGCCCAGATCACCGAAGACAGGATCTGGCAGTAGCACGTCTCGTCAATACCGGCAGCTGCTAGAAAAAATCTAGGCTATTTGCTTAGGACTAAGAAGTTACTATTCTCCACATAACCTCCGCACTATGTACAAGGCCCAGATAAGACCTAGACTCGAGTACTGCTCATATGTTTGAGGGGGCTTTGCTCCTCATATGTTAGCTCTCTCCTCCATGATGCCGCCCGTTTTGATTCTAAAAATCCTCAGAAAATTTCTTAACTTCCGCGTTATAAATAGTAATTTTAGGTTTTCTCATTTCAGCGCTACGAGATTCTATCAAAGAACCTCAGCTCGCCCTAAAGAACCTATTATATCAAATTAAATTGCTTATAAAACTTTTTATTGAATCAATACAGAAACAATGAGATAACAGCAGTAATTATCATATTATGCTCGTTGCTGATGATTTATAGAGACAATTTTTCAAATTCTAACCTTCCAAAATTACGAATTGTTCATATGCTATGCCGTTAATAAATATTTACTTTCACTTCCTCGCCTTATCAAATTTATATTTTTTTAACAATAACCAAATGATTCACATCGCAACAATAAAACTTCTACCATGCTGTGTAAGAGTGCACCCAGTACAATAGGGTAATTCAGCATCATTTAAAAAAAAATGTAAAGCGTTGTGTTGGTTTGTCACTTTGGTAGACATTGGCAGACAAATCTGTCCAAAAATATGCACTACGTCATTTTGGTCAAGAGCGCGTTCAGTCGACATAAAGCTGTTTAATGGTGCAGTGCTCATATGCTGAATAGCGGTAGGCGTGGAATTACTTTCACATTTCGCAACACTTTATCAACAAACCATAAAATCCGACAGCCAAGTGAAAACTGAAAAAGCTATCGCATGGCTAGTGGCTATTCCGCATAAAAATGATACACGGCTTTACATTGGCTTGACGTGCTGAATGCGTTGTAAATATATAGGGTTAGCTCCCTTTAACCTATTTAAGTTCGTTGATCTAATTCAAGTCGATGAACAGTGACAGCAAATTTCAGTTCCGAGGGCGTATTGCAACACATTTACTTTTTCGTTCTAAACATCAACTTCTCCAGCTTTTTCCTGTACCTGAAGCTACTCATTACATTGGTGGACCAACTCATCTGTTCATTGTCTCCACTAAAACTCCTAAATAACGTTGAAACTCCAAGCAAGTTTCTCTCATATTTTGGGCAACGTAGTGTTGTAATGCACAGCGGGTTAGTTCACGCTGCGTATATCAATTTCGTCAGCTTGCTGCCTCTGCAGCTTCAGCTCAAATTCAGCTGCAGAGCAAACTATAAATGTCTGGTAATGAAGCCGCTCTGTTTTCCTAACTAAGTGTATTCATTTACCTCAATTGTTCCAGTTTACACCGTGTTGAACGGCGAGCGTTGACAAACCAGGGGCGCACCTAAAAGGGGACTACGTAACTTGCAAAACGTTCAAACACGAGGATTATAATGTTTTCTCGCCATCAAATAACGAAACTAATTTGTACAAGTCAAACAAACAAAATATGAAAATAAATGGAATGAGCCAAGATACAATTAAATTAATAAGTTTAATAATGATAGGTAATAAACAAAGCAAAAAAAAGCAACTCATATCAGAAATACAAGTTACAAATGTGAAGAAGATGCAATTTCTCGTTTTGTAAATCTTGTACAGGGTGCGCCATCTTTTATGTCGGTATGTAAACATGAAATAACTTTGAAAATGAAGAACTAATAACTATATATCGAGTATTTTTATTAAATATGGTCCTTTACAATTTACTGGAACTAGTTTTTGATCACAACATCTATCAAGTGGCCACCTTTATTGGCCAAAACAAAATGTGGCCATTTTGCTGCGTTTTCCATTACTTTTTCGAACATCTCTGGTGATACAGCGGCGATTGCGGTGCTAATCTTTGCCTTGAGTTCTTCAGTGGTCTGGGGCTTGCTGGCGTACACTTGACTTTTCAAATAGCCCCACAAGAAGAAGTCCGGTGGGGTCAAATCTGGAGAACCTTGACATCAGACGCCCAGGGAAATTTCGTTGCAGAAACTGGATTGTTTCATTTGCAGTGTGGCATGGCGCACTGTCTTGCTGAAACCAGTAACCATTAAGACCTTTTTCATGCATTTGTTGGCAGACATAATGAGCCAACATCCACCGATATCGTTTTCCATCGACGGTTTCGTTTTCGTTGAAGAAAAATGGCACAATGATGGTTTTTGCGCAAACGCCGGCCCAAACAGTCACTTTTCAGTCATGCAACGGCATTTCGTGGATCTCATGTGGACTTTTCGTCCCCCAAATGAGCAGTTTTTCTTATTAACGCCGCCAGAGGGCGTGAAATGGGCCTCGTCGGACATAACAATTTGCTTCCACAAATCAGTTTCAGCATCAACCATGCGAGCGACTGTTTGGGCCCATTCCAAGCGACGTGGATGGTCAGTTGGTAATATTTTTTGTGTCAACTGCACCTCATAAAAAAACAAATGCAAATCGTCCTTCAAAATGCGCCGCAACGTGGTTCCACTGATGCCAAAATGGTGAGCGCGGTGACGATACGACACTTTTGGGTTCCGGACAACGCTGTCTCTAACCGCTTCAACGTCTTGGTCGTTGATGAACGGTATGTTGACGATCTCCCACTGTTCCGTACTCAAGAAAATTCGAAACCAAATGACGGATAGTGTTGCCAGACGATGCCTGTTTGCCACGATATTTTCGACGATATGCACGTGGTGTTAACACAACTGAACAACGATTTTCAATGTACACTGTGACTATTTATGACTAAAATTGTAGTAAATTGGCGTTTCAGAAACACGTATAACCGAATCGCTCGGTTGGTAAATATTAAGGTCATTCGATATTTCAATACCGACATAAAAGATGGCGCATCCGGCATATTTTCAACCGAAAAGGTCTTTGAAGATTATTGTACGTTGTGCTAGACTGGTTAAGGTGTAACATTTACGAAGCAAGATGAGGAGGACTGACTGTTTACTGTAAACAGTCAATCTTACGTATCGATACATGCATCTACTAACGTGTATGAGTGACAAATGCAAACTTCTCAGAAGAGCCATTCTAATTTTCTAGCAACTAAAGTCGGAATTTTTAACACACAATTGTGGCAAACAGTATATATGGAATGGCTGCCCATTTAAGAATACAATATTTCACGTATGTTAGGAAAACAGAAAAAAAGCAAAAAAAATAGTTAATTACAATGTGAGTAAAATCTGTTCTTTGCTTTATGATAATAGTAATATACGGTGCAATGTTGTTACTTGACACGTGAGCATTTTTTATAAATTGTAAGAGCAAATACAATTACTGTTACCGATACATTTTACCTGCAAGAACATTTTAAATTTACTTACACCAGAGCTTCCCGCATTGCAACATAATGTTACGATAGGGGCAATGATGATATTTTCGTAATGAAAGAATACTAGGCATAACTTGTTCAATAACCCATTATATAAAAACTACTTATGTATGACAAGAAAAAAGAAGAAATATCTGTTGCACGTTACACGAATCTAAATCTATTAATCTATAGATAAATAAAATAACCATTCTATTCAGAATCTTCTGGATCACTTACGTCACCAAAAGTCAAACTATCATATTAAGGCCCAATTTCACCAACATTGATATTACGGACCAATGGGAAAATACCTTATCGAAATGCAATTTGACAGAAGCTGTCAAATGACATTCAGAGTCATTTTCTATGTAAATATTGAATAAAATCGTGAAAATTCGACTGTATTACCAACAAGACTACTTTTGATTCCAACATGGTGCTTTTGTACAGAAAAAACAGGACAACTTTCATGTATTTTGATAAATGTTATAGGTTTACATTTGACAATCCGTTATCCCCTCAGCTAAAGGCAATGGGAGAAATAATAGGTCAATTTTCTAGCTGTTAAATTTGTCAGCAGGTTTGGACGTTTGTTAGTTCATGGCAATCTCGAATTTTTCAAGCTCAATATACTGAGTGTTATCATACATACATGTTGACTAGTGTGGATTTGTTTGTATTTTGCAAGAAAATAGAATATAAAATACATTCCATCCAATTCCTCATCATCCTTTACATCATAATTTATGAGTTAATGAATTTCTTCAAAGCAATAAAAACATTATGTCCTCTCCATCCTAAAACACAGATAATATGTGTCAATCCCTACATCTCCCTCATGCGTTTAAATTCTGAAAAATGTCTCACAAATAATGTCTTTTAAGTCCAAAAATCATAAAAACTAGTAATATTTGTGGGGGGGGATATCTATCTGTCATTCGCAGGGTTGCCAAGTCTAACGACGATCACGTCCCGTGGTGGAGGGAACGACATGAATCTTTTACATTTTTTGCTGGTCTTGAATTTAAAGTTGGAACACAAACATGGTACTTATGATAGTTGGAGCTAGACTGATAACACTTCTTGAAGAATATTTGAAAAGTGTGAACACCATCATGGTATGTTGTCAAATTGCAAATGAAGTATCTGAAAATCCTTACATACAGTGGAACTTCATCTTAGTTTACTATCCTGATTATGATCATCCTTGGCAAATGTGTTGTATCATCAAATTGATGAACCAATATAAGAAAGCTCTTATATACCTACATACAGCGGATTTTTCATGAAAATTGACTAGGTATTATGATTATAAGCATCTTTGGTGAATTGTTAGATCCAGTGTAAAAAAGGCGAACTTTAATGGAATTACCAATGTAGCTAAAAATGCTGGAAATAGCGAGCGGTCAAGTGAAGAAAAAATGCAGAAAATCGCTAAGTCTGGCAACAGTATTGTTTTGTCCAGATGTCACGTGACTCAGTCGCGACTAGGATAGTGATGGGACATTTTATTTATACTGATCTGTGCATGAAAATAACTGAATGACTCAGCACACTGCAAGTGGGGAAAGTGATTTTTCTTATGTACCAGAAGGAACTAAGGACACAGTCAAATAAGAATTCCATCTGACACGCATGAAACATCTGTCGAAATCAGGTTTAAGTGTTGTATGAAAATGTTTTATTGACATCGATGAATTTCTAGAACATCTAAAGGTCTGAAAAATCTTTGAAGGATTTGAAAATCTCCAGAAAATATATAAACGTAGCCAACAGTCAAGCGAGTCAAAAATCTTTCGGAAGCAAGTATCGAGAACCACAGGCTCTAGGGGCGCGGGGGAAAATGTAAATTCTCTGACATGAAATGAGATTATAACTGAGAAAGTGACCAAAATAGAAGCTACTGAAATCAGCCATGTGTGGTCTAAACTGTTAAATATTACCAAGCTATTCAATCGTGTTTTCTTTTAGTGAAGCCAGTGTTGGACTGGTGCATATTCCAAATTCTTATAACAGAACCAATTTATATATTCATGTTTTTTTTGGTGCGCATTTTGAACAAGTGTTTCACTCAGTGTAGAAACATACATAACTTGAAGCAACTCGGGCTGGTGTTGTGTACTGTCTGCCTCGATTTCCATCTTTGAATGCAGCCGTGCTATTTGCTCGTGGTTTACTATTATTCTTTTCGATGATTCATCATAGTAACACGGAAAAGGACAAAGAAACTAAAAATATGCTTTATTGACAGATTACTGCACACGACACGACATGAGAGTTGTTTAACGTTGTTTTGGGAGGAACTTCAGGATCAAAGGTATTAACTAAGGTATTTTAAACAGAAAAACTGAGCTAATTTTATCAGAAGAGAACAATGTATCTCTGATCCACAGAAGCAAAACAACACCACAAAAAATATATGTACCGAAACAGAGCAGATATTCCAGTTTGTCAGTCGAGATAACGTAAAAACGATTCAATTCATATATTTTAACCGTTCCAATACATTCCACTGATTGCAAATGTATCCTCCCATCACTAACAATGTGAAACACTAATTTCAAATGTCAATTGTTGTTTGGTCTATTTTCCAACGTTACTGTAGTCTATGTTTTGTGGTCACTTGTCACTTGTTGTTTTGAGCTTGTTGTATTATTTCTAAAAAATAGATTTTCGGAATTAAAACAAGATCTTTCTTGTGCAGAATTACATATTACACTGTCGTGTACAGTTAAATCTGCACTAACCCCGAAATACGTGGTTAGGTTGAGTATACCATGTACCATCACCGATGGTGCTACTGATACACTGAAATTAAAATAAAAAAACTGCAACTGCGACAAGAGCACTCGTCTGACGGTCTTGCCTGAATGTTACCACCCGCATAGTGTATGAACCCTTTGAATTGACGGCACTTGGGCGTTGGAGTTGGCAGCAAAGATCTTGGCAGGCACTTCCGCCTTGGCCCTTGAGTCCGATACAATCGATCCATCCTGACACGTAAGTGGTGGAAGGCTACTATGTGAGAAGTTCTTTTCAATCTGCTAGGTCAGCGTCCAAAAAGACTGACTGCCATTGCGCTGCGACATTACCCTTTGCATAACTTTCATATCGTGCTGGTTTTTAGCATTGCGAACTGCTTCCTTATATTTGTTTCTGGACACGACGTCGGTTTGTCTGTTCTCTGCAGTGGTGTTTTGTAAGAAGGTTCTGTGTGCCTTGATCTTCTGCTGGCGGGCAGTGCCACATGATTTGTTGAAGCAGCCGTCGGACCCTGGCTTAGACACTTTCACTATATGAGGGATGCATTCCTCCACTCCGAAGTGGATATTCTCAGTTATCTCTCCAAGGAAAGGTAGAGAAGAAGACTCGGAGCCCCTCCCAGTCGGCATATCTGTAATGCCAAATTTTGCGGCCTATGCGAGTTTTGTGCTGCCACAGCGAGTTCTGACCGAAACTTAACCTCCTCAAAAGAGTGGTCTGAGTTACCCAGGGGGGACAGGACAGCCGAGCTGTAAGGGACAGGATGCGTGGTCAGAAAGAGATCTAGCAGGCTACTGGCATGTGACGAGACGTTGGGGTAAGAAGTAGGGCCCGTCACCAGCTGGGTCAGCCCTTGAGTAAGAGCAAACGCTTCAACTGCTCGACCTGCTGCATCGGTCGTGTTTGAGCCCAAAAAAAGCAAATTATGGTCATTGAAGTCACCGTGGAGAGCTAGCTCTGAAGAGGAGTGATTGATGTTCAGGAAGTCGATCTTGACGGCGAGGTATTCAAGAAGGTCATCCCAGTTATGGTCCGTGGGAATCGATAAAGGCAGCAAATAAATTTGGAGAATGCTTTGGAGTTAAGGCGAAGCCACAGAATGTCCTTCCGGTCTGATTCCTGAGAAACATCTCTGTAGCAGGACAGACTATTGAGGACAAAGGCCACAACTCCCCCGTTCTTTCGCAGACTGGAGTGCACCTCGGCATTTGGGAAGTTAAGATGGTTAATCGGTGCGGAGTCTGAAATGTTTGTCTCCGCCAAGAAAAGCATGGCGGGACGATTGGATTGCAAGTTGTGATGAAGAGCATCAATGTTGCTGTTAATACCGCAGATGTTCGAGAAACAAATCTTCGATGTTGTTCCCTCGAGCCCACCCTCCACCCGGACATTTCGAGAGTGGAGTGAGCTTACATCCGGAATTCTTAGTACCCGAGGGATCCATCATCATTAGTTTCTCTGTTTTGGAAGATAACCGACTGCATAGCTTAGGTGTGGAAACATGCGGATATTTATAAGACACCCTGGGAAAAGCTAGCGGGTGGTACCGCCTTGGTCGACTGGTCCTTATCTACCACCTTCTTTTTGCGTGTTAATGATATTAAATAGACCTAAAGTGGCCAATTGGCGGACTTGTACTGCCACCCGGCAATCGGTACTGAGGTATTCCTGAACGTGTGTACAATCTTTTGTACGGGAAGAAGTTGTATGCTGGATACAACAACTTCCGGAACAAGCATTTACCACGGCCCGCTCCGTAGGGGTTGGGGTTTTTCAAATTCAATATAGATGTTACAGTTATTTTTCAGACTTTTGTTGTCGAACTTAGATTCACGACATAGTTGTTGTTTTCTCAACCGGTGTTGATCGCATGTAGAAATGTTGGAAATCCTTGGACAAAACTATATCTGTTAGATCGTAATTATTTTGATAATGTATGTTTGTATTAAACAAGTATAGGAATACAGGGCTGTACATATTCACGTATAGTGCAGCAGCTCTGTGATTTAAACGAATTCAATATAGCAACATAGACACATTCGCGAGAAGAGATGCGGGACATGTGGTATTGACTTCGAACATCGATGGATGCAGTTTCTGGACAGGCCACAGGCGCACCGCTAAACAAATCTCATAAATATCTATTTCCAATTTAGGCATTCATCTAACATGCTGCAACACCAACCCCGAACAAAATCAGTCAAGCTTTACACACTTCTCAAATTTCTATTGAGCAACAAACAGAACATAATTCACTTTTTACGTGCAATCTGTATAGCTAGTATATTACCCACACTTAAATTTGTCACAAGTCACAATACTCGAATTTACGTATAAATCGTAAGAATTGTGCTGTAAACAAGTGATGTCAGCATTTGGAATACCAAAGGATACCAAAAAATCGTAATGGTCAGTTCCTATAGCTATAACTTATAGTATGCCTCTATCGCCATGATGTGACAGAAAGTAACACAATGGTGTTAGTGTATTTGAATTAGTGCACTGAAATTGGACTAGACCCACCCAAGCTTGTATTGTTGTCAATGGAAACAATTTTGAACAGCTTTTATAAGTAAGTGAACGACATGTCATCATTTCATGGCCAGAAAAACATGGAGAACACCCTCCGTTCTGTGTATATAAAATAACTACACTATACTAGTGATACCAAACATGAATGAACTAGTGCCGCATATGGTTGACCAGAAACATGGGAAGAAAATGCTTACATTATGAAACCAGGGAGAGTAATTTAGTTTAGAAAACGCTACATTTACACTGCGCTGAATGGAGTCCAGTTCCTCTTACGGCTTTTGGTGGTTACGTCAAAAAGTCATGTAAAATAAGTAAACATATCGTCCTAAGTCAAGGCTGTTCAAAAAAACTGTCAACTATGTCAAATACACCGACGATTAATAATTTGAGGTTAGAAAAAAAAGAATTTCAAGCTGACATTCCTCTTTTGTCACTAAACTAAATCGCTTAATGTTGCGCGTAGGGTCCTAAAAGTTAAGTAGCTATGTGATAACTAACAGGTTTCTAAAATAAAGAAACAAAATTTGAACAAAAAAATGCATTGTGCAGTGGATAAACAATTAATTCATCCGAATAAGATTATCTGTCCGGCAACAGTGCATTTATGTCTGACCAAATAAGAACCGAACGTATTTAGACGCCATGTTTTTGGTTACACATCTCACTCTCTCATTTATTCGCACTGTTTAACTGTCTTCTATTAATATGACTACTTTTTGGTAAAACCATAAAACTATCTTTTATACTGATTGTGAGCAATCGAGAAAGTAAAGTCTATACTAGACGACTTGATCTTTTTTTATATCGTTTGTTAGGATCAATAGGTTACCTGGCAGTAATATAAAATTGAATGAATTTCTTCTAAATACGTTTATTGGGCAACCGTAGTAACAATGGTATAAAAGGATAACAGTATAACAGCTACTTGAGATTCTTCAAATCCGTAGGCTTCCTACTTCTAAATAACCACAACAAAATTGGAGTCGATTGGTCAAGTAGTTTTTGAGAATTTTTCGTTGTTAATCCCAAAACATTTGTCTTCCGGTCACCACTACTGGTATACTGAGCAATATAAAGAATTTCAAGTATCAGCGAGAAACTATCGTCGCATTACCAATAAGTGCCAAAACCTGCATCTTGCCTCGATTTTCGGCCATAACTTTTTTATTATTTCTCGGATCTTTTTACGTGTGGTCTTATTCTATGGGTCTCATAAATACATAAAAATCTTATATAAAGAGTTTCTTCGTTCCTGCAAAACACCTTCGATTAAATCCCAAAACAGGCTTTCCCATTATTTGTTGTCGAATAAAATGTTTTCCCACAAAAAATGGTGTAGCCATTTTATGCGTCCATGATCTAAATAGCGCCTTGAACAACTTGTAACAGTAAAACCAGACTTTACAGATATTTCGCACACCAGGGGTATTTTCGTCTAAGATGATTAGACTACAACTAGGTATTTGCTTTTAGCCAACAATCACTTGGAAAGATAGAGTAGAATACAAACAATGTGTTTCCAATATCAGTTATTCCGCCATTGCTGCTGTTTCATGAAGAACATTTTTGATATTTTTCACCTTCCACCACGAATTATGCAGAATTCTCGCTGCTAGTTTTCTTTTGTCTAACTCACTGGCAGAGATCGGCTTGTCACTTTTAATACATAAAAGAGTCGTTGATATGAGAGCGAAACAATGTCGGGATAATACAAACAATGTGTTTCCAATATCAGTTATTCCGCCATTGCTGCTGTTTCATGAAGAACATTTTTGATATTTTTCACCTTCCACCACGAATTATGCAGAATTGTTCATGCGCCGTACCGTTAATAAATTTTTATTTTTGTTTCCTTGCCTTATTTAATTTGTCATTGTTTATTAACTAATTAAGCGTTTCATAAGCAGTATTTCTGCCTAGCCTGGGAGCGACGAAAGCGACTTAAGGCCCGGTTATACTGAGCCTGGGCGCGAAAAAGCACGTGGGTCACAAATTCAACCAATAAGAATGCGTCTTTGATCTATAGATTTAATGAATATGATCGATTTCCTATAAAATATCTCACAAACTGAAGAAAATTTACCTATACGATTTATGCAAGGTGAGCCCATATTAGATCAAGAAATACGTCATTAATTTCTTGGCTTAGCTACAAAAACTTATTTTTTCATTTGCGTCCGGACATTAAATAAGCAGCCATGATCATATAATTCATCAATGAAAAATAAGCTTTTACGCCATGCTCGAATCATGGACATAAATCTGATACAATATCTAGATTGATATGACGGCAATTGCATCTGCATTTTATATTAGGTGTATATAAATAACAGTATCCCGCTGAATATGACCAAGAGTCTGCTTGATAAATTCTCTGAGGACATAAATAAAATTACAGAATGCTCATTCTTTAACAAACATCTCTCGCCCTCTACTGGGCAGTTGGACAATTACTTCTAGTCTTGCCACCGTCACTACGACGCACCGTAGTCGTCCTACCATCCCGTAGAGAGCGCGACATTTTCCTGTTAACAGCAAGTCTACTGATTTTATTAACTCGATGTTTGTTAAAGAATAAGTATTCTGTAATTCTATTTACGTCTTCAAAGAATTTATTTAGCAGAATTTTGTACAACAACAGTGAAACGCTGTTATTTTCAATAAGATGCTCAGTAATGGCGTCATGTCAATATTTGTATTAGGCTTGATGTTTTGGTAGTAGACCACTAATCCTTTTTGATTGATGGAATTTGCGTCAACTCCGGACACAAATAAAGTAGGCTTTGTAGCTAAACCAGGTGATTAATGAAGCATTTTTTTTTGATGCGAGTTAGATGCCCATATCATACAAATTGAAAAATATTTCACTAGTTTGAGAGATGCCTTACAAGAAATAGACCAAATTAATTAGATCCAATGGATCCATCGTATAGGTACTTCACTACTACTAAGAGGCCCTTTTCGGTCCAACTTGTATCATCACCGGTCAAGAGTAAAATCGGGCCTTAGAGGTTGTTGGACTGAAATATTTATTGTTATGCATATTAGTAAAAATCAATGAAATAATAGGCGTTTAGTCGATTCAAGGTCAAAAATTAGAATTTCAAACTAACAATTATCTTTTGATCTGACAAATGATGACGGCGGAATATGACCTCATATGACAAAGATTTCACTATAGAGCCTATATTCCACTAAAGGTCCGATGATGTTGCGCCTTTTTATCCAATGTACTCCACTTCCAGCGAACAAGCTTGGCTGCTTCTAGCCTATACGAGTTCGATGGTTGTACCGGAAACCGTATCCCTGTTTTAGTGAACACTTAAACTAATCAATGCCATGAGAAACAGGTCTTCGAAAAGGATATTTGTCGACATGAATTTTACAGGTATATGACTACGCTTCAAAAAATGGCGTAAGAATTCTACCGTGTTTTAACCGTACACCATACAAGTATGACACTGAGCCAAAAGGCTCTACGAATAAATTTTATTACGCTTAGCGGCTCCAGTTCTCGATGAACCTATGTGCCTGTGTCGCATTCTGTTAATGTGGAATTATTCCGTTAATTATAAAGTGGAGGTGTCGCGTGAGTGCTTTGAAAATATTCAAAATTATGAACAGCCAACATACCTGCTTTTGCCGGAAAACCAGCTTTTGCGTCGTTTCTTTTTAGAGGGAATATAATTTCTTTTTGTAATTCATTATTACTGTTACTTCTCATCCAAAAGTGGAGGAATAATACAATGACACCAAAAAGCTATAACAACTTTGTCAAGGGAAAAAAATATAATATTTTATGTGTTCAAAGAAATACCAGGTTATATTAGTGTAGACAAAAATCGAAATGGCCACCACGTCTGCTATGAAGAGCTTAGGGAAACTTTGTTATTCCGATTTTTGACCTGCCTAAGGTCAGTAGATCCGGGAAAAGCTTCCTGAGGTCGCCTGTTTCACAATCTCGATACCCTAGGCACAAAGGGGAGCTGGTATCAGCCAGTTCTGGATATACGAAATTCGACACAGTTAGGATGGGGGGCCGAAGTCAGGAGACTGTCTGGCAGGCACATCGCGTGGCGGCAGCATAGAGGAGAGCTCTCAAGAGCAAAGCCCATTGAAGTAGCGGTAGAAGAGAACAGCATCGAGTATGAATAATATATACTGGTCAGCAGCACCTCAAACATATGAGCAGTTTTCGAAGCTAGGTCTTATCTGGGACTTGTACATGGTGAGGAGGTCATGTGAAGAAAAGTACTTCTCAGCCTTAAATAATAGCTGCGAGATGTGTTCGTGCCAGATTAAGTCCTCGGTGATCTGGTCTACGAACAGCCGAAATGAACGGCTCTTTAGTACAACTCGCCCATCAATCAAAACCAGATGAGCGCTAGTCAAGTTATAGTTCTGTATTTTGTAGACATTAAACTGTTGCAGATTGTGGCGTAACGAACCAGGTTTATCGTCTCAAAAGAAGTCGTTGCTAGTTTTCTTTTGTCTAGCTCACTGGCAGAGATCGGATTGTCACTTTTAATTCATTCATGGAGAGTGCTGCCATCGCAAAGCAGCTGTGTATCAGATTGATCGTACATAAATGAGTCGTTGATATGAGAGGGAAACAATGTCGGGATCAAGAACCTGGGGATCACCCGCGTTGATAGTCTACAGTTGAGTGGCGTAATCTGGGAGGTCCCTTGTGGATCGCTAGTGATGGAAACCATACTGCCTATCGCTAATCAAGGTTCGAGATACTCCAGATTTTTTAGATTTATGCACCTTTGCATCACCTTACTTATAACATAAATTGCAGTTGGAGATGAGCAAGTTTCCGGTTTTCTGGGAAAGCGCCGGATTTGTGAGACACCTGGAAGAGATACAAAAGAACTCTAGCAAGCTCCTCTCTTCAGTACAATGGCAGGAATCAAGTCTGGACCAGGATCTTTGTTAATATACAGCGATAAGAGCATCGGTCTTTTGTCTGGAAGTTTTTCCCGCATAGTGTCGTTAACCCTTTAAATCGGCGGCACTCGGGTGTTGAGGCGACGTTGGCAGCAAAGGGCTTGACAGGCGCTTTCGCGTTAGCATTTGAGTCAGTTACAATTGTTCCATTCTGGCAGGTAACAAGTGGATGACTGAAGTTCCTTTCAAACTGTTTGGCCAGCATCCAGTCACACTGACCGATATTGCGCTGCGACATTACCCTGTGTCTAATTTGAATATCGTTCTGGGCTTTAGCATTGCGAACCGCTTCAATATATTTGTGTCTGGACACAACGTCGCGCGTCGGCTTGTCTGTCCTCTATATTAGAGTTTTGTAAGAAGGTAATGTGTGCTTTGATCTTGTCGCATGATTTGTTGAACCTGCCTTACGACACTGGTTTAGACAGTTTCGCTGTATGAGGGCTATTTCTCTATCCCAACGTGGCTAATTACGGTTATGGACAAACAGACAGCTGACATATCCAGGTCAGCGAAACAGACATCCTTCAAAGAAATGTCTCTGAGCCTTCCCAGTCGGCTTGTCCGTGTTGCCAAATTTTGCGGCCTGGGCCAGCTTCTGCTGCCACAGCCAGTACTGACTGAAACCTGGGCTCCATAACACCGTGACTTGAGTTATCCAGGGTGGGAGACATGGTAGTATAGGTTAGGATGAAATCCAGCAGGCTTCTAGCATGTAATGAAGCGCGGGGTAAAAAGTAGCGCTCGTCACCAACTGGGTAATAGCAAACCCTTAACAGCACGACCTACTGCATCGACCTTGTATGAGGCCAACAGGAGTTTTTATACACATTTAATCCAGTAAGCCGATCTAGACGGCTAAATATCTAAGTAACTGATCCAAGTTATGGCCCGAGGGACAGCGATAAAGGCAGCAAATATGGCACGACGATTAGACTGCAGATAGTGGTGAAGAGCATCAGTGCTACTGTTAATCCCGCAGATGTTCGTTAAAGAGATTTTATCATCAACTTTGTTTCCCCGAGCCTAAACTCCACTAGGACATTCCGAGAATGGAGTCAGTTTACGTCCGGAATCCTTAGCATAGGATTCATCATCATTAATTTCTTTGTTTTGAAGGGAAAGGAATACGGACAAAACACCCTGGAAAAAGCTAGAGGTGGGTACCGACTCGGTCGACTGGTCCTCGTCTAGCACCTTTTTCTTGCTTGTTAATGATGTTAGATAGACCTAAAGTGGCCCGACTTGTACCGCCACCCATCAATCGGTACTGAGGTATAGTCAACGCCAATCAAAGTGGCGTGCACGTCATCAAGGTGGGTGTGTTGAAAAATTTACATTGTTGCCAAACTTTTTGTAAAATAATAAAATTTATTATTTACATATCTAGATTTATAAGCAATATTAACCTCAAATGAGAACAAAAATTATAGATCTGTACTTGCATAATCATTAAGTATGACAATTATTGATCAGATGACACTGGTAGTTTCACCATATTTAATTGATAGCTTAAAGGTACTGAATAAAAATCCAAATGGGGTCCTCCAAATTTTATGCATGGTATTTATTTTACAGAATTCATACAGAAAAATGCATTCTAAAATTAGGTAAGCTACTGGTGTAAGCTTTTTCTGTACAATAAACTTAGTCGGAGTTTCTTTCTTCAGCGCTGTCTGAATCTTCATCACTCTCAAAGTTGATTATTAATGGTTCGATGTCTGGTCGATCAAAAATTCGTTCTCTTTCATACCATTTAAAAATTTCTTGCTCAGTATGTCGAACACTATTTTTCCACATGTCTGGGGTAACCGTTTGTAGAGCCTCGTTCCACATATCCAAACAGTCTTTTTCACTGTTACCATCTCTACCAATATGTCTGTTATAGTAACCTTTTGCTATGCCCCAGATTAACTCAATAGGGTTAAATATACAATGGTAAGGAGGCAGACGAAGAACTTTGTGCCCATGTTGTTCCGCCAATTCATCAATCACGTATATTTTAGGTGGTTTGTTTCTAAAAAAGCAGTTATTTTAAGAATAGGAATAAACAAAAGAAATATAAACTGTCGACCAAAATATATATAATTAAGAAGCATTATGTACCGAGCAACAATACTCAATAGCTCTGTTTTAAACATTGTGTTTAAAAATGGTATGTTTTGATTTGTCAAGCAGTCTTGGATATTTTTTTTTGTCCATGCATTGTTGGGCACTTTGTTCAATATCATGCTGTGATAAGGGGCGTTATCCAGTATAATCATAGATGGACTCTCCAATTTTTCTAATAACTGATGTTGAAACCATTTCAAAAAATTGTCCTGGTTCATCTCTCCATGGTAATCGCTCAATTTTGTTTTCGAAGAAATTATCGCTTCACTACCCTCAATAAACCCATTTTCATTTCCAGCATGTAATATAATGTATCTAAAATATATTAGTTTTAAATTTTATAGTGCAAATTGTGTAAAAGTACATACCTTTTACCATCTGTTTTAATAGCTTTCACGCTTTTTTGGTTTCCATTTTGCCAAAAGCGACCTATGGTCCCATTTTGAAATATCCAAGTTTCATCGAGGAAGACAAACTGGTATAAGGCCTCAACCTTGGCTTGATTGTATTGCCTTAGAAATTCCACCCTTTTCAAAGCTATACTTGGTAGTTCCATGAGCCCTCGTCGCGGATTGTCCTTAAGCCACTTAAATCCAAGATCTCTAAGCAACCGCCTTAAAGACGTGGCACTACCATCAAATAATGCCCTATCTCTTAATCGAGACCATAAAGTTTGTATCGTAACTTGTTCTTCTGAAACCATGTGTAATATGACATTATAATTTAGTTAACAAATTAATGCAAATTTCTGATAAGTTATTATAATAAGATCTTACTTTTGTGATACATATTATAGATCACTTCTCGAATGGCACTTGTATCCAATGTCGCTGTGTTGGTTACATGTTTAATATAACTCCGCTTTTTCTTGGGCGATTCTAAATTTGCATCACTTTTCACACCCTCGGAAATACGACTAACTGTCCTTAAACTAATTTTTAAAGCAGCAGCAACACGCTACAAAAAATGAAATAAAATTTCACTATTATTAATATACATTACATATAATTATTAGTAACCTACCTCTTGAACAGCATTTAAAGGCAACAAAGGCCCGTTGTTGTCCCTTTCTTGCTCAAAGTAGTGCATTAACGAGGCCACGAGTTCTTTACACCGACTATTTAACTGTTTGGGCATCTTTATATACCAAAATTGCCTTTATCTACTCGTAAAATGAATAATTTTGTTTTGAAACAAACAGTTGTTGATTTACAGTATGCGGGGCCAAAGGATTTATAAAGATTTGAAATGCCACAAATTGATTCAGTGTCAAAATTAATACAAATGTCAGTTCCCAGTTTAAATAAGTTTCAAGGTGACAATGTGTCAACGCTGCGAAATCGGTTTAGTGCGTTTACATGTCGATAAGTGATTGGAGCGTTTGCAAAACATTTTATTTCGCATAATGCGTCTAAATTTATCAGAAAGCAACTTATGTGATATTTTAATAACAATGTTTATATGACTATTAACCATAATAAGAGAGTAATGACCATTTTACAATTTATATATCACATTAAAATGAAACTGCAATACAGCAATTGTTTGTGATAGAAACCTAGGCATTAGGTCGGGGAATTTTTATCGTGATGACGTGCACGCCACTTTGTTTGGCGTTGACTATATTCCTTAACACATGTACAATCACTTGAATGGGAGGAAGTTGAATACTGAGTACACTCAGTAGGGTGCATAAACCATGAGCTAATATTGTGACTAAAGATCCTCAATCCTCACGAATGCGAGATTTTTGCTTTGTCTAAATCTAAAGAGAAAAATCTAGGTTCTATGATGGACACCAAACAGAAGCTCCCCATATAAAAGTGTACTGCAAACAGAGCAATACCAAGAACTTTCTTCTGGGAGCGCTCCACTCTATATAAACATCCCTTATACACATAATAAGATATTCATCATATAGAGCGACAAGCCGCTGCTCCTTTATTTGAACATTGTTACTGGTGACATGGCGAGGATGCCGCAGTTTACATCATACTTTCCTCATATATCCATCCGAGTTCGTCGAGACATTTGCTGGAAAAACACGCTCTACGGAAAATATTTACACAGAATGTTTCTCTTTTTCAGAAAATTGAATGACATCGCGTTGTTGTGCAAACTGACCTTTATTTGTGCATTTATAACCGCAGACTGTGGAACATATGGGATGACAAGAAGGGCTTAGGGCAATAAGGTACCTTAGTCACATGGACTCTGTTTAGAGAAAAAAGTTATAGCTTTTTCTTGCTTAATTTCGATTGAAACGCACAAACGAACTAAAATTTGATGGCAGGAGAATGGAAAAAATAACGCATTTTTGTAAAATATATTCATCTTTGAAAGCACTACTCGTACAACACAAAATAATAATGCCCCAAAAGGCCAGAGATTGGCAAAGCCATTTGTCATCCTAGTCTGTGCAGCTAATGTAGACACAATCCAAATTTACAAAGTGTGAGAGAATCTTATGCAAAATTTCAAAGGATAATAACAGTAACAGTCATAATTCAAGAAATTTACTATTTATCTACTTGTAGCTTCATCAAATTTTAACCTTAACAGCTCTTTTTTAAATTCTTTTATTAAACTATGAACGGATGTTAGTTAAAAAATTTATGGGTAAGCATTCAGTAGCTTAGGTATAGTCTAACAATATTTTTTTCTAAATTTTGATATAGTATGAGTCGGAATATTGTAGAAATTACCATTACGCAAGAATATATGATGAAGTAAGTAAGTAAATAATAAAGCGGCATAGAGTAGTAATGATCGATATTTGAGTTTCAAAACGTTTTCACTGAAATAATAGCCAGTGATGTGTTCCTGTCTGTTGATCTCATTGAAACAAAACCTCATCTGTGGAGGAATAGTATCTGTCCTTCACACTGACATCTGATCTAAATGCAGAACTATCTTTGTTCGCTGTATCATTGAAACGTCTATTATTTTCACCATCAACTTAGTTCACTTTTAGCGCTCATCTTGTAGCATATAACTTTCTTGCTGTAATGAATGTGTGGTAATTCGTAGTTGTCCAAAAACACCATCTAATATTCAGCAAATTGTCAAAAAATAACTTCGAACATACACACGTACTCCAAAGGTGCTTTTTGATCGAATTCTTTTTTATTTAAATGTGGCTTAGTTACGTTAGTACCCCAGGCCCTTCTTAAGTCTGACTGCTAATTCATTAGAATTCCGAAAAACGGCCATATTTACACCATAGGTAGCTAGGCGCCAATATAACTACTAGCGATTTCTGATACACGTTTACACTTTGGACTAATAATAAACAAATAGGGATCTGAAAGATCCTAACCCCACCTGCGAGACAGTAGCAGAACACAAATAGGATTTAAGGATCTACTCGTTCTTTGAAAAGAGCTAGATGGTTTGGCTCTGCTACCGTCTCATAGATGGTGCTAGGGTTCGTCAATCTTTTTTCGGTGCTCTAACACCTGTTTTAGATGGATATCTTCAAGTGGAATATGTTATCAATGCCTGAACGTACCTAATTCGCCAAAAAGGGATTGGAGACCATAGCGCCATCTAACAGTACCAAATACTACTATTTTCAAAGTGTATTTCTTAATTATTTTTTTGTTCCGCTTCTGTACTATAGATAGCGGCAGTAACTTTCAGATCAATTTGTGGACGCCGACATACGGTATATGGTTGGTAAAATTTAAGTAGAATACGTTGAATAATCGTAAAACGTAGAATTGTCATCCAGATGTTTGCTGGTTAGTGACAGAAACAATAAGAAGGTCAAAACCTACAATTGATATTTTCATTAGAAAACATTCTTAGTAGTTATGATTCAGCTTGTTATAGAAAATCTTACGCCATAAACACTATATATCTTCCGTAACGTGATCTAAAATGAACCGCGCTACGTCTACCTGAGCCAGTTGCGGCTGGCTGTAGAGAGACATCAATTTCCAAGGGTCCTTAAAGTACTCGCAGTTGAAAGATGACACGTCATCGCATCTCCATTTCACAGTGAATTCGGTGAATTGCAGATATTTCTCTCCTGGCGACACACACTCGCACCTCAGGGGTTGCAACCAGGAGCGCAGTCTAAGGTAGGTCTCTATAAAGAATCACTTAGTAGTGATAAACCTAGTATCGGGCAGATGTATATTGTGACAACACTAGCATAAGCTTCATCAAATCGTGCGAACTAATTCAAAATACCAAAAGAACATGAATATATAAACCGGTTTTGTCAAAAGAACGTAAAACAAAAAACACAAATAATGTCTGCTATTGTGTTGAAGAGATGCAGCTAAGCTTGCTCCACTTATTTCGAGTCTTCTAGATATCTTACCAGACTTGCACTCGCCCAGAGAACTGAAAATTTGGTCATGTTTAGCTCGTCCCGAAAAAAAGGACCTTAGACCGACACTTCCATCAACATACCAATAGCTTTGCTGTTTGTTATCGATAAAGTGACAGAGAAGTGCACAGATAGAAAGGTTCTAGAGTATCTCAAACATCACGGCCTGATTTCCGGCACCACCGATGAGCGGGGGACCTCCTAGCTCACGTCACACAACTTTAAAAGAAAGTTATGCAGTCACATGGAAATGCTCATGTCGTTGCTCTTGACATCACGAAATCTTTCGATCAGCTGTGACATGCTGCCCTCCTAAGCAATCTTTCGTCCTATGGCCTCGCAAAGAAGCTTTGCGGACGAACGGTTGCTACCCTTCGTCCCTCAATATCAACGCATCTGTTCCCCAGGGATCGGTCTCGACCTCCTCTCCTATACGATCAATCCCATTAACAGATTTTTCGACGACAGCACTCGACGTGCAGGCTTTCAGTGTGACAAGCAGATCACTGTTGATGTGCTGGAGAGAAGAAAACTGAGTAGTGACTCTGACGAGAGGCCTGGAAGTTATCGCCGTTCGGGGACGCAACAGCCTGGTACAGTTTAATCCTTCCAAAACGCAGTACTGCACCTTGACTAACGCTCTTTAGGTTTCGATGAATGGACGAGTTCTCTCAAAGAGCCACTCACTCATTTCGGCTGTTTGGAATCCAGACGACCCGTTTGGCACAAACACATCTTGTCAATCGAGACAACTGCTGGTAAAAGCTAGGTCATTTGTGCAAGGCACTCTGTACATTGTCCATTCTCGATGCTGCTCAAACTTCGTAAGTCGAGAACTGCCCAGTACGTTCCTAGGATATCGAGGTTATGGAACAATCTGTCTGAGGAGGTTTTTCCAGTACCTTAGACAGGACAAAAATTGGATTAACGCGTCTTTAACTTCCACATAGCAGCCGCATGGCTCCGGTATTTTCTATGAAATCTGCTTTTTCTTTTGACAGATTCGCCTACAACTAAACCAACGCCGCCTAGCAGGAACAAAATTGGACATCGCTACCATTGCTTTGGTCAACAGTTGCAATGGACATAAACACAATCTGGGTGGTGACGCAATTGCATGGAAAGTGCAAAGTCAACCTACCTAGAGCCATTTTCTTTTTTTTTGTAATGGTTACCTCAGATTCTCACGCTAATTATTCAATTATGGTGGTATTTAAAAACATATCTCAGCTGATACAGGAGGAGACAATGTCAGTATAAAGAGAGAGAGAGTGCAAATTGTTAAGAAATTCAAGTAAATTAGGTTAAGAGGATTTTGTGAAAGTTAATTTCAGTAAGTAACTAAACCACTTTGGCTGGAGTTTAGAGACGATATATTTTTGCGCTTACAGATAACGAAGTTTACTGCAATTTACCAAGTTCTGGAACATCATCCAACTGCCGTGTTGCTGAGCCGTACGCTTTAGCTTGTATGACATTTTTTGTTGATGGAGAACGAGCGCGCCCTCCTTGTTGGTTAATGTTTGCTTATTCTTTGCTGCTTCCAATAACGTTAGAGTTTCCATTAGCTTGCACTGATTTATAGGATGAGCCGTTTAAAAATCCTGTATCGAATGTGACTGGCTACAAAAGCATAATCCAGGATACTTAATTGATCAATGTTAGGTATTTTTCACGACATATCTAATCTTATGACATAATTTGTTTGTTTATCCCATTTAAGGTGACAATCTACAGTATATTCAGATAAGAGATAGACCGGATGTAAACAAAAGGTTCGGGTGATTTTCACGCTAACGCCGCCGTCTCGACGTAAAACAGGAGCCCTCATTGGTCAATTCGCAATTAAATGCCTATGCCGAGCGGCAGAGCAGTCGTATCAAGGCAGAGTCACATTCAGGTTCAGACGTGTTACGTATGTCGTGTGCATCATTGCAATTTGATATTTCTTTGGACGTTTTCGTTTGTTATCTTATTAAGTTGTTGAGTTTGTCGTTGTTATTGTTATACCTTGTTATTGATTGTTATTGTTACCAACTGCTTGCGCAAAATGCCCAGTAGTACAGATACTGCCGATGAAGTTGTAAACTCCTGTAGTCCACCTAGGAAACGCTCTAAAAAAAGACACCTGAGTGCAGAAATGAAAGAGGTCATTTTGAATATATATAAGATCGAGCGCGAGGAGAACGAGGCATCAACCATCAAAGAAATTGTTGTGAAGGTTTCTCACAAAGTTGGGGTATTTCGCGCATCAGTGTTTAATGTGTTAAGACAATACAAAAAAAAGGACACCTTTTCTGAGCCAATAACCAGTAAACATCGCAAAAGTATTGTCAAATCATTGGATGAAGCTGATAAGCATGCGATTAGGAGGAAAGTGCATGAATTCTTCTTTAGGAATGAAATACCTACTATAGATAAAGTACTGCAGGAGGTAAATGGAGATACAACGTTGCCAAATTTCAAACGATCAACTTACTACTGGATAGAGAAGAAATTGTGCTATGGAGGAGGGATTATTTAACAAAAATTGGGAAATATAGAAATCAAAACAGGAAGATTTATTACCTTGATGAAACGTGGGTAAACGCAGGACACACTACAAGTAAAGTATGGGTTGATGATTCTGTAACTTCATCCAGGAGGGCCTTTCTAGATGGACTGTCCACCGGATTAAAAAATCCAGCAGGTAAATACGAGTAATAGACAACAATCGGATGTTTTTCAAACCTTGGGAACAAGGTTCTAAACATTAATTCCAGGGGGCAGATAAAACATATTACAAGTAACAAAACTTTTATAACTTTCGATAAAATGCGTGGATGTTTTATTGTCATTTTCATTTGTTAGAACTTTTTTAAACCATGTTTTTATGTGTTTTCGATATTTCAAAAATTTTTTAATATAATCTTAAAATATGTCGAATATTATAAACTTAAAAAAAGTTACTAAGTTTTATATTGTGTACCGTTCCTAATATTTCTAATCATTTTAATTCATACTTTAAGCTTTATAAAGTTATAATTTGTTAATATTAATATTTGCGCGTATTTCAGGTTCCTGATCATACATTTTTTAAAGGTTTATAACCTTAAATGAAATTGTGAAGCGCTGAGTAATCATACGACGTTCAATATTCTTTCTTTCAATATGACTAAATAATCCCAATTATAGCAATCTGATACTCATGTCTCAATGTTTTTTCGCTGAATGTGATGAAAACATTTGAAAAAGGTTCGCTTATTGAAATAAATCTACACTAGTTAGTACTTCGATTTCCAGGTAAAGGGAAAAGGCTCATTATCTGCCATATTGGCAGTGAGGATGGATTTGTTGTTGACGGTCTGTGGTGCTTTGAGTCTAAGAAAACGCAGTAATTGTGTTGGATAATGCGCCTTATCATTCTCGAAGAATGGAGAAGGTCCCAACAACGGCTTCAAGGAAAGTTGATGTTCAAAATTGGCTCCGCTCGAAAAATATCAACTTTGAAGAAGCAATGCTGAAAGTACAATTATTAAGAATTGTTAAGGATCACAAGGCGGAATATCAAAAATACGCCATTGACGAAATGGCAGCAAGTCAAAATAAAACTGTGCTCCGTTTACCTCCATACCACTGCGAGCTCAATCCCATTGAGCTCATATGGGCAGAGGTTAAAAATTATATAGCTAAGCACAATACAACTTTTAAATTTTGTGACCTCAAAGGACTTTTCAAAGAAGCACTAGAATTAATAACAGCGCAAGAATGGGAAAACTGTATTAAGCACGTGAAAGACAAAGTTGAAAAGAGAATGTGGGAACTGGACAATATTTTAGAGGAACAAGTCGAGCCATTCATTATTGACGTTGGTGCTTCAGGCAGTAGCGATGATGAAAGCTCTTCAAGCTCATCTTTCCAATAAAAGATGTCGTTCATCAAATTCGGTAAGTTATAAGTAATTATAAAGCTACTGTATTTTTCAATTAATTATTGACATTTTTGAACCCATTTTGGCAAAACCTATTCAAGAATCTACTTTCTGACAATGTTCAACCATGCACATTTTTTTACGTTTTGAACGCTTTAATTTGGTTACATATTTACCTAGAAATCAAAAAATATACTAATCAATATTCTAAAAGCAATTTTAAGAGATATACGATTATTTTTAATTTAGACTAATTTAAACGCCATTTTGAGATTATATTCGACTGTATTTCACGAAACATCAGGCGGCATCCGAAGCTGGAAATCGAAGCGAAAATTTTGAAACCCTTATGTATATTTACATCATTATATATTTCTTACCCCACCCCCACATGATCCTATATCCATCACCAATCGTATACACATCGAATTGTGCTAATTTACTACAAAGTTACGCAAAGCAGCATCTACTATCTAAAATATGTACTGCGTGACTCTTAATACGTCCCTGCCGAATGTTACAGCGTTCGATGATCACGTGGTCTTGTTTATGTGCGGTCTATCTCTTATCTGAATATACGTATACTGTAGGTATACTCCTAGGAACCATTGTAATTGCAAATTTATGATTAGTGGAGTCATTTATCTATATATCTGTATGTTTGTAGTCAGTTTGCGCTTAATCTGAAAGGCATGAAGTGATTTTTATCAAAGTTGATTGTTAGTAGTCTATTATTGAGACAATTAGTGACTTTCTGAATACTCGTAGTGTTTGTAACCTTGGATCGCAAGGACTCTACTATATTATCAGAATAAATGATAGCCGTATCGTCAGCAAAACTCACTGCATCCCCGTCCACATCCAGTGTAAATAGCTTATTCATATAGACATTAAATAGCAAGGGACCTAAAACTTGGGGTACACCACAGGTGGCGGGAAGATTGAAACAAACAGAATCAGTAATACAACTTAGTTCTTCCACTTAAATAAATATTCATCAAATCATAAGACACGCCTCTAGTTCCACAATTATTCAAAATATTTAAGAATGCTGTTATCTACCGTATCGAACGCCTTCGATAAATCTAGAAACGTACATATTGTCTTAATTTTATTATTTCTTGCATATTGTCCCTACTACATAGCTGACGGCATCTAGAGTAGACTTGTTTTTTTTAAACCCAAATTGTGTCGCTGAAATAATGTTAAACTTATCTGAAAAATTGTCCAGTCTTTTTCTTATGTGCTTCGAAATTGGTCTATAATTTGAAGTAATCATGACTTGTAGGGAGGTTTGACAACCGCAGTTATAAAAATCACTGGGAAATGGCATGCAGAAAGATTTTTATTAATCCAAATGAAACACAATATAGTTTTTTTATTCCGAAGAATCCGCGTAAGCAGAAGCCTAAATACCGGGCCGCCGTGAATGCTGTAAGGAGCTTAGAGACACTCTGTTAATCCGGCGGCATTTTAAAGGAGAGCTCTGAGGAGGAAAGTCCAAAAGTCCTTCTCAGTCCTCAACGGAAAGCCTAGATTGACAAGATGTACCGGTGCCAGATCATGTTTTCGGTGATCCGGACTCTGACTCTTTGGTAAAACACGCGTCTCATTAGTCAAGGTACAGTGCTGTGTGATCTCTTGTCAGATAGGAGGTCACTGCTAGTCTTCTACTCATCTCCCCGGCACTTGACTCTGTGAATTCCTGCATGTAGAGTGCTGACCCGACAGTACCTCATCCGATTTATTTAACCCTCAAGTACTTTCTGGATTGTTTGAGCTTGACTCCTTTGTAGTGTTACTATCATTTTCAATGTGCGTAAAATTTGTGCGTACGATATTATTATACAGTAATCCAATTAAAATCATGAACGTTTTGGGGTGGCGGAGAGGATTTTAATCCTTCCATGCCGGTCGTGAATGCAAAGCATCTACATATTATGCCCATTATCACGATGTTGGGGTTAATGGGATTGATGCCACTGCCGTTAGCTACAAACAGACAAACAGACACATGTACAGAACGAGTTTGTTAGCACCATCACGTATATACTCTTTCGCCCTGCTTTGTGACTGTTTGAATGTTGCATGGAAATGAACTAGTGGTATAATATACAGGACGTCGCAGGATAACCTTCCAATCTGTCGTATGCCTGCAGAATACAAGAAATAATGCTAAGCCTTATTATAGAAAATGTTACACCTGCCTCACCTAGGGAGATACAGACTCCTAAGACTCGATTTTACTATTGTATCGCGACCAATAATGAGTCGTTTTTAAAGTAATGGATCTACTAGCGAAAATCATAAGATTTGTGTATGATGGATCTATAATTCCCATATGAAATCAAAAATTACTTCATACATCACCTGCTTTAGCTATAAAAAACATTTTTTCATTTGACCCTGGACGCAGAATTTATGACTAAGTAGCAAACCCGGCCAATCACATTACGGTGTAAATAATATAACCAAATTAAAAACAAATGTAAATATAATAATATATAAATATCAGTTGTTGCATGAAGATTTCAACAATTCTTAAATTACCCTCCATTACAAAAATGTTTTCTCTTTCTGTTCTGTAACATGGGTAATACCAGTAGAAGTATACCATCAAAACCAGTGGCGTTCATAGACAAGATTCAATGAATGGTAAGTTTCTACGCTACTGATTCAGGTTAAGACACGCATATCATTCAATGATTGTTGTAATGAGGTGTCAAAGCTTTCTTCATATGCCATATAGTCCTTCTAATATCAAGCTTTACGGTGTTTCAAAAATAGGGGAAGCTAAACCTTTTCATAAGAGTATTTTAGGATTTTACCTCAAATATCTCCAAAAACAAGTGATCTGTCACAAGTTCCTTAAGAGACAAAATTTACGGAAAATTGAATGGTATTTTATGAAATGCCCGAAAGGCCAATAGCGTATAAAATGTTTCCTATTAGGGGTCCAGGTGCCCTAGTTTCTACGTCTCTGGTTTAGTTTGGGCCGGAGTTTATAGCTAATGATGTGCTTACTTAACTTTTAGAATCGTAACTTAGTATCTTTACCCGTTCCGTAGATATAATTCTTTTTCGATTTCTAACCTTGAAATATTGACACGTACTTCTAAAACACCCGCCATTTCTGTACTTATTATACGGACAGCTGTTTGAAGTATTGGGCGTGTATTCAAAGGAAGGAATGTATTGGCTTACGAGGTGTATACCCAGAATTCGCATTTGCCTTTAATGAAGTGTTTTTAGTAAAATCCGCATGTTGGAGAAAATTACCCGAATGGTTTTCGAGATGATCGTTTCAATGACAGCGATGTCCAATTTTGTACCCGCTTGTCTGGTTGCGGGTCAAACTGAGAAAAGTAGGCAGCTAGCGCGCTATAGTTCTAGCTTCCCAGATTACCCCCTATTAAATGAGCTAGATCGACCAACATGGACTAGACCCAATACAATAATGCTAATTTTTTCCACACCATGTATCATAATTGCCCAAAGATAACATTCTTGAAACCCCTGAACCATAAGTTGGAAAAACTGTACTCCCATTGATAAGTTGAGCCGTTTTTAGAGAAACGCTCTTGTTTCAGTTTGTACTCGCCAGTGGCCTGGGAAGTTAAAACAAGTCCCATTTTCAAAGTTGTGTGTGATAAGCACATTCCTCACCATTTTCCGTCTCTAGTAACGATTATACTCTTTTTTAGGAAAAAATGCTGTCGAGGAATTGGATCCACTCTGATATCAAAGCTACGACCCCCCTGACAGGCAGTCCAATTTAAAATTGCTCCAGTTTCTACCTTAAATTCTCTCCTAGTCGCGCGCCCTAAATGCTTGTTACGACTACTTAAAGATGCAAGGGAGACTGTTCCTGAATAAATTTCAATCATAATGGAAGAGCTTGGCTTTTTATTTTCGATGAGTCTGTCGTAAACTGCTACATATTAAAAAGATTATAGGGACCAGGAAAAAGATCATGTAGCATCAGACCCAGACTTTCTTTCACATGGATGGATCTACCAGAAGGGTCGAGGTTAAGGGTATATTTACCTAAAGTGTACTGCTGTTCAAAATTAATGTGTTGACTGAAGTTTTGGTAAATTTCAAAGACTCGTTGCGGTTCCAATTTTATGTGTACTTTCATATTTCGGATCATGTAGGTTTTAAATTATGTATATAGAATAACTAAACGATTTAAGCACAAACGGCACTTATAGAAACCTCCTTCTGACCAGGGTGAAGGTCAGCTCAAGGTCAGATTTAGGTGAACTTTTTAAAAGGACATTTTCAGTATAATTAATGTTTAGGAAGAATCTGAAATTTTGGCTCGATTTTACTAAGACTGGGCCCAAAAAGCACGTGGGTCACAAATTCAAGCGATAGGAAGGCGTATTTGAAGTAATGAATCTAATAAGTATGGCCATTTTTTTGTAAAACGCCTCCACCCTAATTTTTATATTAAATCAAGAAATTCGTTATAAATCACAAATTATCGACGATGATCACATGATCTGATATACTATCTAGATTGGTATGACAGCAGTTGAGGACATAAATAAAATTACAGAATGCTCGCTCTTCAACAAACATCTAGTAAATAATCAGTTTACTTACTATTAACAGGAATATGTCGCGTAGCTACTGACATCCGTATGCATGGATGTCAACGTGGTCGTGTAGTTGTCCTACCGTCCTGTAGAGTGCGCGACATCTTCCTGTTAGCAGTAAGTAACTATATAGATTATTTACTCAATGTTTTTCAAATAATAATAAGCATGTAATTTTATTTATGTCTTCAAGGAATTTATTAAGCAGAATTCTGTATAGCTACAGTGAGACACTGTTATTTTCAATAAAATGCTCCGTAAAACGACGTCATGTCAATCTATTATATCAGGTTTGATCCATGATTCGGGTAGGTCAATCCTTTTTAATTGTTGGAATTTGCGTCAATTTGCGTGTCCGGACACAAATGTAAAATAGGTATCTGTAGCTAAATGTTTCTTGATTTAATGTGAGAATTAGGAGCCCTACTCACAAAAATTGTATAATTTTTTTATCTAGTTTGTGAGACGTTTTACGAGAAATCGACCAAAAACATTAGATTCATTACTTCAAAGACGCCTTATTATTGGTCTAATTTGTGCCAAACGCCCATATTTCGATTCCCGCCGGTCAGTAATAAAATCAGACCTTAGTTGCTTTTGAGTTTCGGTGAGTTCCAATTTTAGGTCAGTGTGTCCGTACCAGGCCGTTTAAATGGCATTTTGAGGTAACTTTAAGGTCATACTGATATGATCTCAACACGACCTGACACGGACAAATTGACCTCAGACTCGGACCGATCATCGAACCCAAAAGCCTTAGCAGGCTTTCCTTCCCCAGCATTTTTCAGTTTGACCACGGAATGGCATAGAAGTGATGTCGAAATTCTCTTAAGATTATCTGGTATGGACAAACTCATATTAGGACTTAGCGGCCTCAAAAACTTACGTACAGCTCTAGTAGACTTGATATCTCAGCATTTTCTTACTTTGACCTTGATGAAATGACCTCGAAACGCCCATCAAATGACCTGAAACGGAAAACACTGACCTTAGATTCCAAGCCTAAAATCCATAAGAAAGACAGATAAGTGCAGAGATTCTCCTTAAACCTACAATATACTGAATGGCTTTTTCGAAAGTTCACCTAAGACTGACCTTGATCTGACTTTCACCTTGACTAGGCGAATATTCCAATAAATGCCTTTTGTGGCCAAATTGTTTTGTTCTTTTATGTACATGAAAAGAAGTTTGTAATCGTGCAATTGCGAAAAATTTCATAAATGGTAAAGCTATTATGTTTTGTGGATGATAGACATGTACATCACGAAAAATCACGTCACTCCTTTGGTCTGTCGTCTAATTCTTGGCCAGCATATAAGTTGCAAATCATTGCTTGGACTTTAAAAAAATTTACACTCAAGGCTGCTACTATAACAAAGACGAAAAAGCCTTGTAGGTTTGGAGAATTGTGCCTGTGGCGGCAAGGTACAGGTGAAAAACAAAAAATAAGGCACTGAAAACTTAATTTTTTGACGTTTCAGAGGCTCCTGACAATTTTCAGAGGAAACATTCGTAGTAGTTAATAATTGGATGTCGGTGGTTGTAGTAGTATATTTACACTTGTTACGAGGCATTCCAGTCATCTATGGCGAGGCCCGTCCTGACAGAGGTGAATCAGTCAATGAGTGGCTGTTCAGTAACATGGTAGTCTGGTACTGGAGTTGATAGACGGCGGACGTACGAGGGTGAATCAAATATAAACGGTAATTTTGCGTTTCTACTTAGAATTCTATTCCTAGCTACATTATGTTGTGTGGGGTAGATGCTTGGTTTGTGAGGAGTGGGGGAACCGGTATGGTTGGCGGGCAAGCGCAATGTTGCCGCCAGTACAGCTATGACTGAGAAAGAAGTACCTTTATCTGTTGCACAACGGATAATAATAAAGTTTTTAACGAATGAAGGCGTTAAACCGTCGGAAATTTTAACTCGTTTGCGGGCACAGTTTGGAAACAGTATACTGTCCCAGAATCGAGTGTTTACGTGGGCGAGAAAATTTAAGGATGGACGAGAACGGTTTGAAAACGAAGCACATGATCGACGTCCAAGGACAAGCCTTACAGGTGACAGCATTTGAGCTGTTCAAGAGTTTATTGAACGTGATCGTCGGGTAACCGTGGACGAAATTTCATCAGAAGTCGGTATCAGCTATGGAAGTGTGCCGCTTATCAGAACAAAAGACAAGGCATGCCCATCAGGGATGTAATTCTCCTCCATGACAACGCTGGCCTCACACCGAGGCTTTGACAAGGGATAAACTGAGAAAATTGGGCTGTGGAACCTTTGAGCACCCTCCGTATAGCCCCGTCTTATCCCCATGTGACTATCTTTTGTTCGCGCCTTTGAAGGAATCATTGGGATGGAAACGATTTGAGAGCAGTGAAGACGTCGAGGAGCACGTGCGCAACTGGCTTACAACTCGCACTCAAACTTTCTGTGAGCAGGCAATACTGAGCTTCCAAAGCGGTGGTAAAAGTGTACAGACGTCGCAGGCGCCTATATTGAAAAATATTAAAACAGTAATAAGGGCATAATATTGTTCAATAAACGTACAAAAAAATTATCGTTCATATTTGATTCACCCTCGTACATTGTACTATTTAGTGGTGAAGTGTCTACATTAAAAAGAATCCTCCTGAGCTTCACCATGACCGCATCGCTCTTCCTTGAGATGAACCGTAGCGCACTTGTCCTTCTCGAATTCCATGCCAATAGCGAGACTATACTGCTGCGCTATTCTGACCATCTAGTACAAATCACGTTGTCCGGAGGCGTAAAGTTTTACATCATGCATATGAAACTGATGGGTGGACCGTGTGCCTCCGGTTGCTGGGCACACCATTCCTCAGCACTAAAAATAACGGCACCAGTGAGATGTAGAAGAGCAGGCGACTTAAATAATAGTCTTGGAAGACACATTTGGTGAATGATTCCAACTCTGTCCGAACTTTGGTTACACCAGATGTGATTGTGAACCTAGGCTAGTGTATGTATTTCTACAAGATGTTAACTTAGCACAAGCTGTTGTACATTTGTGAACTCGTTTTGTAGCTGTACGTGTTGCGTAATCGTCAGCAAACAGCGACCATAGCTAGCAAACGTGGAATGAACTATATGCACACTAAAAACATAGTCTGCAAGATGACATTTAGTCGTTTTACATAATAGACTGGCAGAGCAGCATTGATTAATGAATTCCAGCTGAAAATATCCAATTAAAATAGACATTGGAGAGACGCCGGAAAGAGATTAAAAATCCTAGTGCCATCCGTGAGACCCTAGCAGGACCTAACATGCACCCTTTTATTTTTTTATATACTCCAACTATCACGAAAGCCTAAACACCCATGGTACCGTGGGGCTACAGGGGGATACAGACGAAAGGGAGAACGCCACACATACTCTGGCGAGGAAAAATCCGCCGGGTGGTACCTCTGCGTTCGCCAGTCAGAGACCCTGTTCCACCTACGGACAATCACAACATCCATAGCCAAGAGAAAAATGTCTCTTGGGTCGAGATCCGAACCCGCACAGCGCACGGTGACTGATCCGGAAACCGAAGAGTCTACTACTGCGGCCACCGCTTCTGCCCAAAGTAGATTTCTAAATTAATTCATTGTTGTTGTCTGCTACTCTTTCATAGATTGCTTTTTGCATGCAATAAAGAATATCAATATACAGGGTGTTTCAGTTTATTGTTGCATAACTTTCCGATTCGATAGAACTTTTAAAATTAATGCATAAAGTCTATATAAACATGGGTCGAAAAATGCGTGGCTTCCGAAATACAGGGTGTTTAAATTTACTTTCTAAAATAGTTTTTTTTTAATATTTCGAACAATATTTGATGTATAACAGTGAAAATTGGTATACAAGGGTTTTTAGGTACGACAAAACGAACCATGGGCATAGTTTTACTGTAGCCGCTAGAGATCGTTCTCTACTGTACCTGTAGTGTATTAAAATGACCGAAAATTTTTTCTTGGTTCAATTTTGTGCTTTTTAAATAAAAAAAACTGATTCTTCGCACTTTTCAACATAAAAAAGCTCTCTTGTGAATTTTCGTTATAGTTAGCCGTTTTTGAGATATTTCTATTTTTAGGGTTCGATGCATTTTTAATTATAGTATTTATGATAAAATAACGTTAAAAAGTCAGTATCTCGATAATTTTTAGAAGTAGGCTGTGCCTGCAAATATTTTTGAAATTGAAAGCAGAATAAGGTTAAACGTCAATTAGTTGACAGTTAGTTTTGTTGTCTGTTGAAACCTGAAACGTTTTTTTGCAATTGTGAATGCACGAAATTTAGTTTCTTTTACCTGTTTTATAGTAATGCCATTTTTATTCTCCAATCAAGAGTTAGCGGATATTCATTTTGTGTATGGCTTTGTAAATGGAAACGCAGCAGAAGCAGCCAGAGAATACGCACGAAGATTTCCAAACAGACGACATCCAACTCGTTCAGTATTTGTAAGAGTGCATCGCCAAATAATTGAAAATGGTTTTGGAAATCTCCAAAGGGATCAAAACATAAATGTTCGTCAGCGCAGATTTACCCGTATGATTCTGCAGCATGAATTTAGTGTCAACGTGTGGATTGGTATCTACCGTAATCGACTATTTGGACCCTACCTTTTGCCTGCAAGGTTAAATGCTGCGACCTTCTTGGAATTTTTAAAGGCTGAACATGCAAATATGTGGGGTGATGTTATGTTCGATTTAAGAAGATTGGCCTGGTTCCAGCTTGATGGTTGTCCAGCTCATTATCCGAGAATAGTTAGAAACTGGCTGGATGAAAATTATCCAGAAAGATGGATCGGCCGTGGAGGATCAGTCGCCTGGCCTCCATGATCCCCTGACCTAAATCCATTAGATTTCTTTGTGTGGGGATTTCTAAAAGAAAAAGTGTGCCAGACTCCCGTAACCACAAGAGATATGCTAATAGACAGATTCAGGAATGCATGTGATGAAATAAGGCCTTATTTGAATAATGCTATACCACGTTCGATCATTCGTAGATGTGAATTGTGTATTGAACAATTGGGTTTATATTTCGAGCAACTACTTTAGATTTTGTATGTTTGTCCTAACTATCCAAATGCGTCGAACCCTAGAAATCGAAATATCTCAAAAACGGCTAACTATAACGAAAACTCACAAGAGAGCTTTTTTATGCAGAAAAGTGCGAAGAATCAGTTTTTTTTATCAAAAAGCAGAAAAATGTTTCGGTCATTTTAATACACTACAGGTACAGTAGAGAGCGCCCTCTAGAGACTATAGTAAAACTATGCCCATGGTTCGTTTTGTCGTACCCAAAAACCCTTGTACACCAATTTTCACTGTTATACATATATCTAATATTGTTAGAGATATTTAAAAAGAGCTATTTTAAACAGTAAATTTAAACACCCTGTATTTCGGAAGCCACGCATTTTTCGACCCATGTTTATATAGACTTTATGCATTAATTTTAAAAGTTCTATCGAATCTTAAAGTTATGCAACAATAAACTGAAACACCCTGTATAGGTATATTTTCAGCTAGAATGGTTTGATCAATGACATTGCGCTGTGACTCTACTATGGACCAAGTGATTTTTCCAACTTTTGATGTTTTGCCGAATACAATTCTGCTTTAAAATCATTAAATTTTAAACATCCGAGTATATTTAACGCAGGCAGAATGCCTGCGAGGGCACCGACAACGGGTGACTGAGTATAGCGCATAAACAACGCGCGGTCCTGGATCGCCGCGGGTCGGACTACCAGCCCGGCATAAATTAGATTTCCTCCGAAACTTGAGCAAACACCTTTTGAAGCTACATCAGCTACAGCCGCAGTATATGGGAAACAGCAGCTACGCAGCTGTTTTTATTGTTCGTTGCGCCTTGCTGTTCAAGGTACACAGTTATGCATTCTTGAATATGCATTAATGAGGCGGGGCCAGACGAGCAACGGTAACGAAAAATGTACCGGACGGTTTATGATAATACTAATAATAATAATTCTGGCGTCAACTAAGTTGACTCTGTACTTCCCACGCAGGGATGTTATCAGTTCGCAAAGGATTATGTTTGGCACAAGTTAGCTCTTCTGAAAAAAGTTAACCACAAAAATGCATAAGGAAAAATTAAATGACCTTCCTCCGCCCCGTCAGAGAAATTCCTGCAGACGCACATGATCCTGGTGATCACAAATCCCGCGTGAATGACTATATTGGCCTTCATCATGCACAGCCCACACAGCCTATAGCAGTGGGGAAGCGACTGCCGACTGCGACGTACGACGCTTGTCCATCGGGGGGCCACATCGATACGCGACTGCTCTGAGTTTTAAGAGTAAATGTACGGAGACATCTATGATGAGTGAAATATGCCCAATAGGTGCGTAGAGTTAGTGGGGTAGAAAGCGGTTAGATTACACCAACGTCAAAAAATTGAGAAATACCGACAGACCGACAGACAGATGGAAATGAGTGACACGGCTTTTCGTATTATATATGTTATATAACATCCAAAATATTTCATTTTCTGATTTTTTCGCGACACCCCGCCTCTAGTAGGCGTGGGAAGACAATTAACTGAGGTAGACTGTAGGTGAAAGTCGGGTATATTGTACTGAGTCGTTAGCCTGTTTTATACTTTTTGACCTAAAAAATATCTAATTGAAACTAACAGCCCATCGTTTGTATAAGTTAAATGTTTTAGTTTATGTAAAACGTGTTTACGCAGTAATAATTATACAATATTATTCATAATTATTTTATATAATTTACAAGATTTTAGGAAGTCAAAGTTTAACCTAATCTTACTTATTTGAAAAGAAATAACATAATTCAACCATACCAGTGCCATCATTTAGTTTATTAATGTGAACCTAAATGTTTTGCAGTACACAAATTAGATGCATGTAAGCCAACGCTTTTTTACTCATTGTTGTACTTAGGTTAAACAAATATTGTCATTCATTTGTTATGATATTGTTTTTATTTCACCAATGTACTTCAATAGGTGGTTTTTATGCATGGCAACCCGTGAAAATTTTTCTTCAGAAGGGCCGAATAGCAAGAGAAAACTTTCTGTGAAAGTGTACCTGTTCTCAAAACTTTTTGGAGAGCGAGAGCAGGGGGTAGCAAATATCCCAGGGTGGTGGAAAATCCTAAAAATCCTCAAAATTGATAAATAAAGCCATTCTAAATTTGCAAATCCCAAAGACCGACCCGATTCCCAGAGTGGGGGAGAAGTATGGTTTTCCCTGGCCTCCCGAGGCGGGCGACCATGATCTTAAGTTTGAGTTCCCATAATAAAATTTTTGAATTTATCCAGATGTCTCGAGTCAAGCTAATATTTTTTTAACTGTTTTATGGTAAGGTAAGCTTTACAAACCGCGTAGTAGAGCTTCACGAAACATTATACCGTTTAAGACATTTTTTAAAAATGTTCTCTATTTTAAGCTCTAAGTATCTACATCGGTACGTTTTTTGTCCTGTATTTGGACAGAATTTTAAAATAATCTTGCATTAAATTATACTTCAATTCAAATACGAGTAATTTGATCACCTAACATTACCCTACTTTCCACGCATGGATATAAATCTACTTGTCAATTTTGGTGTCATTCTCAATGATATGATATATAAAATATGAAGCATGCCTTGTCTGAACACTATTTCTGACTATGCCATTTCAGTGACTAAATAGTTGAAAACCGACAAAAACCGATGCGTAGGATTTATAAACAATCCTGTCTCCACCAAATATTTATTACTAGTGTCAAGAAGCCACAAAATAAATATCGAACAATAGCCAGAAATGAGGTTTGAGCACGTTCTGAGATTGTTTACTTTTTGCTGCTTCTGTATTAATGCTTGACACAACTTGGTGGCTGCGTACTTTTGCATAATACATAATGTGCGAGAAAAATAATGGTCTTTTCTATCGAGGTATGTATAGATTTTTTTTCTACTTACTATCACATATGACCAAATTTAATTTGATTAAACTTTGGAATATAGCATATTTGATAATTTTCTTAGCGATGAGTCCGGTGATAATGGAAGATGCTACACATCAATCGTTCCCACAAATTTTCAAGTACTCCAATTTATCAAGTAACCTGGCACTTCAAGCCGTCAAAATAATGGATATAAAAAATGTATTTTCGTTCTTGACATAGTATTAACCTTAAGTCAAAGTTTCCAGTTGTCAGTTGCCGTGGAAAGCTATAAATAAATTGTTTTCTAAAAATGTTGACATTCTAAACAAGAATTGACTACGTCCAGAAATATTAGAAACTCCAAAAACGTACAGTCTCGATCCGATATATCAAGTAATATTCATCCTGTGTCAACAACTAGGGTTAAGTTTTTCAATAGACCCCTTTCGCTTATTCGCTTTCGGTCGATTGTCTCCAAATGGGTACTCATGATTGCTGCTAAAAAACATAACGACGTTGTATACGGTTGGTTATTGTCGCAGAGACGGAAACCAACCCAACCCTATTCAGCGTGTTAAACATTACCGTAAGTTTAACGTTCTTTTCTGATATGATAGGTTATCCTCCTCCTCAAAATTTGGTGAATATAGCTCCAGTGCTTAATAAGATATTTGAACGCGTTCAGACTGTTAAGTAACTCTATGAAACCTAAGGGATCACCAGCTTAACCCTAACTGAAATTATTAACGCCAGAAACACTACTGGTCATAAACTCGAAAGGATACAAACGCGTTTAACGTGGTCTTTAACATGTACATACAACGGCCAAAGTCCCATAAAAAAGCAGTATCAACCGATCCGGTGAACAAATTCTGGTCGAAAAATACGGCGCAACACCACAAATTCGATAACTTTCATGTTTTCCGGAATTAAGCCTTTTATAGAGCTACTTTCCTGTTTTACTGATGCCATCGAGAAAAAATCCATTTGGAGGTAAGCGGACAACGTCCGGCAGTGGCAGTGGTTATTCGTTTTTACCGTTCGATCTTGGCTACGTTGTAAAATCAGCCATGCGCAATAACTATTTTCTTCCTACCTCCTTCTCAAGAGTTCAACCATCGTGGTTGGCTTCGATGATTTGCCGCTTGAACTAGCAGTAACCACTATTATTCACTAATAACTGAGATAGAAACAAGAACAGGCAGTAATAGTGAACTTATTCCAACCACTTTTTGTATACATGTGTCTAATGATTAGATCGAAATTCTAGAAACATCCAACCTTCATAAAAATGTAAGAAACTAATCATTCGTTTCATGCACTCTGAAACACGTCTGGAGATACTTCTAATGGCTCCTGGGTATAATGTGCGCGCATAATTTTGTTGGGAAATTAGGTTGGTGAGAGTCTATATACACTGAAAACCTAATTTGCCTGACAATTTGAGGTCAATATGTACGAAAGATAGGTGTGTATAGACACATACGTTAGAATGAGATAGAAGCCAGCTGTATAGCGAAGCTCATCACTGCGTTCTTCAGCAATGCTAACGCGGCAACCTGCCGCGTTGCCAGTATGTTACACCAATGCCTTGAATTAACATGCATATGATTTTACTTTGAGCGTACACATTTCTGAACTATGAATTGTGTCGAATCTGTTTAGGAACGATTACGGATCGGTTCTTACCGCACTTCATTTTGGGTCGAAATAAAACGTCAGGATTGCCACAAATTCTGCAACGTTGCACCTTTGGTTCGCTTGGCAACACTGCATCTCGTACACTCCAAGGCAAGGTTTTCACCTACATGGTCATAGATGAGCGAGTTTGATCAATATCCATGTGGCACCCATTGGGGAGTGTCGTCCTGCTTCGTAATGGTTTCACCAGCATATACGCAGGCAGTGATAATTTGTATTGCATAATGGTATTTCTTACATTTTCCGACCGATCGCTGACGCAAAATGTAACAATGCCTCAGGATGAAAATAAATTAAAACACTCAGTCGCATCAAAATTGAAATAAATAATTCTAATTAAAACGAAAACAGAATATCAAATTAAACAGACCTCCTTACGTTTGACAGTAACCTAACCTATTGTAGAAGCCTGTGCGAACACTTTCTGGTGCAACATATTGGTAACGCGGCAGATTGCACGATGACCTTCGCTCTTCAGTCGGCTTCTCTCTCTTACGAATTGAACTCAAGCCGTCAGGCAAATTTGGTTTTCCCTGTATAATGCAAAACATGTGGTTTTATCACCTCTTGGAGGTAACGTACGTCGGTCGTGTTGTCTCTGATGAACACCAAAGATGACCTGCTTCTCTATAGAGCCTCCAATAGCCTTCCATAAAAAATAAAATAACATCGTCTTTCACCTCGTCGCCTCGTCATCCTTGCACGGCTATCATTCACCCCCAAACAGAATATGAATTCATCACTAAGGATAGTGATACTCCATTCGAGGTCCCAGTTGAACCGTTCTCTGCACCAAACCAGTCGATTACTCCGTAGCCTGGGATTGAGATGTAGGACAAACTGAGGACGGTATAAAGCAAGTAAAAAACTGTTGATCCGCGATAAATAATCCGAATTGTAATTGTAATTACAGTTGACCTTGTGGACGAGAAGCAGTCCCCTGGAGCCAAAAGCCTAAGGCGACGATGCTGGTGTTGGGCCGTTCTCCTGACAAGCTCTATACCTCTAACTCTTCCTGTACAGCATTCCTGATTCCATGTTAGATAACAAACCACCACCCTATTTTGACACCTAATGGCTATTTCTCAGCCTTAAACAAGCCTACTATCCACCCCCTATCAAACTCTGAAAGCTATTAAAAATGTTCTTGTCTTCTCAGTCTGGGCAGAATGAACAAGTCAAAATAGCTCTGCGCAACGTGTTGTACGGTGATCAAATGCCAATTGTAGTTGCAAAACGCAACTATCGGTTGCCTATTTTCTTTGCAAGAATAGACGATATCACGAAAACTACTTTATGGTTGAAAACCTGGCCGTTTTTATGCTAACCTAAACAAACGTACCCAGAAAATCTTTGTGACAAATTAATTATTACTGAGTGTTCTTTTTTCTATGTCACTGTAGTCTTGGATGCTACTTCAACAGTGTTCCTTACACTTTTGCGGAAGTAACATTCAGGCGTAAGACCGTAAGACAGGTGCTCGTGTCGCTCGACATCAACAAAGCTTCTGGTCCGTTGTATTGACGAGGTGTGTAGTGGACAGCTTGCTCCAGTTCTTTCGCGTCTCGTCCAGATATCTTACGAATTCGGCACTTTCTCAGAAAACTGGAAATTTGCTCATGTCCAACCCATCCCCAAAAGGGGATCTAAGACCGACCCTCAGAGCTACACATCTACAGCTCTGCTTTCTGTTATAAGTGAGGTGATGGAGAGGTCCATAAATGGCGAGCTTATGGAGTACCTCGAACGTCACGGCTTGATTAGCGCCAGGCAGTATGGTTTCCGGAACCAGCGATCCACAGGGGACCTCCTTACGTCACGCAATTGTGGATTAAACTCATTAAATCTTATGGTGAGGGTCATGTCGTTGCTCTTGATATCACGAATGCGTTCGATCAGCTGTGATACGCTGCCCTCTTATATAAACTTGGGTGGCTGACTTTCTGTCTTGCCGCAAGACAGTTGATGGGTTCTCTTCTTCATCCCACAACGTCTACGCGGGTGTTTCCCAGGAATCGGTCTTGGCTCCGACACTGTTCCTCTTGCATATCAGCGACCTCATTTCCTGCACGATCAATCCAATCCACAGCTTTGCTGATGACGGCATTCTAGATATAGGAATTCAGAGTGACGGTGACCTGGTAAAAAGGAGACTAGCGGCAACTTCCTCTCTGACGAGAGACCTGGAAATTATCACTGTTTGGGGACGCTACAATCTTGGACAGTTTAATGCTTCCAAATCAGTACAGTACCTTGACCAGCAAAAAGGGTCCTAGCGCTCAGTCCGTTTCGACGGGTGGCCGAGTTCTGCCAAACAGCAGTTCATTTCGGCTAGTCGGAGTCCAGATCACCGAGGACTTGATCTGGCACGAACACATCTCGTCAATAGCAGCAAAAGCTAGACTATTTGTTTAGGGCTAAGGAGTACTTTTCTCCACATGACCTTCTCACTCTATACAAGGTCCAGATATGGCCTAGCCTCTAGTATTGCTCACACTTGTGGGGTGCTGCCGCCCTGACTACATTATCCATGCTCGATGCTGTCCAGAGCACCGGCGGGCCGATGGCGATCTGTCTCTCTTCTACCCCTACGCCAACCAGATTTGCTCCTTAGAGCTCTACTCCATGATGCCGCCGCGCAATGTGCCTACCAGACAGCCCCGCCTGACTTTTGTGTCTCATACGAACAGTGCCGAACTTTGTGCATCCAGAACGAGTCGATACGACCTCTCGTTTGTGCCTAGGATGTCGAGATTGTGGAACCATCTACAAAAGGGGACTTTTCCCAGTTCGACTAACCTAAAGCAGTTGAAAGATCGGATTAACAAAGTTTCTTTGGGATCTTCATAGCAGCCGCAGTGTCCTGGCATTTAGGCTTGTGCCTGGGCAGCTGCTTCGGTGTAAAAAAAAGATAACGCCCATCGCACTCAAGTACCTAGACACGACGGCGAGTCGCTCGCGTTGTTAGTTTGACAGTGCTGTCCCTTGCTTTGCTGATTTCGGTCGTCGACGATAAGGTTAAAATGCGACTTCACAATAAAACTTGGGTTTTCAAGTGATTTTTAACTCTGAATTTATATATAAGTATATTGAGTCAAGAAAAAAATGATTTATTTCCATTTTAACTTAAATATCATTAGTGTTCCCAGGAAAGCCAATGTGTCTCTGTAAGGCCGATCAAAAAGTTGTCAGTTTGCCTTGCTAGGGTGCAAGGGACACAAAAAATATTAATACTTAGTTTTTAGTTTGGGTACATTATACAGGTTTTTAAGTTGTACCACTTCAATATTTACTATTTACTAAATTGTATATTTCGGACCATTTAGAACTTACAAGGAGCGGACTGGAGTGTACCCATACACGGTTTTTCAATCGCAAGTTAACTTTCTGGTAGTTATCTATAGCTATAGCCAGAAAGTTAACTTGTAACTACCTACAAATCCGTTCTTCGAAGATATATTCTGACAGTGCCAGTTAACTTGCCAGAAGTTCATAATATTCTTGTATTTATGTTGCAGCCCTGCATCTGCTCTTCTTAGATATCGAGTTCTGTGAGCTTTGACATACCTGTACGTGTCATAAATGACGCCACGTTATTTTTAAAGGCAATTTTATAAAATAACCGAAATTCGAGTAAAACCTTCTTCAGGCAAGGTAAGGCTTTTCAAATATTGTTTGTACAAATGTTTAGTAATGCACCCTATACACGGTATTATAGAAATGGTAGTAAAAAAGGTGGCAAATGCAATGTCTAATGAACCTTACTACTGTAAAAAGATAATTAAGCTTGTAAATATCTGCCAAATATCGTCTTTGCACCTTTTTTAGCATCGGCTTTTCTTGTTGCTAAAAGTGATCAAAAACTGTTTTCTAGTATGGAGAAAGTGAACATCAAAAAAGGGCTCACAGTTTCTCAAAAGGGCCTCCTTGCCTCTTCGTCACTGCTATATATATATATATATACACCTTAGGAAAAACCATTGTTATACATGGGAAATCATTTCTTGGCGCATCGACTCGTCTACTTTCATCGCTATTCGTACATATTTCCTACCGTTAACCGCAGACCTGTATCACGAATGAGAATAATAGGCAAATACGCTGTGTTGCCAATTTGAGTAGAGCTTCCCGAATTGTGGGGAATTTAGTGTTGATTCATTCAAGCTTTTAATCAGCATGGCCTAGACGTTAGAACTTCATAAAGATAACATTGAAGCTGAATGCTGCTGGAGTGTAGTGTTTCGAATATTCAAAGCGGAGCGTGACACTATACTCGTTCAATGGGTCATCAATCCACAGTCTTTTCAACAAAGAAATTATTTTACCAAAATGCGTTATATTTTTACAATTTTGTCGTCACCAAATCTCTGTTTCTCAAAATGTACGTCTATTGTAGAATTTTCAGCAAACTAAGCAAGAAACGTGATCTAGTATTTACTCAACATTACGGATTTTTCGAAATACATTAAAAAATGTGACCTAGATACCTAACTGCCCCAAGCTCTTTAAATATAACACCTTAAACCAGGGTTACCAGGTGCTCAGTCACGTTGATTGTCATGTTGTACTGCGCAAGTCAGCAAACAATCTGGCGTAATAAACGTTAGGAATCATCAGGTATTGCCAGATTCCCGAATACCGGGCACCATAGTACCCGTTATAGTTGTCCTTCAAAGTTGTCAAATCGCCCCTATGGCGCAAATTCGCCACACCAGGCAACTGTGCTATAAACAAACCCTGTTTATCACTACTATTTGATAGTCATATGGTAGTTGTAGACCTATCTAGCTGTCCATGATTTCTTTCAATACTGTTGTATCTCTACTGGCAACAAGAATCATTTATACAACAATATACAAACATGAAAAATATGATTTGAACTATGAAACATTAATACAATTTTAATAGTTTGAACTTTTTTCATTTTTGGAATACTCTTATGTGGAATCCGCAGCTATTTTTCCCGAAATTTGGGTAGACTTAGATTTCTTAGAAATATGACATATTGGTATCGGCAACTCTGCGAATGGGAGGAACAAATCGCATTTGTTGAGCGCATCCGTCTAAGCGGTAGGCGCCAGCGCCCGTTCTGCCATCTCTCTCTTTTATCACTTTTCTACTTTACCCCGTTGTCCGTCACACTCCGACGCTGCCACATATTATCCTACAATCGAGTGTCTTTCACGCACCTACATACTTTTGTATATTTCCATCTCTCTTCCTCATCATAATGTATAATAATGTTTTTCCCCAAGGTGTATATATATATATATAGCATATATAGGTGAAAAATTAAAGCTTACGCCTTTTGTTGGGTACTTCGACAAAATTTAAGCAAAGAGGACTCTTTATACTTTTTTAATTCTCTCTAGCTTTCAATGGACTTTGCCATCATCATCAGGAGCTGCAATTACAATGATAACAGTAGCAACAAAGGTGTAAAATGAATTTAAATTGACTCAACTTACAGTAGTATGTGAGGATGTTGCTAATTGTTGTTTACGTATAGGATGAGGGAAACGTCCAGTAACATGGTGAGAGCTGGATAGTTGTACAATGGTCAAAATTATATACAATATGACAAGAACAAGTTAAAAACAGATTAAAAATTATTTAAAAGACATTAGAGCATTACATCGTGAAACCACCTGATGATTGCACAAATTAGTGGTCATGGAATAGTGAGTGACATGAAACCCTTTGACAGAAGGCCGAAGGATGTCAATGTCAGTGTTGAAAGATGGAACGAATTGTGGGCGTGTGCCCAAACGTTGCCAAATCACTTCAGATGATGAGATTTTCAGAATTTTATGTAAGAATTTGTTAAACCGACCAGAGGCAGTTAAATAAACTATATTTTTATTAATGGGAATTTAAATTAACAATTATTAATAAATCGTGAGGAGAGAATTATTATATTTTGAGTGGAATGAAATTTACTGGTGGAATCGGCCAAAACACAGATTCTAATTATGGTTGTGAAGAGTTGAAATTTGGGGAGATATGTAAGTTCTCCAATTTTTCGCAGTTTAGCAAATATGAGTAAATGACACTCAGTTGTTTAACATCTGTCTTTTTGTTGATACAGTTGTTATTCATGAAAATGTGGGACATTTCCAGGAATAAACGTTTGGAAAGGTGTTTTTCTTTATCAAGAACTTTGATACTTGTGTAATTCATAGAATGCCCTGTTGTGTTAACATGAGATGCTAGAGCGCAACTTTCAGGATGAAGCCTAGCATCACTTTTGTGTGATGTAATCCTTCCTTTAAGAGATCTGGAGGTCTGACCTATGTATATTTGGTTGCAGTTGTTGCAATTGATGGAGTAGACTGTGTTGGTTAAGCCAAGCAGCGGGACTTTGTCTTTCATTTTTGAAAAAATGCAGTTTATAGTGAGGACGGATTTGCAAGCAATTCGAAAGTTCAAAGGACTGCACAATCTGATCAGCTTAGGGGTCAGTTCCTTGATGTAGGGCAGGACAGCAAAACCAGGTCTGGAGTCCGGGTTGGTGCTTGTACTGTTAGGATTGATGTTATTATTGGGAATTACATCAGTTCCGTTATTAGGGGTTGTGCGACTATTACCTGCATCACCAGAGTTCGGCAAAATATTGGAAGGTGAACTAAAAATGATCCCGTTAATCAGACACTTCGGATAACCATTATTGATGAACAGTTTTGATAGTTTACGTAAATTTGAGGTGTGGAAGGTATTATCTGAGATGCTGATTACCCTTGTTTTCATCTGTTTTACCAAATTGATTTTAATCCCTAGCTTATGGTATGACCTAAAATTGAGAAACCGACCTGAGGCCATAGGTTTCTGGTACCAGTCTACCAATAAACTGTTGTTGTTGGTGCGAATGAGTCTTGTGTCTAGAAAGGGGACAGACAGGTTCTCATCTTCTTTTTCAATGGTAAATTGGATGTAGGGGTCATAGCTGTTGAATTCTCTGACAATACCATCCAGACCTATGGAAGGGAGGCATAAAATAATGTCATCTACGTATTTTTTTATGAAGAAGAGGTTATAGGGTAGTGTCGGAATAACAGTATCAAGCAGATCATCCATGACATATTCTGCCAAAATTGGTGACAGAACAGATCCCATAGGACAACCATGTGTTTGAGAATATATTTTGTTGTTGAAAGAGAAATAATTGTTATGAAAAAGGAATGTTATAATGTTGGTGAAAGATTCTAGAGATATGTTGCAGTGTTGACTTATCTCATTCCAGTGTTTATTAATAGTTCTTGTACATGCATCCAGATAGATGTTGCTGAATAGCGACACTACATCAAGACTGGCGATAATATGATCGGCTGGTATTGTCAATCTGTTGAACTGACGAGAGACTTCAAATGAGTCTTTGATGTAGTAATCATTATCTGCATGTGCTGATTTTAGTGTTGTCGATATTAATGAAGACAAAGCCTGGGTGGCTGAACCTATTGATGCAACTATAGGTCTTACTGAGAGTACAGGTTTGTGAATTTTCGGAAGTGCATAAAATTTGGGAGGGACAGAGTTATAAGTAGTCAAAGTTCTTTTTTGTTCTTGGGTTATTTGTCCAGTGCTGAGAAGTTCCTTAACAATGTCATTACTTTTCTTTTCCACTTTAAGTGTGGGATCTCTATTAATTTCATGATATGATGGGTCATCATTGATGAGATTGTTGCAAAGATCTAAATAGTGTTGTTTAAGCATTATCACTGTAACATTGCCTTTGTCAGATCTTGTAACCATAAGTTCAGGATGTTGTTTTAGAAATGTTCTAGTTTTGTTTAAAAGGTTGTGATAAAAGGAATGTTTTTTATTAAGATTGTTATTATGATAGTAGTTAGTGATGTGGTTAGTGGAACGAGTTGTGAAAATGTTTCTTTCAGTGTCATCACTTATGGAGGATGCTATTGTGTCTACATCCGCTAGGATTGATCTAATTGGAATGTCATTGTTAACAATCGGCTCTACACTGAACTTAGGCCCTAAGGAAAGAAATTTTAATATGTCATGAGGGATGTCAACGTTACTGAGATTTTTTATCCAATTTTCTTGAGTGTTGAGGAAGGTTTTTTTGGTGTCATTCAACAATCTGTCAAACTTACGAGTGTTAGAGTTTTTTTATGTTATGAAAGATTTTATTGTAATGTCTGAGTTGTCTATATTTGAAATTATCAAAAATTAAGGGAGAAGTGGAAGAAATTATGTCACTTTGGAGTGAATTGAGTATGGAATGAAGTTTTTTCAACTGTCTGTGGCAGGAAGATATCTCAAGCGTGAGTATTTTGTCACCTAACCTGTGCAGACGATTTTTCATCCCATCTTCTATTGAACACACACTTACTAGAAAGCCATTCAATAGAAGATGGGATGAAAAATCGTCTGCACAGGTTAGGTGACAAAATACTCACGCTTGAGATATCTTCCTGCCACAGACAGTTGAAAAAACTTCATTCCATACTCAATTCACTCCAAAGTGACATAATTTCTTCCACTTCTCCCTTAATTTTTGATAATTTCAAATATAGACAACTCAGACATTACAATAAAATCTTTCATAACATAAAAAAACTCTAACACTCGTAAGTTTGACAGATTGTTGAATGACACCAAAAAAACCTTCCTCAACACTCAAGAAAATTGGATAAAAAATCTCAGTAACGTTGACATCCCTCATGACATATTAAAATTTCTTTCCTTAGGGCCTAAGTTCAGTGTAGAGCCGATTGTTAACAATGACATTCCAATTAGATCAATCCTAGCGGATGTAGACACAATAGCATCCTCCATAAGTGATGACACTGAAAGAAACATTTTCACAACTCGTTCCACTAACCTCATCACTAACTACTATCATAATAACAATCTTAATAAAAAACATTCCTTTTATCACAACCTTTTAAACAAAACTAGAACATTTCTAAAACAACATCCTGAACTTATGGTTACAAGATCTGACAAAGGCAATGTTACAGTGATAATGCTTAAACAACACTATTTAGATCTTTGCAACAATCTCATCAATGATGACCCATCATATCATGAAATTAATAGAGATCCCACACTTAAAGTGGAAAAGAAAAGTAATGACATTGTTAAGGAACTTCTCAGCACTGGACAAATAACATAAGAACAAAAAAGAACTTTGACTACTTATAACTCTGTCCCTCCCAAATTTTATGCACTTCCGAAAATTCACAAACCTGTACTCTCAGTAAGACCTATAGTTGCATCAATAGGTTCAGCCACCCAGGCTTTGTCTTCATTAATATCGACAACACTAAAATCAGCACATGCAGATAATGATTACTACATCAAAGACTCATTTGAAGTCTCTCGTCAGTTTAACAGATTGACAATACCAGCCGATCATATTATCGCCAGTCTTGATGTAGTGTCGCTATTCAGCAACATCTATCTGGATGCATGTACAAGAACTATTAATAAACACTGGAATGAGATAAGTCAACACTGCAACATATCTCTAGAATCTTTCACCAACATTATAACATTCCTTTTTCATAACAATTATTTCTCTTTCAACAACAAAATATATTCTCAAACACATGGTTGTCCTATGGGATCTGTTCTGTCACCAATTTTGGCAGAATATGTCATGGATGATCTGCTTGATACTGTTATTCCGACACTACCCTATAACCTCTTCTTCATAAAAAAATACGTAGATGACATTATTTTATGCCTCCCTTCCATAGGTCTGGATGGTATTGTCAGAGAATTCAACAGCTATGACCCCTACATCCAATTTACCATTGAAAAAGAAGATGAGAACCTGTCTGTCCCCTTTCTAGACACAAGACTCATTCGCACCAACAACAACAGTTTATTGGTAGACTGGTACCAGAAACCTATGGCCTCAGGTCGGTTTCTCAATTTTAGGTCATACCATAAGCTAGGGATTAAAATCAATTTGGTAAAACAGATGAAAACAAGGGTAATCAGCATCTCAGATAATACCTTCCACACCTCAAATTTACGTAAACTATCAAAACTGTTCATCAATAATGGTTATCCGAAGTGTCTGATTAACGGGATCATTTTTAGTTCACCTTCCAATATTTTGCCGAACTCTGGTGATGCAGGTAATAGTCGCACAGCCCCTAATAACGGAACTGATGTAATTCCCAATAATAACATCAATCCTAACAGTACAAGCACCAACCCGGACTCCAGACCTGGTTTTGCTGTCCTGCCCTACATCAAGGAACTGACCCCTAAGCTGATCAGATTGTGCAGTCCTTTGAACTTTCGAATTGCTTGCAAATCCGTCCTCACTATAAACTGCATTTTTTTCAAAAATGAAAGACAAAGTCCCGCTGCTTGGCTTAACCAACACAGTCTACTCCATCAATTGCAACAACTGCAACCAAATATACATAGGTCAGACCTCCAGATCTCTTAAAGGAAGGATTACATCACACAAAAGTAATGCTAGGCTTCATCCTGAAAGATGCGCTCTAGCATCTCATGTTAACACAACAGGGCATTCTATGAATTACACAAGTATCAAAGTTCTTGATAAAGAAAAACACCTTTCCAAACGTTTATTCCTGGAAATGTCCCACATTTTCATGAATAACAACTGTATCAACAAATAGACAGATGTTAAACAACTGAGTGTCATTTACTCATATTTGCTAAACTGCGAAAAATTGGAGAACTTACATATCTCCCCAAATTTCAACTCTTCACAACCATAATTAGAATCTGTGTTTTGGCCGATTCCACCAGTAAATTTCATTCCACTCAAAATATAATAATTCTCTCCTCACGATTTATTAATAATTGTTAATTTAAATTCCCATTAATAAAAATATAGTTTATTCAACTGCCTCTGGTCGGTTTAACAAATTCTTACATAAAATTCTGAAAATCTCATCATCTGAAGTGATTTGGCAACGTTTGGGCACACGCCCACAATTCGTTCCATCTTTCAACACTGACATTGACATCCTTCGGCCTTCTGTCAAAGGGTTTCATGTCACTCACTATTCCATGACCACTAATTTGTGCAATCATCAGGTGGTTTCACGATGTAATGCTCTAATGTCTTTTAAATAATTTTTATCTGTTTTTAACTTGTTCTTGTCATATTGTATATAATTTTGACCATTGTACAACTATCCAGCTCTCACCATGTTACTGGACGTTTCCCTCATCCTATACGTAAACAACAATTAGCAACATCCTCACATACTACTGTAAGTTGAGTCAATTTAAATTCATTTTACACCTTTGTTGCTACTGTTATCATTGTAATTGCAGCTCCTGATGATGATGGCAAAGTCCATTGAAAGCTAGAGAGAATTAAAAAAGTATAAAGAGTCCTCTTTGCTTAAATTTTGTCGAAGTACCCAACAAAAGGCGTAAGCTTTAATTTTTCACCTAACTGGTCTAGACGACAATGACCACGTCTCAAAATCAAAATATAGCATATATATATATATATATATATATATATATATATATATTAGTAGTAGTAGTATATTTAGCCAAATTCCAAACCAAAGTTCACATGGCATGTCAAAAGAAATTGGTACAATAAAATATCACAATAAATGTGAATCGAGTTAACATAGCTTGTTACACCACACTATAGATAAAACAAGTTAAAAATGCAAGATAAAAAGTACAATACAAGCCCATTCAGCACGTCAAGGTCAAAACTACAGAAAAATAGTTACTTGTTAAAACAATATATGAAAGATATAGAATAAAATATTGAATGCATAATGATTACTGATTTTGAAGATTTAAAAATTTATTTATAGAGTAAAAATGTGTCTCACTTAAATACTTAAAAACCTTATTTTTAAATTATATATGATGAGATGTAGTTAAAATGGGGTGATTTTGTATACGCCATAGTTCTAAAACGATTAGCTTTCAAAATGGAAATCGTTGATGTTTCGCTTTACATAGTTAACACACAGGGTGGCGCATCGAAAACGAAACAGACGCATTTACTGGCAGCTCAGTTTTTTTTTTAAAAACGCTCAAATCCGTCGATTTTGTTTTCGAGGGGGACACAAGTTTGGCAAAAAATCACGTTAGCACGTGCAGCCCCCTAAGCGGGGGTGACACCACCCCCAAAATCTTAAATGGAAAGGGGGGTCGAGTGATACCCTATTTTAAAGGTCTTTCAATTCCCTTTATAATGATATAAAATTAATGTACCTCAATTCAGTAGTTTTGAAGATTTATTGATTTAAAGCTTAAATAAAACTAATACATCATCATTAGTGGAGATCAATACATTTGGCAGCAAAGTAGAATAGATTGTTAGGAGAATCAAATGTTTCATTTTAATGAAAGACCCTTTGATGTATCTTAAATAATATAAGCAGGCATTTTGATCACAACGTTAGTTTAAAGTCAAACGAGTGATTCATTATATCGGCCTTGTATGGAGCCTTGTTCCTAACAAGGCTGTTCGGAAGAGTTTAGTAATGCTTGAAGAATTTAATTAACTGTTCATTAAAACATGTGTGTTATAAGTTACATAATAAAATGAAGTATCAATAATGTGTTTGATTTAGTTATCCAGTAAACAAAATGCCAGCAATTGTTAATCTGTTAGAGTGGCTTTCCGTGGTCCACCTACCTTATACAATTTGGAATATAATACACCGTTTTATGTTTTCTATTGATCAATATTTCAATTTGTGACCAGTGGCTTATTGTTGCTCATGAATCAATGGTTTTTCTCCGTTTCTTGGATTACTTGTCTGGAAAGAAGATGTTAATGTAGTAAGAAGTTTTTCCGTTGATATTATAAGGTTTTTAATCACGCAGTATTACTTGTAGTGCGTACTGAAGAAGAAAATTCATATTTTCAAACTTTCTGCTCTGAACCTATGTTTTCGTTGTGATTGAACCCTTGAGAACTTTGTACATACTTTGTAGCCTAGTTAGTCAGCCAAGAATAGCACCCTACTCTCACTACAATTCTGAATATAGTGGTAGCAAAATTTAGGGTTGACTTTCCGAGTAACATAACCCTGAAAATGCTACTACGTTCTACATTTTTATTGTGAACTTTAAAATTATATAGCCTATTATTGCTTTTTGTATTGCTGTTCACTACCCATGCCTGGATGCTGCGGCTAAAAATATATTGCAAAAATTTCAAAATGTTTGTTGCATATTTATTTATAGATATTGAAGGTCACCTCGGAATCTTGAATCATAGCTTTTACTACAGGTGCGATGTTGCCACGTGCTCAACTTTTCTCTTACTTCGGGGAATGCCACGTTTGTTTCGTATAACGGTGTACCCTGAGTAAATACGCTACTGCGTTCTGTCGCAGTACGGCGATTTGTTCAGGGTTTGCGGATTGATTTTTATTTGATACGGCGCGTCTGGGCTGTTAAATAAAGTTATCGCTAGTGCCGCTGTATGCCACCCGGTTTCGAATTGGTACAGCAACGCAATGCTCTCTGCTCTCTGTGCGCTCTATCCCACTTTTATTGGGTATTGATCAAATTCATTCGAAAACATACACACCAGGAAATTGGCCGTGCAAAAACAGTTATATTCTACTAGCTTCCCTTCTAATCGATGAATTGAAATACATACGTAGTACATATTATAAGTTTTATCCTACGAAATAGTAAATGACCTTGTTGGAGAAGTATACCTTTATAGAACGGCAACAATCGCCTTCTCCACCGAGGTATGTATAGATTTTTTTCACTGGTATGCACATATATTTTGATTACTTTGAATGACTGAGAATTTTTTCAACGTTCGCCAACACTGTACAGATTGAAGACGACGCAATATCTGCATCACAAGATGGTGCTTGGGACGTTGTCGCTTCATGACAAAGAAGATACTACGTAGGCCAACATACCATTCGTTTCCCACTCATTTTCAAATGCCCCAATGATAATAATTATACTAAGTGACATATAAATCCGAACACCCAGTTTAAATGGTTTTATTTTAATAAAATTTTGTATAAGTACTTAATGAAGCATAATAAGTAAATGATAAAAATTTCAAAATGATTGCACTGCTTTAAAGCCCTTTGACCTTTAATAATGTGTGGATGCACCCTGATGTGCTACGCATTCTCCAACGCGCCTAGGCATGCTTCTGATCAGGTGGTCAATGTCCTCCTGTGGTATCTCATTCCAGGCAACCACCAACTCCTCTCGAAGTGCTTCTAGAGTCTGAGGAGGACGTTGCAAATTGAGCAATCTCCTACCCATCATATCCCACACGTGCTCAATTGGGGATAAGTCGGGAGATATCTGTTGCCATGGTAACAATGTGACATCATTATGTTGAAAGAAGTCTATTGTGACTCTTGCAACATGTGGTCGGGCATTATCTTGTTGGAAAGTTGGATCTGCCAGGGTGTCAAGATAGGTTAAAAGATGGAGTTCTAGAACTTCGTTAGAAGGCGACGTGGTGAAAGGAGGAATCCACAGTTGGAGTTATGGAGTATATGGAGTTATGGTTTGGGGTGCTATAGCTTATGGTTCCAGGTCACCTTTAATCTTCATCAGAGGTAACATGAACGCGCAGCGTTATATCCACAAAGTTCTAGAACCCCATCTTTTACCCTATCTTGACACCCTGGCAGATCCAACTTTCCAATAAGATAATGCCCGACCACATGTTGCAAGAGTCACAATAGACTTCTTTCTACATAACGATGTCACATTGTTACCATGGCCACCAAGATCTCCCGACTTATCCCCAATTGAGCACGTGTGGGATATGATGGGTAGGAGATTGCTCAGTTTGCAACGTCCTCCTCAGACTCTAGAAGCACTTCGAGAGGAGTTGGTGGTTGCCTGGAATGAGATACCACAGGAGGACATTGACCACCTGATCAGAAGCATGCCTTGGCGCGTTGGAGAATACGTAGCACATCAGGGTGCATCCACACATTATTAAATGTCAAAGGGCTTTAAAGCAGTGCAATCATTTTGAAATTTTTATCATTTACTTATTATGCTTCATTAAGTACTTATACAAAATTTTATTAAAATAAAACCATTTAAACTGGGTGTTCGGATTTATATGTCACTTAGTATATATTTTCAATTATGAAAACTTAGTAAGCAAAAATTGTTAGTAATATTCGGAAATCGATGTCAATTCTGTAGCAAACAAGTCAAAGAAGCTCTACATGAACGCATAGATACATTATTTACCTAGGGTGTCTTTGATTATCATTATTGACCCATTAGGGAAGAAAATGCTAGACTAGGCTATCCTATTTTGTGCCTAAAATCAGTTTTACATGTTCAATTCCTTATAATATGGTTAATTTTCATTTGCTACTTACTTATAGCGTCCACCTACCTGTAACAATGAGGAAGTTGCGACTTTATAAATCATATTAGGTGGCAAGCAAAATATTTCAAACGCAATTATCTCAAAACAACTTAATTGTACTTTCTTTTTTTATACCGAAGCAGCCGCGTATGCAGGAACCTAAATACCGGGGCACCGCAACTATTATAAGAAGCTTAAAGATACTTTGTCAATCAGATTTTTGAACTGCTCAAGGTTAGTAGAACTGCGAGAAGCCTCCTCGCGCAAATTGTTCGATAATCTCGACACGCCAGGGACAAGTGAACGGTCGAACCGGCCAATTGTTTATCTAGAAGGTTTTCTGTCTGGCAGGCTCATCGTCCCGTTAGAGAAGAGTCATCGATCAATCTGAGAGCCCTCCTCTGAACATCATCAAGCATGGATATTGTAGGAGGGGCGACAGCATTTCAAACATGTGAGCAGTACTCGAGGTGTTAGCTGGGCCTTGTACAGAGTGAAGAGGCTATGTAGAAAAAAGTAATTCTTAGCCCTCAACAACTATCCTAGCTTTTGCCTAGCAGTTGCTGCAATTAACCAGATGTGTTGGTTACAGATCAACTTCTCGACAATCTGGACTCCGACCAGCCCAAATGAGCGACTCGTTGGTAGACCCTCGGCAACCTTTTGATTTATGTTAAGGAGCATCTAACAGCCATGATTTCGAAAGGTATGACGTCAAATAGGTTGACTATGCACTTCGTACATAGCGCTGACATAAATTAATAAACTATTCTGATTTACATAGCTATTTTTTCTCCTCAGGGGGTAACGAAGACTGTTTAATGAGTAGACTGGTTTTTCTCAGTAATTTCCGCGTTGGGTCATTGTGGATGGCTTTATATGTAAATCAGAAGCCCTTCCACCCAGATTGTATGGTCTACCAAAAATTCACAAGCCATCTGTCCCCCTTAGACCTATTGTCAATGCGATCGGGTCACCTACTCATCAACTAACGAACATGCTCCAGCCTCATATAGGTCACAGCCAGTCGTATGTCAAGGACTCTACCAATTTCATAAAAAAGACACAGAACATCCGGCTCACGCCAGACGACATTTTGGTCAGTTTTGATGTAGTGTCACTTTTCACAAATATCCCACTAGACCTATCACTGGATTACTTGAAGCAAGTTTTTCCAGAGGATATCCTGACCTTGTATCGACACCCTAACAACTACATATTTCCAGTGGAACAATCAATTTTATGAACAAACTGACGGCGTCGCAATGGGAAGTCCGCTAAGCCCGGTAATAGCAATTTCTACATTGAAAGGTTCGAGGAAACAGCACTGAACACCGCCCCCAATCGTCCCAGTTGTTGGCTACGGTATGTGGATCATACCTTCGTGGTATGGAGCCACGGAAGAACAGAACTAACAGTGTTCCTAAATCACCTAAACTGCATTAACCCGAAAATCAAATTCACAATGGAGATAGAAGAGGACAATCAACTGGCCTTCCTAGACGTATTGGTGGTCAGACGAGACAACTTAAAGCTGGGTCACAGGGTTTACCGCAAAAAAACAAACACTGACAGATATCTACACAAGGACTCCAACCATCATCCTGGGCAAAAAAGAGGTGTCATTAAACATATGATAGACATGGCACATCGAATTTGTGAACCTCAACGTCAAGACCATCTACAAGCCGACAAATAAAATCCAGCAACTCCAAATATCAGTAAAGGACACTAGGGACCCCCTGAGCTGTGCTGGCGTATACAGAATACCGTGTTCCTGTGGTAAAGTATACGTAGGCACCACTAACCGTAGCTTCCAAACACGCATCAAGGAGCATGGAAGAAACTGTCGACTGGGACAAACTGATAAATCAGCGGTGGCCGAACACGCACTCCAAGACGGTCACAATGTTCTGTTCGACCAAACTGAAGTCTTATCTACATCCACCCACTACTCAGCCCGACTGTACAGAGAAGCAATTCAAATCTACAAACACAATAATAATTTCGATATAAAGAAGAAGGCCTTGCTTTAAACAAAACGTGGTTCCCAATTCTAAAAAACACAGCGCAAAAGCCACGTCACTCAAGAGGCCCAGAGTACCCCAACCAGACAACTCAGTCCTCAGTTCGCCGATCGCCTATAAAACCGCACGCTCATCCAGTTAACCGATCACTTTCAGTCGACCCGCCAAGCCGAGCACTTCGCTCTCGCCGACAGCGCCACAGAAGGTGGCTACCGCAGATGTAGCCGAAAGCTCTGGACCAAATCCAACAGGACCACGGCTCAACAGCCCGAAAAACCTAAATTACATTAGAATTATCCGTGAAAGCCTTCATTGTTCAATAAAACAATATAATTAAATGGATGATAACAAGCAAGCCCATACCGTGAGTCTACAGATCTGACAACATTGCGATCTAACTTACCGCCTTACTGACAGTACCGCCCACCCAACACCCTGCCAACTCTGCCTGACCAGCACGACATTGCCTACACGTACGTTAGAAGAGTTATCCGGTACGCGTATATTAAAAGTAAATTCCGATCATCCAAGTTTCAAGATGAAATGCACAAGGAAATTTATACTGTACGAAATATATCTAATATGACGCATAGAGCTGCCTGGGTTGGAAACGTATAAACTGCCTGCATCAATAATAATATATACCTTTTCCTACCCCCAAAATCCAATTTTTTATCCCTGTAAAGGTTTTTCTGAAAGTGATCAGGGTCCTCTGAAACATCAGTAAACGAAGATTTTCATTTGTCTTTTGTTTTTTTGCGTGTAGCTTCGCTGCGACTGGACCAGTTTTCAGAAGCTACAACGCTTTTTCGTCTTTTGCTAAGTAGTAACTCTGTGCGAAGATTTCATCAAAATCCGAGCAGTACTCACTTTCCAACTTAAAGTCGGGCCAAGGACTAGCGGAGTGACCGACATACAGACCAACGGAAATGAGTGACATGATCTACATATCATATAAAATCCAAAAAACTGATATTGTTGAAAATGTTCTCGAATACTTCCTTGCCAGTGACGTAGGAAATAAAAATCGAGTTTCCTCCCCGTATGCTTGGTATAAGTTGCTTATTCATGCAGATGTTGTATGAGCTCCTTTGTGTTGTATAAAATTCTGTAGGGTTGATTTCCTGTGCCCAAAAGCCTTTCCTAGTTGGCAACAGTGACATAATTACCTAAAGTTCCACTTTGGGTAGGAAGCGCGGTGCGGTAGAAAATTACGTTACCAAACCTCTAACAACGTATCAGAAGCGTACTTAGCTTCCGGTGCACAGCCAGCGAGCCGATTTCAGAGGAAACATCAGTGCTTTTTAAAGCGGAAAGCTTTAAAACTTCCCGACAACTTCCCTTTTCCGGTCGTGTCTATGTCACTCATAATTAGAGAGGAATGCCGCAAATTGGCTTGGCATCAATCCTTTCTTTACCGGCTAAAAATGGTTAAAGGTATATGTATACGGGGTGTCCCAGATGTAACTGGAGCAACTATGAGTTAGTACCAGCTTGCTTATTTAAATTCAATCTTTGGAATATAGCCGAGATCTGAAATACATTTCACATACAGGGAGTTCCAGAAGGACATGCCAATATTGCTAGGGTAGAAAGTACATCCAAAAATAACAAAAAAAGTTTCCATAAATATGCGTCTAAAGATGCTCTCCTATCGAGATACAGGGTGATGAAGCTTCAATTATGAAATTCAAAACAATATATCGGAGCGGGTAAAGATTATGTGTTAATATTTTAGACGTTCAGTGAGCCCAAGCTTAACCAGGTATGTACCTAACAGAACGCCACAGGCCTTTTCGGAGAAAAAAATGCTTTAAAAAAAGTACCGTTTAATTTTCCATCAAGTTTGTCTCTTGAGGAATGTTTGTTAGATCACTCGTTCTGGAGATATTTAGATTTAGGTATTTGATGTAAAATCCTAAAATATTCTTAGGTTTAACTTGCCCTATTCTGAAAATACCGTGAATATTGACATTGGAAACACTATATAACATGTGAAGAAAGATATTTTACCTCATTACAACATTAATTGAATAATATGAGTGTCTTATCCCCAATCAGTAGCGTAGAAGCTTACCATTCATTAAAATTTAATGTAGTATTCCCATGTTGGATTCTCCTGTTTGTATGAAATTACAACTAGTAATTGTGGAACCAATCCATTTGAGTCTTATTGCTTTACGTCTGAAATATCATTTTGTTTCTAATTTTTTGCCATCTAAAAGATATCACGAACTGTACGCATAGTATTTCCAATATCAAGCTTCGTGGTGTTTTCAGAATAGCAGAGGCTAAACCTTTTCATATGAATATTTTAGGATTATACCTCACAGATTCAAACCTAAATATCTCCAAAACGAGTAATCTGACAAAAATTCCTTAAGAGACAAAATCCAGTACATTTACTCACTCAGTAGATATATTTTTTACTTTGGACCCATATTTATAGAAACTTTTTATGTTATTTTTGGATGTACTTTCTACCCTAGAAATATTGGCACGTGTTTCTGAAACAGCCTGTATATTATCCTATAGTTGAGTCTAAGATATGGAAAAACCTCAAAGTTTGGGTGAAAAATGACGAATGACGGAAAATGAAATTTATTGGCCCGGATTATAACAATTTTTTCTCGTTTTTTCACCCTTGCCATATGATTTGTAACGGGGTTCTTATAGTCGAACAACAAAGAGTGCAGGATGGTGGAAGAGATAAAATTAAAATTAGATTTCAAAAAACCCCTTCTACGCCACTGGGCGAAGAAGTATTGTAATCACAATTAATTTAGAAAATGAGATATTACGTTTTTTTTTGTATGTTATATGACATGTACATACATTCCGAAAAACCATGTCACTCATGTCCGTCGGTCTGTCTGCGGGTTGGTTTGTCTGCCGGTATATCGGTCCGTCTGTCTGACTGTCTATATGTTCGCTAATGTTTGGCCTGTCTATAACATGAGAAGTAGCGCTCGGATTATGATGAACTTTTTACACAAGATTGCCGCCGGCGAACCTGTCCTGACGCACAAAATGAACGATGACTCCCTGCTGCGATGCCGCACTGGGCACTGCCGCTCAAATATAGAAGGATACAACGTTGCCAGATGGACAGAAACTACCGGTACAACATTAAAAGAATGTCTATGGACTAATTGTAAGAGCTTGTTTGACTGACTTGATCTGTTTAATTTCTCTGTTGTGCGTGTTCGTAATTGAGTTTTTCGCAGAATTGAATTCTTGAACTGGTGACTGAGTAAGGTAGGAATTGCAGAGTCAACCTACTTAATGCCATTGTTTTGTAAAAGCATTGAAAATAAGGTTAATTTTGCATTAGGCTTGTCACTTATCAAATTAGTAGTTTCTGTGGCATGTGACGATTTCTTATGGAAAACAATATAGGTACTGGTATCTGATTGAAATGCCGCCTAATTGCTTTAAAGTTATAAAACCACATTTGTTGATATTGAAGAGCTTTTCCTGTTATCATCACCGGTACTTCGGAGACTTATTGTTTCAAGCCAACACATGAAACATAGTGTGAACATTATTTTGGGAATTTCTGAACATCTATGTCCTATAGCTTAATTATTAAGGTGAAATTTTTATATAACTGTCGATGTAAATTTACTGCTGAAGTTTTTAATGAAGTTATGTTAGGACACCGTGTATAATATAGAGATTTCTTGTGGTACTGTTCTCACATTTTATGTTGTATTTTTAGAGCAAAACCGAAAGCATTTGTTTATTCGTTTGAAGTAAGAACACTTCATTCATGAATAGTTTCATGGTACCTGTATGAAACAGAGTAAAATCACAGTGAAAAACAAATTTATTGAAAAATTAAGTGAAAACTTCAAAATGTATTTCTTGTATTCGTTATCGCTGTAGCTGATCTAAGATCCATTTTTACCATTACATTGTATATAAATTTAAAAAGATATTATTTTTCATTAGAGGTGCCACAACACTTGGCATACGGCAACAGGGATAATCCTAAGGGCAAATCCTCATAGAGCATCCAGATATCACGAAAACAGGCAAAGTTTTACAATATAATCTTATTTTCAGTGCTGAATACGATGGAGTTATAAAAAAGTATGGTTATCGTATACAACTATTGGCTTTTTGCGTTTTCTAAAATCTAATTGTCAACCTCTTTTTTGACCACCCTGTCCTATTTTTGTTTCAAATTCGGAATGACTACTAAAGAAGGTCTTGCAAGATGAAAAATATTATAAATCACATGGCAATTTCAAATACACCAGAAAAAGCTTAAACTCATTTGCCTGGATTCGTCATTTTTATGCAAAATTTGGGATATCTCAGAAATGCTCAGAGTTAGGAACAGGATGATATACATGAAACGTATTTAGAAACTCCCATAGAATCCAACAGCTGAATAATATACAGGGTTTTCTTTCTTAGTACAGTCAGAAGTGCTACGATTATGAAAATATGTTTGTCAAGTGTTACAGTTAATCAGCTTGATATTTTAATAAGCTACTTCACTTGAAAATAAAATTACGACTCCTTCTTGCCTTGAGGCCAAGCATTGTCAAGCTACTTGATACTTGATGCAAATTATATTTCCGTTCTACTGAAGACCTGCAGTGATCTTTATTTGTACAACCGATGTGCCGTGTTTTATATTAATACAAATAAATAATCACGTAGAAAGTCAGAAATGTGTGTCATTATAAACCACCATCTCAAATGATGCACACAAACAGCATTGTCAAATGAAAAAAAAACACGAAATCGGTAGATAGTGCTATTGAAATTTGGTAGGTTCAAGGACAGAATCCGTAGGATAAAATCTGGACCGGCATAATATCAGCAACAGATCTTGAGCTTTTTCGTATAGCGCGAGCACACAGCACAACAACACAGGTTTTCTATAGTAAAAAGGTAAATTGAAATTAAACTTCTTAAAAAAACAAATTTACAACTAATTTTACATGCTTTTTACAAAAACAAAATATAATGTCCGTACAGATTCAGCTATTGTACACGTGTAGTTCTTTTTCTGGAATACCGCAATAATCGGCTTAATTTTGGAGAACTGGTTTCAGTGTTAACAGAAGGAAAACATTTGTACCTTCTTACTATCTTTGTTATGACCAGACCAGAACAAGTCGACTGTCTGTTGCATTTATTAATTTGTTGTCAGTTCAACATCAACCATCCTGATACCTCAAAATTTTTGTAAAATGAGCGCGAAACGTCATGGTCGTTGTGTAAAATCGAATATTTTGTGATATATCGTGACAGTAGTGGAAAAAATCTATACATAGCTCTTTGGGAACGGCATTATTGGCTCACTTTTCAAACTTTTCTGGGGACAGTTTTTCATATATTGTCATTCTGAATATGCCATTACATTTTCCTGGAAACATCCTTTAACACCTTGAATACGCACTGACTTACTGGCTTGTTTGCCCAGTATGTGCTGAGAGAAAACAGGTATTGAGAGGGATCTCAGACTATGAGAGAGAAGGGAAACGAAAGCCCGCTACCGGTGAGTTCACCATCAAAGGCACGGAAAACATCTAAGGAAAACCGCAGTACGTTTACACAATAACAAGATATCCTAAATAACGGCTTCGGAAGGAGTTAAAAGTGAAGCAGCCTCTTGAAGATATTTGTATAGCAGAATGTAAACTAAAGATGGTATAATACATTTAATTATGGAATAATAATGAGAAAATGCGAGTAAAGAGGCAGCGGTTTACAGTTGAGATCTGTTTATATTCCGGCTTTATGGCAGGTGCTATCTATTTCTCGGAAATTAGAGCTGTGCTACGAACCTACCTTATTGTACATATACAAAATTTCAACTCAACATCTTAGTATTTTTTCTTTCTTTTTTCCGGATTTTGTAATTATAACTTCAACACTCTGCTTCTTGGTAAGGGGGCATCTTAGGACTCATCTTTACACGAACTTCTTGTACTTCATATCCTAGAAATATTGTTACTGTTTTCTGAAGCCAAGTTTTGCTTCAGATTCATCATCGAACTTCGAATTCGTTATGTATTTCACTTCATCACTTTGGAACTCTATTCTCTACTTACTTTGTACACATTTTTCTTCATGCATCATAAGACACTTCACCAATATATCAATCCATGGTAAAACACTCGTATCGTGGCTGGTGCAAAGACAACATATAGAGTTTGCTTTATAATCTTTGTTATTCCTTGCATCCGCAGTTAACTTCATACTTATCTTTTGGTTCATTTCGAATATTTTTGTTTAATTAATACATAGAACGCGCGGTTGTAGCTTTATTAAATTTCCTGTCGTTTTACAGCCGAGTATAGCTCTGTTAGGCAAGTTATTGTAGGAACGTTACCGATGACAAAAACACTATGAAGACAAAAAGGATCAGAGTCTATAGGCGGGGTTTTCGGCACTGAAAATAATCCAAATTTCAAGTTGATGGTATCTATGACATTTTTGTATTTAAATAAGTGATAGAATGTGTATTTTTAATTTTCATCAACATGTATCTTAGTTTAGTACTTGAAAGAAATTACCATTACAATTGTCTATCGATTTGTTTCAACTCTTGTTTTACTTATGACCACAGCAGGCAACGCTTTTATTTTCAGGGTGTTCGAAACGTCCATGCCTTCCTTTTGAGGTTTGAGAATACACCTCATTTGGAATGCATTGAGCCACACATATCTTAGTAAAAAGTCGCACCGTATTTTTTGTGAAATCCTAGAAAAAAACAAAATCATGCCATAAGCCAACGCCTGTTGAGTAATTAGGAGCAACTCCTTTTTTTCTCTTATTTTATCATTTATCTTAATGCAGAGTGTCTCTATACAAATAGTTCGAAATCTGAAAACATGAAACCTAATACACAGAAACATATCAATGTCAATAATATTACATTTTCAAGAACATTACAAAGCTTCAGAGCAAACGATAGACTCCATAAGTGCATCACAGTGGCAGTCTATGTAAAACTTTCTCAGTACTAATAATATTTTTTATACCATTACCTCCTACAATGACTGCACTAATGATATCCAGCTCATCCGCTGAAAACAATGGTCGACATAGCTCGGTTTAATTGCAAATTAAATATTATTCTGGGCTTAAAAACCATGATTACGATTACCGTTGTATATTGGAGTGCTCGTTCTCTCTATTACAACGAGATAATTCCGGGTCTTCTATTCGCAGATACTGCTCTGCGAAAAGCACGGTTGTCGATAACCTTTACATTTGAATAGGAGAATAAATTGAATCAGTACGGCATAAAGGTGATTTAATAATGCTACATCTAGAGACCTGAAGTTATGGTTACCCTAACAGAGGTGAACAAACCATTCCTAGTTATATTTATTATAAATGAGAAAGTGTGGATGTTGGTTACTCAATCACACCAAATATGCTAAACGAACCTGGATTAAATTTGGTACAAAGATAGACTATACTCTGGAATAGCAAATGAGCTACTTTTTATCCCGGAAAATAACTTTAAAATATCTAATTCACGGCAAGGCTATTACGTAAAAAAACTGAAACACGTCAAAAAAAAATCGGCAAAATGGCAACTTGGTGACTAGATAGTTCCTAGTGTACAAACAGTTCATTCCGCTCTTGCTCGATGTGAACGCTGAGAGTGTCACCAATAGTGAGGAGGAATGACTCAACTGCATGCTCAACGACCATCAGTTTGTCAGCATGCTTTGTTTTTTGTAGAATGTCAGTAGAGTATATCTCTGAAAAGATATGACAGAAAGAAAATTGGTTGAGTAGCAGAGTGGCAAGATCACATCTGGATGATTGTTTGTAAGTAATGGTCTGTGAAGAGAGGTTATGTTCAAAGTTATACATTCGATCTTCCCCTTTTTTGCGTTTTCAAAAACTTTGAGAAGCATTATCGGAAAACAGCACCGCACCCGCCTTGTTTGTGATTAAGCCACATCACAGAAAAATTAGGAATGATACATCACATACAAAACATTTTCGCACTGCTTCACATCGTAAAATGAGTTTACATAAAATTTAAATGACTGGAAATATTAATTAATGTGAAATGTAATAACTTTTTTACGTTTCATAAATATTCCTGTATGTACCATACTTTTTCACTTGTTAGTCTATATAGTATAATATACTTCAACGAGGGATTTTCTCTTCTTGTCGCTCTCTTTTTTTGAAATTCAGAAAATTTGCATATGTTATTTCCAGGTTGACAAAGAAAAAGCTGATACGCAACTAATTTTCAGCTTTGCATACATCTCAAGTAAGTGTAATTGAGACAAGAAACCAGTGGAATTATCATGAGCACAGATTATTAGTACACAGATCCTCAATATGCACCTACGCATAGCCGTTTCCTCCCAACTAACAATTATCACTCCTATTAGAATTGCAAGAACGATTATACAGTCTTCCTTGCACGGCATTGTATGCTGTAAGAACATTGGCGAAACGCTCTTAGAATACAATCGGAATGGGCACACCTAATAGGACACTTCAGTCATTTAAGAGGGTATAAGGGCTACAGGTAACAGTTATACAACAAGAGTGTAAACCTCTTGCAGCCGCTGTAGAACATTTGCGTCAGTGCAAGATTCAGTTTTTGTCAACTATACAACTATTCTGTTACATGATTCTACTTTATTGCAACCAAACTATTTCTTATATATTGTATAGGCGAAGTGAAGGTATATAACTAATACATTACAGTCATCTTGTTTACTTACATATCGGCCATTGTCAATTTCATACACAGGTATATGATAAACTCCTACACTATGATATAGGGCCATTGAATTACGTGCGTAGCAAATTTTATTGTGATTATCGTGCAAAGTAGTTACGCAATTTGTACGGGCTTCGTATTTGATTCATATTTTAATAATGATCCAAAGTATGTTTGGATTTTTAAGATGAAAAACTGAACTTATCTGCGTTAAATCTTTCACAAATCCTATATTTAGACATAATTACACTAATGTTTATCACTTTATATCTGTAATGTCGAACTGAAACATAATTAATTAATTTTCAATAGAGGAATATATTTTTGCCCAATATGGCGGGTGGTTATGTATTATTATGGCATCGTCCATGTTGCCTCTGGTTTATTAGAATTTTTTGGTGTTATCTGCAAGTATTATACAACAATTTGGCAAATCTCTGAAATGAAATACGGACATAGTCGAATGATTTAGCCAGAATTTGTACCAGATCGATATCTCCTGTTTGAACAGTAGATGAAACCTTTTAAACCAATATGCGTGACTTAAAATATTGGTTATGGCATTTTAACTAAAAAGATGACAGCAGAAAGTTAGGTTATGGTGCAGTTATATACCAACATACTTGTATGCCGAGCACAGCAATTTTGTACTATAAAAGTTGTAATATTTTTGCAGATGTACAACCTTTAATAGTTACTAAACGACAGTTGTATAAGTGCTTACGTTGAGAGCAATTTGTTGGCTAAAGTAGTAAATGTACACACCAAAACAACCAGTCTCGGGTTTGTTGTATAACCGTTACCATGGATGCCACAACACAACTATTTTGACTTCCGCGCAAATATGCCGGATAAAATAGTTATATAAACATGCGTTCAAAATTTGTCCTATAAGGTGTTGTATAACTATGCTATAAGAATATTTTAAACATCTCATTTTAGAGCAAATATGCTACAGAAAGCAAATTTGCATTCCACACAACATTAAGCCAGCATTTAGCTGTTCAGGCAACAACAATAGAGAGCTTTTACGGCTGAACAGTACTTTTACCAAAAGCTTATAGCACTACTTTGCTAGTTGGGCTTCCAGTGTCCTTATTCTTCACTTCAATAGAAAATCACACTCCCTCTCTTTTTCTACTCCCCCGGTTTCCTAGCGATTCGAAAATACTGTATTCTTGAAAGGACTCGATAGAAAGGAGAAAGGAAATTAAGACACGGGGTTGCCAGGTTTAAGTAAATGTGTTAAGCCAATCAAAATAGAGATAATTTTGACAGTCAAGAACTAACCAGGGATTTTGGTCAAGATTTCCTCCTTATAATTTTATCTACGGAGCCGAAAACTTAAAAAAACACATTACAAATGAACAAAAGGACAAAATGATTGAATTTCTCCGACAGCACCTACTAATGCACCAGGGAAAATTCAATAATAGATTAAAGGATACTGTTTTAGAATGACTAAAACTTAATATCTACTGTTGCCTTTGTTGTGATCATACACCAAATCTTTGGTCAACCTAAATATCTGTACATATTTTCAATCCGATATTATGAAAGGATCTCGGTGCCCAAGAATATCTCTCCCAAACTTCCATTCCTTAACTGCCTCCTCAGTATCCTCGTTAATAATATCGTTCCAATACATCTATTGATTGAAATTAATTTTCTGCAGTATGTTTAGCAGGAACGACAATAACAATGCCAATTTGACATGAGGTATCTGGTGCGGATTTATATTTGTTTTATATTTGTTTTGAGTTTTGTTCAACTTCAGGAATAATACTGTGAATAAATAGTTATCCAATTTGAATTACACATTTGATATTCATTCATAGTTGCATTGGAATGTCTCATAATAATTCCGTCAAGTTGGTTGACTCTGCACTTCCTATGCAACGCAGTCATCAGTTCATTAATAATTATTAAGTTCAGCACAAGTTCAATTCTTTGAGAAAAAAATATGTTACGAACATGTACAACAAAAAAATTAAACATTTAGGGTCAATTTCACCAACAACAGTCCGCTATTCTCCACCTGAAGCATCCCACAAACCGGCGCGAAATAATCGCGGCGAAGTATTCGCAACGAAATTCAGAGCGAAATTCGCAATCTGTTTCGCCTGTTTATTCATACCAAAGCGTCTTATTCGCTCCGCGAACGTGAAGGTTTCGACAGGTTGCGTACATTTTATTTTTGCCTTTTGCAATGAGCTCGTCTTCAGAAGAAGAGGAGGCACTTCTATTTCTTGCTTTAGAAGAGGAACAAAATGCACGGTAAGTTATGTTTATTTAACGCCATTTGATAGTTGGGTATGTATTAAGTTTAACGAAGTACATAAAACAAATATTTTCAATTTTGTTTAGGAAATGAAGGAAGTGGGTACATGATATTAACTTGGAACGAAATAAATTTGGGGAATACCATACCTTGATGCCACAACTTCGGCTGGATGAACAGCGCTTTTACGTATATTTTAGAATGACTCCAGAGTGTCTCGATGAAATATTGAACTTGGTGAAAGGTGAAATACGAAAATCTGACACAAATTATCGTGAAGCTATTTCGCCAGAAGAACGACTTGCTATTACATTCAGGTAAAAAAATTATATGTATTAAAATTAGTAGGCTTATCGAATACGAAAACTTCAGGGATCGTGAAATAAATATTTTATTGTAATAATTGGACTACATGTTGCCACTAGGATTAAATGTTGCTAAATAATTCGAGGCAGAATTTGCCTCCTCTGTTGGGTATATTATTGGAGTAAACCCAGTGCCGCTTGGGAAGGACGACATACTACTATCATACATACTTGCAGAATTCTGGGTAGACGCTGAAGACATTTCTTCAGTATGTTCAAATTCTTCGTGCGCTATTAATTCGGCTATTTTTAGTTTTATTTGGGCTTGACGCTTTAAGGAAAGTGTTTTCACAGTCTGTGCATGTGCCAAGAAAAGTGAATCAATGGCCTCGTTCTCTTTTTTAGGTTTTTTACCTTCAAAATAATCAATGAGCTGTTGTACAGACGAAGACGGTGGTTCATAGCGTTTTCTGCTCGTTTTATATTTTGGTGTAGTTGCAGTCTGCGGAAAGGTGTGCCCTGGAGTAGTCACTGCTGTAGTGTTCAATGAAGAAGGTGGTGCTGTCTGTGTTGCCGAAGCGTTCTGTGCATCTTCTGCATCTACATCAGCATTTTCATCTTCTCCATGGGTCTTCCAAATTTTCGGTTTCTACATTTCCAGCCCTTTCCTGATATATATTTGAGTTAAATTCGGCAGTCTCATAATGTATGACGTCAATATCTTTCACATCAGACGACGTTTTGGCAAATGCCAAAAAAGGACGGAAAAATTCCATGTAGTCAGCCCACTGCCATTTCTTTATGTTGTCCACTGCTTGGCCGGTCTTTGGTTTGGTAGATTTTATATATTTTGCAAATGTGTCTCTGATATTCTTCCACCTTTTTTTTACTTCATCACCTAAAAACAATTTTTTTTATAGATTCCTTGCCACTGGTGACACCTTCTATACCATTGGGCATAGCTTTCGAGATGGCTTTACAACAGTGAGTGCAATCGTAACCGAAGTCTGTGAAGCGATATGCAGACATATGGAGCATATATATTTACCAGAACCAACAGAGAATATATGGAAAAAATGTGCTGAAGAATTTGAAAGTAGATGGGGATTTCCCAATTGCATTGGCAGCGTGGACGGTAAACATGTAACAATCAAGAGACCTAACAACAGTGGCTCCAATTACTGGTGCTATTTACATAAATATTCAATAGTACTTATGGCCATTGTTGGCCCGGACTATAAATTTATATGTGTTGATATTGGTGGTTTCGGAAAAAATAGTGATGGGGGTATTTTCGAAACCTCAAACATGGGAAAACGATTTGAACAAAATTTAATGAGTGTCCCTGCACCTAGATTTCTCCCTGGGCAAAATGAAATCTGCTCGTACGTCTTAATTGGTGATGAAGCATTTGCTTTAAAACCATACCTTATGAGACCATTTCCCTATAAGCAGACTTTAACAGACGTCAGAAAAGAGAAATACAATGTAAGACCTTGTCGAGCTAGAAGGGTCGTGGAATATGCGTTTGGTATTTTATCTCAAAAATGGCGAATATTTTACAGGCCATTAGAAGCTAAAGTAGATACTACTATTCTAATTGTACGTACGGCATGTGTTTTACACAATTTTTTACGAAGTAAAAGTGGCGATGACAAATGTTTTCAATTCTTAGATCCCCCAGAACCCGTGCTTGGAGCTTTTACTGATATAGCAAATGATCCTCGGCGGGCAGCAATGCTAGCATTTTCTACTCGTGACAAATTCGTAAATTATTTTAATTCTGATATGCCTATGCCCAATATATAGAATGTTCGTTTTCACATTTGTGTAGACTGTAAATTATTTAACAAGTTAATAAAAAATATTAGGTACATACCATTTGTATTTAATTCTTTTCCTATTTCCATCCAAATCTTGTCTTTCTTTCTCACATTCCTGTATTCATCGTTCGACAAATCATACAAACAAGGATACTTTTTCACTATTTCTATCAATAATTCCGTTTTTGCCATTGCGAATTTTTGAAGAACGGCGTCAAAAACGCGGTCAAAGGCGAACTGAAATACGCCGCGATAAAAACGCTGGAACAATCGCATTCGCTTCGCACAAGTCTGAGCCTGTCCGTAAACCGCCGCGTTTTAATCTGATCGCGAATTCATCGCCGCGAAATTTTCGCAGCCAAAGCGAATATTTCGCGCCGGTTTGTGGGATGCTTAAGGGTAACAGCCCGTTAAATACAACGAATGAGCTTCAAGTTCCAACCAACAAATTTTAGCAACCAATAGCTATGAAATGTTGAAAACAAAATACTGTCAAAGTATGAGATGACAACTTGTCATTGAAACATCATCAGCTTATTGAATATTAAGAAATTACATATAAATAGTCAAAATTTAAACAAATGTTTGATTTTTGAATAAAATTCATGATTTAATTACTATTGTTGATTTTTTATTCATGTCTATATTATTTTCTTCAATTGATATGCGATTTTACTGATTCAAGATCATCTACTGGGTATTTTTTCCTATAAACCTCTTGCAGATAGCCATTAAGCACCTACTTGATGACTGGCTCTACCAAAAAGGATCATAGATACTGCTCGTTTTCAAACATTCATTCATTTACTTGCCGTTCATCAGAACCATTATGGCACCTTAGATTGATATTTCCACAAAACCATTCTAGTTTTTTAATATCCATACATCCATAAAGTTGAATATTTTTCGTTGTTCAGGAACTTAACAAACATCCACACTATATTTTAGGTCTATGTCTACAGTAATTGCATTATGCACCTTGGAGATGTAGGGATTACCATGTTTTACACATATCGGTGTTTTAGGATGGGGACGACCATACTGTTTTGATTGCTTTGAAGAAATTCATTAACCCATGACTTTATAACAAATGATTACTATTGTGATGTAAAGAGAGATGAGGAATTGGTTGGAATACATTTTATATTCTATTTTCTTGCAAATCCGCACAATTCAACAGGTATGTGTAGCTATAATGATCATATATACACACAGTATATTGAACTTAACAAATTTCGAGATTGCCATGAATTAACAAACCTGCTGCCAAATTTAACAGCTAGAAAATCGACCTATTATTTCTCCCATTCCCATTCGCTGAGGGGATAACGGATGGTCAAATGTACACCTATAACATAAATCAAAATACATGAAAGTTGTCCTGTTTTCTCTGTACAAAAGCATCATGTTGGAATCAAAAAGTGGTCTTGTTTATAATACAGTCAAATTTTCACGATTTTATTCAACATTTTAATAGAATTCACCGATATTCTGAGACCTTTGACAGCTTCCGTCAAATTGCATTTCGATAAGGTATTTTCCTATAGGTCCATAATATTAATGTTGGTGAAATCGGCCCTAAATCAAATAGGCACAGATAATGAGTCCATAGACATTAATTCCCTGCCCTACAGATAGTTACCGTCCATATTGCAACATTCCTAAATAGACAGACTATCGGAACAGTGCAACACCGGAAGCTGGCGGGTGGAAAATACGATATCGGAAAAAAAAATGTAGTTAATTTTCAAGTTCTATGTGCTTGTTTGTGACAGAAAAGTGAGTGAGTTCTGGGATTTGAGTCACTGAACTGTGGGAGTTGGGGGAGAAGTTTGAGAGTTGGAAGTATATATCTAACAAAACTCAGCCAGTAGAAGGGAAAAGCTCTAATCTGCAACAGATACTAGAAGCAACTACTACTGGAACACCCCCGGTATATCTACAAATGCAAGTCCCCTCGTATACTGGATAGCCGCACGATATAGCCATGTATCGGAAACAGTCTCCTTAAAAAAACCCAGAAATGAATTTATTCCGTAAGAATGTTCACGTTGTTCCGACTTAAGAGGAGAAAATGTTTGTTTTAAGGGCAAATGTACTGCGAAATATATGATATGTGAAATATGTCTAATGGACGCGTAGAATTATTGGGCTCGGACGTGTATTAATATATTAACATCAAAAAATTGCGATACACCCTCCTCACCCTCCTACAACCCCTAACCTCCCAATTTTCACCTCTGAAGGTTGTTTAAAAAATAATCAGTATCCTCTTAAATGTCCGAAAACGGAGTTTTAGCGATTTTCATTTTTTCCGTTTTTGGCCCCCATTAACCCGATTTTCAAAGACTACAAAGCTTTTTTGTCCTCTACGACTAGTACTTCTCAAGTTATAGAGGGATGAAGGATTAGCGGACAGTCAGACAGACCGACTGAAATGAGTAACTAAGTTTTTTGTGACCATAACTTACAAAAATCATATCTTATATTTTTTGCGATTACAATACATCCCCACCCAGTGGCGTAGCATTTATTTCTCCGAAACCAATCTGCTTCACACTAAAGCAAATCGAATGATCTACACTTTACACATCTTCCACGAGGGCGAAGCCGCGGGTTTAGGCTCGTATCTCTCATATTTGATGACTAAATCGATTGACCATCGGATCGATCTCCCTTAGCGACACATATTCCTTTTTTTCAACAGTCTGCTTGAAGGAGTATCCTTAACACTTTTCGTCTGGTTGTTTCATGATGTATACAGAGATGGCTCAAGAACAGTATATTGTCGATTTTTTGCCAAAGAATGGGATTTTTCAACATTTTTGATGCAGTTTTTCTCCAATCTGAAATGACAAATATTCTCATAGTGAATGATGCGTGGGTGGACTCAACTGCTCGGCTTCTCTTGGAAGTGCTCGTGATATAACCTAAGTGATGTACTGAATATGACGAGTATAATATAAATATTGTAGAAATTGGAACGAAATGCTCTTTGTAAGGCAAATCACTGAAAAGTCGTAGTAATTGCCATGCCATGACAAGTAATTTCTACTCACAATAACACCCACCTAAATCAAAAGCACAGACGCGATGGCAAGACTCTCGAGTCGTTATTTTGTTAGTGAGATCTCTCTCTTTGTTAACATCGGTCGTCGACGTTAAAATTGTAATTTACACTCACACCAAACCGCAAGTTTTCAAGTAAATCAATAAATATTTACTTTATTTTTTTACACTGAATTGATGTGTTAGTATTTAATAGTACTAAAGAAAACATTACTACTTTATTTTTATTTTAGTTAAAGTATGAGAAATGTTCCTAGAAAAGCCTATGGGTGCAAGGTCGATAACAAAATTGACAGGCGTCCTTGCTAGGGCGTAAAAGCCTTATTAGGAACATCTAAGAATCACGAAAATATGATTACTTTGTCTTTAGTCGAAGGGGAAAGTGTACCAATTATAAAATTGCACCACCTCTATGCTTACTGAATTGTAGATTTCTAATGCCATGTTCAACATTGTGGCCTTACGGGAAACCAACCCATAAAAAGTCTGGTTAAATTTGTTCCATCTCATTATGAGCTTAATGACAACTTATTTTATATTGATATAATACTCCTTAAAATTATGAATGTTCGTGGAAAACATATTGTTGATAATGTATCATGATGATGAAATACCTTCTCATGAAGTAATATTTTCATCACAACGTTAATTCTAATTTGAACGACTGGTTTATTTTGTCGGCCTTGTATGGGGCCTCGTTCCTTACAATGTCGTTTAAGAGGGTTTAAATTGACTTTTTTCTTTTTTTCTATGCTCCAACTATAACGGAGGCCTAATGCCTAAACACCCATGGAGTACCGTATTGCTATAAGGGGATACAGGGAAAGGGGGAACGCCACACGGACTCTAGCGAGGGATCAAGTCTGCATGCAGCATGCACACGATCTGGCCCTGCCTACGAGATCCGCCGGGTGGTACCTACCTCCGCGTTCGACAGTCAGAGACCACCTACCACCTAGGACATTCTTCGACAAAGAATTTTCCACCATAGCCAGGAAATGAAAAATAAGATCCAAATGCTTTGGAGAGTGCAGCAAGGATTAGTTCGTCGAGCTCGAGAGTGTGTTAGGAATTTTGAACAATTTTTGTAGTTATTTCCGTTTATTAGCTTTGTTGCCATCCTCATTTGTTATTGTTAAAAACCATAGCAACGCTACTCAGATATTATTCAAAGCAACTTGATTATTATGTTATACAAATGTTTTATCATCATGGTACAAATAATGCTTTGGAACTCTTAAAAACAAATATCTCGAAAACTATTACCTTTAGATACTTCTAACGGGTAAATCTTTTTTGTTGTGGAAATACGGGTAAATAAGATTTTTCGGTCAGTTGTTGTATACAGGGTAGCACAAAAAAGTTATGATAAGTTATTTAACGAAATAGTGCTGTAAGTAGCGCCCTCTACAATTTTGCCCATAATAAATGACAGATTCTTGTTTCTCATACTAGAAAACCTCTCTATACCGAGTTTTATGCCAAAATCTGAAATGCTTCTCAAGCAATAAGGAAAAATAGAAAATAAAATTGTAGCTTTGTATCTCGCAAACTATCAACTTTTGGACTCTGGTATGTTTAGGTCAATCCACATATTTTGGTCTGTAGTATCTCCAGTTTCTAGATTTTCCAACCTTTCGCGATTCGCAATTCGTATATTATTGTGGTGCACCGAAATAATCCCATTTTCTTATTAATGGCCCACTTCTCACCTTAGACTTAATGGCACCAGAAGAAACTGGTATGTAAATATACACCTGCAACGTTTTACGCATCCAACGTAGTGCATTCATTTAGTTTTAATTAGCAAATTAATCAGGGTCCCGTGTCCCAGCTTCTATCCCCAGGGACTCTGAAGGGAATCGCTTACGACGGTCGGTCGGGTTGCGAAACCACTTCTCCACACCGAAACGGCCATTTTTTAATCGGAGCTAATTTGAATTTAAATCGCTGACGACGGAGCTACGAAGCTACGAAACGATCCCAATCCGACTAATTGTATCAGCATTTCAAAAGGGACTTTTCCTCTGTGGAAAAAGCTTTGAAGATGTGTCTCGAGCAGCACTGTATGTGGTTATCAGTGAGGATGTTAAAGAGAATGTTTTGGATACAAACCATGCATTCTTGAATCAATTGACAGATTTCCAATGTAAACTTAGTAAAAAGAGAGAATAGCACACGCAGTAAGATGTTATTTTTATAACAGTTTATATACAGCTAGACATAGTGAGTTGTAGTTGGTGTATTGGGCCACCTTAAAGCCGTATACGCTCATTCAGCCTTCAAGACGTGCATTCTGGGGAGATTGACTATGTCTTCTTGAGGTATTCCATGCCAAGCTGGGTGGTTTCGGAGAACTGCTACTGTTTGCGGAGGCAAAGGTAAAGACGTCACTTCTCCTCCCCTCATATCCCACACATGCCGAAATGGTGAAATGTCTGGAGGTCTAGAAGGCGAAGAAAGGAGGCTAACTTGAGCGCAGTCGAATTGGTCCAATAAAGCTCTAACAATATGAAAACGGTGATAGTATTGTTCGCAAAAGGGTTTTCAGGCATTCGGAGATATTGGACGAGATGAGGTTCTAGTATTTCCTGGATATACCATAACTCCTACAGTATGGTGCACATGACGTTTAACTGAGACCCAATCTCTATCCCCGACATCTTTTGATGCGTGCATGTCCATCATGCTTTCCTTAGCTGAACCGAGACCAAGAAAATTAGGATACTGAAGGGTATACATTGCTTTTAGTGACGAATCTCAGTTCTGTTTGGGAACGCATGATGGATGGAACAAGCACTAATCAGAAGACACCCTGGTTGTACGAGTTATTGTTTGAAGTGCCGTTACATATTCGTATAGTACTGGGTCACTAGTTTTCATTAGAATGCAATATTTCCAAACGCTTAAGTACCTTATCTTTCAAGGCGACCTAAATAATGCTCAAGTCAGCCTGTTTAATTGTCTTCCTATATACCCAGACCTTTCGCTCACTAAACATGTGTGGGATATGGTAGAAAGAAGATCTACCTCTTTACTTCGTCCTCCGCAGACACTAGCAGCTCCTCGGAACCAGGCACAGCTAGCGTGGGTTAAAATACCTTGAAAAGACATAAATCACCTCCTCAGAAGCAAACTCTGATGGCGAGCTGTCAGGATGTCCAAACAGATTAATAAGGAATCGCAAAGATGTAGCAAATGTGTAATCTTCAAAATTTAATCGCAACTTCTTCTTGTCTATGTCTAACGGATTCCCAATGAAACTTTGCAGACGGATTCCTCTCTGGTCGCAAGATATCCATCGCAAATGGCACGTGCTCCTCTTCTCCCACTATGTCAATGCGGGTGAACAAGCAGATGAACCCCAGGGATTGATCTTAGCTCCGACTTTGTTCCTCTTGCATATCAACGACCCTCTTTCCTGTGCGATCCATCCGATTCACAGCTTGGTTGATGACCTCTCTACATGCAGGATTTAAGAGTGCCAAGCCGATTCCTGCCGGTGAACTGCAGAGACAGACTAGCAGATACTTCCTATCTGACGAGAGATCTGTTTGAGGATGCAACAATCTGTAATATTTAATGCTTCAAAAACACATTACTGTACCTTGAATTACAGGAAGCGTCCTACCGCTCATCCCGTTTCTATGTAAGGCTGAGTTCCTGAGATGCTGTTCACAGGAGAGCTGATTGATCGATTACTCTTGTTTAACAGACAGTTTAGGGATCCTTTTCCACCGTCGGGCCGTGGGCATTCTGGCACTTTGCCACTCCTATGCCAACGGGCTTTGGTCCTCACAGCTCTCCTCCATGACTCCGCCACGCAAAGAGCCAGCCAGATAGAATTCGACCTCCCATACCAACGTGAAGAGATTTTTGAAAAATCTGTCTGAGGGGGCGTTTCCTAGTTCTACTAACCTTGGGCAGTACAAAAATCAAATCGGATTAAGTCTTTAAGCTTCTATAAAGAAGATATAATCCAAATATTGTTAGTTTACCGGGTTTTCTATTTATTTTGTCGACAGGTGTTTTTTGCATGAATTATAACACAGCATTTGTTTACCCATAATACGCACATATACATATACTTTATAACACAGCATTTGTTTACCCATAATACGCACATATACATATACTTTATCCTTCGCATCGCGCTGTCAGCCCAACTCCTTTCAGCTCCCTTCAACTTCGTCCACGTAGCTCGATGGCTGTGTCTGCACTTTATTGCTTTCCTGAGGATACCGAAAGATTTATGGAGTGAGAGAGAGGTGGTTTGTCAGTAGACTCCGCAGTGGGGAGTTCGTGAATTTTGCGGGGAGGTTCTTCCACTTTGTCTTGGTACCTGTCCGGTTTAAGTGAATCTGTGCAAACGGCAAAAAATCGCGGAGGGGAGAAAATTGTCAGAAACATGCTGATTTTGTAACTGTATTCAGTCGAAAATCGCAGGGCTGCTAGACAAACAAAAACGTCGAGAGTTGAATGGTGTCCAAATGAGAAAAGTGAAATAACATTATCTGAATTATGATGACATTTATATACAGGGTGTCCAAGATAAGGATCCTATGCATGGGGATCTCAATACCTGTGGGAGATATAGCTTAGGTTAAATTAGCAAAAAGTTGCGTTCTTTCAGGCTCTTCCGTGACTTACTGAGGTATTTGGGAAAAACTAAAATTTGACTAAATCATTTTTCTTTTTTTTATAACTTTATCTTAGGAGATATCAAATACTAATGCAACTTTTCCATTAGGACTTTTTAGGCACTACATAATAGTGTTCTTAAATTTTGTGCATATCGGTTTTTATTTTTTTTTTTTATATGGTCCGAAAAAGTACACTCTGTATCTAACAGCATTTTTCATACGAGTTCATGTATCACATGTTACATTTATTTTCTTGGTTATAAGTAAACATGCGTTTTCGTGATTTTTTTAGGTAAGCGTTGCGAACAAATGCTTGACTTGTCGTAAATACCTGACACCGAGTATTGTTGTTACTGTGTATTGTTAATATTGCTTCATTATCGTCAAAGATGTCAAACGGTCATTTTAGCAATGAAGAAAAATTAACTTTCTTATAGTTGGCTCGAAACTAAAATAAATATGGGTCATTCAACAAGCCTGTTACGCCTCCAAAAAAAGGATCTTTAGAGGAAAGCCAGAATACTGTTCTACAAGCAGTTACTGGAGATATCAACTAGGTGAATTCAGAAAACTTCAGATGTAGCCAAATCCAGAGCCCAATTTATTTTGCATAGAAATGGATATCACCCCTATAAATTCAGCATTTTCCAAGGACTTGAAACGGCACGATCATTTTCGTGAGTAGTACACACAAATGTGTGAAGAAGATTGTTTTATTTTTAATTGTAACAGCACTTATTACTGGGCTCAAGAAAATCTGCGAGCTAAAAAAGTATCCAGAAATCCAGAACCTTTTGGGCTTAATACGTGGTATGGAATTCTAGCCAAAATATTATGTCCATATATTATATATAAACGGTGCCCTCACAATTAATTCTAGGCAAGTTCGAGAGTATCTTTCTCAGTAATTTCCCGGAAGGTGGATTGGAACCTCCAGTGGAGTGTTCTGGCCTGCGCGCACCGCGGACTTAGCTCCTCTGGACTTTTTGCTTGGAATTCTATTAAAAGCCGAGTTTATCAGCATACTTTTCATACAGCAGCAATAACGATAATGTTTAATGGAGGCATTAGTATGCAGGCCCGCCGCTGTTTGTTTGAACGCCCGCGTGCAATGCCGATCTAGCCACCCCATGTTCAATTCTCTACGCTGAGTTCTTTCTATGTCGGTGAATCACTGGAACGGGTTCGATAACATCCAATCCGTTGAACTTGTTCTGCGATTCCGAGTATCAAGTCAAATCCAAAGCCATTGTACTATAGGGCATGAAAAAATAAAAAAATACAAAAACTACTTTACAAAAAAATAGTATCTTTATATATAAGTACATACCTATTTACTTCTACAGAAATAGAACTTTTCTTGCCTTTATGTTTGAAAAATCTGCTATCAAGTTTTTCGTATCCAAGCTGTCTATATAAACTATATATAGGTCAAATACTTAGTGTTAACCTCAAAAAGTTTTTTTTAAACATTAACTTTGAAAAAGACCTTTCACCGGATGCAACTGTGACTGGCAATGTAAGTGGTATTCGTAGCGCTACTGCCGTGTTGAAATTAAATTATTAGTAAGAAGGAATTGTAACAAAGTATGAGAACCATTAGACTGATTTTCTGGAAAGAGCAATTTCAAAGCTGTAATTTCATTAAATGAATCGATACCGTCAATGTCAGTTGCGCCAGTAGATTCATCTTTATGCTTTATATTTAAATTTTTACAATGTATCATTAAGTCATCGTTGCAGTAATTGAATAAGTTATTGTTTGAAAAGCCAAATATGTCAGTAAAAGTTTTTAATTTAACTCCTTGAGTCTGCCCTTTAGAAAGATTAGCGTCTGATTTAAGATTCTGAAAAATACTTTACTTTGTATGTATTTAATCTTGGGGTCTAGTAACACTTCGTCACTGTGTTCATATTGAAATCGGGTTGATCTTCTTCTGAGATGAATCATGTGTTTACTGGCAGGAAATTTGCTTCTACGTTGAGATCCTGAGCTACATTGGTGCTTCTTGTAATAGCTTCGCAAAGTGCTCATCTGTGCGATATTCGGTTAACTTAATAATCAGTTTGTCCAACAAATTTGCACAGATTTGTATGTTCGTTGTGGGGATTTGCATCAATTTGCTTGAAGCATTCTTTAATTTCGTTTGAAATATGAAACCAAATTATTATTGAGCTAGTAAATCTATAATTTTGAATGCTCATCGCAAGCGAATGAGCTTTGTGAGATGTTGCATAGTCCTATTCAGACGAATTATTATCAGATATTTCCAGCAAAGCATTAAATATATTTTCTAGATGGTACCGTAATGGTTTGACTGCATCGATTCTGCTAGACCATCGCGTGCCACTCAGAGCTTTTAATTTGAAATCTGGTGTATGTTCGCAAATTATCGACCACCTCTTTGTAGATGATCAAGAGAAGGCGTAAATTTCCTGAAAGGGTGACCGACGAGAACCTGACGTTTTTGAGATGGCTAGTACTCTGCCGGGAAGAGGAGTAGGGAGCCGAATTATAAGCCATTCATCTGGCCATTCGATGCCGTTTCAATAGCTATGGAACGGTGGACAGTTGAGCATCGCATGTTTGCGTATGACGCATTTGTGCGGGTCTGTTATTACCGTGCAGCGACTTTTTCGTGTGCGTTTAAATCGTGGGCGTTGTGGAACCGTTCCAAGCCGCAACACGATTCTCAGTTGGGTGAATAGTCTACGGAAAACAGTATCTATTCTGAAAAAGAAGCCACCAGATCCGACTAAGACAGCAAGAACACCAGACATCATCGAGCCTGTGAGAGCCGCTCTGACTCGTAGCCCTAGGCGCTCTGCACGTAAACACGCGTGCGAACTAAGAATGAGCCGTGAATCTGTGCGAACAATTTTGCAGAAAGACTTAAAGTTTCATCCTTACAAGCTGTGTGTTGCTCAGAAGCTTGAAGAACGAGATTATGCGCAGCGGCAGGAGTTTGCTTGTCGACTGCAAGCGCTTTTGGAAGACAATGAGAATGCGGTCATAATCATGAGTGACGAGGCGCATTTTGATTTGGATGGGGATGTTAATAAACAAAAATTACGGAACTGGTCCTATGAGAATCTCCGTATCGTGCACGAAAAGCCTCTACATTCAGAGAGTGTAACGGTTTATTGCGCAACTACTCCATTCTGCATCATTGGTCCTTATTTTTTCGAGGATGAGAATGGTTCAACTGTTAAAGTGAATGCTGAACGTTACTTCCACATGCTGAACACTTTCTTGCGTCTCAAACTGCGCAGGCTGCAACTGGATTTGGAAAATATTTATTTCCAACAGGACCGCACTCACCGCTGGTGTGTCCATGCAAGTGCTGTGCGCATGTTCCCAGAAAGATCAATTTTCCGTTTTGGCTACTTCCCGTGGCCCCCGAGATCACCTGACTTGAACACTTGTGACTTTTTTCTGTGGGGGTATCTCAAATCACGAGTATACACTTACAGACCCCGCACATGGGCAGAACTAAAAGAGGCAATCAGGGAAGAAGTGGCTGCAATTGATGGTGAACTGATGACGCGTGTGATGGCTGGGAAGGCTGGAACAGTGCATTCAGGAGGATGGACACCACTTACCTGACGTAATTTTCCACAAGTGATGCTTATCTTCAAATGGCATGTCATGACAAACGATTTTGTATATTAAAATAAAGTATTCCTTGAAAATTAACTGCGTACTGTTCATTTCAAAAACGTCAGGGGTTCTCGGCGGTCACCCATTAAAGAAATTCACAGTTTCGTGCAAAATGTTTGGTGCATTATTGACAACCAAACTTAAACTAGTAGCTGAGCAAGGAACATAAAATTCATTATTGTTGTTTTCCAAAATTTTTTTGTCTTGATATCTGTTTTCGCCGCCCCCTTGAAAATACCGCCCTTGTGCGATGCATGCTCTGCACGCCCGCAAGCAGTGGGCCTGTTAGTATGATTTCACCAGAACTGTTACTTGATGTCTTAAATTATCCTGTTAGATCATATTTATGTTTATAACATAATGGCAACCTATTTGAACACCTGTTGTGAATAAAATAAAAATAATTATAAAAATGTATTCTTTATTCTGAGTACCACTAGATTAAGCATTGAGCATGCAATATGTAATATGCATCTATCACATAATCTTACATCAAGCATTTGCTTGCAACGACTATTTAAATAAAATCAAAACACATATCTCTTAATAACTAAGAAAACAAATGTACCAAGCGATACATCGTTGAATTCCTAGAAATAGATGGTATCAGATACAGGTTGTATCCTTTTCCTACCATATAAAAAAATAAAGTTGATGATGGTTTCTGAAAAACAAAACGTCGCGCACAAAATGTAAAAATATCATCATGTAGTGACAATAAAGTGCCAATAAAAAAGTTTAGTTTAGTTTTCCTAAAATAAGGTCAGAAGAAAATAAAAACGATTTGTCCAAATTTTCTCAGCGGCATCTAAATACGTCCCAAATTGTCCAGCTTTTTTCTAATATGACCTGATCTGTATCTCCTACTGGTATTGAGATCCCCATGCATAGTATCCTTACATTGTAACTTCTGCTTCACGCTTGGAACAAGCCTCCAACATTGTTGTATGGGAGTTTAGAAAAATATGTTTTCACAAAATTCATAGAGTTTGGTATAAAATATTGTTTGTTATGGGTATATATGCAGAATGGAAACAAATAGTTTTATTCAAACTAAAAAGACACTTATTCTTTTAAGTTCTTTAGGGCATTCTCCATTAACTAGTCCAATTCGTTAAGACTCACTTTTTGCTATAATTTGCTCGATCTCTGGACACCGAAAACTGGCTGCTTCCACCGTTCCTTTGTTCCGATTTTCTATGGATCTACAAATAATAACCGGTTGAGAACTCTATCTATTTGCATCTGAAATTGCTTTATTATAAAGAATAAGATTTCCTGCACCATTTCAGTATCAAACTGTAACTCTTAAACAATAGTATTGTTGCAAAAGTTTGGAAACATTCTTAGTAATTTTTAAAAAGTGTGCCAATTTGTTATTCTTTAGTATTAATGACTGTTTTTTTCTCATATAGTTTGCTTACAGTTTTGAGGATGTATGTTAAATGACAATTTGTGTTTACTGTGGTACTACAGACAATCATTGAAATACCTTCATATTATTTAATACCGAAAAAGAGACGAAAAAAGTATGGAAACATATTTTTTTATTACCAAATTAAATACAATAACTAATATTTAAGAAATACTGTTTATCTAATATTTGGTAGCATAGCTGCTTATAGAAGACACCAATTTTTTACAGACGTCTGTTGAAATATTTTGCCAAATATTTTCTACATAATCAAATAAGTCGTTGCTATTTTCAAAAGTTTTTCTGGTCATTTGTCTTTTAACATGCATCCAGAGGGTTTAGTCCATGTAAGAACATTCACATTTTTTAGTCTTAACCAGTCCTTTACGAATTTCGAGGTATGCTAGGGGCATTGTCTTGCTGGAATGTTCACCGTAAATGCATTTCTTCTTCAGCAAAAGGGAGCATGTGTTCACTAAGAATATCTTTGTGAAGCTTTTGATCCATTTTCCCAGCAGTTTTAACAATTGAACCAGTTACAGATTTAGAAAAACAGCCCCAAACCATGATGTTGCCTAAACCGTGCTTAACTGTTCGCAACTGATACTTCTTGTCGAACCTTTTTCGTATTGGGCGGCTTACATGTACCGTACCGTCAGATCCAAACAAGCTAAATTTGCCTTCATCGTTCCATAAAACTGTATTCTATTGTTGTTCTGTCCAAGTTAGATGAGTTTTAGCAAATTCAAGCCGAGCAATACGATTTTCTTTTAAAATGAAAGGCTTTTGTACTGGACGCCTACCAAAAAGTCCAAAATCCAACAAGCGTCTCTCAACTGTTCTGACAGAAAGATTCTCGGCACCCTCTTTTACAATTCTTTTGAAAATCTGTCTGGATGGCATTCGAGGATCTGCATGGGGCACGCGTTTAATGTAGCGATCCAGAACATAAACTGTTTTTTCGGTCTTCCGCACCTGGGCGCGTTGCTGTTGATCCGTATTCTAAATTTTTTCTAATAATTTTCGTCCCCTTATTCATTTTTAATCTTTAAGACATGTCAACATTTCTGATACCACTTGTAAATAACTCAATTACTTTGTCTTAAATCATTTGAAAATTCTTTTACTTTTGCCATTCTCAATAATATTAATAATATTAATATTTACCGCATGCAATATCAGAGTATCGCAGAACGAATAAATACGGCAAAACTGAAATATTTTCATACTTTTGTCGTTACAAAAACTGTGGAATTTGAAAAAACGCGTGTTTTTATTTTCAGAGAATTTGAATACATATTGATAAGTTAAACCTTGTATTAGTACGGGAGATAAAAGGAGACTTTAATATTTATATTATCTGTTCCTTCACAATTGTAATTTAGGTATATGAAATATTTCATAATAATGTTCATATTTGTTTCGCTACTGTATATATATCCAGTGACATTCATGCAACCGCGTATTTTAAGAAACGGTAACAAAAACACTAGCAACTCATCAGTCTGGTACAGGTCTAGGGACTGACAAAAATGTAAGCAAACAGGCAGATATGCGGATATGGCCTTTTGAAAAAATCAAAACATTGTGAGCAAGTAGGTGCATCCTCATCCCACGATGAAGATAAGAGAGAAAACCTTACATTTTATAGGCCATATATGCGTAGGAAGCCATTGCTGGTTTGCTCTGTGAATACTTAGTATTCCGATCACTTGACAGTCGACCGTTATGATTGTTGACAAAATGGCGGATGCTATATCTCTCCAATTATTAAAATTACATTAAGATCTATACGTTTCTATGGTTGTCACACGTGTCCCATTTATATTTTGTTAGACGCGCCTTTTGAATTGCACTTTCAGCAACGCCTCGTGTAGCTCAAATAGTAGAAATCACCTCGTATATCGCTGAAAGGAGCACGGAACAGTGTTAAACGTTGTTTATTTGTTTGATATCCGGCAATAAGTCGCCTGACGCGCAACCCGAAAAACGTTACTTACTTGTAATCTTCCTGCTACATTTCTTCATTTGTCCCCAAGACGACTCACCGCCAAGGCGAGCCTTTCTCCAAGCAGAGCACGTTCATCTGAAACAACATCACATTGCATGTTAGATTGAGATTGATTCGGTACAGGCGCGGATCCTGGGGGAGGGGTTATGACCCTCCCCCCCCAGGCGAATTTAGTTCGACCACCAATGTTTAAAATTCCAAATCTCTTAGATATATCTGTAATGCACACATATTAGATGGATGCCGTACTGGTGGATTCTACTAAACACTGGCAGCACTCCGTCAACTTAGATTTAACTGTAAGCTCATAGATGATAGCGCAAGACTATGCGGTCACTTTGATGTAGGAGATACTTCTTAGCGCGCGCTTAAGCTGTGAGCAAATTTAATAAAAAATTCTTTTTGACGGACCAGTGGCGGATTTAAGGATAAGAGCCCGGTCGACAATATGCTCTGGGGGGGGGGGGGGCAGTGGTATGGTCGGGGACAGACGGCAAAAAGTGCGCACTATAACTGTTTTGCGAATAACATAAATTACTGCAATTATTGACAAATAAAATACGGCAATGGAAACTTTGAAAGTTGCATGATAACTCAGAAATTAATATTAAAATATAATGCGTAATGTGATGTTAGTGCAATCTTACATCAGCCTGGTTTTTGCATTTAATAGTGCGCACGGGCACGGGACAGGTTGCAATGCGAATCGTAATTTTTTGAAATAAATTAAATTTGATGATTCACCAGCAAACTTCCGGTGCATAATAGAGTTTAAAAGTTATCACGGATGCTACCGATATGTAAAGGGGGTCGACTCAAATTTGGAGTGCACGCTATTTATAGGATTTGCATAAAATTATAAGTAAGAAAAAAAAAATATCATCGATAGTTGTTGTCATGTTTGCCGTGATTAATATTTCATTGAATACAAACTTGGTGAACAATACTACAATACGTTAAATGACGTGCATTACTACAGGATATATACTGGGCACTATTTGTGAAAGTGATATTCTCCATATTTATATTATGCAAATTAATGACAGCAACTGAGAATAAAAAAAATAGAAAGACCTGCACAAGTAACGGAAACAAGCTTATGGATAGTGCAAAAGGTTTTTTAATAGTAATTTGATGCAAAAAGTTAATCTGATGCTGCTTCAACGTGAAAATAAAACAGCTAATTCAACTGTTTCAATATTCACGTGGATCTAAAATTTTCCGATAATGTAAAATTCATCTAAATTGTTCAGATAAAGTTCGAACTACAGATTTTGCTGGCAATAAGGACGTCACATATTAACAGGGGCTTACAATTATATACACAATAGTAGCTGCTGCGCACTGTTACCTCGATTTTTTGACTATATGTCTATATAACCTGAATCAAGTAGAGACTGTGAGATCAAACATTTTTTATGTAATACAAAATAACAGAATTATTTTAATTTGAATCCGCGTCTTGCTTTTCGTTCAACAAAAATTTCCATCGCAGAATCCAAATTGAGTGTGTTAGCTACTGATCTTTCGATATAGATGATAGAGAAGTTGTTGAGTGTATCTTAGCCAAAGAAGCTCGACGGTATTCTTTAATAATTTTCAAAGAGCTCGTGACACCTTCAGCACTAGCTGAACCGATAGGCAAAGTCAAAAACAATCTGAATAAACTGAAGCTCTCTGGAAAACTGTCTATAAAATGGTTTGCAATAATGAACTTCAAATAATCTAGCGGGTTGTTATTAGTAAAATTACGATTTTCTGAAAAATACATGCTCGTAAAACTGGCTAATTCATATTTTAGATCTGTAGTGAAAAATGCCGAATGTTTTTCCATCAAATGTGACGCTGGTTTCTAAATCGTTTTCTTTTAGATTGACTGATTTCTCTGGCATCGAAAAACCAAACACATCATTCACATCACAAAATCCTTCAGCACGTTCTTGCAATTCGTTATTCATTGAATCCAAAACTTCGTGGTAATTTATTCGATGTTTTTTATGTCTTTCCGAGTCAGCAGCTTTTTCGTCGAACATTTTTATGATTTTCCTCTTTCTGACAATGGGGAAACCAGGATTTTGCCATTCCATCTCTTCCCACTTATTCTTATCCTTCAGAACAAAATTATCGTATGCGTCTTCGCTCCTCAAATCTTTTCATTTCTTTAATGCTGCTGAAATGCACCTTTACGCCATCATCAAGTCTATTTCTTTCTTTTGCTTTTGAACTTGCACAGTATTCATTACGCTCAATACTGAATGCCACCATAACAAATTGAAAAAAGGTCCAGTTCATGGAGGAAAGGAGAGATCTTGCACTCATTATATCTTCGCCAGAAGCACCCACTCTTCATTTTCTATGCAATTGATAAGACATTCAAAAAATGTCTTCCACGATATTATCATGCAGAAAATAGATATTTCATCAAATAAAAAAATGCACAGTATTGTGAAAGACGCATTAGAATCTTTATTAGAATGAAAGAGGCTGATTCATATTACGAAGATATTTATTTACTAAACATTGTATGCCAGGTAATAATATATCACCGTAAGCACAAAATGAAAAGATAACCGCTCCACTCCTTGAGAAATAAAAGGGTCATTCGGTCATTTTTTTAGAAATGAAATGATCATTTTTCAAAAAGATGTCTTAAGAAATGATAGAGAAACTTTTTTATTCAAACTGAATGCTAACGGGCAGTTTCATAAACATTACTCAGATGGTCATTAAAAGAATATAAAAACACTCTTATTTCTTGTTATTAATTTTACATTCGGCCAATAGAGACACTAGAGCTGATTTTTGCCCTGTGACCACCCTTCTTTGGGGGGGCCCAGGCGGCAATGTCAATTTTGCCATTACTTAAATCCGTCACTGTGACAGACAAAACCACAAAAAAGTTGTTGCACTGGATTCAAAGGAGATGGTAAGTATTAATATTAATCGATTCGCAGGAAGACAAAAAAGAAGAATTAATTTTTTTATTTAACAATGAATTGTTTATTAATAAATTAGATTTTAATATTTTAATCACTTTTACGCTGTACCCGACGGTTACAAGGGTAGGGTTGTCATCAGCCATCCGTCCGCCAGTCAAGTTTTTAATTTTTATGTCAGAGGCACTGATGTCACCCCCCCCCTCCTGGAAGACGAGAAGAACATCTTCCTGAACATGAAGTTTTTTGACAAGTGCGACCCCCTCCCCCCAGACACAAATTCTGGATCCGCCGTTGTTCGGTCTAAGCCAGACACCAAAACGAAGTCAAATTGAATCAACAGATACTACCTGTTCGATACTTCCACGAACTGGCGAGGAAGTTGATTTAACACCTGAAACTTACTCATGCTGATAATCCTCCAACCTTATCTGGCTGCAGTATTGATACACACATGACTTGGGAGGAACATGTAAACAGTAATTGCGTTCGCGGGTCAAAGATGAACCAGTTCGGAACTAAAACTGAACCGTCCAGAATTACACAAATGCGCATGTCCAGTTATTTTCTAGTTCGAGATTTTCGTTTACCGCGAACGACTTTGGAACGATTTGCGGATTCAACACTATTGCCAATTTGCCCTCTATTTTGTGCTGTTGTCAAGCTGCTATTCGATAATTCGATTTACACTATTGACAGCGTACAGGTGATTCTCAGATCACATTTGTATTTTGCTATTTTGATTTTACAAAATTTCTGATAACAAAAAGCAAATAATGACTGATCCAGCAAGAGGTATATATAGTAAGTATTTATAAGTTCGTTTTTGAACTGACAACAAAATAATTTTTTCCCGAGGAACTTTGTGAATTTTCTAAGTTCCCGACACCTGTACAGACGAGTCCTTATTGGACTGATGAAAACACTTTGCTATTGTTAGATCTATATAGAAAATATAAGAATGAAGTAGAATCGCTAAGAATGAAGGATTTAAAAAAATGTTTGAGGAAATCGCGGAAGAAATTACACAGACCACTAATATTAGCATTTCAGCAAGTAATTTCGAAAATCGCAGAAAAGTGCTAGAAAGGATTTATAAAAAATGTATTGATAATAACCAACAAACAGGCAGGAGCCGAAACGTGTTCGAATATGCCGATATAATGGCTGACATAATGGGTAAGAAAAAAACTATCAACCCGGAATTCCTACTGGATTCTGAGACCCTTCATGTACCACAAATTTTGGAAGAAATAGAAGGGATGGCAGAATCCAAAAAGGAAAATGTGGAAGCGGAACTTTTGCCATCAAAGCAAGCAGTACCCAAAATAAAACGTGTTGGAGAGAAGCGGGGCACAAGGCAAACGGCTAAAAGCGCTTGTTTTGCAAGAAATCAGAAACGATCGTAGAGATTTTTACAAAAGACGATTGGAAATAGAAGAAAAAAATTAGAAGAAAAACGAAAAAGAAATGCTGTATTAGTAAAACATAATGTTTTATTGGAGCAATTTTTGCAAGCTAACAGTTACCCCTGTTGTTGACATGGCACCCTGATAAGATTTTTTTTATTAACCATTTTGTTTCATTTTTGTTATTTTTGCCATTGAGAATGTGATTTTCAAGTTTGTTTCCTCATATTTAGTTTGTTTCGTTTTTTCTTCTTGATCTCTTTTGTTTTTTGTATTTATTTTTTTATACATGAATAATATATATGAAAATGATGCGTTTATTTCATTTTATCCCTCCAAATTATACATTAACAAATTGTTTCTAAAATGCTTGGTTAAGGAGATACAGTGTGGTGGTCATTTGTAGAATGATGTTTTATTTGTTAATATTATGATAATAATTTAACGCCCTGTATTTCCTTAAGTAAGCGTTTTAGACAAAAATGTTATAATCTGCCCCCATTATTTTGATGTTCCTTGAAAAGCTAATATATTTATTAATACCCCTACTTCAAGCAAAATTGTATTAAGCCACAAAGCGAACTTCACAGGGTAGCAAGAATGAAAAATATCGTTTGGTGTTTTATATTTTTCACTGGATAATTTACACTTGAATTAAAATAAAAACTCATCAGTTTTTACATAATAATCATCGTTCTTTGCAAATGGGAAGCGTTTTTAAAAACAAACATTTTTCAGGAATAATGGACGTACACTTCTAGACTTCCATACACTTTTTCTGTGGTGTGGAATGTCAAACCATCAGTTAATAAAACGATATGCCATGATCATTTTATTTGTTGTTGAATGTACAGAGTACTTACAGAAGCCAAATATATAAAATATGAAGGAATACAATAAAGTCTATTAAATAAAACCTTCACAATATTCACCAAAAAATTGACACAGTTTTCACAAAATACATGTTACCAATTTTAAACAGACTAAAAAGTCATTAAGTAATATCAAATCAATACATACGTTAACAAAAAGCAAAGGTAGAATATATTAAAGAATTGTTAGTTCATCGTATATAAACTTTGCCATTCATTACAAATAAATATAATAAGAAAATCACAGGATACCTTTCTGAAGTTATGTTGAAATTCATTACATTACAAATGGCAAGCTATTTATAACTTCTTCTCTCACTCTCTGACCATCTCTATCATCACTATCAGGCTGAATATCCTCATTTGAAAATATGTGCTGTCTAGGGACATTGGTATGCTCTGGGGCTTGTTCAACATTAAAAGAAACAGAAAGAGGTAAATTATGTAAAACTGCACAAGCTCTTATGAAATGAACCAAGAAGGCAACTAAATTTGAGGGGATATAGTTGACGAAATTTTTATTTTGAGACACCAAAACAGTGTTCTATAATATATCGATTAGAGGAAAGTATATAGTTATAATTTTTTTGTCGTCTTGTTAAATGACCATTATCTCTAAATGGAGTCAATAAACATCTTAAGCAAGGATAACCACTGTCACCTAATATGTAATACTGTCCACATTTATCTCAGGCAGGTTTGCATGTACAGGTGATGTTGTCAAAACTCTGCTATCATGAACCGAGCCAGGGTAACCCACAAAAATGTCTCGAATTCTTCGTTTGTGGTCACATACTACTTGAGCCAGAAACAGAATCACAATGACTCATGTATATACATTATATATACATTATATATATATATATATATATATAGGTGAAAAATTAAAGCTTCCGCCTTTTGTTGGGTACTTCTACACAGACATTGACAACCTTCGGCCTTCTGTCAAAGGGTTCATCTCACTCATTATTCCATGACCACCATTTTGTGCAATCATCAAGTGGCTTCACGATGTAATGCTTTAATGTTTTTAAATAATTTTTAATCTGTTTTTAACTTGTTCTTGTCATATTTTATATAATTTTGACCATTGTACCGGTCATCCAGCTCTCACCATGTTACTGGACGTTTCCCTCATCCTATACGTAAACAACAATTAGCAACATCCTCACATACTACTGTAAGTTGAGTCAATTTAAATTCATTTTACACTGTTGTTGCTACTGTTATCATTGTAATTGCAGCTCCTGATGATGATGGCAAAGTCCATTGAAAGCTAGAGAGAATTAAAAAAGTATAAAGAGTCCTCTTTGCTTAAATTTTGTCGAAGTACCCAACAAAAGACGGAAGCTTTAATTTTTCACCTAACTGGTCTAGACGACAATGACCACGTCTCAAATATATATATATATATATATCTGCTGACCTTTTAATGACCATAAACAGTTTATACTTGGGAAACAGTAAAATGACACAAACCATTTTGAAAGCCAAGAGTGTCCTTAGCTATTATTCAAGAAAATTGTTAAGGGTTCATTAAATTTTCAAATGGAGAGTGAAAATGCCAAAGAGGATAGGTGCCAGAAACATTATTTCAAGATAATAGAGGTAAACCTTGTAACCCTTGTCATGATATGGAGGATAATACTAAGCAGCTTTCAAATGTAATAACTAAATTTTGAAAATTTGGCACTTGGTTCTTATGTTCACTCTTCAATTCAACTTATATAGAAATGTGCAATGATGCTGTTTCCTGAATAGAATAGAAATGTTTCCTATTGAGGTAAGGGTCAGGATCTTCTGTAGATTTGTTTATTCTTATGTGTGTGCCATCAATGATTCCAATGACTGCTGTGAAATTTTTGTTTCGGAAATACCTTTCTGCTTTCTCTGCATCATTGGGCCATTTTATTATCTCTAAAGAAATGTTGCTCAGAAAGTATGTGACTCGTCTCACAATTTTAAAAAATGTGCTTTTCGTAATATTGAATCTGTCAGGAACATCTCTGAAGGAACTTGCTTCATTAGCAGCAAAACGTAAAAAAGCAGTTACATATTTGAGTGGATTCACCTTCTCTGAATCTCCTCTTGCCATTTATAATGTTGTGAATTTTCAAATCAATTCAATAGCTCCTCCACCATTTCACGAGTCAATAGGAAATGTTCTACAAATTGATGGTCGTCGAATTAGGGTATCACTTCTTCAAAGTAGTGAGATAAATGGTCCGACATCTTAAGCACAAAATCTTAAGCACTGAATCTTAAGAACTTAAAACAGCAAGTACTAAAAAGCACAGGTGACAGATTTTCACAGAATAGGTTAAACACTTTAAACCCGAACAGAGGCAGAGGAAGATGAAATGTCAAATGTCCATAACGATGCTCATGCGCATGATCAGCCAGATCGAACTTTTAGTCTCACCAAAAATCTCAGAACCGTCAGGACCAATTCGGAATCAGTTCTGAATCAATTCGATATGATCCGCGAACGTAGAACTGTAACTGAAAATTCAGAATTTCCTTACCGCGAACGCCGATTTTTGATGTGCGCATGCGAAGTGGTTCAGAATCAATCCCGAATCGGAACCGCGAACGAAACTAATTGTGTTTCTAGTGATACGTTGCTAACCACATATTATGGATACTTCCACTCAATAACGTCATAGCAGGCATTCAACAACCTAGGGATCCTTAATCTTCCATCTCTATATACAGGGTGACTTCGAAGTTGAGTCATTTATTTTAACAGTGAGTAGATCTGATCAAAAGAAATGTTTTTTTCGTTTACCATTTTTCTGGTAAAATTAAAGTAACAAAGTTATAGCCCTTTGGAAGTTTGAGTACCGCCCTGTCTCAATAATAATATTATGTGCTCGTGTTTGGCAACAACGGATATAATCCGCCTTATCGGTTCATCGCATCGGAAACAAAAAAGCGAAAGAATTTGGAACGATGTTTTTACAATTATTTTATTCAGTTGTATACAGTCAGTGTCAGTCGGTAACGCGTGAGTGAATAGTGGTGTCTGTTGCGTGGCTCAAACGACATCAAAAATGGCACATGTTTACGAAAATGCTGAACTTGTGGACATGATTCTTATTTACGGGGAAGGGGGAGCCTTTACAAAATGCTGCAGCGGCATCACATATTTGTGCGAATCGGTTTCCCAATCGAGTGCATCCAACCCCTCGTGCCTTTGTTAATGTAGTACAAAGGGCTCGTGAATCAGGTGACTTAAGACCTACCTCACAGTGGAGAGCATGCCGGTGCTCCAAGACCGCACGATCAAATACAGGTTCGCACTGAAATACTTGTCAGGAGGATACTTTATAAAACAAGGTAACATTTTTTTTTTATTTTTTTTTTATTTTTACGCACATATTTTGGTTTATCTCGCTTCTACAATCATTATCTGAAAATTAATGACTCAACTTCAAAGTCATATATATATATATATATATTTATCTGCTTATGTACACAACAATTTGGATCAATTCAAAACACACAGTGATGTATATAGTTACAAGACACGTAACATGCATAAGTTAGATATTCCTAAACATCGTCCACAAAGAACTAGCAACGGTTCTAACTACTATGGCATCCACTTCTATAACGTTTGTCCTGAGGCACTGTCTGGCACCGGATCATTTGAGTATAGAATTAAAGCGTACATTATCAAGAAAGCTTTTTACAACATCTTAGAACTTCTTTGTAATTACTTTTCGAATCTCTTATAATGGTGTTGTAGTGTGTTCATTTACTTTTACCTTGTTAGTTTGTTCAGATGTGCTTTGTATTTATTTTAAATTTTAAATTCAGAAAATCATTTTGCAGTTTTTCTGTTAGTGTTGTTTTTTGCAGTTTTCTGTTGATGTTGTGCTTTCCAACAAATGTTATTGTTTTCTACATTGGCCTGTGTAAGCACGCAGATGTATTAAGCACCAATAAAGAAATGAAACAAAACCGCTCTGGATGGTTTTTCGCTTTTGGTAAGACTTTTGGCGTTTTGGGGTCGACGGATGAGGGCGCCGTCTCTGATGTATTAAAAAAAAGACAAATAATCTCCAGCTGACTTGTCGGTTGGGGGGCTGGACTTCCTCCCCAGTCACTCCTCAGCTGCTGGTTTTGTCTGCTGCCATACTAAGATTGCAATGGTGGCTTCGAGGTTTTCAACACGATACAGGTCCGTTCAGACTGTTGTAGTAACACACTGTGTATTGATGTTAATAGGAAATAAGAAAATATACCTGGAAGACAGATAAGCAAAATATTTTGTCACAGACTCGTTATTTGTACTTGAGAAGGGCCACCGTGATCAATATGTTATTTCATTTAGCGGGAGAATGAGGGATTCACTACTTGACTTGAAATCAAATCAAGCTCAAGTCAAGTATTAGATATTAGAAATGTAAATCAACTCGAGTAGATTTTACGTCAAGTATTTGAAAATGCAAAAAGTCTTGATAATTTTTGTAATATAAATACGAATAGATTGTACATAAACAACGGAAATTCTTTGTGACAAGTTACAGAGAAGACAATACATATTAAACAAAGTATTTTGTTAGACTAGCCTCCACCGGGTTTGGATATAAATCGTGATACTTGAAGTTTCAGACATATTGGGCATTAATACAAGCCACATTAATCCGGGTGCTTATATTTGTTAACGATTACTGCCGATATCTTAAATAACACTATCAAACGTTTGGAATGAATCACCTATACGGGGTTTTTAAATAGAACTTAGTTTCCATGTTTCCGTTTAGCTATAAAACGTGTTTTAGTTGTTTATAGATAGATAAGGCATTGCGGTCTGGGATTGCTTAGATAACGATTTCACTGTCTTTCTTACTTCACATTGGCATATTAAAAAGATCTCACTGCTGAAAGTTGTCATTAGGGTGTAACACCAACATATAATCAGATAAACAGTATTATACCACCGCTCCCAAAGAAATAGGACTACCTTGTCTGGACACGCTCATTGCTGCAATCTGCGGGATTTCTTCCCATGGAAAGCTTAGTCCATTATTGGTCTTTTTGATGTCTGGTGTATTGATGAAATTGTACTACTTGGCAAATTGTACTAGAAGCCGTATCGAAGGCAAAGTATAGAGTCAATCTACTGACGCCATTTTTGTATGTTAGTACGATTCTGAGAAGTAGCTTAAATAATGTGCGATACTCGGTATAACAAATCTAAATAAAGGATTTGTCCAGGACCTCAACAAGTACTCCAATTCCATAATAGCCCGGGTGGTCTCTTCCAGCCAAATGATGCTCAGACAAATCATTTCAAAAGTAAAAAGAACGTCTCGGAATTCGCCGTAATGTTTATCCTCGTAATCCGCTCCGGCAGCGGCTCGGCCGACTCTCTCTCTATCGCGGACCTTTTATTTCAAGATCTTCCCTCTTTTATTTCCAGTTTAAAGCGATTACTTTTCATAAAGCCAGTCAATACGGGGCTGCAAGTGCTAGTTAAAGCAAACAACTCTTCGCCCGAGTCGACTCGGAAAGATGGATTCCTTTTAGGTCCCGGATCTTTTACTCCGAGATAACGGCTGGCTTGTCTGGACTTTGGCTTCTTTTTCTCTATGGATGGAATGCACAGCTTCACGAAGAATTTTATATTGGAGTGAACGTGCAGTTGTAGGGGGAAATTTTAGTATCTATGCCAAACTGATCAACAATATCCTGCTATTCTAAGTAGTTCAACTTATGGATGAAGAAGACTATTGATTTAGAAGACAGAAGCCTGAACGTATGTAATAATAACACCCCATGATATGACTTGACTAAAAACTTTAGCATCTCTTACCCATTAAATGATAGGGGTAGCTACAATCCTCTGTTGGGTGAAACCGTAGACCTCACAGTCGAGCAAGCTCGCAAGCATGCTAGATAGCAGCTCACATTGAGCAAACTCACATCATGAAACTATAGTTCTAACCAAATTTGATTTTTTCTAGTGCTAACTCCAAAACCAAGGCACTAAAATATTATTGTGTGTGATAAAATTGGCATCGGACGAAGCCCATTTTCCACATACCGTTTATAAGGGATCTGAGTATCTATACAAATGTTTTGGTTCTATGTAAGAAGTCTATCATCAAATCAGAAACAAACCTATTGCTAGAGTAAGGAAGACAATTCCCATTGGTGGGAAGCAGAATATCCAAGTTATTTAATTCTATCATTAGTCGAGATGATGCATCACTATTTCTCGAGCAGTCAAGAAAAAACATGGTTCTATTCTTCTATTGAAGAACCGTTGCATGGACAGAAGGGAAATTCACATACAGCAATTTTATTTAGATGGGCTGGAAAATAAGCGTGATTACTTTTTATATGCGTGATCATGGAAACGTAAGCTTGGGAATGGGAAAATCAGGTATACTCGTACTATTGAGTAACTCTGGGTCTAGTTTGTTGCAATGACCATTTTATGAACATATAGCCCTTTCATAAGTTGCCTTCCATCTGTTCATAGTGTTTCGTTTTGAAACTGTAACCATCCGGAGGTTACATGGAGAATCCTGCATTACGCCAAATATAATATATTATAATATAATGATTATAATGTATACTATCACAAAGTACAGATAAACATTAAATATTGCGCACAATAACCATAAAACACCCAAAAAAGTTTGCAATTATGTTTGGGTTTATTAAAAATAAAAACTAAAAGTACAGTCAACGTTTGAAAAACGTAAATACTATATAATTTGGTGAATTGAATTATTAAAATAATATTAAAATATCCAGACGTTTATAACTAAAGTATGGATGTTAGGGTAAGTAAAATATTATTGATTTCGATAATGATCTTTCATATCTACAATTTCGTGGATGGAGCATCTTGGTTGTTGTAAAATTCATTCTTTGAGTTCTTTTTTAAATGTTCTAATTGTTATAATTGCATTTAATGACTCTCGTATGAAGTTCTAGAATTTTGGTCCCAAGAAAAGCAAAGATGGTTGTGTAATGGTTTTTGATGTTGGTGGAATACACATTGAATTTTGATTGAATCTTGTTCGGTAGTTATGAAAGTATTCAAGTATTTCGAATATTTATTATGACGTATTAGACCACAATAAAAATATATTTGTCTGCAATCTAATAGTTGAGCCTCCATATATAGAGAATGACTTGAATATGCAATCTCCTCATGGCGGATCAGTTTTACAATAATTAATTTTTTGATCTACCTTTTTGTAATTATTATTCATAGCTCCCCCAAGCCAAAATTCCGTAAAGTAATAGAGGATAAACAAGACAATAATAAAGATTATATTTCTTATCCAGAATATATCTGAAGTACCAGAATTTTGGAAAAATGCATCTCAGTCTCTTCACAAGGTACTCTGTATGGGTATATTTTAAGTATTTGTCCAAAATCACGCCTAATTATTTTATTTTATCAGCTGACTGAATCTCTTTAAGACCACTGCTTGTATGAAATTCAAGTTTTGTAAATTGTGGTGAAAGCCTATGGTTACAAGAAAATGCTATAGTCAACGCCAAACAAAGTGGCGTGCACGTCATCAAGGTGGGTGTGTTGAAAAATTTACATTGTTGCCAAACTTTTTGTAAAATAATAAAATTTATTATTTACATATCTAGGTTTATAAGCAATATTAACCTCAAATGAGAACAAAAATAATAGTATAATAAAATTATAGATCTGTACTTGCATAATCATTCAGTATGACAATTATTGATCAGATGACACTATGAAACTACCATATTTAATTGATAGCTTAAAGGTACTGAACAAAAATCCAAATGGGGTCCTCCAAATTTTATGCATGGTATACGTATTTATTTTACAGAATTCATACAGAAAAATGCATTCTAAAATTAGGTAAGCTACTGGTGTAAGCTTTTTCTGTACAATAAAGTTAGTCGGAGTTTCTTTCTTCAGCGCTGTCTGAATCTGAATCTTCATCACTCTCAAAGTTGATTATTAAAGGTTCGATGTCTGGTCGATCAAAAATTCGTTCAATTTCATACCATTTAAAAATTTCTTGCTCAGTATGTCGAACACTATTTTTCCACATGTCTGGGGTAACCGTTTGTAGAGCCTCGTTCCACATATCCAAACAGTCTTTTTCACTGTTACCATCTCTACCAATATGTCTGTTATAGTAACCTTTTGCTATGCCCCAAATTAACTCAATAGGGTTAAATATACAATGGTAAGGAGGCAGACGAAGAACTTTGTGCCCATGTTGTTCCGCCAATTCATCAATCACGTATATTTTAGGTGGTTTGTTTCTAAAAAAGCAGTTATTTTAAGAATAGGAATAAACAAAAGAAATATAAACTGTCGACCAAAATATATATAATTAAGAAGCATTATGTACCGAGCAACAATACTCAATAGCTCTGTTTTAAACATTGTGTTTAAAAATGGTATGTTTTGATTTGTCAACCAGTCTTGGATATTTTTTTTTGTCCATGCATTGTTGGGCACTTTGTTCAATATCATGCTGTGATAAGGGGCGTTATCCAGTATAATGATAGATGGACTCTCCAATTTTTCTAATAACTGATGTTGAAACCATTTCAAAAAATTGTCCTGGTTCATCTCTCCATGGTAATCGCTCAATTTTGTTTTCGAAGAAAATATCGCTTCACTACCCTCAATAAACCCATTTACATTTCCAGCATGTAATATAATGTATCTAAAATATATTAGTTTTAAATTTTATAGTGCAAATTGTGTATTTTACCATCTGTTTTAATAGCTTTCACGCTTTTTTGGTTTCCATTTTGCCAAGAGCGACCTATGGTCCCATTTTGAAATATCCAAGTTTCATCGAGGAAGACAAACTGGTATAAGGCCTCAACCTTGGCTTGATTGTATTGCCTTAGAAATTCCACCCTTTTCAAAGCTATACTTGGTAGTTCCATGAGCCCTCGTCGCGGATTGTCCTTAAGCCACTTAAATCCAAGATCTCTAAGCAACCGCCTTAAAGACGTGGCACTACCATCAAATAATGCCCTATCTCTTAATCGAGACCATAAAGTTTGTATCGTAACTTGTTCTTCTGAAACCATGTGTAATATGACATTATAATTTAGTTAACAAATTAATGCAAATTTCTGATAAGTTATTATAATAAGATCTTACTTTTGTGATACATATTATAGATCACTTCTCGAATGGCACTTGTATCCAATGTCGCTGTGTTGGTTACACGTTTAATATAACTCCGCTTTTTCTTGGGCGATTCTAAATTTACATCACTTTTCACACCCTCGGAAATACGACTAACTGTCCTTAAACTAATTTTTAAAGCAGCAGCAACACGCTACAAAAAATGAAATAAAATTTCACTATTATTAATATACATTACATATAATTGTTAGTAACCTACCTCTTGAACAGCATTTAAAGGCAACAAAGGCCCGTTGTTGTCCCTTTCTTGCTCAAAGTAGTGCATTAACGAGGCCACGAGTTCCTTACACCGACTATTTAACTGTTTGGGCATCTTTATATACCAAAATTGCCTTTATCTACTCGTAAAATGAATAATTTTGTTTTGAAACAAACAGTTGTTAATTTACAGTATGCGGGGCCAAAGGATTTATAAAGATTTGAAATGCCACAAATTGATTCAGTGTCAAAATTAATACAAATGTCAGTTCCCAGTTTAAATAAGTTTCAAGGTGACAATGTGTCAACGCTGCAAAATCGGTTTAGTGCGTTTACATGTCGATAAGTGATTGGAGCGTTTGCAAAACATTTTATTTCGCATAATGCGTCTAAATTTATCAGAAAGCAACTTATGTGATATTTCAATAACAATGTTTATATGACTATTAGCCATAATAAGAGAGTAATGACCATTTTACAATTTATATATCACATTAATATGAAACTGCATTAGAGCAATTGTTTGTGATAGAAACCTAGGCATTAGGTCGGGGAATTTTTATCGTGATGACGTGCACGCCACTTTGTTTGGCGTTGACTATATGTAGTGTGTTTTGTTGTTATTAATTGTCACAGTTCTTTCCGAAAGAAATTTATAAATGTTTTTAAATCATATTCGATGGTTTTTAGTGTATGCCACTGGTTACTTCCATAGAGAATAGCTGTATCATACGCAAAACCGATAACTTTACCTGCACTACTTATTTTGAACAAATCGTTGATAAATAGATCGAATAAAATGGGTCCTAATACTGTACCTTGAGGTACACCGTACGATATGATATGGGGTTCACTAAATGTATTATTAATTTTGACGCACTGTGTTCGATTTGACAAATGATTTTTCATAAGTTTGTGAGTTATGCCACGAAAACCTAAATTTTCTTAAGTTATTAAAAGCGATTCATGAGTAATAGAGTCGGATGCCATTGCCAAGTCAACAAAAACACATGCACAATATCGAGATACTCATATATTTTACTTGATAATTCTACAATAGCATCTTGAGTAGATTTGCCTTCTTGAAAACTCTATTGCTGTTCCGCTATTAAATTATATCTCTAATGAGTCATATAATCTGGTCCTATTATAATTTTTCCGATAATTTTTTCCCGAATTTGAAAAATATGCACAAAATTCATTTGCTATATCTACATCATTACTCACTGGTTCACCGTTTTCTTTTTTAATTGTATTAATTTTGTTGTTTTGTTTTTTGCCTTGTATTTTATTGATAAATTGCCACATCTTGGACGAACAATTATCAAACTCTTATTGGAGACACTTAATTTTAGCCTCTTCAAATATTTTTGTCAGTCTGTTTCGATATGATTTAGATTCATTCAAAAGATTAAAATTATTAGGACATTTTTTGGTTTCCCTATATAATTCTATTTTTTTGTTGATGGAGATAATAATCCGTTGTGATATCCATGTTTGTCTTTTTATTTGTGTTCGTGAAATCTTTACTGTTTTAGTGCATTCATCAATATGGCGTTCAATGCTAGATATAAAAAGAACAAGTACATTTTCGATATTAGGTTCGTTATATGCTGCATCCAATTTTCATTGAGTAAGTTGTTGTTTAGTTTTTCATAACCAATGCAAATTTTTGTATTATTCACTGTTTTCTCAATTTTGGTTGATGTACTTTCAAGATCGATTTTGAGCAAAGTATGAACATGATCAGAAATCTTGTATTTTGATATATTTTGTCAAGTTCTATACGTGAATTTATAAACATATGATCTATACAGCTTCCACTGTTTCAGTCTACTCTTGTCATTTCGTTAATGGCTCACAGGTCATCATGTCCAGCCATTATGTATTTAAATAATATTGACAATTTTGATTCTTATGATCTAATATGTTAATGACTCTTATGATCTAATATGTTAATATTAAGGTCACTAATGAATAAGTTGATGTCAAATTTTCTACAACTGTCTAGATAATCATGTAATTCACTGTTAAATGATGTTACAGATATAAATAGAGAGTGATTTGTGTACACCAATCACCTGAATCTATTCTTATGAAGAATAACTCTTAAAACTTTTGTCTGCGTCATGTTTATAATTTCATACTCACTGTTCAAATGTTGTCTTACGTCATTTTTATTAAAACTACAACCGTTATAATATAAATCATAATTTGTAATTTGGATCAAACTTGTATCATATACCTCAAATGTTTCAGTTATCACTATAATATCAAATTTAAAATCTATTATGTCCAACAAGGCATGGAGTTCATTCACATTTCCTTACGTTCGTATGAAATATGTTTACTCCTGAATATTATTAGTAAAACGTAATTTTGTTCTAGGTAAATCGTCTAAAATATGTTTTAATTAATTCATGTATAAATTCTGTAGTGTATCTACTCATAAATTTCCTGAGCAATTTAGAATAGAATTCTTGATATACGAGTATGTCTTCCTTGGAATAATTGAAACACATCCCTTATCTGTAGGGGAACGATGTGTATCATAGTTTCTATTATATATATGTTTGAATACATGCAGTTGTAACAAGTTAGTAGATTTGTTGCACGAAGTAACATCATGTTCTTCTTCACATTTGAAGCATAGTTTATGACTATTGCATTTCTTACCAGAATGATTAAACTTGAAGCAATATGTACACTGAGTTCCCTCATTATTAGGATACACTAATAAATTTTGAAACCCAATTGAAATTGGTAAAAATGAGCAGGCTTTTTTAACCGCAAGGTCAGTCTGATCATTGCCGGCAATTCTGGCATGACATTTTATTCCCACGAAATCTACCATTTTATTACGCCTTTCAAGGTGTATTAGTTTAGTGCTTAGCTTGAAAATCATGTAGTTATTGAAATTCCTAAGCGAATGGCTTGCAAGAGACGGACGAACCGGCCTGGAATCACATACAATCTCTGGCTGAGCTATGTATGCACTAATCAAGTGCTTTAGAAATTATAAGAGATCAGAGCTATCATGGATTTCAAGATAGAATTATTCAGTGATGAATGTCTGTAATAAGAACGTCGCGCGATAATGTTTGTTTTGGCGGGTCGTAAATGGTACACAAATACACAATAGATCAATTGATCTTCCTAAACCGTAGTTAACATTATCAAGACATAATTTCCAACCAACGCACTTTCGCTTCTTTGACCTCACACTTTCTTCATTCCTTCCTCTATCCCTTTTTCTCTGTGATATTTGAGCAACCAGACTTGACTGAATTATTGACCGACAAGGCAAACGTCCAAACAGAGAGCTTAATTGAGTTGTCTCCCAATTTACGGATTTCATATAATTTTTTTACCAACCTGCAGGCGAAGGAAATGAAAATGAATGAAAATTCTTCTCAAACATTAAATGTGAAGTTAGAAGACACCCAGTTGCCTAACACTCCAGCCATCGAAAGGATACATATGTCCTTGATTTACTGCAATCAAAGGAACAACTACAAGTTCAGCTCTCGGCCGCATTATTTCATAACTTGACTCAAATAAAACCATTGAAAACCAAGAAAGATTTGGTATTCAGGCGACAAACATTCCGAAAAATATGTATTCGCTTTTGTGCTCAGCGTCACTTCATGAACAATAAACATGAAAAATGCCATTATTATTCAGTTTAAGCCAGTTTAATTCTGTTCCATCTCGGTTCGCAAATGGCCCTTCGAGGGTAACCGCCCTTCAACAGATGAATAAATGCGACGTTGCCAGAATTAAGATGTTATGCGTTTGGACACAATTTAGGAAAATGCTTGGCATTCATTCAAGATATTGCTTCTACGAATCTTGAACAAAATATACCATTTATACCCCATTCGTAGTCCATTTCCGCCCAGACAAAACACAACATGCCCAAAAGCGAGATTGTACAGGTCCGTATTTTCCTCAGTGGTCTTGGAATAATCTAACAAATTAAATGGTTATTTTTATAGAAAGAACTGGACATACTTTTCATAATTATTTATTCGCTGGAAGTACTTGAATCATTGTCTGAATGGTTAATATTAATTATTACAGGTTCAATTTGAATATCGATCATATTGTCCAGGTCCCACATCTTTGTTTGGATTGTCTCTTGAACGTGACGGATGCAATCTTTCCAATGGTTCGCCATCACTCTGTTGACAGCTTCATAAAAACCACACAGTTTTTTATATTTTCTCAAATCATTTCAATGGGATTGAATTCGCAGTGATAAGGGGCTAACCTCAAAACGGTCTTTTTTCGGTTTTTAGCCATTTCGTCAATAACATCAAGATTATATTTATATTTGTCCTGCCTGGCTAGATGGATAAGTTCTGCTTTATACATACTTTCATTGAAACTAATGTATTTTGATAGGGGCAATTGTTGGATTTCTGCCTTTCTTGTGGACATTGTGTATGGTATGCAGCATTATCAAGGACAATGACTTCTTTGTCGTCAAGCTTTGGGAGCGTTTCTTCAAACAATCGTTCAAATGAGCTCCCGTCCATTTCTTCATGGTAGTCGGTTGTTTTCTTTGGCTCAAATGCCCCGTGCGGGTATTATGTAAAAAATCTATAAAACATCAAAAAAACCTATAGGGCGCAAACAGTCATTCCCCCTTTGGTCACTAGGATCATTGTGAACGACCGGTTATGGAGGAATCACTCAACTAAACTACACGCATTGTTGGGTTGCATATGTTTTATGAGGCCGAGTGGTCTGTAGTTTTTATCTCTGAGAAGAAAGTTGGTTGAATAGCAAGATCGAATCAGTGATATTTGCTGTGTGAGAAAATCATTACTGCATATGCTGCCAATGAAGTATATCTATTAGCTGTGCCCGGCGGGTTATTTATATGTTGTCCTGTCTGAAGACAAATTATGTTCAAAGTTAAAAATTACGAAAAACTTTGAGAAGAATTACGGAAAATCATCACCGCGCCCGCGTTGTGGGTAATTACTGTTAGTATGTATATCGCTTGTAATTCGACAGTGTACAGTGAGTATAATTATTTCTCATCTCTCTCATTTTTTAAATTCAGCAAATTTGCATACGCTATTTTCAGAATGGAGAAGAAGAAGTGGATGCGCAGCTGATTTCTAGCTTTGAATGTCAATGAAGTGTATTTGAGATAAGAATCCGATGGAATTATCATCAACACATACAACTCGCAGCTTAGACCTCCAATAATACCATATCTGAAGCAGATTTTACATCACATTAGAGCCAAACATTGATACCTGAAGCCTCATGACGTTTAAACAACACGTACAACTAAGTGCTAAGCTAACATCTTGTAGAAAAACCTACATAAAAAACAGTATAATGTAAAACATCTATATAACTTCACTTTTCAAGATACATAATACGACGTACAACGCTTACAGATGTTATTTTGACAATTAATTTGGTCAACTGGAAAGGATTGCGAACCGTTTGAAAATCGTCTCTAAAACATGACAGTTATACTTGTAATTGCAAATTTTTATGTAATAATTATTATACTGGTAGCATTTAGTGAATGTGGTGTCTACATGAAAAGTCAACAGTTACCAATTCCACCACAGATTTTGGATTTTTTAACACCTCTAGTCAACTTCAAATAAAAACATATCAAAACTTTCCATTGTATTCAACAAACCCTAAGCAATTTCCCCTAGAAGCTGACTTATTACTGGGCTAACGGCTGATCCGGCAACAGAGCCTAGTCTGCTTCTCCCGCGGTCGAAATATAAATGCAGCGAGATGCCTGAGCTCGTTCCAAAGTTAAAAGCGGGTGATATTTATTCCGCTTTTATTCTTTTTTCTTCCCGGAGATCCTGCAGGATTCCCGTAGGACCGGCTGCTGCTATTTATGACGGCATAAACAGACGATAAACAATTGCGAAGGCCTCAGATTCCACCTGAGATCTCGCTGCTGCTGCTGCAGAACCAGCTACACCGACACAGACAGACTGTTGTTTCTTTTGTGCGCTGCACAGACGCGGATAGCTTAGTTTTTCCTCATAAGTTAAAAAAGCCCAAAGGAACCGTTTAAGCCGCTCTGGCCGATTGTCTGGACAAATCCCCTAGAGTTCCGGAAAGCGGACAAGACTGGATTCAAAAGACCTTATAATCTACATTATGAGTTATATGCTCCAATAAAAATACTATAACTTCTGACTCTTACTTGTCATCTATGCTATTTTTTGATCTTGTATGACACTTTAAAAATTAAATATATGGTATTTTTCACAGTTTTCTGGCAATAAATTCGTAAATTAAATGCTTTGCGAAATGATTTGTAATCTATGAAAAACGTTTATGCGTTTTCGTATTTGAATTACCAAAATCTTTAAATAGAAGACGACACTGCTAAATGTTGAACCTTTAACCCATTATTGCATGTTTTTTTGTTTTTCATAAGAAAAATTTACGAATAAGGAAATTCTCCCAGAATTACTAAAACAACATCGAAAAGATTCATTCTGGGCTAATTTGCTCAAAATTCGATCTTTTTGGTATGCCATAGATATATGACAAAATATGCAACAAAATATTTTATAATAAACAAATTCAATTATAGTGATAGATACTTATCTATAATAACATTATTCGGTGAGAAACCTGTAAAAACAATTTGCTTGAGCACAGAAAAACACTAAATATTTCGCATTTTATGTAACTTTTTGCACCACAGAGATATTTCCATACTGGAAGATGGCCATATATATATCTGCTCGAACATCTTGTGGTGGAACATCAGTCGCTGCTTATCTTATCCTGTGAATTTTCCATAACTAATTGGGCGGCCTCTTTCTCTAGCAAAACTGAATTTATTCACTTTACGCAAGCATTCTGCTACTGCTATTTAAAATCTAATGTAGCTAAATTACTAAATGCATTGTCCCTTTTTCTCCATAGTATCAATGCATTGACAGTCATCACATCAATAAAATGGAAAAATATACGCATGCAGCATTTTTTCGATCTGATTTTTATTCCATATTATCCCAGCATGGAATCCAGTAGGTCTACACCTCCCATATACTTGAGTACCAGCAAATATTTCATAGTCATATGAAAATCCGCTGACACCACTTAGTACAAACGCTTTATATTCCCATTTATGAGGCTTCTGTGGATTAGAAGGAATTTGAAATACGTGTAAGGGTAGTCTACTTTTTTTATTCAGGAGGCACGTTTGTAGAAAGTAAAAATTTTGGCTCATCGTCCGAGGATACTAAATTTCCTTGTTTCCAGATAGGATGGTTATGGTTTTTATTCTTTATTCTTTTTTATTTTCTTTAGTCTGCGTCGCAATTCGTCCAAGAGAGTATTCTGCTATCTGAACTGCCTCCTAAGTCAGTTTCTGAGATGATAATGTCTGGAGCATTATCATCTACAGCAACAATTTCAATGCCAGATCCGGGGCTAACATCATGGTTGGATTATCATTATCTAAAAATCGTCCATCTTCACTATAACCATAAAACTGTTTTGATTCCATTATCTTGAAATGAATCAAACTCAAAATAATAAGGTTCAGAATGCATGTTGGGCCATATGTGACCAAAACTGTGTCGCGCGAAAGTGCATGCTGTCCCATATAGGGCATATACGCATTTTTTATCAGAAATCAGTAAGATAGAAAGAACTACTTGACTCTATTCACAGAAATTGTTCATAGACATTGTAGATTTGATGTGGCTGTTTTTTATAAACCAAAATGTACGATAAAAGCCTCGATTATCAAAGATCCAAATCCACAACCCAACGCAACAGCTGTTAACATGACCGCCATTTGCAAAGTTTCATAAAACTTCACAATACCGCATTGAGGTGGCGCTACAGACATGGGCACTGAGTACAAAAATGAACTTTTCTCCAGCTTTGTAAAACTGCTGAAAACAGAACACAAGATATCTACACCATATCATAGTCAGACTATAGGATGATGTGAGTCCTGAATGGGTACATACGCATGCATGTGGAAGATGTACATATCATAATTACGCTCCGTTTGAACTAGTTTTCAGAAAAAGGGAATGTCTTCCACAAAATAATGTTCTGCGGATCTCAAGTAGACCCTATATAATAATATAGACGCTTTTGACCAGGAAGTGACATTTCGGCTGCAGCTTGCTCACCAAAAAGCGAGAGCATTCATTGAAAAGGCTAAAAGGCAATACGACACCCCCTCCTATAATTTATTCATAAAGCCAAGAGACCTAGTTTTGACGACAAACGATGCTCGAAACAAGGTAGATCCTTGGTTTGATGGTCCATTCAAGGTTCTTAATGTAGAAGATCCCAACTGTACCACAGATAATAAGGGTGAACAGATAACAATACACAAGAATTGTTTGAGGAAATATGCACCCGCTAGATTTTGATGTATTATTCTTAATGATATGAAATAATCATTTGTCGTATTTATTTAATAATTTTTAGACAGCCTAATTAGAGTGTTTCTATTATATTTAGTTAGTTATCACTATTCCTAGAAGTAGTTTTCCATTTAAACCACAATGTAGGTATGTTGTATTCAAATGTATTTGTTGGCGATCTTACTTGATTTCATTTAATTTGCTCAAACGAATGCCCTTTACAAGTGGCAATAGTAGAGGTCATTCTCACGGAAAGGAAAGGTGTAAAGCCGCGAAATACTTTCATTATAATTGTAATTCATAACACCCGGCTCGTCTAGGAAATGCATCAGCAAAAGTGCAACGTACTTGATATCGTTGAAATCATGTATTCGATTAATTGAAAACAGCTAGGCTAAATTATCGAATGTTCGACGAGGATTATCAATTTATATTCAGACCTATCAATATCGTTTGATTTTACACCAGGTATGCCGAATTTGTGCCATATGTGATCATTTATGGTTGAAGATGATTCGTTTTGTAATGGAAATATTTAAAAAAAAATAGTTGTGACAGACATGACCCACAACGCTGAAATCTACTATTTAAGTTAACCGTTAAAGATCTACGGTAAGATGACAGCAGAGGATCTAAATAAATTTTCATCGAATTGAAGACATCCAAATTCTTAACAGGTCTGATAGTTTTATAAGCATGTTTCTCCCTAAATCTGCGACAGTCCTTGTTTCGGGCTTCCTGTACCTGTTAGCATAATATGCCAATTGGTTTGAGGCTCAAGAAAATCGCATATGCCGTGTGTATCAAAATTAGAAGCTGAGATGGGAAGCCATGAGTTATATCAGCCGTTCCTGCTGATATGATAGGAATACTGCCGACGATGCTACTAATTTCCTAGAAGACCTAGAGTTTACTTTATTGTTCTCAACACATTTTACAGTCAGTCAGATTTAAGCCTTTGTACTGTTTACATCATAATAACATTGTAATAATTTTGTAAAAGTACAGTTTTGAGTTTTGTATTTTCGAAAAATAAACTTTTTAAAAAGCGATCTCGAAGCATCGATCTTATAACTCATGAGTAACTTTCACATAAATTTTAGCGGTTTTTGTTGCGGTCGAGCGCGGAATGCACGCATATAATATAAGTTTTCTCGGAAAAAGCAAAAAATCGCTTAAAATGTATTTTCTATCCGCTAGAGGAATGGTCTGAGAACATGATTTGAATGACGAGACGTTTTGGCTATGCCGGTTTATTTCAAATTACTTTGGATATTGCACTTTGTTCTCAAACTTGCATTGATTCAAAAAAGGCTGTACATAACAACTGATACGCGGAGATCAAAAGTGGTCGCTTTCTATTCAATAATCAAGATTCCATTTCATAAGTACTAATTTAGTTTCAGATTGGCTGTACTAGCCTCTTAGATTTAAAGGCGTAAACTAAGCGATTAAATTTCTGAACACCTCATGGCTCTCGCAGTATCTGTTTTTTAGAGGTTGTACAACTGAAAGCATATAAGCAAAAATAAAATGCATTTTTCGATACCGCAAAGTATACCTAATAATGGGTATGAATTAATTACCCGCCAAACATGTTTTTAGTCTTTTGAGTATTGGCGAGGTATTCCGGGCTTCGGCTTCACTGTGCGGCAGACTGGCAGACCTCTAAAGGAGAACCAGAATGTTTGCATGCTCCCTTTTCCCTGTATCACCCTATAGCTCCAAGGTATTTACCGGAATTCAGGCCTTAGTCCTGCGTATTGGCTCAGGCTGAAGTCTTATCGCATTACGACAGTAAAAAAATCAGAAGTTTCAAAGTCCACTTGAGGTATCGTAACAACACATACATTAATGGAAAGATGCTTCAAAGTGATATCCAGTTCGGATCGTTTCAGTGAGGCTTGCTAGAGTTATTTCGGAAAAAATGTGAAGGCTCCAGAGTCTTCTTGACATTCAGTAGCACCTACAGTGGCAGATAGTCTGTTGTTTTTTTTTTCGTGCAATACACGGACACAGATCTCAGCTTATGTTTCAGAACTTAGAGGGTCCAAAAAGGCAAATATATGTTACATAGCTAAAAACATCCAGCACAGGATATGCTTCGAAATAAATATTACTTTCAATTTTAACGGAGTAAACATGGTGCTACAATTACATTCATCGTTCTTCCTTATATTAGCTTGGCCTATACGTATGTAATGGAATATTTGAGCATAATTTTCACCGATTTCCAGAAGTTTGATAAATCTGAAACTTCGCACACGTATCAAGGACCAATAACAATGTAATAGCGAATAGCGAAAGAACAAACCTCTGTAGCTCAGTGGCAGGGCGCTGGTCTTGTAAACCAGAGGTCGTGATTTCAATCCTCACATTAGGCAGATTGTGGTATACATTTTTTTGGCACGCTTAATTTGAAACTTCGCACACGTATCAAGGACCGATGACGACACAATAATTTGATAACAGTTTTCCATTATGACCGCCAGGATTGATAAATTCTTTTATAGATCCTCTGTAGAGGAGTAAAAGAGATAGAGATAGCGCGCGATCTGCGCATGTGCGCAGTTTCGGACTTACTCTTTGTTGGTTCGTACTCTCGGCACAGCACACCGGAGGTAGTGCATTCTCACCTTGTTCATTGCGAATGTTGCCATTAATCATGAGTTGGGCTTCGACCGTCTACATGATGTCTACAGTCGATCATGCAGTCATTTATCTAGGCTCGCGACTGTTTGCCGCTGGACAAGCTTATGTAGCACTTAGGGTGGATTTCACAATTTAACAAACCATTATTCTGCACCAATGGGGTACGAGTGCCAAACAGTCCGTTAACTATACCCAATCAGTCTCAAGATCTCTCCGTCAAATTTTTGGCAGCAAATAGCATCAAGGTATTCAAAACAAAACACTGTAAAACATGAAGTGTCAGCTTGCCATTGAAATCTTTTCAGTTTATTAAATATTATGAAATTATGTAAAACTGACCCAAAATTTTTAAAAATGCTTGATATTTGAGTAAAATCTATTTTTTCAGATTAGCTGAAGGTTTTTCCATGTTTATTGCAACTTTTGTAATCCATATGTGATTGTATCACCTACTGTGTGCTTATAGTTTATCCTACATTTGCAAACTTGCACTTCCAAATCCTTACATGAAAAAGCCTTTTCACTCAAATTTTTGTTAGGTGTTACATTTCAACACATTCATACACTTCTTTCCAGTTCCTCAACTTTAACCTCACTGATCCGAAACTGTTCAACAGTTTCAACATTCATACATACAATTGCAGTTTTTTGTTTTAATTTCAGTGTATAATCAGTCGCACCATCGGTGACGGTACATGGTACATTCAACATAACCACGATTTAGGGGTTAGTGCAGATTTAACCTGTACACAACAGTGTAATATGTATTTCTTCACAAAAAAAATCTTGGAGGGAGCACTTTTAAACGGAAATTTGTTGTTAAAAAATTCCATTGTCCACACATAACAAAACAAGTGATCACAAAACATAGAATACAGTGACGTTGGAGAAGGAGAATAGACCAAAGGACATCGGAATTGACATTTGAAATTAGTGTCTCATAATGTTAGTGATGGGAGAATACATTTGCGATCAGTGGAATGTATTGGAACGGTTAAAAAATATGAATTGAATCGTTTTTACGTTATCTCGACTGAAAGACTGGAATATCTGCTCTGTTTCTGTATACTTATATATTTTTTGTGGTATTGTTGCATAAAGTAGTTGGTTCACGAACTAGTTCCTAGAACTGAATGCAACTTAATGAAACGAACTGGAAAGCACATCACTATTTCAAGTCATCCAAGAAGGGACAAATTGTCATTTCATCATACTAGTGATGGGAGAATCGAAAGCCTAAGATTCGCTTTGCTTCTGTGGCTCAGAGATATAGTGTTTTCTTCTGGTAAAACTAGCGCAGTTTTTGTGTTTAAAATACTCTACCTTAGTTAATACCTTTGATCCTAAAGTTGCTCCCAAAACAATATTAAACAACTCTCATGTCGTGTCGCGTTCAGTAATCTGTCCTTTTCCTTGTTACTATGATGAATCATGGAAAAAAATAATAGTAAACCACGAGCAAACAGCACGGCTGCATTCAAAGATGGAAATCGGAGCAGGAGACAGTAGACAATACCAGCCCGAGTTGCTTCAAGTTCTGTATGTTTCTACAATGAATGAAAAACTAGTTCAAAATGCGCACCAAAAAAACATGAATGTATAAATTGGTTCTGTTATAAGAATTTGGAATATGTACCAGTCCAGCAAGGGCTTCACTGAAAAAAAAACGCGATTGAATAGCTTGGTAATGTTTAACAGTTTAGACCACACAAGGCTGATTTCAGTAGCTTTTATTTTGGCCACTTTCTCAGTTATAATCACATCTCACTCCAAGTTGCCTCACATGTCAGAGATTTTCCAATTTCCTGCAAAAAAAACTACAAATTTGCCATATTTTTCTTTTTTCACGAGTACACATTCTAGGTTATATTTATATTAGACATTATTTGAATACAGCTGATTATTGCATTTCAAGGAGTGACACATGTGTGGGATCTGTCAACTCTTGGTACCAGTTACAAAACATATTATACTCTGAAGGTTTAATTCCATGATATTCAATGACAACACGTGACTTGTGTGGTTATCAGCGACCATTTTGTGAGGGCGCGACAGGTTTGCCAGATTGTGCATTAATACCCCGTTTCACGCTCCTGGTCCCAGTGGAGTAAGTTCCGCCAACTGTTGAAATATACTCTACTATGCTTTATAAGACTAGTCGTGACGTTTTTCCCAAAATCATTGCACAACACTTGAAAAAATGCTAATGAAAATTTAAAATTATTTCCATGACGCCACAAAATAGCTCCGTCGGTACCTTGGGTTATACATCTTGACAGTATTGATGTTCGATAGGATTCTATATTTAGAAGTATCAATACATTTCACGAGTATCGTCATCTTTCGATCCGGACTGTGTCAGAAAGAGTGACTGCCATTTGGCTGCGACATTACCCTGCCAAATCAGACATATCTTTCATCATTTTCAAAGAAAAAGTTAGCGACTTTCACTTCATACGTTCTTACCAGACATGCCCAAATCATCAGTTGCTGCTGTGATATTCATCCCGACCACTGCATCCCCACGGCTAGGCGACCAGTATTGATAGGGCAGCGGGTTATGCTATAAATCATATGTCACAGTGTTTGTGCACTGATTGCAACGTTTAGATGATACCAAAAATATTTTCATAAATAGGAGATCTTTCCCATTCCGGATCGAACAATCTACCAAAGATGCTTATAATCATGATACCTAGTAAATTTTCACGAAAAAAATTCAAAACCAGCAAATGTAAAAGATTCATTTCGCACCCTCCACCACGGGACGTGATCGTCGTTAGACTTGGCAACCCTACGAGTGTCAGATAGATATCCCCGCCAGTCAAAAAAAAAAATAGACAAACAGTAAACATTACTAGTTTTTTTGATTTTTGAACTTAAAAGCTATTATCTGTGAAACATTTTTCATAATTTTTTGTCTATGTCCATAGTAATTGCATTATGCATCAGGGAGATGTAGGGATTGACACGTCTTACACATGTTATCTGTGTTTTAGGATGAACAGGACATAATGCTTTTATTGCTTTGAAGAAATTCATGATCCCATAAATTAATAAATGATTACTATTATGACGTAAAGGAAGATGAGGAATTGGATGGAATGTATTTCATATTCTATTTTCTTGCAAAATAAAGACAAATCCACACTATTCAACAGGTATGTAATGATAACTTTCAGTATATTGAAGTTGGTAAATTCGAGAGTGTCATGCATTAACAAACGTCCAAATCTGCTGCCAAATTTAGCAGCTAGAAAATCGACCTATTATTTGCCGGATTCCCATTCGCTGAGGTGGATAACGGATTGTTAAATGTAAACCTATAACATATATCAAAATACATAAAAGTTGTCCTGTTTTTTCTGTACAAAAGCATCATGTTGGAATCAAAAAGTGGTCATGTCTATAATACAGTCGAATTTTCACGATTTTATTCAATATTCAATAGAAATCACTAATATTCAGAGACCTTTAATAGCTTTCGTCAAATTGCATTTCGATAAGGTATTTTCCCATTGGTCCATAATATTAATGTTGGTGAAATTGGCCCTAAGTCGTGTAATATCTTTAGACGGTATTCGGATTGAAGAACATAATTGCTCTAAGTTAACAGGAAAACCCCATGCAACAGTGAAACTTTAAATAAAAGGATACGGTTACGAAATGATGCGTAAGACATTTCAATACCTCATGTCCAAAAAAAGCTAATTGATAAATCGAATTAAAAAATGATAAATAAATAATACTTTAAAAAACTAAAAAAAAAACACGCTTTTATACCTAACCGAACTAAAAAGCAGAAAATAATTTTCAACTACATGAGTTTATATTATAGTAGGAGATGGTCGAACAATCAATCATGATTAATGACCTCAAAATAAAATTACAATAAAATTTAAGTTATCAACAGAGTATTTCAATTCAGAGTAAAAAACGTGGGGTGCATTTTACTACATTTTCATACTCTCCTCTCATGGATAGTTGCCAATAGAATGATTGTATCATTTAATATATCAAGCACCCCACGATTTTTACTCTGAATTGAATTATTCTGTTAATAACTCAAATTTTATTATAATTTACTACTATACTACTGTAATATAAAATCTTGTAATTAACAATTTTTTTTTACTTTTTACTTCCGTTAGCTATAAAAGCGTATTTTTTTTTGTTTTTTAAACTATTATTTGTTAATTCTTTGTATTAGCGATTCATCAAATCACAAATGTGATAGCTACCGCTATCGCACCAATTTAACAGTGCGGCATTGTGAACACATACTTATTATGTGTGGTCATCTTGCTTAAAGTATGCGTAAACAGCATTGTAATGGCGTCGTGATACTGTTAAGTGATGGGTACTCTGAAAGCAGAATGAAATAGTTATTTATTTGAAGGGTACTAAGTGCTGTTATGGTCTGGGGTAAGGAATATCGAATGCCTCCCTGACAAACCTATAAAATTGCAGAAGTAAGTCTAGCGTAATAGGAGAGAGACAGGCAATGGATAATGTCCCATGATTCCCATTATTGAAGTATTACTCAGGTTCACTCAATTGTGGGATGTTTGTATGCAAAACTCTGAAGCCTTAAATATTCGAATGAATGTATCAGAAATCAGTGCATAGTTGAGTGAACTGCGGCGATGAAATCGTACGCAAATGCCGCAATCGCATTCGAGAAACATCCGCTCGCTCCATCCAAACACATGGTCAAACATAAAGCAACAAAAAGTATATAAACATGCATAGCTCTCGGCGATATTCCAAGGTATCGGACTGTACATGAGCGTGCTCGAAAGGCCCCGCACTAGGAGAGGATTCAGGAAGGTATAATATTTCCATTTCTACTTGAAGTCACATAGAAGCTCAAGTTGGACTTGATGAAAGAGAAATATATGCTATGCATGATCTACAAGCCCAGTTCACCCAACGTATCTTGTAGGTAAAAATATTTTTGAAAATTTTATGCGGTATGCCTTTAAATCTTACAAGTGCACAACCCAAAACTTTTGTTTCCGCCTCTCCCGCCAACAAGTGATAGAAACTTGCATTGAAATAATTTATGACGCTGATGTCGATTGGAACTAATGTAACATCTGAGACATATATGTCAAAATCACCAAGGTGAGAAATTAGCTTAATTTTTTTGAAAAATATTATTTGTAAATACTTAGCTGTATTCATATTAACAGTACAACATAATTTTGCACTCTAACAGTAAAACATTTTTATGATTATTTGAAGAAATAAGTACATAAATCATTTCGAGAACGTGTTCCTAAGAAACTAACACCGGAAATATTCATATAATGAAATAAATTTAACAGTTTTTTTTTACTTATTCGTCTTCAATTTTATCTTAGATCATTGTATGTATTATTACACAAAAAAAGGATTTAAAGAAAAAAATATATAATATAACAGTTAAAATATTATGTCCGGTAATGTAAGCGTCCTTGAGAGGAAGCAGGTCTGATTGCCCTAAAAGAATCGTGTTGCTGAAAGCAGCCTTTAGATGTCTCTGGTACAGTGTAGTGGAGGATGTAGACAAAGTGGCTATCAAGAGATCTTTTCGCCATAATAATTGACAATGAGTGGTAAGTATGTTTCTATTCATTATCTACCGTACATGAATATGTCATCATACCGGGAATGCGTTTATTAACCTGGAATATTGAAAAAATACGTCTTAGAGTGTTTATAGCGAATGCTTACCTCAAATATTCTATATTAACTAAGCCAGACATGGCGCAAAAGATGGCTGCTGTCTAAAAACGGCGCGTTTATTTGAAAAAGTCATTTCGGGAATGGTCATTTTTTTAACGTTTCCGGACTTGACGGAGCGTTCTGGAAATGATGACGTTCCTGAGATGACTATTTAATTGCCTAAGTTCCTGTTATAGCTCTTGCTTAATTAATACAGTGTATGCTGCGCTAACATAGTTTCTAATACATTCTTTTGCTCAGGAGGCGAGAAAATAAGAAACTTTCGTAAAAAACGACTTAAAAAGATATTGCGCTAACGAGAAAAACGAATGCCAGAAAAAGTGAATTCTTAGCCGACATTATGGAGGAAAAGTGAGGGAGATTAAAAGGGCTAAGGATAGAGCACACTGTCGAAAAAGAAAGCTGAAAATAAAGTTAAAAACATTGCTGGGATGACTGAAAGAGAAAAGCGAAAACAATGAAAAACTAGAAAAGGAGCATAAAAAATACAGAGAGAAGAAAAACGCATTATCAAATATGTATAGTAAACAATACTCCGCCACATTCCAAACATGGGTTAGGTACCTTCAGTAAGAAAACAGGGGGTGAAAAAATTGTGCGGAAGGATAGAGCCAAAGCATATCGTAAAATCAACCAGCAGGAGAGAACAATTGCTAAAATTACACGTAAATATGAAACCTTAAAGGAAAAAGTGAGAAGAAAAGAAGAAAGGGAGCGGGAGAAAGCTCGGGTACCAACAGCTCCTGACAGCAAAGTTGACATTTAATTTAAATTTAATGCTTATACCTATAAGTAGTATATGCTTGCGTGTTTAATTAATATAATTAAGAGAGCTTGTCTTTGTTTAGAAGTTAAATTTAAATTTACTGTAGCACTACCTTAAGTAATATGTTTGGATGGTCTGGTTATCATTTATTTACAACCAACAAGATTAAAGTTTAATATGATTATCAAGAATTTGTGCTTATGCCAAACAAAGAAATATGACATCCTGAAATTTCGCTTATTATTTTCTAACATGAATTCTAGGTAGGCTGTCATTTAGAGAACACACGCAACATTCCGTGAAAGCCTGATCTTTCCGGGAACATCACTAAGACACATATAACACGTTGAGTCGTATTCATACGGAGAAGTGTATCATCGGAAGCATTAGGTAAAAGTATAAGGTCTTGCTTTGGAGAAAAAGGTAGAAGGATAAGCATATCCTTTTTTCATATTCATATTGATCACCTTATACTCGCGAGGATATCCTCCAAGAAGAAGTAAAAGGTTGACTGGTATTTGTATCTTGAGCGACATGTCCTGACTTGTTCCACCTTGTAGTTGACGTGGGAGTTCGTTCACTCAGCATCACTGACAGTTGTACTCCGGAGCTTACACAGACCATTCTGTATTTTTACTGGATACAGTTTTTTATCAAATTAATAAGCATGTCATCCTCAGGTGATGAGGAAACTATAGAAAATACTGGCAACGACCTGCAGTCCATCACAGATGAAATTGCCATTGCTCCCATTATTTTGAGAAAGTCATAAGTTCCGAAAAATAAAAATGAGACGGGACGATTCCTTGAAGAAGATGTTGAAAAAATACGAATCAACATTCGGTAAACCATTAGATACTGAGGGCTTATTAGAAAAAAACAACAACATGAAATCAAGATTAAAGAAAAACTAAATCTAAAAAAACTGGTAATAAAGCAATTAATTGTTAGATTAGGAAATAAAGTTGCTGAAAACTATGGAAGATGACTGTAATCCTACAATTGGGAAAATTAGAGGTGCCATTCAGGTTGGTAGTGTTTAAGAAGAAGGAAGTGAACTATATACCGAGCGCAGTGAGCAAACAGTTAGTATTACAGTGCTAGCAATTCAGATGACATTGACACCAAAAAGAAAATTAGCAACAGAGAAATCCGAAACTAAGGAAACCAAAGGGTTAGCTACAAAAGAGCTGCAACGTCTGGTGCTGTTACAGCAGTACCAAACAAGTACATATACTCATCTCCATGGCGATTTGGTTTCAGGTTCCTATATGTGTACAATCAATTACACCAATTGCTGTCGGAAAGTTATACATGTTTTGCCAAATCCGCTTGGCCTCAATCAGTTCATGGTTAGTAGTTGGAAACTTGATCCATTTATTCGACCGTGCAACTATGCTGTTCACAACTCTATCCACAGTCCGAGATACCGTTGCTTGACTAAAACCAAGCTCCTGACCAATACCTTGTTCATATCCAGGGTCACCGAGATAGCGCAGACATACCTTCATTTTATGAATACATGAAAGTGCTTCTCCTAGAGTTTCCTCATTCTCAACTAAAAATCTGTCAGCAAGCCGTTGTACGTTTGCTTTGTCGAACCGTTATAATTTTTTGAAGTCATGACCAAGTGAAGGTAAACGAGGTTTGTACGTTATAACATCCCTAAGGCAAGGCGCGCACTGAGATGGTGAGCAAGTGACGTGGTAGTGGCGCGGTGATCAAGTGGCAGGTGGAATCGCTAAAGCCTATATAAACAAATGAAGACGCGCGTATCATAATGGAGTAGCGGTGGCGTGGCATTTTGTAGGTGGCGTGATGTCAGTCTGGTGCCACTAATCTCGAGCAAGTTTTAACATACACAATTTCCGCCATCATCGTCTGACCACCTTTCGTTACGAAGTTGAGTCTGCTACTGACGACACTCAGAATTTTTGAAGGAAATGCTTCCTATGCCAAGTATAAGGTGAAGATCATTTACTGTCACTGCATTGACGGGATATGCTTATACTCAAAAAGCAAAAGCATCTACTTCAAATTATTCTAAATACCATCTGGAGGATTTCGTTCAAAATTTGCAAGTACCAGGATATCCTTTGCTTTATGATTACGGCTGATTATTACTTTAGATACTTAGAGAAAGTCCCCGGTGATATTAAAATAAGGCGGACTTTTTATACTTACAACTTATTCATTTATATATAAATCCGCAATATAAACATATTTAGATAATTTAATACAAAGAAGTAGTCATGTAGCTCCACTTGTAACGAGGTATTGCTAAATGTCTTTATGTGCAATTTCCTTGGAGTTTTTTAGTTTCTGACTATTTTTCACATACTTCCGCTATTGAAAAATAAATACGTAAATTTAGTTTAATTGTTAAATTTTAATATGAACGTCGCAAAAACGTTTCCAAAATGACTTTTTTACCAGACGTAAAAATAAAATTACAACAATAATAATTAATTATCTGCTTTGCCAACGTAAATATTGTTTGAGTGTGAGTGATCATTATCGGTGATCATCAAAGTAGGAATATTTTTTATAAAACAGAATTTGGAGTTTGCCACCTCCATGTTTCTTCTCACCATCAAAAGAAACCGCATAGGTAGAATTGACTATTTATTTAGGTTTTAGTCATCGCGGTGACCTTTTTCAGAGTAGAAACTAGTAGGGTGTAAGTAGTATACGAGCGATGTCTTTTAAGTTTTGCATATAGAAACATAGTAGGCCGCGCGATCCGCGAACGTCAGTACTGAATCTTAACCTCACCCTTTAGTAAACTTAAATTCAAAGTTTCACAACAATACGTGCAACGTTCCACTACAGTGAATTTTTAAGTGTCAGCAAGTCATTAGAGAATGGAACTCAACTGCGAAAATTTTCGCGCCATAATTTATTAAAACTTTCAGAGACAATTACCGCAACAAGAATGCCTTGCTGAGTTACTATCTGTTTTCGGCAACGAAGCGCCACATCAGTCGATAATTTCCCGTTGGTATGGAGAATTCAAACGTGGACGGGTGAGTCTTAGCGACGAGACCTGTTAACTGAAGAGCAGAAAGCAGCCAGGGTTAATTGGTGTCAAAAAACGCTTGACCGTTTCAATTCCGGAAACTCAAAAAATGTGTACAGCATTGCTGGTGGTGATGAATCGTGGATTTACTATTATGAACCATAAAATAAACCACAGTCGGCTGTTTGGGTGTTCCAAGGTGAAGAAAAGCCAACAAAAGTCATCCATTCTCGAAAAAGATGGTCGCGACACATTTGTGTCAAAAGCGCATATTGCAACAATTCCTCTTAATGAGCAAAGAACTGTTACTGCGGATTGGTACACCACCATTTTTTTGGCGAAAGTCATCACCGAAAGAAGAACTGTGGAAATTATTGGACCATCCTCCATATAGTTCCGATCTAAGTCCTAATGATTTCTTTACTTTCCCGAAAATTAAAAACAGTCTGCGTGGTCAAAGGTTCCAGTCACCAGAAGAGGCACTTGACGCATTCAAACATTCCGTTTTGTATCTGCCTGCAAACGAGTGGAATAAGTCCCAACTAACAATTATCACTCCTATTAGAGTTGCAAAAATGATTATACAGTATTCCTTACACAGCATTGTATACTATAAGAACATTGGCAAAACCCTCTTAGAACAGCTATACAAGCGGAATGGGCACACCTAATAGGACACTTCAGTCATTTAAGAGGTTGTATAAGGGCTGCAGGTAACATTTATACAACAAAAGTGTAAGCCACTTGCAGCCGCTATAGGACATTTGCGTCAATGCAAGATTCAGTTTTTGTCAACTATACAACTATTCTATTACGTGATTCTACTTTATTGCAACCAAACTATTTCTTATGTATTGCATAGACGAAGTGAAGAATATATAACTAACACATTACAGTCATCTTGTTTACTTACATATCGGCCATTGTGAATTTCATACACAGGTGTATGATAAACTTCTACACTGTGGTATAGGGCTATTGAATTACTTGCGCAGCAAATTTTATTGTGATTATCGTGCAAAGTAGTTACGCAATTTCTACGGGCTTCTTATTTAATGCATATTTTGATAATGATCAAAAGTGTGTCTAGATTTTTAAGATGGAAAACTGAACTTATCTGCGTCAAATCTTCCACAAATCCTATATTTAGACACAATTACACTAATGTTTATCACTTTATATCTGTAATTTCGAACTGAAACATAATTATTTAATATTAAATAGAGGAATAAATGTTTGCCCAATACAGCTGGTGGTTGTGTATAATCATGGCATCATCCATGTTGTCTTCAGTTTATTAGAATATTTTGGTGTTGCCTGCAGGTGTTATACAACAATTTGACAAATGTCTGAAATGAAATACCGACAGAATCCAATGATTTACCCAGAATTTGTACCAGATCTATATATTCTGTTTGAACAGTTGATAAAACCTTTTGAACCAATATGCATGCGTTGTTTGTCTTAAATCATTGGTTATGGCATTTTAGCAAAAATATGATAGCAGAAAGTTAAGTTATGGTGAAGTTGTATACCAACATATTTAGCATATGTACAGCCTTTAACAGTTACTAAACAACAGTTGTATAAGTGCTTCCGTTGGGAGCAACTTGTTGGCTAAAGTAGTAATATACCCAGCAAAACAAGGCTCGCAACACAACCATTTTGACTAACGTGCAAATATGCCGTATAAAATAGTTGTATAAACGATTATGCAACAGTTAAAAATTTGTCCTATAAGGTGTTGTATAACTATGCTAAAGAATATTTTAAACACCTCATTTTAGAGCAAATATGTTGCAGAAAGCAAATTTGCATTCCACACAACATTAAGCCAGCATTTTGGTGTTCAGGCAACAACAATAGAGAGCTTTTATGGCTGAGTGGTTCTCTTACCAAAAGCAAAAGCACTACTTTGCTAGTTGGGGTGCTTCGAAAGTAGGTTCGAGCGCATGCAAATGTGTATTAATCTTTGTGGAGAATACTTTGAAAAACAATAAAGTCTTTATTAAAACTACCTACCGTGTTGTTTTATTTCCATATGCAAAACTTAAAAGACATCCCTCGTACATGACATCTTCCCTACTTAGAGCGCCAACAGAAGAAAGTGGTCCCTATTATCGTTTTTGGGACTGAAATTTTGATGCGAATGAAAACTTGCGACAAAGACGTGCGATCCGCTGCACTGCAACTGGCAGTAGACTTGCGAAACAACGATAAATTGATATTATAATAAGCCACATATATATATATATATATCTCGGGTGTTTCGAATGCTATTAATTGGGATACCAGAAACCGTAAGAGATACGAATTCGGTTGAATAAAGACAAAATTGCGCATTTAAGTCAATGAGCAAATGGTGCTTAGGAAGTTCCACAATTCTGAGTATTTCAGTTTTTGTTCTTTCCTGTATTTATTTGACGGGATTCCAAAGTAAAAAGTGCATTAGCATTGCCACTTTTTTCCTCTACAAGTTGTCATGATTAAAATTTCAATATGACATTATTAAATGATGACGTTTGAGTCTTGATTTTGATGGAATGTTTCTTTATATCGTTAAATGAAAATATCTTCTTTTATACTGTCACACTAAGTCGTAAAAATAATAAATTTTTTTGTCTTATTTGTTTAACCAAAATTATTTGAGGAATAATAAGAAATGATGAGTTCAGAAAATTGAAAATAGAATAAAATTATAATTTATATATAAATAAAACACTTTTTAACCTTTTTTATCACAACGATACTATCATATATATATATATACAGGGTGACTTCGAAGTTGAGTCATTTATTTTAACAGTGAGTAGATCTGATCAAAAGAAATGTTTTTTCCTTTACCATTTTTCTGGTAAAATTAAAGTAACAAAGTTATAGCCCTTTGGAAGTTTGAGTACCGCCCTGTCTCAATAACAATATCATGTACTCGTGTTTGGCAACAACGGATATAATCCACCTTATCGGTTCATCGCATCGGAAACAAAAAAGCGAAAGAATTTGGAACGATGTTTTTATTTCATTCAGTTCAGTTATACATACAGTCAGTGTCAGTCGCGTGTGAATAGTGTCTGTTGCGTGGCTCAAATGAAATAAAAAATGGCACATGTTTATGCGGATCGGTTTCCCAATCGAGTGCAACCAACCCCACGTGCCTTTGTTAATGTAGTACAACGGGCTCGTGAATCAGGTGACTTAAGACCTCACAGGGCACCTCACGATCAAATACAGGTCCGCACTGAAACACTTGTCGGGAGGATACTTTATAAAACAAGGTAAAAATTTTTTTTTATTTTTTTTTATTTTTACACACATATTTTGGTTTCTCTTCCTTCTACAATCATTATCTGAAAATTAATGACTCAACTTCAAAGTCACCCTGTATATATATATATAGTTGAGTCATTTATTTTAACAGTGAGTAGATCTGATCAAAAGAAATGTTTTTTCCTTTACCATTTTTCTGGTAAAATTAAAGTAACAAAGTTATAGCCCTTTGGAAGTTTGAGTACCGCCCTGTCTCAATAATAATATTATGTGCTCGTGTTTGGTGACAACGGATATAATCCGCCTTATCGGTTCATCGCATCGGAAACAAAAAAGCGAAAGAAACGATGTTTTTACAATTATTTCATTCAGTTGTATACAGTCAGTGTCAGTCGGTAGTGAATAGTGGTGTCTGTTGCGTGGCTCAAACGAAATAAAAAATGGCACATGTTTATGCGGATCGGTTTCCCAATCGAGTGCAACCAACCCCTCGTGCCTTTGTTAATGTAGTACAACGGGTTCGTGAATCAGGTGACTTAAGACCTCACATATGGACGGCATGCCGGTGCTCCAAGACCTCACGATCAAATACAGGTCCGCACTAAAATACTTGTCGGGAGGATACTTTATAAAACAAAGTAAAAATTTTTTTTTAATTTTTTTTTTATTTTTACACACATATTTTGGTTTATCTTCCTTCTACAATCATTATCTGAAAATTAATGACTCAACTTCAAAGTCACCCTGTATATAAGAGATGAAATATGTAATGGCTATTTGAGTTTTCTTCCTTTCTATATTAATTAACAAAAAAGTTTCCATTCGCATTAAAATCACTCATTCACTTTTAAAAACTCACCAATTATCATTCCAGCTAGTTTGTTTGCACACAACCGTATATTATAGTGTTCGTAATGAAAATTCTTATTTTAATATAAAATTCATGTAATAAACAAATCGCTGAAAATAACTAGTATTCGCAACCACTGTTAACCCAATAGTTACGCCAAGAAAAATACAGAAACCATCATTTGCATATTCTATGGGCTTCATACTTCCGGTTGGTATTAAATGTATTCGTTATACCCATTAGTGTAATGTTTGCTAAAATGTTACTTTTGAATTTTAGGCAAGAATCTTAAGCTAATACACTCTTGATACATTTTGACATACTAAATTTGGTATAAAACACTTTTTTCCATTAAACATATAGGTAAATGTCGCTTCTGATTCGGATCCTGGAGTATTAATGTTGCGCAAAATATTTATGAAAAATGCTCGTTCCTCGTGCTTACAAGTCAACAAAACAGAGGTATTAAGTGATACTGATTTCCAATATGTTAACCAAAACATCCTCTAATGCGAGGAAGCAAATTTTGTAGATGTGCAAAGATTTCTGCAAATTTATTTGAAAAATTCATAGCGTATGTCACCATTAACCTCGATCAAATGCCAAATTTTTTTCTTTGTATATCAAAAAACAACGACTTTATGATGGAACTACTGATGTACGAGTATGTTTATATGCAAATAGATACTTGTACCCTAGCGCTATTCTGATATTTTAGCCTTGTCTTCGCGGCGCAACAAAAACGAAATGCAAATTCTAATGGATAGGTTCCTTCAGGTTTGTAAAAATGCCCGTCATGCCACTTTAATCTCGTAGCACCTATCGATCTCCTGGACACGGTTGAGAGTTGGACACCTCAACAAGTAATTATCTAAATTACTTCTCAGCAGCATCGCTGCCACTTTATTAACGCGGTTGGCTGTGTGAAAACAGTTGAAAGCTGCTCACCACCCATGCCGACTGAGACTCAAAGCTATGAATCGCAAAAAGTAATTACGGAATTCATACAAGCGAATCCACACAGCCACCAGCCAGGGCTAAATTGTGGATACGATGATAACAGCATGACTCTGTTTCTCCGGAATTAGATACGCCTTCACAAACCCCACACAAAAGAAACAGGGAGCAACTTCTTGCTTCTGAGAATAATTATGGTCCGAGATTTCATCCGTAGAACATGAAGTTGGTCAGTTTTTTTCTGAGATCGTGGAAAGGCCCCAGAAGAGCCCACTCTCTTACTTTGAATGATGATTTCTCTCATTTTAGGATATTTTGATGACCATATTCAAAATCGCACCTAATACTGCCTCAGTACACTTTATAAAAAAAGTAGATTGACTCTATACTTCCAACGCCTTGGAAACACCTAGTAAAGTTTTCCATGTAGTGCAATGGAATCAACAAGACTGCTATCTTCTTTTATAAGTCCCTCAGTATCCACTACCACAGATGCAGACAGGCCGACAGACAAACCAACAGAGAGACCGAAAGACAGACGGACAGATGGACCGACAGCAGACCGATATACAGACTAACCTACAGTTAAACTGACAGACAGTCCGACAAACTGTTCATGTCATTTTCTCATATTTTAGTGGGAAAAGGGTTGAATTTCATTTCAGAAAAGGTCACATAACTTCTGTTTAGCTTCACCGATGCTGATGATCTTGATGTCGTTTGAAATGTGTTCCTATTGAATGTTCAATTTCGTCAAATTGGTTCATCTTGTGGCACTTTGTGACTATGTCAGCGCTTTTCTATGTTTTTGAAATTAATGTCAAAACCGGAGATTAATGTCTTTATTTGTATGAATAGTTGTGTGAAAAGTACGAGTATGAGAGGAGTTTAAGGTATTTTACTATGAAATTTATTATTACGCTTTTTCATAAACATTAGGGGACGTAGCTATCGCTTGATATATGAAAAGCATTCTTCCTTTAATTTTACTCTATATTGCTGAGATGGCTTTGTAATATGAACATATAAAATACAGTGTTTGTCATATTTAGATTCGCTAAAGCTGTGCATTATGAGAAGTGTTACATCCATTGTATTTTAGCTGCTACTTCGTTTTGAAATAGTGTTTTAATAAAATCTAGTGTGCCACGTTATGACAGTTTAGATCAGAAGCAAAAGAATGAGCTGATTTTTTTGTTGAATCGTTTTCTTAAAATCTGTATGCGTTCCTAAAAAGAACCTATTCGATGACCCAGCGGCTTAGAGTACCTTCAGGCAAGTTATTGATGTCTGGCGACGTGATTGAACTGCTCTCGTTAAATATTTGACGTTTGCACTGATTTACTTCAGTTTATCTTTTTGTTTTGTCCTAGAATGTTATGACATGGCATATTTTATTTTATCAATACGCTCCCTTAAGCGAAAGGTAAAATTGAAGAAAGCATGTCTTTCATGTATCAGGCGATAGTTACGCCTCCTAGCGGCTATAAACAACTGTTCATAGCGTAAATCCGTCTTTTTATCCAGCAGTTCTCGAGAATTGTTATTCAAGCTTATCTCTTAACATACCGATCTCCATAACAAATAAATATATTGGCCTGCGATATTCACCATTTTATAGGATTTTTTTACACTTTCCGATCAATGTAGAAACAATATATCATTGTACATTCACGTAAGGCAACAAACAAGGTGTCGGTCGAAATCGAAACGTGATAACATTATTACTTTTAACTAGGATTTATTGATTTTTTCGGCTGGCGGTAGCCACGCTTTGACTTGTACCGTTTAAATCGTTTTTAATAACCTCAACATGTATAGTGGATGAAGTTTTAGATTCAAGTTATCATTTTATCACCGATTTTCCCTCTTCCTCTCAACGTTTATATATCTCGTATGAACTCAAAAAATGTTTCATCAATTTGTACAGGAATCTATCATAAAATGTGAGCCTAAGATCGACAATGGATTTCTGTACAATCTGGAGGAAACCTTTTTGAATACGTATGACAATTAGAAAACTTATGAAGAAGAGAAGGAACATTGGTGGTAAAATGTTCATTAGCCTCCAAAAGTTCAACCACTGTACATATTGACGTGAATAAACAAAATAAATTTTAGAGAAAATGTGGTTCTTAATAATGGAGGGCATTGCGGACTGATTGGCAACTGGAGCCACACCACAAAGTGGCTCAAAGTTGGGGTAACGAAACATCATTTTGATTTACCCTGTACAAAAAGTCAAACTGTAGCTACAATCAAGAAATATAAACGTATAGCGTAAAATTATTATATAGTGCTCATAAATTAGCTTAACAGTTTCTATATTCTTCGCCGCTGTATATAAACTGAATCAATGAAGATATCATTAAATGTGAGCCTAAGATAGACAATGGATTTCTGTACAATCTGGAGGAAAACTTTTTGAGTTCGTATGACAATTAGAAAAGTTATGAAAAAGAGAAGGAAAATTGGTGGTAAAATGTTCATTAGCCTCCAAAAGTTCAACCACTGTACATATTGACGTGAACAAACAAAATAAATTTTAGAGAAAATGTGGTTCTTAATAATGGAGGGCATTGCGAACTGATTGGCAACTGGAGCCACACCACAAAGTGGCTCAAAGTTGGGGTAACGAAACATCATTTTGATTTACCCTGTACAACAAGTCAAACCGTAGCTACAATCAAGAACTATAAACCACATATTAAAGAAAATTAGTACACCTACCGTCTGCCGTTAAAACCAATAGAATCTACTTGAAAATAAGAAAGTTCGAATTTGACCAATATTTTGCTTATTGCGTTCATTCTGAACATTCACAAAGTCTGATCTAGCTGCCATAAACTGAACTAAACTAGCAAAAAGAAGTTCGGTGCAGCCAAAGAGAGTTTTTTTTTTGCTTTTTCTGAAATAAGATTCAACCAGTCAGTCCTAAGCTAATATGAAAAAATAGCATAAACAAAAAAGTTCTGAAATTAAGCGACACGACAAGGTTATTAAGTATTAGTAATTATAAATTTTTGAAAAATAGTGACCTTTGAATTTTTGAAATGCGAATGACGCCACCTGGGGCCAATTTAGGAAAATAATGTTCAGCAATTTCTCTTTGCCACTTTTATTATTAAATTTTTAACCGATAGCTGGAGGTTCAGTGGCTGCCGGCGTCCTTTGTCATTGGCTCAACCGGTAGATGTCATATAACATCCAAAATACACATCTCATTTTCACGATTACGTACTTCCTCGCCAGTAGGCGTGGGAATTAAAATGGCACCGCAGTTAGAAATTATCAAAGAGATATGCTTTTAGTTAGATGGCAAGAGACACGGAATGCAACTGGTCATAATTCATGCACCTGGAATAGTGATAAAAATGTCATAGCCATTTTTTAATTGTACCTCGAAAAACTCAATCCTATACAGGGTGTTAGGGAAATAATATTCGTAACTTTAAGAGGTGATTCCTTCAATTGTTCTAAGCAAATAAAGTTCTTTATAGCCTATGTCGGAAAATCAACCGTTTCGGAGCAAAGAAATGTTGAACTTATTTCTATTTAGTCATGGAACAAATTAATTTTGCACCTTAGTAATTTAAATTCATATGCTTAATAGCGTAAAATGTATCAATACACCTATTTATTAATGAACTGTCTCTAACAAAATAATTGTCTTACTTATTAAATACAATTTTCCGAAGAAAAATAGACAAACAAAATCCCTCACACAACTGGCAATGTCATACTCCGCCTGCACTGCAAGTATCATTGCGTGTTGTTGTGATTACTAATACATTTAACTGTAACTTTATGTGATTTACGGATGTTGTTTTTTTTTCGTGCATCGCATCATTTCAAATAAGTGACTGATAAAATCGTGGGAATTGGTGGTGTGTATCGCCACGTACCGGTAAGTTCTGTCATTTTTTTAATTGATGTACTGTAACTGAAAGCGTTATTAAATAAAAACGATTAGCCACAAAAAATTGCGTAAAAATATTCAACAATTCAAGGCATATTTTCAACAAGGATGTCATATAAACGGAAACAATTCGATGAATCAGTTGCGGTCGTCGTGCGCTCGTGTCGCGGTTACGTTGCAGCGTTGGCAAATGTTTGAGAAAATTTAATTATTTACGACTCACTTTCCTCGAAAATTATTGATTATCGGACATAAGTTATAATGAACTTTCTTGTTTAGAATAATGCAAGGAATCACCTCTTAAAGTTACGAATATTATTTCCCCAACACATATCTGGTTACATTCAACGTCCATAAAACATGGAGATGAATCACTAATCGTCAGTTTTATGGACAGGGAGAGGATCATTTTTAGGTAGTAATAATTTATGACTATTTGTTGGACTCCCAACAAGTCTCAATATGTCAAGACGTCAGCTCCACGTGGTTGCGACGAGCCCTGTTCTCGTGTTTTATGTCATTTTGAGGCTTTAGGATAACATAGGCAAGCTACAGTGCCGGATACTCCGCTGTTCGATTTTCGTCCGCCGGCGCGCATGACGTCACGCAGTGAGTGACTATCATTTGGGTTGATATGGATAACGGGCATATTTTCACCTACAGGCCAAACGGGTGGACGGATTTTCACATATGAAGTGTCGTTGGATTCGTCTTAGCGGTGCGAGAGACACTAGAAACATTAAAATTTTATACAAAACAAAATGGCGGATTTTGATAAAAGATTTCAACCTTGTAACTCATAATTCATAGGCTACAGCTCAAACGGCTTGATAGATTTTCACATATGAGGTGTCGTTGGATTCGTCTTAGCAGTGCAAGTGACCAAATCTACATTAACATTTTATACAAAACAAAATGGCGGATTTAAATAAACGACCTCAACCTTGTAATTCCTATCTCACAGGCTATAGCTTAAACGGCTTTCTAGCTGCACAATAGAGCGTGTATCATCACTGTAAAAACAAGATTTTTCTACATTACCTATATTTTAGTATGTTTTTTGGAGCAGGATTAACATGCTCATGACATTAATACTGCACTACGTTTATTCATTCTTATTTTACAGAACATCCTAAGTTCTAACTAAATGCAAGTGTGAAAATGTACGCAACTCGAGAAGTAGAAAAATGGAGTTATCATTCTTTTGCAGTAAGCTAGCTGTATAACAATCAATGGAAATGGCTTCGTCTAAGCCACAATTTTTCTCCATTTCCTTTTACGATTTTTCTTGACTTTCAAACTTTTCTTTTTTCTTAGCTTTTTCAGAGCAGTCAATGTTGCTGCTATTCAACAGAAGTTCGCCTATAAAATTTTGCTTTTCTGTCACTATTTCGTCCCCATTGAATGTAGTAAATACTTTATTAAGCTTCTCAATTTGATTCATGAAAGCTGTGGAAGGTTTTGATAACCCACTCTCACTAAGATGGTCTATCCAGCAATAAGTTTCATTTGAGGAACTTTTCAACCTCTCATCCTGCAATTTATGGCAAACGAAGCCGGCCTAATTTTTCAGCCCATCATACTCAAGCTCATCTACTTCTTCCACTAAAACTTCCTCGTTATAGTCAGCTAACACTTCAGGTGCATTCAGAATATTCGTTAATGATGCGGTTAGTGGAATGTCCGGAGTATCCTCTTCCTCTACGCTGCAATACTCTGAGTGTGCGCCTTTGTTTCGCCCCAAAATATATGACCTTATTCTATACTTAAACTCTAGGGGATAAGTTGAGCCCTTTGCCTCTTTCATGAGCACTTTTCCGCTTTTCCCCATTAACAGATGTAGATGGACCAGGTGATGATAGGGACTTGGGTAAGTTTTCTATAGGAATGGCATCATCTGTTAGAGCACGATATCTTTTAGGGGTGTAAAACAAAAGTGTATGTCAAATTGACCTTATAAGCACTTTCACAAAGGTGCTTCGATCAAACGCTAGCGGTTTTTACATTGACATTGATTTTTCTTTATGTATGATGTAGCTATTTTTTGCTTGGTTTGGTTTGGGTCTTGAGAAAAACTGTGGAACTTCATGTCTTTGCAAGGATTCCGTTTAGATTGGTTGTCGGAATTACATCTTACAACAGCACACTGCATTTTTATCAACTTACTAACATCACAGGGTATATAAAGGTTGTATAACAAATACAACAAGTCACAAACCCACCAAAAATCACTAACAAATCGCACTATATAATATAACCACAATACACGTGCACTGCCGTAACATTACGACAATCCTGCCGCTGGTAACCTCGAGCCGACAACTCTCTGGGTGACGTCATGAGGCTCCGCCCACATGCGCAACATCCTATCTTCAGTGTATGTGTATTGTAAGCTATACTGCGGTGCATGACCGTTAAGAAAAGAAATTTGTGCCGGGAACTAGTGAGGATAGAGATGTGCAAAGGACATATACGTAGTGATGTTCGTTGATAGTGATTTTCTGTTCTATTTCATTCATTTACCTTTCCGAACGGTCTGTGCTATTGTTCTGTGTTCTAGTTTTTCAATTGTTATTTTTGATTATGCTTTAAACAAAACACGTCTATTTAATAAAGTACAGAATCACCATTATCAGTTATACATTAATTGCACTACATATCCATAGTGTATTTCCAGCCGTGAACCGAAAAACATGTTTCATGACAAAATGAATACTGAAATTCGCGTTTCCAATTTGTAAGAATGAATATACTGTACACCTTTTAACACACCTGTTTTTGATGCGCTCTTTCATGGTAAATACAATACGGCCACTGATTTTTCACCTGTTTTATCGTTCGTCCATAAATTGCCATGAAAAACCATAACTGGTTATTTCATAACAGTAGAGAGAGGATGCATTTTTACTTCCACGTCTACTGGAACTATTGTAATCACGAAAATGAGACATTATGTTTTTTTGGTGTTATATGGCATACACATCACGTCGGTCTACCGGTCTGTCGGTCTGCCCGCCTTGCAGTTCTTGAAAATCGGTCCAGTGGCAGCGGAGCTAGGGGCGAAAACACGAAAAAAATAAAAATCGCCCACACTCCACTTTTTCACGTCCCATAGGCTTCCTGCTCATTTTCAGAGAAAATTTTGTAGGGATGTGCATTTTTGGGGGTGGGAGAAGGTATATCTCATTTTGTTTGAGGCAGCAGCATGTTTGTTCGCTCTCAGTCCTCAGTACATATTTCGCAAAGATTTCCCTGTATATTTGCTCTTATAAATATTTATACACCAGACACGCAGTCGATCGGGACGACGAGACGCAACGGCGCCTTCCAAACGCCGGAGCCTGCCTTGTGTCTAACAGCACCGCCGGCAGGGATGTTTTGTTAGGGTATGGGTCTGTTTGGCTGACTTGAAGGATTTAATTTTTTTGTTATACATGTCTGCAAGTAGCTTAGAGGACTTACTTGGGCCAAACATAATTCTTCTTGAGTGATGAAAGCGTTGCGCGAGAGATGCAGGGTCAACCTACTTGACGCATCTTTTTGTAAGTACTTTTCAAAAAGGATCCCACCCGACTTATTGTTTGAAGCGGTTAAGCTGGCAAGCTGGAATTTGAGGTGATTGATGCATAAATATTAGATGCGTGAGCTGTTAAGCAGTGGATTTCAAATAGTTTCTTATCCCATTTAGTTTTTGAACGGATCGAGTTAGCGAGCTGGAATTTGGAGTGATTGATGCAAAAATTTTAGCTGAACTTGTTTTTAAGGGGAGTGAGGCAGCAAAAACACAGGTGATACTGTCAAATCAGTTTCTGGCTCACTTCAGAGCTCAAAAAGAAGAGATGAGCTAACCTTGATCAGAACCTAAGACATGAAACTTTTTTAATTTACCATGAAGCTACAATTAAGACTAGGCATTCTTAAGGCGATCACAATTTGAACTCGTAGGATTTTGATTGATCAAAATAAATTTACCACAAAAGCTGCAAAAGAGGACTGTCACTTAGCTATGGTTGGTCTATTGGTTACGCAGTTGGGACAAGGGGGAAGAACGAAATCTCACCTCAATTCAAGCTGAGTTTTGATAAACATAATCTAATCAATGTTTTACGAACATAAAGTATAAGTTGAGTGTTTTTGTACAGTGATTCGTTTATAAGTCACTAATTCATCACCATAACACTAGTCGCATCACACGGCCTGGGCGAGCACAGATATTAACCATCGAGGTGAGTATCTGTGTAACTATTTAATTGGGGAGAGATTAGTGGTTAACAATAAAGGCGCTGAGCCTACCTTTATTACGAGAAGTAGCAAATAGGTAGTTGACTTGCGACTTGCAAGATCAAAGACTGGCGGGTAACGTCGGAACCCTCGTGTTCTGATCATCGACATATTCGCTTTGAGATTGCAACGGGTGTAAGACCCATAGTATAACTACATGAATGTAAGGAATACGAACTGGGATGTATATAAAACAACCCTGAAGAAAAACCTGCATTTCTATAGTTGGATGATAACAAATAAAGATCAACTGGACTTCATGCCGGATCGGGTAACTCAGGCCTTAAGTTCAGCCCCTCAAAAAAGCAGTCTACTCAAGGCGAAAAAAGACAACCGGAGTATGCCTTGGTGTAATAACAGTCTTAATAAGAAAAGGATAGAGGTTCGGAAACTCTTCAACCAAGTCAAACTATCTGGTGAGTGGGACCAATACAAGAGGGCCTTAACCGACTATAATAAATCTGTCCGCAAAGCCAAAACTGAGTCATGGAAAAGGTTCTGCGAGAGCATATCAGATGCACCGAGCAGTGCTAGAATCAACAAGATTCTCTCCAAGGATTGCAGACAGGAGCTGGGGTCGATCAAGCGACAAGATGCCACGTTCACACAGTCCAGGGGAGAAACCTTGGAGATCCTTGTGCAAAACCACTTTCCAGGAAGTATAACATCTGATGACTTAGCTGACCAACTCCCGCAGCGATAAAATCATTTAAGTCCTTCAAATCGCCTGGAGAGGATGGCATGTCTCCAGCTCTAGTACAAGTTGGACTGGATATATTGATGTCATTCCTCATATCACTCTACAGAGCCAGCCTAGCGTGGAGTCACATACCGCATGACTGAAAGGTGGCAAGGGTAGTCTATATACCCAAACCTGGACGGACAGCTCCAGTGGCGAAGTCACTCAGACCAATTAGTCTGACCTGAATTCTGCTGAAAGGTCTTGAAAAGATCATTGATGAGTACATAAGAGGGCGACCCTGAAGAGGCATCCTCTGAGTGTGCATCAATATCAGGCTGGTAAGTTAACAGACCCTGCTCTCAACAACTTGGTTGCGAGCATCAAAGAGTCCTTGGAAAATAAGGAAATTTCCATAGCGGCCTTTTGGACATAGAATGAGCATTTAAAAAAGCCTTACCAGAATCCCTCTATAAATCAATCGCCTCCAGGGGTTTTAGTCCTCTGATCTACGGCTGGATCAGAAGCATGTTGACATGCAGAATCATAACGACATCTTTACAGGGGGAGACACTCAGATTTAGAGCTGCCAGAGAGTGTCCACAGGGGTGTAATCTCCCCTTTTGTGGTCGCTCTTGGTTGATAATCTTATTGCCATTATTTTCCTGTGGGAGGACGAGGTTTAAGCATATACAGAGTATCTAATCGTCCTAGTCAGAGCGAATAGCGGATTGGTGCGAAGGGGAAGGAATGTCAATCAACCCGGAAAAAATGGACATCGTACCTTTCACCAGAAGCAGTAAACTGGATAGGACCGTCCAACAATCCAAGGTAAAAATGTACCGTTTGCAAAAGAGGCGAATTATCTAGGAATAATCTTAAATAAAACACTGAACTGCAATTCGCAACTGGAAGCAGTCCTTAAGAAGGCAAGGATCTCGCTATGGAACTGCCGAACGGTCTGTGGAAAGAACTGGGGAATGAAGCCTAAACAAATGTTTTGGCTTTATACCATGGTTATTAGATTTATGATAACCTATGGATCTGTAGCTTGGTGAAATGTCCAAGCCAAACTGAGCGCAATACAGAGAGAAGCTTGTATGTTGATCACTGGTGCCTTTCGTACCACACCAACTGCAGCTATGGAGGTCCGTTTTAATTTACCCCCCTTGCACATATACCTGGAAGGCGAGGCAAGAAGCATATCTTATAGACTACATCATGTGGCAAATGGTATAAGAGACAATATCACTATGGAGGAGACGGACATGCTGGTGGATTTAAAAAAACCACCACAGTCTGGGAATGCCTTCTGATATAATTCCAAAGATAACAAGATATGCTAAACCCAACTCAGTGACAATTCCACACAGGAATGAGTGGGAACAGCAAGTTAACCTGATGAGGAAAGATATATGTGCATACACAGATGGCTCCAAGACCGAGGGAGGTGTTGGAGCTGGTATCTTCGTGCAGAAGCTGAAGGTTAAAAAATCTGTTAGCCTAGGAACCTGGACATCGATCTTCCAGGCAGAGCTATATGCTATAAAACTGGGTGGCAGAATGATCGCAGAACGACAACTGAGACACATAACTATAATTATTTTTTCAGATAGTCAAGCCTCACTTAAAGCACTTGACTTCACCTAGCCGACATCGCAATTAGTGTGGAATTGCAAAGAAGCTCTCGGTGGCATAGGGGAGGGAGATATAGTCCATCTCATATGGATACCAGGACACACAGGTCTAGAGGGAAGCGAGACAGCTGACACTCCGCCAAAGAGTGGGGCTAGCACACCCTTCATAGGGCCTGATCCATCAATTGGGATCGCATACAATACGGCTAAACAAATAATCTCTGCAGAGATTGAAATAAAGATCCATCAATACTGGGAGGGATTAGCAGGGTCAACCCATACCAATCTTGACAAAGAAGGTAACAGACTCTTTGCTTCGGCTGAAGAGGAATAGCCTCAAAGATAGTAGGACTGTATACTGGTCATTGTGAATTTCGTCATCACATGAGCAGGCTGGGCATGGCGGAAGACGCTGAGTGCAGACTGTGCATGGAGGGAGATGAAATGGTCCGGCATGTATTGTGCAGATGTCCTGCAATTGCCAGAATTGGGTACAATATACTTGGAGACGTAGTACTCCAAGCAGAAGACCTGAAGGATATTTCTCCAAATGAGTTAATCGGCTTCCTCGGGAGGTCGAAGCTAATGGGGAAAATATAAATAGATGTGAGCCACAATAGACCAAAGAGTCGCAGTGGAGGATCGTTATTGATGCACTCACAAGAAACCTAACCTAACCTAAGCTAACACTAGTCGCAAGGAGCATGTGTTGAGGCCTGGCAATAGTGTAAATCGGGAAGTGTAAGTAATGTATAAGACTTTGTACCCTGCTTTGAACGACATCTGATTAAGACGCCGAAGACTAACGGTATTTGATAGTTTCATGGGATAACGTTACCTACAGGATATGATTTGTAATCAGTGATGGGCGATTAATTGTCTACGTCTCGATGTATACAACGCGTATACAATATCAATCAATCAATATCAATGCATACATTGCATAACAATGAATACAATGTATACTATGATGAAGACAATGTATAGAGTAGCATAAGTGAGATTAGGTTTATTCGTAAACGTTAGAAAGTTGCTGAACAGTGAACCGGCAACTTAAAAAAAAATATGGTTGGACGCCACAAGAACAAAGAAATCGATGAACTAGGGTTCATTATGTTTAAAAATGGAAAGACATATGCCGTAGAGTGTAGTGTCTGTAAAAAGGTTGTCCAGTTCCGCTGAGTGAAATCGGTCCTTTAGCTGACTTCACTCAGCGTGGATTTTCTTTCCAGAAAGTATTTTGTTTTATTTTACTTAAGAAATGTTCCTAATTTATTTAAAACTGTATCTTTGTATATGTATATGAATGAATATTATATATTTGTATCCTTCCTCATTATTTATAAGCTGCTATCACAATCAAACCAATAATGCAATCTTGCAAAATTTGTAGCGAACCTGAATTTTCAGTTCGACCTAAAATCGGAGAATCATTAGGATCGATCCGAAATTGATCCTAAACAATAGATCCGACAGAAACGTGTATTTGGTCGTAGAACACAGCAAGTTACAGCCATGTTCTGTGGCCTTCATCACTGTTGTGCCAGGCAACGTGGTGTGTGGCGCCCTCTTCCTACACAAGTGGTGCCCCCTTCTACCCCTCTCTCTCTCTCTTCCTCGTACGCATGGAAATCTAAAGGGGAAAGGGACTTTCGTAAGCACTGTATACAAGTAGTTGAACTATGATTTGCTATTGTATACATTGTATACGTGAATATCGAGACGTCTGTCCACAATCTCGACACCCTAGGAACAAAGGTTGTACCTCGTTGTACGGAATCGGGCAGATACGAGATGGGAGACAGGATCCTGGCGGGTACGTCTGGCAGGCTCAAGTCTTCATGGAAGAGAGCTTTGGGTAGCAAGTCCTATTGGCAAAGCAGTAGGAAAGAGTAAAATCGTCGTTGGTTCGAAAGGGACCCGAGACTGTCCGTTAGAGAAATGTCATTGATCAGTTGAGCATACATCTTTAGTAACTGAAAAAGCACGCTATCATTTCTCGTTATCAAATGAACAGTAGCAAGATCCAAGGTTAATTGTTTATTTATAAAGCGAATCTTCGAGGCAAGTGTTTGTGCTCTGGTTGCCATCACTTGCAAACCATCATGCTTAGAGAACTTTTTTCTAGGATGGCATTATACCATTTGTGTAATCCTTGTCTCCTCGAAAACTTTTCTCTTGATACGCCAGTGGGAATAATTATCTAGAATTACTTATTATCCGAGTCACAATGGCCTTTAGCATCCCCAAAATTGTGACTGGAAATGACACGCTATCAACATCCCTTACATTCAGGATAATTAATATTTCCAACTGGAAATCTTAATTCTGGATTTCGAAAGGCTAATTACAGGTTGAAAGGAGAAGAAGTGTCAATCCAAAGTGCAATTTATTTTGAACTCTCATTTCAAGTTAAGTCAGGAAAACATCTTGTTCTTAATTCGATAAATTAAGACCAGGTATAAGATTACTTTTCTAGGCTAAAATTTGAACAACGACTGTTCAGTTCGTATTATGAAACAAATTATTAACTCATAATTTCAGGACCTACTTAGAAACTTCTGTATTCTTTCACATACACATGTAATGTACGACACATTGTATATTCACATGTGCAAATATACAATATCACGTCCGAGAAGGTTGACGATTGAAGACAAGAGATGAAACGTCAAATTGAATTTACAATCATGACGTCTTGCACAGGAGAATAATAAAAGCGATTTTAAAAAAATTCACTTTTTTCGTCTTGGTAAGTGCTCTGGTATTACACGTATTACTGCCGTGCCACAGCATAGTGTTTCCTCTGCTGTGGCACGTCGAACTAGGTTAGGTATCGGATAGATGTGACGTTACCAGATGGACTACCGGTACCCGTAGGGCAGGGAAAGGATGCCTACGAACTTGTGACTGACTTTTTCTCAGAGAGTCAAGATTGTACTAAATATAATCCCTATGAACGGATAACGGCGTTGCGTGGGAAGTGCAGAGTCAACCTACTCGACGTCATCTTTTCACTTTACGTAATAACCCTGTCAATATTACGAGGCATTGTGGAAGCTCTCGGAAGGTAAGTCCTTTGCAATACTCCTTTATCGTCCCCCGCTGTCGGTCAGCCCTTAGTGGCACAAAGAAGCCAGAGAAGTTATAATACATAGTAAGCCCATCCGTTGGAGTGCAAACGTCGGTTTTATGTCACATTTCTCATTGCTGTCAAAAATTGTAAAAGTATTAGAACGTTCAAATTACAGCTGGCTAGTGCAGAAACTGCGACGATGAGGATCCCACATATAATTAATTCTAACACATTAAAGGTCTACACACCCTCTACAGAATGCTTGCAACTGGTAGGAGAGACGGCGAGACAAATCAAAGCTGAAGATTTCACCTGGAATGACGCTTTAGTACCACTGCTCACCGATCTTGCTACTCAGGCCATAAATAGGAACTTTGAAAACAAACCCACTCTAGATCAGCTACCGTGCGAGGATCGAAATTATTTATTGCAGATCCTGTTTCTTGATTTATCTCTAGAACTGATCATTCCTTTGATCGATGATGAGTTTTATTGGCAACGCAGGTACGACGGTAAGACCTCAACTACCCTTTAGCGCATATCGCAAATAATTCATTTCTTATTTTAACAATATGAAAGATTAGGATGTAACTTGTATGAAAATATTTTTTCTTTCATGAAGCTTATGCTCGCTATTTTATAGAACTTCAAAGTTGCATTTTGGATGGTAATACTCTGGAATAGAATACTGTTTTATAACCAGTTTTTTTTTTACTTTTTGCAGAAAATGATGGTCTAAATTCTAAGAATATAACATGCACTGTATTTTATTGTGACAATATTGATCTCAATAATGCAAATTTGCAATATTTTAATGATGGAAATAGGTTATTGCTAAGCAGTAATTTTCTTTATTTCAGATAAACATTCCCATCACTACAGCACCATCACTATCATAATTTCTCCATCAAGTTGCAACGTTGTCAAATCATGGATATTTGGTATCGGCTAATATAGTAAAACAAATGTCGCGCGCGAATTAGAATTTGGTTTGGTTAGTCAAATTCTCACTTCCTAGGGCAACAATGTGCAATCGGCACGGGATTGCCATAAAAATTCGATTTGGATGGGTCGCTGGCAGGTTTCACTGTAGTAAATCTACCTCCTGCGTTAGCTAAATGTACTTTTTTAAAAATGCCGTATGCCGTTTACAAAATACTTCTGTTATTTTTCTATATTACAGTATAATTCATTTATTTTTTGAATGTCTGTAATTGAAGAATTACTTAGAGTGAAGATGATGTTACAAAATATACCTAATATATATAAAGAATTTACTGAACAAGTAGCCGTTCCTAGTTACTAAATAATGAAAACATACCAAAGAGATAAATAAACATTGTACTCGTAGTCAGAAAAAGATATTTCAGTAAAAGAAATGTGTGATATTGAATAAGTTTTTTGATGAAATAGCCGTTGATCATTGTTAAACTATAATGTTGTGAACCTGGCGACGTGGTCCTGGTGGACGTGATGGGATATGCCCGCCCTGGATCTTTATCAATTTGAATTAATTTCGCTCATTTCGCACTCTGCAGCAGCTGCTAGTATAAAAAATGCCTTTTTGGTTTGATCATTGAATTTTGCCTTCAGATATACTGAACATTTTGGTTTAGTTACAAACAGAAAGCCCCAGGCTTGGACCTGGAAGTGCTTGTATCTATCCAGACATGTCCAGAAGATCATAGAGGAAGCACAACCTCAATACAGCGACGAAGAAAACATGAACGACATTCTAGACCTGTGCGCACCGTACACGCAGAGGTTGTTGGTCACTCAGCTGCAGAGGTGGCAACCTCCACTTACCATGGAGAAAGAGGATATCCCAGAAGTGTATCCCATTGATCATATCAACCTAATATTTATACTTAGGTAAGTGAAGTTATGGGCCTAAGTCTTGCAATACGTTGAAGTCCTAAGGTTCAAGATGCTAAGGCTGAACGATGCACAGTGTTTCGCAGCGATCATATCTACATAGTATTTGTGCTCATATAATATAAAAGGGGTTATGGGCACAGGCTTTGCAACACTGAGGACCTAAGATTCCAGATGCTAAGATTGTACTTGGCACAGTAGTCAATTTATGCGAAAACCTGACTACATTATATTCACCAAGGCAGGCTGCCAATCTTGAAGTTGGTGGTGTATCAATTGACACTTCTTTTTTCATTTCTGATGTACATCATATACAACTTTGGTGTCCTGAACGACCACCAATAGAAACATCAGCTACTTCAGAAAACATGCACCTACAAGTCTTATCAACCATAATCTGCCTGGAGCATAGCTAAAGGTCAAAAGACTTTGTTTCGATACAAAATGTATCGATCTGTTTACGTCCGGCCTTATAGTAGCAACTGAGAACTCTTTTAAGCATAACATTTTATTGTTTTATATATAGAAGATTACCCCAAATATCAGAATTAAGAATTTCTTATGGAGTGAACGAGGTGGGTGAAGACTTCCAATGGGACATGTTCAAATTATCTGTCACAGACTGCGTCAGATTAGGTAAAGGTGTTTTGGAGCTGAAGCAAATCAAGATTCTCAAAGTCCACAGAAGTAATATTGAATACAAACACTGCCAGGCCTTAATGCAAGTAAGTTTAAAACCTGCCATTTACTAAATCCTACAAAATCGTAAATTTTCTATTTTTTCCGGTTATATCACAATTTTCTGAATACGTATATAATTCTCAAAACTCTCAAGCTTCCAGGATTAGAAAATTTTCAAAATTTCCTAAATTTCCTAAATTTCCTAAATTTCCTATATTTCCTAAATTTCCTAAATTTCCTAAATTTCCTAAATTTTTAAATTTCCTAAATTTCCTAAATTTCCTAAATTTCCTAAATTTCCTAAATTTCCTAAATTTCCTAAATTTCCTAAATTTCCTAAATTTCCTAAATTTCCTAAATTTCCTAAATTTCCTAAATTTCCTAAATTTCCTAAATTTCCTAAATTTCCTAAATTTCCTAATTTCCTAAATTTCCTAAATTTCCTAAATTTCCTAAATTTCCTAAATTTCCTAAATTTCCTAAATTTCCTAAATTTCCTAAATTTCCTAAATTTCCTAAATTTCCTAAATTTCCTAAATTTCCTAAATTTCCTAAATTTCCTAAATTTCCTAGATTTCCTAAATTTCCTAAATTTCCTAAATTTCCTAAATTTCCTAAATATCCTAAATTTCCTAAAATTCCAAAATTTTCATTGCTACCAAAGTTTCAAAGGTTTACAGAATTTTCAGAATTTCTAAAATTCCCAGTTTCCAAAAATTCCGGAACTTTCAAAAAGTCCGATATTTTCTATCCTTTAACCTCGGATGCCTTACAGATTCTTTAATTCGGAAGATATATGTCTTATATTTAATCAAAATGTGTAATTTTGGATAAATATTGAGGTAAGCTTACGAATACTTCATGTGAAGCGGCTGACAATCATTTTACCAACAACTCTACAGTAAATATATCCATTACTGTACATTACGGGCTGCTCATATAATGTTAGGACATTGCATGCACTATGCTTGCTCTATAAATATGGTGAAAACGCCCCCACAACTTTTTTAGTGGCTTCTCACTTCTTAAACTAAGAACTTTCTGTCTGCGTTGTAGGGTTTGATACGTAATAGGACTCTTGTCGAGTTAGACCTCTCCAACTGCAAGATAGGTGACCAAGGGGCCTTATGCGTGGCCAAAGTAATCTCAACGCATCCTACTTTAAAAAACTTGAACCTGACCAACAACAGAATTGGTCAAATTGGAGCCGAGGGCATTTGCTATGCATTGACATTGGAGACATGTGCAAGATTAGATGAGGTCAATTTCAGGTTAAACCCGCTTGGACATGAAGGTGTTATGGGTGTCCTCAGAGCTGTGATACGATGTGACATTCCAAGGAAACTTATCCTAAGTGGGGTTAATTTTGAGGAAGAGACCTCATGGAAGGTATTGTATGAATCTCAATGTCGACCTGAGTTGACTGTTTTGCAGCGATAAGTTATTAATCTCAAGTTAACTTTCAAGTTGGGTAACTATTACTTGGAAGTTAACTATAAGCTGATCGAAAATTCGTTTTTCGAATTCTGGTTAACTAACGTGTAACTGTTGATATGGCAAAGCTGCATCCACGTCTGGACTATCGTGCTATGTGCGTTTCGTGACGCTCGGTCTCGGTCTGAAGCAAAATCGCGGTTTGGCTACAACTTTCTAATTCAGCAATACGTGGTCCTCACGTCACAGTTAACTACCATTTTTGGCAAACCTGACATTAAATAGAGCTTTCTGAGGTTTGACTTTCAGTTAGCAGTGAAACCGCGATTGGAAAACCCGGCCTTAGGTCGTTTACGACGGTATATCCAGTATAACCATCAGCAAATACTAACGTAGCACGAAGTTCAATTTGAAAGAGAAAAATCGACCTTAAGGAGTCTAGCTGGACAACGGTGAGAATTTTTCGTAAGCGTTTCTATTTTTCTGATAAATTAAGTTTGCTGGTGTAACACTCAACTTATGCTGTGCTTTTCATGCTAATCCTCCACGTTTGTCTGGGCGCTAAATAAAACCACATAGATATGTGGACGACATTTCGGCCAATACGGTAGCCTTTTTCAAGTACAAATGACAATAATAGATTTTGTTCGTTTGTTTTTTCTTTTTTGTCACCAGGTAAAACCTAATAAACCCAGGACTGCCTGAGGCAAGCATTCCCGCTCCCGAAATGGTAGCCAGCCTCCCAAAGCGGCAAGCTAGGGTGAAGTTCTGTTGTTTTTGGATGTACCAGACATGTCACCCTCGTCCATCATCCCGAACACGTCCTCCAAAAATGCTGTAGCAAGACAAAGTTTTCGAAACTCTAGAAATTATCAAACCTTCCAAAACATTTTGAATTTTCAAATCTTTCAGAATGTTCAATATCTTCATTAAATTCAGGTTTTCAATGATTCCAAAGTCCTCAATTTTTTCATAACATTCAAAAATTTCAGTTTCCAAAATTTTTAAAATTATCAAAAAAGGTTTACATAGTTTCAATATTTTTAAAGTTTGGGAGAAGTTTGGAAATTTTGAACATTCTAAGAATTTTGCAAATATTGAATATTTTGAATAGTCTTAAAATTCTTAAGGAGGATTTAGGAAATTTCAAGATAATGGATATTCTGAAAATTTTGAAAATGTCAAAAACAGTTCAAATTTTGATAATCGTCCAAATTTTGAAAACCTGTAATGACAGCCGTTACAGCTTACTGTGAAATGCAAGTGTTAAATCCTCCCTTGAACGTTTCTTGAGAAAGCGTGATTCCTTGTTTAAAATCCAATTGGATTATTCCTCAAACGGCACACAAGTGTCAGGGAACGTCTATAAATGTGTCCCTTTCCTTGATGGAGTGTTGTGTTGCAGCTGGCTCAGATGATCAAACACAACACCTACCTGGAAGGCCTGGACATTAGCAATAACTGGCTGGGAGAAGAAGGTGGCGAATTTCTATGCGAAGGCATGGAAATAAACAAATCCTTGAAATGGTTGGATCTAAGAGAAACCGACATTACCCCAGCTCAACACCAAACTATCAAGAAGCTCTTGAAACGAAATGTTACTGGTATTTTGCAAAAAGACGAAGAAATTCAGAGTCAGCAGCAGCCCGACACTGAGGAGAAGGTCATTACTGAGACAACATATAAGGCTGAGAATGCTGAAGAAAAAGAGGGAAAGGGAGAGAAAGAATAAAACGAACAAACTAGTGGCATTACTATGGTTTTATTTCTTCAAACGAACCAACACAAAGTAAAATGTAATTTTTTTTTTTTATTTTTCAACATCACCACAAAAATTTACAGCCTTGTCAAGTCATAGCATCAGCTTTTGTAGTCCGTCGTGAAAAAACGCTACCACCTAAACGTTCAACCAGTTAGTAACAGTTATCATTATCCAAGCGATTTCCACCAAGGAATTTCTTAACTTTCTTGGAAAAAGATGAAAGTGTGATGATGAAGTGTATGATTCAGTAATTCTCAACGCTCTTGCCGCAACATGAGGCCGAGAATTGTTGTGAAGAAGAACGACGCCGATAGAGAGCAGGGGTCCTGCCGGAGGTTTTGAATAACGCGCTTACGCTTCAAAATAACTCAAAAAGCTGCCGAATAATTTCAGTAGGGCAACCTTTTTGCGTTTCAAACCCGAATTACTAAGCGAACTTCACAGTTGGCGGACTTACAAACAAATAATTTTAACCACACAACCGACACCGACAGGGACGTGAAACGTAATGGCGGCCTAGTGAGACTGGCCAAGATTGTCTAAGGTTGAACGGACCTCACCTGACATGGGTGACAGGGCACGATACGTGGTCCTCGTGTCCTCAGAATGCTCCAGCTTTATCAATGGCAATATCACATAAAGAGCTTGAGTTTCTGTAACCATGACCAACCATATGGCCAAATGGATAGCAAGCAAGTGGATATGGTCTACTAAAAAACTCAGTATGTTGTGCGCAAAGAGGTGACAATACTGACAAGTACTACCAACAAATAGTTCGCCAAAGCTTGACACGCCTCTAGCCTACGTTGGATGACAGTTAACATTATATGAACTGATAGATTCCGCCCACTATCATTAAAAGGATGACTCATCAATCAGCCTGAAAACAAGGTATTTGTGCTAGGTTCTTTAGGGGACATTGAGGGATCCAGAAATGATACCATGATGCAAGTGCTATGTTGTATAATTGAAGGTAGTATCAGACACAGCTACTTTTGCTACGCATCAAACTAATATTGAACCTTCCTTTATAAAGTTAGGTGCTTCGTGTCGTCACTTTCCTCCTGAGATTGTAGTGTGAGCGCCTTTTTTTCAACTTCCAGATTCTGTGATATTAGGTGCCGAACACCAGTTTGTGGAGCAGTGCCACTCCTTATAGTACCTTACATTTAGTTGTTTTGGTTTTGGTGCTACCCCGTCCATTTTCGAATGAGATTTTAATCTTCAGCATGGGAAGGATTTGCGGAGAAACACCACATACTCCTCCAGCTCTTCTTGTAGCTGTTTTGCAGCTGGTATTGCCGAAAGCCACCCCTTCCCCTCAAAAAAGAACCCTGTTCACATCACGAGTAGTCCCAAAAGTCATGAAGGGAGTAGAGGAATTGCTCATTGTAAATTTAATTACTCATTTGTTCTCAAGAAGGGTGTTTTTTTTATACTTTACCACAACGTGCAGAGAACACATGGAAACCGCGTATCTTTTTTTTATATATACCATCTACCACGAAGGCCTATGGCCTAAACACCCATGGGGTACCGTGGAGCTATAGGGGGATACAGGGTAAAGGGGGACGCCACACGGACTCTGGAGAGGGAAGACGTGTGCATGCAACATTCACACATTCTGGCTCCGCCTACGACATCCGCCGGGTGGTACCTCCGCGTTCGACAGTCAGAGACCGTCTACCACCTACTGACAATCACAACATCCATACCCAAGAGAAAAAAATTTCTTGGAACGGGATTCGAACCCGCACAGCACACGGCGATTGATCAGGAGACCGAAGAGTCTACTACTGCGGCCACCGCTGCTGCCTGGACTATCGATGACGTTATCTTATAAAGTGATAACAAGGGACTGTCATACTGATAATCCATGTCTGATAACAGATTAGGTGCTGTTCCAGTTTTTTATGCACGCGATGGTACATCGGTAACCGATTATTTTTAAATTACTAACAACTTGCATAGCTGCTATTTTTATCTATTGTATTAAAAAAACACATTTTAAAAATAAAATCCGGTTGAGCCTTATTTTGCTTAAAATATCTTGTATATAATTTGAATATGTAATTCAAATTTAGCTCTACAATGTAAGAGGGAAGTCCAAAGATGGTAATCTATAATTTTAAAAGGTTCTATAGCAGTTCGTATAGGTTCTACAAAAAGTTCGGGATATATCCCTGGGATGGCGCTACTTTATATATTCTTTAACCGAGATTATCTTTTTTTTGTTTGTTTTGGCGACATCTTTGCTCCCAAAATTAGATTATAAACATTCCGCCGCTTGAACTGCTGGATCCATCGCTTTCAATCTAAACAATCGTCACTACGCCAAAAATCAACTGCGCCAAACTGTGACTGAAAACGAATGCTGGAGAAATAGCGTTTTGGTGTGAACACCCGTGCAGCTTTTGTTCTCGACCTGCAACTTTTGGGGGAACTGCAGCATGAAAACTGCGCCTGCATGTGAACATAATACCAAACTTTTGCAGCTGCTGCTAAAAAACTTAGCTGTGTCTAATACTACATGATGTTATATCTGCGTGTGCAATACACGTGAAGTATCAGTCAAGATAACCATAGCTCCCTGTCGGTATCCGATACCGATAACTAGCTCAATATGGCACGTGTACTGCTGACGCTACAATAATCCATACATGTTAAAATGAATAAGAGAATAATAACTATTGTCTTGGAAATCGTTTGCACATCATATGCTCAAGGTTATCAGCGATGGGGTGCTATGCAACATTGCACAAATAGACACAGCTTGAGCTATACCAAATTATTACAGAATAAAGCTCGTTAATCTGTATCTCATCAACTAGTAGCATATTTGGATCAATATAATAACAATATTTATTTATCCAAACTAGAAATAAAACAATGTGAGTAAATTAATGCAAAAACAATGAATGCACTGCCTGTACATGTAATTTTATGTTGCCAGTGAATAATAGAAACCATAGATAAATGTAAAAGAAATAATAATTCAATTATAGATTCAAGTTTTAGAATTAATTTCCATGTTTTTACTAATTTACGATTGTCCATTCTTATAATAATTTCAGAAACATAAATATTTTAAACTCTTTGGTAAAATTTTGTAAAATGTTTGCTCTAAAAGAGAGGTACGAGCCCATCAAAGGTACATGTAGTTTTAAAACACGGTTCCATGCACTTTGTACCTTATAAAATGATTTTGACTCATGTTTTTATTGATGTTGATAAATAATATGAATGATACTCGGTAATAATGTGTAAAAAATATAATGCCTTATGTCATATACGGTTTATTAAATACTGTCTTTGAAACAGTTTTTTTGAATGGTATCTAAATTATAATTAATTTCACAAGTTTAGTCTACGTGAAGTGTATAAAATTCTTCTGCCACTTTCCCAGCTCCTTCAGCTGATACATATATCCCCTTCTACGTTGTATTTTCCTCAATCTTCAGTTGTATTGATGGATGATTGTTTTTAAAGATTTATAAATCAGTTTGCGAAGAAGGCAAACAATACGTGAAAAATTCAGCCTCCAGTGCCTTATATTTCCGAACCGCAACGATTCGGGGTTTCAGGCGACGTTTATTATTTTATCGAATACTTCATTTTTTATCGAATCGATCTCGGCAGGATACAGCTAAGGGTAAATATGAAGAAATGTCATTTTTCAGAACGAATTCTTATGTGTGATTCTGTTGCTTGTATTGTTCATACTTTTAATAAATTTACTGCACTCAGTTACGATCTGTGACGATCAGGAAAAAGATGAATTTTATCTCTATTAGGTAACGATGCATTTACTGACCTTATTAATAAGTCCGTCAGCTTGTCATTTTTATCATATGTTTATGGCTTAACCTGTCAAGTTCCGCGAAGTTAAAAACCACGAATATGGAAAGTTTTTCGTTCTATAAAACTATGGGGCTATTTAGCAAAAGCTACAACCAGATTTGGCCATGAAGCAAGATGCATTTCTTCAAATTGGTCAAGTGTCTCTTATGGATAGAAGTACATCGAAATCATGTTAAGGGTGATCACGAAGAAATATCTGATGTGTCTGGTTGACCATATTTAATTTCCACCGACTTCATTGTTTTATAAATATACTTCAAAACAAATCCATATTTGGGGTGATTCACAAGTCGTGACCAAAAATTAAACATAATGAACAGGAGCATATTTTAACGGGGGTCTTCTATGTAACATTTTTTCCTTAAAACATTTTTTTAATATCTTCAAAAGCGTCAACTGCAATGAACTGAAATTTGGTATTGTCCACATTTGAAAGTGTTTACTTAAAACTAACGTGCATCAGTGGCAGAGATACAGAAGATTAGTGGCATTATTGTTCCCAATGAACAATACTACGCCTCTGTTTTTTTTTCAAAACTCAAAATTTTTCGATTTTCACCTTCAAAATGCTACAAATAATTACTCTTGTGTTTTTTCCTATAGTGCACTGTTTTCGTAAAAATAAAAACAAAACAAATTAGATCATTCATGAAGAGTCGAGATACAATAAATCAGTTTCAAAATAAAATAGGAGGTCTTGATACCTCAGGAGATAGTTTGTCAAAGTTATGTTTTATACGTTAGTCAAGTCAAAAGTTTATTTTCTTTTGAGTGTTGGGGAATGGAATTTTGAAATGATGAGTACGCCGATACTATTTTTGTGTACAGGTTCTGAAATGGGAAGGTTTGAATGCAAACTCATATACTAAGTGATATATAAATCCGAACACCCAGTTTAAATGGTTTTATTTTAAAAAAAATTTGTATAAGTACTTAATGAAGCATAATAAGTAAATGATAAAAATTTCAAAATTATTGCACTGCTTTAAAGCCCTTTGACCTTTAATAATGTGTGGATGCACCCTGATGTGCTACGCATTCTCCAACGCGCCTAGGCATGCTTCTGATCAGGTGGTCAATGTCCTTCTGTGGTATCTCATTCCAGGCAACCACCAACTCCTCTCGAAGTGCTTCTAGAGTCTGAACAGGACGTTGCAAATTGAGCAATCTCCTACCCATCATATCCCACACGTGCTCAATTGGGGATAAGTCGGGAGATCTTGGTGGCCATGGTAACAATCTGACATCATTATGTTGAAAGAAATCTATTGTGACTCTTGCAACATGTGGTCGGGCATTATCTTGTTGGAAAGTTGGATCTGCCAGGGTGTCAAGATAGGGTAAAAGATGGGGTCCTAGAACTTCGTTGATATAACGCTGCGCGTTCATGTTACCTCTGATGAAGATTAAAGGTGACGTTTAACCATAAGCTATAGCACCCCAAACCATAACTCCAACAGTGTGATGAACATGTCTTTCAACAAAAAACTGTGGATTCCTCCTTTCACCACGTCGCCTTTTAACCCTGGCACAACCATCGTACATGCCTAAACAAAATCGAGACTCGTCACTAAAGATAATACTGTTCCATTCCTGATCCCAGAGTGACCGTTGTCTGCACCACTCAAGGCGATTACGTCGGTGTAAGAGTTAGAAGGCGACGTGGTGAAAGGAGGAATCCACAGTTTTTTGTTGAAAGACAAGTTCATCATACTGTTGGAGTTATGGTTTGGGGTGCTATAGCTTATGGTTCCAGGTCACCTTTAATCTTCATCAGAGGTAACATGAACGCGCAGCGTTATATCCACGAAGTTCTAGAACCCCATCTTTTACCCTATCTTGACACCCTGGCAGATCCAACTTTCCAACAAGATAATGCCCGACCACATGTTGCAAGAGTCACAATAGACTTCTTTCAACATAATGATGTCACATTGTTACCATGGCCACCAAGATCTCCCGACTTATCCCCAATTGAGCACGTGTGGGATATGATGGGTAGGAGATTGCTCAATTTGCAACGTCCTCCTTAGACTCTAGAAGCACTTCGAGAGGAGTTGGTGGTTGCCTGGAATGAGATACCACAGGAGGACATTGACCACCTGATCATAAGCATGCCTAGGCGCGTTGGAGAATGCGTAGCACATCAGGGTGCATCCACACATTATTAAAGGTCAAAGGGCTTTAAAGCAGTGCAATCATTTTGAAATTTTTATCATTTACTTATTATGCTTCATTAAATACTTATACATAGAACATGTAATTCCCAGTGTTCCGTGAGCAACGAGAGTACAAACGTGGCATATTAGTCGTGACATAACCGCATGGTTAAATAATCATTTTAGACAACGATGGATTGGCAGAAACATACCGGTGAATTGGCCTGCGAGGTCTCCTGATTTGAACTCCCTGGATTTCTGTTTGTGGGGCGGTTTTAAACAACTAGTGTATGCTGAATGAGTTAATACTGTTGATCAGTTACAAGAAAGAGTAGATAATGCGCTTCATCAAATTCAAGCCAAAACAAATTTTGCGGAAATCCGTTTTTCTTTATTAAAAAGATGCCGCACTTTTATCCATCAGAATGGTGGTCTTGTGAACATTTAGTGAAATGGAGCTTTGATTATCTAATTTGTGTTTTTTTTCATTTTTAAGCAATGCTGTCTAGGAAAAAATACAAGAGTAATTATTTGTGGCAAATTAAAGGTAGGATTCAAAATATTTCGAGTTTCGAAAAAAAAGTGGCGTACTATTTATAATTAAAAAAATATTACCACCGATCCCCTGTATCTCCGCCACTGGTACATGTTAATTTTGAGTAGAGACTTTTGAATGTGGACAATACTTAGGTAAATCCACATACCAAAATTTAGTCTATTCTAGTTGACGGTTTGGAAGATACTAAAAAATTGTTTTTTATTTTTAAACTTCAACACCCCGTATCATTTTAATGAAGCCCTCTAAGAAGAAATGTTACATAGAAGACCCCCCTTAAAATGCGGTCCTGTGTATGATGTTTTATTTTTGGTCACGACTTGTGAATCACCCTGGGTCTATTAATATACGTACTGTTGAAGTATGGAGACTGTTCAAAACAATCTGACTGAATAACTATTAGCATTTTCTTAAGTAATATTGGCATTTTTTCGATTCTCCTTGACAAGCATTGAGCCACTAGCCTACCGTTTTTCTTGAAATAAATAAAAAATATCTTGAAATAATTGGGAAGCTTTTGACCTACGGAGAATGACACTGATTTGAACATAATCTTTGTTAAACCATATTTTTGAGGAATCTGGACATGCCTGTTTCTTCTATTTATTGTCTCCGCAGTTTGCATCTAAAGTAGATTTGCGTGCTGCTCTTTTCCGCAACTCCTATGTTTCACTTTTACTTTCTTTGTTAGTTTTGAATACCCAACTCACAAACCGAACAGTTGAATGCATCATCAAGCAGATTTTTCTTTTGACTCATAACCAGATTGTGAAAATGTTAGCGTAACTGATACTGACTTGAGTTGAAAATGTGACCAATGTTATGGTACCATGGTTATCTCTATTATTTGGAATTGACTCCAAACTCGGCACTATCCTTTGGTTGAAACATCAAAGAAATATGATTCTCCTGTGATGATTGAAATATCATATTCCTCATCAAACGGTACGGGGGGTACTAGAACAGAAATCTACCTAACTATGAAATAAAAGACGAACGAGTTATTTGGTAATTTTATTTTTCAATATACTATTTTGTGTTCATGATTGTTATTAGTTAGCTAGTTCGCATTGATCATCTTATTCAGTATCTGTCTGAAGATGCTTTTCAAATATTTGATACTGAAACGCGTTACGATGTCTCTAACTTTTTAGTGAAAATTGTACAACAATAATTATTTACTATTCGATTGTAATGTGAACCTTTTTTGTTTTTCGGTCATTCAAACTTAGACGCCAATGAAACTATTTTTAGATATGAAGTAGTGTTTTGAATACTATGTTCTCACAGATTAAGTGTCTGCGAACACCAACCATAAGAACGCTGACAGGCAGTCCGGAAACTCATGAACTGAAATCCGGAACGGACGCCGCACAAGGGATATGGAATACGGGTCCCAGACGATTTCTCTAAGAATTCAATATGATACTAAGGGCACTAGAAAAGAAATATACCTAGCCATGAATCAAAAGACGTATGATTTTTTTGATAATTTTATTTTTCACCCTGTGTTCAGCAATGCACTTGTGCCATTTCTTCTCTAAAAAACCCCTTACAAGAAAGAGTTTCCTCTTGGCTCTCAGTAAAGTCGTCAACGCCTGCTTTCAGGCCATCATCTGAGCCAAACGGCGTCCTCTAACATTTTCCTTAAGCAATCTAAATAGATAAAGGTCAAATATGGCCAAGTCGCAATTTGTGCTCAAAAGCCAGAATCGTTGGTCAAAGTTTCCAAATTACCTTCTTAAATTTACAACCTGCGCAATTTTTGTTCAGGTGCCAACAGTCGTGGAGCTTACCTGGCTGACATATTACTCATGTTCAAATTGCCGTGCAGGATGGTATTACGCTGGATTCCGGTATATTCAACACCATGCTAATGACAGAGACCTTCGATGATCTTCGATAACCATGGCTTCAACTTTTTGAGTTATTTCGTCATGTGTTGCTGGTTTGGGTCTTCCTCTTCTGGGATCTTCTAAGGATTCACTCCCTTTCGAAACTGTTTCGGCCATAATTTTATTGTGTAATATAATGGTAGACGGCAACGATTCTCTCAAGGATTGTTTTCGGCTGATAGCCCTCTTTTGTCAGAAATTTTTGGACACTGTTATACTTTAATTCTAAGTTGCTCAATTTTCCTCAAAATTCACATTATAAATTGCAAAATAATCACACTGGTAAACACAGGATTTGTGACATGATAATTTTTGGGTGTATCTTATGTATTTTGAGATCCTTAAATCAAATCTAAAAACAGAACTTTTCTATCATCCACAGATATTCGGTAACATCTACTTTTATGAATTACAATACGTAACATCTCATATTGCTGCATTTCTCGGCGTTTATGCGATGACGCACATATATAAAGTTAAGACCTGTCTATTCCTGTTTATTATATGCGAGCTCTACGTTCATAGAGCATATTGCGTTTATTAGTAGCTTAATAGCAGCCGAGTCAGTTACGTTTTCTGTGTTGAAGATTCCTGAGATGCTCTAATACTGTTAATTTTTGTTGAAACGGTGTGTTGTTTTTAGTTTATTGTAATCGAGACTACCATTACGGACAATGTCCACAAATTGTGTAAATAGTGCGAACAGTTTTTGTTATGTGTGCGGAAAACTAACTTTTAAATCCCAAAAACGTACTTTTACTCCCCTTGTGTTGAAAGCATACGAACTTTATTTTGGAATTAAAGTTTGGCGACCAAGATAAACTATGGGCCCCTCATATACCATGTTGTAAGATTTGTGTAACGTTGTTAACAGGTTGGTTAAGAGGCGACAATCGTAAAATCCCCTTTGCGGTACCAATGGTTTGGAGAGACGGTACTTCTGATTGCTATTTTTTAATCATAAATATTAAAGGTATTGGACCAAAATCGAAACATACTGTTAAGAATTTTAATTTACCATCAGCTTTGCGGCCCGTTAAGCATAGTAATATACTTTCTGTCCCAGTTCCACCAGAATCTTGGTCTTTGGATGAAAAAGTTGAATCTATCGATTCTGAAAGTGATGGTACAGAAGGCGTAAAAATTTCCGATCCTCCGTTTGACCTGCCACGATGTTCAACAGCGCCGCATTTGATCACACAGGGCGAACTTTATGATTTAGTTCGAGAATTAAACCTGTCAAAATCCCAGTCAGAACTTTTAGCGTCAAGATTAAAAGGATAGAATCTTCTCCACGGAGATGTTAACATTATTTTTTACTGAAAACGGCAACAAAGCCTCAAACAATATTTCCGTCAAGAAAGGTAGTTGATATATTGCTCCGATGTCAACAATTTGTTTGACGCGTTAGGACAGAAACATGATCCAAATGATTGGCGCCTGTTCATTAATTCGTCTAAGCTTAGTTTAAAAGCGGTATTGGTACACAACGGTAATAAATATCCATCTGTACCTACATGTATAGCGCATGCAGTTCATATGAAGGAATCATATGACAATATGCGAGTTCTGTTAGAGCATATCCGTTATAATGAATATGGATGGGCCATATGTGCAGACTCTTCTTGGAATGCAACTGGGATATACCAAATATTGTTGTTTTCTTTGTGAATGGGTCAGTCGTGCGTGAGATCGTCATTATGAACAGGAGTAGCCACTAACTCAGGTATTAACTCCGGGCCTCAAAAACATTGATCATGGACCACTACTTTATCAAAAAAACGTATTGCTTCCGACTTTGCATATTAAGTTGGAGCTGATGAAAAATTTTGTGAAACCTATGGATCGAAATGGAAGAGGATTTCTGCATTTAAAACAAACATTTCCGAGACTGTGAGGCAAACATTAAAGAGGGCATATTTGTGGGTCCACAATACGAAAAATTAATGCTCATAAAAGAATGGGATGTAACATGTCTCTAAAAATTCACTTTTTGGATTCTCATCTCGATTTTTTTCCGGAAAATTTAGGTGCGGTAAGTGATGAACGGTTCCAGCAAGACATTTCTGCTATGGAAAAACGGTATCAAGGCAAATAGAGTGACAATTTGCTTGCTGATTATTTCTGTACATTATTAAGAGATACTTCAGGAGCAACATATTGCCGTTGAACATCGACAACAACATTCTAAGATCAATGTATATTCGAGTATTTATTAGTATTCTTACGCACATATCCTTATATCTTACGAGTATAAGCAGCAAATAAAATGCCTTATTGCAAGAAAACCGTGGGTGATAGAAGAAATCGAGTGCTATTTCCGGCTTTCACATTGTAACCACCTTGTTTTAACCAGGACACAAAAAAATGTCTTAATTTTGTTCACCAGGGTTATCAAAATTAACTCAAATTTTGTAAGTAGGGCTAGATCACATGCCACTGTTTGACATATTATGCTTATGCGTTTCAATTGTTTTTTCCTGGCTAGGTAGACTTTTTCTCTAGTATCCCTCATTGATTTCGTTAAGATTTCACAGAAACCAGTGCGTACATTACACTGAAATATAAAACTTCCAGACCTTACTACAAATTGTCACTAACTGCAAGTAACACCTTAACAAAATTAATGTACAGAAGTTCATATAACTATTTTTCGATTCAAACAGGTTTTTCTGCTTCATTATTTTACCCTACTATAAGACTCGGCGAATATTTTGCTTTCGCATTCCTGGCAGTATAAACATACAAAATTAAGGGATGCCGAATTTCAAACTTCTAAAAAAACTGTACGCTTTTCAATCATCACGTTAACACGGTAGGATGTGTAGGCATTCCGAAAAATAAGAGAAAAGTTGAAATCCATCTAGAATCGCATACAACGTGTCAGAAGTTGATAGCCCCAAGAGGGAAAAGTTTTTCGGGAAGTTATTTTTCCATCTGAAATGCTACGATAGGGAGCAATGGTATGTTATAGCAAAGTGAAAATATTCCTATGGTAAACTGCAGCCATTATTTGTATTGGATATACTCGTAAAACAGTAATTCAGAAGTCTGAAACGTGACTTTGTTCGTACGTCGTATTACTTGCAGCAGTTGATTAAATTCAAACAATCCTTGAATTTTAAACGAAATATATATATATATATATATATATATATAATATAGGGTGGTCCATCCATGTGTGGACGGAATATTACTCACAAACAAATACATTTTGAGAAAATCTATTTATGGCATGTTATACATGACATTTGAGGGCACATTTCTAAAATATTGGCAACTATACAGGGTATCCCAATTTTGACCTACATATCAAAGTTGTGATTTTTTAAAGGAATGCCTCAAATTTTATTGCATATTTGGATAAACCAATTCAAAGCAAGAAGATTGATATGACATACTGGCGTTTTCGTAATTAGATACTGAGATGTCAGGTGTTTTGTCCAGAAAAACCGTTCACTTTAGCAGCCCCTCAGCGTTTATCTTATTTGTTACTTTCTCGAATTTTCATTTTTGCTCATATAGGGTGGTCAAAATGCGAATTGTACTTTTTCTCAAAAATTTCAAAGCATCACCGTGTATATTTGTGCAAGTTTGGATTCAATTTTTTATAAGCTTTTTTTGCATAAGGTTTGATTCAGATAAAATGACTAGATTTTGAGTTATTAAGCTTTTTATAGAACAACACACCAATATTAAGTGAAAAATCACATCATCCATGGAAACCAAAGGCAAACAGTGGGCTAGTTCCATATTGCCACTAAGAGCACAGACTTGACGTAAAAATTAATAACAATCAACAGTATACATCAGCTTCAAGCGTAGTAGAGAAAAACAACTATAACAACAACATAAACAAACAACTATCACCACTCAAGACCTAATCTACAAAAACTGCTCGTAAACATCTTTACCATTTTGAATATACAGCCGTAATCTTTGGATAAATGACCGTTGCACATCCCTCAGCATGTGTTCCCCTATGCTCAGAAAAGCATCCTTCCTTCATGTTTTCCGGGGTAGATGGTGGATATCTAAAAACCTCTTGCTTAACGTAGCCCCATAGAAAGAAGTCCATCGGTGTCATATCTGGTGATCTAGTAGGCCAAGATATAGGCACATCACGACCGATCCAACGATTCTTACTCCAGGTGTCCAAATAGTTACGCACACGATTACGATAATGCGCAGGTGTGCAGTCATGCTGGAAGTACATATGCTTCCGATTTTGCAGGCTGACATCCTCCAAAAGCAAAGGAAAATGCTCGATCAAAAAATTCAAGTAGGCTGTACCTGTTAATCTGTTGTCGAAAAAGAAAGGCCTGATAACTTGTCTGCCCATAACCCCTCCCCAAACATTCAAGCTCCATTTATTTTGGAAATCTATTTGCCTAACTCAGTAAGGGTTCTCCGTCGCATAATAGTGCATAGTATGCCTGTTGACAACACCTATATCCTGTTAAAAGTTGCCTCATCGCTAAACTGAACCTTATCCAGGAAAGTAGTGTCTTCACTCACTTCATTTAGCATTATTCTACTAAACTCCATTCGAGCTGCGAAATCCTGAGGACGAAGGCCTTGATGCAAGTATAGGTGATATGGATGGTACCTATGCTTGTGAATAATCTTTTGGACAGAAGTTCTGCATATATCAGTTTCTGTTCCAATTTGCCGTGCACTTAAAAGGGGATTTTCCTGGATATTTGATAGAACCTCCAACTTATTTGCCTCATTGGTGACACTTGGATTATTTATACATGTTTTACTATATACCACTACACCACTTGATTCAAAATGTTCTCGCAGTGTGGTAAATGTTTTCGTTCTTGGATGTCGCATATCAGGGTACCGTTGCTTATAAATGCTTGATGCTAGAAAACTATTTATTTGGGCTTCGCCCAAAATGAACACCATATTCACCATTTCTTCTTTAGAAAAATTCATTTTCAAACATGTTTTTATTATAATGCACACAAACCTAATTTTGATAGTTTGTAACTGATCAACAATTTATTTGTTTCCAAGGATGATGCGATATTTTAGGGAATTAACCCGTTCCATAAAAGACGTGCTAATAACCGTAAAAAATAGCCGTAAAAATCCTTATGTCTCAGGTATAAAAAAAAGCTTATAAAAATTGAGTAAATACTTGCACAAATATACAAGGTGATGCACTTGAAATTTTTGAAAAAAACTACAATTTGCGTTTTTGACCACCCTGTATGAGCAAAAATTGAAATTCTAAAAAGTAACAAATAAGATCAAAGCTGAGGTGTGTCAGTTTTTTTTTTTGATATAAAATTCAGCACTCTAAATTTCAACATGGCGCACTGAAGAGTTGCCGAAATGGGAGTTTTTTCTAGACAAAGCACCTAATATCTCAGTAGCTAATTACCATGTTATATTATATCAATTTTCTTCTTTTGAATTGGTATATCCAAATATGCAATAAAATTTGAGGCATTCTCTTTGAAAAATCACATCTTTGATATGTAGGTCGAAATTGGGACACCCTGTATAATGGCCCATATTTTATGAATGTGCCCTCAAATGTCATGTATAACATCCCATTAACAGATTTTCCCAAAATGTATTTGTTTATGAGTAATATTCCGTCCACACATGGATGGGCCACCCTATATATATATATCGAGGTGATATCGTAAAATTGACCATTTCATGATATGATAATAATAATAAACTCGTCTTTATTAAGTACACATAGGCACATCAAAACTACCAGTGGCGAAGTTTAGCCGTGGCCTATTCGTACAATTACCTATTAGTGCTGAAAGGTATACAAAGTATACGGTGGCATGAGAAGAACAAAAAAAAAATTATAAAATCCAAGGTAGCTCATATGTCATAGAGCAAGGTAAAGTATGTTACAAATTACGACTTGTTATACACACAAGAAAAAGAAGGAAAAAAGAATCCAGATGACAAATGGTGGACATGGATACGAGTAGTGTGTTCCACTATCACTCATTGATACATCTCCTAAATTGGTTTAAGGGCATTACTTCAGAGAGATAGCATCAATGTTGTTATAGACACCAGCAGCATTGTATGTGAAACTGCGCTTTAATAGAGATGGATTATACTGGGGAATAGTGTTTGTGCTTCTATGTCTGATGGTTCTATTATACGCACTACCTCTAAGAATTAACTTTTCGCTAACTTGTGGATGGAAATAAGATAACTGAACTCCACTACATAGGGCATTTTCAACCAGCACAAAGAAGTATACTTATTTGAGATATGATCAAATCATCTCAGACCAAAGATAAACCTTTACGCAACTGATCTGAACAACCTGTAGTCTGTTCTTTGCTATGCCATCGGGGCAGGGATGAAATAAAATATGCCAGTAAGTAAGAATTTTTATCACAAGTGACTCGCAGAGTTTTTTCCTCAATTTAAAGTTCAAGATAATCTTATTAGTATATAAAGCACGGAGTCGCAGTTAGGATTTCTTTAGGAGATTCTTTACGTGGTCTGTGAACCTAAGTCTATGGTGGGTAATAACTCCTAATATTTTTGTACATGGAAAGAAATTTATTTTTTCTGTACCAATCTTTACCGATAACAGTAATACGATAGCCTCCCTCCTAGGTTCAGAGCAAAAAACCATTGCATTGAGCTTTGATGCATTTATGGCAAGATTGTGCGATTTTGAAAATTGACAGAGCCTTTTAATATTGACGTAAATGGTCTAGCATTTCATGAAGTGTCGCATTTCATCAAATGTGTCATTATCTGTTGGCCGGATCAATGATAACAAATCGTTTAACGATATGATCAACTAAACGCGCGGCTGTTTCGTGCAATGGTCAAGCATGTTTACCCAAATCATAAAATAGTTACATAAATTACCGATAGAGGCGCAGGAAGCGCTTTGTTTACACTTCAACACGGCGGTCGGTGAGAACAAAGTTGTTTTCGAAGTAAAAATTCTAATAATTTGTTACCAGATGAGGAAGAAAGTGAGATTGAAAGAATTTAGAACTGAAAGATACTCGAGTGTTATGCGGGCCACGGAAACACCGATCAAAACGCCAAAAAGCTGTGGAATAATTCACTCATTTGAAGTCAAAATAATATGCCAGCTAAAACATTGTGTTTTTCTGAACTACTTATATTACTTTACGTATATTAAGCCCATAATTTTTATTTCATTTTTAGGTTATACGTCAAATCAATGAAAGTATGGTAACCATCCGACGTAATAGCTTAATTTGTGCTATAAAAGCTGCTTTCCAGTGACCCTGTTGAGTTACCCTGAGTAACTCGGAGTAACTAAGTAGTGCTCAGTAGCAATACCGTTCCACTGCATGTTTTGCTTTCATGCTTTTAGAGCAGTTCGGGAGTGTATCACTCTCAAACCAAAAACCGTTGGAAAGCAGCTCTGATATGTTCAACAGCTCTATTTGTGACGTATTGTACTATTTAAGACTGTATTAATATAATAATTATATTTTGATTTACTAAAGTTACTAGTTTTAATAAAAATGTTTGTTATACTTAAACAGCAATAAACCAGTTCGTAACATATGCTGGATTTACATTAAGTATTTTATTCATAAGTAGTTTTCTTACGATATGATCATTCGTGCTTGACCATATCGTAAAACGTAGAACATCAAATGATATGGTTAAATTTAGTTGGTCATTTCATCGAATTCTCTATCACTTTATGAAATGGTCAATTTTATGATATGGCCACTACCCCCTTGAATAACCGTCGTCATTTGCATTTCAGAGAAGATCAAGTTCACATGTTATCAAAATTTTCTAAATTTGTTTTTCAAAACCTTCTATATTTTCCTTTTCTATAACTTTCAAAATTTTCAAAGTTATCAAAACTTAAGAAATTCCAAGTATTCAAAATTTTCAATAGTTCCAATATTTTCAAAATCATATTTTTTTAAAGATTCTCAAAATTTCACAATTTTTTACAAGATTTTCATGATTTCCTTTTTGAAAAATACCAAAACTGGAAAAATTTTCAAATATTTGCCGTTTTCAAAATTCCAAAAACTTGTAATTCATTTTCAAAATTTTTAAGAACCCTATCAAAACGCAAAATTTACAGAATTAATATATTTACAAAATTTTTAAAATTTACGAAGGTCCCAAAATAATTAGAATTTTTGGATATATGTATTCAAATTTTTAGAATTGCCTCATTTCAAAATTTTCTAAACTTACAATTCTTGAAATTCAAACAATACTTAAAAATTGTAAGCATTTTGAAATATCTAGTCTTAACGAAGATTTCTAAATGCTTAAATTTGATAACGGTTAACTAATCGCTACAATCCCTCTTTTGGCACGATCCACCTGAATAAGCGTCACTTATGTTAGCTTTGGCTAGATGAAAATATTCTACTTCTGTTTTCAGATTCGGCTTTGGCGACTATTTGAGTATGAAGAAAAAAATCACCCTCATTATACGGACCGGGCACAGCTACCCTTCCGTAAGAGTTGAAACAGGGTAACGTGAAATCGAGCGCGATGCTAAGGGTTCGTACGAAGCGGTATGCCAGGCAGTGTGCTGTGCTCTCTGGCATCGATAAATCCCCGTCGGAGATGCCACATCACGATCTCCGGTTTCCGAAATCCCCCACGCCGTTTCAAACGATCGGCGATGCTAAGTGCTTTTTGAAAGTAGGTGGGGGAACCGGACGGATACGAATTTGAGGCTGCTGTGGTCTACCTATCAATAGTATTGTTATTGTTTGTGGCTGATAGTACAATGTCGTACCCGGAAATCAAATATCGGGCAATACATACACCGAATTTCTGGCCACATAACTTAACAAAAAGTGTTTTTGGGAGTGGAAGGCAAAACATCCGCGCAGGCAAAAGCCCAAATGACAAGGCACCACAGTTGATATAAGGATCTTGAAAAAAATTTGTTAGTTCCTATTTTAAATTGCCTAAGGTTAGTAGAACTGTGAAAACCCTCGGTTCGGTGTCAATGACATTGTTTGGTGTGTACATCAACCGGCTACTGTGCCAGTGCAGATTCAGAAACATTGTACCTGGGCCAATAACCTCACAAAAAGTACGATTTGGAAGTAGATGAGCTAACAAATGGCATGTGGTGGATATCAGTAATCTGGTTGTGATCAATATGTCAAAATATTGTTTGTGGAGCTACAAATACAAAGCCTATGTGTGTAAATATTCAGTTTCTGGGCCTAAAACCTTTTTTGAGAGTAAATGGGTCGACAAAACAGTCTTAATGATATGCAGCTTTTTGTATTAGTAGTTTTGTTTGTACCCGCAGAACCTCACAAAGACTACTTTTTAGGAGTAACCAAATGGTCCAAGAGTGAAAGATATCACTGATATAATTATCTGGGTATCAACCGCATCGTTTGAGAATGCAACTGCACTGCCGAACCAGGTAACCAGATATCAGTTCCTGGGCCCATAACCTCACAAATAGTGCAGTCTAGAGAGTATTAGGGAGATCTAAATGATAATGTTGTGATCTATGTATCAACAATATTGTTTACTGCTGTAGCTCCAATGCCGATCCATATAATAAAGTGTCCAGTTCGTAGGCCCATAAGCTCACAAGGTATCACTTCTCTGAGTAGAGGGAGGGTCAAGGAGCGTTAGAGGGATGTTAATAGCACTGTTGAAACCTGTGTATCAATTTTTTTTATATAACCTAATAACGAGTGCATTTTAGAAGTAGATCAGGCATCGAAATGGTCAGGGAGTATTAAAAATATGGCAAAGGTACTCTTGTTCCTGGATTCATAACCTAACAACGTGTATTTTGTAGTAGATGACACGCAAAGTAGTCAAAGTAAATTAGGGAATTGTCAATAATACAGGTTTTTTTCGAGTAGCAACAGAGGCTGCAGATATCACGCAGATCCAGGTATCCGGCTCCTAGGTTTGTAGCCTATATTAAGGTAGATGAGGCAACTAGGGGTTAGGGGTGATAAGGAGGTAAGAATGACTCTGTTTGGGTCTGCTTGTTTACGAATATCGGATCAAGTACCCAGTTTTTGGGCCCATAACCCACAAAATCGAGTAGTACACGGAGTATTGTGGCTTAATAGTTGGCTATTTTAGGAAGGCCATCTTCGTCAAAACAATTCGCTACACCAGTAATCAATGACACTAGGATTACTAAGTTTTCACGCACACGATTTATCCATGTTATGGTCTGTCCGGATTTTCGCCTTACCACTGTACATTATCGGCGCAGATATCTAGTAACCGGCTGACTAATTACCATTACCTACCTGGGTGTAATCCTCGAGAAATTAACCAAAGAACATCACGGTAAATGCGCAAAGCAATCAAGCCGATTGATCCCCAGGCGGTGTGCACTGTGCAGTATACATATCCATCCTGAGTGTCTGTCTGTCTGTCATCGTCAGTGCATTTACACAAGTTCCAGTCGGTGTTAGGTGTAATGGTGTAAAGTGTGCATACTCGGTCTACGGCATGTAAGCGGCCCAATGGAACGTGTTTCGGTTACAGCTATACCTCCCCTACTCTCCCGTTTCACGTCGCAATGCCTGCCGTATTGTCTGCTATTGCCTAGCAGGTTCTGAGTACTAACACAGCGGCGTAGCTATTTTTTGTCTCTATTTTTTGATGTACAGAATCGCAAAATCGATAACATTCTCAAGGAAGCAGGATCTTGGCAGCAATACAGGGTGTCCGCAAAGTTAGGGTTTTCCTTTTCAGAAACAACTACCCTTGAAATAACAAAGGTAATGTGTTGTGAAACGAGGGCGACCAAGTAAAAAAAAATAAAGGAAAAAGTACTCACTCTCCAGTTGACGAGAAGGGCTAAGTACGTCTCTGCCCGAAATCATACCGCTCCAACAGAAAATGAGATCAGCTGAAGCGCTACCGAGCAGACGCAGAAACCACATTGATGGCACATCTTCTAACAAGGAAGGCAAAATGTTGCGTAAAAAGTCTAGGTATTGCATCCCGTCCAATCGATTTGGGAGAATAAATGGTCCAATGAGCATACCTTTCACCATGCCAGCCCAAACATTCACCGAAAATGTTGAAAATGTGCCCGACGGACAGCGTGCGGATTTTCTACTGACCAAACATGAGTGTTGCGAAAGTTATTCACCCCATTACGCGTGAACGTAGATTCGGCTGTCACCAATATGCACTTCAAAAAGTCCGGATTATTGTCATGTTGATGCAACAACCACTCACAAAACCGCACTCTTGCTGGAAAATCGTCAGTTGAAGGGCTTGTACACGTTGGACGTGAAACGGATACAGCCCCTCTTCAGGCAGCGTTTGCCACACTTTAGTTTTTGATACATGCACTACTCTAGCCACGTCTCTAGTGCCTGTTGAGGGATTCTCGTCTACGCGATTACCTCTACATGCGTGACCGTAACCGTCGGTTGAAGGTTGCATACTGACCTGACACACTGACCCCGACCCAGTTCTGCCGTCGGGTTGAGACCTTGTACCAATCGGTGATGTCCCGGGTTGCGGCTACAGGACGGTATTCAGATATTTTTGATGTTGCAGGGCCCTTAAGACATTGGTGTATATGGTACTAAGAAAAATTGCTTATGTTTTCAACATCTACACGTCGTGTAAAGGAAAACCCCAACCCCTGTATTTTATAGGTGAGGTGAGGGCAGTGCTGCCAGATCAAAAATGATGGGCCGGTAAGAAAAAGCTTCTGAGTCTAACAAACAAAGCGCACGTTGTTCTTGTCTCGCCTTGTTCATGCAGCACCTTTAGGTTAAAAGGAGTAATTTATGTGTAAAGTATGACTAATAGGCACGTCGAATTACTAGGGTTAGAAGCTTATAAATATGCTACTGCAAAAAATCGCGGTACACTCTCTTAAAAACCTCAACCACCCAATTTTCAATCCCTCAAAAGACTTTCAAAAGTTATGTAAAAGTTTTGTCTATGCAATATACAGCGCTTTTCTTTGATGCCCTCCTCCTCTTTGACTTTTTGAACGGATCAATTCAAAAAATTAAAACTTGAGGTAATAAAATTGATGCATAGATACCATACTTTAGAGTAAAATTGACAGAGGAAATTGTCAAGTTCGCCGCTGGGCGCCATCTTGGAAAAAAAGTTATATGAAAACGGGGGTCTTGTGGCACACCATTTTGAAGCTCCTAGAATATGAAGTCAATACCTTTAGCTACTACAAAATGGTGGTACATTTAATAATTACTTGAACACAAACCCACTAACATGCATATCTCTACAAATAATTGTAATTCCCTGCCGCATACACAGCAACAGCGTTAAAAACTTTTCCTATTTTTTGTTGACAGTGACAAGAATATCATTACGAAAACAAACATCATTGTATGTATGTGAAGTTTGTCCTTCTACTGTATGGAGACTTTTGAAAAGCAATAAGTATCACCCATACAAAACTCAGCTAACTGAAGATGACCCTGATCGAAGAACTGCGAGACTATGACGGAAACCATTTTTGCACGGCATCCTACCTATATCCAAAATATTTGTTTTAGTGATGAATATACATTTTTTCTCAACGGTAATGTGCATAGACAAAATTGTCGTTATAGGAGTGACACCAATCCTCACATACTCATACTCAATATCCACAAAAAAATTAACGTTTAGGCTGGGATATTGGGAAATCATATTGTGGGGCCTCTATTCATCGAACAAACTTTAACCGGGGAACTGTATTTGTATATGCTAGAAAATACTATTGACCCTCTAATCACCGAAATCGTCGAAGCGATTCCTAATGAATTCGATACTGATATTGTATTCCAGCAAGATGGTGCTCCACCACACTACTACATAGAAGTTAGGAATTATTTAGATAACAATTTCCAATGTCGTTGGATTGGCCATCGAGATCCTGTGAAAAGGCCAGCTCGCTCGCCAGATTTGACACCTTCAGACTATTTTTATGGGGCTATTTGAAGCAAAAGGTGTTCGAAACTGAACCTGTTTCAATATTGGATATACCGCTGAGAATAACAAATATTTGTAGAAATATCGAAGTTGCTATGTTTGAAAATGCTCGACACGAAATTACGGACTGGCTGTTATTGTGTCAAGAAGTTCAAGGCAACCATTCCCAGCATCTTCTAAACTAAACTCAACGCATTTATTCGATTTATCAAGTTAAATGTCAATGTATTCAGTTAATTATTAAATGTACCACCATTTTGTAGTAGGTAAAGGTATTGACTTTATATTCTAGGGTTATAAAGTACTCGTCAGGAGCTTTCAAAGGATGTGCCACAAGACCCCTGTTTTCATATAATTTTTTTCCAAGATGGCTCCCAGCGGCCATCTTGACATTCTCATCTGTCAACTTTACTCTAAAATATGGTATCCATGCATAAATTTTATTACCTCAAGTTTTAATTTTTTTAATTGATCCGTTCAAAAAATCAAAGGCGAGGGGGCATCAAAGAAAAGCACTGTATATTTTTCGCTGCCACTGGACCGTTCCTGGCATAGTAGTTTCTTTGTGTGACTATTTCCCTCGTCTTAATTTCTATCAATCAAAAACGCGCAATTTTGAATTGCAAATGGTTTCTAGATGGAAAAATTGTGTGACAGCACCTGTCAGCAGTTTTTACCTGCAGCAAAACTTGACAGCTGCTGTCACCAAAAACTACAATACCTTTGATGATAAGTAATTATGATCTCCTAGGACACCAAAAAACGACGCTAAACAGTTTTTCTGATTTTATTGTCAATAAATAAGCTAGCACGAATTCTTGTTGCCACCAGCACTCGTGCTTATTGTTAAAAAAAATATTACTTTGCATTTCCGGAGAAATTAGATGCCCTTATGATATTACTTATAAAAATTTCCCGTTACCTAGTCATCTTACAAGTGATCAAAAGCAAACCTAAAAATAGAATACTGAACCACCAGTATAGATGAATTCTGTTGAACATGAAAAAGTAAAAATTAAGAGGATTATAAAGATTATACTGTGAAGACGGTGTGGAACGTAACTTCAAAAGTATTAATGGAAAAATATCAGGAGGAATATACTACTAAATTTAATTCTTTCACTGACACTGAATGTAAAACAGCCCGCGATTCAAAAAATGCTAAAAGAAAGAAGTTACGAGGGATGTCTTTCAAGTTTTGCATATAGAAACATAGTAGGCCGCGCGGATCGAACGTCAGTACTGAATCTTAACCTCACTCTTTAGTAAACTTGAATTCAAAGTTTCACAACAATACGTGGATTTTTAAGTGTCACCAAGTCATTAGCCCTGGATAGTAATATACCTTGATTTGGTTTGTCAAATTCTTACTTATATACTAGGATTGCCCTGAAAATGCGATTTGGAGGTGTGACCGGCAGGTTTCCCTGTTCTAAAAAATCTACCTCGTTCCCTACGATAGCGTTAGCTAAACTGACTTTTTTGAATAATGCCGGATAGCCTTGACAAAAATTCTTCGGCTATTGTTTCTCCTATATTATAGTTATAATCTATTTACTTTTTGTATGTTTGTACTTGAGGAATTGTATAAAGTGAAGCTGGTGTCACAAAATATATATGAGAAATTACTGAAAGAGTAGCTGTTGCCAATCACTAAATAATGAAAACTTAACAAAGAAAAACATTGCAAGTGTTTTGATGATTTGATGAAATGGTCGTTGAGCTTTATTTAAATATAATGTTGGACGACGATATTTTGGGTGGACCTTCCGACGTAGTCCAAATCGACGAATCGAGGTTAGAAATTTTATATGCAATTTTCGCTGGTGCCTTTTGTATTTTTTATATCTGGTGCATTTTCCACTGTTTAGACACATACTGTTCAGAATTTTGATCTGATTTTCAGTGAAAAGAAGGGACAACTTCTAGTAAAACAAGCCATTTACAATAAATTAAGACTTTTATTTTGCAAATAACCTCATTCCTTATTACGTATTTCTCCCAAAAAAGTACAACTTGGCAACAGTGGCCATCATTTATCTTATCTGTCAAGAAATGGATGTTATAAAATGGTTATTGAGAATTGTTTGAACAGTACGTTATTTAAGTTATATTTCAATAGCAAGCTCGAATACATCAACAAGTAGTGCACCAGACTCCAAAATTACTAATTTTTACTGTGTTTTCAACTGCAATACATGCAATTTTAAGTTTCGATAATTTCTGTGTCATTTTGATTTGTCAATTTCGGTAAAAAACCGCATTCGATTATTTTCATATTTTAACAAAATGTGAAAATAAACACATGCAATTTTTAGACAACACGCTTTCATGAAAAATTATCGGTAATTTTGTTGCACTTGTGTAATTACTTTCGAAAATTTCATCAAAATTTAAGCCGTACTCTCCAAACTATGAGTTATATTGGTCCAGGGATTAGCAATCAGACAGAAAGCCAAGGAGACCGATGGAAATGTTTCTTCATGCCTGAACTCGGTATCCCTACTGAGCGGGGGCGTGGCAAATGCTTGTTCCGGAAGTTGTTGTATCCAGTATACAACTTCTTCCCGTTCAAGTGATTGTACACTCGTTAAGGAATACCTCGGTACCGATTGCCGGGTGGCGGTACAAGTCCGTCAAAGGGCCACTTTAGGTCTATTTAACATCATTAACATGCAAGAAGAAGGTGGTAGACAAGGACCAGTCGACCCAGGCGGTACCACCTGTTAGCTTTTCCCAGGGTGTCTTATAAACGTCCTCATGCTTCCACACCTAAGCTATGCAGTCAATTATCTTCTAAAACAAAGAAATTAATGATGATGGATCCCTCGAGCACTAATAGCTCTGGACGTAAACGCACTCCACTCCCGGAATGTCCGGGTGGAGGGTGAGCTCGAGGGAACAACATCGAAGATGGAATTTGTTTTACGAACATCTCTGGGATTAACGGCAACATTAATGCTGTTCATCACTGCCTGAAATTCAGTCGTCCCGCCATGCTTTTCTTGGCGGAGACAATAATCTCAGAGTCTGCACCGACTAACCATCTTAACTTCCCAAACGACGAGGTGCACTCCAATCTGAGAAAGAACGACGGAGTTGTGGCTTTTGTCCGCAGCAGTCTTCCCTGCTCCAGAGATGTTTCTTTTTAATCTGACCGGAAGGGCATGCTGTGGCTTCGCCTCAACTCCAAAACATCACCCAAATTTATTTGCTGCCTTTATCGCTCTTCCTCGGACCATAACTGGGATGACCTACTTGAATACCTCGCGTCAAGATCGACTTCCTGAACATCAATCACCCTTTGGTTGTGCTCAAACAAGACCGATGCAACAGGTCGTGCAGTCGAAGCGTACGCTCTTACTCAAGTGCCCATCCCAAAAAAGGACCTAAGACCGACCTTTGCAACTACAGGCCTGTAGCTCAGCTTTCTGTTATCAGTAAGGTGATGGAGAGGTGCATAAATCGCGAGGTTTCTGGACTACAAACGTCATAGCTTGATTAGCGACAGGCAGTATGGTTTCCGGCACCAACGATTCACAGGGGATATCCTAGGTTACATCACGCAATTGTGGAGTAAGCTCATCCAGTCTTATGGTGAGGTTCATGTCGTCGCTCTTGACATCACGAAAGCGTTCGATCAGCTGTAGCACGCTGCCCTCTTAAGCAAACTTCCATCCTATGGCCTCCCAGAAAAGCTTTGCAGATGGGTGGCTGACTTTATCTCTAGCCGCAAGATATCCGTCGTAATTGACGGGTTCTCCTCTTCATCCTACAATGTCAACGCGAGAGTTCCCCAGGGATCGATCTTGGCTTCGACACTGTTTCTCTTACATATCAACGACCTCCTTTCCTACACGATCAACCCAATCCACAGCTTGGCTGATGACAGCACTCTACATGCAGGAATTCAGAGTGACAAGCCGATCTCTGCCGCTGATCTAGAAAAATGAAGACTAGCGACGACTTCCTCTCTGACAAAAGACCTGGAGGCTATCACTGCTTGGGGACGCAACAATCTTGTACACTTCAATGCTTCCAAAACACTTTGACGAACAAAAAGCGTCCTAGCGCTCATCCGGTTTCGATTGAACGCCGAGTTCTGCCAAAGAACCATTCATTTCGGCTGGTCGGAGTCCAGATTACCGAGGACCTGATCTGGCACGAACACGTCTCGTCAATAGCTGCAGCTGTTGAGAAAAAGCTAGGCTATTTGTTTAGGGCTAAGAAGTACTTTTCTCCGCACGACCTTCTCATTCTATACAAGGCCCAGATAAGGCCTATCATCGAATATTGCTCACACTTTTGGAGTGCTACCACCCCGACTACATTATCCATGTTTGATGCTGTCCAGAGGAGGGCGGTCCGTCTGATCGATGACTCTTCTCTAACAGACAGTCTCGGGACTCTTTCGAGCCTTCGACGATCTAGCTCTTTTCTACCGCTATACCAACGGGCTTTGCTCCTCAGAGCTCTCTTCCATGATGCCGCCGCGCGATGCGCCTGCCAGCCAAACCCGCCTGACTTTGGCGTCCCATCCTAACCGTGTCTAATTTCGTACATCCAGAACTGGCCGATACGATCGCTCCTTTGTCACGAGGGTGTCGAGATTGTGGAACAATCTACCAGAGGAAGCTTTGCCCAGTTCTACTAACCTTAGGCAGTACAAAAATCGTAATAACAAAATTTCTTTGGGATCATCATAGCAGCCGCGGTGTTCCGGCATTTACGCTCCGCCTGCGCGGCTGCTTCGATATATATATATATATATATATATATACGTATATATATATATAAAAGAGTAATGCCTTGCAACTATTCTATTTCAACTGGAAAAGCAAAATTGGTCAAAAGAACTCTGCCATAATCGTAACATTTTATACCTATATGATTTAATACTCCAAAATCACCATACTTAACGCACGGTTTCTGATAACACGTCTGATGCTGAAATTTGCAATACACAACGCATTGGCACGTTAGCACCCCACGGTCATCAAGATAGCAAGAGGCCACCACATAAACGTAATACGCCATCGAAATACTCGTTTTCATTGTTTCAAGCTTCACCACATCTTTTATATGACCATGACTATTTGGCTGTTTTAATTAAGATTAGAAATAATAGCCTCATTCTATTGTCAAATTAGAACTTCATAAAAACTACGTTACGTGAGTTTCGTTAAAAAAAGACAACAGCTTCTACAACTTCAAATAATTCGCAGTCCTCCAGCCGATTACATAACTGTTTACCATGATGAAACAGCATTGTCTGCACGCAAATGCAGATGGAAACTAATACATTTATCCTCTCTCAATTTCCTGCATTTCTCAAATATTCCTTAATTTCAAATTGTATTCAGCGAAACGAAGTTGACGTTTACTCTGGGATTTATTGTATACGTCCTCCATAATTGGACGAAAAATGTACCAAGAATATGCCGCCAAGGCATTGCTAAAGAAGCGGAAAATATCTTCTCATTTTTCTCTACAGAGGGTAATATCTTCGTGTTCTGTTAGTTCGCACTTCAGTTGAGAGTTGACGGGAGTCTTTCTTTCACATAAAGTATTAATGAATCACATGGCCAAACTTCAAAAGAATATTCCTTCATAAGTCCGATTTTACTATAAACAAGTTAATTGATCCGCGGGTCAAAATTGACCTATTACTATGAGTTGTGGTGTGTCTCTAGGTCCAAAATGAATATGAGCATAACATTTACTTTATAATATTATATGTCAACAATCAATTCTATCCTGTATAGTGATTCCTTTGTTCTATTCCATTTTGAAGAACTTTTAATTTCAAGAACCCGATGTACGCAGGAATTGATACTGGAAACCCTCTTCTGATGTTCAGGCCTGTCACCTCAAAGTTCGTTGAACGACGAGACGTCTTGGCAGATCAGGAATTGCAATGCGAGCAGCGATAAAATTCTCATAAATAAATATACACATTATATATCAGGAAGGCCATGGACGGAGGACGGTTCGGTGCTAATGCTTTCGATACAACTTTTCTGATTGCTTCGTGACGATCAAATTAATGGAGAGCGACGGTATATAAAAGTTGGAGATCGTAAAATTCAATATGTAGCAGACACCATGGCGTTTCATTCGTATACTTTGCTGCTTACTTATTTTTTGAAATATCATTCCATGTACTGAAACAGCTTCACGCCGCGGGTACCGTAGAGAGGTTAAGAAATTCCCATAGCTTATAATGAACAAATTCAATATTTCTGATCAAATTGATGTAATTATACGGATACTGATTCTCTGATATATTAGGCAAGTTCAGTCAGTGTTAGGTCAAAACATCAAATGGTCATCATACCTTTCAGCAGAAAGAGAAAACTGTATGAGATTAAACCTCCAACAATCCAAGGTAAAAATGTAAAGGAGGCGAAATATCTAGGAATCATCTTAGATAAAGCACTAAACTGGAATTCGCATCTGGAAGCAGTCCTTAGGGGTGCAAGGATCACGCTATGGAACATCCGAAGGGTCTGTGGAAAGAACTGGGAAATGAATCATAAACAAATGTTTTGGCTTTATACCATGGTTATTAGTTCTATGACGACCTATGTATATGTAGCTTGGTGAACTCTCCAAGCCAAACTGAGCGCAATACAGAGAGAAGAAGCTTGTTTGTATGATAACCACTGGTGCCTTTCGTACCACACCTTCTGCAGCTATGGAGGTCCTTCTTAATTTACCCTCCTTGCACATATACCTGAAGGGCGAGGCAAGAAGGACATCTTATAGACTACATCATGTGGTAAATGGTATAATGGACAATGTCACTATCGAGAAGACGGACATGCTGGTGAACTTACAAACCCACTCAAGTCTGGGAGTGCCTTCTGATATAATGCCAAAGATAACAAGGTATGCTAAACCCTACTCAGTGACAATTCCACCCAGGAATGAGTGTGAGCAGCAAGTTAACCTGATAAGGATACACAGATGGCTCCAAGACCGAGATAGGTGTTGGAGCTGGTATCTTCGTGCCGAATCTAAAGACTAAAAAATCTGTTAGCCTAGGAACCTGGGCATCGATCATCCAGACAGAGCTATATTCTATAGAACTGAAGATCCATTAATACTGGGAGGGATTAGCACGGTTAACCCATGCTAAGGCAACTATACCAATCTTGACAAAGAAAACAAACAGACTCTTTGCTACGGCTGAACAGGAATATCCTTAAAGCTCTAGTGGAGGGAGAGGAAAAGGTCTTACATGTATTATGCAGATGCCCTGCAATTGCCAGAATCAGGTACAACATACTTGGAGACGTAGTACTCCAAGCAGAAGACCTGAAGGGTATTTCTCCAAAAAAGTTAATTGGCTTCCTCAGGAGGTGGGAGCAATTGGGGAAAATATAAATAGGTGTGAACCACAATAGACCAAAGAGTCGCAGTGGAGGGTCTTCATTGATGTACTCACAAGGAACCTAACCTAACCTAGGTCAAAACAAAAGATTTTTACATATCTTGGATAATCTTTAAAGAATAATATAGGGTTCATCATCATTAAGCTCTTTCCAACGTGATGTATATGTGTCTATTCAATTTTTATGAAACGTCTTATCTCCAAGTGCGAAAAGTTGATCCAGTGCTTGTTAGGTATCATCTTCGTATTTAAATTTTTTACCTTACAGGAATGCTTGTATCGACAAAAATAGGTGATAGTCGTAGGATGGTAGGTCAGGAGAATATGGGGAATGTCAGGCAATTTCTCGCTCAAGCTGCGATTTTTGACGGGTCTTCAACGTAGTATGTAGGCTGGCATTATAATGCAGTACTACAATTGTCCTTTCTAACAACTATGAATTTTTTTATTAGGTTGCTGTCCTAACAATGCTTCCCTTGATTCAACTTCTCATTCGGTTTCAACATCGCGTATGTAGTGTATCGCATACTCTTTAACTTTACTAGTATTCTCACTGGCCCGGTTTTATCTTCTTTTTTTTATACTCCAGCTACTATGGAGGCATAAGGCCTAAACACCCAATGGGGTACCCTGGGACTATAGGGGGATACACGGGAAAGGGGGGACGCCACACGGACTCTGGCGAGGGAACACGAGTACATGCAACATGCACAAATTCTGCTCCCGCCTATGAGATCCGCCGGGTGGTACCTCCGCGTTCGACCGTCTACCACCTACGGCTAATCACAACATCCATAGCCAAGAGAAAAATTTCTCTTGGGACGGGATTCGAACCCGCACAGCGCACGGCGACTAATCAGGAGATCGAAGAGTATACCACTGCGGCCACCACTGCTGCCTGTTTCATCACGAATATGGATCCAAACATCAACCACACGGCAAACTCCACACCACAATTAGTACCTTGTGGATCGTTACTTCTATAAAGTCATTGGAATGAGAAGCATTAGTGCTAGGTCCCGTATTTTTATAGCGGCTATCCTCTAATCCGAGGGGTACTGTTCCTTTCAAACATATTAAATACACCTTGATTCCATTGGAACGACTCGCTTAGAACCTAACCATCTATATCACATACTGTCTTGATGGTAATACACATTAGGCTTGACCAAAAAATCGAATAGTGGAATAGTGCGCAAAAGTTGCATTTTGTTATTCCAAGAAAAATGTATATGAACAGTTTCTCGATTGTAATGCATCTTCTGCCCCCTACCAGAACCCAAAAATGAAAAAAAAATGAAACTCGAACTTTGGAATTGCAATCGGGAATATGGCGTGGAAGTTTCCTTACCTTACCTCGATCAAAATATTTATTTATAGTTTCTCCATCGCATTACGTTTTCTGCCCCCTACCGGAATGCAAAATTGAAAATAAAACGAAAATACGAATTTTTCGATGGAATGAGTTTTATTTGCATTTACTAGTGTAAACGTTACCTAGACAATCAGGACGTCTTCTTATCAGTAAGGAAAGCAAATAGTCATTCTGACAGGTCATAGTTATTTTCTTGAATGAAGTCAACTATACTTCGAAGTAGGTCTTTCTCGAGGGACAGCCATCTTTGTCTGCGAGGACGAATCCTCTAGGGTTGGAGGCCCACGTGGGGGATCTGCGGCCGTGGGAAGGTGCAAGGCTCATTACGATGAGCTTTGATGGCCTAGTTCCCGGGTCCCAACCTGGGAAACGAGGTCATCATGAGGAGACTCAGGAGGCACAATCCTGGCACTTTTCGCAGCGCGTGGAGGCTACTTGAAAGGAAGGAGGAACACAAAGGTGTCCGACTTGTCCTCTCAGTTGATTCCATAAGCTGGAAGGTAATCGAAGGTAACGACAACAGGCGGTGTTGAGGTGGAAGTTCGGGGGTGTTTGCACTCCTGAGCAAGAAGAAAAAAATTGGGGCGACACCAGCTGGAACTGGCCTGGCTCCAAACCAGGAGTCGGACCAGCCCAGACCGACGAGAGCTGTGGCAGTAGACCAGGCTCCTTCACAGGGGATGGGTCGGCCGGGGCAGCTCTTGCTGGAACCACCGGAGGTTACGGACGTGGAGGCGGCGGGTCCAGCGGGATATCCGCAGAAAACATCGCGGCTGGCCCTGCGATGGATCTGGTCCCAGAGGTCAATGATGGCGACTCGGGCGAGGACGGAATCCTGAACCGAGTCCGAGAACTCCTCCGTGGAAGCGGAGATGAAGGCGGCTGCGACAGTGAAGACTGCGGCGGCGACGGCGGTACGCCTGAATAGGAGACACTTACCGTCATTAGGGAATGTGTAGGAGGGGCCTCTCAACACCCATGGTCTTAATTTCATTCAAATTAACTTACAACACTGCATAGCGGCTTCGAGGGCATTTACTCAGGAGATCACTCGAGGCCCCCATGACGTGTCTCTCATCCAGGAACCCTGGCTGAGAAACGGTTCAGTAAACGGGCTTTGTACCGAGCTATACGCTTTTTAGCGATACTCCGGACACTAAGCCCAGAGCTTGCGTAATGACTTCCGTTAACACATGGCAACTTAAAGAATTTACCTTTAGAGACTTAGTTGCAGTCAGAATTAGATATAAGAAGGAAGGCAGTGACAGCGACTTGGTCGTATGTTCGGCTTACCTTCCTTACGATTTAAGAGAGCCTCCTCCGTCCAAGGAAATGGGGGACCTTGTCGCATTCTGTAGGGATTCTGGACTCGACCTCGTGATTGGATGCGACAGCAATGCCCATCACTTTATGTGGGGCAGCTCGAACACCAACAGATGGGGCGAAGACCTCATGGAGTTCCTAGGGCATCGAACCTTGTCGGTAACATGCCCACTTTCAGCAATAGTGTAAGAGAAGAGGTTATCGACGTAACACTGAGCACGCTTAACTTAGCTCAGGACATCAGGGACTGGAAAGTGTCTCTAACCCCCTCTCTATCGGATCACAGGTATATACTGTTTAAGACTGATGGAGAGATTCCGGATAAATATGCTCGGAATCCTAGGCATACTAGATAGGGGTCCTTTAGGGCAGACATTGACAGTAAGCTCGGAGCGGTCCCATACAGACTTTGTAGGGGCTCTGACACAGAAGCAACTGTCGAGTCTCTGAGCAGGGACTTGACGGCTGCATATGAGGAAAACTGCCCGTTACGCAAAGTTCAAGGTAAGGGCAAGGCAACCGTCTGGACCAAAGAATTAGAGGATAGAACTCGAGCGGTGCACAAACTTCTTAGCAGAGTTAAGCACAGGAGAAGTTCTCCTCTATGGGAAGACTACAAAAAGGCATTGCAGGAGTACAAAAAGGAGATTAGAAAGGCCTCCAGAGAATCCTGGAGGTACTTCTGTCAGTCCATAAACGACATTCCTGCTACTGCGAGAATACACAGGGTCCTATGCAAAGACATTAAAGCAAGATTGGGATCTCTGCATGATCCCTCGGGGGGGAATACTACTTCTGAGGAAGGTACTCTGAGGCTTCTGATGGATACGCACTTTCCCGGTTCCACAGTAGCGCGATCAATCACAGAGTGCATGCAGTTGCGCAGGCCCTCAATGGGAGGACTGGCGCACGGCTAGGGAGATTGTCACCTTCGAAAGGCCGGTATGGGCAGTAGATGAGTTTGCTCCATAGAAAAGTCCAGGCCTGGACGGCGTATTTCCGGCCATGTTACAGCAGGGACGGAGTTCGGTTGTTCCTCACCTGTTGAATATGTTTCGAGCATGTGTGGCCACGGGCTTCACACCTAGAAGCTGGCGGCAGGCTAAAGTGGTATTCATTCCTAAACCGGGCCGAGCTAAATATACTGGCCCGAAGAATTTTCGTCCGATTACTCTTTCATCTTTTGTGCTTAAGGCACTGGAAATGATAGTTGATAGATACTTAAGGGATGGCCCGCTGGAAAGGTGTGTCATTCATGCAAATCAGTTTGCATACCAAGCTGGAAAGTCGACTGATCTGGCCTTACACAATCTGGTCGGTAGGCTGCAGAAGACTCTAGATCAGCGAGAAGTTTTTGGTCATTGAAGGTGCATTTAATTGCACCACAACCGAGTCTATCAGACATACCTTGGTTAGACACGGGGTTGGATCAATCCTAATAGATTGGGTCCTATCTACTCTGGAGGGTCGGGTATCAACAGCTATGCTAAATGACGTAAGCTGCAGCGTGAGCGTAGCTAGAGGCTGCCCTCAGGTTGGAGTTCTGTCACCCCTACTGTGGTGTATCGTGGTGAACGAACTCCTCGTTAGGCTCAGCAGTATGGGTTTCTACCTGCAAGCCTATGCTGATGACGTAAGCATAGTAGTTAGGGGGCGTTTTTGTAGAAGAGTCTCGGAAATTATGCAGGGCGCTCTGCGCTCTGTGGAATCGTGGTGTCTATCTTTCTGTTAATGCTGAAAAGACCGAGCTGATCCTATTCACTAGAAGAAGAAGGCTTGACGGGCTGGTCTTGCCGACCGTCTTTGGGACTAGATTAATTTTGTCTCAGTCAATGAAATATCTGGGAATTATCCTGGATTGCAAACTGAACTGGAGAGAGCATGTTGAATACAAGGTTAGCAAGGCTCGCAATTCGATGTGGGCCTGCAGACGGTGTAAGGTGGGGGCTTAAACCCAAAGTGGTATACTGGCTCTACACGACGATAGTACGTCCATCTTTCTTGTACGGCTCGCTGGTCTGGTGGCCTTGCATTAGAACTGAGACAACTAAGGCCAAACTCAATAAAATACAGCGTTTGGCCTGTATTAGTGTTACAAGCGCAGTGCGAACAACGCCATTGGGTGCAATGGAAGCTCTGTTGGATCTCCCACCGTTGGATCTGGTGATCCGTGGTGAAGCGAGAGTAGTCACTCATCGACTGTGGAGTCAGTGCAGCTGGGCTTTCTTGAATCCTGTCAAGGGGCATACTGCCATCTTAGTCGAATTGCAAAGGGAGGACCCCGTCCTTCTAAGCAGGGGTGATCGTATCACCACTAAATATCGCTTCAACCGCAAGTTTATTGTGGAGTATCCAACGAAGGAGGAGTGGGACGCCGGTAGCCGGGGAGTCTCCGGAGTGAGCGGGCAGGTCTGGTACACGGACGGCTCGGTCACCGAATAGGGCTCAGGTGCTGGGGTCTCTGGCCCTAGAACTAGGCTATCTCTGCCTCTCGGTGGATTCACCACTATTTTCCAGGCGGAAATCTTTGCGATTCTGGCTTGTGTGTATCACATTCTGGAGGAGGGTGGGCCTAGGAGAAGAATAACAATCTTATCCGACAGCCAGGCTGCAATGAAAGCACTAAGTGCCTGTAAGATTACTTCGAGTCTTGGATTGCAGTGCAGGGAGGCTCTGGATTGCCTCGCAGCGAGGCATCCGGTATCGTTAATATGGGTACCGGGACACGCTGGGATAGGGGGCAATGAGGCGGCGGACACTGTCGAAGACAGGATCAGCCAGCAAGCTCGTTGGTCCTGAGCCAGCTCTAGGAGTGACCGCGCAGAATGCTAGGAGGAAAATGGAGACGTGGGTTGCAAGACAATAGTCTCAAATGGAGAAGTATCTCCAGACATCTCCGCCAGGCACGGGAACTCATTGAAGGGCCCAGTGCTAAGGATGGACGCTTCTGCCTATCTCTGGATAGAGCCAACCTAAGGTTGCTGGTGGGACTGTTGTCTGGCCATAACACGTTAAGGCGTCACCTGCACGTGATGGGGCTGAGGATCCCTTATGTGAACGCTGCGAGGTAGAGGAAGAGACCTTGGCGCACGTTTTGTGTCGTTGTGAAGCTCTGAGCTACTATAGGCAGACTATTACTTTGGACCCTCAGGACGTCAAGGAGCTTGGACTCAAGGCGATTCTCAACTTCGCTAAAAGGGCGAGGCTTGTGATCTAAGGATTGTAGAGGTGCATAAGGGCCCGCTTAAGCGGCCTATGCACTTGTTCCTTATGGTGGCCGGAATGCCTCTAATTCAAGATTCATTCATTCATTCAGGTCTTTCGCTGATCCAGAAGAAGGCACTGCATGACCTAGAAACACCGAACCTGGCTCTTGTAGCAAAGTAATAAGTTCTTCAACTAACGTTATTCTATGAAGTCTGCCATCTTTTTCTTTATTATTCAATGTCTTTTCGACACCATCAAAATAAATTGCTTTCATAGGTTGATACTTTATGGAATTCACAATTGTATTTCTTATATTCTCTCTAGCTATTCTTAACTTATTTTTGTCTATTATTTGCACTGAGCTTTCTTCTGTTATTGATCCAACATCTTGTAAAACACCTGTATCTACCATGTCTGCGGATCTGTCTGATAATCCATATCTCTCAGAAACTTTATCAAGCGTAGGTAGTTTGAGTGTATTATTTTTAGGAGTTTTTATCTCGTTCTTTGGAAGTAGACGGTATTTGATAGGCTGTATCGAAGTTGACGAAAGAAGAAACTGACATATCAGCTAATATCCCCGAAGGAGTCTTAGATCGTTTTTCAGGGCAAAAACTATTATGCGATTTTTTTCTTCTTACTGATTCTCAATTCTTTTATACTTATTCACTATTTTCCTTCACATCGAGACGTCCTATGAATGTTTGTCTAGAACCTGTTTGATCTATGAGAAATGCGCGTTCTTTTGGAGGTACCTGTAAAAATACTCATCTGTTATCATCAGTATGCTCAAAATTCCTGGAACTGTTGACTCTTTTCCACAATCTAGTGGTTTTAGGGTTTACCTTATTCATAAATAGCAATTCAGAACATCTTGTGTAGGAAGAATATCATCTTTGAAATCTGCCAGTGATCCAACTAAAGGACGCTCGGTATCTCGTCTTGTGTAACACGATTTTGAGAAACTCATAACTTGATTAATTGTTGAACTTTTTATTCAAACTCTGAAAAGTCATAGACTCGTCAACCGACACAAAAATACTAAACTGTCACGTTTGTCCAACCTAAGCATGAGTTGGTCCAACCTAAGCCTGAGTTCAAAATTCGCACGCGCCTGGTAACCGGCGTGGCTTCCTAACGCGAGGTCAGGTGACATAAATACTAGACATAGTAGTATTCAGACAAATTTGCCATTAAAAGCAGACAGATTATGAAAAAATTTACTTTGAATGTTTACTTGTGTCAGAAACGTACATTAAGAATGTTGGTTACAAGGTTATAGCACATTCAAGGCTCGGTAGGGGGCAGAAGACTCGATGCAATAAAAATACTGTAGATAAATATTTTGACCGAAATAGGAAAAGATACTATTGTTTGCTATTCCAAAACAGAATTCAAAATTCCAATTTATGTTTTTTTTAACTTTGAGTTCTGGTAGGGGGCAGAAGACATGTTGCAATCAAAAGACATAAATAAATATTTTTGTTAGAATAAGAAAAGGCACCTTTTGTGCTCTATTCCAAAACGAAATTCTAGATTTCTTGAAAAAAACGTTTTTTCGGCCCAGCCTGCGGAGCGTACAAGTACGATGGCTCCTTATTTCCTAGGGTGTGGAGAATGTGGAAAGGCATTCTACTAATTACTGCAGTTGCTGTAATCGGCGCTTAGGCTTTGCCTTCGCGGCCGCTTGAGTATAAAAATGCCGATGTACCATAAATTACGCGTGTATGACGAAGGCATTTAAGCTGTCATTAGTCGTATGAAGACGAGCGATAATAGGTGAGGATTCACAGAGCCAGTGAGATGATTAAGTGGGCCCAGTCGGGTTGAAATAATGCCACCGTTGCTCAGGAGCTGCGCTGAAGCTCAGCTGCAGCAGTGAATTATTCCGGTCTGGAATTATAGATGCGTCAATCCAGGCGGAACATATGTCTGGAGTGTTTGTGGGTGAGTTAAGTGCGGATAGATGAGATGAAGGTACAGGGTTATTGCAAACTAACGTTGGAATGCCTTAAAATGTCTCAGGAGCGCGTTCAGATCGAAACGTCCAGAGAAGTAGGTCCGCCGGTAGAGGACAACCTTGAAGCATATATTGGCATGCTGTTGAATCCAAACGCTGGAGCAGAAATGTCAAATGCTGAACTATCAAGGCGCACCCATACACAAACGGAACTTCAAAGAACACACAAGAATACCTTGGCCACATGCGGGGCTCTTTTGCTCATCTATCTTCTCTACTATTCTCTATAGCTGAAGCCCCACAGTCTTGGCGAAGATGATTATGGCCTTGAGCTCTTACTCCTCGACATTCTGGAGATCCAAAATATTGGACACCAGTGTAGTCTGCCGGCAGTATCCCAGAGCCACGCTGCGACACATAGCACGCGCCTCCTCTACTCCGCAGTGCATACACTTGTATATAACGTCTCAGCAGTCCTACCAACCTTAGGTTGAGCCTGTTCGGAGATAAACAAAAACGCCTATCTTCATCACTAGGCACTGCAATGAGCTCTGGTGTCTGTCCGAGATGTCGAGAGATACTTCTCCATTTCAGAGTGTGTCTTAATTCCCCCTCCTCTCCGTCATTTCCCTTTACCCCAGCGTATTCCGGTACTAACGATATCAGATGCCTCACTGCTAAACTTTCCAGAGCTTTCCTGCATTGTAACACAACGCTCGATGTAGCCTTGTAGGCACTTAGTGCCTTGACTGTTATCTGGTAACAAAAAAGCCGGACGGATGGCAACCCTACCCAGATAACTTCTAGCCACTAGGATCCCATGCCTCTCTCGTCGAATATTCCACGTCGAATTTGCGGTTAAAACGAAACTTATGAGTGATTATATCACCCTTGCCCAGAAGAACTGGATACTCCCGTTGCAACTCGACTAAGATGGCAGTGTAGCGTTTGACATGTCACTATACTAATACAAGCCAAGCACTGAATTTTGTTCAGATTGGGTTTAGTTGTCTCGGTTCTAATGCATGGTCACCAAACTATATCAATGCGTTTTGCCTGCTATGTCAACGGGCTTTAAGTATAAAGTTCTCTTCTAAGATCGCCATCCCATCCTGACCGTTTCAAACTTCGGACATCCAGAACTGGCCGGTTCTACCGCTCCTTCGTCACTTGGGTGTAGAAACTGTGGAACAATCTGCCCGGTAGTGCTGCTGGTACCATCACAGGATGCTCCTTTATTTCCGCGGTCAGTAAAATTGACCCACGCTAAATCGGTCCAGACTCTAGTACGGGACACTCTTATTGCAGTTTGACTAAGATGCAAGTGTAGGCTTGGTCGGATTCATACAGATCCAGCTGCTCTGACTTCACAGTCAATGTGCGATGACCCTCCCCTCCCCGCCATCAGATCCAAGTTCCAACAGATCTTACATTCAAGCTTTGCTCCTCGGAGCCCCTCACCCTGATGTCGCCGCTGCCATCCTAAACGTGTCGAACTTCTTACATCCCGAACCGGGATGTGGACAGTGTGAAACAAACTGCATGTTAAAGCTTTTCCTTGTTCTACCAACGTTAGACAGTTCAAAAAATGGACTAACAAATGTCTTCAAGCCACTTATAGCAGGTACGGTGGCTAAGTGGCTAAGTATTTAAGTTTCTGCCTACGCCGCTGATTCGGTATACAAAAAACAAAAAGCGATACAAGAAAATGGATGTACCACCGTCGTACTATCGTGACCTTGATGGCTGCCCCTAGACTGCAAGACAAGACAGCAGCGAATGAAGAGCCCTAATCTGTGTCATTCATTCAGGCAGAGTTTTATCCTGCGAGTCGTCGTGAAGCCGTAGGTAATCTGAATTTGCATCATTTACTTTTACGATACTCGCTCGTAATGAAAGTAGTAAAATCCGTAAAACGATTTACAGCTTCGTTATACGCTACCTTAAGCATATTTCCACTACTACTTGCCTACCGGTACTAATTTGATTTTACGCCCTCATTGGCGTGCCTCAACTACCTGTGAGAAGTTGAGGTCATCTGTGCTCGATCTGTCCTGATATGATCTCGTATCGTAGCTTACAGTCCGGAAAGTAATAGGACTGAGTCGATTTAAAAAAAATTATTGAGCCAATCGTTACAATTCTTTAAAAACTTTCAAAATAAGCTCCTTCTGCGTCGATGCAGCGCTGCCAGCGCGATTTCCAAGCATTGAAGGCGTCACGGAAGGCATTCTTCGGAATAGCCTTGAGAGCCGCGGTGCATGCTGCTTGGATTCCCTCTGCCTTCTCAAAATGCTTGCCTTTCATCGAGGAAACAAAAAAAAGTCCGGGGGGGTCACATCTGGGCTGTAGAGCGGCTGCGGAAGCGTTGGGATGCCGGCCTTGGTCAGGTAGCTGTTCACCAGAAAGGCGGTTGTGAGCCGGGGCGTTGTCGTGGTGCAACTTCCAGTCGGCTGCGATGTCTTGTCGGACCCGACTTACCCTTCGTTTCAGTCTCCTCAGCACTTCCACGTAAAACTTAGCGTTGACGGTTTGACCAGGAGGAACAACTTCATGGTGGACGCCGCCTTTGATGTCAAAAAAGACAATGAGCATCGTTTTCACTTTGGATTTGCTCATTCTTCCATTTTCTGGGCGAGGAGACGCCGTCGTGTGCCACTCGGAAGATTGCCTCTTTGTCTCGGGATCATACCCAAAGATCCACGACTCGTCAGCTGTGATTACGTTATTCAAAAATTAGGGGTCACTTTCACACATGTTCAAATTTTCTTGGCACACTTCCACTCGCTGCAATTTCTGGTCGTCAGTGAGCACTTTTGGGACCATCTTCGCGCACACCTTGCGTATGTTCAAATGCTGTGTCATAAGTCACAATGTCATGAACCACAGATTTGGGTAAATTTAACATCTGGGCAATTAAACGAATTCTTAGTCGACGGTCTGAGTTCAAAACTTTGCGCACACGAGTCACATTATCGGTGTTTGTCGAAGTCGAAGGTCTTCAATCACGGTCTTCATCAGCGACCTCTTCCCGGCCCTTCAAAAAGACCTGGTGCCACCGAAACACACCACTTCTTGGTATAGCAACACCTGGGTAAGCCTGCTTGATCATATCAAACGTGTTTGTCGCAGATTTACCGAGTTTCACACAGAATTTAATCGCGTACCTCTGCTCTAACGAACGCTGCATTTTCGGCTTGCACCACTCACAGAAACACGTCGCGCGAAAATGCCTGTCCTGACTCTCCAAGTGCTTGGAGACAACTGACCAGCCGCTCATTCGTTAGCTAGGAATGCCCTCTACCGAACCCAGTCGGTGCGCGCAGGCTCCGAAGTACAGTCATGGCGGAAGAAAATGAGTCCTATTACTTTCCGGGCAAACCCTGTAGGTACTAGATAGTACTCCATCTTAGACCCACCTGCTTTTTGTTCATTTTATTTTAGGCCTACCGCGAAGTTCTGTCCGTATTTAAGTCAAAACAAAATGAGATTTTTTTTATACTTAAGTTTAATGAATAATATAAGATCTTTTTCCCAAAGGAGAATCTTGCAACAACAAAAATAGGTAATCATAAGAGGGTGCTAGCTCTGGAGAGTATGGTGAATGTCACAAATTTTCTAGGTCAAGGTCTGCGAGGAATGGGAAGCAGGTTTTCCCGGTTCTCAATACGCTTTTCCGTTACAGCATTTTTATACGTGATCCACTCTTTACTGATGCAGGTTGTTCAAGGGGGTATTTAAAACGTGGACTAATAAAATAGGTACAGTATTTTTTGTTTAAAAACTTCTTATTCGACAACAAAGAATGAGAAAACGTGTTTTTTTGAATTCAATCGACAGTGGTGGCAGGAACGAAAAAACTCGTAAGCTTCTCGTAGTTTTTATATTTATCAAGTTACTGTTGAGCGTAGATGCTCATCAACAGCGTATAAATTTTTTTGCATAGTAGTACTTTTGTATTAAGCATAAAGCACGGGTAAATTACCCGTTTGAAAGGAATGCCATTTCAATAATATTTTGTTAGGCTTCAACATGAATTCTTTAAATAAAATTATCAGGATCATTTTTTTAATACGAAATCATGCTTATATATATATAAAGTAGTTATTTTAACCAAAGAAACGGTAACTTCGATCAACATCAGCTAGCTGTCGTTTGAGGAAAGCGTGGTATATGTCTGAAATAGTTATGGTGTTACTCTATATACTCATCCTGTAAAAAATAATATTACTTTTACAAGAAAAAGGAAGATTTGGAAACTTTTATCTGCCCAAAACCCCACCGCCTTACGCGGCCGCTAACTAAATCAACGATTATTCCAGTTTACTCAAAAACTTACAATTCTTTTAACGATTCTTTGTGGATACGGTCATGTCAAATGTATGAAAGAGACAACATTACTACCGATGCTCAAGCTGCGTACCTAATATTATTTAGAAGCTCAGAATCAAAAGGGTAATACAAAAATGTGAAACAAAGGGTCATGGTTCACATCTAAAGTAGCTGATGAATGGAAACAGATCGTTAAGCTCAGATGGCTCGGATAGACAACTATGCGATATAGTAGAAAATCATATTTGGTAAACGTAACATCTGACACTTATCTTGTGACTTTATTGTCGATAATTCCCTATGCTTGTCTAGCCACTAAAATCGCATGTATTTAAAATTCTTCTTTAATGTTCTTCGATGGACGCTGGGACATTAGGGCCCGATTTAACTGAGATGAGTCACAGATTCAACCAATGAGAAGGAGTCCTTGAAGTAATGGATTTAATTAATGGTCGGTAAAATGTATCTGAAACAGGCATACGATTTGTGTCAGGTAGGCCCCTAATGCCTATATGAAATTAAGAAATACCTCATAAATCACTTGGTTTAGCTACTAAAACTTATTTTTATACTGGAAGCATGAACACAAATCTGATACAATATCTAGATTGATATGACGGCAACTAAATTGCATTTTATTGAAAATAACAGTATCTCAGTGTTGTTGTACAAAATTCTGCTAAGTAAATTCTATGAAGATACGAATAGAAGTACTGAACGCTAATTTTTCAAGTTTGATAGCTTACATTGTCTATGAAGTGGAAAAAGCTATTTGATCACAATGAAAGTACACATGATGTGAAAAAGCCTTTATTTCACTAAATTGGAAAAAAAGTAATAGAAAATGGAAGGGGCTTCGTGGTTTCGAATCTCCGTCCTGCGGATTTGCAACTGTTACTCCTTACCACGCTTTCCTCAAATGACAGCTAGCTGATGTAAATCGAGTTAGCATTTCTTTTGTTAAAATAACTTTTTTCCAAATACATATTGAGACACTATATAACCAAAAAATTGATCCTAATTATGTTATTTAAAGTATTTAATTCCGACTGTTGAAGCCTAACAAAATATTATTGAAATGGCATTGCTTTGAAAAGGGAAATTACCTCTGCTTTATGCTTGATAGACACATCCGCTTTATTTTAAAATGTATATAATAATGTATATTTTTCGAATATCGTAGCGTATCTGTTCAATTACTCACAAATACGAAATGTTTGAACTTGTTTAGAAGAAAAAAACGTAACCATTTGTTTTCCACATACAAATATTTTTTATCTTTCGGAATGGTTTGTGATTAATATCGGCAAGGTAAGCTGGTATATCTTGATATAAAAAGTCCTTTGTACAAACCCTGTCTACTGCCCAATAAACTAGCAGTGATGGCCGGATGACAGGTGTTTTGAAATAAACAATTCTCAAAAACTACTTGACCAATCTACTCCAATCTTGTTATGGTTATTTGAAAGTATGTGTGATATTATCGTCGCATTACCAAAAAGTGTCAAAACCTGCATTTTTCCTAGGTTTTCGGTTATAACTTTTTGGCTATTAGTTGAATCTTTTTACGTGTAGTCTCATTTTGTAGGTCTAAAAACCTTACCTGAAGAACGTTTTTGTTCCTGCTAACACTTTCGATTGAGTTCCAAAAAACACGTTTTCTCGTTGTTTGTTGTCGAATAAAAAGTTTTCCCACAAAAACTGGTGTACCCATTTTATTCGTCCATGTTTTAACTATCCCCTTGTACAACTTGCATCAATAAAGACTACTGAGAACCGGGAAAACCGGCTTCCTCTACTTGCAACCTTAGCAAAAAATGTTGTGTATATGGTAAGACATGTGCGAACCCGTCCATTACGAGCTGTTAAAATTGAATGAAACGCCAAATTTGGAATGGTAACATCAGCATTGCCATTTCCCACAAAAATTGGTGTACCCATTTTATTCGCCCATGTTTTAAATACCCTCTTGAACAATTTGCATCAATAAAACCAAACTTTACAATTATTTCAGGGAAATTTGCTAGTATGGTTAAACTAATAATCCTTATTTTCAATGTGGCCCGAAACAGTTTGCTCAGCTGAGTCTAGCTTCTCCGATGTCAAGAAATGACTTCGTTTTAGCACATTTGTATCAGTGTGATCGTAGATAAAAAATGTTGCTTCCAGTATGGTTTATAGGCAATTTAAAATCTTAAAACTATAAAACTGGTCATTTTTACGAATAATATTACTGTTGAGGTTGCCAAGTGTTTTAATTTAAACCCAAACCTTCAACTGCATGACCCCGAAGGGTTGTTTAATTGTTATTAATGCGCGCGCATTTAAGGCTGAAGTGATGGTCCAAAGCGCATTATTGACAATAAATTAACAATGATTCAAGATAAATCACGCCCAAAATTCAGGATTATGTAGATGAAGATTTTAAGTTCAACTTAGACACCTATGAAACTCAAAAACGACATCAGGAGCTTGATTCTAAATGAGTTTCGACCGTTGAAATTGATTTCGATTTCGCCTTGTGGCGATGTATTTGATTTGCTATGATAATTTTGACATATAATTATATTGATCTTCTATATTCAAATTATCATGGCAGTATCAAAATTATCATAGCTAATCAAGTATGTCGTCACAAGGCGCCATCGAAATCAATTTCAACCGTCGAAACAAGCCCCAGATCAAGTTTTTGAACATTAGAATTGCCATTTTTTTGATTTTGCAGACATTAAATCGCTTATTATATTATATTATATTATATTGAAAGTCTCCAACGGTCAACCTTTTGGAACATGTTTGTTCAGAATGCGAGAACCTGATGACAACGTCTCTTAGAGCGGATGTTTCTTTTGCTTAAGACATTTTTTATATAAATTTGCACCGGTCAACTTCTTGATTCTTGTTGAAAGGTATCAGACAAACGTGAACATAGAAAAATCGAGAAAAATTTCACCTACTCGCGAGAGCTTTTTTCCCTGTCTGTCAATATTTCTGATGCATCACAATACCTCAAACTGGCCTTGTATCAAGTTATTAAACATTAAAATGACAGTTTCAGAATTTTTTTGACATTAGATCACCTGAAAGTCACAAACGCTCAACTTTAAATACGTGTTACTAAAAACCTTATTTGTTTAGAGTGATTGAGAAAGCTTCACCCAGTAAAAAACCTTTTCTTGTTTAAGAAGATTACTCAAACGAATGTTCACCGTGTAACCACCCAGCAACCTTTTGATTTATGTTAAGGGATATCCCGTAAACGTAAATATAAAGATCAAGTCTCAAATTTTACCCACTTTCACAAGTTTTTCCCTTGTCTACCAATATTCCTGATACATCACAATATCGTCTTTATGACGGCGCTTCTGTCCTGCGAAAGACCCTCTTTTTTATTATCCTGCATGCAATAAGCCAGTAAGTATATAAACCCCACTAGATCTTCATTTGTGAGGACATAATTAGCATGGGGAGGCGTGTTCTTTAACGGCACAACACAGGGGATGCGCCGGCACCATGTTTGTCGTGAAATATAACGACAATATGATCGGATTATGATGTACACAAAACGACAGAAATATGCGCTAATGAAAAAGTCGAGACGAGTGACTGTATTTTCTTGTATGGGTATACATTACAGGTCAGAAAAATAATAGCTGACTGAAATTTGGCATGGTGATTGTACTATGATCAAAAATTACTAATCATCATCCTACCTGAAATAATCAACGCTCTCAGAATATGACTATTTAAATATGAAAAAATAAGCTCAAGATGGTTCACATGCAAGTCTGCCAAAAATTATGTTCGGCTTATTTCCAGGACTAAGGTCGTATGAACTACGATTCTAAAAAAATCTATCAACGCAGTTTATTGTATGAGAGATGCAGAGTTGACCTACTTAACACAAAGTTTATACGAAAGGCTGATGAAGTCGGACCGTGACTAGGTATGATCGCTGAACTACAATATGTACATCACGTGTTCTACAATAAAGGCGTTTATTATTATCATTATAACGTAACACTCAACAGTTTTACAGCTCTCTTAGACAGAGTAAAATGCATTTTTTGTTAGGAATCTTTTCATTACCAAATTAAAACTACTAGACGTGCAGTTTTTCACATTTTAGGTAAAATATCACACAATATTTATCTAGTGATTGACAGAGCTTTATATCTATCATACCAATGTTAACATTACGAGAATACTACAACGCAAACGCTACATTAAATTCATTTATCATACAAAAAGCAAAAGCAATGTAACAATTATTCTAAAATATACGATTTACGTCTATGGTCTGCATGAAAACCTAAACATTTTCCGCCAAGGTAAGGCAATTTACTGCTACAACATTATCCGTTTATTGTTATTTGAACTTATCAACGTTTTTGTCAGATAGGTGCATAGTATTCTGAAGGAAAATTGATTACATATGTCATAAGGAAAAAGGCATATTGTGAACCAGGAAAACCGGCTTTTTTCATCTCTAAACCGAATTTGTGCCTCAGCAAGAAAACATAAAAAAAGGCTAAAGATGTACTATTTTGAGTCAAAGAATTGCAGAGCTAGACAAAGAGATTGTATCACGTCCCTCATCTTAGCACCTTAGCATCCTCTGCATATCACCTATTTTTGTCGCTACACGATCGCACAACGACTTCGTATTGTTAAAACGTTTACTTAAATAATGAGTCGATTGTTGCAACGATTCGGAAGCTACGACAAGATTTCGATCGAAATAATGTGCCCAGTGTCAACACCATTTGTCAGTTCGTGCAGAAATTTTAACAGATAGGTGAAGTTAAAGACTTGCCAAGGTCGAGCCGTGTTCGAACTGTTCGTGCTCCGTAAAATATCGAGAGAGTTCGTGAAAGTGTAATGGCGCCCCTTGAGACGTCTACCAGACATCGTTTTCAATAACTGGGTATTCGTCGCACGTGATTATGCACTCTTTAAAAAAAAGTCTTGCATTTGCGGCCATACAAAATTCAGTTAACTCAAGAACTACAGCCTAGTGACCCTGAAAGCCGCCGACAATACAGTCATGCAATATTGCAGCTTAATACCCAAAATAACGATTTTTACCGACAACTGATACTGAGCGTTGAAGCCCACTTCTACATGAACGGATTTGTTAATAAGCAGAATTATCGTATTTGGGCATTAGAGAGTCCTGGTGTCATCCATCAACGACTACATCCTCGTCGAATCACAGTTTGGTGCGGTGTTTGGTATAGAGGTGTCATTGGACCTTACTTCTTTGAAGACGCTGCAGGTAATTCTCTTACTGTCACTGGCGAGCGCTACAGTGATATAGTGCAAAACTAGGGAAACAATGAATCTTTTGCGCACAAACTTTTCGATTAGGCGATGTCAACTGGCCATCAAGGTCACCGAATTTAACGGCTCCTGACTTTTTTATGGGGATTTTTGAAGAATAGGGTTTATACCAATAAACTATATACTGTAGAGCAGCTGAAAAACAATATTACGGAAGCGATGGAAAATATTCCTCCCAAAACCTACCAAAAAGAAAAGGAAAACGTAATCAAGAGGGCTTAAGTTTGCGCGGCTTCTAGAGGCGGACATTTGTCTGGTATTATTTTTCATACATAGTTTCAAGTTTCAATAAGAGATTAAGATGAAAAAAATGGACGTATTTTATTTCACAAATATTCAAGATACAAACTAGTCAGTTACATATCGGCCACCCCGTATACATTTTGAAAAGGTTTGTGTCTCATGGATGACGCTGTCTACATGAGCATATGTAAGCATATAGGTGACTACAAGGAAGCTTTCCTAGCAGAGTTGGAAAGCAACCTCGAATTTTAGGGATCGGAATTTAATCAGAAAATTGTTGCTAATGACATTGACTATCAAAAAGCAACTTCATTGGCAATAGGAACTCATACACATATATACATACACAGAACTACTTACGAAACATCTGATTCCGTGAAACTTTTCCAAGATTATACCTTGCAATAAGGTCAGCTCTTAAAACAAAGCATCTGACAAAATATACACATTAGTACTGATTGTGAGTTGAACTGTAAAGTATACTTTATAGTACCTAATCGGTTATAGCAAAGAAAAAAATGGCGTCAAGTAGTACTTCCTACGCAGCGCTGTCATCAGTTTATACAGGATTGCACAATTTGGACAGTCAGAGAACAAGGGTTAGTTACGAAAATGTATGACAAAAAAGGTAAGCGGATCAAGATAGTCAACCAGACCCATACAATTAAACTTTTAAGTTTTGGAGGCAGTTACGCTGGATGTCCATCTCCCTTCCCCTAAAAAATTCCTTCGGGCGCATGCGATCGAAACTATATGTACATGAGGCCGACTGTTACGCACAGGCATCGGCTGGACTGCAAAGCGTATGATGGACGCGCGAGTGTCATAATTATATCTTCACCACCCTGTTAAGGATAAATGTACAAGAGGTGCGTAGCATTACCACGACTGAAGTCATATAAGAATAACACCGTCAAAAATTGAGATATACACTCCCTCACCCACTAATTGTTGCCCATTGCATTTTTTCTCAAAAATAGTAAGGATCCTCTGAATCGCCAAGAAACGAGGTTTGAGCGATTTTTATTTTTTACCTTTTTGCCCATAGCTCCGAGGCTACTGAATAGATTTTACAAAACTATGAAGCTTTTACGTCCTTGGCATATAAATAACCTTGTGTGAAAATTTCATAGAAATCCGACCAATACTTTCCAATTTTTAGAGGGGACAAGGATTCGCGGCCAGACAAACAGACTTCTATGCCAGTGGCGTACGGAGTCAAAGGGGTAATGGTCACATTCCTTAACGTTACTAAACACCTTTTGAATAGTATTTTAATTGTTCCTATACCTATTTTTTGTTCAAGATTATGTTCATTTTCACCATCACGGTTCGTAAAATTTGTCGTCAGTACAGATTTTCTGAAACCTTCGACTTTCTGCCAAACCTTCTGTCTTTTTCGCCGAAATCTGAAGGTGTATTTTTCACCCGAATGTAGCTGGAGCCAATGCCATATTATCAAATGTCCAATTTTGAAATTACCCAACCTGTTCAGGTTGGCTTTACATAATGCTAATTTACGCGTTGTCGATTACTATCCCGCCGTATTCGACCAATTACAGGCAACAATGAACAATTATTAGATATATTAGTAATAACTGTGAGGATATTGCATCTCATTTCTCTGTATTGTTCGACGAATCAATACGGCAATCACACGGAAAGGGCTACTACGAATACCATCATCCATCTACAATATTCATACCGAGTGTGACAAAGGTAACGGAAAGACTTTGCATTTTAATTCAGGTAAGGTTTTCGATAAAAGTCAAGGTCAGCTACCTTTAAACAAAGTTCAATGGTGACCTTGTATTTGACCTTGGTTCGCACTTTTAGAGCAATTTCACGGCCAACTTCTATTTTTAAGTGGAAAGCCGCGTTTTTAACCGGCAATCGAAAGGACAGAAAATTCTTCGTTCGAATATGTAATAAAATCTGAGATCAAGGTCAAATGAAGGTAAAAGGTGTGATGCCAGAAAAACATTCTAGAAGCTTAGCAGGATTATTGAAGAGAAAAATCAAAGCCAGATCTTTAGTAACTCTTCTCAAGGATTTCTATGTTGACCTTGGATTTGCCTTTGAGTATCACCTTCGAGGTCGTCATTGTACATGAGAACAAATTAGCGCGTAAAAGTTTTCAGTGCTGGTCTCAAAAATGAGGTTCCCAGTTCAGCAAAAAGTTGATCTTGAAATCACTTTGAAGGAAAGGTTTAATCCAAAGTCACAGTAGAAATCCTCGTTGAAAGTTGCTTAAAACTTGTCCTCTATGTTTTTCTGGTACGAAATAATCAATACGGCGGATGTTCTACTCTTACCATTGGGATCTCGGGAGCACTAAGTGATATCCAGTCTGTTAAAGCAGAGTTGCACATTTATATAACTAAGAAAATGGCACAAAGTTTCGCAATTCCAAGTATTTCGGGAGATAACTGAACCAAACCGAACCTTCCCAAAACTGTTTTCATTTTTTTCTGACTATTTGAGATTTCAAAATAAAAATTACATTCACATTTCATTCATCAACTTTATTTTTTCCGATAGACTCCATATTGCATTTTTGCACTGGAGAATATACTTTCTAAATATATAACAATAATAATGCCACTCGTTACGAAAAGTAAGTATATGTTTCATTTAATTGTATTTTTATCGCGCGGCGTTTTGTTAATACTCTTTGATATTTTATTTTTTTGAGTTATCATTTGAGCCTCCACACCAGCGAGTCTGCTCAACCGAGAGCAAACTTGTCCCCCACGTCACAGTCGTGACAATAATAATAATAATAATAAATGTCTTTTATTGAGGGCGAAGTTTAGCTTGAAGCTATTTGTCCACTTAACCCTCGTAAATACAAAAAAATGCAATAAGTATTATAAACATGTAAAATTAATATACCTGTGTCATATTTTATTAACAGTATGTAATGGAAATTTAATCATACATATGAATTTAGACAGAAACAGAAATATTTTGGGAAGTGTGTAGTTAAGCTATGCAGGTGAGGACTTTTCTAAAATAAATTGTTTAATTTGTTTTTCATTCATTGTAATTTAGAGATTTCAATGCCTGAAGTACTTCTTTATGAAGTGTTATCGCGTTGTATGTGTAGAACTTCTGAAATAATGAGGCTTTGTGAAGAGGTATTGTGCATCAGTAAACCGTAAGTCTCTTAAGTTGAAATCTTGAAATGCTTAAAAAGGGATCAGTTGGTTCTTTAAAAGCCAGATAATGGAAGTAAGCAAGAGCTTATGAGTGTAAGTTAATACGTGCATCTCATATAGCTCTCTCATCTTCAACCACCCCAAGTCTCTTGAAGAACCGCTTATATGGTCATATTTTCTCAAATTATTTGTTAGCCCACAACACTAATGTTGAACTTTTTCTGAACGTGAAAGAGATACCTCTATCTTCTTCTTCTATCTATGTATATTGTATAAAAATAAATATCTATTTCACGTGGTCACGCCATAACTTGAGAACGACTTTAGCGAGTTCATTCATCTTTTTTTTAAATTTCTTAATCCTGTATATAGGAATTCGGTACACAACACTTGAACAAATGCAAATGAAAATTTAAAAATACTTCCATGACGCCCCAAATGGCTCAGCCGATACCTCGGGTTGTACATTTTGACAGTAGGGATGTTCGATACGTTCCGATATTTAGAAGTATCGATACTTTTTTCCGATACCCGATATTTTGGATCGATATTCTTATATACGACACTTGGGTGTATCGATACATTTCACGAATATCATCATCTTTCGATCCGGACTGTGTCAGAAAGAGTGACTAACTTCAGATTTTTTGGGATTTTTTTAATAGTCCTGAATTTAGGGGATTTTTACATTTAGACTGGGGAAACTGAGCTAAACGACCTGGCAACCCGGTTGGATTCTCTTTCGGGGAATTACACATACATGATACACAGTGTTTTTAGTATTGCTTGATTAAACATTATAGTTTAAAACAAAACATTATTGTGATAGTGATGCCTCGTGTAAGAAGCGATTTATGGAGCTATTTTGTAACATCGAGTTTAGGAGGAAGATGTAATTTAGGCAATGGTGAGGTTTTTACCTACACTTATTAGTGAACGTATTTGACAATAAACATTATTTTGAGGATCGTAGAAAAAACAAATTTTCGGTAGTTTATGTTCCGTATCGAAAGGTATCGATACTTATGATATCGATAATTTTATTCCCGAATTTTAGAGTTTCGATACTTACTAAAACGATAAGAATCGATACTTATCGATACTTTTTGTGGATCAAAACATCCCTAATCTTGACAGCTCGACATTCTTGTCAATTGGGCTGCGGTGTGATGTGTTGCCTTTACTATTTTACATTTTGCTAAAATCTTATGAAAAATAGAAGCTTCAAATGAAATCTTGACCAAAATGAATGGATATGCATAGAATCTAGAATATAAATTCATATTGCAGGTTTCAGATTGTGTATGCATGGACTTTCACCGAAACCGTAATTTTCCACATTTTTCAAAATAATTTAAATATTTCCATACTTGCCCCATATCAATCCTACATATGCCTTCACACTCAGGCAGTCGGACACACGAGAGGCGTAGATTTGGGTTGCCTATGATTACGAACGCTTGCCCTGAATTGATTTTTGTCACCGGACAAGCAATAAAGAAACCGAAACCTGTATGTTTTCAAAATAAATATTTAATTGAAATGTGAGATGAGTCCATCAGTTCAGGGGTAAAGCTGCAAAATATTCACAATGCTATTATAAGGAAGAATCGAAAAAGGAGTTACCAGAATGGTTGCAAAGGACATTGAAAGAGCGACCAGTATGCACATTGTACAAGTTGTAATATAAAACTATGCCCTCAAAAACCGTTTTTCATAGTCGGCGCTGAGTGACTCAATGGTCCTTGATCCACCACTGATCTTGGGATGGCATTTTTCCCTATACCGAATTCAACGACAGTATTTACCGGTTCCGTTTTTTTTTGTTCGGTTCGGCAACACTGCAGGTCACTTCGAAAGCAATTTATATCCCAGAGATGTCATAATATTAATAAAAATAACAAGTTTTGCAAATATATTCCTAAATAGGTATTTTTGATTCTGACATAATATCTAGACGATTAATAATAGGTGGACGGATGGTGGATTTACAAATATCGATGTTTTAGGACCCATGCTGAATGTGCTGTTTGTTTATATTTGGTGTGAATTTCTTTTGCAAATAAAAAAAAATCGATACATTTCTACAGGTTCGTGTTATGTACAACACTCTGTATGTGATATAAAGACTAAACTAGACTAAACAGTCATCAAAAACAGTGAAAACATCCTATTAAATATAATAGCTATAAAATCGACCTATTGTTTCTTGCATTGTCATTGGTCCATTCAAATAAGTTCCCTATATTTTATGAAATGATAGAAATGGGCAATTCTATGAAAGTTATCCTAACTCTAAAGCTCAAAGTCATAATTTACATCTATAATGTACACTTATTTATGAAGGAACCGCTTTTTCTGGATTTTATTCAATATTTCCATAGAACTTACTGATATTAGGAGAGCTTTGACAGCTTCCGTCAAATTGCATTTCGATAAGCTGCTCCATCAAATTTAAATCTTCGTGAAATCGGCTGTAGGTGCTTTTCATTTGCCGTCTTTTGGTGTGAACGCTAGTGATCAAATACATGTGTCGGGTTGGATGACAGTATCTTTTACTATTTTCCCGACTTGTTCAACTGAACAACCGAAAACACTATTTCGAGTAGAAATACCAATCCACCTAATGTATTCTTAACGAAATGGAATGTGACAAGCTGTACTAAACATAAAGACAATGACGATAAGAATTTGAGTACTGGGTAGTCAAATTCAAAGTAGAAATATTTTTTTATTTATTTCCTGCACTGATAAAACAATAGTGACATTTATCCACTAATAGTAAAAGTGGACTGACATCACCATCGGGGAAAGGAAAATGTACACATGCGAACTACCTGAAATTTCACACCTGTCGAAACACATTTTCAGGTAGGGCGAAAAAGTCGATTTAACAAATGATAAAATTCATCAGCGTCGGTACAAGAAAAAAGCTCGTCGAACACACATCGATATAAAACCCTGGTGAAAACGTGATATGCTTCATGTTTAATTCAAGAGCGTTGCCGGGGTTCGGCCATATTCAGCCCCAAATACCATTGGCGTACAGACAGGCGGCAGTGAACCTTAGATTAGTTTGAGTACTTCAATGTAACATATGAACCTTATTCTGTGCATTTCTTGCTGAAACATTTTTTTTATGGTTTGTTATTGGACTCTCATTTGCCGTTAGAGGTGTGATCTTAGATTTAAATACACATATTCCGACACAGATTTCGTGATTTCGATTGCTGACATCAAAAAGGGAGTTTTTCATTTTAAAAAAAAAGTTTACTCAGAAATACTATGGTAATGAGGCTCAAGGACAACAGTAAGATCATCATTGAACTCCCACAAAGTTATTATACACCTGACCTTTTTCAAAAATACCTTGCTTGAAAAATCCATTCCGTTACTATGTAAAGCATTTTTTGCACGCAGAATTATTCGCTAAATACAAATTATCCTAAGTAGAACTTATAACACGATACAAGCTTGATCTGTGTCACCACTTGACAGTTTTTTTTTTTAATTTGGACATTGTATACGAGCCCCTTCCCACTTCAGTTGGCCCACTTCAAGATTTGTACCAAAATATGCCTTTATAAACGAAACATGACGAAACTATTTACTTCTAAAACAATTTATTTTCTCAAAAACATTTTAGATACACTCTAGTCGTAAAAAATACATATTTGAAATCACTTGGACCTATAACTAATAGAACATCTGAACAAATAAACAATATGCGAATAAATGCGCGAAGTTAACAAAGCAACAATTGAAAGATTACCATTGGGTAACAACACCTTTATTTTTTATTACGGCTGAAATTCTTTTCTTAACCCAGTTTTGGCAAAAATTTAGTATAAAACAATCCCATATTTCTTGAAGCTTTTGTCTCAGTTCGGTGATTGTACGAGCAGGGTGTTGTCGTAGAACCTTTTTCATCTCGTGCCACAAAGTTTCAACACGTGACAGATCTGGACTGCTAGAAACCCATTTCAAAAGTGGTACATTATTTTCTTCCATCCATTTTATAGCCTTTTTTGAGGTATGGCACCATCTTGGTAAAACACAAAATCTTGGCCGGATTTCAAACATTCTTCCATCACTGGTAAAAGCGATTCTTCTAAAATTGCCAAATATTTGTATGTATCCACATTTCCATCAATAAAATGAAGTTTTCCTACTCCTTTTGATGACATACTTCCCCAGACCATAATGGATGCTGGAAGTTTCACTTTTCTCTTCAGACAGTCAACATGGAATGCTTCATTTTTTTGCGAATAACTCTACTGCGACTGTCACCAACACAGACTTCGAATCGGGCCTCATCACTCCATTGTATTGCACACCATTGTTGAGGTGTCCATTGTCTATGTTCTTTAGCCCATCTAAGCCGATTTTTCTTTTGCAGTAGAGTTAATAGTGGCTTTTCTTTGGCCTATAAACAAGTTTTGCAACTTTAGGGTTTTTACTTCACTTTTTTTTATAAGAAAACTTACCTTGCAAGTGCTAAATCCCAGTTTGTGGGCCTCTCTATGAGTTGTAGACCTTGAAATTCTCCTTCCAACAGCGTCACTCCACAGAGCACTTAATTGTAAATAATTGGCCTGTTTTCTTAATGATCTTCGGTCGGCATTCGTGATATTACTTTTTTTCACATATCGTGGCTTAATATTAACTGACCCAGTTACGTTATATCTTCTAACAATATTTCTCACACCGTACCGCGATAAGTCTAACAAAGTTGCAATTTCTGAGTTTGATTTCCCAGAATTAAAAAATTTAATTATCAGTAACCGAATTTTCTCACTAATAACCTTTCCTCTACCCATTTTGAAAACCTTAACTACCCAAAACTATTTTAAACGTATTCTGACAGCTGTGATTAATAAAAACAATTGTCATGGCTTTTATTTTTCACAGCCACCTATGCGTTATAGACTTATTTTGCATTGAAATGAAAATAGGTTGATATGCTGTAATTGCAACATGTGTTATTTTTATGCTGCAAATTTGATTAGGGAGTAATAAAGTTGGTGTTTTCTACTATATATTATCAAAATATTCATTGTTAATATTTTAAACCTATTACACCCTGCTACATTTTTATTATTTGTGTTTGATAAGAAAAAAAACTAAGATTTCAATAGTTGGGCCAACTGAAGTGGGAAGGGGCTCGTAGTTCTGACGTAACTCAAACAGTACTGGATATAAGATGTATAGGCTTCTTCGGTTCTACAGATTTAATTTCCACGACTTCTAATCAGCAATAGGTGTAGCCGTCACCTAGACGACGGGAAATGTTTAGTGAAAGTTGCCCAGGAGGCATCAACAATTTCCCTATAGGTCTGTATAAACATCGAATTTTAAAAGTCGTTGTAATGTCACGTTTGTGTATGCATATTTACAGCTATGTTTTCAACTGCAATTCATGCAATTTTTAGTTTCAATAATTTTGTCCCATTTTAATGTGTAAATTTTTTTGTAATTCGGTTATTTTCATATTTTTTTAACAAAATGCAATTTTTAGATAACATGCTTTCATGAAAAATTATCGGTAATTTTGATGCACTTGTTTAATTACTTTCGAGAATATTTCCTATAAAGTTGTCCTTTTTTAAACATAGAAGAAAGCGGAGCATATTGTTGGTATTATACAATATTATATAAGCTTTTCTATCGAAACAATAGCTTTCGGATACTTAAGATTGATTTTATCATACTAATGAATTATTTTTCAAGATTCTATGTAGGTAAAACTTAACCTAACCACTCTTTTTAAAAAGGAGTTAACAATTTGTGTCAGTCTTACCAATTCGGCAATTTGTACCACCATTTTTTAAATTGTGCCGGTACAAACTGAATACAAGATAGTGTTCCATCCCCAGTAGATTCGACAATATTTGTGTCTATATTTAACATATTTTGTCAGTTATTTTTTATGATAATGTTATGGGATAGTTGCTCAGCTGTCGTTTGTTGCCCTACCTGAGAGCAAGCCTGGACCATGCTCATGAGTTGTATAGTATTTACACATACAAACTCCTTCTTTAAATTATATCATTCAATTCAAATAAGTCATTATCAAGCTACAAATATTTTATAACATATGCCAAATGGTACAATTAACGCTTCTACTACTATTTAGGTTAGAAAATCACAATCAGGAAACGCTGTCAATCTTTAAAGCCTGAGAAAGCTATATCAGTTTACCCTATTTGGAAGGTACGGCACTGGCTGGCAGTTGCTGACCAGCAATAGAGTCGACCGGCATGGCCATAGCTGATAATGACTGCACTGGTCTTTTTCACATATGCGCCACTTGCCTGCCGTTCCGCAGCCTCACCCAATTTAATCTATAAAGTTGAAGGGTCGTTAGGTGCCCAATGCACTCTTACCTTTTCCTAGCAAATTCGATAATGGAAATTGCCATGGTTTTTACGAATCGACAAGCTACACTACTACACAGGTTCAAAACGCTCACAGTTTAGTGCTTATTCTACATTACATTGTGTGGTGCGGTAAATACGTGTAGTAAAGTAGATTAACCATAACTGATGTAAAATGGTTAAAGAGACCTTGTTAGCAGAGTTATGAACTGGCTAAAATCAACAGAACTGGAAAAATCAGCTTAAGTAAATTGAAGCTTGCAACCGCTTCGTCGATGTGGATAAAAACTAGTATTATGGAACTACGTTTTCTACTAGACACTCGTCGGACTGTCTGTCTGCTAATCCTGGTCTATATCTTCGAAAGTACTACTCATATTTTGATGAAATGTTCCCACAAGGTTACTACTATGCTGAGAACAAACAAGCTTCATAGTTTTTGAAGACCGATCCACTGGCTTAAACTTCATTCTCTCACGTTTCAGAGCCTTCGACCACTTTACCAAAATTTTTGTTGGGGTTGAAAATTAGTTAGGGGTGTAGGTGGAATGGAATGCTGCATCTATTGTATGAGTGAAATGCGTTTTATTATAGAGAAGTGCCGAATCCTAACAATATTACGCACATCTTGAATATACGTACGTAATATTAACACATGTTTTTCTAAAATTTTCTATTGAAACAAAAATGAACGTTAGAATCTTAGAAGAAAATAAATAATTGCTCAAATATCACTAAACAGAAAATTATATCAGGTAACACGGAGATACCACACTGAAGACTTCGGTTCTCTTCCAATCTCCGAACCTAAGCAACATCGGGCGCGATCAGTAATTGTATGGGGGACCTTTCGGGCACACCGCATGTCGTTAGCTTTTCTTTGATTTCGTGATCGCAGCGTGCATTCTGTTTTTATTTTCTTGTTTATGCTTGTGGTGGTTTAGTGTTGTAGTGTTTTATCATATGCCGTACTTAAGTGAGGTACGCAGTAAGATTTCGGTTTCATTCAAGTACTTTGAACCCAATATTTTTTGTAATCCGGTGGTGTAGATAACCTATTTTTTTAAAAAGACTAGCTTGTCGTACTTTTCTTTTAATACCTATTACTACAAGTTACTCCGCGTTATGTAGACTAATATAAAAAATGTAAATATTATTCATTTTCAGACTGGGCTGCCTTCGTGAATTGTTACAGAGTGTACTTTGTAACAATTTCCGGGTTTGTAATTGTTTGACGTATATATTCCATACGTTCATAAATAGAATAAATACTTCTGGAACGTCAAAAGTGCACTTGATTTCTCGCGCTCAAAACCTTGGATATAAGAGTGTTCTCAAGTGTTATTCTTGCGATTGGTTCATTGTTTACTTTATTTTGGTGGAAGGTTCCCAAAAAACCCATTTACAGTGTGTCCCAGATACAAGGATCTCGGTTCCCTCCATACCTGCAGCAAAGGTTAAATGGGGAAAATTTTGAAAATATCAGGAAAAAGCGAATATAGAGGAATTTGTTTTTTGCCAGTAAATCCATATTCGGACATTATTTATGATGAATAAGATAGCAAGTATGACATCTCTCAATCGTCTTCTGTTTTCCAGCCAACCGCCTCAACTTTTATTTTTCTTATGGCCGGTATATTGGATTTTTTGATTTTTGAAAAGAGAGTAAGATTTCCAGACAGGTGATGTCTTGCAAGTGCATAAAAGATTGGAGTATCACTGAAATATCATCACACGTAATGTTATGTATTCGTTTTTTCCAAGGGGCCATGATTTATTTGTTAGAAAATAATATTAATGAGAAAGGCAGAAAAAACACCTTCAATTTTTAATAGAATATTAACGTTAATATCGACTACAAATATTTTACATAATTGCAATGTAATATGAAATCTAATTATGTAGGTGAGTTTTAAATTACAGTTTTGCGAAATAACGTCAATTTGCATCCAGGTATTTTTGACAAATTGGTGACTGCTTTTCGTACAACCTTAGCTAGTGTATTTCTGTTAAAGTTTCTAACTGTGCTCAAAATTCTATGTCTCAGGATGTCTTTGGTCGCGGGAGGAAGACTCCACAATTCGTAAACCTACTCTCATCGGACCACAAGGCATGATTTACAAAATTGGAATTTTCTTTAGAATTCCTATTATACCACTCACAGAAGCGCATTCGCCTTGGAAAATCAGTTTCCTTGAGTCCTTGAACTATTGTAGGTCTTATTTAACACTTTCTGTACTGTTGATTCTGACACACCAATTTCTCGTTCTATACTTCTTACTGACTTTGTTGACAGCTTGTAAAATGTTTCTGTCGCGATTTTCATTTTCAATATTAATGTATGCGCGTCTACGTTGTTTGAAGGCCCCATGGTTTAATAAATTGAATACTTTTTCTAAATTCGGGGGTAGATCTCCAAGTACCTTGCTGAGGTAATGTCGGCGTTTCTGTGTGACTGCAAGTACAGCGCTAACATGTCAAACTGTTCTTCATTTGAGTACGGAATACCGTCCAATTTCAACAGGTTTTGTAATTTTTTTTACCAGATATAATGAGAGAAAACGTACCTACTTATTAGAACACAATTTTAATACTTCTAATTATTTAACGTTAAAGTCAGAGCCACCTTAGATGAAAAAAATGCGTTACTTATTAATTTTATTTTCTGACAAATAAATCATGGCATTAGAAAAAACTAATACCTAACATTGCGTGTGATGATATTTCGATGATATTCCAATCTTTCAAGCACTTGTGAGACATCACTAGGCTAGAAGTTGTACGCTCTTTTCAAACATCGAAAAATCTAATATGGCGGCCATAAGAAAAATGAAAATTAAGGCAGTTTGCGGGAAAACAAAAGACGATTGAGACATGTCATACACGCTATCTTATTTGCCTTAAAAAGGCCGAATAATGTCATAGTTTGACAGCTGTCAAATTAACTGTTTCGGATTTACTGGCAAAAAACAAAATTTGACATTTTCGGTTCTTATATTATATTAAATTATATATCCAAAACCAATTGACCGACCGTATATCTGAAACAGGCTATCGAATGCACTAAGTATCCTCTAAAACTTTACTCATTTAACCTTTGCTGTAGGTAAAACAGGAGCTGAGATCCCTGTATAGAGAAACGAATCTGGGACACACTGTATATTTTTTACGACATGTGTGCATAGCGTTTTCTATATTAAATAAATGGTTGTGTAAAACGTGTTTAGAAATTAGTTAGGTAGAGTGTCATTACTTGACTCTATAACAATTTAAGCATTCTAAAAATTAAGTTACACAGAGTAAAATTTCATCTGTCAATCTACATTTCATTACTATGTACGGTATTACCACAGCTTAGATAACAATTAGCTATGAAACTATCCTGTCCGTGTTAAAAACGGCCGGCATTTCGGCGGAGAAAATCGCATGTGAATTCGCCTAGTACAACGATGAAAGAAAGAGGTTTTAGTGTCCAGCAGCAGCCGGTGTTGGCAAGTATCATGCCAGCAGCCGCAGATATTCTTTGCAATCGTAAAATGATAATATGTCGGTATGATATAGTGTAGTTTTTGTGAATCAATAATAAAAAGGAGTATGTTTGTCGACTGTTTATCTATGAAAAAGCTTCAAAATAAATTTGTAATGGTGGAAGTATTTTTGCTATGTATTCTGCGGTGCTGCAACATAATCAATCCATTGCATTCTCAAAAGCAGTGCTAAAAACACCAAACAAATGCAAATCACTCACTACAATTTTGGTGTCTTTGTCTCGGAAAATGCGAGACCGCATGAACATTTAAATGGGAGTTTTAAGAAACATTGTTCATTAGTAAAACTAAAGGCAATGGATTGGGAAGTAGATATATGAAACGTATTGATTTCGATGGAACTATTTACAAAGAAAGTGAGACAATAGCAGAGAGTTTTAATGATTTTTTTCTGAACAGCGTGAATAATTTGGCAATTCATATACATATGGAAAATACTTTGAATTATATACCAACTCCTACAAATAGCTTTAGTACATTTAAAATAGTTCAAATGAAGGAACTAAGAAATACAGTTAACAATTTAAAAAATAAAAATAGGAGTGTTGACGGAATTAATACCAAAATCTTGAAATTGACTTTCCGCAACCGCTTTCTCCAGCTTATAAATTCCAGCATGGAAGCAGGATGTTTTCCCCAGGATTGGAAAATGTCAACAGTCATCCCTATAGAAAAAGTGAGTGGACCAATAAACTGTGATATGAAAGACTTCTAGAAACTGTTGTCAATCGACAATTACGTCAATGCGTAGAAGAAAATAAATTACTAACAAGATACCAAGCGGGTTTCAGGAAGGACCACTCATGTGAGAGTGCACCTCAGCCGGTAAAATGTTTTGAGTGTGGGCCATTTTGTGGGTGTTGTGCTTATCGATTTTAGGAGAGCATTCGAAACAATAAATAGAAATTTGTTGATAAAAAACTAGAAAATATGGCTTTGAAGGCAGCATTTTAAAATGGTTCTCAGGATGCTTGGAACAAAGAACTCAGTGAACAAAGTACAAAAACTCCTTATCTTCTGTAAGAGAAAATAGACATGGTGTGCCTCAAGGAAGAGTGTTTGATCCTGATTTATTCGTGCTGTATATAAATGATATTGTAGAATCTGTAGAAAAGTGCAAAATTCAGTTGTTTGCAGACGATACAATTTTGTTCATGGAATGTGACAACATAGACAATTTGTTTAAAATGATTAATGAAGAACTAACGACATTATATACCAGGTTAGGTAACAATAGTCTTAGTATTAATGTTGACAAGCCTAAGTGAATGAGACTGAAATCTAAATTTAATGTTCAGGATACTTATCTGCACGACGGCTTTATAATTGAGAATAATAAGATTAAATAGATTAACAAGTATAAATATTTAGAAGTTATGATAGACTAAAATTTAACGTTTAATAGCCATGCAGACCGTACCTACTATAAAAAAAGTTTCTAAAAAAGTCAATTTAATGTGTAGGGTAACAAAGGACCTTAGTTCATGGACGTCACTACTTATATATAAAACAATAATCATGCCTCACTTTAACTACTGTTCCTCCATATTATATATGTTTCAGAAATATATGATATAGACTTACTACAGAGAAAACAAAATCAGGCTCTTAGATGTATATTAAGATGTAATAGATACACAAGAATAAAAGGCATTTTCAGAAGTAACTAATTTATGAAGTATCAAACAAAATATATTTTACAATACAATGATTGCCATCTACAAAATAAAGAATGAAATGTATCCCGAACACATATTGAAAGGTTTGCAATCTGTCTGTGATATTCATAGTCATAATACAAGGAATAGGTTTGATTTTTATGTTCCTGCTGTGGGGTCTGCTTTTGCACAAACTAGTTTATTTCACAAAGACCTTATAGATTTTATTAATTTACCAGCTGAAATCAAATATACAAATTTTATCAAATTCAAAAGACAGTTGAGAATTTATGTATAAAATAGTGAAGTTTTAGGTAATAACATTATATACAGTGCTTTTCTTTAATAGCTCCCTCTCCTTTGATTTTTGAACGGATCAATTCAGACAATTAAAAACTTGAGGTAATGAAATTGATGCATGGATACCATATTTTATGGTGAAATTGTATTCCAGCAAAATGCTGCTCCACTACACTTCTACAGACAAGTTAGGAACTATTTAGATAACAAGTTCCCCGGTCGTTGGATTGGCCGTCGAGGTCCTGTGAAATGGCCAGCTCGCTCGCCAGATTTGACACCTTTGGCTTTTTTTATGGGGCTAAAAGGTGTACAAAACTGAACCTGCTTCAATATTGAATATACGGCTGAGAATAACAAATATTTGTAGAAATATCAAAGAAAAGCAGCACTGTATATTATATTGTTTAGCTTGAAGCTATTAATAGATATTATTCTACTATACTAAACCATTTTGCACAATTATTTTTTTATTCTTCGCTCATTCTAAACAAATTCATTTAAAAATGTGTTTACAGTGATTACATTAAAAATGCAATTAATTGAGAGTATGGCATCGACAAAGGATGCATGGCAAAAGTAAACATTTATCTGCTTATTATAAATACTTCCACCAATATTAATTTATTTTGGAACATTTTCATAAATAAATAGTCGCTTCTTTTTGAACAAACATATCCATTTTTATTATTGGTTCTCACAAGCTACACCAGATCATATCGGGATAGTATAATTTTTACGATTGCAAATAATATCTGCGTCCGCTGGTAGAGTACGTGGCAATACCGTCTGCTACTCAGCACTAAAACCTTTTTGATCGTTGTGCTGGGGGAATTTACATTCGACATTCTCCGCCGAAATTGCGGCCGTTTTTGACGCTGGCAGAAGAATTTCATAGCTGAATGTTATCTAAGCTGTGGTATTACATCACCAAATGATTTACAAACGCACCCCTGTTAGAAGCATTTGTCTAGTAGATCGAGGTTATTGCAACTGCTTTAATATTTTTTTATCTTATAATTCATGTAGCATTGCTCGGCAGTAAAACATAGTTTATTTGGTAGGATTTTGAGTAAGAAAGCCGCAGTCAACCTGCTTTCATCAGGAAGTTAAATTGAAGGGTCCGACTTGAGCATCCCCTTTAGAACAACCAATATTACCCTCTCTTCGATATATTGTAAGTACTTGCAGCCTTGCTTCCTCTGGTAGTTCGTGTGAACATCCAGCGATGTGGTTGAGGATCCTCCATTTATTGTCGGATTATAATAGGATACAAGTTACATAGAGGTACATGACCCGTTTAGCCGCATGTTACACGACGAACTTTCTATTATGCTTAAATTAACAGGCATTGTTAAGCTAAGCATGTGTAGTGGTGGGATGGAGTATAGTCGAGGAATCGATAGGATGGTTATTATTAGCAAAGTTTGTGATTTGAATATCAAAAATTGATGATTGAATCATTCGTTTAATGTCTAGCCGAATAGTTCTTTGAACTATTCAAAAGGATAATATCTGGACAGCTTGTGGCAATAAAATACCTAATCCACATTGACTTTATTTCGAATAATCTAAAGTTACAAGTGTTTGTATATCCTCAAATGACGTTTCTTGCTTAATTTCGACTGAAACGCTACAATAGGTTTACATATTGAGAAACAAAGATTTGATGAAAAAATATTTTTTTTCACCGAAGCAGCCGTGCAGTCAGAAGCCAAATGCCGGGGTATTGCGACTGCTATGAGGATCCCAAGCAAACTTTTTAAACCAGATTATTGAACTGCCTAAAGTTAGTAGAACTGGGAAAAGCCTTGTAGCCTCTTGTAGATTGTTCCACTATCTCGACACCCTGAGGACAAAGAACCGGTCCTATCGGCCAGTTCTGAATGTAGGAAGTTTGGCATGGTTAGGATGGGAGCCGGAAGCTAGACGGGTCTGTCATGGAGGAGAGCTCTGAGGACCAAAGCTCATTGATATTTCGGTAGAAAAGAGTTAGATCGCTGACGGCCCGCCGGTGCGAATGGGAACCGAGACTGTCTGTTAGAGCCATCGATCAGTCAGACAGCATTTTTGAAACTGAATTCATTTATTGAATACAATGTGGCTTTGTGCTTTGTTGGAAAATGTGCATTCCAAAGGTACTAAAATTTATTCAAAAAATTGGAACAATGTTACCAAAAATGAATTGCTTGACTTTCTTTGCGAAACTAAATTTGGAAAGTGTCTTCACATTTGATGGCAATCTGTTGTGTATATTAATATTAATTTACGCTAGAATATCTGGGAAGTTGATCATGCCATGTAATAGTTTTAAAACCGTTCTTCTGAACTCTAAGCTTTGAATTTCAAAATGCCCACACAGCTCTGCGTTGCTAACTTCTTGCTCAGGATAACTCCCTCATATGAAGAAATGGAAGGAACCTTATTAGCACCTTTTCAATTTCCTTTACATAAATTTCTTAACACGGGCTCGATATAATACTCGCATATTCAAGTTTGCTACGCACATATGCAAAATATAATACCCTCAAAGGCGTTGTGTCTTGAAATTGACTACAATTCCTGACAAGGAAACCGTGTGCCTTGTGAATTTATTGTTAGAAACTTTAAATTCAACGGACTCCTAATCTGCTTCAAAGCTCTTTTTTATGACAGATTCTCAAAATGTATGACTCACTGTGTCTCAGATGAGTTCTCTATTTCGAGAAAAGTACGTATGTTTCTGAAGCAGGTCACAAGCCAGATGAACTTATTTGTTCAAGAAGGGCATAATCCACTCACCACGAAGTTACATACTATTTGTTTTATACTCCAACAACCACGAAGGCCTAAGGCCTAAATACCCATTGGGTACCGTGGGGCTATGGGGGATACACGGGAAAGGGGGAACGCCACACGGACTCTGGCGAGGGAAGACGTGTGCATGCAACATTCACACATTCTGGCTCCGCCTACGACATCCGCCGGGTGGTACCTCCGCGTTCGACAGTCAGAGGCCATCTTCCACCTATTCTCCTGGGACGGGATTCAAACCCGCACAGCGCACGGCGACTGATCAGGAGACCGAAGAGTCTACTACTGCGGCCACCACTGCTGCCTGAACTCGTAAGTTATTTGAGGTCTACGATGTTTTTTTAATAAGGACAGCAGTACCTCCAGTTAAACCCCTCAAAATCATTATTTTCTCACCAAAACTTTTCATAAACGATATCAAAAATGATTTCAATATACACCTAAATGGTTTTGCTATTGAGGTAAGTGAATTGGTCAAAAATTTAGCTATTACTTCTGATGAAAGTCTCAAGTTTATACCACACAATATAAGTAAGAGCTGTTTTGCTATTCTACACCAATTATACCTCAATAAACAATGTATTAACTATGAACATGTGAATCGCTTACTGTGATATAGTGTACCTACCTTTTCTAGATACAACCTCCCTTGCACGTCTCTAAAAAATTCAAAATTCTTGTTGCAGATTGATCAACAACTTAGGGAAATGTGATCACGTCAGCTGTTTCATAAAAGACATGGAGCGGTTAAGAATAAAAGAGCTGTATGTGTTACACTTAATTTGTTACACTCATAAACTATTACTCACATCCGTACCTCCGTTTTTAAAAAATAAATGAATATCTAGAGACCATCATCATTTAAGGAACATTCGTTTCACGGAGACTCTTGCAGTCCCTGATCACAAGACGTCATTCTTCCGTAATTGCTTCACATATAATGCAGTCAATCATTATAACCAAATTCCACAAACCTTTTAAATTGTTAACATGATATATTTAAAAAACGTGCCAAAATATATTTCGGATAAATATTCTTCATGATTTGCTGAAAATTACCTCTCACTTCACAAAAATGCGTCGATGCCAATTAGAATTCATATCTGTATACATACATTGGTCGATTCTGGTGAGACAGATGGCGTTTTATACTGTCTTACTTGGATAGACCGCACTTCCGGTATAGAGGATGCTGGAATCAACTAAAATTTGGTATGTGGATTTTGTATTGTCCATATTGAAAAGTCTTTACTAAAAATTAACGTGCACTAGTGGCAGAGATACCGGGGATTAGTAGCATTATTTTTCAAAATAAAAATAGTACGCCACTGTTTTTTTTTTCGAAACGCGCAATTTTTCTAATCTCACCTTTAATGGAATCAACTAAAATTTGGTACGTGGATTTATCTAAGTATTGTCCATATTCAAAAGTCTTTACTAAAAATTAACGTGCACTAGTGGCAGAGATACCGGGGATTAGTGGCATTATTTTTCAAAATAAAAATAGTATGCCACTGTTTTTTTTTTCGAAACGCGCAATTTTTCTAATCTCACCTTTAATTTGCTACAAATAATTACTCTTGTGTTTTTTCCTAGAGTGCAGTGTTTTCATAAAAATAAAAATAAAACAAATTAGATCATTCATGAAGAGCCGAGGTACACTTAGTTTCAAAATAAAATTTAGCAATGATAAGTACGCCGATATTATTTTTGTGTACGGGTTCTGTAATGGAAATGCTTCAGCGGCTTCTCGGGGGTATCAACGTAGATTTCCTAACAGACGACAACCTACCCCAAAGGTTTTTACGCATTTATTTCTAAGACTTCGGCAATATAGAATTGCCACACTTCCCGGAGTTAGAGGCCATGGTGTCCGGCATACTGTTCTGGAAGTGATTAATTTGGCGTTGGATGATCCTAGTACAAGTATTAGGTGGATTTCAGCCCAGTTACCATGTTCCCAAAGTCTGGCCTGGAGAATTTCAAATCGGGAAGCTTTACATCCCTACCATCGGCAAAATGTGCAATGTCTGCAACCCGGAGATGGAATGCAAAGGCAAAATTTTTGTGAGAGGTTACTGCAAATGCATAATCAAAATGCAGATTTGATTGATTTGGTTTTGTGCTCAGATGAATCGCTTTTCACGAGGAGTAGAACCTTTAGTTCTCATAAAACTAAAACTTGGTCATTAGAAAATCCCCTTTCTGTAAGAATCCACTCGTTTAAACACAGATTTTCTAGACATGTCTGGTGCGACATTTTCAAAGGCCTTCATGCACGTATTGCCACAACGTTTAAATGCAAACTCATACTTAGCTGTTCTAGAGAATTACATAGAAAATGTATTGTGTTCCGTGATCAACGAGAGTACGAATCTGGTATCAGCACGACGGTGCCCCACCGCATTTTCATCGTGACATAAACGCTTGGTTAAATAATCATTTTCGACAACGATGGATTGGCAGAAACGGACCCGTACATTTGCCTGCAAGGTCTCCTGATTTGAACCCACTGGATTTCTTTTTGTGAAGCGCTTTTAATCAGCTAGTGTATGCTGAACAAATTAATACTGTTGATCACTTATAAGAAAGAATGGATAATGCGTTTCATCAAATTCAAGCCATAACAAATTTTGCGGAATTACGTTTTCCTTGATGCAAAAGACAGCACTTGTATCGCTCGGAATGATAATGATAATTTGTTTTTTTTTATTTTTACGAAAACAATGCACTCGAGGAAAAAACACAATAGTAATTATGTATAGCAAATTGAAAGTCATATTCGAAACATCACGCGTTCCGAAAAAAAAACAGTGGAGTACTATTTTTATTTGGAAAAGTTATGCCTCTTGTTCCCTGTATCGCCGCCACTGGTGCACGTTAATCTTAAGTAAAGTCTTTTTAATGTGGAGAATACTTAGGTAAATCCACATACCAAGTTTTAGTTCATTCCAGTTGACGGTTTCGAAGATATTAGAAAAAGGTTTTTTATTTTTAAACTTCAACACCCAGTATCCTTTTAATGAAGCCCTTGAGGAAAAAATGTTACATAGAAAATGCGGTCCTGTGTATAATATTTCATTTTTGGTCACGACTTGTGAATCAGCCTGTATATTCTGACAAATAGATGGTTTGAAATTATTACGTCGTGGTAAATTGAAACTAATACAGAAAAAACACAACAAAAGCATAAGATACGTATCTACACCGCCAGTAAAGTCGTGAGCCTCAAATTTATTCCTTTGCCTGACTTACTTGCTCAGTGTCACTATCAGATCTGTTATCAGTCTCAGGGTATTGTCTGTCTTCACACTGTCGTATGAACTACATCTTTGTCGTCTTTATCATTGAAACATCCATCGACTAATTTACGTTTGGCGCCCATCTTGGAATTTGAGTGGCTTATAAATTTCCTGACATAAAAATGTGTAGTTGTTCAAAAACGCCATTCAGAAACTGGAGCGACACCTATCAGCGAATGGCAAAAAATCAACATAGCTACTTTTAGACGGAAAGGTGGTTCTTTTATCCAAATGTGCCTTAGGTATCTTATTGCCACAGGCCCTTCAATTTGAAAATCAACTCTTAACATTTGTAATATGTTAAGGGGACACCCTGTATACTGCTACACTCAGCATAATTATGCTGTACTCTTACAGTGCAGCATGCTATTACTAAAATAAACTCTTTCATGCTAAAAGCTGAACAACGAAGTTACACAATTTTGCAATGCGTTAATTGGTTTTAGTCGTCGTTAAAGCAATATAGGGCTTTGTCAAGGAGCACTACAGCACCGTTAGTGCCATAATTAAATTACTTTGATTTGTTACAAACTATGTAACCGTACCTAAACCACTCACTCAAATATTTTGGAAGCACGCAGTGGCGTACTGGTTGCGCAGAAAATTGATAACACGCAATTTTTATTTTGACGATATGTCAATATATTGCGCATCACAAAATCAGTTTATTTCACTATATATATATGCACTATACATGCCAGAATCTGAAGCATCTGGCGGCCACAGTGGTGATCCTGGTGTTAGCTGCGAACTGCGATACTGATCCAACCTGCAGCTTGCTGTTCCACTCTCGCAATGTATTCTGTCTAAATAGTGTAGCAGAATGAACGGAATTTGTGTGGCGGGATCTTGGACACGATCACTGACAGGCTGGTGACAGTTGTACGAATAGGGCTTATGACGATGATGTCGCTACCTCGGTCGTTTTGCAGTTATGTAATCAGGGTCCCGATGCCAGTTCTCTTCTCTTGACAGCAGCCAATCAGGTGCTGGAGCTACATGCTGAGCATTACCGATACTAGCCTAGTACCCTTTTGTGAGAAATGTAGGCACGCATAATAGTGAAAGACTACTTCATGATGTTCGTAATGATAGTTAATTAAATTAGCTACTAATTTGGAAAAGCATCGAGCGCAAAACTGATGTTTTGTTTTCCGTGGGCTAAAATAAACGCGCACAGCTTCAGCTCCACAGCAACTAATTGCTAATTATAATCCACGGTACAATGGTTTAATTATATTATTACTAAAACGAAGTAATGCTTTCCTAGTTCAGGGTTCTTTTAACGTTGGCGTAATATGTATTTGGAATTCCGAAGTTGATGAAATACCATACTTTATTCACTAAACATAGATGGTAACGCTGATCTGGGTCAATTTCTATTTACGTCACTTTGTAGAGGAGAAAAAATTATAATATTAATTCGCAATTTATTTTGAATTCACAATGAAATGAAGTCAGGAAAAAAATAACTATTCTGGGAAAATTCTGTTTTCTCATCTCCGGAAATACTCTGCTCTAGCTTACGTCATACAACTTTAAAGCAAACTCATCCAGCCGTATGGTCAGACTGATGTCGATGCTCCTGATATCACGAAAGCTTTACATCAGCTGTGGCATCCTTCCCTTTTATGCAAACCTCCATCCTATGGCTTCCCAGAGAAGCTTTGTAGAGGGGTGGCTGACTTCCTCTCTGGCCACAGATATTCGCCGTAATTGTCGTGTTCTCCTCTTCATCCCACAATGTCAGCGCAAGTGTTCCCCAAGGATCGGTCTTGCGTCTAACATTGTTTCTGTTCCAAACAACAAGCTCCTTTCCTGTTCGATCAATCCGATCCACTGCCTTGCTGATGACAGCACTCTACATACAACAATTCAGAGTGCCAAGCCGATCTCTGCTGATGAGCTGGAGAGAAGAAGACTAGCAGCTATTTCCCCTTTGTCGAGAGATCCAAAGCTTATCACTGCTTGGAGACGCAAGAATCTGGTACAGTTTAATGACTCCAAAACTCAGTACTGTACCTTGACTAACAGAAAGCGCCCCAGCGCTGATCCGGTTTCTATAGACGGCCGATTTCTAACAAAGTGCCATTCATTTCGGCTGGTCGGAATCCAGATCATCGACAACTGTACGATCTGGCACGAACATATCTCGTCAATCGCGACAGCAGCTGGGGAAGAGGTAAGTTATTTACTTAGGACAAGAAGTACCTTTCTCCGCATAACCTCCTCACTATGTACAAAGACTAGATGATACCTAGCCTCGAGTATCGCTCACATGTTTGGGGTGCTGCCGCTCCGACTACATTATTTATGCTCGATGCTATTCAGAGTAATGCTATTCAACTGATCGATGACACCTCCCTAATTTAAGGACCATCTCGTACCATTTTGCAGTATGTGCTGCCAGATAGACCCGCTGGACTTCGGCTTCCCATCCTGACCGTGTCGAACTTCATACATCCAGAGCCGCTCTCCAGTGCCTCTAAGCAACTTGTACTGCCCACCACCTTTCAATACCATTCCACTGCTCTAGAGTGTCATGCACCTGAGCTACTTATTTATGGAATTTCCAGCCCCCTCATGCACTAGCTTTTTCTTCGGTGTTATACGCTCAGAAATAGTGGGGATAACAAAAATGTAATGTGCAAGATAGATTATATTTTTCACCGTTTTTTTTTTTTGCATTAAACTCTCATAAAACTGATACTAATAAATGGAGGATGGAAAAAAACTGATCATGTATCACCCAGCGTCACAACGTACATTTGAGATGTTCATGAATAATAAAGATCACAAGAGCGGCTTGTAGTTGGCGTCATCTATAACTAGACACTCAAAAAATAATTGTGAATGTCCACGCTAAAATATTCTCATGTGCTAAAATCACGTCACCTTTTTTTACTATTGTGATCACTCACTAATAAATAATTTGAGTTTCTCTTTATTAATGATAGAGTGGGCATTCCTAGGCCAAACACTTATCAATACTTTATTTTGGTAAATTTCATAGTTTATTGATTGTATACTTTCACATGTAGTACATCTTCCTTTCTCAGTGATTCAGTTTTGTGTTGGAAAAAAAAGCTGTGGTTTTTTTCTCCGTTACTTGGTTTCCTTTCGAACACGTCTTCTTCAAGGCCACTCATCTTTATCTGATAGAAAAATGGAAGGGGTAGTACCCAAACCAAAACAACTATACGTATAAAGGGGTACTACTCCACTAACTGGTGTTCGGCACCTTAGATCCCAGAATCTGAAGATTGAACAAGATGGTGCTCATACCACAACTTAAGCGGGAAAGTGACTGATACGAAACAACTAACTTTATGAAAGGAAGGTCCAATAAGTGGCCTTGAAGAAGAAATGTTCGACAGGAAACCAAGTAACGGAGAAAAAACCACAAAGTTTTTTTTTCAACACAATAATGGATCATTGAGAAAGGAAGATGCACCACTTGTGAAATTATGCAATCAATAAACTAAGAAATTCGCCAAAAGAGAGTCATTGAAAAGGGTTTGTTCTAGGAATGGGCACTCTATCATTAATAACAAGAAACTCAAATTACTAGTAAGTGATCAAAATAGTAAATAAAAGGTTACATGATTTTATTACATTTATCCAAAGCTATACATATATAAGTCTGACAATGCTTCTGAAAATATAGGCAAAATGTGTTTCACATTTTCATTGGTAGTTTGGCAGCGTCATACCCAATTGTCAGCGTCAAACTAAAACATTAGAAAACAGGTTAGCTTTTCGTCGTTGCGTTCTCGTGCACATTTGCTAAAGCAGTTCGGGAACGTCACTCTCCGGGTGCATACAAAAGCGCTGAAAAGCACGCCGATATGACCGCTCGTATATGTTAAGATTACGAAGCAATCTGCCTGATTGGGCATTTTCCAGTTCTTCTAATCTTAGGTAGTTCAACTCCCGGACTAACCTGGTATCTAAGTGCCTTATAGTAGTCGTGGTGCCCCGGTATTAGGGCTTCTGACTTCGTAAATGCTTCATTATTATACCAATGGTGCCATTTTATTAGTAACCTTGAGGTCACAAGTATTTTTCTATTCAACTGCCTGATTGGAGTAGTTTTCTAAATCGTTTCCATTTGATTAATTCATAGTGACTAAAGGTTTTTGTCGAAAAATGCATTTTATTGTGCATTTTTATATTAGACTTTAAGGAGTGCTTTTATCGTTATTACTTTGTCTCTTCGAAAAAGCTTCGATTTTTTTGGAATCTCATTTGGCAGCAAATTGAGTTTTCAAAACCAGCATAGATTCTTTGAAGATATAACATTATTTGTTAACAATTTAGGACTGAAGGAAGAATGGACTAAAAACGCAAAAAGGAACTAACAACATTGTTTTTCAGTCAACTCCATGCATACCATGAAACAATCAGACGAAAAGTATTAAGAATACCCCTCCAGACAGGACGTTGAAAAAAGACACTTGCGACGTTAGTATGCAAACTTACCATATCTCCATTTAACCGACTTCGTATTTCTTACTGTTTTTGATGGTGAGAATCAACGAGATATTAGAGATGAAATGCCCGAATGCATAAAAAAAAATAATATACTTTTGCATATATCCAGCCACTCTGCTAGCAAATCGTCTGTGCTACAGAGTGACGCAGCTTCCTCCAAGCCCAATACAGCGACGATCATTTTCAATTTTAGCTACCAAACTCTCAGTACAACCGCAACAGGTTGCCAGCTCGAGAGTTGCCTAGGTGTGATTTCTGTTGTGACATGTTTGCCACAGCAGTGGTCATGGGGATCTTTGATGTCTTCGTTCAAATAAACGAGCCCATCATGAACAACGAATAGGCAGGCTGTATGTGGAAAATTAACTTGCAATGTGCAATCATCCAGGTGCTTCACAGATAGGGGAATCGATGGCAAAGGTGATTACAAGTCCGGACACACATAAAGGCAATAGGACCCTTTATCACCTTTATGAAGTATCAAATATGTGAATGCCTTAAACTTTGAAATTGCTCACCACATAATTTTGATTTACCTCTCTCGTCGGCAGAAGAAGCTGTTTTTACTGCGGTAGTTCGGGTCGTTCATTTCCAATAAGACAGTCATAGTAGGAACCTCATTAGGAAGCAATTCCACGGTAATGTCAACCTGACAGTCAAAAACTAAGGCTTATATAGGGCGCTCAATTACGGCTTGTAGTCCACATGTCCTTCATAAGTCATTAAATTCTCCCGTATTATCTTCAGGGGATCTGAAGAATATCATTTGATAGTGATATTATTATGAAATTGGATGTTTCATAGAGCTTTGAGTTTGAGTTAGTCCAGGACACCAAACCTGCGCATTCATGCCTCTGAAATAGGATGGGTTAATAATAGTAATAATAATAACAATAATAATGATTTGAATAATAATTATAATGGCTTTAATATTCAATGCTTTCCCATTTATAGGATAATACAAATATGACAATTAAATTGCATGCCGTTAATAAGACAATATAATGTAAAAACTGAAGGAATACTCATCATATATTATTATAATAATACCCTAAACACAGATGCAGATAATTACCTCATAAACAGGAAATCAAAATTAGTTCAATACCCTTTTGCGATTCTGATAAACCCATTCAGTGAACAGAAAAACATATCACAACGGCTAAAGATTTATCACATATAACATAGATTGAAGACTTAAATAAGATGTCTTAACTTTTGGTAACTTGAATGCCGCATTACGCTGATATGAATATGGAGGCTCAGCAAGACCAACTTGCCCCAGAAATCAGAAAAATCAACATATCCGTGCAGAAATTTAAATAAAAACGATGCCGTTGTAAAGTGTTTTCTAGTCTCTAACTAAGCATTTCAAATATATTACATAATCTATAATTATTTTTTTTTATACTTCAACTACCACGAAGGCCTAAGGCCTAAACACTCATTGGGTACCGTGGGGCTATAGGGGAAAGGGGGAACGCCACACGGACTCTGGCCAGGGAACACGTGTGCATGCAACATGCACACATTCTGGCTCCGCCTACGAGATCCCCCTGGTGGTACCTCCGCGTTTGACAGTTAGAGACCGTCTACCACCTACGGACAATCACAACATCCATAGCCAAGAGAAAAGTTTCTTTTGAAACGGGATTCGAACCTGCACAGCGCACGGCCGAAGAGTCTACTACTGCGGCCACCGCTGCTGCCCTTTCGGGATAAGTGCCATCAACTATAAACAGAAGAAATTTAAGTAATTTCCGATCAACTTGTTTAACACAAAATCTTATTCACTTCATAATATGGATGCCATATTATAATGGTAGCACATTCAAATTTCGATTTAATGTAAGTAAGGTAGTTTAGTAGAGCAGATATTTTCTGATATGCTCTTAATGTTTCAGATACAGTTTTCTCAATATGTTTAGAAAAAGATAGCACTCGAAAATAGCACCGAAATCGCTAACCTCTATACCTCTAATCACATTTTCCATCAATATTGGATCTAAAATCTATAAATTCTTTTTTCCTTGAAACTCACCACCTTACAGTTCTCTACATTAAGAGCCAACTTATTATTGTTACATCAATTTTGAATCAGATCAAGCTGACTCAAAAAGTTCCAAACAATCAGTTATATTTTTTAATCATCAGCGAAGCCAAGTTTTTGTACTGTTAAAGCATCCAATAAATCATATACGTATATGTATACAAATTAGACAAAGTCACGGTCCGAAGTTTGATCCCTGTAGAGCTCCAGATATACCTCCATAGGCTTTGGACTTAAACCCATTATACGAGTCAAATTGTCTCCTATCTGTTAAGAATATATCGAAATATAGCGAATGAGCTTCAAGTTCCAATCATTTTAGCAACCAATAGCTATGAAATGTTGAAAACAAAATACTGTCAAAGTATGAGATGACAGCATGTCATTGAAACATAACCAGCTTATTGAATATTAAGAAATTACATATACTTTGGTCAAAATTTGAAAAAGTGTTCGATTTTTTAATAAAATTCATGCTTTTATTTAATATTGTCGATTGTTTATTCATGTTTATATTATTTTCTTCAATTGATATGCTTACTGATTCAACAACACCTACCGTGTGTTTTTTCCTATAAACCTCTTGCAGATAACCATTAATCAGCTACTTGATGACAGGCTCTACCAAAAATTTCGTAGATTTGCTCGTTTCCAAACATTCATTCATTTACTTGCCGTTCATCAGTACCATTATAGCACCGTCGATTGATATTCCCACAAAACCATTCAGGATTTTTGATATCCATAAATCCATAAAGTCAAATATTTTTTTGTTGTTGAGGAACTGAACGAACATCCACACTATATTTACAGCGATTAATAAATACTCAAATATATCTCGTAAAGCTTCCGGCAAACTTAAAACCAGCAAAAAATAGAATTAGCAATATCTTTCTTGTTTCACTGAATACACATTCTACGTTATATTTATATTAGACATTAATTGAATAACTGCTGATTGTTACATTTCAAAACTCCCCAACGAGTGACATATGTGTGGGATCCGTCAAACCTTGGTCCCATTGGAGTAAGCTCCGCCAACTGTTGAAATACTACGATACGTGGACTTTTTCTCAAAATCTTTACACAACATTTGAAAAAATGCTAATGAAAATTTAAAATTATTTCCATGACGCCGCAAAATAGCTCCATCGGTACCTCGGGTTATACATCTTGACAGTAGGAATATTCGATACGATCCTATATTTAGAAGTATCGATACTTTTACTTCCCATACCCGATATTTAGGATCGATATTTTTATATACGACACTTGGGTGTATCGATACATTTCACGAGTATCGTCATCTTTCGATCCGGACTGTGTCAGAAAGAGTGACAAACTTCAGATTACTTTTGTTCTTTGTTCCCTTCCGCTGGATATCGATAATTTTATTCCAATATTTTAGAGTATCGATACTTCCTAAAACGATAAGAATCGATAGATATCGATATTTTTCGTGGATCTAAACATCCCTAATCTTGACAGCTGGTTGTTCTAGTCAACTGGGCTGCAGGGAGCGGTGTTGCCTTTACTATCTTACGTTTTGCTAAAATCTTATAACAAATAAAAGCTTCAAATGAAATATTGTCGAATATGAACGGATATGCATATAATTTAGAATATAAATGTAACTCATATTGCAAATTTCAGATTGTCTATGCATGGACTTGAATCGGACTTTTCGGTAAGTTTACCGAAAGGAGAATTTTATGTACTTCATAGTTGTATTCCCCATATCAATCATACATATGCATACACACTCAGCAGTCGGGCGCATGAGAGGCGTAGATTTGGGTTGCCTATGATTACGAACGCGCATCCTCATCCCTTACTCGGCTTGCCCTGAATTGATTTTAGTGCATACAAAAGGTACACACTGGTAGATTACCGTCATTACCTCATCAACGGACAACCAATAAAGAAACCGAAACCTGTGTGCTTTCAAAATAAATATTTAATTAAAATGAGAGGTGAGTTCATCAGTTCAGTGGTAAACCAGAAAAATATTCACAATCCTATAAGCAAGAATCGAAAAAGGAGTTTCCAGAATGGTTGCAAAGTACTTTGAAAAAGCGACCAGGATTCACATTGTAGAAGTTGTAATATAGAACTATGCCCTCAAAAAACATGTGTGCGCGCCCAATACAATAACTGACGTGTTTCATGACTCAAAGGTCCTTGATCTACCACTGATCTTGGGACGGCATTTTTCAACGACACTATTGACCGATTCGATTTTCTTTTGTCGACTCGGCAACACTGCAGATGTGCACACCACTTTGAAAGCAATTGATATCCCAGACGTGTTATAATAATAGAAGTAAGGAGAAAATATAACAATGTTTGGAGATATATCTTCATAAATAGGTATTTTTGATTCTGACTTATACGTAATATCTAGACGATGAATAATTGGTGGATGCAGATACTTTTACAAATATCGATGTTTTAGGACCCAGAAATGCAGAATGTGCTGTTTGTTTACATTTGGTGTAGATTTCTAAATTGGCAAAAATGGTTTTTAATGTTACAAAAAGTGATGAACCAGTTAGAATACGTTTTATATCCTTTTTTTGCAAAATAACAAAAATCGGTACGTTTCTACAAGTACGTATTATGTAGAACACCCTGTACGTGATATACAGACAAAACTAGATTGCCATGCATGAACAGCCATCAAAAACAAGGAAAATATCCTACTAAATATAATAGGTAGAAAATCGACCTATTATTTCTCTCATTTTCATTGGTCCATTTAAATAACTGACCGTCTTTTGTGAAATAATAAAAATTTGAAATTCTATGAAAGTTATCCTGATTCTAAAGCACAAAGACATAATATTACATCTATAATGTACCCTTATTTGTAAGGCAACCATTTTTTCACGACTTCATTCAACATTTTAATAGAAATCACTGATATTCAGGGAGCTTTAAAAGCTTCCGTCAAATTGCATTTTGATAAGGTATTTTTCTATTGGTTCAAGGGACCGTTAAATATGAATGTTGGTGAAATTGGCCCTAAATCTATTAATTTGTCAACCAAAACGCTATGACCAATTTTATCAAAAGCTTCTATCATCAACGTATCCGACAAATGTTAACCACATATGCACTGCTACGAATGAAGTTGATTTCTCAAAAAAATGTAATAAAAGTCCTATAGAAATCAAGTTATAAACCTGAGTTTCAATAATAAATTGAAAAAGAAATATCTGTATTTTGCGTTCATCGTCGTGATACTAGAACACGCATTAATAATTTATTGTAGCAAATGTTGTACCAAACAACCGACGAAAGCAAAATACCAGGAATTTTTTATTTTTTGATACTGATAAGAACGTGTAAATAAGGTTTAATCTGTATCGTGGGTGATCTGAATTAAGGACGGTCGATTTTTGTGAAGTTAAATCAGAAAGTATTTTGCAAGTTTATGTTTTCACTTATCTATTAATAAAAATGGCACATGTGTACACTAATGAGATGTTAGTGGACTTTGTTTTAGCGTACGGAGAAGCCTGGCAAAATTCGCGAGCGGCTCCTAGTTTGTATGCACATCGATTTCTGAATAGGAACATACAACATTTAGTTCAATTGTTTTACGTGCACGGGCTAGTGGAGATTTGCGCCCTAGACGTGGAGTGGATGGGGGTCGCCCTCGCCCACAACGCGTTTTAAATGCCGAAGACGAAATTTTTGATATTGTGGAAGAAAATCTGGGAATAAGCACAAGGCAGTTAGCCCAACAGGTCCCAGAAGTGTCACATGCAACAGTGTGGCGCATATTATGAGGCCCAACTGTACCTTTATCACGTCCAGAGAGTCCAAGCGTTGCTACCTCCAGACTACCCCCTAAGAGTGAGATTTTGTGAGAGGTTGTTGCAAGAAAATGCTCGAAATGCCCATTTTACAGCTGATATTTTGGCAACCGATGAAGCCATTTTTACTCGTAATAGGATAACCAATCTTCATAATACACACGCCTGGTCCTTTGAGAATCCTCACGCAGTGGTGCAGACACACTTCCAACATCGTTGTCCTTTAAACGTGTGGGCAGGTATTGTCGATGAACGTCTAATTGGACCGTTCATATTGCCAGATCGGATGGGTGGTCACCAGAATTTGGAATTTCTTCGGAATGATTTGCCGGTCCTTCTTGAAGATGGAATCCGAGCACGGATGTGGTTTCTGCACTATGGGGCACCTCCGCATTTTCGTTTAGAAGTTCGTATTTTTTTAATCAGGTATACCAGATACGCTGGATCGGAAGGCGTGGACCAATTGCATGGCCTCCACGGTCTTCCGATCTAAATTCTCTGGACTTATTTTTATGGGAATACTTGAAAAACGAGGTATACCGTACTTCAGGTCAGAATATTGAAGAATTGCGTGATCGAATCACAGTGGCTGCCGATATTTGAGCCTTCAGGCACAGCAGGAAGGATGTGTACTCGAATTAGTGCATCGAAATTAAATTTAGACGTGCCCAAGTTTGCATTGCGGTCAATGGAAACAATTTTGAACAGCTTTTATAAGTAAAGGAACATTTTTTTTGAGAAATCAACTCCTTCGGTAACAATGCATACGTGGTTAAAATTTGTCGGATAAGTTGTGAAACACGCTGTATGGTATGTAACTTCTTATTACCTTTTTACTCCAGCACACCGTCACGGACTGACATCTTCAAACCTAGAGCAAATTACTAGGCAAATATTGAAAACTGAGATGGAACACGGTTGAAGCCGAATAAGTCATATCTGAACGATGGCTTAGTGGCCTTCAACCTGTAGATAAGTAGAAACACCACAGTCATACAGTCACTGAGTGTCTATGCATCTTCCTGTGAATGACATCGATCTCACCTCTTGAGATATGGCTGTTTATATATTTCAATTACACAAATTAATTAATCTGGCATCTATGAACAATCAATTATCATCTCAAAAAGAAAAGAGAAAAATGTGCTAAATTCATCCCAGATGAAGTCATTAGGTTGATAGATTTATTAAAAAAAAAATATTTATTTCAACTGTTCATCTACAAAGTACAAGATAGACATGTCATGGAAAACTTGCAATTTAACAAAGGTCGCGTTTATATAAAAACAAAACAGAATCACATAGGTATAAACATTCAACAGCACGCATACATTCCTGGCTAAAATTTTGCATTTAAATATTCACTTATGGAATAAAAACAATGTTCAGTCATGGCCTTTGTAGATACTTGTTGGTAGATGATTGTACAGATGTAAACTTGGGAAATTTGATATCGATAGTGAGAATTTGGGTGCCCAGAAGTCTCTACAAAAAACGTAATATCCTAAACCGGTCTTGGTTCTAATGGCTTTCTTCTGAATAATGAATAGCTTATTTATTTCACTAGAAGTACCCCATAATATAATACTATAGCTAAGCTGTAAGTGAAATAACCAAAGGTAGCAACTTTTGAATACTTGTGAGCTGACCTGTAATTTCAATTTCTGCAAAAGAAAAAAGAATTTGCTTAATTTTACAGCCTGCGAGTTGAGGTGATGAACCCAACTGAATGAAACTATTCCAAGAATTTTAGCATTACCCTATCTCTTGCCATGCTTAACCAGTATGACAGAAAATATCGAAAAGCGTCGTGTGGCTGCCAGTCCGTGACGCGAGAAATTGATCAGGAGTTCCTCAAACGTCAAAAAAACGAGGCTTGGTCGACGATCATGGTGATAGAGCTAAATGTCACTCCTAGAAACATACTGTATAGAAAGAGAAAATAAACTTTGTCGCTGTCGCTGTAAGCGAGACGTAAATCCAAAGTCTGTTTATACTATAGTTTCCGTAACCTTATTTTATAGTAAGGCGTTTGCGAGTTTAAAGGCGAATAAAACGGTTAATAAGGTAGAAAATGTCCTCGAAATAATTTAGCTGCGAAAAAGGGCGGAACTAAATCCGGTTTTTAGAGCGAGGCTGAAGTCGTAGGAACAATTCCGATGATATTGCTCTTATAAAGCAGGATTTTCCCCAGCTATAACATGGCCATTATGTAGCAATATGTGGACGCAGTGGCGTACCGTTAGAGACGTATTTATACGGTTTAAAGGAGGCGACCCGATTTTTGTCCATTAAGGCCAAGTGGTTAGGATAATTTTCTAGAATTTGGTAGTTTTGACGGAATACCACCTGTCTGGAATTCCTATCACTTATTATCGTAGATGCACTCGAAAGTGAGCAGGTAAATAATCATGTAACTTCATTTTCATTACAACGATGAGCGCTCGTTTATTTTCGGAAGATTGCAATGCCCATATTTTATTTTATTATCTCTACAATATTTTTTTCCAGCATATCCGATTGCAGTTAAAGGTTTTTGAGGTATATGTTTATTATTATTATTATTATTAAACAACAAATTTGAGTTGAGTACAAGTACTATAAACTCAAACACAAAAATAGATAATAGTGTACAGACAAAAGAAATATAACAATTTGACAATCTTAGCACTTCTGAAGTAGACATATACAGAATGGGAACAATATGTTAAGCACTGCGGTGTCTATCGTAATTGTTTTTGAAACTATTGACGGATTCCGAGTTCACTACATAAGATGGAAGACTGTTCCATGCATCGAAGACACGGTTTGAGATGAAGCGCTGACGAGTAGAGGTTCTAAAAGCTTCCTTCTGCAATTTGAAGTTATGGCCTCTGAGACTGTTCGTTGCCAGACGAAACAGATGCGACATGTCCACACCAAACAAATTATGCAGTGCTCTGAAAGTGATGATGAGATCTCCTCGTACTCTTCTATCAGCAAAAGCAGGCAGGTTATATAGCTCGAGGCGGTCTTCATAACTTGGCCTCCTCATTTACCTGATGCGTATACATATATATGTAAGGATTGGATTTCTAAATCCTACGAGGGATGTCTTTTGAGTTTTGCATATAGAAACATAGTAGGCCGCGCGGATCGAACGTCAGTACTGAATCCCTATTTGTTAAACTTAAAATTCAAAGTTTCACCACAATGAATTTTTAAGTGTCACCGAGTCATTAGAAAAATGGAACTCAACCGAGAACATTTTCGCGCCATAATTTATTACAACTTTCAGAGACAATTATCGCAACAAGAATGCCTTGCTGAGTTACTGTCTGTTTTCGGCAACGAAGCGCCACATCAGTCGACATTTTTCCGTTGGTATGGAGAATTCAAACGTGGACGGGCGAGTCTTAGCGACGATCCCAGGGCGGTTGCACCAAAAACGGCAGTCACCCAGGAAAACGTCGATGCTGTGCGCAAACTCATCATTGAAGATAGACATGTGACATATCGCGAGATTGAGGCGTTACTGCGTGTGGGTATGCCAAAAGTCATCACCGAGCTTCGAAAAATCAACCCCGAAAAAATAATCATCCTCCACCAAGGCAATGCAAGCTGGCTGAATTATTGGAACATCCTCCATATAGTCCCGATCTAAGTCCTAACGATTTCTTTACTTTCCAGAAAATTAAAAACAGACTGCGTGGTCAAAGGTTCCAGTCGCCGAAAGAAGCAGTTGACGCATTCAAACATGCCGTTTTGGATCTGCCAGCAAACGAGTGGAATAAATGCTTCGAAAATTGGCATTAATCTTCGTGGAGAATACTTCGAAAAACAATAAAGTCATTTAAAACTACCTACCGTGTTGTTTTATTTCCATATGCAAAACTTAAAAGACATCCCTTGTATCAGGCGTTCTATTCTGTGTTATACGTATACATATAGTGTAAAGCTACGATATTTGGTTTTTCTCTTTTCAGTGTCTACTAAGAAAAATGGCTTATTTTGTTTTCATATTCATTATGTCACAAGACTATATGATATGCGATGCATATTTGACAGGGTCATATAATATTTTGGTTTCGACTGCTTTTACAGGTAACAGGGAGAAATGTGTAGCCAGAAGGGTTATAAAGGGCTATACAAAAGATCGAAACTAGACAATACAAGGTTCTCATTAGCAGCAAAGCCATCACTGCGGCCACTAGATTCCGTTGATTCTGGTGCTATAGTAAATACGGTCTACTCGCCATTACTCAAGCCATGGATAGCTTTTTCTTGCTATATGGTTTCGGCTTGTTCTCGGGGGACAACGAACGAAAGCTTTATTCAGAATATAATGCTCATCAAAATAAGACAGCACAAAGTGCCTTCTATTACCAAGCTAGGAATATTTTTGATAGCAGGTCGCAGCCGTTGCTTATATTGTTTATATGTCTTATTGTAAAGAAATGTCAAAAAGTCGAAAGTTGAAAAGGAAAACGAGTAGAAGAAACAATTGGCATGATTACTGCCAGAGAAGTTTCGACAGGGTAAGATACACTAAATATATATTGATCAAGGTCAAATCGTCAAATTGTCACTTTTAGTCGAAAATATCCAATTTGCGTTGCGCCAGGTAGGAGAGATACAATTTGCAGGAACCACCAGTAGTAGTAGTGGTGGGGAGGCGAGGCTGGCGACTAGGTCATCTGTTATCATTATTGCCGGCCCGGTAGTATCAACACTGTACTACTCCACTACTACCATCTATTAGTAATTGATATAATAAACCAGCCCCAGCGATAAGATAATATACCTTTGGTTAATATTACACACACGTGCGTAATATAGACAACACACAATACACCGAGCTACCAAGGCTCCTTTCAAGAGCCACTAAAAACGTGCTTTTTATGGGTATATACAAAGGTTTAGCGTTTCTTTTCATAAAAACATGCTATAATGTGTATTTAGCAATACAGTAAGTATTCGTATATTGTTATACCAGTTACATACTCGTATACAAATATTTATTGATATTTGTAGTGTAATTCGAATCGTGCACGGGAGTATGCATTTTGTTAACTTTCAACCATATTTTACTGAAATCTTAATGGCTACCTTGATTTAATCCGACGTTCCAATTCAAGCATGATATTTTACACTATTTGGATGGTTTATTTTCACAATTCGTCGGTTTGCTTAAATGTTTTTTGTGGAACATTGAAATTCAAATACCGAATATTCCCCGACAATGAAAAAAAATAAACTAGTAACCGTGTCAGAACAATGACCGGTCGACATATACCTACATAGTAGATAAATTTAGTTATCATCCATCTGAATTTTTTGAAGGCCACTTGTGCGTTTAATCACTCAGTATAATAACAACCTATGAATATAGAAAGAATATTTTTAAAAGCTTAAAGCTTAAATGATAACTTCAAAATGATGACTGCCGCCACCTATTGATAAAGTGCTAAAGTGTGCAAAAATATCTCCAGAATAAAAAAAAGAGTGGGGATGATTGGAGAGAAATGAAAATATGGAATAGATATAGATTGATGTAGTCCTATTTGCTCAATCGACATAAATTTTAAGGTTTCATAACGCCAGATTTGAATATAGCCAATCAAATCTTGAACATTTTGTAAACATAAAAATTTTTGAAATCCTGTACATTGGGAAATCATGGAGATTTCTAAGGTTCCAAAAATTCAAAAAGTTCAGAAAATTTCCAAAATTAGATCCATTCCTTCAACAACGCCTTGTGATTGATCGAATTTGTGTCATAGCATAGGCGCAAATTTTGATTTGCGGGTAAATACTAAAAAGCTGTTCATGCAAGCTTTAAAATATATTTCATTATTTTCAATCAAAAGCCATACAAATTCAAACCTTTTGGGACTTACGCATACAAGCAAAACATGCGCAATAAAAGACGAAGCATCCGTTAGTCAACTCGATAAGATCGAAAAAGCAACGTTTGTCTTTTAAAAAATCTACCAAAAATCTTAGTTATACCCAGTAATTCAATACAGAACTCATATAATCGCTAAGACAAGTGTGGTGCACCTAAGAAGAAGCTGTGAAAAGAGAGAAGCTCCTCCAGGCCAGGCGACATGAGCACCCATGTATGTGGCAATCCTACAGTCTGTGTGTGGCTCGCGTGTCGATTATTTGATTATTTTTAATTATATCTGCACCAGAATGTGCTTACATATGTGTCTTGAAAAATGACGTTATAGCGATTTTTTTTAACATTATACAGTTTTTTTTTGACATTATGTAGGTTTCTCTATAAGATGTTGACTTAGCACTTTGTTGTGCGTGTTGCCTAAACGTCATGAAGCTTCAGTTATCAACGTTTGGCTCTGGTGAGATGTAAAATCTGCTTCACAGATGGCATTACCGGAAGTCTAAGCAGTAAGTTGCATGCCCTGATGATAATTCCATTGGATTCTTCTCTCAGATGCACTCACTTGATATTCCAAGCTAGAAATTAGTTGTGCACTTTTTCTTATCCATTCTAGAAATTTCATATGCAAATTTGCTGAATTTCAAAATGAGACAGATAAGAAATGATTATATTCAGTATAAACTGTCGTATTACAAGCCATGTAGATGCTGACAGTAATTACACAGAACACAAACACAAAGTCTTTCGTGATTTATAACTTTAAACATAACCTCTCCTCAGAAAGCACAACACAAATAACTCGTCGGGCACAGCTAATAGATATACTTCATTGGCAGCATATACATGTAATGATTTTATCACAGAGCAAATATCACTGATTTTATACACATGCTGATCAATCCAGGTGCGATCTTGCTATTCAACCAACTTTCTTCTCAGAGATGAAAACTACAGAACTCTCGGCTTACATATGCAACCAACAATGCGCGCAGTTTAGTTGAGTCATTCCTCCATAGATGGACGCTCACAAAGATCCTAGTGAGCAAACGTGGAATGACTGTTTGCACCCTAAAAACTACCTAGTCTGCAATATGACATTTTATAGGTTTTTCTTCACATTTTTATACGTTTTTACATAATTCCCGTGCCGTGGCTCTCCACAATTCAAAAAAGAAGGCCTGCTGTTTGGTTAGCAATAGCTTTGGGTTAGAACGCAAAAACAACGCAACTGAAGTCGACATGCTGTCGGCTTGTTTTTGTGGAATGATGCTATGGGATATACGAATACTTTTCTTCTTCCGAACATCGTTTTAGCAGATTTCTTTCAACAGAGTAAGCCGAATGAATGGCTGCAGTCTACGATCTCTTTTTCATCATCATCGCAACGGCATTCGAAATTGCTTGGCACGACGCGGAGTGTGGCGAGCGACAGCTTAATAAAACTGATAAATCCGTAATGGTGGATCAGACCAGATCCCCGATCCTGAATTCGGGACGATCGGGAACAGGTTGCGCGGCAGCAGCTACGGTGACGAGGCACACAGCCACCCGACACACATTTGCATTTTAAGTGTTTTCCGTGTGTATTGATGAGGCAAGGGCTCAACGGTATAACTCAGAATATTGGGGAATTCCTCTTTTTCGATGTAGAATCCGATACAATAGAGCCTACGAATTATTGCTGACCGATTGTTGATTAGTCAATCTGATTAGAAATAATGTATTTTACTTTCCACGCTACTGGTCCGGAAGTATTGTGATTGCGAAAAATTACTAAATTGAGGTATGACGTCCGTCTGACTGTGAGTCTGTTTGTCCGCTAATCCTTTTCTCATCTAAAACCTGCAAAGTACCGCTTGGATTGCCAAGGATGGAAAATCTTTACATTTTTTGAATATCGAACCATTGGCGGCGGGCTAAACGAAAAGACGAGAAAAAAGGTATAAGGGGTGGGCAGTGTATATCTCATTTTTTTGCGTGAGTGTATTCATACCCATCCAATTATAATAACTGTACCCACGTATCAGTACATATTTCAGACAGCATGGACTTCTCTTTACATTTGCCCTTAAAAGAGAATGATGAATTATATTCAACAGATCCGACGCGTAATGGTCGCACGGCAACGCAACAAACTTACGACGTCTGTAAATTACGTGATGAAACTGATTTCTTAATTTTTAAATATATTTACAATTTTATATTGTCACCATCAAAATAATTTCCTCCTAAAGTCACGCGGCGCTGGAGACGGTTCTTCTACTGCACAGAACTCCAATACTGGAATAGCCTTCAGCTGGTCGGTTGCGCTTTCGACTATCCCAAAAGTTCCCTTGAGGTGATTTTTCAACTTCAGGAAGAGAAAAAGTCACAAAGATTCAAGTCAGGCGAATAAGGAGGCTGAGGAGCCACATGATCCAACACCTAGTTATTCTTGATCTGATGAACGGTGGTGTGAGGCAAGTTCAACTGATCCCCGGTCATTCTGACTGTCAGTCAACGATCTGAACGCACAAGATGCCTGATTATGTCGATACTTTCATCGGTTCTTGAAGATGAAGGCCTTCTGCTTCGTGGTTCGTCTTCAATCAACTTTCTTCCTTCTAAAAATGCGTTAAACCACCGATAAACCTGAAGTCTTGACAAAACACTATCTCCGCAGGCCTTCTGAGGTTCATCAAGAGCTTCCATTGCAGTGTGTCCGAGTCTAAATCAAAATCTGATAGCACACCGTTGCTCGAAACTGATGTCACTCATTTTAAGTGTCACAATAGGGAAATATGTTTCACAAAAAAAAATCGCGACGGACAACCAAATCACTCGAGCAGTTCAAACTTGTATTGAAGGCGCATGACATGTGTCCTGGTGTCTCGCCTCCAGGCTCGGTGCTCCCCTGGAATCGAATGCTACCTCGCCAATCTCATCACTCAATTTACGAACCTCGTATGCTTATGAGCACAAAACCCTGTGTGGTTATCTCACATCTGATCGTTCACCACTCACCTCTAATACTGGGTCATGGTTGACTCGCCGTGGTTCAGCAAACAATGTTAGTTGGTTGGTACTGTCGGCAGGGCAGAGAAGAAGTTTCTAGATCGCATAGTTATCAAATATGTGGGAGTACGGACCAAATTACTTGATCCATTTAAATTTTGTTATACATGTTCCGAGCTTACCTCTTTCTTCAGAGAGGTTAGCTTATGCTTAATTGATAACAGCGTTACGTGTGAAGTGCAGAGGAAACCTGCTTAACGCCATTTCTCTGTTTCTTTTAGTAACCACGCCAATTGACGAGAAGATTTGTAATGGCAAGAGAATTCACAATTGAGATACTATGTTTCTTAGATGTTAGAAAACATATACGTCATCAAAAAGTCTGTCTAGCTCTTGATCTCCTTATAACTTGGAAAGTACTACTCGGATTTCGATAAAATGTACTTAGGATGAAAAAGCATTGTAACTCTTGAAAATATGGCCACGGAACTAAGAGCGAAAAGCGAAGAAAAATCACGCAAACTTCACTTTTAGCGTTTTAGGGACACCTGCTCATTGCGTTGAGTACACTTCATTGTCTATTATCAATATACAGACGTTTTACTAACCCACTCATACCTTCTAGAGATAGTCGGAAAACAATAATGTGAAACTAGTGTTTCCTTTCATAGATAGTATCTTCTTTGCAGATGCAGCTGCCTAACAAAGTTTCTGATATTTTCCTTGTTTACCCATTTTTTCACGGTAACTTAGTAGAAGAACAATATAATTAGCTTATTCCGCTTTTCTGGCGAAAATCTCATAACAGGATTTGCTAACTTTTAATTTAGACTGTCGGTAATACACGGACGTTCTCGGAACTGTGCTAGATGTTCGGTGTGTCAGGAAAAGCTTATTTATTCAGCAGGGTTTCAAAACATCCGGTAATAGGGTGAAAAGTTATCAGCCTGGAAGACTTCCGGATGAAAAATGATTTTATTTATTTTACATAATTCACCTCCGACTCCAATACATTTAGTTTAAATTTTTCCGACATTAGAATTATTTTTCTTAAGTAACAGTCTGGAAGGCTGTCATCATGTCATCCAATACGGCCCTCTCAGCTTCTTCATCGGGGTTAAAGCGATTTCCAAAAGGAAATTTCTTCAAATCTGTGAACAGATAGAAGTCTGTAGGTACCAAATCGAGAAAATATGGGGATGTTCGAGCAACTCGTATTCCAAATCCAGCAAGTTTTCCCTTGTTAACACACATGTGTGAGCAGGTACATTGTCCTGTTGGAAAATGGTCTCTTTCTTCTTGAAGCAGGCCTCACTAATGCTGACATTCAGTAGATCAAGGAAGCTAAAACAGTATTCGCCCGTAATTGTTCTACCCTTTTCAAGGTACCCCGTCATCAGAATCCCTTTCGCATCCCAAACTCCACTGGCCATGACCTTTCCGACAGATTCAATCAAATAAATTCTTCTGTTTTGTTTTTCTGCACTTAACCACAGGCTTCCGTCTACTACTTCTAATACTGTGTCGCTTCTGATCAATTTTTTATATTGAAACAGCCGTGAAGACAGAATCCAAAATAAAGACACTTTCTTAATCCGATTTTTGAAATTCATAGGGAAAAGAAAAGCCTCTTCATGCAAAATGATCCACAATCTCGGCACCCGAGGGTCAAAGGGTTGTACCGGCCAGATCTGGATGATCGAAGTTCGACACGGTTAGGATGGAAGGCGGGTCTGTCTGGTATGTTCATCGCACGTTGGAATCATGGACGAGAGTTCTGAGGACCAAAGCCCGACATGTGGTAGAAGAAAACCAGATCGCCGATGGCCCGTCGGTGCAAAAGGGTCTCGAAACTAATTGTTAGAGAAGAGTCATCGATCAGTCGGATATCTCTCCTCTGAAAGGCATCGAGCATGGATAATGTACTCGGAGCAACCAAACATGTGAACATTACTCGAAGCTGGGTCTTATCTGGGCTTTGTACAGAGTGAGGCGGTTATGTGGAGAAAACTACTTTTTAGGGCCAAACATATAGCCGCGATTGACAAGATACGTTCGTGCCTAATCAAGTTCTCGGTTATCTCGAATTCGACCAGCCGGCATGAACAGCTCTTTGATGAAATTCTCGTTAGTCAAGGTAAGAAGTATGTTTTGGAAGCATTAAGCTGTATCAGATTGTTGCTTTCCCAAGCAGTGATAACATCCAGATCTCTCGTCAGAGAAGAAGTCTCTTTAGGACACCGGAACAGATCGAACTGCTCGCTCAACAAATGAGGCCGTTGATATGAACAGAAACAATGTCGTTAATACCGATCACTGAGGAACACCTGTGTTGACATTATGGGATGAAAAGGTAGTGGTAAATCCATATCTCATCAATGGTAACGAATTCCTATTGGAGTGGTCCAACCATTACAGCGACAGTCGTTTCCTGGTTCGCTTTTTATGAGCATCCAGATAGGTATTTTCACCCTTTCTCCCGATATCTCCACGGCCTCAGCTATCTTACTCACCTTTACATGCCTATCATGCAACACGATAACGTGGACCTTTTGGATGGTTTCAGGTATGGTTGCGGTTTTTGGGCGTCCTCTGACAACTAAGTTTATCTGCATACTTCTTAACAATTGAAATCGATGGAGCAGAGTCCGGGTAAACTTTGGCGAACATTCGTAAAAATTTCCTAAGGGTTCATCATCGTCAACAACGCGAAGAATTTGATGATACTACTATATTCTAGTTTATCCACGCAAGACGTTCACTTTAAAAATCTGTGTAGGCAAACTACTTAGGTTAACAAGCTGAAAGTTGAGACTAAGGAATCAGCTGCAAGAACTGTACTTATCCACCAGAAACCGGGCTGTTTTACATGTCATTTAAAACAAAAAATCTAGGATTAGATACAAAAAAAGAGGAAAGGAAGTGATAAGCCATAGGTATATCAAGTTTGGATGAAAATTTCAAGCAGCTATAATGAGGTGCCTAAGCCAGGTTTGAATAAAGAAAACACATTTGGATCTGAAAGCACCGGTGGCGTAGATATCTATGTTGTTGTTGATTGCTGTAGGTATATTGTGTTGTCACCCTTCATATAATTAGTTTATTGGACAAATGACTTAGACAATATATTACCAGCTTGTAACGGTTTCACCGTCCGATCGTATTTATTAAATCACTTCTCGATTATCATTTCATTAATCCCATCTCTAGTTTTTTTGCTTGGAAAATTTTCCGCTTGGAGCGCTTGATGCGGAGTTCCTGATCTGCGATCTTCCTCGCGCTTCCTTTTCACTTGAGCCGCCGATCGAACAACGGCTAGAAATTTCTTCTCAGTAGCACAAGGTTATATAGCACCATGTGCTAGAATTTTCTAGAATGTGTGTCCGTATAGGACAAAAATGATTGGGGCCACCCCCTTTCTCTTTCTCTTTCCCTTTCACTTTGCCTAGCCTTGGCCAATATTTTCACCCATGCATGTACCTTGGCAGCGCCATCGCCTTTAACTTCGCCTACAACTGGTTGTGAAGCCACTATATGGAGGTCACCCCTCATAACTGGGACCTCCCCTTCAAGCCCCTGGCCATCCTGGCTTCAGTCGAGTAAAAATGGACCAGCGAAAGATAAGTCGATAGCGTTATAGCAGCGCCAAAGATGTAAAACTTTTGTTATTTTTGTAAAATTGTAATGTAATGAAAATGCCTTTTTTTTTGTTAAATAAAATCTGTTAAATTTTTGTGTTCTGTTTGTTCTTCTATCCTCTAGCCATGCCATGGTCGACACACAGCTACACGCCTGTAGATGTCTTCATGCCACCGACTGAGCTACCGGAGGCTAATGGTAACCCCCTTTCTGTGATTGTGCAGAAAAGTTGGAATCTTCATTGCATTCCATCTTTTCTGGACTTTTTGCGGAAAGGAAGCGTTACATAAATTGGCACCCGCAACGTGAGGCTTCGATAGGTGTTTGGCTTTGTCGACAAGTGGTTTGCTAGTGGAAGATTGGCAGACAGAACATAGTTTTCAACATTCTTTATAATCTTTGGCAGCATTTCTATTTTTAATTGCTTTTGGTACTCAAATTTCTAATTACTTAATCATCCTTACTTTTTGCTTAATGTTTAAAATTTTTATCAAAAGATTAAAATTTTTCCACCTGTTTATTTCATAGGCATACTATTAACTTTTAAATTGTCTTGTTTAGTAGTCAGCGAGATCATTGCCAGAATTTTTTTTCTCACATACTACTACAGTTTTTATTTACTGCTGGGGACAGTTATAACTTTTTTCTCATTGTACTTTTGAGATTGATGATATTTTGATATTTTTTTTTTGTTGTTGAATATTGATAGTCTGGGGACTTTAGGTTTCCCAGCATTTTTGTCGAATATCATCAAACTTTTGATTGAGGTTGTGACTATTGTTGTTGATAGTTTACATATTCTTATATGCTTTTCATTTTTGATCACTAACCTCTTAGTTTTTGAAAGTATTTCTTCATGTGCAGTTTTTTGATTTCTTGAGACTTTTCATGTACGCATATACATATATAGCCTAATTGTTGGATCTCTGGTGTACTGATATAGCTCTCATGACGTTTGGTACGTAGGAAATTTACTTTCAAAATTATTTTTGCCTTCCCCAAATGTATTTACTTTTTGAATTTTTGACTGTACTTGAACTTTTGATCATTTGTTTTCATTCTGATGGCAATAATCTACTGACTAGAGTTATCTGGAGTAAATCATTTTGCGATTTATCCATTTTTCTGAATTATATGAAATTGATATTCATAATTTTTCGTATATTTTGGCGGTTTACTTTTTTTCAAGTATTGACACTTGGACATAGTACTTTGATACTTACCTTTCTTTTTTTTTCAAGAAACAAATGATGTTTTTCTTGACTACATTTTTGCTACTTTTCAATGATGGGGTGACTCCTAAATCATTTTTACCTATACAAAGACACACATACTCATTTATGATAATTAAACTTCAACTTGTTGTTGAAATAGTATACGTTCCTCAGTAACTATTGTAGTAATTTTGTCTCTTGTTTGGAGCAAAAGTTTTCATAATTTTAATGTTTTATAGTTTTATCTGGCATATTCTTTGGGGGAAATTAGAACATTAGTGTCTGATTTTCCATTGGATTAACAGGACTTGAACGTCTCTGTACCTCTGTATCTGTACTCTTTTAATGTATGTGAGATATAAAATAATTTTTTTAAGATTCGGCTGCTCCTGTTTTTGTATTGAAACTTTTTGTTTGTATTGTTAGTTTTTTATAGTGTTTTAGATCCTTGTCATTTCTTGACGTATTCAGGTTTTTAACTTTAATTTTTTTCTTTCAAGTGTTTCTTTGAGGTTTATTTCTCAATCATGGTTCAGTCTAGACTAAGCCCAAATGACTTATTAAGTCATGAACTCCACTACGAGATTCATATCAGAGGTTTGGAAGTCCCTAATACCGTGGAGGATAAACGTAAAGTTTTACGTGGCTTATTAGCACAGGAATTTCAAGGGCGTAGTTTCTCAGAAACTTCTGTGACTATTCCTTTTGATGAGGATGAGACTGAGATAAGACTCTCATTCAATAAACTCACTGAGATGATCTCTAGATTTACTGGTGCATTTGATTCTGTTGAACATCGCAGAATTTGTGTGCGCTTATTGCATCTATCTGGTAGGATAGATCGAATGTCTCCTACTTGTGATGAGGAGCTAAGTACAAAATCTAGATTAAAGACACAACTTATTGTGTGTGAATCGGATCTTTTAGAGAAGCTTGAGATGCCATCTGCTCAATCATCTCCTCCATCAGTTTCATCTCGTCCTATTCCATTAGCATCAAACCCGCCTGTGACTGTTGCTAATCCTCAAGTATTTCCTCCAGTACATACACAGCCACTCTCTCCTATAAATTTTGCTCCACATAAAAAGATACCAGTTTTCAAATGGGGAATCAAAAAATTTTCTGGAAATAGCTCAGTTATTGAATTTCTAGAAATTGTCGAATCTCTAATGTCTTCCCGTGGTTGCAATGAGATGGATCTCTTTGCATCTGCAGGTGATCTCTTTGAAGATGTAGCCTGGACATGGTGGCATAATGGCCATCTAAGAAATGGCTTTCATGATTGGCAGGACTTGATTAAACAACTCAAGGATGCTTTCCTACGTGACAATTATGATATGAACCTAATTGATGAGATTCGTAGACGCAAACAAGGTCAGCATGAACATGTTACGATATTCATTTCGTTCATGGAATCTCAATTCAATAGATTAACCTACAATACATTTACAGAAAGGGACATGGTCAATATTGTCCGTAGAAATTTATTGCCTGACTTCATAAAGTCACTTGCTCTTCATGAAATTTCCACTTTTCCTGAACTAACATCACTTTGTAGGAAATTAGAGGATTCCTTCTTGACTTGTCAACCCCACAATAGACTTTCCACTTCCAGCTTGGTTACTTCTGATAGTACTCCATCATCTCACAGAAAAGCTCCTGTATGTTGGAACTGCGAGAAACTAGGACATTCTGTTCGAGACTGTAGAGCTCCTAAGGCTGTTTATTGCTATACCTGTGGTATGAAAAATGTCACACGCTCTAATTGTCCTTCCTGTTCAAAAAAACGTGAGGCAAGAAGTTTCCAATCCGACTCCCGGAACTTCTTTCGCCCAGACTCGAGGAGTCATAGACGTAAAGGGCAAAGCAACTCCAGGTCTCATTCTGAAGTCCAACAAATAGCCAAGTTAAGACAACCTTCAGCAATTAATCCCGATTTTGACATTAATCATTCACAACTTGCAGGTATGCCATCAAATGATCATTCAGAACCATTTATTCAAAAACCAAATGACAATCGTCCACATCTTTCAATATCCATTGGTGGTGAAAACATTTTAGCTTTGCTTGATACTGGAAGCAATGCCAACATTCTAGGTTCATCTGGCTTATACTTATTACGTAAATTAAATCTCAACATCGATTACAGTAGTACCTTGCGAATAACGACTGCTGATGGCCAGATGCAGAATACTTTAGGTTTTGCTTTGCTGCCAGTAGGTTTTAATGGCAAAGTTCATGTCATTAAATTCATAATAGTTCCTTCCATTACACACACATTACTTTTAGGCATGGATTTCATCCTAAAATTCAATTTCAACCTTGATTTTCATACTTTTTCATATCAATCTTGTGCTGTAAATTGTATTCAAGGTGTGGAGAAGCTATCTAATATGGAAAAGGAACAATTATTTGAAATTGTTGAACTTTTTAATAGCATTGCACCTACTGACAGTATTGGTTGTACACATTTATATACACATCACATTGACACAGGTGACGCAAAGCCCATCAGGCAAAGACAATATCCGCTTTCTCATGTAATGGAAAAAGCTCTTATTAAGCAAGTTGATGAAATGTTGGACATGGGTATTATAGAACCTTGCAGCAGTGCCTGGTGTTCAGCGCTCTGGCTGGTTTCCAAGAAAGACGGTTCATATAGAGTTTGTTTTGATGGTAGAAAACTAAATTCAGTAACAATTCCTGACGCGTATCCTCCTCCTTTAATAGACTCTGTAATTTCTAAAATCAGAGATGCCAGATATCTATCATCCATTGATTTAAAATCAGCATTTTTCCAGATTCCACTTGATGAAGAATCTAAATTAAAAACAGCTTTCATAGTTCGTGGTAAAGGAATGTATTGCTTTCGAAGACTTCCTTTTGGCCTTTCTAATAGTTCAAGTGCAATGTGTCGATTATTAGACATGGTTATCGGTCCTGATCTGGAACCATATGTTTTTTATTATCTGGATGATATAATTGTGGCAACTCCTGATTTTGAAACTCACCTAAGGATACTGAAAGAAGTTTATAATCGATCGAAAGATGCTAACTTGACTGTAAATTTTGATAAATGTCATTTTGCTCGCTCATCTTTGACTTTCTTAGGCTATGTTGTTGATGAGAAAGGACTTAGAACAAACCCCGAAAAAGTATCTGCACTCTTATCATATCCTGAACCAACTAAAATACTACTCAGATTCGAAGGTTGATTGGAATGTTTGGATATTATCGTCGTTTCCTTAACAATCTTAGTGGTGTATGTTCTCCAATTTCAGACTTGCTTAAAAATCGGAAGAAGGGTGAACCTATCACTTGGACTCCTGATGCTGACAATGCTTTTAAGGAAATTAAGAATTTGCTAACCAGCGCTCCAATTCTTGCTAGTCCAGACTTCTCCAAGCCCTTCTATATTTGTTGTGACAGCTCAAATACTGGTGTGGGAGGCACACTTTATCAAGAAGAAAATGGTTTGGAACATCCCATAGCTTATTTCAGTAAATCTCTCAACAAGTGCCAAAGAAAATACTCTACAACTGAAAAAGAACTGCTTGCAGTCATTCTTAGTATTGAACATTTCCGTTGTTACATAGAGCACACACATTTTTTCGTTATTTCTGATCATTCAAGTTTGCAGTGGTTGAGATCTCAAAAAACACCTTCACCTAGACTATGCAGATGGTTATGTCGTCTCTCCCCTTATGATTTTAAAATTATTCATCGTAAAGGCAAATATATACCTGTAGCAGATGCTCTTTCGCGTTTGCATGAAAATGAGGTTAATGTGTCAGTTTTAGATCTTGCGGAATTATCTCCTGACAAGTGGTATCGTAAAATGATACGTAAGGTTGAAAACAACCCTGAATTGTATCCATCTTTTAAAGTAGAAAATAATATTCTATACAAACATATTCTTTCTGATAATCCACTTGCAGAAACTTATACTGACTGGAAAATCGTTGTTCCAGCTCCAAATAGATCTAAATTGCTCAAAATGTATCATGATGATCCTACTTCTGGTCATTTAGGAGTATTTAAAACACTATCTCGCATATCAGCTATTTATTATTGGCCTAAAATGAAGCAATCTGTTCAGTTCTATGTACACTCTTGCAAAGTTTGCTCACAATGCAAACCTAGTAATTTACCTCAAGCTGGTTTAATGGGTAAATATAGAGACATCAAGTATCCATTTCAAATGATTTCAGCAGATCTTTTAGGACCATATCCTCGTTCTAAAAAAGGAAATCGTTTTCTTTTAGTAGTTTGTGACTGGTTCACTAAACTTGTACTAGTTCATCCAATGCCTAAGGCAACTTCAAGCTCAATTGTAAAATTTTTAGAAAATCAAGTTTTCCTTATATTTGGAGTTCCTCAAATCATCGTTGTAGATAATGGTCCACAGTTCATTTCTAAAGAATTTAAAGCGCTTGCAGATTCATATAAAGTGCAGAAGATCTGGTATTCAGCAAGATACACCCCTCAGGTAAATCCTACTGAGCGAGTTAACAGAACCATCGTTACTGCAATTAGGTCCTATATCAAAGACTCTCATAAAACTTGGGATGAGTCTATTCATCAAATAGCTCAAGCAATCAGACTTGCTAAACATGAAGTCACAGGATACTCGCCCAGCTTTCTAAATTTTTACAGAAATGTACCAGTTGATGGGTCATTCTATGGAAAGATTGCACCTGTTGCCAATAATCCAGTCAATATCGACCAGAACGTCATAGATCCAAATTTTGTTCAGCAAATTCCAGAATTTTACCTTAAAGTCCAGCACAGAATGCGGCATTCCTACGAACTTAATAGAAATAGGTATAATCTGCCTAGACGACATCTGCAATTTAATAAAGGTGATAAGAGTTCTCAAACGCAATTTCTTTCAATCAAGTGCTGCAGACAACTTTTGTGCCAAACTAAGTCCAAAATTCTTTCCTTGTATTATTCATATAGTAAAATCTCCGTTAGTATACACATTGAAAGATCTCCATGGTAATATCTTGGGAGATTTTCATATTAAAGACTTGAAACCTGATAATACGTTGAATGTTGATCATGGCAATGGTATTGATGTTTTGCGTAATGATGTAATGAGTGAGAGTTCTGATTCGGACACATTATGCTTTATATACTCTCATATTCTAAAATTCAGATAAATTATTCTTGCTTAATCATTATCATTTGTAATAATACTCATATTCCCGCTCAATCGAAGGGGGCGAGTTTTTCGATCTGTACATTAGAGCGAGTAGGTTTTCCTATGTTTATTTCCAAGTACAGATGCGAACGGACAAGAATTTCCTTTGATAATTGTTAAGCTAATTTACTGTAAAAGGCAGTTGAATGTTTACTTTGGACATTTAACATCGTTGTTCTTTCAACCTTTTGAAATATTACAACCAGTCCAATACTCATATTTCCGCTCAATCGAAGGGGGCGAGTTTTTCGATCTGTACATTGGAGCGAGTAGGTTTTCCTATATTTATTTCCTAGTACAGATGCGAACGGAGAAGAATTTCCTTTGATAATGATTAAACTTATTTGCTGTAAGAGCCAGCTGATTGTTTACTTTGGACATTTAACATCGTTGATCCTTCAACCTTTTGAAATATTACAATTTGTCCAATACTCATATTTCCGCTCAATCGAAGGGGGCGAGTTTTTCGATCTATACATTGGAGCGAGTAGGTTTTCCTATATTCATTTCCTAGTACAGATGCGAATGGATAAGAATTTCCTTTGACAATTGCTAAGCTAATTTACTGTAAAAGGCAGTTGAATGTTTACTTTGGACATTAGTCATCGTTGCTCTTTCAACCTTTTGAACCATTACGTCAGTCAACCATTTACAAAATTTACAAGTCATAATTATTTTTCTGATTCCAATTTAATGTGTATACTTCATCTTTTGAATATTTCATTTTTCTGAGTGTACTCAAAATTTAAATTGCATTCCCGATCTAAATCATGTGACAAATACTGTGTATAATATTTTATAATGTTTTTATGCGTATATTTTCTGAATTTCCTTTACATACTTACGTACTTCTATTTTTGAAGTCTATTACTTTTGAAGTTTTTGATAGTATCCTCTTTTTGAATTCATTAAAACTTTCTTCGAGAGCACAGACTTACATTGATTTTTGGTTCAAACTTTTGATGTTTGTTTACATATTTTTGAGTGGTTTTGAACTTTGACAGTATTTTGTAGTCTGGATAGTTACATAGATTCGTTGCGATGTATGCCTTGAGTGTCTTGTACTATCCACAGTTTCTTTAATTGAAAGTGTTTTCTTCATATGCATTTTATTTTCTTCTTGAGACTTGTCATATATGCTTTCCGCCTAGTTGCAAATCTGTGCGTATTGATAAACTCTTGAAACCTCTGGCGTATAAGTAAAACTCACTTTTGATATAGTTATTTATGTCTCAGTTCAATTCAATCAGTTCAATTTGATTTGAAGTAATTGTCAATTCCTTCTTGAGATTTTTCATATATGCTTTCAGCCTTTGTGCACATTTGTGCGTATTGCTAAGTCTTGAGCTTGGTTGCGACATTGCTTTCATGTTTCGCTATAGATTTTGAAATATCTGGTGATTTTGCTTTTGCATTATTGCATTTGTTTTGATAGTCTGCTCTCATAATCTTTTTTCCGGCTTCTTATTTCTTTCAATTTCTGTCTTGACTTGAAGTAATCGCCAATTCTTATAGATTCAGTATAGTAATTCTCTTTTCATACTTTACACTGGTAAATTATTATAGTTGTTCTAATCTTGTAATATTTCATATTTGAACTTAACTTTCATTTTACAATGTTATGGTTATTCTCAGTGTAGACTTTGAAGTGCGCTGATGATGTCAGTGATCTACATGAGAATATTCCATAGACTATAGACATTCTTGTCTAGGGCTTTGGAATGCACCTATGGTGACCCTAGAAAGTTGTCTTTCTCTCATATTTTTGCTTTAAATCAAAATTCGAATTCTTACCTATCATATTTATTTCTATTTCTTGTTCACTAGATTTTTTTTATAACTCCAATTTTGCACCTACATATATCGTAGTCTTTTGCATACAATTTTTGCTTGCGGCATTACTCTCATGTATCATGATTTAATAAAATATCTTGTGATTTTCGTTTCGCTATTTTGCATTTTACATATGCTCACTTCGTTTCTCATTTAATACTCATGAAACTTTTAATATTTTGCTTACTTTTAAATTTTTTTGAGAACCCTTTATAAAATCATGATCATATAGCTTTAATATTTCCTTTCACTTTATGATTTTAACACTATTAGATTTACAGTTGCACTTGTGTTGCACTTAGTTTTTTTGGAAATTTATTTTGCTCTTTTCTATATTGTACTTCAAATTTTTTTTTTTGGTCTGGTTCTTATGTTGTCACATGACCCGAAAATTTTGATTGAACTTACTCTTGAATTTTAGTTCATTGATTGAACTTAAGCTATATTTTGACTTTGAAAATCTTACTTCAATATTTCATGAATGTCCCTTATATACTTTAATTCTCTGAAAATATTTTGAATTATTTTGTAGTCTTACAGACTGCTGGCGCCCGACATTTTTTTTGTGGAATCAGAACTGCACTTAGTTAACATCTTTTTTTGATTAAAATACCTTCGTGATCAAGTTTTCATTGGTTTAGTACTTGTAAATTGTTTTGTTATATAACTGGAATTCTTAATAGAATTTGTTAATTTTTTTTGATTTTCATATTTTGAAAATAGTAATGCACAGTTTTTTTATATTGGATATTGGTTTAAAATATCACTGTAGATCATAATCTTTTTGGGTTTGGAGTATTGCGAGATAATCTGGCAGTTGTTTTGAGAAAGATTATTATTTTTTTAGTACCTCTTATGGTTTAGGTACTTACTTAGTTTTGAAGTTTTTAGTCGTCAGTCGTGCATTTTGGATGCCATTGTGATTCGTGCTTGGACTACTGCTGAAACTTTTGGTTTATTATTTTTCTCGTCTTAGGTATGACGATGTTTTATGTTTTGGGTTTTTCATCATATGATGATAGTTTTTTTTTAAGTGCAACTTCACTGTACTTTTCAGCGAGTTGGTGCTATAACCATCCCTCTTGTTTGGTAGACTTGAGGCTATCCCTTTTTCTTCCAATTCTCTTCTAACATTTTTGTTTCTACCTTACTTTTACTACTTGTTATCTGGTCGAATGGTTGTACATTTGTCCTTCCGTGATAACTTTCAATTTCCTAGTAAAAAAAAAAATTCTTAAATGCTTCTTCGATTTTTTTTTTTTGGTTAAGTTGGGGCGAGTGTAACGGTTTCACCGTCCGATCGTATTTATTAAATCACTTCTCGATTATCATTTCATTAATCCCATCTCTAGTTTTTTTGCTTGGAAAATTTTCCGCTTGGAGCGCTTGATGCGGAGTTCCTGATCTGCGATCTTCCTCGCGCTTCCTTTTCACTGGAGCCGCCGATCGAACAACGGCTAGAAATTTCTTCTCAGTAGCACAAGGTTATATAGCACCATGTGCTAGAATTTTCTAGAATGTGTGTCCGTATAGGACAAAAATGATTGGGGCCACCCCCTTTCTCTTTCTCTTTCCCTTTCACTTTGCCTAGCCTTGGCCAATATTTTCACCCATGCATGTACCTTGGCAGCGCCATCGCCTTTAACTTCGCCTACAACTGGTTGTGAAGCCACTATATGGAGGTCACCCCTCATAACTGGGACCTCCCCTTCAAGCCCCTGGCCATCCTGGCTTCAGTCGAGTAAAAATGGACCAGCGAAAGATAAGTCGATAGCGTTATAGCAGCGCCAAAGATGTAAAACTTATTTTGTTATTTTTGTAAAATTGTAATGTAATGAAAATGCCTTTTTTTTTGTTAAATAAAATCTGTTAAATTTTTGTGTTCTGTTTGTTCTTCTATCCTCTAGCCATGCCATGGTCGACACACAGCTACACGCCTGTAGATGTCTTCATGCCACCGACTGAGCTACCGGAAGCTAATGGTAACCCCCTTTCTGTGATTGTGCAGAAAAGTTGGAATCTTCATTGCATTCCATCTTTTCTGGACTTTTTGCGGAAAGGAAGCGTAACAAGCTGTGGAATGTAAATTTATTTGCAGATAACTCCTCATAACAGTGCTTGAATATGTGCTCGTATGGTTTCAATGCTCCCACTAGAGTAACTGACAGTACAGCAACCCTCCTGGATGAAATTTTTATTAATACCCCAATCACTGACAATAACTGGTTTACTTTAGATGCTGATTTGTTGTACGATCATAAAACTTTGTGAACGTATCCTTACTCCAAGGCATTTGATAAAATAAATCACTAGATGTTAATAGCCACGTTGATGTCGTGGCATAGATCTAGTTACATTGAACTTTTTTGGTTATCATATATAGATCGCAATATGTTACAACAAATCTAGTTTTCAAGAAATCTCATCTGGAATACCTCAGGGGTCTGTTTTATGTCCCTTGTTATACTTGATATATGTAAGACTCTGAGTTTCTGAGAACTCTATTCATTCGCGGACGATACTCAACTGGTCCACTATTGCAATACTGATGCTATAGAAATGACACAGGCATCAATAAACCATGATATTCAAAAAGTATGAATTTTCAAATAACCACAACCTGTCAATAAATTTAAATCGTAAAAAAGAATCCGCCAAAAGTCAACTGTTAAAATTTGATCTGAAACACTGTATCCGGTTGATGAGGTTAAAATTCGACTTAGATTCACCAGCCATTTTGAAAACCTTTTAAAGAATACCTATTTGAGACTGCGATCACTATATAAAACTACTTTTAGTTTTAAGCTAAGGAAAAAATTGTGCTCATCTTGGGTTCTGCCCATTTTCATCTACTGTGATATTTTATTTTATACGTGTCTTGATGTTATTAATAGAAATCGGATTAAAATTTCGCAAAATAATTGTGCTAGGTTCATTTACGCGTTTAGGTGTTTTGACCATGTTTCTGGTATAAAATTAAACTGGTGAAAACAAAAAAGATTGTCCGCTTATTCATTCCCAAAATAATAATGTCCAAGCCTATGCACTTATGAGAAAAGCTGATCATTAGGTACAATATACATGAGAGACGTATTAGATTTTCCTATATGATAACTATACCTATTCACTCTACAGCTTTATTTCGGAGCTCTTTCACATACAGTTTGAGTCCTGAATTTAAAATCATGTGCTTAAATTGCTTCTAAAAAGCAGTTAAACCTCAAATCAACTTGGATCCATAGTTTAAATATGTTGCTCTTGTCTTTGTTTTTAAATGTTTTTAATTCTTGCTTGTTTATGTATAGCAATATTTTGTGCAAGATATATTTTTTGTCTTAGATATCTGCTACTTAGCAACTTTTTTTGCATGGGTGTTTAAGTGCAACAGTATCGTCTTGGTAAACTTTGCCACTATTTGCATCTCCTTTTTTGTATATTGACGATTATTATTATTATTTTACTATTCGCTGATACAGAGAACAAAGGTTGTTCTGGTAAATGCCAAAAGAAAGGACAAATGCCGACTGATAGCAGTTCCAATAGTGACTCTGAGCAAGTAGCCCAGGCGAATAAATTCGATTTGTGGCCTTCGACTTTACTGCCGTTATAGATGCGGCTTATAATTTTGTTACGTAGAAAAACTATTTTTTGTATAAGTGTCACTATCTATTTATAAGAATGTATGCTTATTTATTCAGAACGACTATAGTGGAGAGTAAATAACTTGAATAAATAATGAATAAATGATAATAAATGAATAAATTCATTTGTGTGGCTTTTGACCCTATTTAGTTTTCAGAAACACTTATTTTTTTGTCGAAATAGAGAACGCATCTTACACAGTCCTATGGAAAGGTAGAATGTTTATGCATATAACTTCATATCTGACACGAAAAATAACTTTAACGTAAATAAGGATACTGTCAAATTTAATGTGTAACAACGAACACCAAAATTATATGTTATAAAGCAAACCATTTTTGAATTACCCTTAGTAATTGTAAAATGAGTTGTTTTTTTTATTCTGATGTCACTAAATCTTGGTTCCTCAAAGTGTAAACATATTCTAGCATTTCAATCAAAATTGTGTAAGAAACAGGATTTACAGAAAACTTTTAACTTTAGAAATCAAGCTAGTGTGGCAAGTATTTTATTACCCATAGCTCTTTAATTGTTAAGAATTAGTTCACACACTTAATTCCGTTATTGGTAACTTATTGCTTGAGAATACACGGTAGTAAGTAAAAAAATAGTTCTCCCATTTCGCCATCGTTGTATCATTCAGGTGTTTCCCTTTGTCCCCCAATATAATCGCCGGGGGTCCCATAGGGATCGCTTTCAATTCCAACATTGGTTCTATTCCACATAATTAGCATGTTTTCAATACCAGATTTCTCTAATGAAATTCTTGGAGGTTATTGCTACCTATGAATGATCAAATCCAATGCTTCTCTGGTAGATTTTCAATTACAGTCCAATATCACCACCGGAAGTCTATAACTCTTAGTGACTTCATCCTGTATGGATGAAAATTGCTAATTGCCGATTTTTTGAGAAATCCAGGCATTCTGGGAGGTAACGCCAAGGCTTGCAGTTATCTACTAAAAAAAACTTCCTTTCCACCAATCATGAAATATCCATCTATTTGGAAATAGCACTAAAATTCTATACTAAGCAAATACTATAGTACGAATAACCCAAGCATTAAAAATGTACATTTTCCGTTTATAAACACGCTGTACAGACAATGCTGAAATCATAAAAAACGTTTCTGCGACGGCAAACTATGAGAAATGAAACTCACTTTAAAGAAAAGCTTGCTTCTCTATTTGCAAAAATGTCTTGTTTTTTTGTCGGACAAAACTTCCCGCAGCTCCAGACACCTGGAAGAGAGATATATCAAATACATTTTCATTGTACTTGAAGTATCTTTGTGATTTAATCCTTTACAGTAAAGAAGATTCTGTCAATACATCTAGTTTTATTGACCAGAGAAGCGGGGGATTAAGGAGCGTATATTTACCTATAATTTTTATAAATAACTATTTTGGATATAATCCATAATACTAACCGATCACGCAGTAAAAACTTACCCTATATGTAGATACGAATTTCAAACTCCAAAATTTGCACAATATAAAAATTCCTTGGTATCTGGGACTCTGACAAATAACGTCTGAATATTTTTTTGCGTTTAGCATACCTATTTCGTTTATTAATTCATGTAGAAGGTAAAACGCGGAACTTTATGCTCGCTAAGCCTGTAGCAGTTTTTAATTTTCGAGGTACACCGTCTATGTGTATCGTAATAGGAATCTCAGCAAATGAGCCAGTTCTGTACATCCGGCAAATAGGTATATTGAGTGCTTAATGGCAAAGCCATAAAATGCCTAATAAAAACGCCACAGGCAACGATCAAAGCACTTATACGGTATGCTCTTGCTCTGCTTGTATTGCTCTCATAAAAATGTTTCCGCGGCTCAATATAACCTGTGACGATATTTTCTATTTTCTCTCATCTGTTCCAATGGAAAATAATTCTCCGAAGAAAGCCTGTCGCACGATATATCAAAGAATAATTCTAACTGGAGAAAATTTTCACAGTACTTTGTCCTGTCAGTATGCAACCGACAATACATGTACTCCTAACTATCAAGTTCAAAAGATATCTAAGGGTCACATTTATACGAGTTCAGTGCGAGTGCGAATTTCCAAAAAACTTGCCGGTATTGTCAGATTTACGAAATGCTATTTATAATTAATATAAGAGACATCTAAAAAGGCAGCGTGAAGTGAAATCTATAGTATTACCAGAATCCAGCACAGCGGGAGTGAAACAGCAAGCTGTCTGTTGGAACCAAAGAATTCGAATAGATAAGAATTGTATTGCATTGTTTGTCGCCAAAATGGTGTAGTTTTAGTGCATACTTTTGATTAGTTTGACTACCATTCCCTACCAAAGTGACAAATATTGGAGTACGTCTTTTCACCTGGTAAGGATATTTAAGTAGCTATTCGTATTCTGTGTACTCACGTCGTGCAAGGCAGAAATACTAGCTGTGTTGCGATGTGAATCGCTCAGTTATTGTTAATAAACAGCAAAGGAATGGAAGTAAATAATCATTAACGGTACTACAATCAGATTCTTGGCTAAAATCATTATCACTGTATCTATCCATTAGAAAGATTTGGAAGTATTTTAATTAATTTCATATTCATAGCTGTCAGTTCGCATTTGGCAGCCGCAGCCGGGTCACCACTGATGCCGCTAGCTGCCGTCGATTCTGGCGGTATAGTAAGTACGGTCTGCTTTCTATTCATCAAGCGAGTAATATATAACATGTGAACTGAGATACAATTTAAGCAGACAGTTTGCCGTTTCACTCTCGCAGTGGTTGATTATAATAATGGAGGTCACTTTGTGCTATGTTATTTCGATAGACCCTATATCCTGGGTAGACGGTAGTTGCGAAAATCGAATATGTCTTGTCACTCATTTCCGTCGATCGGTCTGTCCGTTAATCCTTGGCCTCTCTATAACCTAGAAAGTACTGCGGGGTGTGGATGAAAATTTTACACAATGTTACTACTGAGTCAAGTTTTTGGAATTGGTTGCAGAGAAAAAGGCACAAGTCGAAAAAGTCGGTTAAATGGGAGCAAAGTTGCGTGTTTAACTAAGGAAGTAGCACAAGGATGTTTCACAATTTTCCAAAAACGTTTTAATTTTTTTAAGGATGTAGATTTTAAAAAGGCATAATTTTTAATACTGTTTTGTCAAATCGAAGTTATTTCAAAAAATCTAATATTCTACTAGTTGGCTTTGAAAATGACAGTTTAGCACAAGTTTATCCGATTACATCAACAATGCTTTAGTTCTTGAGAAGCATGTTTAGACGACATTCTGATAATTTACTCATTCATCGTTCATAAGAAGCGTTGTTTTAGCCCGAATGAAGCACTCTACATGACACTTCAGTCATAGATAATAAATAGTATTTGGGTACAAGATATGTGCAACGGTGTGGATAAGTAAAATGAAATATGCTTAGGAAGCTGCTACATCGTCGATGCTTTTGTTTACTCGAATATGTCTTTTGCTACAACCCTTAACTAATATAATAAGTTTTAGCATTAGGTTGTTTTTTATACGATAAGGTAAGACCACCTCTATTAGGAAGATTACTTTTTTTAGACATTTGATGTTCTATAATACCAATCCGTCATGATATGTACCAAGGTTTTCTGATGATATTATGAAACAAATGACTATCTGATAATTTCAAGGCCTTACTAGGAAATTCTATTTTTTTAATAACTAACGTTTGGCAGAATCTAAAAATCTATCCACCTATGCGAAAATCCAACGCGGCTTCTATAAGAAAAAATAAAGTTGATAATTGAGAACTATAGATGCAAGGTCAAATTGAAATTCTAATTATGCCATCCTGTAGAGGAAAAAAAGTGGTAGTGTTGATATACTATCCTATCTCAAATAAAGCCAGAAAAAATTAAAAACCATTTTGTAGAAATTTGGTTTTTTCATTTTTAATCGAAAATACTCAAAGTTGCGAATCTTTTTTGTCTTGGCCTGCTATTTTCTCATTCACCTAAATGTGCAACTTTACCCTTACTAACCGGCTTCGTATCTCTTACCGTTTCCCAGATCCTAATAATGAGAGTAGAATTTGAAACACGCGGTTGAAATTTGTTGCATTTCAGGACTCTATCCAGGAATACAATAAGTAACCAATTACCTTGTATACTTGAATATAAATTCAAAAAACACTAATTTGATAAAAAAAAACAGGTCATCAATTAAGTCTCACCGTATATTGTGATATATGCAAATATTAACTCCTCTCATGAACGTTTTTCAAGAAAGTTTTGTTTGTTTAAAATCCAAGGACGCGGCAATCAGTCCTGAAGGAACCTCTATAAATGTTTCAATGCACTCACCTATTTGCAGTGAAACTGGTCTTGATTGAACGAAGCCGGCACATCCTGAAAGCAGAAAACACTGTTGTAAACCATGTATCTGCATATTTGTTGAAAGTACAATTTTACTGATTCTTTATGCCTTCCTAAAACAAGTATGTACTGTTTTATCGGAATGGCTCAACAGTATCATATAAAAATAAAGAATAATGTCATTCGAAGTCCAGAGTCCTGCTCACATTTTTGAGGCGTTGCCGCCCCGACTAGATTATCAATGTTTGTAGTTGTTCGGAGGGCTGTCCGACTGATCGGTGACTCTTTTCTAACGGGCAGTCTTGGGAGCCTTTCGCACACACAGCGATCTGGCGCTTTTCTACCGCTATGTCAAAAAACTTTGCTCCACAGGACTCTTCTCCATGATTCCGCCGCGCGCTGAGCCAGCCAGATGAACCCGCCAGGCCTCTTCCTCCCATCCCAACTCTGCCAAACTTCGTACATCCAAGACTGGCTGATACGACCACTCCTTTATCCCTAGGATGTAGAGATTGCTAGAGTGAGACCAATACCTAAAAATGATAATCCAAAAACTCCAGGAGACTGTAGATCTATTAGCATCTACCACTTTTATCTAAGATACTTGAGAGAATTCTTCATGAACAAACGGTAGCTTATATTGACAGAAATACTCGTAAGTTAATCTCAAATAAACAATCAGGATTCTGAAAAAACCACAGCACTGTTACAGTTTTAACGGATACTTGCGATGACTAGTTGAGCGCTATTGATGACTGGTTAAAAGGAACTTTCTAAGGGAGTCCCTCAGGGATCAATTTTGGGCCCGATTTTATTCACGTTGCATGTAGCACACCTAGTTAACTCCATCAAGTCGTGTCGTCTGCACTCATATGATGATCATACTCAAATTTATCTATTATTTACTCCCTCTATGTATATCGAAGCAATTTAAACAACTTATGGAAATGATTCGAGAATCTCGGCCTATGTATTAATTCCAAAAAGTCTGCTGTCATTACGTTCAAAAAGCATGAAGAGGCGATTAGACTGCAGCTAGTGCTGATCAGCATCAAAGTTGCTGTTTATCCCGCAGATTTTCCAGAAACAAATTTTATCAACCACGTTGACACGTCATAAATGAAATTTTTTCTTTCGATGAAAACACGATCGCTACTTAAAATTTCAAACCGTGTACAAATCTCGTGTCGCACCTATCGCATCTTCGAGGTAGTTAAGCAAACTGAGTATAAATGGACTGCATGAAGGGCTTGGAGCAATATGGCACCTACGCCACACTGTCTTTATTTCAAGATATCTAACTTAGGTTTCATGTAAAAGAACATTCTCAAATCGCGTTAATTGTTTAGTTTCGATTGAAATGCTACAATAGGTTTACATTTTGAACAACGGATTTGGTGACAACAGATCCAAAAAAATCTAACACATTTTCGTAAAATAAATATATTTTCAAGAATACTGTGGCTTCGAGCCTTATTGTACCTCAGGGATAACTTAAAAATAGTTTGTCTTATAAGCATATAATTGAGATGTTCACTGTTGAACGTAAAATAGCACACTTCATTAAAATTGGCGGACTCCTTATCTAAGTTAAATTTCTTTTCGAGACCGATACGGAGCAATACGTAAAAGTTTTGTTTTTGCTTTATGTACTGTGTTCTTTTATCTCTATTTCGACAAAAAAATGAAAGTTCCTGAAGACTAGGTCACTAGCCAATCAGATAAAATCTATTTGGATAGGATGGGTATAAGCCACTCATCACCAAATGAAATACTAATTAATCCTATATTAAAGTTATTTGGGATAGTGGTTTTCAATAAGGATAGTAATATATTCTGATAAGTATATGGTTTTAAATAATTATTTATCTAGTGGTATTATAGAACTAACACAAAAAATATTTTTCTTTCGTAACAACAGCATAAGCGGTAAAGTCATAAGCCACAAATTTATTTAACTGATATCAGTTGAAGGATAGTGTCTGTCCTCCACACTATCATTTTAATTAAGTCCAAACGTACTTTGTTGTCTGTATCATTGGGATATTCATTACTGCGTGAAGCAGTGTATTATATAGTCGGGGAAATACGCAAACATTCTAGGCCGCGTCTCGCACTGTGAACAAAATCAAACTCATCTTTAGATCTTAAAAAAGATCACACACATGTAGTTTTAAAAACCAAATTCCCAACATTTATCAGTACAGTATATCAGTCCATAGATATATCTCATCAATATTAACATAGAACATTTACTTTTCTTTCTATTCTCGCTCCTACTTCCTTCCTCTGTTTCTCCCTCTCCCCTTTCCCCTACAACTTGTATGGTTCCTGGGCCATCAGACCAGACAAACTTACGAGACACAATGACATTTCAGTGACTATGACCTAAAGGCTAAGGTCCTCCGGACCGTCTTGAGACGCAACGACGAGTAGTACATCCATTACTTTCATTTTTATTTGCAGTAGCGACGCGTGAGTTTTCCCAGACTGTTACCAAAACCAGATGTGAAAAATCTTATTAAAAAAAGTTTATTTTGAACCTCCCAAATATAATTTTTTGCTTATTTTAGGTATTTTAAACTATTTTCAAATTAAGGTAAACATTCCTGGACTGAGCGTCTGGGGCACTTGATATACCTAATCGTCTTATGCTATGACTAATCCAAGCCGTCCGAAAAAACAGTCGATCTTTCTAGATGTTCGAAAAATTTTTGATCCTTTTTGGCAATGAATGTTAACAATTCCCTGTAATTTCCTGTATTGTGAGAGTCATTCCCTTCAAAATGAACGGTAATTCCTGTTTTGGCATAAAACATACATTTTGCCAAACTGAATTAAATTGGCTACACATCTCATATGTAAAGGAGAAATTTCATGTCTCCTCTTTAGAGCCCTAAAACTATCTCAATCGTTGACTCCGCTGGTGGTCCACCCATTTTTTTCTGTATAAAACATAAGACAATACAATCTGTTTCTTTGCAACCACATAACCAAGAGTTTCCATATACCAACTTAATTTAAAATATCAAAGTACGTTTTTTATTCCTTTTTAAAATTATCTAAAGTAGGTGATGGTCTTCCATTTTCAATGACATCCTTTTTTTTCTTAAAAATTATACAAGGACAATGACTTTCAAGTAGTTGATCGATTACGCAGCGACACTCATCCATGTTTAATTGCACGCACACTACAGCCGGTAACCAAAACGGCTACTAACGAGTGAGAAGTGACTAACCAAATCCAAAAAAGGCAACAAGCCCACATAATAGTCGCAGCGCCCCACGCACTCGAGCGACAGCGATCAGACACGAGCCGGTACCGACGCTCCCCGACAGACTACCAAGTGTATCCATAAATGAAAATGGTAACAACCGAACCGACAACCAAGTCGAGGCGAGTCAGCTGCATCGTGTTCGCAAAACCTAGACACTATAGGGCGCATTATTTTCGTGGGGCTAATTTGCTATTTACTGAATTACTATTACATACCGCTGTTGATAAACAAATAAATGATACTATTTCACAGTACTTAGTCATAAAATATTTATTTTTAAGATTTTAAACTGTTACAATGGTAGCTTCGCCACTGCTTATTTGCCCTTTAGAAACTACAGTGACATCAGCGAATTGTCAAAAGAATCAGCTTTGGACATACCTAAGCCACGGGCGCTTTTAGATGAATACACGTTTTTTTATTTGAATGCGGCTTAGGTACCTTATTACCTCACACCATTTACATATTGTGTTTGGGCATTTGGATCTGTTGAAGAGTGCTCGTGCACGGCAGGTAGTTGTAGTGCCACTAGAAAGTAATATACCACCACCACCGACGGGATTCGATATGAAGCTACCACCGTAAGTCTACGTCTACCTCTCGACTAACTATAGACACAATATTGGAGAAGTTGCCCGTACGTTGCTTCGTCAAAAGAGTGATAATAAAAGCGGAAACACATTATTGTAACGGCACGTTATTTCTCGAACTGTTACGCAAACTCATCATACGTAAAAACTCGCTTACGCACAGGACATACTGGATTCTGAAATGCATGTGTTGTCATCTCAGGCACCTATTTTCCCAACGCCCTTTGTTATCCGTTTATACTACCACAAACTGTACTCAACATTGTTTCATATTTTTTAGTAGTCGCCAGTACGTTAGGTATAGGTCTAGCCAGTGCAAACAGATAATGGAAAGCAAAAAATAGAAAATAGGATTAAGAGAGAGTGAATGATTGGAACTGTAAAGATTGGAGTTCGCGTTTGACAGCCCAGTGACCACTGTGACCGCTAAAGGCTGGCGATTCTGGTGGTATAGTAGATGTGGTTTACTCACCATTACACAACGAAATATGCTCCTTTCATCTATCCGACCACAGACATCCAACTATGGTCAGGACAACTGTCCATGTGTATTGTATCTTTCAAAGCTATTTTCTTTAAATGATCATCAAGTTAGTATTATTCAATGTATCATGTAGCGAATATGAGTAAGCGATTTTTGTTGTAAATCATAAAACTTCTTGTCTTTAAGGCTTGGATGCCCCAGGATCTAGCAGGTCAAGGTAGCGTAAGCTCCAGAGTCGTTGATCATATCGGTTATTATTGGAAATAATTTTACTCAAAAACTTTCGAAGCTAACTTAATACAATTAAAAGAATTTGTTCGCGAAATTTTACCGCAAGCACAGAATTTTCATAACAAAAAATGTTTTGGCATGTCTGTCGTATCACTTTTTTGATGAATTTTAATTTGTATAACGAATGAATAGAAATTAAAAAATCAACCGGCACAAATAAACAAATGTACTTTCCACTGATCAAAGCGGAAAACATTTCATTTAGTAAAAAGGCCGGCTGACAAATGTATTTGATTACATGTGACCGGTTTTATGATATTAATTTATAAATAAATATAGGTAGCATTCAAGCCAAAATGATCAACAGCATGATATTTCATCCTCATAAAATAATAATTAAATACTAACTATGATGTTACTCATCTTTGACATAGATTAACTTTCGAATTGCCACGATTGTTATAAGAGCCATCTGTCGTTAAGAATTAATTATATACTATTCAAAAAATAAACGCAAGTAGACTGACTCAGTTTTTTACGCATTTATTTATAATTTCAAAGACTTCAACTCGCCAGATCTATTTTGCTTGCATCCTTAGTGATCAGAGGGTTGAGAAATGTCGAAGGATGAGGTTTGAGTCGTTTTGACAATGTAAAAAAAAATTATACTGAACCCAAACGTCATCACAAGCCTGAAAAACTGAAAACAGAGTTCTAAAATTCTTATGTTTCTCTCTGAACTCCAACCAATTTCCAAATTCCACAAAGTATTTTTGTCTCTGGGATGGAAGTAATTTCATCAAATTCTGGGCACCTCTAAAATAATAATTATATCTTAAATAGTAAATCTGTTTACGGTTAAACAGCACTTCTCACTCTGTACAAGGTCCAGAAGTTCTCTTCTACCCAGCTTCGATATTACAGAACCCATGTTTGGGTGCTGCCGCCCCGACTACATAGTCCATACCCGATGCTGCCCGGACTGACCAATGACACTTCTCTTAGTGACAATCTCGAGATTCTTTCGCACTGAGGCGACGGGTGGTCGGCAACCTGGCTCTCTTCTATCGCTATGTCAGCGGGCTTTGCTCCTCAGAGCTCTTCTCAATGATGAGCCCAAATATTTAAAACAGGGATATGTTAAAAAAAATTATGATTAAAGGTAATGAAAATAAGTATAAAAAACAATGTCGTGTTCCAAATCAACGGTTGTCCAGCACACAATAGGATTTTTATTTGGGAGAATCTAGATAATTATTTTACAAGCAGCTGTCTGGGAAGAAGCGAACCGATGCAGTAGCTAGCTCGCTCTCCAGATTTAACTCCATTAGGCTACACTGAAGAAATAACTTCCAAAGAACATGCAGTTCGCAGATTATAAATGCCTCTGGAAACTGCAAGCACTGAAATATTGTTGAATCAAGTGTTTTGTTTCACTCAAAAATTGTTTGATTTTTCTGCTTATTCTAATATTTTGTGTTGTTAAGTAATATTGATTGGTTCTCTTTGACGGTTAGAAAGAGCAGAAGCAGGGAAGAATTTTTAATATGCTTAATGTATACAGTTGTCAAATTTTCTCATAACAACTTCCCTTAAAGCTCACTAGGAAGTCGAAGACATCAGTAAATTATTTTTTTATAATGTGCACGCGCTCTATCTATAATCCAAAAACTATTTGTGTAGGGAGAACATACTTCATGGTAATTATTAAAAATAACAGAATTAAGGAGTTGGCATTTATGATTGAAGAAGTGATGATTTGTTGCATGAGTTTCCGGAGTTTCAAGAAAGAAAAATGAATTGCACACTAACATTGCCATTTTCTCTCCTCTACAAGAAGCCATAATTAGTATTTCAGCATATGTATATAATACGTTTCTTCTCTTGTCCTCTAGCATCAACTTAATTTTGTCTTATGGATGCCATGTTTGATTTTTGTGCAGATGAATAGGGATTCTTAATCCTGATTCCAAAAATGTATAATAAGTCATGCTTTATCATTTGTTTCGCATACGATATGCAATCCAAAATCAATTTTATCTTTTGCTGACGTTATTTGAGGTGGGATTTTAAAATAAAATGGATGTTGTCATTGTAATTTGTTCGCCTCTCCAATATGGCATAGTTAAAATTTGATTTCGACATTTCATCTTTCCAGTTCCAGCACCAACTTTGTTTTTTTCTTCATATACATACGCTATATTGGAGTTTTGTAAAGGGTGTCTCAACAAGAGCACCGGATTTGAATTTGCCGCCATTTTTTGTTGGGTATAAATGGTATAGTGTTTAATTGACGACAGCTGCCATGTCCAGACCACGCGATTAGACGTATTCAAACAAGCAACGTTTAATTATTGTGAAAACTCCATAACAAAATGGAGAAAATTACGCGGAAATAGTTCGCAAATTACGTACAATTTTCGGTCGCAATAAAGCGCCAAATGATTCGATAGTCCGCCGTTTAATTACAAAATTTGAGTCAAAATTCACGTTGCTGAATGTGAAGACAACCGTTCGTTGCCGTCCTGGTCGGTCCCTCGGAAATATAGACGCAGTGCGAGAAAGTTTGGTCGAGAATTCAGGCACCATTCCGAACCTTACCACCTTGACGAAAGATCTTTGCTTGCATGTGTACAAGGTTCAACTGACGCAAGAACTCAAGCAAACGGACCATGCGCAGCGCCGTGAATTCGTTGATTGTGCGCTGGAGCACCACCAAATTGATACGGACTTCTCGAAGAAAAGCATTTTCTCTAAAGGGGTTATGTCAATAAGTAGAACTGCCGAATTTGGGGTTCTGAAAACCCTCGTGCAATAATAGATCATCCAATACATCTGCCGCGGGTTACCATTTGATGCATGCGTTTGGAGTGGTGGAGTGATTGGATCGTATTTCTTCGAAAATGCAGCTGGAACTGCGGTGTACGATATCGCGGATTGTTAACCGGGTTTTTGTGACCCTAGTTGGATCGAATTGATGTGGAAGATACATTCTTCCAACAAGACTGTGCGATCTGCCACACAGCACGCGAAACAATGGTGTTACTGCGGACCTAGTTTCCAGACCGTGTCATCTCTCGGTTTGGCGATCAAAATTGGCCACCAAGATCGTGAGATCTATCGTGAAGGAAAAGGTGTATGCGAACAAGCCACAAACAGTTGAAAGCCTTAAAGAAAATACACGGCGCGTTATCGACTAAATAGAACCACAGTTGTGCGAAAACGTTATCCAGAATCTTCAGAAAAGACTGACCCTCGTGCCAAAGGCTTCGTGGTGGCCATTTACCGGATGTCCTATTTCATGTTTAATCGCAACTATTCCTGTTCATGTTGAAATATGAATACTCACTTAATGCGAAAAGAAATTGTGTTTTTCTTGGGAATCAAATCTCTCAGTCCTAAATTCAGTGATGTATTTCCTTTGTTGGCCATAAGTTTGTGGTTTGATGAAAATTATAGGGTTATAAAAAGGTATGGTGGAACCTGGACACAAAATCAGAATGTTATTGATTGTAATAACAATAATAATCATAAATTATCAGAGGTAATTCATAGCAGATGTGCAGAATGTTGTCCGTTACTTTAGAGGCAATGCCTGACTTCTCTGTATATTGTTCATTGTTAGATTTTTTTCTCAGTCCTTCAAACTCTGTTGCTATAATGAATTTAAGATCTAGTCTGATATACGAAACAAACGAAAACTAATAATTGCGAGGCCTACTTTTCTGGAATAACTAAGGTTTTGCAATATCAATTTTTGAAATGTTATACATTTTTAAAATCAGAATTAAAAAATCTATTCATCTGTGCGGGAATCCCATATGATGTACGTAAGAAAAAATAAAGTTAATGCTGGAGGACAAGAGACGAAACGTTAAATTAGAATTCTAATTATGCCAACATGTAGAGGAGAAAAATTGACGATTAATATGGAGTTTATTTTAGAGTTCTATCTCATATAAAGTAAAGTAAAAGTGATTTTGGAATAAATCTGATAGGCGAAGCAAATTACTGATAATCTGATAATTTCAAGGCCTACCTAAGAAATTCGATTTTTTGTTGGGATAATTCAGGCAAATTGTATAACTTATTTTTGAAAGCACAATTCAAAACTCGATTCACCTGTGCAAAAATCAAAAATGGCTTCTATAAGAAAAAATAAAGTTGATGCTGGAGACAAGAGATAAAACGTCAAATTGAAATTCTAATTATGCCATCTTGTAGAGGAGGAAATGTGGCAGTGTTAGTGTGCAACTTATTTTAAAATCCTACTACAAATAAAGTCAGGAAAAAATTAAAACCGTTTTGGAAAAATTCGATTTTTTTTCGTCTCTCTCCGGAAGTACTTTGAATTTCGAAACTTTTTAAGCGGCATTTTGTTGATTACCTAATCACGCAACTTTGTCCCCATTCAAGCGACTTAGTATCTCTTACAGTTTCAACATAGCTTGTCGAAAGCTTGAGATTACCGTCAAAAGAGTTCACCAAGCTTCAAGTTTTACCAATTCCTAATAAACAACTTAATTGTATTTTTTGCCCAACTGGTCGTTGGCAATAGCAATGACTACTGATCGCATAATATTCACACACCCAGTGGTGAGGGTCGAATTTGAAACACTCTGTATATTTGGAATCACAAAATACACGTTCATATTGACTAAAAGTTAAAAAAAAAACAAATTTATTCGATAGCACTCCTCTCAGCTATTCTGCAAACAAAGAAGATACTGCATAAAAAATTAGGTCTAACTTCTATATAGAACTCTTACTCTAAGTCGTTGTAAGTTCGGGGGTCTATTAATACCGGGCCCCCCTTACTTGGAGGAGAAACTTCGATACAACTGCCGTACCCAGACGAAGAAAGAATCTAATCGGAATGGTCCGTTCAGGAACGTTTCCTATCCAAGTTTTCGGTGGCAACACGTTTAAGCGTCCATCCAGCACCAGCGAGGGTCCGAAACTTTGCGAATAATCAGAATTTCGTGACGCGCAAGCGGTCACCCGAACCGAACTCCGCATAATTACTGCTGGCTCGCAACCCCCAACTCCAATGTGATTTGCTAGTTTAAAATATCGCAGCGCGTAAACAACATTAACCCCTTGGCAACTCTACGGCTCACCCGCCGCTACCCCTCAGTAGTCCCCAGCAGCCCAGGCCCAATTCCATCAGAAGCGGGATGGTGAGTGTTCATGGGAACTTGATGACGTGTTGATGTTACGTCTATTTCATTGTCAGCTGCTCATTAGTCAATGTACAAACTTTTTGCAGAAAGATGTGAAGACAGCGAATGGGCGCCGTTTTGTCAGATTTTTCAATTGGAATGAAGGTCATATGAAAATTTCTTTTGGAGTTCCTTCTCATAAATGTATAATCTTTTTGACATCAAAATTATTCAAATTTCTGGACCACAGTGAATATACCCTGTGTGTGTTTTTAGATCTAGCAAAAGCATTCGACACAGTAGACTACTTGCTTCTATTCGAAATCTTACACAACTCAGGAATTAGAGGCAAGGCTTATAACCTCATGAAAAGTTACCTTTCTAACAGAACACAGTGCGTACAAATAAATAATTTCTTAAGCACAAACAGATTGATAACGTAAGGTGTCCCACAAGGGACAGTGCTAGGCCCCTAATTATTTACACTTTACATTAATAGCCTGCTGAGCTTAAAATCTGAAGGGACAATCGTATGTTTTGCAGACGATACTGCTATCATTTATTCGGATAACAACTCGTGGATGATCTAAAAGTGAAGATTGAAAGAGGCTTAACAATAATTGCAGACTGGTTCAGGCATAAATGCCTAACTATTAACTTTCAAAAGACTATGTTCATGCCATTCAGAAATCACAGAAACAAATTACCATCCTTTGTATCTATACGGACTAACTGTGATAATATAACTACTCAAATAAGTTTTAGAAACAAGATAAAATATTTAGGTGTATATTTAGACTCATTTAAACTGGAATATACATATTGATCATGTAATAACCAATTTGAGACCACTATTGTTTAAATTCAAGTATCTAAACAAATATTTGGATAAAAAAACAATGAAAATTTTATATCATGCTATGATCGAAAGACGTAAAAGTTACGCAATATTAGGTTGGGGTGGAGCACTTAATAACCAAATTAGAAGAAGAAATTATCCAAAAACAATTTTTAAAAATAATCTTTGACAAACCACTCTTATCCCATCTGATCTGTTGTATTATGAAGCAAAACTATTAGACCCTAGGCAACAATTTTTTTTATAAAGTTATAAATTATCAATTTCACCATAGAAATAATCTTATTCCGTTGGATCACTTATATCAAACTAGAAACAAAATCAACAACATTAAGCAAACACCTTTCACCTCAAAAAGTATAGGCTAAAGATGTGATAATTACCTTTCCAGTAGATTATATAACATATTACCAAATTATATAAGAAATATTTCAAATAAAACAAAATTCAAAATTGAAACCAAATAATTTATAATTGCAAAAAAGAATGTATTCTTCTGTGGGTAAATTTAGTTTATTTACGTATATCCTTGTTAGTTTTAGTTATATTTATATGTTACGTGAATAAACTAATTATTATTATTATTATAGAATAAATTTATTTTCTTTCAAAATGGCGGACTGACGGGCTGCAATCTGTCATTCTGGTCATCTATGCCCAACTTCACCAGCAAATTGTCTTTAAGGTACTTTCGGCTACTAAACAGAGAACAGTACAAATGAAGTGGTTCAACTAACATTTATTCAGTGGGGTCATTGCGCGCCGGAAGTTGTTAATTTATTTACACTTTAAAAACACAACATTATTTTTCGTAAATAAACTACTGTAACTACCACGTTGGAATAAGTATATTGAAGATACGAAATAAGATCGTAAAAATCTGAAGATTTCAAATTGTTGGCACATTTTGGTCCGGAAGATATCAACTGATCTTAACCAAATGAAAACACAATGTTTTAGGCTCTATTTGAAGACATTGCAAACTGTCACATCACGAAGACAATTCATTCAAAAATTAAAAAAGTAATCACAAGAATGATGTATACTGAAGCAGCCGCACAGACAAAAGCCTAAATGCGGCGAAATCGCGGCTGGTATGGGAATCTCCAAGAAATTTTGTGAATTCGATGTCTAAGTGCCTAACGTTAGTAGAACTGGGAAAATGCCCTTGTTGTAGATCGTTCCACAATCTCGACACCCTCGGAACATGGGAGCGGTCGTATCGTCCAGTTCTAGATGTACGAAGTCCACATGGTTACACGGTTAGGATGGGAGGCCGAAGTCGGACCCGTCTGTGTAGCTAGAGAAGAGAGCTGGATTGCCGGTGCGAAAGGGTCCCGAGGCCGTCTGCTAGGGAAGAGTCATCGATCATTCGGACAGCCCTCAAGCATAAATAATGCAGTCAGAGTGGCAGCACCACAAACGTGTGAGATGTTTTCTTTTATATGTTCTCAAACTTTAGGGCCTATGCGCGACCGGAAGATGTCAATTGATTTCGATAATTTTTCTTTCCTTCTTTGATCTATATACATAATTCGCAACTTTTCTGCGCTATTACAACTTCGAAATGAAAACGAAAAGAGTTTTTTCGGCCCATCTTAATGTGTACCCATGCAGGATTTATGATACATTTTCGATGACTGAAGCGCCTTTTCCGTATTAGGCAGAAAACTTTCACCTTATCCTCGTATTTCTGATTGCAGAAACTTTGTCACGTATACAATAAACAAGTAGCCACAAGACATTGGTAAATCTCCACCGCAACGCAGCGCCGCATTACGAAGTTCCAAACCACACAACACGCTTCATCGTTTTACCGCTTCGCGTCCGTACCCCAAACTACATTCAGCCTGTTGCCGCCGAATGATCGGATTTTCACAATTCACTTATGTTCACTCAGAGGCGTGCCAGAAAGAGAGGCTTCTACATCTTTAGAATAAAATGCGCGCCTTTTCTGCCATCAGGACATATTAATAATAATAATAATAATGGTTTATTGGTGCTATTGCACAGAACGTGCTTACACAGGTCAATACAGGGTTATCCAAATTAAGTGTCCACCATTGGTAACTTTGTTATTAGTAAAAATACAAAGTTGTTTAAATTAGCAAACTAGTAGCATTTTTAACGCTGGTAAAAATGAGAAATAAAAAAAAACAATTGAGAGTCGTTATTTTGATTTTTTTCAGTAAAATAACATTTTTTTAAATGGAAACCCCTGTATATTATATTTTTTTCTGTTAAAGCATCAAATTTTAAACAAAAAAGTTCATAATGACTTTTCCGCTAAAGTCAAAAATAAAGTCAAAATAACGATAAATATTTTTAATTATTTGCAGTATTATAATATTAAGACGGCTATGAAAACAACATGGCGTTCGCGATTTGACAGCATTAAGATAAGCGACAAATTGTTAAACTGGACATACTCGCAACTAGAAGGCTTTGGAAAACAATGATAAAATCAAATAATGTCAAACATTAGTGTAAATACTTGTTGATATGTTAGAATGCTATTTAGTGTGCAGAAAATCCTCCTTGAGAGCAAGAGAATACTACAGTGAATTATATCCCGCTCGCATTCAACCGTATGAACGATATTTTCTGAGACTTTATCGAAAATTTAGGGGCAACGAAAATGTTTTTGCTAAAACAAGGGCAAAAAAAGAATTCATAATAAGCGAGGCCACGGAAATTGCAGTTATTGGATATTTTGAAGCTTATCGTGAGAATTCAATAGCAGATATTCTCAAGGACTCTAATTTCAGTTATGGTACTGTTCAAAGGATTTTAAAAAAATACAAATTTATTCCGTATAAGTACCGACCAGTTCAAACGCTTTTGGCAGGGGATCCAGAGAGAAGACTTGTTTTTTGCCATTGGTATCTTAGCTTCTGTCGCCAAAATGTAAATAACTTTCGTTACCTTTTATGGACAGATGAATCAAATTTTTCAAATTCTGGAATGTTTAATAGAAAAAACCACCATTATTGGTCAAGAGAAAATCTTTTGTTAGTACATCCAAGAGGCCCACAAGTCCGTTTCAGTTTCAACGTTTGGTGCGGTATAATTGGTTCAAAAATTGTTGGCCCGTTCTTTTATGAGGGAACCCTAACTGGTGAAAGATATGTGGAATTTATGTCAGAAATTCTGACTAATTTCTTAGACGAATTGGATCTTATAAGTAGACATCATCTGCATTTTCAGCAAGATGGCGCACCTGCCCACAACTCCAGAGGTACTTATCATTTTCTAAGTACTACTTTTAATGATCAGTGGATAGGAACAAATGGCCCAATACAGTGGCCTCCCAGATCACCAGATCTAAACCCACTTGATTACTTCTTGTGGGGTTACTTAAAGAACCAAATTTACAAGCGAAGGTACGATAACCTTGACGCGTTAAAGACTGCAGTTAGGGAAAAGATAACCCAGATAGATGGTAGGACCATACTTAAGACAGTTCGAGCAGTTGAAAAACGTGCCTAAAAATGTATTGAAGAACAAGGTGGTGTTTTCGAGCATCTTCTTTAAAAAAAATTGTTATTGTATTTTGTAAGATTATAAGTTGATGTTGAAAATAAAGTTTGTCGATACAATTTAATTGTTTCAGATTGGAGGCCATAACTTCAACAATTTGTAACCTAGGAGAAAAGTTATTGTAAGCTTTTTTGTTTAAAATTTGATGCTTTAACAGAAAAAAATATAATATACAGGGGTTTCCATTTAAAAAAATGTTATTTTACTGAAAAAAATCAAAATAACGACTCTCAATTGTTTTTTTTTATTTCTCATTTTTACCAGCGTTAAAAATGCTACTAGTTTGCTAATTCAAACAACTTTGTATTTTCACTAATAACAAAGTTACTAATGGTGGACACTTAATTTGGATAACCCTGTATAATAGAAGCGCTCAGTGACAAGAAGAAAATAAATGACAAATAATACATATAATAACAAACAGTACAGATTACACACACTTAAATTTGGTTAAGAGGATGACAATAAAAGTATAAAAGATAAAATTATTACAAACTACGCTAAAATCAATAAATAAATAGCATAAGAGATAGAACTGAAATAAATATTTTATACATGGTTCGAATAAGTAGCAAAAAAAGGAAATGTAGCTTGAAATATAACTATTGAGTATCCGTGGAGAAGTTGTGGTTGAGGAACTCGTCAATGGTGAAAAAAGCAGCCGACAAGAGCAATTTTTTCACAGCATTACTGAATTCATTGTATGCTAGTGATCTTAGTTCCTTAGGTAAAATTTTATAAAATTTTATGCCATTCCTTGTTTTAGCAAGTCTATGTTGTTTTGGGTACAAGTTGTCTCGGTGTCGGGTATTATATGAATGAGTTTCATGGTGGCTTGTATAAAGGTCAGGATTTGACTTGACATGCAAGAGGCAGCTCAATATATATGTGCCAGACAAAGTCATGATCTTTAGTATGATAAACTCAGACCTGCAGGGATCTCTATATCTTAGATTTGCTATATATCGGATACATCTTCTCTGTAGGGCAAATACTCTGTACATGTGGGGAGAGTGGCCCCACGCCAGAAGGGCGTATGTCATTTTGCTATGGAAGTACCCATGGTAACTGGTCAACAGGACGTTTAGTGAAACTGTGTGTTTTAAATTGCGAATTAAATAAATTATGCTTGTTAGAGATTTGGTAACATGACTGACATGTTCATACCAGTTCAAGGAGGAGTCGATATAGACACCAAGAAACTTCACAACCTTTGCGTGGTCACCAATCTGATTGTTATTTCGAAGTGTGATTGTCAAGGATTGAGATTTGTTTGAATTTAATGTTAATTTGTTAGCTATAAACCAATTCTGAATGCTAGATATACTGGCCGTCGTTTCGCTGTTGATGTTTGTAACTGAATCGTGGGCTGAGATCAGAGTGGTGTCACCAGCATAAAGAATGAGCTTACTGTTCATACTATTAAGAAGACAATTTGGTAGGTCGTTTATATACAGTAAGAATAACAAAGGGCCAAGGACAGATCCTTGTGGCACGCCATGTAAAACTGTGCTGACTGATGATGTGCAGCCATTGTATTCGACGAGCTGTTGCCTTTGCTCTAATTAGGATTTTAGGAGGACTAACAGTAGAAGAATCGATTGAGTAATACGGTAGCTTGGAAAGAAGTACATCATGCTGTACAGAATCGAAGGCCTTGCTCAGATCGAAGAAATTTGCCTCTATATATTACTTATTTTCAAATCCATCGTGTGCAATGTCAATAAAACTGTTTATTGCAGTAATGGTTGATAAGCCTGATCTAAAGCCATATTGATGAGAATTTAGGAAATTGTTTGTTTCGAGATAATTGCTCAGTTGGTCCTTGAGTATAATTTCAAAGATTTTCGCGAAGTAGAGTACCAATGATATAGGACGGTGGTTCGAAACTTCGTCAACAGACCCGTCTTTATATATAGGAATTACCCTGGATATTTTTAGAGATGCGGGGAAAATATTTGATTCTAAACACATATTGATTATGGGATATTTCCCCCAAATTTGAGGGATTTATACGTACACTGGGAAACTTTTGGAGCATATATTCCTCTGTAGGATTTTTTGAGGGTAAAGTAAAATTTTTGGGTATCTTTGGTGTTTCAATAGTTTTATTTCGGACTTACATCGTCTATACAATTTTGAGATCACAATGCTTCGATTGAAGTTCCTCAGGTGAACAGACGATTGAAGATATCAATCGAAACGTTGTGGCCTCAAAATTGTATAGACAATGGATGTCGAAATAATACTTTTAAAACATCTACGTTGTCTACAAATTTTAAACAGCAGTATTTTTGGGGTATTTTATTTTAACCCTGGGAATTTATTTGCTTATTCCAAGGGTCTGTCTGGTCCATCTGACAACGCTGTCTTAGATCCAATTACTTAGCATGCTCGTAACCTAAATCTAAAATTGTTACGCTACAACTAAAGAATGGTCATACCAAGAGAAGAGAGTTATACAAGGTGAATAAATTAGAGATGGTACCAAAAACATGACGCCCACAAAACAGTTGATACCTAGTGTCTAAGCACGTTCTGATTTTGCGTGATCAGCGAAAAATATGATGATGAAGCACTTTTTATACAAACACCTTTTTGTTTGTTGTTGTATATTTATTGCTGGTTTAGATATTTATCATCCGCTTGCAGCCTTTGAAATATATTTTTCATTCAATAAAGCTATAAATCACACTTTTCGCGAGTGCTGCTCGCGTCATATCGAGTCATGTATTCTCAAAACCTGTAAATTATCACATAGCTATTCAAAATTAATTGCTTTTTTAAACAGTGGTCGGTGTATATGACATAATTACCAGTCTTTTTGACGTAACCACCAAAAACCGTGAAAAGAACTCGGTATAAACGTAGCGTTTTCTGAACATTTTATGTCAGTTTGGCAACACCGTATTTGGGAGCAGAGTCACTTATGAGCGAAACAGGCGGTTCCTTTCCAAACTTGAGCCATCTATGAGCGAATCGCCAAACTGTCCGCGCAAAGATAGCTGTTTTTTTGTAAACCAGTAATAGTCCAAGAGCTGACCGAAAAGCTTTGGTTACGTCGCGTACTGATATATGTTAAAAATATCAGTACGCGATGATGTATCAAAACTTTGTGGTCGGCTCCCCTACAATAATTCAGAAGAAATCCAGTGACAATGGAGCTGACCGGAGGATTATAAAGACATTCCAGGATGGAATGCACCACATGCTCGTGCACATTCACCTTGGTCTGAAATTTTACAATATTGCGCATTCACCATATTTTTATATATATATTTACTCTCTGTAGGCATTCACTAGGTTTTTAAAGATCTGACGTTACTGTTTCACCATATTTTTGAAATTTTGTAGGCGTATCCAAAACTTCTATCAAAGAGAATCAGAAAAACACTTTAAAGGAACAGAATGACTTTTAAGTACGTGCTGTTGTCATTTATCGAGCGATGAATGCGGTGTTGACAGATAGATATTTTTTTATGGACTTCACTTGTGGCGAAAGATTGAGCATTTTTTGTTGAAATTAACTGTTATTTCGAATTTTATTTATTCGCGGTGGGAATATTTACCATCCATTTGATGTCTGCGAAATATATTTTTTGTGTACGTTGTTCGTTGGAAGATGGTACTTTTCGACTTTCTTATTTATTTTCACCTCCAACGCAGTTTCACCATTTCATTTTACGCCTAAACTTTTATGACGAACAAATTATTTACAATGATTTATTGTTATACTGAAACATATCTTTTACTTAATAAGCCACTGCGAGGAAGTATTGCAATCGCAATCTGAAATGGGATATTATGCTTTTTGGATGTTAAACGACATGTACGAGTACATCACGAAAAAGCATGTCACACATTTCCGTCAGTCTGTCTGTCTGTCCCAAAATCATTGACCCGTCAGTAAGTTGGGACGTACCGCTCGCCTTGGATGAAATTCTTACACAAGGTTACAGCTATGCCAAGGGCGAACTAGATTTGAAGTTATTGAAAATTGGTTCAGCGGCGGCGGAGCTAGGGGTTAAAACACGGAAAAATAAATTCGCTATTCATTTTTTGACGTTTCAGAGGCTCCTGAACATTTACCGAAAAAAAAGGTTGTTAGGGGTGGGGGAAAGAATTTTTTGATGCTAGCGTATTTATTTATAAAGAAATGTTTTCGATACGGGTACCTTCTGCTCGCCTCCCATCGTAACGGTCTGGTTGACCGTTCTGGTAGTTCTGCAGCGATGCCACGGTGGGTGCTGCTGCGCCTGCTGATATGAGGAGGGACAACGTTACCAGATGTACGGTAACTACCGGTAGGACAGGGAAAGAATGTCTATAGAGTGACTCTATGTTTATTTCCTGATTTTATTTGAAATCGGATTTTAAAATGAGTGCTCATTAGCAATTCTCAATTGGACGTTTCTGCTTGCGATCTCCATCATCAACTTTGTTTTTACTTCTGGACTCCACTGTGGAATTTTGCAGAATCTTAAATAAAGTCACGAAAAAATAGAAATGTTTTTGCAATAAATCTGGTATACGAAAAAAATGACTATATGATAATTTTAAGACCTATCTGGGATATTCTGTTTTTTGAAATAACCAAAGCTTGGCAATGTCATCAAAAATCCAGTATGTCATCCATAAGAAGAAATAAAGTTGATGCTGAAAAACAATAGATAAAACGTCATCTTGAAATTCTGATTATGCCATTTTGTAGAGGACAAGAAGTGGCAATGTTAATGTGCATTTTTTTTTCTGGAAATCCCACTACAAATAAAGTCAGGAAGAGATTAAAACGATCTTCGGTTTTCTCCGTCTCTCTCTGGAAGTACTTTAAATTTCAAAAATGTTTAAGAGGCATTTTGTTAGGTACGTCAATGCGCAACTGTATCCCCACTTATGCTACTCTGTATCTCTTAATGCAGCGGTCGGAAACCCATCGATCACGAGCTATTCTGGTGGCTCACAGCATATCCTAAAAAGGTGTAAAAATCACAGAAGCTTCCGTAAATCTTGTGAATTCTCTCAGTAAACACAAGCAGCGGCAACACTATGGTGAGCGATCTGTTCGCGAACGATCTCGATTACTTTCAACAGAATAAATACGCAAGGCGCGGTGACAGTGCGCTCAGTTTAAAACTGAACGGCACAAAGTCCGGCGGTTTTGCTAGGGTTAGCCTGCAATTCAAAACATTATGGGCAGCAGTAAGAAGATGAAGTCATACCATTTCTGTTTCTTTCCGTTGCCAAAGAAGGGAGTATCGAGAGGCACAATAACACTGTACATTCGAAGTTGCTGATTCATGATTTGCCAACTTTAGAAATAAAGATGAGATAGTGACCGGTATAAAATCTATGCGACTTTCTGCTAATACAGTGATGAGACGAGTAGAAGTAATGAGCAACGCTATAGTTTCACAGTTAAGAAGTGACTTCGATAACTGTGCTTATTTTCGACTGCAGCTGGATGAATCCATAGATGTCGTTGACACCTCTCAGATGGCCGTGTTCGTCAGGATAGTTTTTAGAGATTTTACGATTAAAGAAGTTTATTCCACCAAAAGGACAGACTACTGGGCAAGACTTGTTTTCTTCTTTTAAAAATATTATTTCTTCTGAGAAAATTCCAATATCGAAAATGGTAGGCTTGACAACCGATGACGCTCCAGCTATGGTGGGTCGTGATAAGGGTCTCGTGTGGTTATGTCATAAAGATGAAAGTTTTCTACAATTTCTCTGTTGCCATTGCACTATGCATCAGCAAGGATTATTTTCTAAAACTAAACAGCGTCATGAAATTGGTAGTAAAAATTGTGAACAAGATTTAGAGCTCACGCGTTACAAAGGAGATTATTCAAAACCTTTGCCAATGAAATTGACTGTCAATACAGAGAAATACTTCTTCACTCTGAAGTCCGATGGTTAAATAGGGGACGAGTGCTGAAACGATATAATGATATCCGTATCTGCCATAATTCAGTTTTTCAAACAACGTGATGAACCGATTCGGGAACTGGAAAATTCAATCTGGCTTAGAGATTTTGTTTTTTTTGTGGATATTACAGAAAAATTAAATGAACTTGATTTGCAGCTTCAGGGGAGAGACAAAGAACTAGCAGAAATGATTTCTGATATAAAAGCGTTTATCAAAGCTTGAGTTTTGGGACCAAAACTTAATCTATGGCGATACCAGGTATTTTCCTCTTATTTCAGGAAAGATAGCTCAAAGTCTATTAGAACCATATGACAGTAAATATCATGTAGAAATATTCTCTAACTTGAAAGGTAACTTCAAAAATCGTTTTAAGGATTTCAAAGAAATTACTATCCAACAGTTGGTAACTTCTGTTACGCAGAATTTTAGCGAAGACATCGTTGCGACGGAAATGTAAGTGATTGCGTTTCAAAATGATTTAGCCTTAACATTATTAGTCTCAAGTACGAAATGTATCTGGCCTTCAGTAAGTAAAGATAAAAACTCTTATGTCGTGTTGCCTTGAAATTGAAAGCGTTATTTAGTTCAACCTATTTGTGTGAATCTTCTTTTCCGAATATGGAGCTTATTAAAAACAAATACCATTATCGACTTAGAGATGGGCATTTGGATACGAGTAATTGTATTCGAATGGTGGTATCAAATTGAACTCCAAACATTAAAAAAATTGTCAGTGAGTCTGGATTTTTTATCTGGAAATATGTTTGTTTAAAATAGAGCGTTACTTTTTGATTTTTTGTTATCTTTATTAAATCATATGTAACATGCCATTGTAGCTGACAGAAATTTTTGTTTACTTTTCAAACATCTACGATTGGTAGGAAAGAATGTATGTCGTTATGTAGTATGTATTAGTTATTAGTTTATTTAAGTTTATTAGTATATATAAGTACATATTAGTAAAATAAACACATGTGTAATTTCATTTAAGTTGACTTACTTTGCTTACGACTAGGTAGCTCACTCGAAAATTATCAAAGTGGCTCAACACACTGAAAGGGTTTCCGACCACTATCTTAATGTTTCTCAGATCCCAATGGTGGGTATCTAATTTGAAACACCCGGTATAGTATGTGCATTCATCAGAATCTCTAATCTACCCTTAGATCTGCCGCAGTTACCAAAACCCTTGCAGCATGTTTAATATAATACAGGGTGTTTCAGTTTATTGTTGCATAACTTTAAGATTCGATAGAACTTTTAAAATTAATGCATAAGGTCTATATAAACATGGGTCGAAAAATGCTAGCTTCCGAAATACAGAGTGTTTAAATTTACTTTCTAAAATAGTTTTTTTTAAGTATTTCGAACAATATTTAATGTATAATAGTGAAAATTGGTATACAAGGGTTTTTTGGTACGACAAAACGAATAACGACTTATTCTTTCAGTCAAGCTATTTTATTTGGTATGCACATTCAATGTAATTTTAAATGTTATCTAGTATCTCATATTTAGTGTATGAATTCATCATAATTTTAAATTCGGCTTACTGCCATACCTTGGAAATCGTTCAAATAAATACAATGAAAAAGTTGAGTGGATCAGAGGTGGAAGTAGGGGTAGCGGTGTAGTACCATAATCTACTACTACACGAGTCATCTACTGGTAAGTGATATAATAAACCAGCTCCACTGAAAAGATGTACCTGTTAATAGACAACACAACATCCATGGCAAGGAATTAAGTTCCGAGGGGTAGATTCGGACCCGCGAGACCCAGGTTGATAGCGTGACACGCTGACCATCGAGCCATCGATGCTCATAGATCAGGGGTAGCCTCTGCTAAAATCTGAACTATGGCAACATGCTAAGAATGATAAATTTATCGAAAACGAACATCTGGTTGTCGCAAAATATCAGAACCTATTATAATTAAAAGTTTCATGTTATTCAACGTCTTTATCACTTAACATATAACCTTTTTTGTATCTTAGCAAAGCATCCCTCTAAAAGACTCTCAGATGCGCCCTCGTCTTTTTGTGAACTGTATCTACCTCTCTCTTGGTTGCCGATCTCATGTTTACCTACTTTTTCGGCAGACTGAATTCATGCCAGCGGTTTGTTTGAGTTTTCCGTTACTTCGTTGCACAGGGAACTAGATCTGTGAAGATTATTATTAAACGACAAACGCTCTGTGAATTGAGTCGATTGGAAGCAGTGCAAATAAACCAGTGTTAAAGTAATATTATTTGGGTTTGATATAGTATTTGAATTTCAAAAAAATAAGTTTTTTAAATCTTTCGCAGTTTATTAATGATAATAATCGAAGAAAGCTCAAAAAACTGGGCGAGACTTTAGCCGGAAATAGTGTTAGTGATATACATATGTTTCCTAATTGAATATCAATATTTATGGGGGCAATTTCTGGATCGATTTCAGAAAGAAAACTTACCATATGGACGTCTTAACTCATAAAACGTAGGATGGTTAAGTTCTCAAAAATAAATCACTTATTATTAATATGTGTAATGCCACGTTAGATATTGTATTGGACCGGGCACAAAACATAGGGAATTTACCACCTGTCAATTTTAACGAAAATTCATATAGTTCATCAGGTACTGATCAAATGTTCCAATGGGCGCAAATCCCAGTAATTTTAGATACAGAGTGTTAAAGTTTGGTGTCTTAGTCCCTGTAGGTACGCCTGCCTCCACCATTTTAAGAAAACTGTATTTAGGGAAGTTAACTATAATAAAAGTCACGTCAATACTTACAATACATTGTTTCCCAACAAAAAGGGGAATTTGTTTAATAGGACAGCTACAGTATATTCAGATAAGAGATAGACCGGATGTAAACAAAAGGTTCGGGTGATTTTCATGCTAACGCCGCCGTCTCGACGTAAAACAGGAGCCCTCATTGGTCAATTCGCAATTAAATGCCTTTGCCGAGCGGCAGAGCAGTCGTATCAAGGCAGAGTCACATTCAGGTTCAGACGTGTTACGTATGTCGTGTGCATCATTGCAATTTGATATTTCTTTGGACGTTTTCGTTTGTTATCTTATTAAGTTGTTGAGTTTGTCGTTGTTATTGTTATACCTTGTTATTGATTGTTATTGTTATCAACTGCTTGCGCAAAATGCCCAGTAGTACAGATACTGCCGATGAAGTTGTAAACTCCAGTAGTCCACCTAGGAAACGCTCTAAAAAAAGACACCTGAGTGCAGAAATGAAAGAGGTCATTTTGAATATATATATAAGATCGAGCGCGAGGAGAACGAGGCATCAACCATCAAAGAAATTGTTGTGAAGGTTTCTTACAAAGTTGGGGTGTGTCGCGCATCAGTGTTTAATGTGTTAAGACAATACAAAAAAATCACACCTTTTCTGAGCCAATGACCAGTAAACATCGCAAAAGTATTGTTAAATCATTGGATGAAGCTGATAAGCATGTGATTAGGAGGAAGGTGCATGAATTCTTCTTTAGGAATGAAATAGCTACTATAGATAAAGTACTGCAGGAGGTAAATGGAGATACAACGTTGCCAAATTTCAAACGATCAACTTTCCATGCGTTACTGAAGCATTTAAATTTCAAATGGAAAAAACGGGGTCGTAATAGTTTACTACTGGATAGAGAAGAAATTGTGCTATGGAGGAGGGATTATTTAACAAAAATTGGGAAATATAGAAATCAAAACAGGAAGATTTATTACCTTGATGAAACGTGGGTAAACGCAGGACACACTACAAGTAAAGTATGGGTTGATGATTCTGTAACTTCATCCAGGAGGGCCTTTCTAGATGGACTGTCCACCGGATTAAAAAATCCAGCAGGTAAATACGAGTAATAGACAACAATCGGATGTTTTTCAAACCTTGGGAACAAGGTTTTAAACATTATACGTAATTCCAGGGGTCAGATAAAACATATTACAAGTAACAAAACTTTTATAACTTTCGATAAAATGCGTGGATGTTTTATAGTCATTTTCATTTGTTAGAACTTTTTTAAGCCATGTTTTTATGTGTTTTCGATATTTCAATAATTTTTTAATATAATCTTTAAATATGTCGAATATTATAAACTTAAAAAAAGTTACTAAGTTTTATATTGTGTACAGTTCCTAATATTTCTAATCATTTTAATTCATACTTTAAACTTTATAAAGTTATAATTTGTTAATATTAATATTTGCGCGTATTTCAGGTTCCTGATCATTCATTTTTTAAAGGTTTATAACTTTAAATTAAATTGTGAAGCGCTGAGTAATCATACGACGTTCAATATTCTTTCTTTCAATATGACTAAATAATCCCAATTATAGCAATCTGATACTCATGTCTCAATGTTTTTTCGCTGAATGTGATGAAAACATTTGAAAAAGGTTCGCTTATTGAAATAAATCTACACCAGTTAGTACTTCGATTTCCAGGTAGGCTCATTATCCGCCATATTGGCAGTGAGGATGGATTTGTTGTTGACGGTCTGTGGTGCTTTGAGTCTAAGAAAACTGGAGATTACCACGAGGAAATGAATGGCGAATCGTTTGAACAGTGGTTTTCAAAAATTTTACCGAACTTAGAGGAAAACGCAGTAATTGTGTTGGATAATGCGCCTTATCATTCTCGAAGAATGGAGAAGGTCCCAACAACGGCTTCAAGGAAAGTTGATGTTCAAAATTGGCTCCGCTCGAAAAATATCAACTTTGAAGAAGCAATGCTGAAAGTACAATTATTAAGAATTTTCAAGGATCACAAGGCGGAATATCAAAAATACGCCATTGACGAAATGGCAGCAAGTCAAAATAAAACTGTGCTCCGTTTACCTCCATACCATTGCGAGCTCAATCCCATTGAGCTCATATGGGCAAAGGTTAAAAATTATATAGCTAAGCACAATACAACTTTTAAATTTTGTGACCTCAAAGGACTTTTCAAAGAAGCACTAGAATTAATAACAGCGCAAAAATGGGAAAACTGTATTAAGCACGTGAAAGACAAAGTTGAAAAGAGAATGTGGGAACTGGACAATATTTTAGAGGAACAAGTCGAGCCATTCATTATTGACGTTGGTGCTTCAGGCAGTAGCGATGATGAAAGCTCATCAAGCTCATCTTTCCAATAAAAGATGTCGTTCATCAAATTCGGTAAGTTATAAGTAATTATAAAGCTACTGTATTTTTTAATTAATTATTGACATTTTTGAACCCATTTTGGCAAAACCTATTCAAGAATCTACTTTCTGACAATGTTCAACCATGCACATTTTTTTACGTTTTGAACGTTTTAATTTAGTTACATATTTACCTAGAAATCAAAAAATATACTAATCAATATTCTAAAAGCAATTTTAAGAGATATACGATTATTTTTAATTTAGGCTAATTTAAACGCCATTTTGAGATTATATTCGACTGTATTTCACCAAACATCAGGCGGCATCCGAAGCTGGAAATCGAAGCGAAAATTTTGAAACCCTTATGTATATTTACATCATTATATATTTCTTACCCCACCCCCACATGATCCTATATCCATGACCAATCGTATACACATCGAATTGTGCTAATTTACTACAAAGTTACGCAAAGCAGCATCTACTATCTAAAATATGAACTGCGTGACTCTTAATACGTCCCTGCCGAATGTTACAGCGTTCGATGATCACGTGGTCTTGTTTATGTCCGGTCTATCTCTTATCTGAATATACTGTAGATATGATATTTGTAAACGATTTGCATAACAAGATTGACATAGGTATGTATCTCTAACTTTTTTTTAAATATACACTGTGTTACACAATCCCGTGACACAAAAAACGCGTTTTTAGATATTCCTAAAGACCTTTCGAAAACAAGAAAATTGATATAATAAGGTGTAGGATTTCTATCGTTTTTTGTTTAGTTATTTTATAATTTGTCTGAAAAAATGCCTATCCTCAAACATTTCAAATCCCGAATATTTTTGCACCTACAGATTGTTGTTTTTATAAGTTTCTCCTAATATCAGGCTTAATACTGTTCTATCGGTACGGTCATTTGATTATACAAAATAATAGAAATGTCGTTCCATTAGTCCCTTTGAATTGTAAAATATCTCCAAATAGTTTTCATCTACACATCTAGAAGATGTCAGTCTTGCGTCGGACATAGTTTTCGATTATCTTCTATAGTTTTTCTATTACACTACTTTCCATTTTCGTAAGGTTACCCTTTGTAAGTGTTATTATATCGTTAAATCCACAATGAAGACGTAAAGTGGCGCAGCTGGCTTGCCCGCAATGGCTAAGCCACCAGACTCTAGCAGCTTGTATGTCCAAGAGAAAAGATTTATAAACAAATTTTACAGGAGCGCTAGAAAACGAAAATCAGCAATAAATATGATTGAAAATTACATACTCATATTTTTGTCTGCTTTCTATTTTTTTGTTAGACTTAAATTATCTGTAGAACTTTGTTTTGGGATGGTTATTTAAGCCGGTACGTAAAAATTTTACGAACGTATACTGAGTCACAAAAAAAGGTAAACACCCACGTATGTTTATCCGATTTGACCAATCCTTTGCATATATGTTCAGTGTCCCTTACTAGTAAAACGATTAAATTTTCAGCTTAATTCGTCAACTGACTGCAGAAATTGGTTCAATAATGTGTTGAGGATCAACGATTTTGTATACACTTATTGACACGCCTGGACATCGTGCTGATAAGTTGGTCGATATCCTGTTGGGGTATCTCATTCCAGGCTACTTCAACTTTGTGAATGATAACTGCTAAAGTCTGTTGAAGGTGATGCAAGTTCAAGATCTTGCGACCTGTCATGTCCTAGACAAGTTCAGTTGGAGATACCAACCATCCTTCCATGCTATTTCAAACCACTGATTAGCGATGGCTCGAGTACTACTGAATCTGTCTCTCTGTGGTCCCTCTGGGACATCCAGACCCCTCGCTCGCTGTGCTCGGCCTTCCTGTGGATTTTGAAATGACCGATTCTATTTGGATCTACAACTTTGATGAAGTCGATGTCACTTTTAATCTAAGGCAGTATGCAAACTTACCCAATCTGACCCAATTATGTATTTTCTACTTGAAAACTCTTGTACAAATATAATTCAAATCTTGAAAACACTAAGAACAACTTACTGTTTAGAAAAAGGTAAGGGTTTAATTAGGAGAAATGGGTTTTTTTCGTTCGCATGCCCACCTGACATTAATAAGACGGAAGCCGGTATAAAACTTGATGGAAATTAAGTCAGACAAATAAAGTGGTTGAACGAGGCCGGCCAAATTAGATGCTGGCATGGAATGAAGCGATCAAACCGACTTTTCCCCTTCTTACTACTTAAATTTTTGATCGCCTCTGTCTTTATGTCTGGCAGGACTCATTGCATCCCATTTCGTTAAAAGCATATTAGGTGGTCTTATATTGGTACTGAAAAATTGTATTTTCGGTTGTTCTTGACGACACACACACGTGTATTAAATTACAAGCGTTCGCACCAAAAAGACGGCAAATAAAAAGCATGCAATCTATCTATTATGTCGGGTGTTCCAAATTTGACTCTCACCATTGGGATCTCGGGAACAGTAAAAGATACGAGAGTAGGTTAAATGGGGGCAAAATTGCGCGTTCACCTAAGACAAGAGAACTCCAAAAGTTTCGTAATTCCGAGTATTTTTGGAGCGATGGGAAAACCTGAATTTGTCTAAAATTATTTTTATTTTTTTCTAACTTTATTTGAGATGCGATTTCAAAGTGTAATGGCATAATTAAAATATCAATATGAGGTTTCGTCTCTTGTCCTCAGTCATTAATTTTTTCTTATGAACGCCATATTTGATTTTTGAACGATGTATAGAGTTTTTATTTTGACTCCAAAGATGTATAGTAAGTCGTACATTGACATTGCCAAACCTGAGTTATTTCAAAAAAACTAATATTTTCACGGTTAGCCTTTAAAATGACAGTTTACCAAAATGTTTATCCGATGAGGGTTGGTGTCGATTGAACAAACTGTATCTGAATATCGGTAAATGCTAACTGGTTACAACAACAAATAGTAATTTCGAAGGTTTGTGATTTAGACATACATTTGTCAGTAGGGGACATTTTTTAGTATCTGGCTTTCAAGACTGATTCAGCTTATCCACATCATGGGACGGACTACCAAGTGTTGTTGGAAAGTTTCTAAGTTGCATCCTTCAGTGAGAGAAGAAGACACAACACCCTGATCTTCTTCTATAAGCTTCTGTATTGTTGATTCTTCAAACTTGTTATCCCAGCTCGGATTTCTAGTTCCAAGGACATGTTCTAGAAACAATAGCTGCACCCATGAGGGTACCAACTTAGCTTTAAATTCTCCTGTACAGGTCATCATCTGCATGAATTTAACAGAATATGCAGTATTTGTGATATCTTCATGTGTTCTGTTCCTCAACTCTAGAGGATTTTACGGCAGCACCTTAAATAGCGTTATACATACAGGGTGATTCACAAATGGAGACCAAAAATGGAACATTATACGCAGGACCGCATTTTAAGGGGGGTCTTCTATGTAACATTTTTTCCTCAAGGGCTTCATTAAAAAGATATGGGATATTGAAGTTTGAAAATAAAAAACAATTTTTTAATATGTTCAAAACTATCAACTGGAATGAACAAAAATTTGATATGTGTATTTACTCAAATATTGTCCACATTCAAAAGTCTTTACTTAAAATGAACTTGCACCAGTGACGGAAATATAGGGGATTAGTGGCATTATTTTCCAAATAAGAATAGTACGTCACTGGTTTTTTTTCGAAACGCGCAATTTTTTTAATTTTAGCTTCAATTTGCTACAAATAATCACTCTTGTGTTTTTCCCTAGGGGGCACAAAATAAAAATCAAACAAATTAGACCATTCATGAAGAGCTGAGATACAATTAGTTTCAAAATAAAATAGGAGGCCTTGATACCAACTTGACGTTTGTTGGGAGATAGTTTGTCAAAGTTATATGGTTGTTATCGTTTATACTACCATTTTTTTAAGTCAAGTCAAAAGTTTCTTTTTCCCATTTTTGAGTGTTGTGAAATGGAATTTAGCAATGATGAGTACGCCGATATTATTTTTGTGTACGGGTTCGTAATGGGAATGCTTCAGCGGTTTCTCGGGAGTATCAACGGAGACTTCCTAACAGGTACCAAAGTACCCCAAAAGTTCGTACGCGATTGTTTCTAAGACTTCGGCAATATGAAATTGAAAAACTTCCTGGCCATGGTGTCCCGCATACTGTTCAAGAGAAACTGGAAGTGATTAATTTGGCGTTAGATGATCCTAGTCCAAGTGCTAGGTGGATCTCAGCCCAGTTACCATGTTCCCAAAGTCTTGCGTGAAGAATTTTAAGTTTTACATCCTTACCATCGGCAAAATGTGCAATGTCTGCAAAATTTTTGTGAGTGGTTACTGCAAATGCATAATCAAAATGCAGATTTTATTGATTTTGTTTTGTGGTCAGATGAATCGCTCTTTACGAAGAGTGGAACCTTTAATTCTCATAATGAACATATTTGGTCGTTAGAAAATCCCCGTTCTGTAAGAATCCACTCGTTTCAACACAGATTTTCTAGAAATGTCTGGTGTGGCATTTTCATTGCCACAACGCTTAAATGCAAACTCATACTTAGCTTTTCTAGAAAATTACATAGAAAATGTACTAGATGATGTTTCGTTAGCAACGAGAGTACTGAAGTGGTATCAGCACGACGGTTCTCCACCGCATGTTCGTTGTGACATAACTGCATGGTTAAATAATCATTTTGGACAACGGTGGATTGGCAGAAACGGACCCGTACATTGGCCTGCGAGGTCTCCTGATTTGAACCCCTGGATTTCTTTTTGTGAGGCGCTCTTAAACAACTAGTGTATGCAGAACAAATTAATACTGTTGATCAGTTACAAGAAAGAATCGATAATGCGTTTCACCAAATTCAAGCCACAACAAATTTTGCGGTTATACGTTTTTCTTTATTAAGAAGATGCCGCTGTTGTACCCGTCAGAATGGTGGTCTTTTTGAACATTTTTTAAAATAAAGGTTTGATCATCTAATTTGTTTTCACCCTGTATATTATAGTTTGTTTACTATTTCAGTTTGCACAAATTAGTATTGTTTTTTATTGTTATGCCAGATTTTGATTCTATGTCCTGTAAATGGAATCATAAGCATTCTTGTTGGACAATAAATATAATTATTAATATTATTATTTTCATTATTATTGTTATTATCAAATCATCGATGCTTAAGTTTCTTTAGAGACGTACTTGAAATACATTCTGATAATTTGTCAATTTATCAACTATATATATCAAGCATTATGGAAGCGTCCTACATTTCACCTCAACCGTAGATTAATTTTGTTTAGAAGGGTGCAATATTGTCAAGCTTTTATTTACTACAAAATGTTCCTATCATTTACATACAGAATTCTTTTTAATATGATCCTCAAACGATATTAAAAAGTTGTAGCATTATGTTGTTGTTTATTCGGTGAGTTAAGACGAACTATAGGGAGATTACTTATCAAATCATTTAATTAAAATCGGAAATAGGGACTGTTCACCTATGCCTGGTTCATGAAAACGTCTCTGATGAAATGAAACAAAGTACCTGTTTATTTCAGAGCCTACGTAAGACATTCTGTTTTTTGAAATAATGAAGTTTGTTAAAGGCAACAAGTGACATACTGAATATTTTTGGAATCACAATTAGAAACTCTATCCACAGAAATAGGGTGTGAGGACAAGAGACGAAACCTCATATTGAAATTCCAACTATGTCATCGTATATAGAAGAAAAAGCGGCAATGTTAATTTTCATTTTATTCCGAGCTCCCATCTCAAATAGAGTCAAGAAAATAAGAAATATTTTGAGATAATTCAGTTTATTCCGTCTCTTTCCGGAAATACTTGGAATTAGGAAACTTTCTAAGGGCTGCTTTTTAAGTTACATGCGAAACTTTGCATCATTTAACCGACCTCGTATCTCTTACCATTTCTGAGATATGTGAACCACAATACAAAGAGACGTTATAATAGACAAGATTGTATCCACAAAACTACAGAGGGTATACAAAAAGTAAGAATAGAACAAAGCATCTTGAAAAAGGTACACCCCAAAGAACGATGATGCACAGCAAAATTGTAAGGTTTGAAAAGATTGATCCTAGCGGATATTTAATGTGATTCTGGCTATAAGCTTTAAGGTCATTTGAAGGCCAAAGCTGTTTTCTTACAAGGACACCACAGAAAATTTGAGGTTCGAGTATCTAACCATGACCTTCAAATTAATTTCAAAATCAGATGAATGTTCAGGTACATTCCTTACTTTTTGTTGAGGATGTAAAAAAGCGAAATATAGGAACTAATGTATTGTTGCATTAAGATCTTGGAAAAAAAATGTTCATTGCCAAAGTAACTATATTACATTACTTTGACTATTTTATTTCTTTCTTCGAAACCAATCTTCTTCACATTAATACAAAACTTAAGACCTGTACTTTCTGTTTGGACGCGAGCGGAACAGCACGTTTTGTCTGGTAGATATGAGCTTGAGTCTCTATAAAATAAATCCGAGGCTATCTATAACCATATTTTTGACCTCTACTCCCCATAACAAGGTTTATCTTTCAAGAACAATGTCGTTCAGGTCCTCGTAAATCAAAAGTTTAACCCCTCCTCTCTACTCATAAGTCTGAACCAGAAACGCGGTCACCGAATAACCGTCATCTATAAAACCTCGCAACTACCCACCCAACTCAAAAAATCGTCCAAGCGAGACTGTTCCTTCTGTATTATCCTTTTCCAGTGGTGTAGTTTTTTTTATTCAGTTTTTAATGTGAAGAAAAAGCCTTGCATGTTTAGGAAAAATAATAATGCTAACAATACGAGCTCTTCTACCGCTTCTTCGGAAGCAAGGAATCCAGCAAAAACTAATGATAATAATTAGAAGTAGTCAAAAATACTTATTGTAAGCCCGGAAGGTTCGGAAAAATGTAATGCGCCGTTTCTAAAGTATACTGACCGCCCCTATCAAATAATAAATTCTTTAGTCAAGTCTGTATATAAATTCTGATACTTCGAACAGTAACAAATAGTTTTAGGGTAATTAACATTAACCGAAGCCACTGAATATACAAAACATTGGATATACACAGAACTACCCCCAGTACGTTTTCACTTATCTAAAAAATGTCTCCCTTTGGAAATAACATTTCCCATGGAAAACTCCTGTTTATTATTGGAAGCATTCAAAAATACTTATTAGAAACCTAAAAGGTTTGGAGAAATGTAGTGCGCCTCCTTAAATTACACGAATCAAATCCGCATAAAAATGCTTATAATTCAAGTATTGCTGAGAAATAACACTATGATAACTGATATTTACTGAAATCAATAGATACAAAATAGATTGGATATAATTGCGACAAATATAATAGCTAAAAAGTATGTGAACCTACGTCTTCACGTTCTTCTAAGGCATAAGTAATTTTATTCAAGAAAATGTATTATCAAAACAAAAACGTAAATATAAACGTCTAAGAGCTGAAAAGATCACGAAAAGATATTGTACCACAAACAAACTATAGCAAACTACAAAAAAACGTTCGATTATCGCATCCTTCCGGAATATTTTCTAGCTGCTGGATACAAGTTCATTCGAATTGGAATTAATCGGAATACATGCTATAAAAATGGCGGAGAAATCAAAAAATCTATTCCTAAAGCAGGAAATCACAAACAAAAATCAAATACGCACGTCAGATGGGTACATACAGTCTTCAATAGCAAGTAATAGAATAAATAGATCCACAAGGCTCACGCCTTGTAAAAGGAACAAAACCATCTACGCAAACAACAATATAGTCTATTCATATCAGCGAATTTCCCCGACATACCTAATTGTAAAGTCTGGTCTCATTGCTGCAAGTTGTTCAAAATATTGAGACATAAAATGGGTATACCAATTTTTGTGGGAAAACTTTTTATTCGACAACAAAGAATGAGAAAACGTGATTTTTGGGAATCAATCGATTTTTAGGTATTTATGAGACCTACAAAATGAGACCACACGTAAAAAGATCTGACTATTATCAAAAAAATTATGGCCGAAAACCGAGGGAATCTACAGGTTTTGGCAATTGTTGGTAATGCAACGATGGTTTCTCGCAAGTGTTTGAAATTCTTCGGATTCGTACTAACCACAACAATATTGGAGTAGGTTGGATAAGTCGATTGTTTATCTCAAAACACCTGTTTTCCGGCCATCACTACTAGTATATTGAGCAATATACAGGGTTCGTTCAAAGAGCATTTAATATCAAAATACAGGTGCTTACCTTGCCGGTATTAATTAGGAACCACACAGATAAATGTTGCTTTTATTAAAAAATAGGTTACGTTTTTTCTTCTAAACTAATTCAAACATTTCGCATTTGTGAGTAATTGAACAAATGCTCTACGATATCTGAAAAACATACATTACTATACACATTTTAAAGCAAAGCGGATGTGTCTAACTTTTTTGCTATTAGTCGGATCTTTTTACGTGTTACGAATAAAAAGTTTTCCAGCAAAAATTGGTATACCCGTTTTATGCGGCCATGTTTTGAATACCCCCTTGAACATCTTGCAGCAATAAATCCAGACTTTACAATTATTTTGCAAACGAGGGGTATTTTCGCCTAATATGATTAGACTAATAGTAGTAATAGTAATAGTCTTTTCCAAATATGTAAATAATTCAGAAATTCGAGTATACAAAGTACTACTCACGAGTAGAACGTATTTGTGGATGTTTTATGAGTCAGGACCTGTATTCCGTTTTTATATTGATAAAAAATATGTGCAGGCAGTATGAGAAGTTGTAACGCTATTAAAGAATCTCGTGCTTGAATTTTTCCCGGAAGATGCAATACAAACATACGAATGTGCAACGAAATTCTTTGAAAATCAAAAAATAGCTCCTACAGAGAATATCGTGGAAATGTGTGAACCCTCAAAATGTTCTGAAGCGCGGGTGGAGAGGGTCAAATCTTGAAATTGAAAGCTTTGTGATTTAGAAAAAAAATGGTTATATTAATTACATATTTTATTGAATAGTACTAATTGGTATCTGATGTTATCTCGAGGAACATATATTTGATAAACCTCTTCAAATAAATAGTTGGAATGTGTCTTAGTTACAGTGGCAGAAATCCTACCAAATCCAGCATATTATGATAAAGAGTAACAGTGAGCGCATGCAGGTAACTTTTAAGCGTTTTCTCTAAAATGTGTTCGTCGACCCCAAATTCTGACTTCAGATTCGTGTTCAACCAGCAAAAGTACATGTGAAAAATATATAGTGAGACATCCAACACGTATCTCTTTTTTATTTCATGGCCCTGTGTTATTTCTGTCTACTATGTAGGTTTCAAGTGGGTGCTTTTGGAATTTTGTGCGATTGTAGAAAAACATGGGACGTGCACATTTCATAACAATTTTTGGTACGCCGCTGTCTCCTTGGGATGTTTAGTTTGAGTAAAGAGTTTTTTGTGTGCGATTTAGTAGCTGGTCTAGATGGAGTAGGTCGTTTTTCCGGCGCTTCGCCTAGGCCATATACGAAAAGCTTTTACCGAATTAACAACGCCGGTTACCTTACGGTTCGCATTTCCGGATGGATTGTGTCTAGTTCCTCCAGTGACGCGGAATATCATTAAATAACCTGATATTAAGCTAAAGAATGAAGTCAGGTAGATCGACTCACCTCTTGCCACGTTTCTTGTACAGAATGACTATCGGTATGGTAACTTTCTGACTCACATGAAAGTGGTTTTCAAGTTTCTAATGTGGCAGCCCTGATCCAATGACAGGTTAGATATGATAGCATGCGTTTAAGAATATACAACTTCGTTCGCTGTCACCTGTAATCAAAAGGATGCACGCGATTGCAGCAGCATTTCAATTCAACGATATAATAATGATATTTCACTGTATGAAATAAATATGAGACAAGAAAGTTGTACAAACTCCAGGGAAATTATTGAAAAGCAGAATGTGCGTGATGTGCGTCAGACTATTTAAATATTTACAACTTATATAACATCAATAGCTTTAGCCTTTTGAATCTATTTGAGAAATTAGTTTTTTTATTAGTTTTTCCTGCTATCCTTTTCGAACAGGAAAACGGTTTTGCGGGACTAGAACCTAGAGCTTGCTGATCCAGTAAAATTCCAAACACCCAAATGAACCAATTTTTCTGAGAAAGAATAACCTATTGTCTTGCCAGTTAAGGAAATAGCGGCCCACAGCTGCAGCTGAAAAACATTTTGTTAATTCAATTTTTGAACTGCCTAAGGTTAGTAAAACTGGAAAAAGCCCCGCCAGGCAGACTTTTCCGCAATCTTGACACCCTAGGAACAAAGGAGCGGTTGTACGGGCTAGTTCTGGATGTACAAAGTTCGATACGGTCTGGATGGGAAAGCGAAGTCAGGCAAGACTGTCTGGTAAGCTCATCGCGCGACAGCATCGTGGAGGTGTGCTGTGAGGAGCAAGGCTTATTAACATAGCGGTAGAAGAGAGCCAAATCGCCGACGATCTGTCGGTGCGAAAAAGTCCCGAGACTGTCCATTAGAGATTAGTAAGCGATCAGCCGGGCAGCCCTCCTCTTAACAGCATTAAGCACGGATAATTTAGTTGGGGTGGCAGCACCCCAAACATGTGAGTAGTACTCGTGGCTAGGTCTGTTTGAGCTGTGCACAGGCTGAAGAGGTCATGTGGAGAAAAGCATATCATAGCCCTAAACAAATAGCCTAGCTTATTCCAAGCAGCTGCCGCGAGTGACGAGAAGTATTCGCGCCACATTACCTCGGCGACTAGCTGAAATGAACTCGGCAATCCATCGAAACCCGAAGAGCACTAGGGCGCTTCTTGTTAATCAATGTACAGAATTGCGCTTTAGAAGCGGTAATAATCTCGAGATCCCTCATCAGAGAGAAACTCTTTTTCTCTCCACCTCATCGGCATCGGCTTGGCACTCTAAATTTCTGCATGTAGAGTGACCAGCAAAGAGCAATGGATCGGATTTATTGCACAGGAGAGTAGGTCGTTGATATGTCGACGCGAAGACCTAAGGAACACATCTGCAAAGCATATCTGGGATGCCATAGAATGGAAGTTTGCATATCTAGGAATAAAAATGAAAATTGCAGCGATTCGCATAACTTTTTTCACGATCATAACAACATAATTGTGGACCAACAAGCCTACTGTGACGTGAGGTCCTCGTGCGATCCCCTACGCCCTACGGCGTGGTAGATACTTGGGTTACTGTTTACACTGCGGTTTCAAAGAATGCGGAACGATTTTAAAATGACGTAAGTGTGATGAGTCCTTCACCAGTTAAATAATGACATGTAGGTGTATAATGCAAATGAAAACTCCCACCATTCGTCAATTCCTTTCTGACCTGTAAATTCAGAGTATTTTCTATTTTATTTGCGTTTTTGTCCACTAGGATATATTCGTTACGGTACATTAACGTGGGGTCACGTTTTTTTGTTTACCCTAAACGTTGTTTAATTATGACCGTGTTTATTTTGTTAATTGAATAGAAATAAACCAGCAGCGTTATTATTGATATTCTCTGTCAATGTGGACATGCACACAGATGAATTTAATCAAGTAAGAATTTTGCCAATTTCCAGTTTACAGTTTTCAATGATACGATGAGTTCCATTTCGTTATTCGGATCGGAATATATAATTATTTATTACTATAGCTGATTATTACCTAGTGTATACAGTGATTTTCAGAAAGTGCCCCCTACCTAGCTTTGATTACATATCTTGAAAAGTGACATTTTGCGGGTTTTTTGACATTTCGTTTTTTTTTTGTGACAACTTAGGTTTTTCTACAATGTTAACTTAGCACAAGCTTTCGAACACTTGTTATGAACTCGTTTTGTAGCTGTACGTGTTGCTTAAACCTCAGCGAACAGCGATCATAGCGAGCAAACCTGGAATGAACTATTTGCACACTAAAAACTGCCTAACCTGCAAGATGACATTTCGTCGGTTTTCTTTTTACGTTTTCTAGGTTTTTCACAAAATACCCGTGCAGCAGGTGCACTAAGTGTACAACAGCTTGTGCTAAGCTAACTTCTTGTCGAAAAACCTACCCTATGTCAAATAACCTTCGAAATGTCAAAAAAAACACGAAATGTCACTTTTTAAGATACGTAATACCCGTGCCGAGCTGATCAGACTCTCGCTTGTGCACTGCAAAGGGCTGTCAAAGAAATAAACTTGCAAGTACTCTCAAGTAAACACTGTACTTTTTACACCGAAGCAGCCTCGCAGGCAGAAGCCTAAATGCCAGTACATGATGAGGATCCCAAACTTTGTTAATCCGATTTTTGAACTAGCTAAGGTTGGTAGAACTGGAAAAAGCAATTCTTCTGCAACCTTGACCCCCGAGGAACAAAGGACCGGTCGGATCGGCCAGTTCTGCGGTAGAAGAGAGCTAGATCGTCTGTTAGAGAAGAGTTACCGAGCATGAATAATGAAGTCGGGGTGGCAGCACCCCAAATGTGTGAGCAATACTCGAGGCTATGTCTCATTTGGACCTTGTATACAGTGAGGAGGCCATGTGGAGAAAAGTACTTCTTATCTCTACACAAATAGCTTAGCTGCACACCTCTTCAATACAACGGCAGGAATTATATCCCGACCAGAAGCTTTGTTGATGTCGAGCGACAAGAGCACCCTTCTTATGGTCTTATGCCTAAATGTTACTTCCAGCATAGTGTAGGGAACCATTTGAGCAGACGGCACTCGGACATTGGTGGAATCATGTCCGGACCAGAAGCTTTGTTGATGTCGAGCGACAAGAGCACCCTTCTTACGGTCTTATGCCTGCATGTTACTTCCCGCATACGGTAGGAAACCATTTGAATAGACGGCACTCGGACATTGGGGGGACGTTCATGGTGGTGTTGGAAGCAAAGATATTGGCAAGCACTTCCGCCTTAGTCTTTGATTTGGTCACAATCGTTCCATCCCGACACGTAAGTGGTGGAAGGCTCTTACTATATGAGAAGTTCCTTTTAATCTGCTTGGCCAGCGTCCAAAAAGACCGACTGTCATTGGCCTGCGACATTACCCTGTGCCTAGGTTTCATATCGTGCGGGTCTTTGGCGTTGCGGACCGCTTCGTTATATTTGTTTCTGGACTCGACGTCGCCGTCGGCTTGTCTTTTCTCTACAGCGGGGTTTTGTAAGAAGGTTCTGTGTGCCTTGGTCTTCTGCTGACGATGGTATCAGACATGGAGGTGTAAAAAGAGGTACCAACTATAATTGTCTCTGTAGCGCACAACCGATCTCTGCATAGGTTAGGATGTCAAGAGAGACTTCCCGAGGCGGACTGTCCCCAGAGCGGAAATCCCCTCACGTACCAGCCCAACTAGTTTTTATAATCAAAATTACAGGTATTCCCACTTCGGCTGATAAGAATACACCATTGCTGATTATGCATACTACTCAGCGGCTTAGGATATCAATTAATCGTTACTTTTGCAAGAGGTTTACAATATACAGTCAGTTTTCATTCGGTTATCCGATTGATATAACTTACTATGGCGTTTTAACGATTGGCTCTTGAGTTATAAGCAATTCGATGTACATAAATGCTCCACTTAAAGAGCCTGCCAGATTGCCAGGCTAAAATATAGTGATTTTATATTCTAGGGGTATGAAGCTTCAAATGGAACTTCCTAATGAAGTGTTACAAGACCCCTTATTCTATTTAAAACATGTTCCAATATGGCGCCGAGCCTTAGAATTTTCAACTGCCACTCATTTCCGTCAGTCTATTCTCGGTCAGTCCGTCTCTCTGTTTGTCTATCTGTCGGCTAGTCGTTGACCCCTCTTAACTTGTAAAGTATCGCTCGGGTTTTGATTAAATTTTGACATCAGGCTACCAGTATGCAAGGACAAAAAGCTTCATAGCTTTTGAAAATTGATACAGTAGCAGCAGAGCTACGGGCAAAGTATTATGTATATGCTTCTAAGCCCGGTAGTTCTACGCACATCATAGGTTTCCTCGTTCCTTTGCCCTTAAAACAGAGAAATACTTACATTTATACTCAAATGGGTGGGGACTACTGACTAATTGCATAGGCATATTTGACTGACTCGATCCATTTAATGTTTTTGTTATACATGTTCGAAGCTAACTTTATTTCTCAGAGGACTTAACTTGTGCATTTACGAGTTGATGAAAGCGTAACATGGGAAGTACAAAGTCAACCAACTTGAGGCTAATTGTTAAATAAAATATTTCCATTTTAAGGTGTGTTGCCTAGTTTTGCTTCTACCAGTATAATAAACAGATGTGTACAATTTAGCCTACAAATTTTTAGTTTCTCGCATCCGATGCGTGTGCATGAGGGCCTAGCGGATGAATGAATGTATAATCAAACACCCGTGTGTCGATGAAAATGTAAGCAAGCTGCACACAAAGTGCGGAACACAAGCACGTATTTGCGTTTGCGATGAGTAGGTAGATTGAACTAGGTGCAACACAAATACACACTAAAGTATGATTTTGTTACCGGTGTGCAGAATGTTCATGATAAACAGTGTAGATAAACGTTTGCGTTACCCGTTGTATACTTTGATACCTTATGTTACAATATTTAGTGGACAGAGAGTTTTTAGTGCTGTTGTTGTACTTCGTTATGATTCTCCCGCAATAAATTGGCCACCATGACCACTTAGAAAAAAATGTTTTATACAAAAGTAATACATATGAGCCCCAGCTTGGTGAAGTTGACCCAAGTATCAAAACCACGTTTTTTTATGAAATTTGTCATATTAGCGGAAACTAATTAAAAACTAAAATGTAATTCTGATAACACACGATATTTTTATTTAATATTAGCCTAAAATACTAGATCTTTTGTAACAAAGAAAATATTATCTAATAAAAATCAACGAAGCCAAATAGCAGCGTTACATCGCCTTTTCGACTGATTACTGCTTCGAAACGTCTTGACCAATATTGTTTTGTAACATCCAATCTTTCACTTTTTTGGCCATATGGCAAGCGGCACCATCTTGTTGGAAGATAAATTCAATATTATTTAAACGCATTTGTTCTATTAGCGATATTAAGATATTTTGAAGCACAGTAATTTACTTATCAGCATTCATAATACCTTCCGCAAAGTGTAAGTTTCCCACTCCTCTTGCTGACATGGATCCCTAAATCATAACAGAAGCCGGAAACTTGACTTTAGTTCTTATGACGCGACCCCTACTATCATCGACGCATACTTCAAGTCTGACTTCATCAGTCCAAATGATGGAGTTGCTTTCACACACTTTTTTGTGGTTGCCTGATTCCATAATATTTTCAGTTCGTTATAATTAGCACGCCGATTTTCCTTGATAATCCTAACTGTATAGTCGCTTTGTTGATACTGTCAGCGATTTGGGAAGCATTTTGGCCTTTTAATGCAAGTGAATGATCACTTTTCTTATTTCGTCAACAGCTTTACCACGAGCCATTTTCAATTGTGAGCAACAACACCAATGCATTGAATGCCATTAATTGCCAAGTTTTTGCATCCGGAGAAATTTTTGTATTTTGGCAAGAAAGAAGGCAATAATATTATGGAAGCTGAACCCGAGGGGCTCCCAGGCGACCCCTCTACTGCTTTGAGTGGAGTTGGCGCGGAGTGCAGCGGTACTTTGGAACATATTCCAGAAAACCAAAACGAGATGACGCCAATGATGATATCAGGGATAACACCGATACTGGAGAAGGAAAACGAGAACCAGAGACTTTTGAAGATAATTGCAGACCAAGCAGCCCAGATTCATAGTCTGACAGACTGTGTGGAGTCACTTAATGCCCAGGTTCTTAAGCTTACAAGTATCATTCATAAAACAATTCCCAATTTTGATTCTTCCAAAACAGCAAAACGTAGACATAACAGCCATTCGAGTGACCTACATACTGAGACTTCGCAAAACAGAATTTCCTCCGCTACCGACGAAATCCCCAAATAACAAACATTCAGGCAACCTAAAACCGTCTGTATCTTACCCTCTACCGCTTCTACTAGTCAGCCAAGGGAAAGACCTTTATCAGCATCCACACAGAGTGCTCCTCCTGTTATACCCCAAGTGCAGTCTGATCCATTGGCTGGCTGCAACTCATCTTCCTTGCCATCCAGCGGATCTCTAAACACACAGGCCCAATCGCCTCGCCAGGTGCGTATTACTCCAATCGTGTTGAGAGATGCTACAAAATGGCGTACCTTAAACTAATCGTTTGTAAGTCTTGGTATTCGTATTGAACGAGCAGGCGCCGTTGACGATGGGATACGTATCATCCCCAAAACCGAAGACGATTATCGCAGGATAATCCGTCTTTTCAAAGAGGAAAACATCCCTAATCATACTTTCCCTTTGCCCACTCAACGCAACATCAAAGTGTCTAAAATGTGCCCAAGACCACATGACACATATTATGTGCCCTCAAACAGGACAAGAGGTTGGCAGATGTGCGAACTGTGGGGGGGACCATCCGGCAAATAGTCCGACCTGTAGATTTACTCCTAGGAGAAATCTATAAGTCAGCGCACAAAGGCTAGCAAAGTCCTACGCAGACACAGCAAGAGATGACACCTCAACTGCCCCTACTGTTTCAGCTCATCTACGACTACTCAAAATGTAGACCTAGCAACAGCGCTCAGGTCCCTACAGCAGATAAGCGCCACTAAGGCATTGCAGACGATCTTTCCGCTAAATGGCTAGGTAAAATAGCAGACAGCCTGAATTCATCAAAATTATTTTCTGGAATTGTTTGGGTCTTAGGGATGTCCCCAAAAAACGGGAATTTCATCAAGCTCTTTTGGATGAGAACGTAGATATAGCTCTGCTGCAGGAAACATTGCTTCATCCGGGAGATCGCCTAGCTTTCCCGAATTATGATGGTATCCGCGCTGATAGATTAACTGGACGGTTTGGCGGTTTGGCAGTGGTAGTAAAACGTGGTATTGACTATTACAGAAGCACAAACGCTGAGATGCAGAGCATCGAGGCAACTTCCGTGGTAGTGAATATGACGGGAGGTATCTCGTTGAAAATCACATCGGTTTATGTCAGATGTGGTGCCAGGCTGCAAGAGATGGATCTGGAAGTCCTGACTGCTCGGGTCCGCTTATTGTAGCAGGGGACTTTAACTGTAAACATCGAGCATGGCACTCTACATTAAATTCCACCAGTGGGATTCGACTTTACAACCATGTGATACGAAACGGCTACCTCATTCAGAGCACTGAGGAGCCGACTCACCACCCATTTAATCACTTTCAGGCACCAGATGTCATTGACTTCGCGATATCTAGAAACTGTAGATTCAGTGTCACTTCTCGAATCATGTATGACATTTCGAGCGATCATCTTCCTATCGTACTGGAAGTGGGTAATGAGCAAACCTTGGAAGGGGAAACTCTTCCAAGGAAAAGGGTTGATTGGGAGCTACACAAGTCGTTCCTTAGAGAGTTTTCCAATATCCCGATCATAGATGATGAGAACGATATAGATGCTGCTCAAGCGGAGTGGACAAGTTCCGTTCAGCAAGCTCTGCAGCATGCAGCTGTACTACCAGTACGACGACACGGCAGACCTTTTCTCCCTGCAGACATTCGTCAGAAAATTTCTGACAAAAGAGCTGCAATTAAGCAAGCGAAGGGGTCTTGTCACCCAGATGACATTCACAGAGCAACGAATCTTGTTCATGAAGTGAGAAATGCTCTTCACGAATTCCGTAATGAGCAATGGAGCGACTTTCTGTCGGGGATGCTTGACTCAAGTATTCCTCTCTGGAAAGTTGCAAAGTCGCTCAGAAACGGAAAGCGAGAACAACTCCCGCACATCCACGGTCCTAGGGGCATAGTCTGTAGGAAAAGGTCGAGGTTTTCGCTGATGCAATGGAAAGTCAGTTCTCTCCCAACTATGACCTTGATAATGACCTCGACGAGGAGCAACATATTGTAAGATCCGTCAGGAGATATTTTAGGGCCAACGGTGTCAGTGGCAGTAGTGCCTCCCTTAGTGATTTTTCCTCAGAGGAATCTTCAGAAGATTCTTCAATTGAGGAGCTGCTTGGTACATCAGCGGAATCTCCTGAGACTCCGCATTGCACACCAGCAAAGCACCAAGGTCATATTGAAGACCTCAAGGTGCGTAAAGCACCTGGAGAGGATCGAGTCACTAATCAGGCGATGAAGCTACTTTCGCGGAAGTCCTTAACTTATCTCGTGGCAATAATCAATGCCATGCTAAGGACCCAGCACTTCCCAACGGCGTGGAAGACCGCTGATGTCATAATGATTCCAAAGAAGGTGGGTTCGATATTCCACCAGGATTACAGCCCCATTAGTCTACTGTCAGCTCCTTCTAAGCTCGCTGAAAAGGTGATTCTACGTCACCTTGAGAATTTCTCGCCAGACCACAGTGTGATTCCTGACGTGCAATTTGGCTTTAGGTCTGAGCATAGTACGGAGCTACAGGCTATAAGGCTTATTGATCGAGTTACCAGGGGGTTCACTCGTAACGAAAGTACTGGCATCTTGCTACTGGATGTCTCAAAGGTATTTGACAAGGTGTGGCACAAGGGCCTTCTCTACAAGTTGATCCATAAGGGCTTCCCCTTCTGGCTCCTAAAACTTTTGAAATCCTTTCTCGAGGGTAGGAAATTTCGGATCAAAATTAATAACGTTCTGTCGACAACACGGCCCATCAAAGCCGGTGTCCCTCAGGGTTCGGTTCTTGTACCAGTGCTTTATTCACTTTTTATTCATGACGTCTCTTGCCCCAGCAGCTGTGAAACCTATCTCTATGCTGATGACACTGCCCAGGTGGCCCAGTCGTGCTCTGGGGATCTAGTTCACGACAGGCTGCAAAGTGCAGTGGACGAGGTATTGCAGTGGGCGAATCGGTGGCTGATCAAAATTAATCATTCGAAAACGCAGGCAATCTATTGTACTAAAAAACGTAACGTCTCCCCGTCTGAGGTTTCAGTGAATGGAGCACGGGTACCATGGGAAAGCTCTGCTACGTATCTCGGTGTCACTTTTGACAAGGGGATAACCTGGCAGAAGCACACTGAAGCGTTAAAAACTAAATTCCAAATCTCGTTTCGGCAACTCTACCCTATGCTATGTAGAACATCAAAATTGAGTTTGATCAACAAAGTTCGGCTATACAACATGGTTATTAGACCAGCGATCACTTACGGAAGTGCGGCTTGGTGTTTTCTCGCCAAAACGCATTTGCGTAGCCTGCAGGTTTTCCAGAACAGAACCTTGCGTACAATCACTAACGCCCCATGGTATGTTTCCAACAAGACCCTTCACAGAGACCTTGACATCCCTTACCCTGGACTACATCAAACAACAAGCGCAGCTACGTTACAGTCAAGCAGAATCGCATAACAACCCTTTGTTGCGCGAGTCAGTAGACTACACAGTCGAGCAAGTTCGCAAGCACACAAGGCCGCGACTCGCACTGTGCACAAGATTAAATCGTGCGACTTTAGGTCCAACCAAAATTATAATTTTTCTTCAACAACCAATCCCAAAATTAATTTTAGGATCAATTTAAAATTGCTGAATCTAACTAGCAATGCCAAGGCACCCCTCAAATTGATGCACTTCTTTTTTCTTTGGTCTCCCTCCTTCCTTCCTTCCTTTCTTCTTCCCTTCTTTCTCCCTAACTTTGTTTGGTATCTAGGCAACCAGACCTGACAGACCTACTGACTTACAAGACTTCAACCAAGAGCAAAGGTCCTACGGACCGCTCTGACAGACAATGACGAATAGTAGTACCAATGCATTAAAAGTTGATTTAAACATCAAAAATCTGCTTCTGAGCAACGTAAAATGTTATCATTTGTTTTACAAAGCCTACCTTTATTTTATCGAAGCGAATAAACAGATATTTAACTTAAGTTGTCTCCATCATGTAATTTGCTATGCACACATCATTTTGCAAAGAAGACAATTTCTAAATAAAAAAGGTTTAAAAAAAGCCGCGTCGGTTTTGTTACCTTTCCATAAACATTTAAAGAAACCAAAAATATTATATTCTCCAAATAAATTGACAAATATCATGTTTTAGAGTGTTGGGCCAACTTCACTGAGACAGGGCTTGTAGTATAATATTACATTCTTTATGGAATGGCATTTATATCGTTTATATCGAATTAAGTTTCTCGTTTTAAACAAATACAACTTAATTCGATAAGACCTTTCTTAGACAAAAAAATCTAGCATAAACGACTTTATTAGACCCTAAGATCTTACTTTGCATACCTACTGGCATATTGTAATCGCGAAAATTTTCTAAAATGAGATATGACGCTTTCGGATGTCATACGATATTTACATCACAAAAAATATGTCACTCATTTCCCGTAGGTAAAGTTCAACACAATGTTATCACTGTGCCAAGGACGCAAAAGTTTTGTATTTTTTGAAAATCGGTCCAGTAGTGGCCAAACACAAAATAATAAAAATCGCTCAAACTTCGTTTTTTGACATTTGGAAAGTTCAGATCATTTTTCCAAAAAAAATTGTGAGGATTGAAATCTGGGGGTTGAGGGTTGTACGAGGTAGGGGAGGGTATATGAAATTTCATTGACCTTAGTATATTTATACGCTCCCGATATTTACCCGCACATTTGCCTTTGAAACTCGGAATGATAGAGAAATGTTTCCGATCTGCGTACTCTTGCCTATCGAAGCTCACCGCCTTGTGAACCAGTCCGTCTTATAATATATCTATCCGTACTGAAGCGCAAAATAACATATAAACGGAAGATAACTGGCTGCGATGCAGCGCAGATGTGGAAAGAGACAATGTTGCCACATTGACGGTAACAACCAGTAGGTCAGGGAAAGAATGTCTATGGACTAATTATATGCGGATGTTTGACTGATTTAATCCGTTTAATTTATCTGACTTTCTCCTCGGAGGATTTAAATTGCGGTCATCTTAATCATTCATGAACTGATGACGGCGTTGCGTAGGAAGTACATAGTCAACCCACTTGACGCCATTTTTATATGTAACTTCTTTTCTAAGCCCTTGTTTAAGCAAGTTGAAGAAAGAGGTCAATTTAGTGCGCGGCAGTTTGTTTAAAGAGTCTGCCTGAAGCTATGGCCGATGCTAAATATCACTTTGTAATAAAGTATATATACAAATCAGCCATTAGAATTTCATGCAAGTTAGTCATTTTTTCACTTAAGCTTTCTCATTTGGTACCAGTATATTGGCTTTTTACCCAACTTAGCATGTAGCAGGTATTTTTTCTTGTGGAAAATAAGAAATGTTTGGCAGACGATCTTACTCTGTTAGTATGCACATCATTTAACAGAAAAATCATAGCGCGGGTTCCAGCAGAAACACAACCGGATAAAAAACAATAACCGCAAATGAGGTGAATTTCAAATGCAAATGTAATCTAAACATGTAGCAATTTAAAATTAAAATGATTGTTCTGGAGTCGAGCAACAAATTTTATTTTCATCCATGTACGAGCCCACCCAAAATGCAAAATGATCGTGTAGTTAGTCCCGGGTTAATTTGTTATTTTGTTTCTGTTTTAGCCGGTTTTATGTGACTTGTTTGCCTGTAGATGTGGAATTGTTTTGTTGAATCAGTTGCAAACATCATTGGTTGTAAAAGCAGTAAGCTGTAAGCTAAAAAAAATGTCTTTCTCTAACTCGAAGGGAACAATTATTTAGCTATTCTTGTCTCGCCTCAGAATTGAAGTGCTTGGGGCAATAAGGTACCTAAGCCACATCGACCTTATTTCTAGAAATCTAAAGTTGTTTTACATAAACGCTGAAATCACTTTCTTGCATAGTTTTGATTGAAATGCCACAACAGGTTTACATTTTGAGGTACAAAGATTCGGTGACAACAGAATCGAAAAAATATAACTCATCTTCGTAAAATACATTCGTTATTGAAAATAACTTGACCTGGTGCTTTATTGAAAAGAAGTTGTGCTATAAGATTTAAATATAGTTTGATTTATGAACATATAATTTGGATGTTCATTCTTAGAGTTGAAACAACACACTTCATTAAAGTTTACGGACTCCTTATCTACGTTGAAGTCTTTTTCGTGACAGATATGGAACCAAATGCGCTAAAGTTATGTTTTTCCATTAGGACTGTGTCAGATGGGTTCTCTATTTCAAAAAAAATATGAATGTTTCTAAAGAGGCCGGAAAACAGAGAAATAGAGTTATTTGGTCAAGAAGGGCATAAGTAGCTCATCACAGAAATACAGCGTTCGTCACAAATTCATTTATTCGACTGAGTTACTCGCTCGGAGCTACTATCGGGACTGCTGTCAGTCATAGAATAGTGACTGTCCTTCTCACTTTCATCTGAACTAAGTCCAGAACCACCTTTGATCACTGTATCATTAAACATCCTTCGTTTCCACCGTCGACTAATTTCTGTTTGGCGCTCATCTTGGAATGTATGTGACTTATAGACTTCTTGGCCTAAAAATCAATGGTATATCGTGGTTCTTCAACAACGCCATTTAGAAATTATAGTGTCATATATCTACGCATTGTCAGAAAAATCGAATGCGTACATTTTTTATTTAAGTGTGTATTAGGTACCATATCGCCTCAAGCCTTCTAATTCGCGGCATTTCAAAGATCCAAAAACCTCATTTGATTCCGAAGTTGCGACCATTTTTGAGCGTTAGTAAAACAATGAGAGACAGAGAAGAGTACAAAAAATTCACAGCTCTGCCACTTTTAAGCATTGCCAAATAAAAATTTTAAGTACGAGTATGTATCAGGACAAAATACCATCCGCGAGAGAAACAGACAAGTTTACTGCAGGTATCTAGTTTGAGTTACCCCGCTTTACAGGATGTTTCAAAACGACGTGTTAATATTTCTAGGGTAGAAAGTACGGAATTTAAAAAAATATATGTCTACGCAGCGGGTAAAGATACTGAGTTAGGTTTTTAGCCGTTCAGTGGGCACATCATCAGCAATAAACGCACAAAGTGTTCCAGCCCATACTAAACCAGGCACGTAGATACTGGGGTACGAGAACCCCTAACAGGAAATATCTTCTACGCCACTGGCCTTTTCGGAGAAAAGAAGTGCATTTTATAAAGTAGTCGATTTTCCATAAAAACGCGGTGAAGCTGGATACTGGAAACACTATATGGCATGTGAAGAAAGCTGTGGCACCTCATTACAATATTTGTTTATATATAGTGAAACTTCAAAATAAAGAAAAAATTTATTTAAAAAATAAATAAGGCAGACAAAAATTAAACACGACAACAATAAACATTATATTTGATACCACTTACGTTTTTTATTTCTAAATTTGTGAGGACATAACAAAAATAATGCAAAATAAATGCTATAACGTCCAACCTAAACGAGGTGTTGAAAGTGACCAACACAAGCCCGCCACAAACTATCTGACTCTCTTGAAAATAGCTGGCGTAGTACTAACAGTGTTGGGAGCCTTCTGTATACTTCGTCCTCGTACTTCGTGCCTAAGATTTGATATATTCTTTGTTGAGCTCACTTAATCCGTAATGGTAAAGAATTTTGAGAAAAAAAGGCCGATAATTTTACTCAAATTGATTGGTTCCACAATTACTAGTTCTGACTTTAGACAAACAAAAGAATGTAACATGGGTAATACCAAGAGAAGTATACCTTCAAAACCAGTCGCGTGCATAGACAAGGTTGAATGAATGGTAAGCTTCTACGATACTTATTGATTATAAGACACGCATATGATTCAATTAATGTTGTAATGAGGTGACATGCCATATAGTGTTTCCAATATCAAGCTCTATGGTGTTTTTATAATAGGGGAAGCTAAAACTTTTCATAAGAATATTTTAGGATTTTATCTCAAACATTCAAACCTAAATATTTCCAAAACGAGTGATCTAACAAAAATTCCTCTGAAGACAAAATTGATGGAAAACTGAATGGTATTTTATAAAATGCACTTTTTCTCCCAAAGGCCCAGTGGCGTTGAAAAAATATTTCCTCTGAGGTGTCCAGGAACCTCAGTTTCTACGTCCCTCCTTTAGCTTGGGCCAGGAAACTCTGTGAGTTTATTGCTGATGATGTGGTCACTAAACGTCTAAAATCCTAACTTGGTATCTTTACCCCCTCCGTAGATATATTTGTTCTTCAATTTCGTAAATAAAGCAACATCCTGTATCTCGTTAGAGGAGCACCTATATTTATAGGTCCTTTTTTTGTTATTTTTTAATGTACTTCCTACTCTAGAAATATTGGCACAGCTTCGGCCAACATTCGGCCTTCGGTCATAAAGATTTTGCGAATATATAGCTCCAAAAAGCGCTACGAGAAGACTTATTGTTTTTCCATTGTTCTCTGTTCAAGCCAATGAATTCGAATAGATTAGGAGACAAGTCTATATGTTTACATTGCATTGTTTGTCGACAAAATGGTGTAGTTTTGGTGCATTCTTTTGACTAATCTGGGTACCAATGTTTACGAAGGTGACGAACCAATACATCAGCATTCATTCTTTTCTCTGGAAAGGATATTCAAGTAGCTATTAGTACTGGGTATTCTCACGTAGAGCAGGGATCACTTAGATAAGGTAAGGAAAAGGAGGTAAATTAAAATTAACGGTACAGCATATAGATTTTGAAAGGTGAGCAATACGAACGGCAAAGAAAACCTATAAAATGTCATCCTGCAGGCTAGGTGGTTTTTAGGGTGCAAATTGTCATTCCACGTTTACTCACTAGGATCGTTGTGAGCGTCCATCTATGGAGCTCAACTACACGCATTGTTGGTTGCATATGTTTTGTGAAGCCGAGTAGTCTGTAGGTTCCATCTCTGAGAAGAATGTTGGTTGTATAGCAAGATCGTATTTGGATGATTATGTGTATTGGTCTGCACGTGTATTAAATCAGTGTATTAGCTGTGTGGGGGAATCATTACTGAATATGCTGTAAATTAAGTATATCTATTAGCTGTGCCCGACGGGTTATTTATATGTTGTCCATTCTGAAGACAGGTTATGTCCAAAGCTATAAATTACGATTTTTTTGGGTTTTTTGTGTTTTCAGAAACTTTGAGGAGAATTACGGGAATTACTGTTAGCATGTATATAACTTTTAATTCGACAGTGTACGGTGAACATAATTATTTCTAATCTCCCTCATTTTTTAAATTCAGCAAATTTGCATATGTAATTTCAGGAATGGATAAGATAAAGCAACATTGGCGGAATACCTGATATTGTAAATAGTGGGACACCTTGCACGAATTCTATTCGGTTTTTTGAATCGTTATCGTGATCCGAACAGATGCTTAGCTAAAAGCAAATACCTAGTAAAATACGATATTCAAATTTCTACTTTTATATCGTTGTCACTATATTTATCCATTAAAAAGGTTTTGAAGTATTTTAAATAATTTTATACTCATAGTTCTTCTTGGACGTACTGAGCTTGCTCCATATAATCTCGTGGCTCTAAGATGAGATCGAAAAATTACTGCTTATAACGCGAAAGTACCTTTTAGATTCCAAATTCTAGTAGATCATAATAATAGATGGTTAATTTGTTCGTTGCCGGTTCTCTCCAAAATACAAATACAAAATATATCATTGAAGATGTTATTAAGCAAAAACAGTTTTTTTTTTTGAGTTTATCAAATATCCCATATTAATTACGTTCCCTGAGCATAACTGCAGTAAATCATTTTGTCAAATAAGTTCTCAAACAATACTACTTTTATTCTCTGAATGATGATACAAGTACTGCATTTTCGTCCTTTATTACCTATCCTGATGTTTTAATATTTAGTTTCTTTATGTAATAACTTTTATTATTTGTGAATTAGTATTTATCATTATAAATAATTGCTTTTCCACGAAATAGTAATTTTGTAAAATATTCTCGTTTAACTTTAGATATAAGAAAACAGGCTATTTCTACCTTATTCATACAATTATTTTTGTTGAGTATAATTATTAAATGTAATTATATAAATATTGAATTATCAAATATCTAAAAGATTAACTTTTGTGCTATTTATGTCATTGCAACATGACTTAATTATACTAAAATAAAATAAAATTCTTAATTTACCGCGTTGTTTCTTTGAAAACAAAATGTAAATATGTTAAAAAGACAGTAACTCTGTTTTTGCAAAGTATAACAGCAGTAAATTAGATGTTACTGCTTTTTGATATAATGGCTCTCTGCCTCAATACGTACAATTTTGTTAGTATTATTGCCTGATTTTGTAGTCCTTCTGATAAAACATTCTGCCCAGGTATGTGCATGTATGTCAGCGAATTGCAAACAATATTACCAAGAATTGTCGAGACATATGTGTCTGGGCCACAAATGTTACCCGTTTAGATGCTCCATAAGATATAATTTGAAAATCATGTATTTCATAAGTACGTAAATGTGTAGCTGTTCCTGTATTTATACTTCAAATGGAGTTTTTTATTGTTTATGGATATCTATTTGAACAAAGCCAATAAGAAATGCAATGTTTTTATTACCAGATATATATATATATATATATATCAGAAAAGAATGACGATTTTAGAATTAATCGGTTTATTTCCAAAAATATTATCGATGATAAAATTTTGGTGCGCTTTCTGATACGTAGTAATGTAAAACGTTTACCTAATTTACCTGAATTCGTATCTCTGCCCATTTCCGGGATCACAATGTGAGTTATTAGGAGTTTCACATTATTGGTATTTCTATTCATAAAATTATAAGTTTTTTCTAATTTTAACATAACGCATTAAAACTGAGGCTACACCTTACAAGAGACAAAACTAACGAAACAAAAGTTCGCAAATCTACTACTTTAATTTTACAACGCAACCTACATTTTTGAGCATCTAAATATTAGGCTTCGGCTGAAGGTTGTGTTAGAAGCCAAACATCAGCTCCGGTCAAAAATATTGACCATCGGTCGGACGCTAGTATACGCACCAACCTGTACAAGAAACAACACATAACCATAAGCACTACGTACTAGCCTACAAGAAGCTTCTACAAAACCACTAAATCTACACTGATCAACTTACACCCAAAACCGGTGGTCATCCAAACGAGTCCAACACTACCACACGTCGTGGCTGCAGGTGGTGGTTGTCTGGCAGATGTTGAAAGGAACAGAGGGTGTGCTGGTTTCATGTGTCGATTGGAACACGCCGCACACTAAACTGGTGAGATGCCAGCGTCGCGGTGCCTAGCGCCGAGACGTCGAACGGTGGCAACCGGCTGCCGCCGGCGCCACACCCCATGCGGGGGGGAAGGGCGCCTGCGCCGCCCCTATACCCCCTCCCCTAGGGCCCACCCCGACACGGTCCCGCCGGACGGACGTCGGCAATTTCGACACTTCCATAAGGTATGTAGGTCATTCCACGTATGACTATCATTACATTGATGTTCTGATAATACTGGTGGACAAAATTAAAATAATTTTTTTGGACATGGACAAAACAAAGTGGTTATTACGTAAAACGTACCCAAAAAGCCGGAAATAGCATTCGATTTTTTCTATTACCCACGGTTTTCTTGCAGTAAGGCATTTTATTTGCCGCTTATACTCGTAAAATATAAGGGTATGTGTGTAACAGTACTAATAAACATTAATCTCAGAATGTTGTTGTTGATGTTTGACGGCGATATGTTGCTCCAGAAGTATCTCTTAACAATGTCCAGCAATAATCAGCAAGCAAATTGACACTCCATTTGCCTTGATACCGTTTTTCCATAACAGAAATGTCTTCATCTTCATCACTCACCGCACCGGAAAAAAATCGAGGTGAGAATACAAAAAGTGAATTTTTAGAGACATGTTACATCCCAGTCCTTTATAAGCATTAATTAGTTCACTCACAATATCTTTATAATTGTCCGCCTTCACATTGCCTAAAAAATTTGCAGTAACTGTCCTTCATGATTTTTTGTATTGGTGGACCCACAAATCTGTCCTCTTTAATTTTTGCCTCACTAAGTCTCAGACATGTTTGTTTTAAATGCTGAAACCCTCTTCCATTTCGATCCATAGCTTTTACAAAAAATTTTCATCAGTCCCAACTTCATATGCAAAGCTGGAAGCAACACGTTTTTGTGATCAAATAGTGGTTCATCAGCAATGTTTTTGAGACCGGTAGTTAATACCTGACGATGTGGCCACTCCTTCTGTTCATAATGACGATCTCCGCACGACTGTCCCATTCACAAAGAAAAAAACAATATTTAGTATATCCCACTTGTATTCCAAGAAGAATGGCTATCACCTTTAAATCTGCACATGTGAGCCATCCATATTCATTATAACGGATATGCTCTAACAGAACTCGCATATTTTCATATGATTCCTTCATATGAACTGCGTGCGCTATAGGTACAGATGGATATTTATTACCGTTGTGCACCAATACCGCTTTTAAACTAAGCTTAGAGGAATTAATGAATAGACGCCAATCATTTGGATCATGTTTCTGTCCTAACGCGTCAAACAAATTGTTGACATCGGAGCAATATGTCAACTACCTTTCTGGACGGAAACAGCATCACCGTGGAGAGGATTCCATCCTTTTAATCTAGACGCTAAAAGTTCTGACTGGGATTTTGTTAGATTCAATTCTCGAACTATGTCATTAAGTTCGCCCTATGTGATCAAATGGGGCGCTGTTGAGCATCCTGGCATGTCAAACGAAGGATCGAAAATTCTTACGCTTTCTGTACCATCACTTTCAGACTCGGTGGATTCTACTTTTTTATCCAAACATCAAGATTCTGGTGGAACTGGGACAGAAAGTTCATCACTATGCTTAACGGGCCGCAAAGCTGATGGTAAATTAAAATACTTAACAGTATGTTTCGATTTGGGTTAAGGGTTAAGTGATATTTGGTATAAAATACTTGAAAGATGAGTACCCATTCGATTTCATTTAAAGTCACATTTATAGACCTTCTGTGAGGTTTGTATGCCGTCTGAGGCCCCTGCGCCGCCCCTATACCCCATCCCCTGAGGGTCACACCGACATGGACTCGCCGGATGGACCGCGCAATTCCGACACTCCGTCATTCATCATATGGCCATTATTTCATTTATGCATGTTCTGAACATAAATTAGTCAAGACGAAAGTGGAGTTGAGCCGACACTCAAGTGGTCGGTGACACCTCAGTGTTACTTTAAGGGTCGCTTAAGGGTTGCATAATATGTTACACTGCCACGCAAAATCAACCGGACAAACAAAATTTTGTTCAAATTAAATTTGAAATAACGTTTTAACCTTTGCATCAATTTCGTTAATTTTTTCGTCAGGTTGTAGGTAATTTCATTTTCATCATTATAGACTGCCGGACTTGCAAAAAAAATTAAAATTTTTGTTGTTATACAGGGTGTAACTAAGAGGTGTATTTTGCCCTAAATATCTGAAGACCCTGTAGAAACATTGAATTACTGAATAATGTGTCTTCGTATGAGAATATTAAGCCTCAACTTTTCTCAACAGTTTTCTTTTTGATCCATGTCAATATCTCAATTATTGAAGAATATATGAGGAGCAGACTTTCTAAACGCATTGTGTCCATTTTTTGTAACTTTGGCAAATAAAGAAAAACCACTACATGTTTGGCAAGAAATTAACCGAAAAACTGATATGTTAAAAAAATGGATGAAAAAATAGGCAAATATTATACCTACATGTGAAAAATCTAGTACAAATTGTATTTTGAAAAACTCAAAAAAACTGTCGGACAAACTGCATTTAGATTGTCAGCCTGGGACAAAATGCATTTTGATTGTCTGCATAAAGCTAACTAACTTTGTAGTGAGGGTGTAAAAAAGATGTGTAGATTTATAGAACTAGTGTTTTATTTTGAAAATATCAAACAGTAATTACAAATTTTACATGTCATAAATGTCCCCATCGTCATCATCATTACAATCGCATATGTCAGCTTCTTCGGAAATATCATCCTCGTCAGTTTGCTCTTGGTTAAGTTGAATGTCGTTTTGCTCATAATTATCAGAAAGAATAGGCTGCAACCATGTTAACTCCGGATCTGTGGCCAAATTTACCCCTGACAGTTCCACGAGCAGTTTCGAGAGGCTCTTTAGTTTTTTTTTGTTTTAATATCATTTTTCAGCGTTACGACAGGTAACTTTAAAGTAGAAAGCTTTTTTCCACGTTTTAGTAACGTTTGAAATTGTTTGGAAGGATCGTCATTTCTGTAAAAGAACTCGGTCTTAAGCAAAATGTCGCTGTTGTGTTGTGATCTCTCAATAATAATTCGTTTGGCCGCACTGATCCCTTCAATTTTCTTTAAAGAAGTTAACGCAGTTTTTATATCGTAAACAATCCAGCCGAAAACACGGTCTGCTGGCAAATAGGAATGGCCGCGCACTGGAAAAGTTAGTATCACAGACTTAATATTTTTCGGAGCATTATTGTACGGCCATAGCATAAGCATATGCATCACGTGTGCATTTTTATTCTGCCCAGCACAACCATCTGCGAATAGTCTTAACTGTTTTCAATCTGGCCCAAATTCTGATTTATTAAGGAAATCACGTAAAGCAGAACTTGTCTCTGCAGATCTCCTTTTTGCTTGATGTTCCATCCAGGTGTAAAATACTGGTTTTTTTATGTCAATATCTGTGACACAAAAACAATAAAAAGACAGTTGCTGAGCATAAAATGCATCTTGAATGACCACTTTTGGTGAGACCTGAACCTGCTGAAGGTCAAAACAGTAAGAAACACTCTGTGCCGGCTTCTCTTTCATTAGACTGAAAAATTGTTTGGCCCGTATTTTATGCACACGCAGAGAAGTTTTCAACTTGTCTATTTCATTTTTGTCTTTGCAAATGCCAATAGAAGTTTGGGTCCTAACGCAAAAACCGCATACATCGGTGGCAGGACTCCCAAATGCTATATTGAAGTTATTATTAAAGATCCTACTAAAATACTTGTAATTCACTTTCAAATTTTCAACTGCACCCTGGTTGTACAGATTCCATAAAGCAGTAATATTATTTTCGGCTGAAAGATAGATGCGACGAGATTTAGCACGGCCGTAATGACTTTCATGTCCTTTCAAACTAGCTACGAATTTTTTCACAGCTTCAAATTTATTTACATTATTAAAAGAGCGTTTGTCTCCTCCACGCTTCTCAATAATGCCACTGCCAGATTGGATCTTCCGAGCAATAGTATTTACGCGTCTCTGACTGACGCTAAATATTGCTAAGAATAGTTTCAGGCAAATGTAGACTTTTTTCCCGTTTTTCCAAACCTAAAACAAATAATATAAAGTCCAAGGTAAAATTAAACCTGACCTTCCGATAGTAAAGCGTTGCTTAAACCACGATTATATCTTCAAATTTAAGTTTCCAGTTTGAATTTTTCTGTCGTTCGATCGGGATAAGTTAAAGGCCGATTTCAAAAATACTATATTTTCCACCGGAGTGTATGTCTAAACAATCACCCTTTTAAGCTATATCAAATTATTTAAGAGTAAACTTACAAAATATCTTGTAGAAAAACTGTGCGATTTTCCTCCTGGTCTTCGGTTACGACTTCTATCTGGTTTTCCAACATCCATAAAATGTCCCAATTTATTATCCTGTACTTTTTTTTTCGTTTTATAAAACGTATTTCTTATTGTATGTATGTCATCCTGGGATAGCTCATAGCAAAAAAAATCCTTGCGTTTAGGGTGACCACAGGAAAAATCAACAAGATGTTCCAAATTAGGGTAATGATCTGAATGCCTTAAAAAAATAATATTAAAATATTAACGATAATAACATAACAGCCTACAGATAATATTAGCCAAACAATAGCGTAATACAAACATAACCTCAAAATCATTTTTTTCCTTTTTCTACTACCACGGTTCGTATCACCAACTATATGATCCCCTTTCACAGGTACATCCATTATTTTAGTTTGTTTCGTGAAAAACAGAGAAATAAAAGTACACAAAACAAACACGTCTGACAGCAACACGTGCAACGACAAACTAAAGGCAATTAGTCCAGGCTGCAAGGACTGTTAGTTTGTCCACCGCTAATGGACATATAAGCATAACGAAAGTCCAAGGAATTTTTATCATTCAATTTGAATGGAAGAAAATGCATTTAGAATGTCTTTTGTAGCATAACATTGTAGAGGTGTATATCTAGTTTGCGATGCCACCTTTTTTTGAAAATTTGAAAAAATGGATAAATTGTATATAGAAAGTCTGCTTCTCATATGCGGTTTTGAAAAAATCATGCGAATCATAGCGATAAGCAAGAAATTGTTTCAAGCTCAAACTTGTTTCGCTCCTAGAGTGCATTTTGGTGGTGAGTGATGGTATGGGGCGGTATTTCTTTGGAATCCCGCACAGATCTTGTTTCTAATTTTTTGTTGTTTATGGTTATGATTCGCATAGTACCAATGGTGTCACTGTATTTTTTTGAATTAAATTGCGTATGGCAATGATTAACATGATTTTCCTCAAATAGCAAAATATATTTATTGCGACTCTATTGGTCTTTCAATAAAAAAAATTATTCATTCAAATATCTTGTTTCTACGATACATAATTCAAAATTTCAAGGATTATCAACTTGGTTTCGTCAACGTTTTACAAAGTAATGCTTAAAATTGAGCTAAAGATGTTTCTGGAGCTCAAAATGCCAGGGTCGGAATTAGTTTTTATTAGTTGTCTGTATTTTATCAAGTGCCTTGCAAGTTATGATCTGATTTAATTATTATTTCGCATACAAAATCATGATATAAATATGAGGAAAAATTGATGCTATGTGCAATATTTAGTTTTTTCAGTAGCTTTTTTTTAATTATTGAGCTCTACTAACTAACGTTATACAACAGCACGGGTCCTGCTTTGAAGGGAGACGGCATTTAGTATGCAAATGACTCTCCGTACCAAGTCAAGATTATGATGAAAATTAAGAAAAACCTAATATGTGCTCTCACCACACCCTAGATTCTATTTAGTTCCGTGATACACTCAAGATACATCATAAAATCAAATGTCAGGTCCGGACCCACAAACTACGTTTTTGTAGATTTTTAAGTTGGTCTGGAAGGTAAGATTTAGTATTTAGCATATTAAATGCAGTTTCTCTTTTTAACAAGAACTTGTGTTGTACAGTATCTGTTGATAGTATTAAATCATTAATTTTCCCTTTTATTTACATCATGTGTTGCTCTTTTTTGTCCGAAATACCTAATAATAAATTCAGAATAACTCACAGGGCGCTGTATTCAATAAAATACAATACCCGACCCTGAAATGTTGGGTCCCAAAACATCTTTAATTCAACTTTAAGCATAATTTTGTGAAATGTTAGTGAAGGAAGTTGATAACCCTTAAAAATTGGAGTTTTGTGACACATAAACTCCTAAAAATAAGATATTTGAATAAATCAATTTAGATTTCATTGGATTTTGTATACATAGCCAGATATTCCAATATCCAGCTTAAAAGGTGTTCATTTAAAATAAAAAACAAAAAAGTGAAGATATCGCGTGTGGCTGTCGATTTTTCAACCGTCCGCCTAGTTTTACGTACTCTAGGTACTAGGTAAATTTGTTATCATGCAAGATTTAAATGAAATCGCTTCACTTGACGAAGAACACTGAATTTAAAACTTGTTTATTTTCAGATATGAAAATTCTCGAAGAGCACCTAGCCTCTTCGAGTAATTCATTGATGAAGCATTAAAACAGAACATGGAATTACATTCTCCCCTCCAGAGCTGTCCGTGGATATTTGCTGTACCATACCCACCACTTCAGAAAAACTCACTGGTGATAAGTACAATAACTACTTACCAGAGGCAAAGTCGCTTTACTTTGGCTTTACTAGTAAGGATTTGGGTAGAAGTTGTGAAGTAATCATTGAACGCATGAGCTAATTGGTTTGGTTTTGGAGTATCTATTCAGTTCTTTGATATTGACTTTTTTTGTATTTGTGAAATCATTTATCATATTCCATGCCATTTTGAATGTAAAGGGTGGGCCATCCGTTGGTTTCTTTTTTAAATTGGTATTAAAACTACACTCTTCAATAATATGTAACACTCGATACTTTATTCAAAAGAACACATCTTCCGCTTATTTATGAAAAACAATTTCAGTTAAATGGCTGTCGCGGCTGGCCTGGCAGCAGTGCATCCTCTTAACCTTTAAATATCATGGCGGGGTAAAATTTGACCCTCCGCGTTTTGTTTGCCAAGTTTCGCTACCGAAGTCTTTTTTTAATAAATGTAAATGTAAAACTAGTTGAAGACAAAATAACTTATGTAAAAACTAGGTAAAAAATAAGATTTTTTATGTAAAAAAACAATGTGGTCAAATTTGACCCTGTCATGGTATAAATCTTACTGTTTTTGGCCATGGTAGTTAAAGGTTAACCCAATTGTGAAACACATTTTCGATAGTCTGTAGGTCTATTTCATCAATAGCTCGACGGATATTAGTGTAACAGCTGTCCTTAACAGTACCCCATAAGAAGTAATCCATGGGCGTCAATCACAGCTGAGGGCTGGCCCAATGAACGTCTCCAAAACGCGATGACCGAACTTAGTGTGTTAAAGATCGATTGTTCCACGGCTGGTGTGGCATGTTGCGTAATCTTACTGAACTCAGAGATTGTGCAAGTGCATTTCGTCTAATAGTAGCCATAAAAAACTCCTCATCATGCCTCTATAGCGCTTCCCGTCACGCTTCATCTTGGAAAAAGTAGGGGTTACTCTTTTTGGATGTATTGGTTTTTCTATGACGTGGATTTTCAGAATCCCAAATCCTACAGGTCTGCTTGTTAACGTAACCTCCCAGATGGAAATGGGCTTCGTCCAAAAAGATGATTTGGCGACCAAAATTGACGTCCGTTTCCAATTGATTTAGATCCCAGAAAGAGAAACGATATCGAAGCGGTTGGTCATTTTGTTCCACCACTTGCACAAGTTGCACCTTGTAAGGAAATAATCCCAGGTCGTTATGCAATATTCTCCTCACAGAAGTGCTACTGATGCCCACATGTGCTCTGTGACGAGTTGACATTATTGCGTTTTCACGCACACACTGGGAAACACCAGCAATGTTTTCGGCTGTACGTACGGGTCGAACACGCTCATACCTTCTGTTATCCACAAGCAGGCCAGTTTCACAAAGCATCTTCACGAATTTTCGTATACCAGTCGCGGACGGAGCTTCATTCCGACCAAATACTCTAATCACTTTTCGAAAAGTTTCTGCAACACAGCATTCACTTTGAAAAAAGTTTTTCAATATTTCCCATCTTTGAGATGAAAACGATCCATTGTCCACAACGGAAGTTTGACACAATATTTCTGTCAATATGTTTAGCATGGAAGTGTTGCCAACTGTCAAAATAATACCAATTTAAAAAAACTACTGATGGCCCACCCTTTATTAGAAGATTAGGTCATTTTTGAACTATTATAATCCTCTTTTGCTTTAGTTATATTAATGATATGTTGTATTTTTGAGGATTTTATATTGAGAATATACAACTTCATCACCAGTTTCTCTATCAAGTTTTAAAACACCCCTTAAGAGTATCCCTTCATTTATAACATCGTTCGATAGCCACTGCTTACAATTAATTGCTTTTTTGCCTACACATTTGCCTTATCCATAATATTTTAGAACCTACTTACTAGCTATTGATGTTGTCGAAGAATCTTTGCAGAACATATCCTCTTTCATCGTATTTTTATACAGCTAAATAAATCTCATCATTTGATAAACCATTGTCAATGATGGATTTTGAGTTACCCTCTATACGGGTATAGTCATGTATCAACTTGACAAAACCGTAACAAGCGAACATGGTTCAAGATATGCAAGCTTAATTGACGCTCACATTAGGATCAAACTTAAAATTTAAAGTTTCTCCTAAAAATACTAGTGAGTTAATTTTTTCAAAATAGTGTAATTGTCGCTATAATATTGTTTCACATAAATAGTTCTTCATTTTGTTGCAAAATTAATAATCATCAACATATTTCTTAGTTCTTGTGACAAGTGAGAAGTTCAAATAACACCAATTGACATTGGCTACATTGCAGGCTCAGCCATGCGCAGTTTTGGCCGATTTTCCATTTGAATTACTCCAACTGCCATTTTAGTTTTAAAAATTATTCTCTCCATGAATTAATTCATGGACCTGATTTTAAAGTTTTCCACTTACGGGTGGTATCTTCGCACCTGTAAAAGTATTCTGATTATTCATTATGCCCCACTTTTAACGAAACTGCATGATGCCAGGCCCAAATCTGAGTAAAAAATTATTAATTTATACAGTTTTTTTCAACGAGTCCAAAAAATTGTTCTTATTTGCTCCGATCAAAGTATTTTTAGACTATCTGGGACATTCTGAACAAGAAAAGTGCTGCTTCTCTAAGGCCTATAGTTTTCGGGATATAAGCGATACGATATTCGAAAATGTGCGATATAATATATGCCATTTTCGACCTAAAACAATATTAGGAAATGGATTTTTTAATGTTGCAGAACTTCCTTAATATTCCTTATGTATCCATTAACAAAATCCCGGAGCATTTAAGCTGGTATTATTATTGAAAACCTTTGCTTTTTTAAGTGTTAATCATGTGCGCGCTGCAGTACAAATACATCCAAATATCACTGACCAGGTAGGAGAAAAAAAAAACAACTTTTGCAATTTGTTGTTGACAAGTAGGTTGACTCTGCATTTCCCACGCAACGCCGTTATCAGTTCATAAAGGATTATGTCCAGCACAAACAGAACAATCTGAGAGATAAGTTAGTGGAACAGAACCATACAATCAGTCCATAGACATTATTTTCCTAATAGCGCGTGTAGAAAGCACTAGCGACCAAGGCCGGTGGCACGGAAGGACCAGCCGTGGCCGGTAGGTATGCGATCCGTCTGCTGAGAATATATTTTTTTAAGTTAAGGGCTAATATGCGGTGAAATCTAATGTGTGAAATATGTCTAATGGGTCCGTGGAATTACCAAGATAGGGAGCGTATAAATGTAGTAACGTCGGAAAATTGAGATAAACCATCTCCACCCCGCTAGAACCCCCATTCCCAAGTGTTTTACCTCTGAAAATTTTTTTTCAGAAATGATCTGAATCCTTTGAAACGTACAAAAGCAAAATTTCAGCGACTTCCATTCTTTTTCGTTTTTTGGCGTTTTTCTCTTTGCTGTCACTGGACCGATTTTCAAAAACTAAAAATTTGCGGTACTTCTCAAGTTATAGCCGATTTTATAGGATTAGCGGACAGACCGACAGACAGTCCAATGGAAATGTATGACACGGTCTTTCAGGATGTACATGTCATATAACATCCAAACGACATAATATCTCATTTTCGGAAGTTTTTGCAATTACAATACTTCCCTGCCAGTAGGCGTAAAAAATAACAGTGTTTAAAAAATTAATTGAAACGAATTTGGGCCTGGCAACGATATGCAAAACATCCGAATCGGAATATTTTCCCATTAGATGCGAATATACTTCCCGGACTAGAAGTGTTTCATATCGATCAATAGTTTTGTCACCTATTCGTTATTAATTAATGGATTTCCCCGTATGATTGATTGTCTAGAAAAGAGATTACAACTTTGTTCTTTGGAGTGGTTCCTGATGAATAATATTAGCATTTTTGAGTGTTTGATATGAACCAACAACAAACGTTCTTTCTCACCTGAATTTATGAGCCATTATAGATTCAGAGTTGAGGTTTAAGCGACATGTTATAAATTTATCTAGATTAACATACATGCGTTTGAAGATTGTATACTACAATCGACATATTTTGAACTTCGAAATTCACAAAACCTAGCTGAACCTTTGATGTTGTCGTTAATATAAATATGCGATTGTTGCTTAAATACAAAAATTCAAACAAACTGCTGTAGGTTCGATTATGGTCTGTGAAGGTTCAGCCATGTATCTCAAAAGATCAATGATGGTTGGGGGTTAACCGACTTATTACATATCATGTGTTCATCTTAGACCCGAGAATTCGATACAATCTTCTTATCTTCTAAAAGCTGGTGATCTTGATATCAGAAAGCTTAGGCATAATCCCAACTTCAACATACCTAGTTATAAAACTACACATTTTCCATCATAGCTTATGATACTGTTATTCGTACTCACAAAAGCAAAGGTCTACTTGCATTCGAAAGAGGCACCAGGATCCATCTTCTGAGATTTCTTAGCAAAACTAGTCAATAAAGTTTTAAATTTCTCATAATTTTGGATGTTAAATTTCAGTCAAGCTCATCATGTTTATTAACCATAGCATATTAATGCAAAATTTTGTTGTCCCTGTTTTATTTTTTGAGCTTAACATATTGTTTTTTTTTCTTTTGTTACTGCTTATTCATAGTCTTATTTTATCTTCAAGCCTTACCTACCTTGTAAATACGACTGATTTTGTTAATTTCTTTAAGCATATGGTAATGAGTATAGAGTATCCAGCTGGCTGAACTTCGCCCTGCGGCGTGATCAATAAAGGCATTGTTATTATTATTATACTTTATTTGCGTAGTGATTGCATCGTCAGGAAATTTATACTTATGTAACTCCTGAAACGTATCATACGGTTTTCATGTTCATAGGATTCCATTGTCTAGCTGAATCAAATCATATATGTTTAAATTTTTGTTTATTGTACGAAGTGTTGGCCAATAATTATTTATCACTGAACTTGAAATAGGCTACAGTTATGGCCGAAATGTCGGACAATAAACAGAGATTAAAACATATATGTGGTTTGATTTGGCAGACACTTGAGTCATATAACGTTATACTTGTATCTAAACTTGTCAGTCAAGACTATCCTCTTTTTGCCAGACTTTCAGTGCTGTGTTCACAAAGATACCTTTTTCCGGTTTCATCGTCATCAAATCATAGTTTCTCCAAATATAGTCCTAATGGAGCAGTTCAATCAAAATTAAACTATAAACGTGATTTCAGTATTTACATAAAACTTCAAATTTTCCAAAATAAGGTCATCTGCCCAAATCCCTTCTTGCCTCAAGCTCCTCAATTATGATTATCGTACCAAAGAACCTGGTATTTCGTTTAAATAGGTAAATTAGACATGAGTATATGTAAATGTAACCAAACACGCTTGATACCCCGGCAGCGGAAATTCTGAATAGTAGCGTAAACTAACATGGTCCTGTATCCTGTGGGATAGACGCGATTAAGGCATATAAAGGATTAGATTCCACATGACGTTAGTATTCAAATTATCCAACTATTAATGGGAATGTTCTGGTACTGTGATATGACCGAAGCGCCCCGGAAAGTTTTGCTTTGATTATTAAGCTGTTAGGAGTTTAACGGCAAGGTGCCTGGATGGCTGGCTCTATTTACTCTATGTTGCCCTCTGAACCTCTATCGGTGCGGTATTTGAAGATTATATTGTCGATGAATACTCCGAAATTTCAAATTAACTAAAGTATCCCGAATATCCATACATTCGTATGTAAAACTTTCATTCTTAGCTCTCGCATAATTGGTTTGTTTTTGGGATAAAAGATAAGAAATTTTGCATATGAACGTGAAGTTCTTATTGGATCGAATCGCTATCCGATTTTTTCAAACAAGATTTTTGTGAAAAAAAAGATGCTGAGTTCAAAATTGTTCAATCTTGTTACCACTGTGATTAAAGGGCCAAACATGATATCCGAAAAAAGGATAATCCATTATCTCCTGGAGCATCCATTTCTGTATGATCTGCTTTTCATCTCGTTATTATATCTTCAAATGTCACTTGATGATCTTGTTGAAGCGAAAAGCATTTTATCCACTCTTCTATTCTTGATCTGTCTGTCCTTCTCCAGCCAGTCTTTTGCTTTTGACTATGGTTAGTATAATAATGAAACATCTGATATTAACTGACCGAAGCGTCACACGGCACTAATTCTCAAACGCACCCCATTTTATCCTACAAGTTGACGAAGTGCTGATCAATATAGCAGTTTTGTCGTCGATCAAAGAAGATCGTACACAGCGTGGCCTATGACACAGTTCCAAATCCCTGGTTTGAATTTTTTAAGCATCTGCTGCGTGTAGTGGCATCCAGAGAGGCTTTAGGATGGGTGGCTGACTTTTCCTCTGGTCGCAAAATATCCATCGTAATTGATGGGTTCTCCTCTTCATCCCACAATGTCAGCCCGAGTGTTCCCCAGGGATTCGATTGATTACTTATCAACCATCTCCTCTCCTGTGCAATCAATCCGTTTCACAGACTTGCGGATGACAGCACTCTTCATGCAATGATTCTCTAACAAGGGATTGTGAGGTTATTATTGCTTGGGGACACAACAATCTGGTGCTTAATGCTTCCAAATAGTACTGTACCTTGACTAACAAGAAACACCCTAGCGTTTATCTGGTTTCGATGGATGGCCGGATTCTATCAAAGAGGCATTCACTTCGGCTGATCGGAGTCCAGATCACCTGTCACGTGCCAAAATCACGTAACCTTATTTTTTACGATTTTGATCACTTACTAATAATTTGAATTTCTCTTTATTAAGGATAGAGTGCCCATTCCTAGGCCAAACAGTTTTCAATGACTTTCTTAGAATTTGACCGTGGCGGAAAACTGCCGGTGGTAAAAGTCCATCATGAGTCCACACTTTATATATATATATATATATATATATTTATTATTTATTTATTTATTTATTTATTTATTTATTTATTTATTTATTTATTTATTTATTTATTTATTTATTTATTTATTTATTTATTTATTCAACTTACGGGCGAACCCATTATACATGAGTATTATAAATAGAAAAATGTACCGCAAACGTCGCGTAAGTGGGGCTACATATGTGGTAACAGTAACATATAATAGTATATAAGGCAATCAACTGAGATTAACATAATCATCTGCGAAATTTAATACAGATTTTCAAATGAGGAAATGCAATAATCTAGTAATCATAAATTCAAATATTACAAAATCAAAAGACTACTCAAATGTAAACATAGATCTTGATAAATTTCTAACAATATAATTACTCGAATTATACAAATCAAGCCAACTACTGTGTTCATTACATAGTTTAGATAATCTAAAAACAGGAGAATGATTTATCAGATCTGATTTCGGTGGCATAACATGAAAATAAACATTATTACGTCTTAACATTCTTGGTGGCATATAAAATCTGAATTTTGACAATAAACTGAAATTATCAATAATGTTATTAAATAAATTATAAGCAAATAAAACATCAATCCTGCTCCTAGAAGGGGTGGTATATAGACCACACTAATGAAAAATGACTTTGCATGAGTTTTTATGCGCACAATAACTTGTTCATAAGAGTTATTAACTAAAATAACATTTAAATACTTAATAAATTTTTTGACTGCAATCAAAACACCACCACCAGATTTCTTCACACTTGTAAATAAAGACCTGTCACATCTGTACACAGTAAGATCTTAGCGTTGTAATTCAGCAGTAGTAATGTCTTCATCAAGCCAAGTTTCAGTCAAAACTATAATGTCATATTCATTAATAAGACATAATCTGGAGTAAAACTCATCAAGCCTTCCTCTGACACTACGAATATTTTGGTAAAAAATCCTCAAATTATGGTAACTATCATATAGTCATTCAGTATCTTCATCATTTTCATTTAATTGATTATCAGCAACAATAGATTTAACAATCGTTGGTTTACCTCTGATATCTTTAATTTTTAAATCCTTTTCTCCCTTGTCAGATCTATGCTTCACTTCATTTTTAATTTTTTGCATGTGAGCTTGTTGTTTTTTTGTAAGATCACTACTGACAAAACATTATTTTTAAAAATTTCACTACTATGATGATAAATTCAGTGTACATTATCAGAGGATTTCATAACAACTTTGACTAATCTATTCTTTCCTTCAACAAAATCACGTCCAAGTCGAAAAACTTTAAGATCATCAAAGTTAAATGGAATAACAAGCTTTGTATCCTCGAGCAATTTCTTTATTTTCACAGAATCAGTAGCAGCTGCGTTCACTGAGTCATCAAAGTTATATATAATAAAGTTCTTCTCTCTATTCATCCTATCTTTAATTTCATCACATAAAGACTCACCAGTAACAATCTCTTCAAATGTATCAACCTTTTTTCAAGTTCTGTTAGCTTGTTGCTGGAGGATTGAATATCTGACTTAATTGCACTCAATGGCGCATTTACTTTGTCAAGCCTTTTCAAAATAAGTTGAAATCCAGGATCTAGTCTAGCAAAATCTTCATCATGAACTTGACCACCAGTACCACAATAGTAATTATAACTTCCATCGGGCAACAACTTTGCCCTGTTACCACATGACTTATGATAATATATAGAGCAAGATTTACATTGAACAGCATTCTTCAACAGAATAGGTCCCTTGTCAGAACACATCAGACATTTACTCATGATTATGACAATAATAAAAAAAAAACTAAGCTACTAGTCCTTGTATTCTCACAGAATGTGTCGCAAAAATGTGACTTCTTACGTTGGTTCGATATAAAATAAAGAAGATTTCAAGTAACTTCGTTGAAGTCGATTGCATGCAGGTCTCACTTCACAGGATTGTTAACTGCACTTATTACTAATATTTGGACGAAAATTCCAAATTTTTTGGCCACTTTGTACCACTCAAAACTATGAATTTTCAGCAGAACCCCAAACACGACACATATCATCTGAGCTTTACCATCCGAACAACCTGGCTAAGATAAGTAAAACTCTACCGTGTTGAGTTTTAATTGTTGGATTTTTCTATATATTTGTTCGTACTGTTAAGTGGTGATTTAGGTTATGCAATATACTGAATGATATTATCTTTTTTCTATAGGGATTAGTTGCTTACTCTTGTCTCACCTTGTCACATTCATCCATCTATGTAAAGGAGGATGGGAGTTTGTCGATTGATAACTCGCTTTGTTCAGTATAACTATTCCATTACGTTAGTTTATCTTGTCTTGTCTTACGCTCTGCCCTGTAGGGTGGACAATTTGTTGGGTATGGGCAGATAGCTTGGCGGAAACCTTGATGACAAGTGGAAATACAATTTGTTCTATTCTGAGACTTCTGAATATTATAATAAATTTGACTTATTCATGCCTTGATCTAATTTACCTATTTCAACTATCTTTTATCTTTGTGATTAAATATTAGTTACCTTTAAGTTCGTTTAAGTTATATTTTCTTGCTTTTGTTGATTCATGATTTTAGATGTTGTCACGTGCCAAAATCACGTAACCTTTTTTTTCTATTTATCACTTATGAGTAATTTGAATTTCTCTTCATTAATAATAGAGTGGCCATTCCTAGGCCAAACCCCCTTTCAAAGATTTTCTTTTTGCAAATTTAATAGTTTATTGATTATGTAATTTCACTCGTATTATATCTATATATTTCTTTCTCAGCAAAAAACTCTGCAGCTTTTCTCCGTTAGTTGGCTTCCTATAAAACATATCTTCTTCAAGGCCACTCAACATTTCTTCTTCTAGATCTAGAACGTTACTTATTTTGCGTGATTCGCTTTTCAGTTTCGTTGAGGTCGTGGTGCAGTGGTCTTTTTGTCTTTTTCCAGACTCTGGGATATTAAGTCCCAAGCACCCATTCATAGGCTAGCACCCTTTTCTTTTGTTGTGTGACTTGAGTTTAGTTATTTTGGGTGCTACGTCTTCCATTTTTTTATGGGATTTTGACCCTCAGTGGTAAGTTCTTTTTTATATACCTTCGGACCGCGTGCCTTAATGCGTGTCCTGATGACGTGCACTCAATATCTGCTTTCTTTTTGTCAATAGAAACAGAAGAAAATCCTCGCCTTTTCTCCTCCAGTCAGTTGCATCGTTGCAGCCTTGCAAATTGGAAGCCATCCTCTCGAAAAAACCCTGATGTGAACAGGTAAAGTATCATTCGAATTAAAAATTTCATAGATCTTTATACATTTATTATTACTTATTGAAATTCTTGATTTTATTAGACATTCTACGTATTCAAATATGGGGGCAATGCCTACATGGCAGCTTCTATTACATTGATCATGATTTTGATTTTGGAGCTGTTATAACTTTTTAGAACAAGGGTATATTAGTTTAGTACATATTTATCTTTTTTTTTTGCCTTGGCTTTACTTTTCTTATACGAAAAAATGTATACGTATATGGTTTCGCTTCAAGTGCGATTGTTTTTAATGAGTAGTTTTATCGCAGACAGAGAGTAGAGTAGATTTTTAAACAGTCTTTCTCTCTCTCTAGGGTCTTTTTCTTTTTTTTCTGTTACCCTCATAATTTTTGGGACCGAGGCAAGCAGCCCCTGCCCAGTGACATGCCCACTATTGGCTGCCTTTTTTTCGTTCTTTCAGACCTGGGATACATCTCGGCTCCGCCTAGCCAAAACTGGGAGAAGACTTCCGCCCAGATAAGTGTAGTTTAGGCGTAAAACATACAGGGTGACTTCGAAGTTGTCATTTATTGTAACAGTGAGTAGATCTGATCAAAAGAAATGTTTTTTTTCCTTTAACATTTTTCTGGTAAAATTAAGTAACAAAGTTATAGCTCTTTAGAAGTTTGAGTACCGCCCTGTCTCAATAATAATATTATGTGCTCGTGTTTGGCAACAACGGATATAATCCGCCTTATCGGTTCATCGCATCGGAAACAAAAAAGCGAAAGTATTCGAAACGCTTATCAGGATGTTTTTAGTTGTAATCAGTCAATGTGTCAGTCGGTAACGCGTGAGTGAATAGTGGTGTTTGTTGCGAGGCTCAAACGAAATAAAAAATGGCACATGTTTACGAAAATGGTGAACTTGTGGACATGATTCTTATTTACAAAATGCTGCCGCGGCATCACGGATTTATGCGAATCGGTTTCCCAATCGAGTGCAACCAACCCCTCGTACCTTTGTTAATGTAGTACAAAGGGCTCGTGAATCAGGTGACTTAAGACCTCACAGGGGAGGCGCATGCCGGTGCTCCAAGACCGCACGATCAAATACAGGTCCGCGCTGAAATACTTGTCGGGAGGATACTTTATAAAACAAGGTAACATTTTTTTTTAATTTTTTTCTATTTTTACACACATATTTTGGTTTATCTTCCTTCTACAATCATTATCGGAAAATTAATGACTCAACTTCAAAGTCATATGTAAAGCGTATACCATGGTAAACGCCAACTAATTTTATTTTGCGACAATTTTTTTAATATACTTTCTCGCACTCCATTGGTGGAGCATATGTGCGTTTTGTTCTTTTTAATCAATATATTGTGATCCATTTGATATCTTGTTTATTTCTCTCTCTCTCTCTCTCTGTGTGTACTGTTACTTAAATTTCGTCATCTCTGTTAGATTCTCCTTTTGTGTGGTGGTCAAGTTCCGACTAACATCTCGGGGAGTTGTGGCTTAATCCGTCCTGTCACTGGCGCTCTTAACCCACCCCTACTCTCCGCTTTATTGAGCTAGGGCCTAAATTTGCACGCCACTAGACAACTGTTTTGCTTGGACCAACCGTTAGATAGCATTTATCATTGTGTTTTATTAATTAACCAAAAAAAAGGCGTGGCAATGTGTCATAGCTCATTTCCTGATATTGATCTTGTTATCGCCTGATTTTGACTTTTTATACCAGATTTTGGCCTTTTAGACGGATACTGACCTTCAGTGTTGTTTCGTATACTTAGGTTTAGAGTATTTTCTTTTGGGTGGGATTTTTTTGCGTGAGCTAGGATTAAATATAGTCAGTTTGATTCTTGCCTGTGTAGGTTATTGGTAGCTCAGCATTATTTGTTATCGTCGGTTATCTGCTCTGTAGATACTCTCCTACTCCAAGGAGAGGGGAGGTTGTCGCGTGCCAAAATCACGTAAACTTTTTTTTAATATTTTGATCACTTAAGTAATTTGAGTTTCTTTTATTAATGATAGAGTGCCCATTCCTAGGCCAAACCCTTTTTAATGACTTTCTTTTGGTAAATTTCATTGTTTGCTGATTGTATTATTTCACACGCATTATATCTTTTTTTCTCAGTGATTCAGTATTGTGTTGGAAAAAAAATATGGGTTTTCTCCGTTACTTGGTTTCCTGTTGAACGTATCTTCTTCAAGGCCACTCATTGAACCTTCCTTTATAAAGTTTCGTGTTTCGTGTCAGTCACTTTCCTCCTGAGATTGTGGTGTGAGCGCTGTTTGCTTGATCTCCAGATTCTGAGATATAAGGTGCCGAACACCGGTTAAAGGAGTAGTACCCCTTCATAAGTTTAGTTGTTTTGGTTTAGGTGCTACTCCTTCCATTTTCTTATGGGATTTTAATCTTCAGCGTGGGAGACATCACGGAGAATCACCATACACTCCTCCAGCTTTGCTCGAAGCTGCTTTGCGGCTGGTATTGCCGGAAGCCACCTCTTTTATTAGCAAAAAAATACCCTGATGTGAACAGGTAAAACATCATTTCAATTAACTATTTTATAGATATTATTTATATATTGATTATTGCTGACCGCACAAAATTGAACTTTCTATTCAAAATTACGAATACATTAACGTCAAAAACATTGGACTGTCAAAAAGAACGACGGGAAAATCCAGCATCAGCCCCACTCTGTGGTTGTACTCCGTACTAACTATACAAGTCACTCATTTACCTTTCTTTTATGAAGTAGGTGTTATGTGACTCCGGCCTCCCATCCTAACCCTGTTAAACTTCTTACATCCAGAACTGGCCAGTACAACCGCTCCTTTATCGCTAGGGTGTCGGAATTGTGGGACAATCTACCTCAGGAGGCTTTTCCCAATTCTACTAATATTAGGCAGTTCATAAATCGGATTAACAAAGTTTCTTTAAGCTCATTGCAGCCGCGGTGCCCGACACCCACATTCCATAACTTAAAAAGTGATTTTTTATGGTATTGTGACCTATGAACTAGCTTCATCCTCACGGGTAGTAGGCGCGGATTAAACAAGCGGGATACTAGCGGATATCTGGTGCACAAGTTTCCATATTACTCGTACAAATTATAATTGGTACGAGTAAAATAATTATTTTAACATCATATAGATTTTTTACATAATAACCCTGCCGGTATTTAGGCCTACGCGGCTGATTCGGTATAAAAAACGTCAACACACTTCCGAAACATTTATTGTTGGAATTCTTACAAAATGCGCATGAATATATGTAGGTACGTCACCAGTATCCATGAATACGTTATCCCATATTCTAACACGCACCGTTTTCCTTATAGTTCATGTGCAAGATCAGCTGGTATACATTCAACGGTAGAAACATAAGCTAGATTTCCGTCAAATAGAGATGTGCCTATCTGTCGAAAATTGTTGATATCAAAACGGACGGAGTTTTTCGGTACACTTAATATTTTACTTATCCATACTCCAGGTGACAGTTCATTTGTTTTTGTCGCCTCTATGTAGTGTGATCCAGTAACAAACAGTCAAACAGTCCTGAACATCGCCGAAGCCACATGAACCCAGCTCAATTAAGTATAATTTTATTATAAGTATTACCCACACAAAATTGTTGGGCGAATTTCATGAATACCCTCCAATTTACAGTATCGTGTTAATCAATTATGCACTGCTGAAGTTCATCTTAAACAGCAGCATCTACCAACAAAATCTGTTTCCTCCAGTTTAAATTTTAAGCCCGTTACATCATCATCTCTGCATTATTAGTGAGTCAAGCAAAGTCCTCGTAAGAAGGGTAGATCAAGGCCTGTTTCAATAATGGATTACTGTTTGTTGTATAAATGTTTATTAGCTATTCCCTATGGCTTGTTAACGTGAGGTACGTATAAAATGAACATGCTGTCATATACTTTTGATAACTGTTGGTGTTAAAATTTCAAATATCGGGGATCTGAAATGTACGCCTGCACCTAGGATGTCGAAATTGTGTTACGTTCTGCATGAGGAGGCAGTTCTACTAACGTTAGATAGTTTAAAAATCATACTAACAAAATGTCTTTAGGCTCCTTATGGCAGCCACCGTGCCCCGGTATAGAAATCTATACTGAACAGGGGCTTTAATATCGCTCATTTTTACAAACTTTTATTATAGTATGTTAGTATGTTAGTATATTAGTATTTTAGCATGTTAGCATGTTAGTATGTTAGGATATTAGTATGTTAGTATGTTGGTATGTTAGTATGCTGGTATGTTAGTATATTAGTATTTTAGCATGTTAGTATGTTACTATCTTAGTATGTTAGTATGTTAGTACGTTAGTATGTTAGTATGTTAGCATGTTAGCATGTTAGTATGTTAGTATGTTAGTATGTTAGGATGTTAGGATGTTAGTATGTTAGTATGTTAGTATGCTAATATGTTAGTATATTATTATATTAGTATATTAGTATATTAGTATATTAGTATATTAGTATATTAGTATTTTAGCATGTTAGCATATTAGCATGATAGTATGTTAGTATGTTAGTAGGTTAGCATGTTAGCATGTTAGCATGATAGTATGATAGTATGTTAGTATGTTAGTATGTTAGTATGTTAGTATGTTAGTATGTTAGTATGTTAGTGTGTTAGTATGTTAGTATGGTAGTATGTTAGTATGTTACTATGTTAGTATGTTAGTATGTTAGGATGTTAGTATGTTAGTATGTTAGTATGCTAGTATGTTAGTATATTATTATATTAGTATATTAGTATATTAGTATAATATTAGTATATTAGTATATTAGTATATTAGTATATTAGTATATTAGTATATTAGTATTTTAGCATGTTAGTATTTTAGCATGTTAGCATATTAGCATGATAGTATGTTAGTATGTTAGTATGTAAGTAGGTTAGCATGTTAGCATGTTAGCATGATAGTCTGTTAGTATGTTAGTATGTTAGTATGTTAGTGTGTTAGTATGTTAGTATGTTAGTATGTTAGTATGTTAGTATGTTAGTATGTTAGTATGTTAGTATGTTAGTATGTTAGTATGTTAGTATGTTAGTATGATAGTATGTTAGCATATTAGTATTTTAGCATGTTAGCATGTTAGTATATTAGTATGTTACTATGTTAGTATGTTAGTATGTTAGTATGTTAGTATGTTAGTAGGTTAGTATGTAGTATGTAGTATAAAATGCATTTGTAAAAACGAGCTTACTTCTAGTTTTTAATAAATTGTACTAAAAGCTTTAAAATATCTTTCCGAGTGGAAATATTCAAACGATAATGGAGCTTCATCTCAGGTTTTCAAATAAAACCGTGTTAAATTTGAAAAAATGGTGTTTTCATTTGAAAACTTGAGATAGAGAAGCTTCATGATCGTTAGTATATTAGTATTCCAATCGCAAAAATATTTTAAAATGTTTACTTTACCTTATTAACAGCTATATAAGAGCTTGCTTCTGAAAATGGATTTTTCATTTTCTTTATTTCAATGTACTTTACGCAATGACAGCTCATCACAGACATGTATCATCGCAGCTCGCTCTTTATCTACCCATTACTTAGAACGTTTTCGACTCTACTTAGGTTTTGTATAAAATAAAAACCGAAGCGCTCATTACGTATTAGCCTACCCGATATTTTCGTTTTCCCCACACAGTTTTCATTATTGCCGATAACAGTCTCGTAAAAACAGAAATAGGCAGGGTTCTTGTCACTGAACTCCGCCAAAGAGCGGTTTGTTCTCAATGTGAAAAATGATAGATGACAATTTCCAAGGACTATGACTAGCAAACTCCCAGTCCCAAGATACACAGCACACTTGAGTGGACAGTGGCGTTTCATGGAGTGCAACAGTAAGCAGGTCTTCAAGTTTACAAGCTACAACATTTCTAACAATGTTGTTAAAATCCTAAAGAACTGTTGGCTCATTCGACGAATAAGCAGTAAAAGCAATCATATTGTGTATAACGTACATGTGCTGTCAGATGATGTGTCAATACACAAACTTAACAACTTGAGATATATCCCATAAATCATCTTACAGAGAAGTACACTGAAATGGCAGGGAGCACAAAGCTTTGGCAACTCATCATTTTCAGAATATTCATCATTTCAACTTTCACTCTGTCTGTCTGTTAGACAATGAAACCATTTACAAAAAACGCTTAATTAGCGAAATGGTATTTATTTTTTTACTCAACAAATCTGTGAACACGAAAACTGATACCGATGACCCTACCCAGATTTTAAGCTTTTTGATAAAGAACTTTATCAGACTTACGCCCTTAGCAGTAATGTTATCTCAGAATTCTATACGGCTCTTCGTATGTATAAATCTGTAGATAGTCTAGATTTCTTCTGTCTTGTTGGTTCAAGACAGGCTCATAGTCTGTACTGACATCACTTTGTGTTTGTTTCTTGATGTTATATCCCTTATTTGCTCTTCCATAGCTGACTTAAGGGATGTTTTGGTATACCTTGCTACATGCTTTGTGTCTCATTCGATAGAAGAGGTTGCTCTGGTTTTTATGTTTTAATACATTTATTGGTTTTTCAATCCGTTTAATGTTCCATTTTTAATTTCTTTCAAGTTGCTGTGTAAAATTCTTAATATTCACACGCGTTTATTCTCATTGTTCTATAGCTTTCATGTCCCTCTATACTTTCAACTCTAACACCTATATTCCCAAGAATACGGAGAATCTAGAAATACCTACATATCCGACCTGGGATAAGAACTTATTTATTTTGTAACAATCATACTAAAACAAAAATGCCACCAATGCTACGGAGGACCACAGGGAACTGTGAAACCGATATATTGCTAATATGTCAGTAGAAAACATAGCAGGAAAATAACAATACGTAGATGATTTGTAAGTACTAAGGGCCGTATCGTAACTCGTTCTTATAATTTTAAATAATTCTAAACAGCAAAACATGTCATCATGAGAGCAAAGTGAGCAGTAAAAAGTTATTTGGGTACTATGGTCGATGAGGGTTTACTTGTAATAAGCAGAAAACTGCGTGTATTGTGTATGAACCCTTAATCCCAATAAATTAGTAAGCCCAGACAGCGTAACTTAAAGAGTGATTATTGAGGCTGTGACTTGAGGGGTGACTATAGAAATTATATATTTTTCGCTTTTGCTGATTGCGTTTCTCTCAAAAACCTTTTATTTGATAACTATATCGTAGGGATGATTCTCGTAATTATAAGCACCATCTTGGGACGGTTGCCATATTGGATTTAAAATAGCGCTCACTTTGCTTATTGTGTTTCTCTCATCAAGCCCTTTCATTTGATGATGTGATAGCGATATTAAGGATATCACTGAAATGATGAATCTTCATTCTTTCTCATCACCCATATTAGAGTCAATATGGTGGCAGTTGCATTTATTAAGGGTAACAGGTTCAAAATACAGCTCCAAGATTTGTGCCACACATATTTTAACATACTTTAACAGATCAAACTAAATAAATGCTTGTTGATAAGTGTAATTATCAGTCATAAGCAATAAATAATATGATTATTTTGCCCATTTCTTAAATCAGTCCGGAACAGTTTTATGGTATTGGAAGATATAAATCAGCCCTCGTAACGAGATTGAGACTACCTTTTCAAAATGTGTATCGTTGAGAAGAATTGTTGCGACTGTCACAACACCCATTTTATTGTAATGCACAAAAAATGAGCCCTTTGTTTCTAATTTAATGAAAAGGTTAATTTTGGAGGATCAAATTTCACTTCCTTTTCAATTATCATCATTGCTAAGTTTAAACAGAAAGTTTATTCTGGATAAAATAGTAGAATTGGAATATTATTATAATATATATAAAAAAGTTCTTCAAAATTATTTGTCGTATGGCACGGTTTCTGCTGTCTTCTGAAAAATTCAAATTGTGTGACTCACGAGGTTTCTGAAATGATTTATATGATTTTTTCAAAATTTTTAAATGTTGAGGTTTATTTAGCGCATTCAGTTACGCCCCTGATTCCTGTGTGGAAAGCTCCGTTTACGGTTACCGCTGTGGCACGCCCAGTAATTTCATAATGGCCAGTTTCACGTGACAAGTGCAAACAGACGCGAGGAGCGGGGCGAACATAACGCGCGCACACACATACGGATCGACAGACAAACGCACGTACACCAAACTAATCGTATCTAATTTGCTAATTATTGACAGGCTTTCCGATAAAACCAACCGCGCCGTGCAAGGCAACACTCCAGTTAGGATCAAGCTGAATATCGACATTTAATTATGTAATCTGACAGATGCGATTGAAAAATTCACAGTACATTATTTAGATAGCCAGTACGCCGTAAGCGCCACCTATGTGGGAAAAGCTCATCGAGCTGTTTGATGATATTCGCCTGAACTACTGCAACCTGAATTACGCTAGCATGGCTTGTTGGTCGCAGGTACGTAGGATACCAAATCTAACTATTGACGACGGAAAAATTAAAAATCTTCATGGATTGTTTAAAAAGGGTCGAACCCCCTTCTGTATCTTTGCGACTAATGGTTGAATATTCATTTTTTTGCAACCTTTTGCAAAACAGGAGAATTTTAAAATATTATATGAATGACTTCAAACTCGACTAAATTAGCTTTCTAATCTATTGTATATACAGGATGTTAATAAAGTATGTAGCAAAACTTTAACCATCGAATCCTTGGTCAGTTTGGAAACTAAATGTTCATATGAACATGGGTCCTTAACGGCTTTCCTTTCAAGCTAGAGCACTATCACTAAAGAAATACGAGTAATGTGTAACGGTTTCACCGTCCAATTGTATTTATTAAATCACTTCTCGATTTTCATTTCAGAATCGCAACTCATTAATCCCATCTCTAGCTTATCCCATCTCTAGCTTTTTTACTTGGAAACATTTCCGCTTGGAGCGCGCTTGATACGGAGTTCCTGTGATCTTCCTCGCGCTTCCTTTTCACTTGAGCCGCCGATCTAACAAGAGCTGAGAATTTTGTTCTGTGTAGCATGAGGTCATATAGCGCCATGTGGTAGCATTTTGTAAAATGTGTGTCCAAATAGGATAAAATGGTGAGTTTTATAATACTATACAGTTTTATTGCTGGATCTGCCTGTAGTTTATAGATAATCGATATGTAAGTGGTTTATTTCTTGTCCGATTTTAAAATATCCATCGAACGTCATTTTCGACTACTTCGATCATTCGCCATAACTTTAATCAAATCGAGGTAGAAATCGATCCACATCGATTTTACCTCTGTGTGCGTATACAGGGTGACTTTGAAGTTGAGTCATTAATTTTCAGATAATGATTGTAGAAGGAAGATAAACCAAAATATGTGTGTAAAAATAAAAAAAATTAAAAAAAAAATTTACCTTGTTTTATAAAGTATCCTCCCGACAAGTATTTCAGTGCGGACCTGTATTTGATCGTGAGGTCTTGTAGCACCGGCATGCCGTCCATATGTGAGGTCTTAAGTCAAATGATTCACGAACCCGTTGTACTACATTAACAAAGGCACGAGGGGTTGGTTGCACTCGATTGGGAAACCGATCCGTATAAACATGTGCCATTTTTTATTTCGTTTGAGCCACGCAACACACACCACTATTCACTGACACTGACTGTATACAAATGAATAAAATAATTGTAAAAACATCGTTCCAAATTCTTTCGCTTTTTTGTTTCCGATGCGATGAACCGATACGGCGGATTATATCCGTTGTCGCCAAACACGAGCACATAATATTATTATTGAGACAGGGCGGTACTCAAACTTCCAAAGGGCTATAACTTTGTTACTTTAATTTTACCAGAAAAATGGTAAAGGAAAAAAACATTTCTTTTGATCAGATCTGCTCACTGTTAAAATAAATGACTCAACTTCGAAGTCATCCTGTATATATTCATAGTTCAGTGAAATTATGAGTATGTTGATTATGAATATTCGATATTTGTGTTTTTATATCAGAAGCATGTGGAGAAATTTTTGATGACCACCATCTTATTTTACGCTTTTTTGCTATTTCATGATTTTAATTTATGAAAGGCATTTCCAATTTTCGGTTTGACTTTATCAAACTATGTAATGTAAGTCTAACCTAGAAAATCGTTGGTTCTCTTTTGAGGCAGACTGAGGTTGGAAATGCCTTGGCCATTGGGGCACGTTGCTAATGCACACGGTTCTTTTCAGATTGGGTCCACCCCCTTTGTCTTTGACTTTGCCTTCCTTTGTCTTTGACTTTGCCTTGCTTGACCTATCACTTTGCCGTACCTTCACCCATGCATGTGCCTTGGCTGCGCCATCACTTACAGCTTCATCCTTGATGAAGATCACATTTAAGTTCAACTTCACTGCATCCTTCGCCTACATCTAGTTTTGAAGCCACTAAATATGAGGTCACCCCTCATAACTGGGACCTCCACTTGAAGCCCTTGGCCATCCTCGCTTCAGCCCAGTCAAAATGGACCAGCTTAGCGAAAGATAAGTGGATAGTTTTGTAACAGCGCCAAAGATTTAAAACTTTTATTTTGTTCTTTAAAATTTCAATTTCAAATGTAATGAAAATGCTTTTCTAGTTAAATAAAATCTGTTAAATTTTTGTGTTCTGTTTGTTCTTCTATCCTCTAGCCATGCCATGGTCAACACACAGCTACACGCCTGTAGATGTCTTCATGCCACCGACTGAGCTACCGGAAGCTAATGGTAACCCCCTTTCTGTGATTGTGCAGAAAAGTTGGAATCTTCATTGCATTCCATCTTTTCTGGACTTTTTGCGGAAAGGAAGCATTACAAATGTTCCAAATATTTCTATGAAACGTATTTATTGAGTACAGTAGAGTAGAGTAGTGGAGTAGAATAGTATTATCCTGTATTTTTGGAAAAAAAAATTATTTAGGAGTCAATGGTTTTGAACAGTAATATTCGAATAGGACGACAGTAGAAAATATCGAACAGTTTTTTTTACCATAAATGTTCAAAGCCACCTTCGACTTCAATACAGGCGTCTAGTCTGTTATAGTACACATTGACTGACGAACTCTCCTGAAAATACCCGGAGTATTTTGTATAGTCAGACATGACTCGACAATTCTGACTCTTAAGTCATCCACGCTTTATGCTAATATGCTCTAACTTGAAAACAAAGCCGTTGCGGACCCATGTTCATATGGAAATTTCGTCTTCAAATTGACCAAGGATTCGATGGTTAAAGTTTGTCTACATACTTTATTAACTCCCTGTGTATATATATAAATAAAGAGAAAATGATCATGCGGAGAAAGGTATATAACAAAAAGTAGGAAAATAATGGGCAAAATTCGCAAAAAGGGGTAAAGTGGGTTCGAGCAGAAAATAGGATAGGTAACCCGGGCGATACGTATTTCTGCTGGTTGGCTTCATCAGGCCCGAAATGAATGCACATCATTTTGAAGCTCCTGACGAGTACTTTATAACCCTAGAATATAAAGTCCATACCTTTACCTGCTACAAAATGGTGGTACATTTAATAATTACCTGAATACATTGACATTTAACTTGATAATTCGAATAAATTCGTTGAGTTCAGTTTAAAAGATGCTGGAAACGGTTGCCTTGAACTTCTTGACACAATAACAGCCGGTCCGTAATTTTGCGTCGAACATTTTCAAACATAGTAACACCGATATTTCTACAAATATTTGTTATTCTCAGACGTATATCCAATATTGAGGCAGGTTCAGTTTCGTACACCTTTTGCTTCAAATAGCCCCATAAAAAAAGTCTAAAGGTGTCAAATCTGGCGAGCGAGCTGACCATTCCACAGGACCTCGACGGCCAATACAACGACCGGGGAAATTGTTATCTAAATAATTCCTAACTTGTCTATAGTAGTGTGGTGGAGCACCATCTTGCTGGAATACAATATCAGTATCGAATTCATTGGGATTCGCTTCAACGATTTCGGTGATTATGGGGTCAATCGTATTTTCCAGCATATCCAAATACAGTTCCCCGGATAAAGTTTGTTCGATCAATAGAGGCCCCACAATATGATTTCCCAATATCCCAGCCCAAACGATATTTTTTTGTGGATATTGACTATGAGTGTTCCGGAAGACGTGAGGATTGGTGTCACTCCGAAAACGACAATTTTTGTCTATGCATATTACCGTTGAGAAAAAATGTACATTCGTCTTTAAAACAAATATTTTGGATATAGGTAGGATGCCGTGCAATGGTTCTGTTCTTCGATCAGGGTCATTTTCAGTTAGCTTATTTTGAATTTTGTATGGGTGATACTTATTCTTTTTCAAAAGTCTCCATACTGTAGAAGGACAAACCTCACATACACTCGGGATGGAGGAAATTGACTGAGAATCAATTATTTGGACTTGCTCTTCTTCCGGGTTTGTTAGATACAAGTTCCCTAAAATATTTTCTACAGATAGGTCGATTCGGGAAACGATCATTAAAAATCCTTTCGGTCTCGCTTCGATTTTATCTTCCAATGGCCGAGAATTTTAAAATAGTTCAAACAGCACTAAAACCGAAAACTAAATAAGAATATTTTAACTGCACAATGATGTTTGTTTTCGTACTGATATTCTTGTCACTGTCAACAAAAAATAACAAAACAAGTTTTTATCGCTGTTGCTGTGGATACGGCAGGAAATTACAATTATTTGTAGAGATATGCATGTTAGTGGGTTGGTGTTCAAGTATTTATTAAATGTACCACCATTTTGTAGTAGGTATTGACGTTATATTCTAGAGTTATAAAAGTACTCGACAGGAGCTTCAAAATGATGTGCCACAAGACCTCCGTTTTTATATAATTTTCTTGCCAAGATGGCACCCAGCGGCAATCCTGACATTTTCATCTGTCAATTTTACTGTTAAATATGGTATCCACGCATTAATTTCATTATCTCAAGTTTTAATTTTTTAAATTGATCCGTTCAAAAAATCAAAGGGGAGGCTGATATTAAAGAAAAGCACTGAATATATATAAAGCTTCCTAATCCTAATAAGTTTTCTTTTTAAAACACATTTTTCAATACATTTTAAGAACCGATAGTCTGATTTGAATGAAATTGAGAACACAATATTTTCGCCCTACATACGCATATTTTATGCAACTACGAAAGTAGATACACATGCCCATCTGAAAGGGAAATAAAATGACACACAAGGTCACAAACAAGAGCCAACTCACACATTGTGTGTAAAATGGCTTGAAGACCTCGAATTTTCCAGGCGACATCTAACCACAACCACGCGGTCAGTGATAGCCACTTGCTGTGGTATTTCAAGCCTAAAGGATCTACAAATAGAAAAGGATCATGCGGAAAAAGGTATATAACAAATAAAAAAATTACGGGCAAATTCCGCAAAAAAAGGAAAGTGAATTCAAGCAGAAAATAGGATAGGTAACCCAAGAGATAGTATTTCTGCTTGTTGGCTTCATTAGGCCCTCTTTGGGCTTGAAGTACCACAGCAAGTGGCTATAACTGGCCGCATGGTTGTAGTTATATGTCGCCTTGAAAAATCGAGGTATTCTAGCAATACAGAATATATAGGTTGGCTCTTGTTTGTGTCTTCGCGTGTCATTTTTTTCCTCTCCATCTCCGTTTCCTCAGGTTACACCCGTATCGAGATGTATGGGAATGTATATATCTACTTTTGTAGTTGCATATGTGCATTCGTTTCGGGCCTGATGAAGCCAACACGCAGAAATATCCGCTTGTTCACTTCCCTTCTTTTTGCGGAATTTGCCCATTAGTTTTCTATTTGTTATTTGAGAGATATTGCAGCAATATTTTGTAAGGGTTTGAAAGCATTACGATTATTACAATGTAACATTTCTGAAAAATATTGTGCTGTATGGGAAATTTTCAGGTAAGCTCCTGACTTTTTGTCGAAGATATAAGAAAGCTAAACATCGAAATTAATTTATTGTTGCATTTAAATATTGGATAAAAAATGTTCATTCCCAAAGTAGCCATTAGATTACTTTAAATGTTGCATTCCTCTCTCCAACACCAATCTCCTTCACATTAATGCAAAATGAAAAAAAAAATAGTACGCTGTTTAGTGGTCAGTAATATTGTACTTCATTCTCTTATTGTATTAAGTATACATACCAGCACCTCAAGGTGGAGAAGCTATCTTTGGTTTCAACGTACTGAGAGTACGTAAACGCTATGAAGTAAGAATTGCTCTCTAACGAAACTCTACATAGAGACCTCGACGGCCCTTACCTAAAGGACTACATTAAGCAACAGGCGCAGCGGCGCTATAGCCTAGCGGAATCGCACAGCAACCCTCTGTTGCGTGAGTCAGTGGACTACACAGTCGAGCAAGTTCGCAAGCACAAAAGGCCGCGGCTCGCACTGTAATCAAAATTAACTCGTGAACTTAGAACAACCAAAATTGGAGCATTTTTACACAATCTTTAGAAAAAAAAAATCAAATATTTTTAGACCATACCAAAATCTGTAAAGTGATTTTAACAATGCCTAAATGCTGCCTATCCTAAAAGATTCTCTTCTTCCCCTTTGCTCTCGTTCTTCCTTCTCTCCTTTCCTTCCCCTTTTTTCCTTAAAATTGTCTGGTTTCTGGGTTACCAGACCTGACAGACTTACAAACTGACACTGTGACTCAAGAGCAAAGGTCCCACGGACCGCTCTGACAACCAACGATGACTTGACGAAGTAAGAATTGCCTGAAGTATTTGCTTCAGGATCCACATTCTACTTATGCACTGTTTATCTGTCAATAAAAAATCCGACAACCTATATTTGACTATTCCGATAATATATAAAATTTTATGTAAATAAAAATCAAAACTTGGATTATTTCTTGGAGCATTACCAATTCAAAAATCGACTTTCAATCGACGTAGGAACTGCTGACTGGCGGGAAATTCTCATCAGCATGCAGAAACTTTTCAAATTTGACCATATTCTATTAAAGGAGTGCTTAGTATGAATAAATAAGTTGACAGCACCGACTTCACCACGTTATGTAAATAGAGTTGCGACTCAAGACGACAGCTTGCTGAATTTTATAGGGTGAACCCAATGCCAATATAATTATTCGAAATATTGCGAAATTCTACTACCTGTCACTAATTAAGCTGTGATGCTCGAGATATTCCAGAAGCTTGTATCCGACATTGTTTCTATTATATACCAACGACCTCCTTTCCTGAACGATCAATCCGATTCACATCTTTGCTGATGCAGTAATTCAGAGTGCCAAGCCGATCTGTTCACCTGGAGAGAAGACTAGCGGCGACTTGAGGGGGCAACAATCTTGTACAGGTCAATGTTTCCAAAACATAGTACTGTACCTTGACTAACAAGAAGCGCCATATCGCTTATCTGGTTTCAATGAATGGCCGTGGTCTACCAAACAGCCGATCACCGAACACCGAGGACTTGATCTTGCACGTGCACATGTCTTCAATCGCTGCAGCTGCTGTTAGAAAGTTAGGCTATAGGCTAATTGTTTGAGGCTATTAAATAGGTAGTTTTCTCCACATAACCTAGTCCCTCTGTACAAGGCCCAGATAAGACCTAGCCTCGAGTACTGCTCATATGTTTGAGGTGCTGCCTGCTCCACTACCTGCCTGACTGATCGATGACTCTTCTCTAAGGGACAGTCTCGGGTCCTTTCGCACCGACAGAGCGTCGGCGATCTGGATCTGTACTACCGCTATGCAAATGGGCATTGCTCCTCAGAGTTCTTCTCCATGATGCCGCTGAGCACTAAGCCTGTTACCAGACCCGTCTGTCTTCGACCTCCCATCCTAACCATTGCCATAGACGATTCTGATTGAAACTTGACAATACCGTGGTTTGAGTAGCCTAGGGGAGACAGGACTGCAGTGCGTAGTCAGAAAGAGATCCAGCAGATTGCTTATGCGCAACGAAACGCGTGGCAAAATGGTAGGACTCTGTATTCTGTATAAAAGTTACGGCGATAAGAGAATATCCCAACACTTAGACCCCATTGGGTCCTATTTACGCCCTCCTCAGCGATCCCTCATCCACTCCAAACTACTTAAAAGAGGTGGTGATGTGACCCAGCTGACTTTCCCGTTCACTAGCCACCGAATGCCATCATGAGTTATCGAATTGATATGACGGCTGGGTAGTATCAAAGCAAGAACTTGGCGGTATCACCTTTCTTTTCGCATTTCTTACAAAAGCATGTGTTAATCTGATGTTACAGAGATGTTCTATCAGCTAACAGTGTCCAGCGGCAACTGAAGTTGGTTTCTGTACTGTACTGCATATCTACGCATAGACAGACAGTAGTTTGCTACTTCCTCAGGGTATCTGAGGAATTCTTTGGCGGATAAGCTTGCGGACGTGTGGCATAGTCCGTCGCTCCGATGGGTAAAATGCAGAGGAGTTCCGGGCTCAAAACTTTGGTTTAATCTGCTCTCATAGCCAGTCCATCAGCTATAATATACTCAGTAACATTAGAATAGAAAAACATTTAAAGCTTGCTGTGGCAACAATGTCAACGTTTCATCTTTGTTTTTGTTTACCTTTGTTAAAATTTTATCTCATAGTTTTTGTGAAGAAAGCAGCTTACGAGAGCTGAGTAGTACAGATATTTTCAGTTATTGCTCTTTCATTTAGTAGTGTTAAGTATAACAAAATGCCTCGACTTCGAAGACGTCAAAATTATCACCATGTTAGCGACTTTGACAGGGGTAGAATTAGTGTCTACCGCGATGATGGTTTGTCCTATTGCGAAATTGGCGGCCGTGTTAATTGTAATGCGTGTGTGGATAGAAAAATGTAGATGAACACGAAGAAGGCCAATTGGTCCACCGAGCCGTACCACAGATCATCAAGATAGGCGCTTTAGACACAACTAGCCCTACGATATCGTTTTGCTACAAGGTGTCAGATCCCTGACAACTGGTTTGGAGAAGAAGGTAGACTTGTTATTATGCGTACACTCGATCGTCGCGTCCGAGCCTTTGGACTTTTTTCATACCGTCCAAAGTTAGTGCTTCCTCTGAGACTGCGGACCACTGTCGTCAACGTTTGAACTGGAGCAGAGGACGACAACATTGGGAGGCAGAATGGCATAATATCATCTTCAGCGACGAATCGCAATTCTGTCTAGGTACGCACGATGGTCGTAGAAGGGTAAGGCGCCGCCATGGAGAACGGCGTGATATTGGATCTCCTGTTGAGAAGCATATGTTATACTCAAAACTGTTGGAGTAATGGTTTGGGGGGCTATTGCTTATGGTAGTCGATCATCGCTTCTCCTTGTTCAAGGTAATATGACTGCTGCGCGTTATGTTGATGATGTCCTACAAACCACTTTACTGCCGTATCTAGAGGGCCGTCCACTCGTCTTTTCCCAGCAAGACAACGCACGTCCCCATATTGCTCGTCGTACTAAGGACTTTCCTCAAGAAGCAGGCGTTAATGTTTTGCTGTGGCCATGCCGTTCATCAGACTTAAATCCCATCGAACATGTGTGGGATATGATGGTGAGGAGACTATCCACTTTGCACCATCCGCCACATACTCTGCAACCGCTATTCCACAAAGTTTGAGTTGCTTGGAATAATGTGTCACAACCAGACATCAATCATCTCATTATGTCAATGCCTAGACGTATACAGGATTGTTTTCAGCTGCGGGGTCGCCCAACACATTATTATTTTTTTTCTTACTTCTTACTTGTACACAAAATTTCGTGAGAATGTTATCATTTTATTCTTGATGTAAGATTCCGTTCCATTCCATTTATGTAGGTGTATTTGGTATAGCCATCCTGTAAAATGCTTAATCAATGCATTTACTGAGATGACGGGAGGGTTGTTTCGACAGCAGCGCCTGTCAAAAACATTCTTATCGACAACCGCACGGCCACGAGGCAGAATTAATAGAATCTTGTGGCAACTTGTTTTTGCGTCTGTTGTAGCCAAGGATAAATATATTAAGATGTAGATTGAGCTCCTCCAAGGGTTGCAAGGTTCTGAAGGGACAAGGAGAATCATATGTAAAGACTTGCCTTCACAACGATGCAAAGTCTGACTACTGTTGTGGATTGCTGCTACCATCATCATTAAATACTTCTACTTGGAAAGTTTTCGGAAACAAAGTCCGTGTTTTAATAAGTTCGATTAACAAAACACTTTGTTCACATCGTTTGATTCCATACGATTTGTTGTAGTTACGATACAATAAATTTGCATTCATTAGAATACACTGTTCGGTGATGTGGGTATGGAATAATGTGGGTGTAATCAATTTTGCTTCTTCTATTGGTGCTTCTAACCAATGTAGGTGTTTAAAAACATGTTTACATACTCCTATTTGTGGTATCCCAGAATCCGTTGGATTCGTATAGAATATAGGAATTGCGCCATGAGAGCACTCTTGATTGGTGCTGCAAAGGGGTGATGATCATGAAACACATAGGAAAATATAAAAGCGATATAACTCTATTGAGTATAAAAATATAAAAGACGGTACTTACACTAGTCGCCAGTGTAGTGCACAGCTGGTCACGTCACGTGTCAGCCCAACAGGTTTTCATAATCAATACTATCCCAACTTCGGTTGATAAGAATACATGATTGCTGATTATGTATACTCATCATGTTGTGGCTTAGAATATCTGTTCGTTAGCTAGCAAACTGGAGCGTGTAAAGCCTTACAGGATGGTAACTCGTGATATGCTCATAAATATGATTTATGGCACAACCTAGCTCTCCCCTGCCCTGAGAAAAAGGTTAGCTAGCCTCGAGTGATTTCAACGTTATAATCTAGATTTTCCCTGCTCTACCGACAGAACCGACCATCTGGCAACGTTTCTGTGACTAATATGTACGATTTACAACACTTCAACATACGATAATAGGTACATGGATGATAGTTTACTTTAAGATAAGTATATTGAATGAATCCTGTCTCCCGTCAGTCTTAATTGAACCCCCCCCCCCCTTCTCCACAATACAATCCTGATAAAAACAAAACTTATACGATAAAGTTGATTATTTAAAATTGTATACTCATTTTTAGTTCATTACTCTCTCCCTACCCTTGTTTACTTAGGCCCGTATCATCAGTCGTCCCTACAATTGTAGGGCGCGTTTATGGCCTCCTTGATTGTCATACGCCTTTCTCTCCTTCAAAAATTTCTAGATTACACTTGTCCCGTGTCAGCGTCAGCGCTCTCCTATTGTGAAGATATGTTTTCTTTTTAAATTGTAGAAAATTTCAGGCTGATAAAACATGATATAACTCAAAAGCAAGCACAATTTGATGCAAATAGATGTTTGTGACATAACCTGAAAATAGAGCGCTGACACGGAGAAGTAGAAAACTATGACAATCAAGGAGGCCATAAACCAAAGGCCCGTATCGTCAGTCGACCCTACAACTGTAGGGCGCGTTTACGGCCTCCTTGATTGTCATACCCCTTTCTCACCTTAAAAAATTTCTAGATTACACTTGTCTCGTGTCAGCGTCAGCGCTCTCCTATTGTGAAGATTTGTTTTCCTTTTAAATTGTAGGAAATTTCAGGCTGATAAAACATGATCTAACTCAAAACCAAGCACAATTTGATGCAAATTGATGTTTGTGACATAACCTCAACATAGAGCGCTGACACGGAGAAGTAGAAAACTATGACAATCAAGGAGACTATAAAGGCGCCCTACAATGTTGTAGGGACGACTGAAGATACGGACCTTAGTGGACAAACATATGCAACTACAATGTGCTAGGTAAGCATACATTTATATCACAATCAACTAATTCTTCAATAGTCTATGTAGGTAGGCAAAGACATTAAATCATTTTCCGTACAGCCTTATTGCCATAGTTATATAAGTCCTATCAGTAAGGGTCGGACTGTGTTGACGAGTAATTAGTATGTCCCTGTTTCTGGCAATATGGGAGTGAGCATCTTGATGAGTCTATATCTTAGTAAAGTATTCTTACCCATAACAAGCAGCGGAATATATACAGTGCGGGAACAGTTAAGAAGTACAACCTCTTAAAATGATTTCTACAATAGAATATACAGTATCATCAGCATATTGTATGGTCTTAATAGAATCCTCCATATTCAGTGAGAAATCGTCGGTATACAGGGTGCCTAAATAGTGTGTCAAAGCTCAATATCTTCGTTACTATTAGAGTTGCGGAACAAAGTTAAATACAAAAGTTGTAGACAGAGCTTAGTGCTGCAATCTAAAATATTTTTCAGCTATACTGGGTGTCCTATAAATTAGTGGCAATATTAACTTTTATTTTTTTCAATGAGACACCCTCTCTTGACCATTCTGCAAATGTATGGTTTCCGGGTTTGTTTTCTCAGCCTGAAACTTCTTACAATTAAAAAAAACAAAAATTCACAATAGGAGAGCGCTGATGCTGACATGGAACAGGTGAAATCTAAAAATACCCCGCCCGTTCTGAATGAGAGGAAAGACTATAAAAATTAAGGAGGCCATATAAGCGTCCTACAATAATTGTAGGAACGACTGGCGATACGGCCCTTAAACACACTTTAGATAAAATCTGTTACACGTTCTGGTATATGTCTTAATAGCTATGGTAAAATGTTTTCCAAAAAGTACAAATAAATTTGTCCGTTTAATGCAGCATTGAAAAAATATAACAAAATTGAAAATCCTGCCACCCCAGACATTTAATTACCATCTTTCCTGGCTGCGCGTTAACATTGCATAGGGCTGATGGCTGGAGTAATAGTGGAAATTGTGCCTGTTGACACATCCAATCTTCTCGATCACGACTTGTTGGTAATGCTTTCGACTAGGTTTAGCACGTTTCGTATGCATTTTTGGTTATCACTATATATTTTGCATTCAGATTTGTTTTTCCTTCAATTTTGCAAGAAAACTGCAATATTTTGATTATCCTTTTAAGATACTTTTCGATAGTACGCCGATGCTGAAGTTATCCACCATATGATTTTCTAAACACGAGTGATTACAACATTTCGGGAGCTTACAATCTTCACTCAAAAGTAGCCACCCTCTACTCTATTTTTCTTTTTCATCATTTTTTCAAATAGAAAGGGGGTGGCTCGTCGACTTTTTCTAATGGACTATTTTCGTACCAATAATTTGACGCTACACCCTGTTATTTTATTTTCACTATTTTTCTCAATAATTGTAAGAAACGATCTTATCTAACAACAAATAATACGTATCTGAATTCGGTATACCTATGCACTAGGTCCTATTATATCTATATATTATATCTAATGTAGGTTATTAAAAGTACTGTTAGTTTTAAAAATGTATACTAAGTGACATATAAATCCGAACACCCAATTTAAATGGTTTTATTTTAATGAAATTTTGTATAAGTACTTAATGAAGCATAATAAGTAAATGATAAACATTTCAAAATGATTGCACTGCTTTAAAGCCCTTTGACCTTTAATAATGTGTGGATGCACCCTGATGTGCTACGCATTCTCCAACGCGCTTCTGATCAGGTGGTCAATGTCCTCCTGTGGTATCTCATTCCAGGCAACCACCAACTCCTCTCGAAGTGCTTCTAGAGTCTGAGGAGGACGTTGCAAATTGGGCAATCTCCTACCCATCATATCCCACACGTGCTCAATTGGAGATAAGTCGGGAGATCTTGGTGGCCATGGTAACAATGTGACATCATTATGTTGAAAGAAGTCTATTGTGACTCTTGCAACATGTGGTCGGGCATTATCTTGTTGGAAAGTTGGATCTGCCAGGGTGTCAAGATAGGGTAAAAGATGGGGTTCTAGAACTTCGTGGATATAACGCTGCACGTTCATGTTACCTCTGATGAAGATTAAAGGTGACCTGGAACCATAAGCTATAGCACCCCAAACCATAACTCCAACAGTGTGATGAACATGTCTTTCAACAAAAAACTGTGGATTCCTCGTTTCACCACGTCGCCTTCTAACCCTGGCACGACCATCGTGCATGCCTAAACAAAATCGAGACTCGTCACTAAAGACAATACTGTTCCATTCCTGATCCCAGAGTGACCGTTGTCTGCACCACTCAAGGCGATTACGTCGGTGTTCTCGAGTTAAAGGGAGGACCCAGTGTGGCCGGTATGAAAACAAGCCAAAACTTCTCATTAGTCGGTAAACACTTCGCATGCCAATAGGTCTTCGGTGTTCTGCAAACCATTCATTTGCAATGGACCTGGTAATGGAGAAACGGTCCCTTAAGGCCAATAATCTTAGGCGGCGATCTTCACGGTCTTTTGTTCTACGGCGGCGTCCAGTGCCCCTTGCTCTTTGCGTACGGCCTTTTCGAAGCCATGCCTGACAACACCTAACCACAGTGTCTACACTTCTTTGCACTCTAACTGCAATTGCCCGAAAAGAAACTCCAGCTTCCCGAAGTCCCACTATACGGCCCCTATCAAACTCACTAAGTTGACGAAATCGTACAGGTCTCCGTACTCTAGGCATCGTAACCGATCGTAAAGGATGTCAAGAACCAAAATCCGCCAACGTTGATTCTTTACTGCGGCTGAAATATTCATTTTTAGAGCGTTAGTGAATTAAAAAAAAGCAGTATAAAAACCGGAATGTCCAACTGATAAGGCTGAAAATTTTTTCACTTGTTATTTGCAGTAAGATAAATACATTCACCATCTTTTATTAAAATAAAACCATTTAAACTGGGTGTTCGAATTTATATGTCACTTAGTATATTTGTTACGTATTGTAAATTACAATGGAAACTATACTAGAAACGAGAATATTGACATGCAGTTGATTTACAGGGAAGGCAAGAAAAAATGCAACTGAGGCAGATCGAATTTAAACTCAGGGATTCCCCAATCGTCGCCATCCCACTCGGCATTATTTTCCAAAACTGGAACAGAAAATGCCAAATGAACCAGAAGAAACTGCCAATAACTTTATCGTCAGTGAAGCAAATTGTTTTCGAATGTGACATAAGTTATTCACCCGTTTGGAGAATTCTTCACAAATAACAGGTGGGCTGAAAAGTCCGTATCGTTTCTATGAGATGGCGCCACCAGAATAAAATCCATACGCTTCTTAGCTAGTACCAACCTTCAAAAGATGCCTGTCAAAATTTGACAGCTGTCGGATCATTAGTTTTTGAGTTATCGTATCGAGAGTGACGCTACTTTTGTTATTTTTGAAAACCATGGAAAGTCAAGAGTTTCGTGTGTTAATGAAACATTATTTTTTGATGAAAAAAAGTGCCGTCGAATGCAAGAAATGGCTTGATGAGTGTTATCCGGACTCTGCCCCGGGCGAAGCAACCATTCGCAAGTGGTTTGCTAAATTTCGTACCGGTCACATGTCAACTGAAGACGACGCACGCAGTGGACGCCCAAAAGAGGTCGTTACGGACGAAAACGTGAAAAAAATCCACAAAATAATTTGGGAGACCGCAAAATACGGTTGATTGACATAGCTGAGGCCTTAAACATATCAAAAGAACGTGTCAGTCACATCATTCATGAATATTTGGATATGCGAAAGCTCTGTGCGAAATGGGTGCCGCGCAATCTCACATTTGACCAAAAGCAACAACGCATCGACGACTCTGAGGCCTGTTTGGAGGTGATTTTGCGCAATAAAACCGATTTTTTCGCCGATACGTCACCATGGATGAAACATGGCTCCACCACTACACACCGGAGTCAAATCGCCAGTCGGCCGAGTGGACGGCTGCATCCGAACCACCTCCGAAACGTGGAAAGACGCAACAGTCAGCAGGCAAGGTTATGGCCTCTGTTTTCTGGGACGTGCAAGGAATTATTTTCATCGACTATCTTCAAAAGGGCCAAACTATCAACAGCGACTATTATATAGTGTTACTGGAGCGTTTGAAGGCCGAAATCGCCAAGAAACGGCCACAAATGAAGAAAAAAAAAATCTTGTTTCACCAGGACAATGCGCCGTGCCACAAGTCCATGAAAACGATGTCGAAATTGCATGAATTGGGCTTCGATTTGCTCCCCCATCCACCGTATTCTCCGGACCTTGCTCCAAGCGACTATTTCCTCTTCTCAGACCTTAAGAGAATGCTCACCGGAAAAAAATTTCACAGCAACGAAGAAATCATCGCCGAAACTGAAGCCTATTTTGAGGACAAGCCGAAGGATTACTACCGGAAGGGTATCGAAAAACTTGAAGAACGTTATAATCGCTGTATAGCCCTTGAAGGCAACTATGTTGAATAATAAAAGCGAATTTTGACGAAAAAAATATTTTTTCATTGAAACGATACGGAATTTTCAGCCCACCTGTTATACTCATTCAAGTATCAATCATACCAGCATCTTCACGTTGACGACCGCAACCGAAGATTAACTTATTGCAACTGGTTTTCAATTAAATACAGAGAAGATGTACGTTAAAATTAATTGTTCAGACGAAAGTTGGTTTACCAACTTAGGTATGTGCAATCGGAATAATAAAAGGTACTGATCACCATCAAACTTAGGTCTAATACAAGAAGGAACTTTTCAAGAGCGATTGAAACCAAAACTGCTGGTTGGGTATTACCGGATAAAAACTTTTGGGGCCAATAATTTTCGATCGACAACTTACTGCGGCGAGATCCTAAATAATGAAATGAATGGTTTTATTGAAGATTTTCTACTGGCTGACCAAGTTCCTATCTATTTTCCACCTCACATTTCTCATGCGGTAAGAGAATATCTGAATGAAACCTTCCCAGAAAAGTGGATTGGCACTAATAGACCTAATAACGATAGGATATGTATTTAACTCATTTGTATAGTTTACTCCAACATAGGCCAACACGTCTATTTCTTTATCTTCTTTGACGATAAGGTTAATCGCATTTGGTTGCACAGAGTTTCCAATTGTTTGTCACGGATAACTAGAATAATAGGACTTAGTGCATAGGTATGCCGAATGCAGATACGTATTATTTGTTGTTAAGTATGATTGTTTCTTACAATTATTCAGAAAACTAGTGAAAATAAAATAAGTGTGTGTTTTTATGGTGTTAAAGAACTGTATCTGAATAAGAAATTAGGGTTAAGATATTTTTTGACCCTAAAGGAAATAAAATATAGTGAATCTAACGATGACGATCTTACAAAAATTGTAGATAACGCCTTGTGGCACTAAGACATCGAATTTTCAACCCATACACAGAATTTCGCGAACTAATAAGGACAATACGAAGCATCAAGAAATGAGGTTTAAGCGATTTTTATTTTGGATTAATTTTCAAAAACTCCAAATCTGTTTCGTCCTTGGCCGTAACTTCGTCTAAAATGAAATATTTCAGTTAATCTCAGTTCAACCACGCATTGAACAGAACTAAAAGATTCTGCCCATCACATATCGCGTAAAAATGCCATCAATATAAATATGGATGCACTGGCACTCTCTCCAAATATTAAAATAAAACTTCTGACGGGGAAATGTTCAAACTATACTCCGGTGCATTAATTTCAGAATGGGGAGCATGAATTTTTTATTCCTCGGTAATTACTGTATAATTGATTATGACACCTCATTAATGTTTAATGGTTAACTCACTGCTCATAAAACGGGCCGGGGTATAAGTGTATATCCATAATGCAGGGTTGTACTTGCAGTAGAATACTCGGGAGGAATATTTTGTTAAATCTTGAGAGAAATTACTAACATGTTGTTTGAGATTATGGCATTCTTCTCATATACAGGGTGACTATAGCAACATCACCTACCTGCGCAGGGTCCGATCCGAATCCGGCAACGCCGACGATGTCCCCGCCACAGCGTCATTCAGTCAACAGGAAAATGTCAGATTTACATAAGCAAAAGAAAAATGTACATGACTAAATAACAATAAAATGGGTAATAACAGGTTATAGAATAAATAGCAAAAACAGTATGCTTAAATCATGTATAAATAGTTAAATAGAAGAATGTGAAAAGTATGCGGCATAAATGCATAATAAGTAAAATAATCAATAAAACAGATAATTATTTAATTATTACAAAACTCTTGTAGAGAGTAAAAACACTTAAGGCACAAGTATGTTAAAAGATGTTTTTTGAAGACTTTTAAGTCGTTGATATCTTTTAACTCGGATGGCAAATTATTGAAGATAGATCCACATAGGTAGTCAGGACTATTACGGTATGTGTTGAAGCAATAGTTGCTCAATGTAACGTTGTTATTATTCCTTAGGTTGTATGATTTTACTCAAAGGAGCGGCTCTAGGATAAGTAATGATGCTAAAGTTAGTATTTTTCATATCTAAGTGTTTTTTGACAAGACGCTAGAGAATGCAATGAGAATAACAGTCTGACTATTCTTTTTTGAAGGTTAAAGATTCGTTGGGCCTCAACAGATGATACCCAATACAGCATTAAATATTTGAGGTGAGAATATACAATAGAGTAGTAGACATTCAATAGGTGTTTTTATCCATTATGTATTTTAAGCTTCTTAGAGCAAAAAATGCCGATTATTTTTTTTTGCTTCATGCTCTATGTGGTCTTTCCAGCTCAAATGTTCATCTACTATTAGACTTATAAATGTTATTTTTGGTACTTTCCAGTGATTTATTGTTTATTGTAACTGTGACGTTGTTCTGTGGCATTCGTTTGATACAGGATATATTTGGCTTTATCCTCATTAATTAGTAACCTATTTAAGATACAGAATGTTAATAAAGTATGTAGACCAAATTTAACCATCGAATCCTTGGTCAATTTGAAGACTAAATGTTCGTATGAACATGGGTCCCTAACGGCTTTCTTTTCGAGCTAGAGCACTATCACTAAAGAAATAGCAGTAATGTTCCAAATATTTCTATGAATAATGAAACGTATTTTTTGAACAGTTGGTATAACCTATGATACATTTTGCATGTTTTACAGGTTGCCGAGGCTCAATATGAACGTGGATGAAAACAGTATTATCCTGTATGTTTGGAAAGAAAATTATTTAGAAGGTCATTAGTTGAACAATAAATTCGAATGGAACGACAACAATAGAAAATAACGAATAGTTTTGTTCAAAGTAGCCACGAATTATTCGAGAAAATAAATTAATTCAATTGTTTTCGGGTACATCATAGGTGTCTAGATAAGCACAATGCTTAAATATTAAAGGTATTGCGATCAAAACAAATCAATGTCATGCTATTTTTTCTAAAAATACTGGATTACATTATTCGTATTTACGTACATGGAGGGTATGAAAACAACTGTAAATTATGTGATATTCAACACAGGGCATACTTAACTAAAATAAAATACGTTCCATTCTTTTATAATTTTTTAGAACAATATCAACATTTCTTTTGCGGACCGATCTTCATATGGAAATTTCGTTTTCAAGGATTCGATGGTTAAAGTTTGTCTACTTAATTTATTAACACGATGCATAATGATACCAGGGCGTACAAAAGTAGTCTAAATTTTATGCTGTTTCAAAAAAAGTAAACTATCAATTCAACTATACTCATTTTAGTTGCCTAACTGTTTGTTCGTCAGCGAAGGTCATCACCACATTACCTCCCCCTCCCTCCCCATTACCAATATGTTACATTAGAAAATGTTCGCACAGGCTGCTACAGTAATTTGTGTTTTAATTTATTTCATTTTTTTTTATAATCCAACTACTACGAACGCTTGAGACCTAAACACCCACACCGTGGGGCTATAGGGGGAAACAGGGGAAAGGGGGGACGCCACACGGACTCCGCACATGGCCACATTCTGGCCCCGCCTACGAGATCCGCCTGGTGGTACCTCCGCGTTCGACAGTTAAAGACCGTCTACCACCTACGAACAATCACAACATCCATAGCCAAGAGAATTTTTTTTTCTTGGAACGGGATTCGAACCTGCGCAGCGCACGGCGACTGATCAGGAGACCGAAGAGTCTACCACTGCGGCCACCGCTGCTGTCTAGATTAAGTTTGATCCTGAGTTATTGTTACATTTAGCGACAGTGCAGTCGAACACTATAACAAATAACGTTAGGATACAAATTATTTCTGCCTGCGTGTACGCAGGTGAAAGCCATTTCGAAGCTGGACGACAAACACCGACTAGCGCAAGATGGGTACTGACCAAAATCGCTCAACTATGATCATGGCGGGGGACACTTTGCCTTGGAATGTACAATATACTGTGTTGTCAAATGAACCAATTATGCAATGTTGCAGAATTTGTGGCGATCCTGACCTTTCATTTCGATATAAAATCGAGCGCCGATAGGGCCGATCCTAACCAGATTCGACACAATTCGCAACTCATGTGTACGCTCAAAATAAAACCATTATTTGGGCGTAAACAATAATTTAACACATATTTTCAATATGTATCTTAATTCAAGGAACTGGTGTAACATATTGGCAACGCGGCAGATTGTCGCGGCAGATTGTCGCGTCAGCGTTGCTAAGTAACGTGGCGATGAGCTTCGCTATTCAGCCGGCTTCTATCTCGTTTTCACATATGTGCCTATACACACTTCTCTCTCATACACATTCAACTCAAGCCGTCAGACAAATTTGCTTTTCAGTGTATATTATCACCAGCTGTGTGGGTTTCTATATCCGAGAATATTAAAGATATCAGAACGTACGAAAGTTGACTCAGATACTGTACATGGTGCATGTTCAACATACAAGTTAAATTACTGCTTCCGAAAATATTCTTTGTGAATAATTTTAAACGGTACAAGAAGGACTTCTAGAGGTACTTGGTACGTAATATGAAGGTTAGACCAAACGTGACAAGATTCACACATGAATCGAGTACAGTAGAAGTGTAAATTGTATGTACTCGTATGTATGAGCTATGACCTATCCTGCATGATTTTTTAAATAATCAAAAGGATCAATAAAGTATCTATCGAAATGTCATGAGAACCTCTGGCTAGGCGTGAGACAGCATTCTAGCGCCACGTCATTGCTGACAAGAGTCTAAGTACCCAGTATAAAATTTATTATATTTCGGAATTTCAATTGTTTTGAATCAACAATTTCACTGATATTCTACTCTATGGTCATATGTCAAAGTACAAGGGGATAATATTTGATGCAGTTTTATTACAAATGATTATTATAGTTTCTCCGATGGGTCGCTGGTTAACAATTGCTCAGAAGCCAAAAGTAGTTCGCTTTCATTGCATTTTACATTGCTTGATTTTGCGGTAACAGTAACAACAGAACTTTACAAAGGCAGAAAATGGAATGAATATGGAATCTCTCGATACATTAGAATTGACAAAGTTAGTGTCATTTCAGATGGAACACAAAACACGTAACCGGCTATCATCTTAAAGGATTTCTTTGCGGGTTCACGGTGTAGCTCAGTGCACTACCGGGAACCGATACTCAAATTTTCGCGAATAACGGGAATAGGGGAAGACGTCGTCCGAATGTCAAAAAATCACGAGGTACGGGTAGCCGCCTAACGTCTGTGAGGTACTAGCGGGTGACAGGTCTTATGTCAATTTCATTTAGAAAACAGGCATCTCAATTGAAAATTTTTCTTCGCAGTGCCGAAAATTGAGTTAAATTACACTGATCAACAGCCAAAAAATATCCTAAATAAAATTAACAAAATATTACTATTTTTAATGTGCTAAAACCGGAATGAAACTTATTTTTTCAATATTAGTTCAAGTTTTAGAGATACGGTAATTATAATTATGTGTTCCTGCTGTGACAGTGTTAATATACTGTAATTCACAAGAATGCAAGTGCTACATTTTTATATTCGGCAAGGAAAGATGATGTAATCGGTATGATTGTGTTACGTTATACATACGTGTACATTATATTGTTTAATATTAGCCATTTTTTCCTCAGTTGGCTGACAGCGTTCATGCAAGATGTCTCGAAAGTGTGTAAACAATCCAGATCAGTTTTGTTACGTGTGTGGTGATGTGACTTTTGCGTCTCAGAGACGGTCTATTACTCCACTAATAACAAAGGCATATCAGCTTTATTTCGGTTGTAAACTAGGTGATCAAGACAAACTGTGGGCACCCCACATCTACTGTAATACATGTGCTTCAAGTCTGAGGAGCTGGTTAAATGGCAAAAAACGGTCTATGCGCTTTGCTCTCCCAATGGTTTGGAGAGAGCCTACAAATCATATTAATGATTGTTACTTTTGCATGTACCTTGTGTTGGACAAGCCACAGGTATGTCCAAGAAAAAAAAATCGGTTATTAACTACCCAAACATACCATCTGCGATGAGACCTGTGCCTCACAGTGACGAAAATCCTATTCCAAAACCCCCAGAATCCTACACTTGCGAATCAGAAAACGAATCAGATCATATGCCATCAACGTCATGAGATCCTGATTTTATACCGAACACGTCATGCCACCAACCGCATAAGATAACACAGTCAGAATTAAATGATCTTCCAAAATATAAGGCAGAGTTACTTGGATCAAGTCTGCAGCAGTGGAACTTGTTAGAAGACGATGTTTCGGTATGTGTTTTTCGTAAACGCCACAATGACTTAGAACCATTTTTCAATATGGAGAATAACTTGGTTTTCTGCAGTAACATTAACGGCTTACTGGCGGCTTTAAATATAAACTATAACCCAGAAGAATGGAGATTGTTTATAGACAGTTCAACATTGAGTTTAAAGGCAGTGTTATTGCATATTGGAAATATTTTACCGTTTCTTCCTGTAGGGTATGCAGTTCACATGAAAGAATCATATGACAATATGAAGTACCTATTGACATGCATAAAATACGATGAGCACCAATGGCATATTTGTGGCGATTTGAAAGTTGTTACACTTTTACTTGGCTTTACTAGGCTACACAAAGCTTTGCTGTTTTTGTGTGAATGGGACAGTCGGGCAAAGGCACTTCATTACACCAGACAAAACTGGCCTGTTCGTCAATTCCTAGAGCCAGGTCAAAAAAATGTACAGCATATGCCATTAGTAGTTTCGAAAAAAATTTTATTACCACCACTGCATATCAAGTTGGGCCTAATGAAAAACTTTGTCAAGGCATAGGTAGAGATGGGTCAGCTTTTCAATACCTGCGTCAGAAATTTCCAAGACTAAGTGAGGCAAAGGTTGAAGAAGGTATTTTTGTTGGCCCACAGATTCGAAATATTTTGAAAAATACACAGTTTGAAAACACTTTAACAGGTATTGAAAAAACTGCTTGGAATGATTTCCGTCTGGTGGTCACTAATTTCTTGGGAAAAAGAAAAGCTGACAACTATAAAACCCTTGTCAAAAATATGCTGTCATCGTATCAAAAGATGGGCTGTAATATGTCTCTTAAGATACATTTCCTACACTCACACCTGGACTTTTTTCCTGACAATTGCGGAGCCGTAAGTGATGAGCACGGCGAACGTTTTCATCAGGATATTTCAACAATGGAAAAAGGTACCAGGGAAAGTGGAATCCTTCCATGCTTGCAGACTACTGTTGGACTCTTGGTAGAGATGCTCCAGAAACGATCCATAGAAGAACAGCAAAAAGACAGCGCATATACTGATTCTTATAAGTATATGAATCTTGTTACTTTTTTAATATATCCTTAAAAATAAAAAGTTTTTTTTCTAAACCGCAACTAATTTTTTTATTTCATTGTCATTTTTGGATTCAGCGCCCCATAATAACAAAGATGTGCACTTTTCCCACAAGATACAATTAAAAAACTAAAATTTGTTGTCCAGTGTTATTAAATCATAAATGGAGGAACACGACCACCTGATTTTAAATGACGAGGGAGAAGGTCATCGAAGATATATGAACCGCACTTGTCATATCTAATGATTGATCCTATTGATATATATGTACATTGCACAAAAAAACGATCGGTCTTTTTATTTCAGATTCAAACAAGGTAGCTAAGTTTATCAAGGAGCTTAAAGCAAACATATTGCGCAACATGCGCCATCTAACCACTCCCGGTGTAACTTGAACCTGTCAAAACTTCGAGAGGAAGGGGAAATTTCATCTGTTCCCGCTCCGGTTCACTACGGGATCTCGCGAAAAAATCTCTTTAGTTCAACTTCATCGTCTTACGCGGCGTCGCCAGATTCCATAAATGGCCCAGTAACTTCTCCATTAATTAAGCTGCCGGTGTATGGAAAATATGACCACTAAACATGCTACATATCTAAAACCTACTTGCTTAGAATCGCGTGGGAAGTAGTGTTTCAATCTACTTGACGCCATCTTTTCAATCAATTACAAACTAGGGGGCAGTTTTTAGGCGCTTGCCTCTACTATTCCGATCTAATATAACATCTAAAACACACCCTGAAGTTAAATCTATGATCTCCGGCAAAAACGGAGTACAGATCCGTTAAAAACACCTGGAAAGGAAATAAAATTTTCTCTAAAATAGCTACTTAAACTTTAATTGGCCTATCAAGTTGTGTCGGGAGTCCGTATCTGTGTCCTTCCCGTGCCAGGGAGAAGAACTAACTAGGTTTGGGCCTCATCTGGTTGCCTCATCTAATTTGGTCTCCGGGAAGGGTTATTCTCGTCTCCCTCTCCGCACGATTCGTCTGCCTGCTCCGAGATTTTTATTAAGTGAAACTCTATCTAATAAACTTTTTCTCACCCAAACATATTTACGATGGCTTCGAAGTCTTCTCAGTATATTTACTGTCCCCTTTATGGGCCGGAGATGAGGTTGACTGCCTGGAAATATTTCATTCTCGGTTAATGTGAAGTTTTCTTGGAGGTTTGACGGTACCGGGTACTGGTAAATAACCTTCCACAGCGTGATAATAGTATACGAACAGCCGCGAACAGGGAATGATCATACACATGTAGATAATGATTTCGTAACTTATGACCCAGCAAATACCATAAAGTTATCAAGTTTTGTTCTTCTACAAGTATATAACTCCAATGTAGCTAGGTTATGTTAGTATTATTATAAACTACGCGCTAGGTTAGACGAAATTCAAAACGTAAATTCTTTTGCCGGTACTCTAACTCAAGGTCAACCAACCTATAACCAAACAAATTCTTTTCATAATAATGACGTCCTTAGTGAACAATTAAGTGCTAATAATCTCTGTTGATGATAATTCCGTCGGTTTCTTGTCTCAAATGCACTTACTTGAGATGTATGATTCATCCTGGGAATATTTATGATACGTGAAGAGGCTAGTACATTTTACATTATTTTTATTTACGTCATTTAAATCAATAGAAATTTGTTTTTTGATGTTTCGTAGAAAATACAAATCAGCACTTAGATGTGGGGCACTGCGAAAATGTTTCGTATGTCGTGTCTTTTCCCTTTCCATCTTCGTTTCTGCAGGTTACACCCCTATCCGGATTTGTGGGCATGTGTATCTACCTTTGTAGTTGCATATGTGCACTCAATTCGGGCCTGATGAAGCCAACCAGCAGAAATACGTATCGCTCGGGTTACCTATCCTATTTTCTGCTCGAATCCACTTTCCTCCTTTTTGCGGATTTTGACCTTTATTTTCCTACATTTTCTTTGGGATATCGACAAATTATGCTAAGTGTACCCGTTTGGTTTACAATACTCAAGTTTTCTATGCAGCCATCATCAGGAGCTAAACGTCAATTTAAAATAGTAAGATACCAACCATGCTCAATTGATCAGAAATATTTTTAGTTATTCCGTCAGTGAGAATGGTGCTAGTATTCGATGTTAAAAAATGTACCAGAGGACACATGGTAAAGTGATAAAAAAATGGATCTACATCAAAAAACGATGAAACAACATGACTGTGTTTTAATACTCCACTGCAGAAGGGTTTGGACAACAATTAATTAGATAATTTTCTCCCATTCGACTTTTCAGATTTACATTTTTGAATAACCTAAAAATGCTAGCGTGGTCGAGAGGTTAGAAATTTCCGTGTGAAGCTCGTATCATTTTCGTTCAGGCACCAGAAGGGTAACTGTTTTTTTGTTCAAAAAACAAAATGTGTGTGATACATTAAGGGCCTTCTCACATGCATCGTAAGCGTAGACGTTTCTTAAGCGTATCGTTACGACGCAGCACTTACGAGACCTGCAGTGTTCCACACACGCATCATCACGTACACGTATCATTTTCTAAAATCTCGGTTGAAATCATGGCGTCAACGGTACCTGATATTTCAGATATATCCATTGATGAGCTTAAATTTTCTTCAGAGGAAGAGGATTTTTTATTGTTTGATTATGTTCAAATTAGAAATGCATCCATCCATTCATCGCGAGTAATAAGAAGAAAAGATTGTTTGCTGCTGCACGTGAACTTTCAGAAGATGATAATAAATTCCGAAGCTTTTGTCGAATGAGGATATATAAAAAAAAGGACGAGAGCAAAACGAGCTCGTATGTGTGCTAACCAGTCCGTACACGAAGCGATATTGCAGCGAAGCGTATGAGATGTTCAGTCGTATTACGATAGTCGTAGTGATCTGGCGTAAGGCAGGCGTAGAAGCAAGCGTAAAATTCAAAAGTTTTGTTCAATTGCTCTCGATATGGCTGATATGTGTCCTTCGTCATTCGTTAAATGCTTCGGAATTTACTATCATCTTCTGGCAGTCCACGTGCAGCAACAAACAGTATTTTCTTCTTATTACTTGCGATGTATGGATGGATCCAATGAACACGTCACCTTCTACTTCTAACATAATCAAACAATAAAAAATCCTCTTCGTCTGAAGAAAATGTAAGATCAACAATGGATAGACCAGAAACATATGATACCGTTGACGCCATGATTTCAACTGAGATCTTACAAAACGATACGTGTACGTGACGATGCGTGTGTGGAACACTGCAGGTCTCGTAAGCGTTGCGTCGTAACGATACGCTTACGAAACGATTACGGTTACGATGCGTGTGCGAAGGCCCTAAATGTACCCTTGCCTTACGCCAGACCGACAATAACTATGAGTTATATATATATATACATATATACAGCTTGAGTCTCTTATTTAATTTTAGGTGCATCACACTGGTGAAAGATAATCAGCTACTGAATAGTAGCATTTTTCTATTAACATATTTAACATATTCCTCAGCTCTTTCTTGGACCTATTTGGGAATCTAATATCTTTTAGTATTGATGGCAATTTATTGAATACCTTGGTACAGGCGTAGGTTGGTGATTTTTCGATCATTGACAGTGTATGCAAAGGTAAACTCAAGTCCTGATTTGGTCTAGTGTTGTAGTTCGTGTTTAAGTGATTGTTTTGCAGAAACTGGCCCCTATGGTTGAATGTGTGGAAGGCGCATCACTTCTGTGCGATGTCATTTTTTTATAGTGATTGTTAATAAGTCCTCCCCATGCTAGTATATAATAGAATAGGGTAGACAAGAGCGTGGTACAGAATATACATAGATAGTCTTTGTTCAAAATTAGTCTTTTCACTAGGACCTCTGTGTGTACATTCCACTTTAGATGTTTGTCTAGTATTGACCGTAGGTTTTTAATTTTGTCGACTAGTTGAGTTTCTTTATGCTTATATTTTATTTGAAATCCCTTTCATCACAAGGGAATGTCATAAAGTATGTTTTTTTTGTAATTTATAGTCATAGTTCTTGTAAAAAAAATCATAACTGTTGTAAAATCATTTTCAATTTCTGTTTTTAAGGTGTATCAATCATTACTTGTATAGATGACTGCTGTGCCGTCAGCTACACCGATAATTTCGCCAACAGTATCTAAATTGAAAAGGTCGTTGATATATAAATTGAAGAGCAAAGGGCCAAACACTGTACTTTGGGGTACCCCATAAGTCACTACCTGTTGTTCGCTTAAAGCACTGTTTGATTTCTATTTGATAAATAACTTTCCACGAGTTTACATGTGTCACCTCGGAATCCTAAGTTTTCTAGAGTGGCCAAAAGACATTTGTGTCGTATGGTATCGAATGCCTTAGCAAGATCAACAAAAATTTGAGCAGTTGGCTTACTTATATCAATAATTTCATATATATATATATATATATATATATATATATATATATATATAGATATATATGTTTTGGGGGAAATAAACGTATACTACTACAAAGATTGGAAATCGTTCATATTTTTGTGAACTCTCCGCATGTTCGTGTGAAATACATTTAGCTCTGAATCTGGTACATTGTAAAAATGCATGTTTGCTCTTTATGATCATCTAAAATGTTAGTTTCGATCAAGTCCGATCTAAAATCTCTAATATAAGTATCCATTAATTCACTAAACAATTTCTTGTTATTTCAAAACAATTTTAGGTACATTATGTTGTTGATGGCGACTGATCAGGAAACCACTACGCCACAGCTGCTACCTGCTGAGGTATTTTCTGGTTAGTCAACTAGATTGCTGTTGAGAGAGAGAATAAGAAAATTCCTGAGTGGTGAAGTATATTACAACTAACCGTTGAGAAAATAGACTAGAGACAGCAATATTTATGAAACGTGAAAAGGTTGTTACATTTTATAACATTTTTTATTTCCAGTCATTTAAATTTTATAGAAATTCAATTTGCGATGGCAAGTAGAAAATTTAAATCAGCGCCTAGATGTGATGGACTGCAAAAATGTTGTGTGTATGATGTGTCTCTCCTATTTTTCTATAATGTGACTTTATTACACACAACGCGGGCGTGGTTTTGATTTCTCGTATTGCTTCTCAATCCGGAGAAAATTGTAACTTATAACTTTGAACATAACCTCGCCTCAGAAAAGACAACGCAAATAACCCGGTGTAGTGCAGCTAATATACTTCACGGGCAGCATAATTAGTATAGGCGAAAATACACATGCCAGTAAAATAGCATGCCAGTGGCCAGTAACTTGTATGCTAACTACTTGTCCTACGATATCCCAAAATACACATGCTAGTTTTGGATATGCCAGTCTGTGAAAACTTTCCTTTATCTTCTTTAACTCTTGGTGGTAGGTTGTTCTTAGGTTTTTTATCTTATTTTTCATAAATTTCAATGTTAAATTGTTATCAGTCATTTGCTTCAATAAAGACTTGTAAGCATTGTCTCTAGCGATTTTATTTTTATACAATGGAGATCATGTATTCCATAAACACGGATACTCCCTATACTGCATAACAAACAATAAAGTCTTTTCGTCTCCCCAACGAGCCATTTTGCCCGGAACTAAACAAATAGTTCTATAGTTCAAGAATCCGTTTTTCACATGCGAGTTTCTGGTAACGATGTCGTTCACACACCTTTGAACATGACTCGCATGTTTCCTCCCCTCCATTCCCTCGACGAAATCCTGCTACTGGCACACAAAAATCAAACGTCTTGCGATCTACTGGCGTGCTATCTTCTAGCGTGCTTTCTTGCTGGCAAAGAAAGTCACACGTGCAAGTAGCACGCACAATCCAGTAACTGGCATGCTTCTGTGCGTGTAACAAGCATGTGTATTCTCGCCTTAATTATTTTCTCACATAGCATATATCACTGATTTGCTACACATGCAGACCAATATACAATCACCACACAATCATCTTTTCAGAGATGCATACTCTACAGACATCTCGACATTCTGCAACCAACAAAGCACACTGGCACATGGTTACTGAGTCACTCCCCCATAGATGACACTAGAGTGACGCTCCCAGCGAGAAATAGCGGAATGAACTGCAGAACCGCTTCAGAAAGGAATTTGATCAACGTATCTACATTCATAGATGTTAATGGAAATAAATTCAGTTTTGTAAAATGTCGCTATGGATTTTTTTTCGTCTGTTACTTACCATGCCTGTACTTTCTACAGTTTTTGCGGTCCTTTATCAACCAGAAAAATTCTTAGCCCTAAACAAGTAACCTAGCTTTTTACCGGCAGCTGTTGTGATTAACGAGATGTGTTCATGCCAAATCAAGTCCTCGGTGATCTGGACTAGATAGAACTCGGCCATATATCGAAACCGGATGAGCACTATGGAGCTTCTTGTTAGTCAAGGTTCGGATCTGTACCAGATTGTTGTGTCCCCAAGTGGTGATAACATTTTGGTCTCTCATTAGGGAAGAAGCCGCTGCTCATCATCAAAGGTCGGCTTGTCACACTGAATGCCTGAGTGTTGTCATCGGCAAAGCTATGGATAGGATTGAGGTCGTTGATATTTAAATGAAACAAAGTTTTGACCAAGAATCCCTGGGGCAAGTTTGGAGAATTATTGTTTCTGGGAACAAAAGGTATGTTGTGTTGTCGAAGCCAGTTTTGGGTATCTCTTGAGTAATTGCATGATGCTAGGTCTGGCCAAAACATGGAATGACCATATGGACAAATTGAAGCAATTTAGAAAGGCAGTTATCAATAAAGCTCTGACTACTCAAAGCTTCACCCCTCCCTCTTCCCACACAGGGTTGTGATACACCCCTGTTAGAAATTGCGCACCAGACAAAGATTTTATCTGCAAATTTCGCTTTACGTTTGTATCTAATATTGTCAGGGCATTCCTCTACGTTGTCCGTATAAAATTCGTCGTTTCCTTCATTTCAGAATTACTCAAAATGAAATACTTTTCGCCATCTAAAATAATGATTTTTCCTTTGGCAAAGTGTACCCGCCTCAGTTGATGCCAGCATGTTGGTATACGAAGGAATTGCGCTTGAGAGTATTTGGGGCACTTAACTCTCTTTTGATATTTAAGACCATTCCTCCCCAATTCCAACGATATCGTAATCTTAGAAGATCTGTATTGACGAGCCAGTCTCCTTTTTGACATTCCAACCAGTGCAGTAAATGTAAAGTGGTCTTTTTGACAGATTGAGACATGGTACTCCCTGCGCTCGCACTCCGCTGTTATTCCATAAATGGTTCTGTGAGAAATATTTTCATTCTTGAATATTCGACAGATTTCTGCTTTGGGTACCCGCCCAACCAACTTGTAAATACTTTTTCTTATTTCTAATTTTTACGACCTCTTAAAGCGATAACTACAAAATAAGTAAATGTCAATGACAGGTATACAAACTTTTGTTTCCAGAGGCAACTTTATATTATTTTGTGTTTGTTAGAATTAAAACCAATGAATTCTGTGTCAAAACTTTTAGAACATGCGTTACGTTCTTTAGTTTTGTCTCACCGCCATGAAGATTTTGTTTCGAACGTTGAATCTTCCAAGTGTATGCATGTTACTGTCACTATGGCAACTTTCTTGTCCTTAGCGTGTGACTTATGTTTACCCATATGTTAATCTTCGATATCGAACATAGTGGTGCCAAAAGATACAACTAAAACGCCGAGAGTCTATATTAGAAGTATATATTTTCAGAAAGTAAGTGAAAACAACGGTCCTATATCTCCCAATTTATGTAAGCGTGCAAGAACCAGTAGTATCTGCGTTACCCATCGGTAAGAACTGTAACTGTCTTATTTATGTCATATGCCTATTCGCTATAATGAACTCAGTGTCGAATATTTTCTGTCTGCAATCATTTCTAACAATCTGGATGCCCGTAAAGGGTAGATAAGCACCTGTTCGTTCTCACTAATTTTATTTGTGTTGTGCTCAAAGGGGTCTGTTATCACCTGTTATCGGCCAGATGTCACCAGAACGTTCCATTTAAGGAGACGACTTTTTCATCGAGGTTTCATGACCTCATTTCTATTTTTTTGTTGGGCTGCCACATTGAAAATATCTCATGATACGCGTTTATAGGAGATAGGCTGACTGAATCTAGATGAGGCGAAAACCTCGCATCCCTGTAACGATTTCCGAACCGATTTTTCTTTCATAGTCACTTTTAATTGAGCAATTTTTGTAAATTTTTTAAAAAAAATTCTGTTCGCTCGGAAAACTTCTATGTTACATACAGTACTTTTCAGAAAGGCTCCCCGTTGCTTGTCTTTTGAGCGGGTCAACTCAGGAAGCTGACAATTGTGATGGAATTGATGTATGGTACTATATTCAAAAGTACCAAAATTGTTAAAAATTTCAAGATGGCGTTTAGGCGCTATCTTGTGTCTTTTTTAAATTCAATGGGGAGTCGCATGATACATTGTTTTAAAGCTCCTTATGAGTAGGTACTTCATAACCCTAGAATTTAAAATCATCATATTTCAAAATGGCAGGCATTTTTGTCCATCAAATCGCTTATATCTTTCCAACATGATTGTGTGTTACATCAATCTTCTCTTTTCTGGACGGTCTATCTGTGTGCAATAAAATGTAGGACAAGATGAAAAAAAAAATAGTTTTTACAATTTTTGTAAGCGGAATGTTCCATATTTTTTACATATTCGGATACACCTTTCCAAAAGAAGAAGATTGTGATTGATATAACATTTTATAAGGTTTCGACAGTCTGTTTGGTTCGCTATTTTGGAAGATAGTAATTTTATTTTCTAACGTCAGAAAGTACTCATTCCATTCAAGGAATGTTCCAAAATAGTACCCAGCCGCCATCTTCAGGTTGTCAACTGCCATTTTGACACTGGAAGCTCTGCATATTATATGAAAATGATCAGTTTTAATGCCTCGGTTAAAAATTACTGTTTTTGCAGCTGCCAGGTATCTAAATTCAAGTCGCTCAATAGTATTTTGGGCCTAGCTTACATTGAAGTATTGTTATTTAATTGTTAATATGGGCCGCGTGCGCATTTATTATAGGTTATGGAACATTTCTTTATTGACAATTAAATAACAATACTTTAAAATAAGCTAAGCATAAAAGACCCTCCGGGGTGTTATACAGGAAGGTTTGAACTCTAATTTAGACACAAATATAATAATTCTTAACCGACCTTGTTCACTTATAATTTGAAAACTGTCAACTTCGAGGAAGCCTAAATAACAATGGTTTTGACCTATTCATAAAATTTGGTGAAACAATTTTGGACCAGGTTACCGCTCAGCAACCTCTTTAGATTTTGCGGCTTTCAACAAACCTGATTATGAAAGAAGGATCAGAAAATGTCTCCCGCAAATGCGAGATATTTGCCCTATCTACTTTTGCCTGAAATAAAGACACAGTTTTCCTATGTTATCAAAAGAGCTATAAGGTCAACAGGAGGGAAAGATAAACTGTTTAGTATTGCAATGACTTGTTATCCATCATTATTTATTAATGACTGCAAATAGGAGAGATACAATTTTAGTAGTCTAAGCAAAATACCTTGCACTTTATCAAAAACTTACAACAAAAATGATTTGATTCAGGCTTACGCTTCAACAAAATTTTAACATTATATTCACTCATTTTACGTAAACAATAATTTTGTATCTGCCCTTACTTGATGTTCTTTCAAACTTTTACAGTGCAGTCTAATTGAATTCCCACTCCAGTAGATTTTTTAACGTGAACAAGCCACAACCAATTTAATTTAATAAAATGCTAGATAAAAAAAATGGAGAACGAAACTGTTCGCGGTCAATATGGCAGTTTCAGATATAGCGCAGATGCTGAGTTCAGTATGAAAACTCTGAGTCAATGTCAATGTACAGGGCGTTCCAGAATAACACGTCAGTCTCTTAGATGCATACTGGGTGTCCCAATACTCCGCAAACATAAAAGTGCCACGTATTTTTAGTCTCAAAATAAGTCAATTGGACATGATTTACCCCTATGCAAAGTGATTGGTTTGTCCATTAGAGGGCGCCAAAATTTTCTTCTTAAATACAGTTTATCAGATATTGTTAGACCCTATGGTCCGATTTGGAACACATCTGTTTTGCTAGACGTCTTAATATTTGACTTTTACAAAAAAAAATCGAAATGGTTCGCGAAGGGTGAACACTACCCACACCTCTAAATAAATTATAGCATTTTTTTCGAAACTTTGCCATTGAACTGTTTTCTAAGAGAGTTTCTTATTACATCAAGTGTTCAAATCTAGTAGGTGGGTATTTCTCAACAAATTTAGAAATTTCATTTTGCATTTCTTAAAAAAAAAAATTAAAGAAAATATATCCTTTTTTGCAGAAACATAAAGTTTCACTTTAGTGAGTTTCTTGAAAGTGAAGGTCCTCCATATTTTTGTGTATAACATATAGAAAAATGACTTTTGAAAAACTATGAAATGAGGGAATGACTGATATGATGGGGAATGATTTTTACAACAATTTGATGCTGAATTTCAATAAAAAAACATAAGTTAATCCATTGATGATATATTGAGATCTGTTTAATGCTTTCGAGTATGAGAGTATGAGTTATGTTCTCATCACAATACCAAAAAGATAAACTCAAAATGTTGATCTTAAAATTAAAAAAAAATAAAATGTGTCAGAGATGTGGCTTTTCTTAGACATATACGTAATATTAAGTTTCAGTAATTAAACTTACGACTTAAAATATCTGGGCATTCTTATTATTGACTAACCTCACTATGTTTTGGTCTCTAAGTCTTGAATCACATTTTGGTCAGACTTAATGTTGCTTTCAGAATCGTCTAACTCCCTAACGTAGTGCTCCCTTTTAATTAACTTTGGCATCTCTATTTTTTGTACTACATATTCCCAGCTAGATAACTGTTCGCCTATTATAGCTGGCCATCTCCAAAATTTTAGTCCCTGCTTCATACACCTCACCAACACACCCTCATCAAAAACAGAAGTAACTTGGATATCTTTTATAAAATCTCCAGTAATAGCAATTTGATGACTGTAAGTTCTAAATTTTCCGATTTTGTTATGTCACTTTTTCTGGTCATCACAGTAAAAGTAGAAGGGGTAGACAGTCCGCCATTGTCATCATCTATATTGACTATATCAATTTTGATAACCTTTCGAGGTTACTACTCGTCAATCTTCTCAAAGCGGTCCGGAGGACCCTGGCCTTTAGGTCATAGTCACTGTAATGTCAGTGTCTGTCGTCACCTTTCCAGATTATCTGTTGTGTGTGTTGATGCTAGTATTGCTCGGGTGTTTTTGAAAATATCCTAACTGATAATGAGTACAATCTTCAACACTATCTACGTATGATAAATTTCTGCTCTGTAAAGTATTGTTAAAGAATACAAACTAGCGTATCTTCTGTGCACCTCTGAATGTTGGAATAGTGTTGAATTGTTTCATAAGATCATCCATTACTGAAATATCTTGTGTAGTTACTTCAAACAATCAAATAGATTGACATCTGGTAGGAAGAACAAGTTTTAACGCTCAGAATAATGCCACGAGAAGTGAGTAATTCCTGGAGAAATTTCTTTTAGATGACGACAGACCATTTGCAATAGGTATTTATTCTTATATTGAGTAACATGCCCATCACTCAACATATGCAGTCTTTTAATAGGTGATTTTCTAGCTTTAACCCAGTCAAATATAGGTTTCAAATGTCCCAAACAGCCATTGTCTCATGTCTACTGTTACTCGACAATGTACAAGAAGATTGTGCCTGACTTGGTGGGTGTCTTTCTTCAACTATTCTCTGTAAATTTGTTTGTAATGTAGCTTGATTTTCTCTATAAACTTTACTATTCTTTTTCCATTGTTTTGGTTTTTGGCTAGGTAACTCTTGCACTCATAGAACTTATTGACTCAACTTGACCTTGACTCTTCTTTAAATATTTTATTCTTTCTTTTTCACGCAAAGCTATTAAAGACTCAGCATGACTTTCTATTTGTTCTCGCCTCTATCCGTCGTACTCCTTCTTTTTTTATTTCTTTTCTTCTTCACTTAACTTCTTCACTTTCCCATTCTTGATATACGGATATCTTTTAAAATTGAACACACATGCTATACAACCTGGAGTTAAACAATAACACCCAAACCACAATTTTATATAATTGTCATTCCCTCACTTTATAATATGGTGAGGGAATGGCGGATTTGCATAAACGACACCCTAACCAACAGTAGATAACCTCAAATTGATTTAGCATTTTGTGAATGGATTTTACTCCCCAAAACAAGAAAAAAATCATTAACACATTCGAACAGTATAATGACTTACCTTTTAATATCAACAGTGAGGTAATGACACAGAGAAATATAATTATTGAAATCCAATTCTTTTTTGCAACAACGCTTTTCACTATTACGAAATTCCGCCACGTTGACATTATTAGCAGCATTGCCAAGTTTTAAAAACATACCAGCTGCGTATCAAAAATATCAAATGGTGTGACCACAAATCGAATATTTATAATGGGTGAGGGAATGATTTGATTTCACTGACATAATGTATAAATAGATTTTTTATATACATATGTAGTTTTCAGCAATGAAAGCTTGACTATACAATCCATACTTATTACCAAATATTTTAGTAATATTCAATTTATGAACTGATTTGATTGTAGACACTTTTTATTATTAATTTCGGACTCGGGGACATGATGAAGGAATGACTTTTAGACTAATAAATTAATCGTATTTTTTGTGTCAATGTATTATCTAATTTTTTGCTTTTAAAATATTAGTGTAGATACTTATTGATATAATAAAACAGCGTTGTAATGTGAACTGTTGGAATGAACATGTTGAAATGACCTTTAGGAAAAAAGAGGATTCATATAATATACTAATCGTCATTTGTTCAGTTATTTAATCATTTGTCTAAAAAAATGCCTATCCTTGAAGGCTTGGACTTCTGTCACTTCGCGTAGTTTTTCACTGAATTTTGGAAAGAAGATGAAAAATTACGCTACCTTGATCAGAGTGACGCAAAATCATCCCGTATATTTTTACATCATCAGATTCGTATTTTTATTAGAATGGTTTTCTGATTATACATAATAAAATATAAGCTGTTTTATTAAAAATTCATGTTTGTTGTGCCACAGAATTGTGCAACACCATGTTTAAAATAAATATACCCCTATAAGATGTCGATCTTGCAGCGCAAATCGTTTTCGAATGTCCTTCACGTTTTTTTTCTATTAAACTATTTACATGTTCGTTGGTACACCCTGTATATGTTGTATGTGTTCACGTGATTTTTATCGTATCATTGAGTCTACAGTAGAGTCGAGCTATTTTCCGTAAAATGGTGCAGGCAGGCTTACCCACAGCGGCTAATGCACTAAACTTTAATATCCTGCATTTCTAGGCTTTGCGGCCATGGAAACATTTGATCAGAAGAATATGAACTATTACTATATGAATTTCCATTAAATTTGACCAGTGGTCGAATTCCATATGTTTTGTGCGCTGTACTTTGAAGAAGAGAAGCATAGAAAATAGCAAAAACTAATACTAGGTAGAACTCTATAATTCTCTAGCCAAATGAAACCACATATACGATGAAATAACTCTTCACTGACTTTTCGACCACCACGCCACGGTAGCTTTTTTCAAAGTACATATTAATGACAATGACACTATACTTTATATTAGTCTTTCACACAGGTGACAATTCCTTTTTTTTGTGACTATAAACTGTGTTGCAACAACCTGAACCATTATGTCCCACGCGAGTTTGCACATAGTCAACATTTCAATTCTGAGATGACATCGCGCAAAACTAGATGAAACATATGACGGAAAATAAACAAACGAATAACTAGACTCATCTGTTTCGTGCAGCAGCTTCAAAGATTAAGTTAGCATTGATGATAGCCAACCTTCGTAGCGGAGATAACACGTTTGGAGAAGACCTATACCATATCAATAATTGCAAAATAGTATGAAACATGTTTACGGTTGGTTATAGTCGCAGACACAGAAAGCAAACATATTCCATTCAGCCTGCGTTTAGGTTATGCAACTTTGGTACAGTACTTCAGAGATGGTAAGCGCTTAGTACTCCCCTAAGGGCCCTATCGTCAGTCGTTCCCACAATTGCAGGACGCCTTCATGACCTCCTTGATTTTCATAGTCTTTTCTCTCCTTCAGGAAGGCTCGGATATTTCTAGATTTGCGTCAGCACTCTCCTATTGTGTGGCTTTTTTGAATTGTATGAAATTTCAGGCTGATATAAGAGATGATATAAATCAAAAGCATGGACGATTTGATGCAAGTAGATATTCGTAACATACCCTCAAAGTACAGCGCTGACATGGCACAGTGGAAAACTTTCAAAATAAAGGAGGCCATAAGGGCGCCCTTAAATAAAATTGTTGTAACGACTGACGATACGGCCCTAAGTGATCATGGGACATCTATGTGGTTGACGACCTTGTTCGGCTTTCTGGAAGCTGACTCTGTCAATCAGATGTACAAGTGATTTCCTGTTACCGTACTCAAAGGTCGGTGCTACCACCATTGAAGAATTGTTTATAGGTGGCGGTGTGACATCTATTTTTCACACACTGCAATACTGATGTATAAGTGGCGGTTGACTCACAGACAATTTTGCAGACCGCGGGAAAAACCGATATCCCTTGTACCAGCAGCAAAATCAACAAAAGTTGGATTTGGTGTGGCACCAGGTATATCAACGGCGGCATTAGCAGTGGTACCAGCAGCACACATCATAGAACGCAACTTTTTGTAACGGTATGCAAAATTTTCCCGGGCTCAACCGCTACTACATGAGATTGTAGATACATATTCGACTATTTGCTTTCCGTCATCTATATATGTCTTTGATATTCAACACCTGCACTAAAATGCACATACGCATACTGCATAAACGTATGCATCAATTGGTGTATTTCTGTCAGCGATATCGGAATCACATTAGTTGCTTCCAATGGACGTAACATTATTAAAAAGTTCATTTGATTACCTTGGTGTTGCGGCCACCACTCTGGGGAAAAAATATGTTCCGGGATATGCATGTGAACATACCGACATGGAAATTGCAAGCGGATCTATGGCTGCATTTTCAAGGGCAGAGTGAGATGGTGGGCTCACAAATACAAGGTGGATCATAATGTCGGCATAAAATATCCTAATAAAACTTTTTCATTGACTCAAAAAGATGTATTTCATAATATATAGGATACATTGCCGTATCTTAGTCTAAAAATTACCAGACTATTTGCGCTTAAAAGCTTAAACATAGTCTCCCTGGACATATTCCTAAGTCACCCCTTCACTCACGTTATACCCATAATAAATAGATTTTATCTTTTCTTCGGCTTAGCAATACTTGCCCTGGGTTTTATGTTGTAAATATGGGGTTGTCCAAAACGGACGCAGGAAAATAAACGCATATTAAAATAAGAAAGATTGATATTCAAATCAAGTTGGGTACTTTATTTTGAAGGTTCATTTATACCATTTATGTATGAAAAATAATATCGTTCAAATGTTCACCACGACTGGATTTACAGACGTCCTCGCGATGGTCGAAATTTTTAATGACATTTTGCAACATGGTCGGTTCTATGGCATTTATCTCGGCAATGATGTTGTTTTTGAGTTCTTGGAGGGTGGCTGATTTGTTGACGTACACTTTGCTTTTCAAATATCCCCATAAAAAGAAGTCCAAGGGAGTCAAATCGCACGATCTTGGTGGCCATGGCACATTTCCTCTGCGCGAAATCACGCGATCACCGAAGAAGGACTGCAATCGATGGATATTGACGTTGGTTGTGTGGCATGTTGGAAATAAACATCGTCCATATCCATTCCTTCAAGTTGCGGCAAAAAATAGTCCTCTATCATCACGTGATATCGCTCAGAATTGACGGTAACGGCGTCCCCGGCCGCATTTTCGAAAAAGTAAGGTCCGATGATGCCTTTTGACCGCAATGCACACCACACAGTCACTTTTTGAGGATGCATCGGCTGCTCTTGATATTCACGGGGATTTTCGTTCGCCCAGATGCGGCAGTTTTGCTTGTTTACCGTCCCATTCAAAGTGAAATGCGCTTCGTCGCTGAACATGATTTTTGATGAAAAATTGGCATCAATTTGGCGGAAAAATGGTCGGCCCGACGCAGCTCTTGCGTCAATTGGATCTTGTAGGCGTGTACATTCATATCCTTGTGGAGAATGCGGAGCAAACTGGTTCTCGAAATGCCCAATTCTTGGGATCGACGCGTTGTTGATTGTTTCGGATCGTCTCTCGCACTCTCCTTCACAACAGCAATATTTTCCGGTGTGTGAACGCTCCTTGGCCGGCTAGAACCTGGCAGATTTGCCACAAAACCTGTTGCCTCGAATTTACGCACCAGACGACCGATGGTTGTTTCGTTTGGGCGGTTGTTGCGACCGAAATGTTCACGAAGCGCGCGAAACGTGTTTTTTATTTTTGCACCATTTTTGTAGTGCTCTTGAATAACTTTAATGCGGTCTTCAATCGAATACGACTCCATAGCGATCAATGGTAAACATTCAACTAACAAAATGATATGTCGGTGACAGAAAACAAAGATGGCGTCTATGTCAAATTGACGTTTACTTTCCTGCGTCCCTATTGTACAATCCAGCCTATATAATTAGGGTGATAGCGAAGTGAATAAAATTTCCAATTGAATTATTCTTTAAGTCACTGTCATTCTTGGGACCATTAGTCTACGGGGTAATGACAGTTGTATAATGTACTGAAAAGTAAGATAAATATCTATGTGTATGGTTAATGTATTATCATATAGTTATGATTGATAACAGAATTTCATAGAAAGTACAGAGTCAACCTACCTGACGCCACCCTTTTTATGCTAATGGTTGGTAGGAAAGGTCGCTAGTGAAGTTTATAGTGTTATTAGTTGACCAGAAGAAACTTTTATCAGTTTTATTAACATTAAAGTTCAAAACCAGATGTCTTAAGCTTCTTTTAAAGTCGCAGTACTCGAGTACGTAGGTTTTACCTTCGCTGTTAACTTCAATCCGAAAACGAAATGCCATTGAACAGCCATTGTCAGCTGTGATTGCAGCTCAAGAAAACAACGCGCGCGTTCTATGTGTTTGTACAACGGCTTATTGTCACATTATCATTCAGAAAGCGTTTAAAATGAGTCTGGGAGGTATAAAGAAAGAGCAGGAGGTACACGCGATCCAGCAGAGGCGATCTAGCGATGGGGCTTTAGCCTTAAATGAAGAAAAATTGAAGTGGAACAGACTGGAATAAAGCTTGGAGCTAAACGCCGTACCTTGGTGAGTGGCGTTACCAAAGGGGGAATGGACGAAGTTGTTTTGGTTTATTTAAAGTAAATATCTACAAACAAGTTGACTGACTGATGAAGTAGTATTTCTGAATCTCAATCTAAACGTTGAGTACCCCAGCAATGACGAAACTAGAACAACATCTAATCTCTTTTCAGGACAAATATTTTGCTCATTGGACATACAACGTGTCTATTGAATATCCGAACACCCCGAAAATTTGGCACACGTTTATTCAGGATAAAAGAGTCTAGTAGGTTAACTCTGCATTTCCCGTGCAACGTTGTCATCAGCGGGTTCATAAAGGACCATGTTTGTCAGTCCCCCTGGGGGAAAAGTTATTTACGAGCATGCATAACAAAAAAATGTAATAGATCAAGTCAGTCATACAATAAGTCCATAGGCCCCACCCATTTGATAGCGCTAGAAATTTCTTCGCTGCCTTGACGAAAGTTTCCACTATTTAGCAACTTTGCATATACTACAGGGTGTAATCATAATGGTAGTCATTATTGAAATGGGTAATAGAGGGGGGGGGTCAAAACAAGTCAAAAAGTTCATATGACCCATGGTCCAGAAGTCAATAGATTTTTATCTGAATGGCTTTATAGTTTACATCTTTAAGTGGTTTATATCGACCACAATTTTACTAATTCTTATAATCTAACCTTAAACGTTTTTAAATTGGGTAATTAACAAATAAATGGCATTGAGTTTTTCTAAGTTAAGCCAAAATTTGTAGTCAGTAAGTAAGTCAGTTTCATTAAATTAAATATTTAAAACACACATGACAACAGAGCGTCGGCCTTTCATCACTCTTATCGAACCGGCAATCGATCGCAAACGGTAACAGTGGTTAGTTATCGGGCATCGGGCCTGTTGTTTTGTTTTGTGTATCAAAGACTTCGAGATGTTCAGCCCACTAATATTCGCACTGAAAGACAGGTTATCATGGAGATATCAGCACTCGGGAATTAGGCCGCCGCGTAGGACTATCGCATACCATAGTCCATAGAATCCTACGGGAAAATTTGCTTTATCCCTACCATGTACAACGAGTTACCCCGAAAGTTGTCAGGAGAAGGATACCTTAGCTTTCTAGCCAGTAACCTACCAAAACTTTTGTAACAGACCTTAGACAACATGCCATTACAACGGAGACAGAATTTGTGGTTTCTTCATGACGGGCACCACCACACATTTTTAGAAGCGTCATTCAGTATTTGAATGAACATTATCCAAATCGCTGGATCGGTGGTAATGCTCCTATTCCTCTAAAATAGCCAGCAAGATCGCCTGACTTCAATCCGATGGATTTCTGGTATTGGGGAGAACTTAAAGGGATGGTTTATGGGGCCTGGTTCAATAAAAACTGAAACACAACTTCGCGAAAAAAATTTAATGCGGCTGAAATAATAAATGGACAACTTCGAGGACCTAGAGTAAGAAAAAACTGGGTTCGTCTTAATGAAGCTTGTGTGGAAAGTGGAGGACGACATTTTGAACACCTTCTTTGAATACCAAAAAAGTGCAGTGTGGGTTTTAAAAGGAAAAACAATGTGTGTATCAAAATTGTGTTCCCTATTTATAAGTGGATTTTTTAATACGTTCAATAAACTTTCACACACCAGGTGAAGCGCTGAGACAGTTAGTGGTAAGTCCGTTTTTTTAATTGTTTGCATTTTACGAGTACATTATCAAATAATTAAATAATACCTAAGAGCTAAAAATAACAAACTCCATCTTTATTTACACTGCCTTCCGTCATAATTTGCGTCTGGCATTGCGGCGTTGTCAGATTTTATTTTACTTTAAAGTCGCTTTTCTCTAAAAAACTGCCGTTTGACCCCCTCTATCACCCATTTAAATAATTGCTATCATAACTTGAGAGCGCCAGCGATGAGCAGTCTGGGCCAGACATGGTTTGGTGCATGATGGTTTCCGTCCGATCGCGTCCTATACTTGACGCGTCTGTAAACATTTCTCTAAGATTCAATGGCAAATCTATCACATATATCATGTGTGAAATCTCTACTAATGTGCGTCAATTTACCGGGACATACCTTTCCCCACTCACCACACCCCGCAAACCTCCAATTCATAACCCATACAAAAGTTGTCTGAAAATGATCAGGACACTAAAATGTCAAAAAACAAGCCTTTTTGGTTCTTACCTCCCAACTCCGCCGATACTGAACCAGTTTCCAAAAACTACATAGCTTTTTCGTTTTTGGCATAGCAGTAACCTTCTATAAAAATATCATCAAAACCCGAGCGGTATTTTCCAAGTTACGTAGTCGTGCCATAAGTTCTGTCCCATGATAATCTCATGATAAAAATGAAACAAGATAAGATATATTTATATGAAAGATATTATTTATTCGACAACATTTTTAGAATTCATAATCAAACAGTTTTATTCAAAATGTCCCCCCTTGGCCTTCACACACTGCTTCAATCTCGCGGGCCACTCATCTATCACTGCACGCACAGCTTCCAAAGGAATAGCTGCCGCTGATCGGATCAAATCCGCTTTCAGGGACTCGATATTACGGTGGGCTTTGGAGCAGGCCAACTGCTCTAGCAGGTCCCACAACTTGTAGTCTAAAGGATTGAGGTCCGGACTCCCTGAGGGCCAATCTTCCGCAGCAATGAACTCTGGCACATTGCTTTCCAGCCAGCGCTGCGTACTCTTAGCCTTGTGAGCGGGGGCGGAATCCTGCTGGTAGACCCAGTGTTGGTTGGCAAACAATGTACCACTTAAAGGCTTGACGATAGGATCCAGTATGTCGCTCTGATAGTTTGCCGCTTTTGTTTTCACGCCCTGTTTACAGAAATGGAGCTGAGTGACCCCTTCGTAGGACACCCCCCACCAAACCATGACTGACGCAGGGTGGTGGCCTCTCTCAACTCTCGGAATGATCTCCGAAGCTTCCTGTGAACTCCTTGCATACACTTTGTCATTTTGTCGGTTGAATTTTTCTTCTATGGTGAAGATTTTCTCATCCGTGAACAAAATCTTTCGGAATCCCCCAGCTGCGTACCTCTCCAAGAGCTTCTTGGATCTTGTCGCCCTGATGTGTCGCAAGGTGGCCGTAAGTCGCTGGCCCGTACGTCTCCGGTAAGCCCCTAGCCCTAGGTCTTGTTTAATGATGCGCGACATCGTCCGGACAGGAATCTTCATTTCCCTGGATAGGATCTTCTGCTTCCGGAGTGGATTCCTTTGAATCCTGGCTTTTACGGCTTTGATGGCTGCTGGAGTCCTTACTTGACGAGGTTCTTCCGCTTCTTGGCCTGTCATCAACAGAGGACGTCTCATTGTACCGCTGAATGGTCCTAGACACAAATTTACGCGATATTTGAAGGCCGCGTAAGAGTTCAAAAATCTGACTAGCACTGTGATTACACTTATGTAAAGCTATCACTGCAATACGGTTCTCTGCCTTGCCCCACTCCATCGTTATGCTTCGAGAGATCAATACAAACTGAGGTATATGTAATTACCCGAAAAGCGCTTAATCAACTGACACCACAATGTAAACAATCGGACAAGTATTAACAGGTCTACACTTGTTTGAAAACGAGGGACAGAACTTATGGCATGACTACGTATAGACGGACGATTCTTGACTTTAGCGGATAGGCGGAAAAGACCGACAGACATACCCACGGAAATACCGACAGACATACCGACAAACATACCTACTGACAGGCACATGTCATGGAACATCAAAAAAACAAAATATCTCATTTCAGAAATATTTCGCAGCTTCCTCGCCAGTGGTGAGGGAAGTGACAAAATTCTAACAAAAAGGATCAGGGCGTATAAGCGAGGTTTTCTGCTCTGAAGATTAAAACAAATTTCAAGTTGATGATATCTATGAAACGTTGTCATTTAAATATATTATCGAATACTTCATTTAAGGATTTTAAAGTAGTATGAGCGCCTGGTAGCAACACGTTCTACTTCAAATTTATTTTAAAGCACACTAAAACATAAAACATATAAAAATAAAACTCTTACTCCGCTGTACTCATCAGAAACAAAAGTTGTAATGCCTCTATAATTGTGTGTGTGTGTGTGTGGAGCAAATGCCTTTTGCATACATACCTTAAGAATCTTTTATTGTGCACGCCAATGGCTGAAAGACCCATAAACAAAATGATACAACTGCGCTAAATTGAAAATTATCAGACAATCCTGATAATTTATAAAAATGTTTGAGGATTAGTCAAAAATTAGGCAAACATCTTTTTACTCCAGGCCCCAACTGGCGAGGAAATACGTTCTTTGATGCTATATGACCATGTCATTCATTTCCGTCGGGCTGACGGTCTGTCTCTCAACTAATTTGCTCTTGTTTAATTTGGAAGGTACCACTCGGAGTTTGATTAAAAGTTTCATACAAGATCAGTACATTTTTTGAAATCCATGGTGGAGTTAAAGATTAGGGGTGGATGTCCTACCTAAGTGATGGCCGCTTATGTTGCCACCTATTACATACAATACAAAGCTAATCTCCCATAAGAAATTACAACAAATACTTTAATTCTGCATACTCGTAAAGTTACCAAGTTTGTCGCTGAAAAATCTCATTGGTTTGCAAACATGCAGTCCGCCTGGTGACCACCACCGCGATCACTGTCGCCACCGCGGCCGCCACCGCTCTGCCTTGTGCCCCACATAATCGTTCAATTATTCGTATTGAAGGAACATGCAGCATACTCGCGTGACATTTTGGGCGGTGTATTCTTGGCTGCTCTTTGACAACCATATTTTAGATTAATTGAGTTAGTTTTTGATATGTGTTCCTCAGTATTGTACAATTTAGATTATTGATCATTTTAGTTTTGACTGGACTAGTTAAGGTCAACTTATATATGTTTATTTGGAGTTACTTTGTACTTTTTTAACAGCGTTAAATTTAAGTGAGGGGTAGTGTGAAGGTTTAAATCCAAATGAAAAATATGAGACGACTGCGCTGCGTTTTAAACGACTTATTAGGAGGAGGAGGTTGCTTTTGTTTTTGGAAAAATGAGAATGACTTGTATTGAAGTTTGGAGAGAATAAAAAGTAATTTCGTCGAATTCCTGCGTATGTGTTATCCCCAGGACCACGGAGAGCCTAGAGTCCCAGAGATTATGCCCAGAAATAAACCAGGCATTATTGTTGACAGTTTTTTACCTCCTGATGTATGAATCACATGATAACATTGCAAGTATTTCATTCAGTGGTTTTGTGCTAGCCTGATCTGCTCTGTCGACCATTTCACCATGAACTAAATTTTGAAATTTGTATGATAGCCCGTGATTTCACGTGACCTCAATATAGCTACCTTTAAGGAAATAAGATGTGAATAAAGTCTTATAAGAACAGCTTTTCAATGACTTTACGCCCATTTTGTCCCTGGTATGCACTAACTCAGCGAGAACTGTTTCTTAATTAAAAATTAACAAGCTCTGCTTGTGCCACTAGCAGCTGCAATTTCTAAAAGAGCAAACTTTTTAAAGTGCTCCGAGAAACAACTTAATCTAGTAAATTGGTATGGATATCTGGGCGAAAAGCTAATCTTATCTTGTAGCAGAAGGCGATGTTTTTCCAAGGAGTTTTATAAAGTTGGCGGTTTACTGCAAGCTGTAGAAGATAGAATACCACTAGTACATCCAGAAACACATCCCGGCAACTGCTGGGAAAAAACTATTTGTTTAGGGCTACTGTTCTTTCACGAGGGTCCGTTGAGATAAAATAACAGCTGATTACACTGGTCAACAAAATTAAAATAATTTGTTGTGACATGGACAAACAATGTGGTTATTATGTAGACGTACCCAAAAAGCCGAAAATAGCATTCGATGTTTTCTATCACCCACGGTTTTCTTGCAATAAGGCATTTTATTTGCTGCTTATAGCTACTCGTAAAATATAAGGATTTGTGTGTAAGTGTACTAATAAACACTCGAATAAACATTAACCTTAGAATGTTGTTATCGATGTTTTACCGCGATATATTGCTCCTGAACTATCTCTTAACAATGTCCAGCAATAATCAGCAAGCAAATTGAAACTCCATTTGCCTTGATACGGTTTTTCCATAGCAGAAATGTCTTGGTGGAACCGTTCACCATGTACATCACTTACCGCACCTAAATTTTCCGGAAGGAAATCGAGATGAGAACCCAAAAAGTGAGTTTTTAGAGACATGTTACATCCCATTCCTTTATAAGCATTAATTAGTTCACTCACAATATCTTTATAATTGTCCACCTTCACATTGCCTAAACAATTTGCAGTAACTGATTTAAAAGCATTCCAAGCTCGTAATTCAGTTTCATTTAGATTTAGAGCGCTGTCAAATACAACATCCTCCATGATTTTCCGTATTTGTGGACCCACACATATGCCCTCTTTAATTTTTGCCCTACTAAGTCTCAGAAATGTTTGTTTTAAATGCAGAAACCCTCTTCCATTACGATCCATAGCTTTCACAAAATGTTTCATCAGTCCCAACTTAACATGCAAAGGTGGAATCAACACGTTTTTGGGATCCACTAGTGCTTCATGAGCAATGTTATTGAGGCCCGGAGTTAATACCTGACGTAGTGGCTACTCCTTCTGTTCATAATGACGATCTCGCGCACGAGTGTCCAATTCACAAAGAAAACAACAATATTTTGTATATCCCAGTTGCATTCCAAGAAGAAGGGCTATAACCTTCAAATCTGCACATATGGCCCATCCATATTCATTATTACGGATATGCTCAGAACAGAACTCGCATATTTTCATATCATTCCTTCATATGAACTGTGTGCGCTATAGGTACAGATGGATATTTATTACCGTTGAGTACTAATACTGCTTTTAAACTAAGCTTAAAAGAATTAATGACCAGGCGCCTATCATTTCGATCATGTTTCTGTCCTAACGCGTCAAACAAATTGTTGAAATCGGAGCAATATATCAACTCTCTTTCTTGACGGAAACAGTGTGTGAGGTCTTGTTGCCGTTTTCGGTAAAAAGTAATGTTATCATCGCCGTGGAGAAGATTCCATCCTTTTAATCTTGGCGCTAAAAGTTCTGACAGATTTAGTTCTAGAACCAAGTCATTAAGTTCACCGTGTGTGATCAAATACCGCTCTGTTGAACATCCTGGCAGGTCAAACGAAGGATCGGACATTTTTACGCTTTCTGTACCATCTCTTCCAGAATCGGTGGATTCGACTTTTTCATCCAAATACCAAGATTCTGGTGGAACTGGGACAGAAAGTTCATCACTATGCTTAACGGGCCGCAAAGCTGATGGTAAATTAAAATACTTAACAGTATGTGTCAATTTAGGTCCAATACCTTTAATATTTGTTAATATTGGTACCGCAAAGGGCATTTTACGATTGTCGCCTCTTAACCAACCTGTTTACAACGTTACACAAGACTTTCAACATATATGAGGGGCCCATAGTTTATCTTGGTCGCCAACTTTAATTCAAAAATAAAGTTCGTATGCTTTCAACACAAAGGGAGTTTTTTGGGATTTAAAAGTTAGCTCTCCGCACACATAACAAAAACTGTCCGCACTATTTACACAATTTCTAGTGATTGTCCATAAAGCTAGGTTCGATCACAATAAACTAGAAACAACACACCGTTTTAACAAAAATTAACAGTACTCAGAACATCTCAGTACCCTTCAACACAGAAAACGTAACTGACTCGGCTTCTATTAGTCTACTAATAAACGCAATATGCTCCCTAAACATATAGCTCGCATATAATAAACAGGAATAGGCAGGTCTTAACATTATATATGTGCGTCATCGCATAAACACCGAGAAATGCAGCAATATGAGATGTTTGGGGTACTGTCTTGATGGTGATCAGGGGAGAGCTGTTCGATTGATTGATGACTCTCCCCTAACCGACTGTCTGGGAACCTATTCGCACCGACGACAGGCCATCGGCGATCTGGCTCTCCTCTATCGCTATCTCAACGGACTTTGCTCCTCAGAGCTCTCTCCATGATGAAGCCGCGCGTTGAGCTCTCTAGCGATAGATAGATCCCTGTAAAACAAGATAAAGCTCAGATAATGAGATAATAAGTCCAACTTGATGACCTAGTGAGGCAGGCGGGAAGCGGCTAATGACCATAGTTGTCGATGCTGCTGTGAGCAAAAAATAACAATAACTGCCCAGGTAAACGTTCGACTGTCCTATATTGACAGTGATAGATAAAAAACTCTGCCACTGTGTCGATAAAGACGATTTTTGGTTATTTGCCTGGAACACTAAATCTTAATGGAAGCCCACCCACTTGTTGATGTTTAGAAGAATACGAATTTAATGCAGTGTCAGCTATTGTCAAATTGCAGCTTAATCTTGATCAACTTGTAGTGTGCGGATCAAAACAAATCGCAGGCTTGCTCCTTCTACCCAGCCCGACTTCGTTGATTCCAACATTTTACGATTGTGTTAAGATGCTACATTAATACAGGATACTATTAATTCATTATATTCTAGCTCATATCTTAGTTTGGTAACTGCTGAAATTATGGCCGATATGCAAACTAAGACGATAAATTTGAATTAGGAAGGGGTGCTATTGCAGTTTGTAGTATAAAGCGAGGGATAAGAGCAAAAAAACAATAGCAAGCGTACAAGGTGGCTCACTTCCCGAACACATTTATTTTTAGGATTCTTAGGCAATTCCAGAAGACGCTAATTTCTCTGATACGTATAATACACATACAAATGAGTAGATTGACTCCATACTTCCCAAGCCTTCGAAACAACCTTTCGTACATTTTCCATACAGTGCAATGGCATCAAATAGTCGTAGCTTTTGTGAGAACCACTAGTGCACTATTTGGTCTTTGGACACACCGACAGACAGACAGACAGACAGACAGACAGATCGACGGAAGTACGTGTCGTGGTTTTTTTTATGTTCATGTCGTGTAACATCCGAAAAACGTAACATCTCGTTTTTTAGACTTTTCGTGATTACAATACTTCCACGGCAATAGGTGTAGAAAGTAAAAGTATTACCACTATTCCCAATAAAACATACTACGCAGCTCGCATATAGCTTTTCTCTCCTGGATTCAACGAAATTTTGACAGCATACTGAAGAATTCCAATTATGGCGTTCTTGGAAAGCAATCACCCCATTGAGAAGTGCATTTGTAAATAACTTGGTAATGTAATACCGGACACAGTAAATGGAATCTAGATTGACGATAAAATTTTACTCTGCAATACTTTGAAACTTTACTTTTAGAACGCCTAAATTATTGCAGGGTCATGTAATGACATTTGATTACAGCAGACCAATTTTTAATCGTGCCGTAATCGTAATCCACAGGATAACAAAACAAGAGCAATTTCTATAGAAGTCTCAAGGTCAAGATTGAAAGAAGCCATCTTATGAATTACAAACAACTAAAGATTACAGGGGTCGCCATTAGTCAAGACACCACAAAACTACAAAAGGCAGACACTACAAAAATCCTATAAAGTCTTGTACGAAACCTCCAAGTTATCCAGGAGTGCAGGATTAGGAACCAAAATACAGCGAAGCAGTTGGCTTAAGGGGTTAATATTGAATCAGTAATACAAAAGCAATTGGCTGCTACATAGCAAGAAGCCAGAGCCAGGGGTGGAGTAAAGAGGAAACAATGTCCGATTGATGAACAGAGGACATCACAGTCAATTCACAATAAAAGTGGCAGCAAGTAAATCTAAATTTTTTAGTACCATTGCATTTTAAATCTTGATTTTTTTTTCCAAAATATCTGAGTATGAATACGTTCAGCTGTTCCAAATGAAAACCGTTGTCACTCCAGCTGAAACGCTAGCATCATTTTCGAATAAGATTAAGTGCCCAAAAGAAGATCTGAATAATATATAACGTGTAAACATTGATAGCTTGAACAAAAATTTTGACCAATTAAAAATATTTCTAGTATTGGTTGGTGTTGACTTCGATATAAGCGAATTAACAGATAGCAGATATAAGATATATATATGAGCGGTAGTCATTGCCAAAGCCAACGACCAGTTGGGTACAAAATACAATTAATTGTTAATTGGGAAATTGGCAAAACTCTTAGGCTCAAGTTGACTCTTTTGACGATAAAATCAAGCTTTCGGCATTCTCTATGGGGCCTTCATCAGGATTCTGAAAACACAATTGTGATGCTAGCAAATAAAACAGGACAGATTTAAATTGTCAGACAACTTACTCGTCGGTGAGGTTGCAGCCACAAGGTGTTTCAGAACGAACGTAGATAAGATCGAAAATTATAATCAGTATTTTTGTTTTTCTACTGATTATAATTTTCGATCTTATCTGCCTAAGGAAGGCCTACTGATACTTCTCTAGCGCTCAGTAGTGACTTGGTTTTGGATCTGAGAAATATTGTTCTGTTTAGGAAGAGCTTCATGATAGTCCGACAAATATTACTTGGAGCAAGAATATCTTCTAACTTGTCTTTTAGCATGAGCAGGTCGACGCAGTCATATGCTCCTTTGATGCCTAAAAATGCCGCTCCCAGGTATTCATTCCTTGAGAAGCAGTTTTGTCCTTTTTTTGAAACCAAATTGTGACTTCGGGAATAAATTTCTTGCGTAGAGAAACCATTCTAGTCTGTGCTTTATGATTCTTTCAAAGGTCTTAAGGTGTAACACTTCCTTTCCGCAAAAAGTCCAGAAAAGATGGAATGCAATGAAGATTCCAACTTTTCTGCACAATCACAGAAAGGGGGTTACAATTAGCTTCCGGTAGCTCAGTCGGTGGCATGAAGACATCTACAGGCGTGTAGCTGTGTGTCGACCATGGCATGGCTAGAGGATAGAAGAACAAACAGAACACAAAAATTTAACAGATTTTATTTAACAAAAAAAAAAAGGCATTTTCATTACATTACAATTTTACAAAAATAACAAAATAAGTTTTACATCTTTGGCGCTGCCATAACGCTATCGACTTATCTTTCGCTGGTCCATTTTTACTCGACTGAAGCCAGGATGGCCAGGGGCTTGAAGGGGAGGTCCCAGTTATGAGGGGTGACCTCCATATAGTGGCTTCACAACCAGTTGTAGGCGAAGTTAAAGGCGATGGCGCTGCCAAGGTACATGCATGGGTGAAAATATTGGCCAAGGCTAGGCAAAGTGAAAGGGAAAGAGAAAGGGGGTGGACCCAATCTGAAAAAGAACCGTGTGCATTAGCAACGTGCCCTAATGGCCAAGGCATTTTCAATCTCAGTCTGCCTCAAAAAAAGAACCAACGATTTTCTAGGTTAGAATTACATTATATAGTTTGATAAAATCAAACCGAAAATTGGAAATGCCTTTCATAAAATAAAATCATGAAATAGCAAAAAAAAGCGTAGAACAAGATGGTGGTCATCAAAAATTTCTCCACATGCTTCTGATATAAAAACATAATCATCAAATATTCATAATCAACGTACTTATAATTTCACTGAACTATGAATATATATACGCGCACAGAGGTAAAATCGATGTGGATCGATTTCCACCTCGATTTGATTAAAGTTATGGCGAATGATCGAAGTAGTCGAAAATGACGTTCGATGGATATTTTAAAATCGTACAAGAAATAAATCACTTACATATCGATTATCTATAAACTACAGGCAGATCCAGCAATAAAACTGTATAGTATTATAAAACTCACCATTTTTGTCCTATACGGACACACATTCTAGAAAATTCTAGCACATGGTGCTATATAACCTTGTGCTACTGAGAAGAAATTTCTAGCCGTTGTTCGATCGGCGGCTCAAGCGAAAAGGAAGCGCGAGGAAGATCGCAGATCAGGAACTCCGCATCAAGCGCTCCAAGCGGAAAATTTTCCAAGCAAAAAAGCTAGAGATGGGATTAATGAAATGATAATCGAGAAGTGATTTAATAAATACGATCGGACGGTGAAACCGTTACAAAGGATGCACGATAATAAGGATGTTGGTCTGTATGATTCAGATAAATTTGTATCTTTGCCCAGTTTTAGCACGGCCACAACAATTATTTTTCGCCAGTCTTCAATGTCTCCGTTTTCTAACCATACCTCATTGTAAAGTTCTAGTAATAGCTGCTCTGCATTCAAAGGTAAGTGTAACATTGGGTGAGGTGAATAAAATCAAGTAAGCATTTACTTACGAGAAAAGTGTTGCTTTGAGAGTTGAAGCAAATGCTTGGCAATGAGTGAATAATATTGTAAGGCATGACTCAGAAAGGTCTTGTTAATATTGAGGTAATACTTGCGGCGCGTGCAAGTCTTAGCTTGTTTATCCTTATTCACATATTTAAATCGTCTTATTTACGGGTATTTGCTTTGTAAACCGTAAGCGTCGTATAACTCTCTTTAGGTTTCTGTATATTTTTGTTTAACTAAGTTATTTTTAACTCGGACACAAGAAAGCTCAAAATTACTAACAATTAGGATGTCTTCTAGTGACGAAGAGAGTAAACAACCGAAACCAAGCACAGTTAGTCAGAATCTTGCAGCTAGAAAACAATAAAATAGTACTAAATAAGTCAATAGTACCAAAAATGGTTTCAGCAAAAGAAACCGCCTGGATGATAACTAGAGAGGAAATCATAAAATATACAGGGAAAAACGTAGCTATAGATCAGTTGAAAAAACTTCTTAACAATATGAAAAGCACTGTTAAGAAAAAAAACTGACTTGTCATCAACAGTAAATAAACTAATCAAGCTACTTCAACGGGAAAAAGATTTTCGAGAAATTTTAAATGCTGAAGAAAATCCTGTATACAGTAAAATACCAGGAGCAATAACAGTTGGGCTATATTCCAGTAATAAATGTGTTTTACTTCCCACACAGTTAAATGTAAGCGAAGCAACAACAGGAACAAGAAAGGGTAATCAGCAGAGACATATTTTACGCAAAGAAGATGCTGCAGATATTTCTTCCGTGTCCAGTGGCCACAATTCTAAAAAGCAAAGGTTGTTAGCAGCAGAAACAGAAGAAACTGTAGGTTTATCAACTCCTGAACTTCAACGCTTAGTACTACCCAACTAACAATTATCACTCCTATTAGAGTTGCAAGAATGATTATGCAGTATTCCTTACACAGCATTGTATACTGTAAGAACATTGGCAAATTCCTCTTAGAACAGCTATGCAAGCGGAATGGGCACACCTAATAAGACACTTCAGTCATTTAAGAGGTTGTATAAGGGTTGCAGGTAACAGTTATATAACAAACGTGTAAGCCTCTTGCAGCCGCTATAGGACATTTTCGTCAGTGCAATATTCAGTTTTTATCAACTATACAACTACTCTGTTACGTGATTCTACTTTATTGCAACCAAACTATTTCTTATGTATTGCATAGACCAAGTGAAGAATATACGTATATATAAGTATAACTAACACATTACAGTCATCTTGTTTACTTACATATCGGCCATTGTCAATTTCATACACAGGTATATGATAAACTTCTACACTGTGATATAGGGCTATTGAATTACTTGCGCAGCAAATTTTATTGTGATTATCGTGCAAAATAGTTAAGCAATTTCTACGGGCTTCGTATTTGATGCATATTTTGATAATGATCAAAAGTATGTCTAGATTTTTAAGATGAGAAACTGAACTTATCTGCGTCAAATCTTCCACAAATCCTATATTTAGACACAATTATACTAATTTTTATCACTTTATATCTGTAATTTCGAACTAAAACATAATTATTTAATATTACCTAAATGGAGGAATAAATGTTTGCCCAATATGGCGGGTGGTTGTGTATAATCATGGCATCGTCCATGTTGTCTTCAGTTTATTAGAATATGTTGGTGTTGCCTGCAGGTGTTATACAGTAATTTGACAAATGTCTGAAATGAAATGTCGACAGAATCGAATGATTTACCCAGAATTTGTACCAGATCTATATCTTCTGTTTGAACAGTAGGTAAAACGTTTTGAACCAATATGCATGCGTTGTTTGTCTTAAAACATTGATTATGGCATTTTACAAAAATATGACAGCAGAAAGTTAGGTTATGGTGAAGTTGTTTATCAACATATTTAGCAAATGTAACAGTTGTATAAGTGCTTCCGTTGGGAGCAATTTGTTGGCTAATGTAGTAAATTGCACAGCAAAGCAACAAGGCTCGGGTTTGTTTTATAAACGTTAGCATGGGTGCCACAACACAACCATTTTGACTAACTTGCAAATATACCGTACAAAATAGTTGTATAAACGTTTATGCAACACTTAAAAATTTGCCCTATAAGGTGCTATAAGAATATTTTAAACACCTGATTTTAGAGCAAATATGTTGCAGAAAGCAAATTTGCATTCCACACAACATTAAGCCAGCAATTTGGTATTCAGGCAACAACAATAGAGAGCTTTTATGGCTGAACTGTTCTTTTACCAAAAGCTTATAGCACTACTTTGCTAGTTGGGTACTAGAGCAGCTGAAACTAACTAGACTACAAATTGAAAAAGAGGAACTCCAACTGAAAAACCTACGTCAACAAGAAAACGAAGCTATTAATATCCAAAGGAATGACGATCCTTTAGTTAATTCGGAATTTAGGTTGCAAGATTGTCTTTTGTTAAAGTAAGTTTTCTAACACATTTATGAATAACTAGAATTTATCTATAATTTCTCATGTATAATATGTATCAGAACTTTTGGTACGAGTAGATATAGTATCGTGTTAATTAGAATAACTGTATTTAAGAGCTACATAATTTTTATTTGATACCTGTTACCTATGGTAAATATGTTGTAAACATATTTTGTTATTTAAATTGAATTAAACTGATTTATTATTTGGACTATTTCTAAGCGCTTTTCTTTACCTAGGCGTCTAATGATCGTCGTTATTATTTTATATTCCATAGTCCCACACATCCTGCAAATACTTAGCAATATTATGAAGTACAGCACAACATATGATTATTTTCGGTACGTTCCTTATTGCGAGTCTAATCCTATTTGCTAGAATTGGAATGCTTGTTGGCCAAATACACGTTGTATTACAACTCTTTCTTTTGAATGTAATCTGTTGTACCGCCGTTCTAATTCAGTTTGTGGTTGTCTAAATGGTGTTAAATGTCATGGAGTTATACCATATCCGCTGTCCCCTAGCAAGCAAGCATTCCATTGGAATCTTGCAAGTTTGTCTCCAAATCACACTATCGTGCACACTTCCAGGCCATTGCACGTCTATACTTGTAATCCTTTCCATTGCATCATATGTCATCTGAACATTTAATGAAGCAACATTGTTCCTATTTATGTACTCATCACCTTCAGGTTTTTTAATTTGTATATGGGTACAATCAAGTGCGCCAATTACGGTGGGAATCCTGTATTTTGCCATCCAACTTTGATTCGTTGAAATCTCGTTCGGTTGTTCGAAACACTATCCATTGATCTGCCTTCTCCATATTTTTTTGTGCAACATAATCTACAGTCTTACAAACTGTTGTTCATTCAATACCAAAATCGTTTGCAACACCACTTTAAAAACGAGGGTCACTAATATATCGGAGAAATATTTCAATATATTTTCTTGAGGATAGAGCACCACCTCGAGTATCGTTGACTTCAAGTAAGAAATAGATTTAATGAAATCGATATTTTGATTTTCAAACCGTAAAAGACGTTTTGCACTATTTGGACATATCTGTTCGATCACGATATTGTTTAACTTTACGTATATTCATAAATGCTGCCATAATTTAGACACTTCAAATTATCAATTGCGGCAAGGTAACCTCAAACCAACCTTGCGAAAATGAAAGTATTTACTTAATACGTAGTCTTCTATTGCTGTTATTCACTCCAATCGTAAGTGAACACTCAAAATAGTTACTTTAGGAGTAATAACTCGTGATCGCAAGTGTTAGCTTGACAAGTACAAGTAAAAGTTTTATTAATCACTTACTACCAAGAATTTACTTTAAAATTATGAAGTTAAAGCATTTACTCCCTTTTATTCACCTCACCCATTGAGTATGTTATGTTGTCCCAGCCAGGAGACGAATTGTTTGAGTTTTTTTAGCGCATATTCAAGTTCAGTGACAGTAATGGGATGACTGAAAATATTGTTAGTCAGGGGTTCAGGATTTTGACTACGGTGAATCTCTGAAAAGACTGGTGTGGTCGAAGGTGGAGCGATTTTGTCTAGGAAATTTGCTTCCCAATCTAAGTTATTGCATTTCCTATGAGTGACTTGCATTCTCTGCATTTTCTTAGCCTGAGACCAAAGCTCGGTGCTTGGGGTGTTTTTATTTAAATTGCAACATAACTTTTTCCAATGCGTTTTTGCTTTGCTTTTTAATAGTCTTTTTGTGTGTGCTATTGCTCTCTTACAAGCAATGTAGTTGGCTTCGCTGGATATCTGCTTGTACTGTGCAAGAGCATTTTTTTGTTTATTAATTTCTCCATCGCATTCTCGATCCCACCAAGGAGCAGGTGTCTTATTTTGTCTTGTGAAGGGCTTATATCGAGGGATTGAGCTACAGGCGGACTCATTAAACTGATACTTGTCATTTATATCCTGGAAATGCGGATGAGCGTTTGAGAAATAATTGTCTGCAATTGAATGAAAATGATCCCGATTAGCTTTGTGGGTATTCCATGTGTCTTTTGGACTTATTTCATAAGCGGAATGTGATGTAGGCGATTTCATCTCTAGGAGGATAGGGTAATGCTCTGATCCTAGGGTATCAACATGGGTTTTCCATTGAATAATGTTAGCTAGATCCGGGGAAGAAAACGTTAAATCTACAACTGAATTTGGACCATTGTTATGCAATCTAGTAGATGACCCATCATTCATCAATACTAAGTCTATTGAGTTTAGTGCTTCCACAAGTGAGAACCCATTACGGTCCTGCTTGTAGGAGCCCCACAAACTATGGTGGGCATTGAAATCGCCCCTTACAATTGCATACTGACCGAAAGGACATAGCAAATCAATATATTCATTCGTGCGGATATGTGCACTAGGAGGGACATACATACATAGAAGAGACAGGCGAAGCGAATCTTCGACTTGCACCTCTTCACCGCATACTTGCACGTCATTAGGGCGAGGTCTACATGTTAATATTTAATATGTATTACCGAGTTTTCTTTTAGCCTCCAGGAACGTCAGATTTTGTTCGGTCATGATTTTTTTAAATTTTTCCTGTTCCATATAAGATGGACAATTTTTGGATGTTGACTTGTGATCGTTGTTCTTACAATAAACACAACAGCTATCCTGGGGATCCGTGCAATTGTGCTCCGGATCCTCTATTTTGCTGCAATTAGTGCATAGGACCGATCAACTTCTGCATTGTTTTGCAACATGCCCATATATCAAAGACTTGTAACATTAGACCACTCTGTATATAAACGGTTCTAATTCGCAAATGACACTGTTTAAAGAAATGTAGGAGGGTGAAATGTTGCCTTCAAAGGTCACTATAATAGATTGCATGCATCAATTTCTACCTTACGTTTTAATCTTTTTACCTCAATGATAGTTACAGGAGACAAAAAGTTTTCAAATAAATATTTTTCGTCAAAACTAGTATCAACATTCTTTATCACTGCTTTCCTAAATAGTAAATTAGTGGGGATACATGCTCTTAAATTTTCGTTTTTTAGTGACTGGTTAGTAACTAGACGATTCGCGTCCTTCAAACTCTTTAGCTGAACCTTGATTCTATTTTACCTACGTTTTCGATGTTGACAATGTTTGGAATGTTGAGTTTTTCATGAAGTATGTGGCTTATGGCCATTGGGTGTAGCGTACCAATATTTTAATTATTTATTTTCTCAACAAATATATAAATCGAATCTGAATATTGCTTAGGTTTTTGCAAATTAAAGACAGTGCACTTATCTGGCGTAGGGTTGGTTGCGATGCTTGACGGTTGTCTACTCCATTGTTGCTGCATCCTCCTATGGGGGAGATGTCCATATCAGTTGATCCCCCATCAGGGGGATGGTTATTCGTCGGCATTACACACCAAACTGTATAATGGTTATTATCTGCGGCTGAGAAAAAAAGGAAGGAATTTTTCCTATGTATTTATATGTATAACACAACTCTGTACAGAGCGCTCCGTACGATCTTTCGTCAATGACGAATGTGTGCAAACTGTGGAGGGAGATGAAACAATCAGGCATGTATTGTGCGGATGCCCTGCAATTGCTAGAATCAGGTACAACATACTTGGAGACGTAGTACTCCAAGAAGAAGACCTGAAGGATATCCAAACAAGTTAATTGACTTCCTTAGGAGGTCGGAACTACTGGGGGAAATATATGTAAATAGGTGTGAGCCACAATAGGCCAAAGAGTCGCCATGGAGAATCGTTTTTGATGCACTCACAAGAAACCCAACCTAACCTAGGCATGATACGTGAAAATAGGGAATTTTTATTTCATGTTCTTTGGACCAATGACACCGCCTTCAATAGTGACGGGAAGGTCAATCTGCACAATATGCACTATTGGTCTGCAGAAAATCTGCAATGGTTGCGTGAAGTTCAGCATCAATGGCAATGTCTTTCTTGACTTTTTGGACAAACAATTACCGTTGTTGTTGGAAGATGTGCCACAGGAAACACGGCAAAACTTGTTTTTTCAGTTGGATGGTTGCCCAGCAGATTTGACTATTATGATGCGAGAACGTATTAATGCAATATTTCAACAGCGGTGGATTTGAAGAGGAAGTCTGATTCCAAGGCTTTCGCGCTCAGCAGACTTAACTTGTCTTGATTTTCATTTATGGCGACGGTTAAGGGACATGTTTTTCAGACTCAACCAGAGAAGATATTCAAAACCGGATAAGTAATGAAATATGTAACATACCGAGAGTCGAAAATTAAAGCTGCAGTTTTGTTTACCCACTGGAGGCTTCAGAAATGCATGGAGCGTGATGGTCAGCATTTCGAGAATTTACGGGGGCATTAAAAGCCTTTCTTCTTTAATTTTAAAAAAATTAAATTTTAGAGGATATCCATATCAAATTTTCTTTGGCCTAAATTTTAGGTTAGCCACTTTTTAATGAAAAATAAATCATCCAAACGCCTTTACTTTTTCTGAGAAAGTTCATCATTTCTGCCATTTTTTTAGATTCAAGATTGCAGTTATGCCATTTCAAAAAGGTTTTTCTCTTGACCGTTTTAGTACGAACTTTTTTTTCCGCAAGCCTCTCCGATGGTTTCCAAATACAGTACGTCGCATTCTTAGTTGGCCACCCTATACAGCAACAAATTCAGTACTTACCATAAATATAATGGAAACAGGTATAAGTGATCACCACCAAATTAAAACTTGTACCTGAATTAAAAAGAAAAATAAGAGACATACTACTATACAGATACTATTTAAATAACAAGATTAAAAAAGTAGTTGCTGATTAGGACTGGGATGGGGTATTCAATTCCAATAATCTTGAAACGGTATTGGACGTTTTTCATCGAAAAAATAAATGGAGTTGTCGAGAAAAGTACCAATAAAATAAAAATAAAACCCAAAGAAAAAGTTAGGCATCCATGGACGACAAAAAACTTAAAAGATGTCCAAGAAAAAACTAGAATATACCAACAAATGCAAATCATTCCCTCTAATGATAATAGAATTGTGGAAACAATTCTTGTAGTTTGTGGAAAACTATCCACAAAAAACAAGAACAAAATTAACAACAGACCAACAAGAATATTTATCAACTGATAATCAACATATGACTGACGTTTTCGTAGAATACCTCACAGAAAAATCACTGAATATTAAGTAAACATGTTCATTGTTCATATTGTTCGGATCCTGATATGACAAAAAAAAATATGGTATTTTTCGAGAGTGGGAGAGGACTCGAGAAAAAAATTAGAGATGAGAAAATGTAAGTGGCCAAACAAAGCACGAAATTCTATGTACAGACAAGATGCAACTCAGGTTGAAATTGTAAATGTGTGTGTGTAAATAGTGTTCTTAAAAATACAAAAAACACCAGGTAAGTACAAGATGCCTACAGGAGAAATTTTGCAATCGTTTCAATCCCACTTACATTTATTATTAATTGGATTCTTAGGACCGGTAAATTTCTTAAAAAAAGCCGTTTGATACAGTCGATCTCTCCCAGTTACTAGCAATTTTGTAGAGCTGGTCTAAAAGGTTTTGGCCTATGAGCTTTTTTGAGGATTTCCTAAATGACAATATGTAAATGTAAACAGCTGTATTAGTAAGCATCTAGCTGTTAAGTATGGCATCACACAAGGAACGGTACTAGAACCTCTACTATTTAATATCTATCTAACTATACAATGCACCAACGGTAAATAATTATTGCTCGTATTGTACTCCATAATGTCACGAAGAGCTTAGGCGATCCTGACTTTGAGTTAGTTGAACGAGACCCAGATGAAGATGAAGGAAATCATGAGAATGGCGAACTTCCTCTCCGCCCACTAGGTCAACAAGTAAGAAGAAACTTTAGTATTATAATAAACAGTTTTACTGATTAAAGTGTATTTAAAAGTTATAATAAGTTTTATTTTCATAATTTACAGGTGACTTCTGACGCTGCATCATTTCTAATTTCGTTTTATAATACTCTTGTTGTAAAATACTTGTTTAGTACTGCTGTAATAGCACTAGACGTTACAGTCCTTTTGCAATTAATACTTTGGTTTCCTCAGTTTTGTATTTTTCTGTTGCTAATTTTCTTTTTGGTGGCAATGTCTTCTGAATTGCTGGCGCTGTAATACTGTTTGCTCACTGCGCTCGGTATATATACTTCCTTCTTCTTGAACACTACCAACCTGAATTGCACCGCTAATTTTCCAAATTGTAGGATTACAGTCACCTTCCATAGCTTTCAGCAACTTTTTTTCCCAATCTAACAATTTAATTGCTTTATTACCAGTTTTTTAGATCTGTTTTTTTTTTCTTCAATCTTGATTTCATGTTGTTGAGTTTTTTAATAAGCCTTTAGTATCTAATGGTTTACCGAATGTTGATTAGTATTTTTTCAACATCTTCTTCAAGGCATCGTCCTTTCTCATTTTTATTTTTGGAACTTGTGACTTTTGCAAAATAATGGGAGCAATGGCAATTTCATCTGGGATGGACTGCAGGTCGTTGCCATTATTTTCAATAGTTTCCTCATCACTTGAGGATGACATGCTTATTAATTTGATTAAAAACTGTATCCAGTAAAAATACAGAACTGTCTGTGTAAGGTCTGTACAACTGTCAGTGATGGTGAGTGAACGAACTTCCACGTCAACTACAAGCTGGAACAAGTCAGGACATGTCGCTCAAGATACAAATACCAGTCAGCCTGTTACTTCTTCTTGGAGGATATCCTCGTGAGTATAAGGTAATCATTATGAATATGAAAAAAAAGATATGCTTATACTTCTACCTTTTTCTCCGAAGCAAGACCTTATACTTTTACTTTATGGTTCCGAGGATATGCTTCTTTTTTTATAAATACGGCTCAATATATTATGCCTTGATAAAAAGTCATCTGATTTACGGCATAACAGTGTGTTGGGTTCAGCTATACTGAACATCTTAACCTACCAAAAACATATCCATCTGACAAGCTATTCGGAAAGTCTGGGTTTCTCAACATAAGACAACTCTGTTTCTATAGCCTAGCAAGAGATCAATATAAAAACAGAACAGAAAATCGTTGACAAACATAAAGGACTCTCTGGGTACCAGTACCAGAAAAAAAAATATGTTTCTAGCTCCTAGATCGATCAACATCATTCCTCCTGAAATCAAATGTGTAAGAAAATACAATCAATTTAAAAAAAAGAGCTAAAGAAGTGGCTTGCGTCTATACCTCGGATAAGAATGCAGCAGGTTATTGGTTTAAAAATAATTACTCTGTTATTTAACGTCTGACCTTTTAATTGTGATTTTATATTTAAATTGTGATTGCGTAACCCAAATCAGACTTCTTACCTGACTGTGACCCTTTTAACAAACTGAGAGTGCTATTTACCTGATGTGGATCATTTATATTATTTACATGATATGTTACACAATTGAGTCTTATTTTTAACACGCTTTTATTTTCGGGCTTTTATTATTATTATATTTATTAGCTTGGCCTGTATGTACGTATGTAACGGAATCTTTGAGCATAATTTTCAACCATTTATAGAAGTTTGATTAACCTGAAACTTCGCACACGTATCAAATACCTACCGATAATGCGATAATTTAATAACAGTTTTCCATTATCCTCATTAGGACCGCCAGGATTGATAAATTCTTTTATAGATCCTCTGTAGGAGAGTAAGAGCGATAGAGCTAGTGCGCGATCTGCGCATGCGTGCGGTTTCGGACTTACTGTGTTGGTTTAGGCACTCGGCACAGCACAACCGAGGCAGATAGTTTTTCAAGGTTGTGCATTCTCACCTTGTTCATTGCGAATGTTGCCATTAATCCTGAGTTGGGCTTCGACCGTCCACAAGATGCACGGTTGTATAGTCGATCATGCAGTCATTTATCTAGGCTCGCGACTGTTTGCTGCTGGACAAGCTTATGTAGTAATTAGACGTGTAATCTCTTTAGACGGTATTCGGATTGAAGAACTTGATTGCTCTAAGTTAACAGGAAAAACCCCATACAACAGTGAAGCTTTATATGAAGTGATTAGATTACGAAATGATTCGTAAGACATTTCAATACCACATGTCCACAAAAAGCTAATTGATAAATCGAACTAAAAAATTAAAAATAAATAATAATTTAAAGAAACTAGAAAACACGCTTTTATAGGTAACTGAACTAAAAAGTAGAAAATAATTTTAAATTACAAAGAGTTTATATTACAGTAGTAGATTGTCGAACAATCAATCATAATTAATGCCCTCAAAATAAAATTATAATAAAATTTAAATTACTATCAGAATAATTCAATTCAGAGTAAAAGGCGTGGGGTGCATTTGACTACATTTTCATAACTCTCCTCTTATAGATAGTTGCCAATAGAATGATTCTTACATTTAATATATCAAGCACCCCACGCTTTTCACTGTGACTTGAATTATGAAAAATGAAATATTCCTACAAAAAGTAATTGAGACTATTTCAACATAATTATAGAACACAGTATTACCATTTAGTCTAAATATTTATCTTTACTTAGCTCAGATTGCAAAGATTATGCGAATCCACTTTCCTTTTTTTGCGGATTTTGCTCATTATTTTTTATATTTATATAGGTTTTATACCTGCCTCAGCACGATCCTTTTGTCTTTGTAGATCCTTTGGGCTTGAAGTACCACAGCAAGTGGCTATAACCGGCCGCGTGATTGTGGCTAGTTGCCGCCTTGAAAATTCGAGGTATTCTGACCATTATACTACAATCTGTAGGTTGACTTTTGTTGGTGTTACTTCGTGTGTCGTTTTGTTCCCTCTCCATCTTCATTTCCTCGTATTACACCCGTATCCGGATGTATGGGCATATGTAGCTGCCTTTAGAGTTGAATTCAGGTATGTGTATTCATTTCGGGCCTGATGAAGCCAACAAACAGAAATACGTATCGCTCGGGTTACCACAGCCTAGGAACTAGGAACCTGGGCATCGATTTTCCAGGCAGAGCGATACGATATAGAACTGTGTGCCAGAATGACCGCAGAACGACAATTGAGGCACGAGACTGTAGACATTTACTCAGATAGTCAAACCGCGCTTCAAGCAGTTAACTCCACCTACTCAAGACTCTTAATAGCATAGGGGATGAAAATAAGATCCGTCTCATGCAGGTACCAGGACATACAGGTCTGAAGTGTAAAGAGACACTAACAAACAGTGTAGCTACCACCACGCCAAATTAAACCAGCGATCGGGATCGCGTACAATACGGCTAAACAAATAATCTCTGTAAAGTTGGAAGGAAACATCCACCAACACTGGGAGGAATTAACCATACCAATCCTACCAAAAAAGGTTATAGACTGACTGATGCGGCTTAACAGGAATAGGCTTAAAGTTCTAGTGGGACTGTACACTCGTCATTGCAAATTGCGTCACCAAATAAGCGGGCTGGACATGATGGAAGCCGCTAAGTCAGCCTAAGTGTAGACTGTTTATGGAGGGAGACGAAACAGTTAAGCATGTTGTATACAGACGACCTGTCAGGTAGGAGTACTCCAAATAGATGATCTGAAGGATATTGTTCCACATAAGTTGTTCCACTTTCTCAGGAAACTATTTTTCTACATTTGTTTTCTATATTTATCCGAGAAATCGACATATTATTCTCGGATATCCTGTTAGACCCTCAACTACATTTAAAACAAGTACCTTTACCCTACCTATAGTATTTCCTGGATAAAGAATATTTTTCTACCCTTTCTTTTATCACTAATTTCCTGCAATGTCTGCAATATTTCCAGCCCCAAGGTGAAGCCGGTAATGGAGACAACAATCAAAGAAAACGTTTTGTCTGCCGCTGCCTTTGCTTTGCTGTTTCCCACTTATTTTCTGACTTATTTCCGCGGTTTCAAAACTTTTCTCTTTGATAACGCAACGTTGCGCCTGATATACACGGAACTTCTTAGAGACCCTCTTAAAAAAAGTTTCGCGCAAAGATGAATTGGAATTTTATTCGTTATTACTTTAAATTAAAACAGCTTCCGCTGGATTCTGACTGGAGAATTTCTTCATTTATTCTGGGATGGGTGTACAAGAAAGACAGATAGAATGAGTTCAAATTTTATTTTATTAGCCGCGATAATGTGGACAGTGATCAACGAGACAATCAAAGGTTACATTGAGGTGGGTTAAAGCAAGATATGTGAGCTTTACAATAGAAAGATATATTGACCCCTTATGCTCGATTGCACCAGTTTTCTATCTTCGACTTTGAGCTGGGATGATTCTTAATTTCAATGTTTTTGTTGCAGCGGAATTAAGATATGTGCTGAATCGAAAAAAACACATGCTTAACTCTAACTCTAACAGTCAGTCGAGTACCTCAAATTACTGTTCGAAGAATTTGAATGTTTGACCCCTACAAGTGTATTCCGAAATTTTAAAGTTCCGGAGATATTTGCAATTTTGTAAGAGTTCGAAAAAACGGGATAATAAACTTTTATTTATTTATTTATTTATTCCCAACAGGTAACACCCAATTACAGAAAAAATACGAGAAAAAGTTACATAATCAGCAATAGCGGTAACGCCAAACACAAAAAAAAACTTGAAAAAAGAAAAAATAAACTCTCACTGACAAAGGTACCAGTCCTGTAGCACTTCACAACAAAGTTCTCACTATCAAAATAAAAGTCACAGGAACTGCAAACAGAATTGAAACATGTTCAAATCATATTTACCAGAGATCTAGACAATAAATTAGTATTCCAATAACCGGATAGAAAGTAATTTGAGCACGATTTCCCAACCTAGGCACACGAAAATTAAGCTTACTTAATATGAATGAACAATCAACTTGATTGTGTATGATTTTGTACAAAATATGTAGAGCTGATATGTGGCGTCTAAGATGCAATGACTCTATATCAAAAATGTTTAATAAAATAGAATGGTCGTAACCTCGTTCAGGGTAATTGCCATAACATTTGTAATACAAATACTTTAAAGCCTTATGCTGCACGTATTAAATACTAACCCTTGAATTGTTGTAGATTGGAGACCAAATTAATGAATCGTATTCCAGCCTACTTCTAATAAATGTAAAATATAAAAGCTTTAGAGTTGATATGTTTGAAAACCCTGACCAATTCCTTACAAAAAAGCCTAGCATCTTTAACGCTGAATTCACCATTTGAGTGATGTGATCCTTGAATGTCAGCTTGGCATCGAATACAACACCCAAATCTTTGAACGTTTCTGTTTTTTGATATTATAATCATAATGTATTTATTACATTTTGCTTCCTACTAAAAGATAGAACTCTACACTTTGATACATTAATCGTAAGAGAGTTTCTGGAACACCAAGAATGCAAGTTCAAGCTGTTTTGAAGAGAGGTACAGTCGTGATAGCTCTGAATAGCAGTATAATTTTTTAAGTCATCAGCATAAAGTAAATGCATACCAGGCAATTCTAGCGACAGATTATTGATAAACAACACAAAAAACAAAGGACCCAATTTGGATCCTTGGGGACTCCAGATGTTGCTGTATAAGAATTAGATTTAAAACCACCAAACTCAATGTACAGATTTCTATCAAATAAATATGATCTGATCAACTTCAATAAAGATTTAGACAACCCAATCATGTCAAGCTTAGAAAGAAGCAAGTAATGATCTATCTGATCAAAGGCCTTTTGAATGTCGGTATAAATGACATCCAACTGACCCTGGTCATCTAATACCTCAGAGATAGTTTGAGTCAGGCATGTCAGATTTGTGACTGTTGATCTGCCAGCAACAAAACCATGCTGGTTATGAGCTAAAGTACATAGTACAAGTACAAGTACAAGTTGAAAATGGTATTATAAATAACAACCTCAAAAATCTTACCAAAATTGCAAAGCATCGCAATCTGCCTATAGTTACAAATATTACTTCTATCGCCACTTTTAAAACCAGGATATACCTTGGTCATTTTCCAGATACGAGGGTAAGAGCATATTAATAATATCATATTGTAGATCATGCAAAGCGGTTTTGCCAATACATGAATACAATCCTTTATTAAAAAACTAGGCATACCATCATAGCCTGAAGTCATTTTATTCTTTAACTTTCTGGAAGCATGAATTATATCCGCTTCACTTACAGTATTCCGAGATATATTCATACTAGTTAGATTTGAAGTCATGAACTCAGAATTAGAAGAAACACAGTTGAAAAAAATTTTGCAAAAGCATCGGCTATGTCCTGTGACGAGGTACAAGTGTTTTCATCAAACGTCATATTGCCTGGAATTCTAGAGTTTTTCTTTTTTGCATTTACAAAAGACCAAAAATTAGTGGGATCCTTATTAATCTTATCCTCAGCATTTTTAATGTAAGCTTAGATTTCTGTCACACCTGAAGACATTATAATCAGCAGGAAACAGTGCAATATCATTAACCTTGTCCGAAAGCCACGTTTCAGTTAAGCAAATTAAGTCATACTCACAATCACAAATGGAGTTGAAGAAAGTATTAACTTTGAAGTTCAACCCCCTTACATTTTGATAACAGCAGTTCACTTCATTGTAACTGCTCGCAGAGGAATCATAATTGGGTGAATCTATAAGTTTAAATGTACAATTTTTGGAGTTCCGTTTACATATTTTATTTTCAAATTTCTCTCTCCTTTACTGACACGTTCATCTAGTTGCACTTTCAGTTGTCGGAAACACTCAATTTGTTTTAGTGTTCTATTAAATGAAAGTGATACGTTTTTGAATTTATGAAACTTCTTTATATCACCTGCTTTCCTGATAACGGTAAGAACAATCTCTTCATCACCAACAACTACCTTAACTGGTCTGCATTTGTTCTCTATATATTTCCCCATTCTTGTTACTTTTAGGCTTGAATTTTCAATCGAACAGTTAGCAGCCTCCAACAGTTCTTTAGCAACCAACAAGTCAGAATCGGCTCGATCCTGGCTAGAGGAATTTCTAGATTCTGGCAAACCAAAAACCATAAAATTCTTCTTACGTTTGTCACGCTCATTCACTTCTTGTACAACATTCTCAAATGTAAATGGATTTGGCATCGATTGACTGGTCGAGCCCGTTAGACCGTTGATTTTATCTTCCAGACTAGAAATTTTCATGGCAAACTCATCTTTAAGTGACGTAATAAGATTTTTCAGGTCACCAAGTTGACCCATCAGAGTACTACAGTTATTACACAAGAACTTGATTGCTCTTGATTTGTTTCCAGTTATTGTAATTTCATCAGCATTGAGCCCCACACATGTTAGGTGCACTTCGCTACGACAGCCGTCACAAGCAATGGAAGAACCCTGTCTGGTAAAACTAGTGGAACAGTCTGGGCACTTAGTACTCATGGCGCCGCTATCACGAAAGATCGCAGAATACGGCAACCTAGCAAGCCGAGACTCTGAAAGAATGCAGGGTTATAGCAGATTAACTTGTTTAATTGACCACCAAATTCCCTGCAGATATTTACGTTTTTAGATGTATACATTAACTTAGGATATCAACTGAGTAAACTAAATTTTCGATCACTTTATCCACAATTAAAACTGTAAACAGAGCCACATAACACACGACATATTTCGCTGTTGCCCGACTTTACTTTTCTGTTTTGTATATCACTTATTTTGATGTATTTTGTATTTTGTATTTTAATCGCAATTACAACTAAACCATTAGGTTTAGGGCTCTGAGCTAAATGGTTAAATTTAGCAATGGTTATGTCACTTTTTAACAGAGCTTATTAGAAATCAACGTAAAAATTCGTTTTTTTTTAAATCTCTTCCATCCCTCACATTTGGAGAAAGGTAAAAAAATTGAGGTTGCATTTAATTATTCATTTTATGGTAAAGACTGTTTCAATCCATGTAGAATTAACCCTGAACATTTCAGCTTGCTATGATTTCATGTCACATTCGTTGTTGTGATGCGATGAACGAGAATATTATATACCTTACCATCTACAAGTAATTACAGAACCTATTGTGTTTAACCGCTCTTTATGGCGATTCACCGACAAATGTGGAAGATAATTTAATTAAGCTAACTTTTAAAGAACATGTTCGAAATAGCCTCTATTATTTTCTATAAACAAGCGACACCTTCTAATAAAATTGTTATTAAGTCTTTGAAATAAATTTGTGTTTTCCATAATCTTTTGCTTAAACAATTTTCTATCGCAGTTGGTTGGCATTTGTATATTCAGATGTACAGATTATCCCCTTATAAAACCCCCATATAAAAAATGTAGAGGATTGATATCGCGTGGCCTTGGAGGCCATCGTATGTGTCCACCTCTACCTATCCAACGCCCAGGAAAGGCACTGTCTAACTAACGCTGTGTCTCCAGTGCAAAGTGGCATGGGGCACCATCGCATTGAAAATACATGCGGCATCGAACATCCAAAGGTACATCCTCTAGCAGCTCATGCAAACTGCTTTGTAGAAAAGCAAGATATGATTGACCATTCAACCTGGCTGTGTCGGCGAATAAAGTGTGGATCTTCCACGATCCATGAATGGAAATTGTGCATGTTGAATATCCCATTTCGGTTAAAGTTGGATTCATCTGGCTCTGGTGCTTATAGAGGGATCTCTCTCAGCTACTTCTATTATATCTTCTATTTCTTCGGGGCGTATCCTCGGCGTTCCTAACTGACGATGAGTGCCTAGTATGCGAGCAGCTGCTCGAGCATTTCCTAAGGCAGCACCATAATAGTGAAGCATTTCTGATTTAGTAATTTCGGTCGGACCGAAGATTGAACACTCCCGCGCCTGGGACGCCGAGTTGAATGCCCAAGCTCATTAAGCTGATTTGGTCATTTATGTAAGAAATAAGCCATTTTGATTCTACAAAATAATAATACACGCAGTATCGCTCGCACTGTTAGGACGAATCTAACACTACCTCATATGTCAAAATCCATCAAGTCGTTTGGACTGTAGCTCGTAAAATAGAATTTCTTGTTCACATGTATAGATACCCACCTGCGTCAAAAATACAGATTTTTTAAGGAAGGATTTATTCTACATGGATTGAAATAGCTTTTACAATAAAATGAATAATGAAATACAACCTCAATTTTCTTTACTGCCCCCCAAAGTTGAGGGATGGAAGAGATTTTTCACAAAAACATGAATTTAAGATTTTTTTGCGGTGATTTCTAATTAGCTCTGTTAGAAAGTGACATAATCATTGCTAAAACTAACCATTTAGCTCATCACAAAAAAATCACAACCCTAAACCTAATCGTTTAGTTGTAATTGCGATTGAAAGTTCATTATCCCGTTTTTTTTTCGAAATTTACCAAAATTTCAATTATGTCGTGAGCTATAAAATTTCGGACCACACATATATGTAGGGGTTCACTCGATATGTTTTGAGGCCCTCTATCACCTGACTTCCGTTGATCCACTACTAACTTTACACCCTGTATATTATGCTACAGATGGTGCCTTTGGCTTATACTATATTTTGGCAATATAATAACAATAATAATAACAATACAATAATAATAATGACTATATTTAAAGCATGCTGTGGTAACAATGTTAACGTTTTATTTATCTTTGATTTTGTTTGCCTCCGATAAAATGTTATCTCCTAGTTTTTGTGAAGAAAGCAGTTTCTGAGAGCTGAGTAGTACAGATATTTTTAGTTGTCCCTTCATTTACTAGTGTTAAGCATAACAAAAGGCCTCGAGTTCGAAGACGTCCAAATTATCACCTTGTTAGCGACTTTGACAGGGGAAAGGGGAGAATTGTTGCCTATCAAGATGTTGGTTTGTCCTATCGCGAAACTAGCCGCTGCGTTAATTGTACTACATTGACAGTAATGCATGTGTGTCGTGTATGGATAGAAGAAGGTACAGGAACACGACGAAGGCCAACTGGTCCACAAAGCGTCGAGATAGGCGCTTCAGACAACTAGTCTTACCGTTTTGCTACTATGCGTCAGATTGCTGACCAATGGTTCACGGAACTATACGTTCATTCGTTTTCCGCATTCAAGCCTTTGGACTTTTTTCATACTGTCCACGATTAGTGCTTCCTCTGACTGCGGACCACTGTCGTAAACGTTTGAACTGGAACAGAGAACGGCAACATTGGGAGGCAGAATGGCATTAATATCATCTTCAGCGACGAATCGCGATTCTGCCTAGGTACGCACGATGGTCGTAGAAGGAGAGAAGCCGGCGTGGAGAACGGCGAGATATTGGATTTGCTGTTGAGAGGCATGTACACAGGACTGTTGGAGTAATGGTTTGGGGGACTATTGTCTATGCTATCCGATCACCCCTTCTCTTTGTTCAAGGCAATATAAGTGCTGCGCGTTATGTTAATGATGTCCTACAAACCACTTTACTGCCGTATCTAGAGGGCCGTCCACACGACCTTGTTCAGCAAGACAACGCACGTCCTCATATTGCTCGTCGTATAACAGACTTTTTTCAAGAACCAGGAGTTAACGTTCTACCATCCCGTTCACCGGATTTAAGTCCCATCGAACATGTGTGGGATATGATGGGGTCTACTTTGCACCATCCGCCACAGACTCTGCAACAACTATTCCACAAAGTTCGAGTTGCTTGAAATGAGGTGCCACAACCAGACGCCGATCATCATTTTAACCCTGTTAGCTGTCACCAACCTGTCAGTGATCGTGTCCAAGGCCCCGCCACACAAACTCCGTTCATTCTGCTGCGCTATTTAGACACAATTCATACGGCCGGATCCCTGACACAGTTGCCAACACAAGTCACCGACCACTGTACGAACAAACGTTTTGTCGATGCCTAGACGTATACAGGAGTGTATTCAGCTGCGGAGTCGGGTCAACTATTTTCAATTTCACCTACATGAAAACATTAGATCCGAAGCCAATGATTAGAGACAACTAGTCTTGAGAATTCTTTAATGAGACTGTCCATGCTCAGTGTATCGTATTTGATCGAGAACGGGGGCTACGACTGTTCGCCCCCCACCCCACCCCACTTCCTGCTAAACTTGATCTGTTCAGAATTTCTGTTCTCTTGCCTTTGGTGAAACCATGCCGATGTTCTGAAATGATTGTGCTGATACTAGGCATGATTCGTTGAAATATCTGTTTTTCGGCAATTTTACCCATTATATTGAGTAAAGTGATTGGCCTGTATGATTCTCGTGTCTAATGCACCAGTTAAACTTCAACTGTAGCCCCTTTATGTCTTATAGTATTTATTTGAATACCATTGGCCCTGGTGCTTTTGATGAATTGGATGTGTCCATTGCATTATCCAATTCTCGAAGGGTTGTTTCAAGGAAATGTGAGAATCGGGTATGGTTTTCTGATGCCTTAAAACTATCTTGAATATTTGTTTCGTGATGTAAAGCATCATTAACAGGTTTTAATGGATATAAGTAATATTCCATGTTTGTCTGGTCGCTAAAAAGGCCACATATGCGTGAAATCCGGCTTTCTGACGACGTTTCGGCTACCAAGGTGGCCTTTTTCAAATACAAATGATAATTCTGATAACAATATACTCGTAGTTTACTTATCGGCCTTCCAGGTGACACTTCATATCTTTCGTTTTCACATTTCTATACATCGTGTTACTACAACAGTCTGAACAGTCATGTAGCATGCTGAGATTGCACAAACACATCATTGCAGTTTTAAGATCACACCTCGCAAAGCCAGCAAAGCCCAGAACCGCCTGGGGTATGTCAGCACAATGGTCGAGAATCATGTGGAAAGATGAAAAAATAAAAACCTTTGTTTGGTCACGAAGTTGATACTTGAATGAAGAAATTTGGAGGAGCACAATCCGGAAAATGCTGAACTAAGAAGTGAAGACCTTGAAGACTTAAAACAAGTCTGAATTTCAGTTTGATATCCTACTGAATCATAATTCACCACACATTTCAAATACAGATTACGATTCGCATCGTTGTCGACTAGGGTCCATCCGCCTATCTGGCAACATTGCACTTCCCCCATACCTGACCACATAAATAATAAGAAAAGGTCTTTATTGCTGCTTTTCAGTACCAACCAGGGCAGGAGGAATACATATAATACAAACAGGTACAGATATCTCAGTAAGGTAAGACGCATTAATTATTACACAAACAAGTAGATAAACAGGTCAGTGCAAATCAGGTACAAAAAATTTAATTTTATTTTTGATGGATTATATCAAGTTTTTAAAGTAGCTGGCAGTTTATTATTCTGTGAAGGTGTCACATAGGAGAAGGATTTCTTCAAAAATGTTGTCCTGTGTGATGGCATATTTAGTGTATGTCCAATAGAGCACAAGTTTAAGTCATGGTACTGACTTCTAAAATACAATTTATTAAAATGATAAATTGGGATGTTATCATAAAGGATTGTATGGAGAGAAGAAAGGGTACCCATCACTGATGCATTGTAAGCCATTTTATATCCTTAAGATGCCTGCAAATTCTTTCTCTTCTAGAGATTCCTGAAATATAGCGTGCACAGCAGTTTGGGACTATTTGTATTCGGAAAACCTCCTGTTGTGTTAGACGGGGATCAGTAACATAATCAACATTCCCCAGCTTTCTTAGGATTAAGCTGTGAGCTTCATTTTGGAATATTTAGGCAGAATATTCTTAACACTGTTAATAGATTAATTTCATCTTCGTATAAGCGCTTTGACTGGAAACATGATCATGAAAGGTGAGAGGTTACACCAAGGTAACGCACGCTAAGCACATGAGCAATTTATTTGCCGTTTATATAAAGTTTCACATTTCTACTTTTAGAGTTAAAAGTTATGCAAAACGATTCTTTGGGTAGACCCTCAATTCATTAAAATCAAGAACATACACTATTGAGATCGGCAAACAGGTTTGTTGATGCTGGTTGAACCTCAGATGAACGATATGATGAATATAAACATGACGCGCCACGCGTGGTGAATCCGAGAGCAGAAGCAGAGGCGCGTATCGGAAACATTCTATCATTGTAAGTTTTAAGAGCGAGTGTATGGTGAAATATATAATGTGTGAAATATATCTAATAGATGCATATGAATACCGGGGTTGGGAGTGTATAAATATACTAACAATTTTTGTGACTCCTACAGGATTTTTTTCTGAAGCTGATTATTATCCTATAAAACGTCAAAGGACGAAGTTTGATGGTTTTCTATTTGTTTGATACCGATGATCGGTCGTGGACTTGCATCCCTGCTGGTGACGTCAGAAGCAAATTTACGATACCTTGTTCAGACGTAGGTAATTCCCCGAACGCAAAGAACACGTTAGCGTGCAACACTCCATGCGAGCACAGCTTAAGATTGGGTGACAATCCCGCTTATCCCCGAAGCTCTAGCACTGGTTAAATGATGTCCATACGTGGAGGCAATTGTCCCGTGTCCCCTTTTCGCCTTCTGGGTGGCCGAGCCCCCCGTCGTTCGACCGGATATTTATAACAATTTCCGGTCGAACATCGACGAAACCGGACAAATAATTTAATTCCGGGCCGTGCGTCGCTTCGACAGCGTCGCAGGCGTCGGTCTGTCGGTCCGCGTGTCTCAGTTTGACGCCCAATTAAGGGCCTCGTCCGACGTAATTGAAACCCCGCAAACAATTAGACTGTCACTTGTCTTCGGAGGAGCTGCGGGGGGCTGGCACAGCCCCCCGGATCGAGGTAGGCGCCAACGGGACGCATCCGTGCCGTCAGAATACAGTGCTGGCGACAGGACTCCTCACAAGGATGGCGTATGACCGTAGAGTGAGAAGTTCATCAGTATACAAAATATTAGTTGAATTATTATATTCAATGTCCGAATACCCAGAATATTCGCCACTCGCGTAATTTTTCGGTCCAGAGTACCAACCTAACTTTATTTTTTATTGCTTAAGGTTTCTAGATGTCCAGAATTCACCCCTGGGCCCAAGGAGTCAAAATTGAGTTTCGGATGTTAGATGCATTTATCGTCTAAATGATCCCTACACCCTCCGGGTCCAAAAACGGGTAGAGGGATAAAATTTGAGTAACGATTGCCAGATGCTGGAGCATGGTACCATCATGTATTTTTCGACGCTGTATCCGAATTTGGGGCCAACAAAATCTTTGCACCCCTGAAATTCGCCTATGGGACCGTAAACTACGTGGTAACCTTGTGTAAAAATTTGATCCAATGACATTGGTCATATAACATGCAATAAACAAAATATCTCATTTTCGAAATTTTTCTCAAATTCAATACTACGTCGGTAGGCATGGGAAGTAAAAGATGAAAAATTTACTTTCGGATGCCAGATCTTCAACCACGGTATTTCTTAATCGACCTCCCATGAATGCATCCCCAGCGTCAAAGCTACCCGTAATGAAAGGTGAAACATGAGATTCTAGTGATGTATGCTAAATATTTGTATTGTTGGACGCGTATTTCGGCAGTCTGATGCATTTTTTCCTACTGAACCCTAGAGTTCGATAGTCCTGACAAGACTAAGGTTGGGCTATACTTACGTGAAATGCCGTGTGGTTTATCTCGAAATAATAAGTTTTCAGAAGTTAGAAATTCATTCCAGTATGAACCGAATTTACAGCACATCATCTCACATCCGAAAATCAAGTTTTCGCCTCTTTTCAGGGGTATTTTTTGGTCCTGGGGGTCAATTCCAGGGTTGTAAAAATTTCGTTGAACCCGAATTCGGACTCAAGTGCGAAAAAAACATGGGAATACCTAATCCAGGATCTGGCATCCCAAAATCTATCGCCATCCATCCATCCCAGGGGTAGTTTTTGGACCAGCGGTGAGCTCTATAGGTATAGGGATCTCTTCGATAACAAATTCGGATTAAGTGTCGAAAAATATATAGAAATATCATGCTCCTGAATTTGGCATCCCATCACTGAAGATGGAGTTCATTGATAGAAGGATAACCAAAATGTGCCAGAATTTGTTCCAGGTGTTTGAGAAACAGAATTGGTGGAACTAAAGATGTAGAATCACCAGCGGAAAGTGTGATTTATATCTAAGTGTGAACATCTAAGTTATTCGTAAAACCTGTAAGTTTGCAAGTAGCTGATTAGCTCTTAGAGCCCTAAGCGGGAGAAACTGTGGTATCAGCACAAGTTGTCAGTTTGAGATTGAATGTTTTTTAGCCACAGAAACTCTGCGCATGCGCAGTAGCTGGTACACTCTGATTACTGCGCCCTACTATTATAAAAAAGGTGATTTCTACTTCTACTAACTTATAATAATTGACTTTTTGGGTTTTCTGAAATATAATTTCCATTCTCTATTCTCGATCATCCTGTACTATGTGTTATCCAAAGTAGGTCCGCCGCCATAAGGAATCCGTTACAAATTGTGGTAAAGATTAAAATACGAGAGAAAACTTCTAAATCGTTGAACTGCATTTGAAATTTTTTTTACGTAAAATTTGAGATATCTGAAAAACGGTTAGACGGTTGAAATGTATGAATCTCGAGTAGAATTCAAAAATTCGATAATATGTTCAAGATGATCAAGTTTGTATCTACTTCCAGTGAAACCGGAAGTGCCGCCATTTTGAAAACTTTTTAGCCAAATTACTCCCATCAATTACGTTGTTAAATCACACTTTCATGACTGTCTTACATCAACTTTTCGAGTAATCGATAGCTGCGGTTCTTCGTGAGACACCCTGTATAGAACTCCATCTCTCTCCGACTAATTGATACCACAAACATCAAAATTACTCTTTACTGACGACTCAGCCACCCCTGTGACCTTTCCAAATTATATATCAAAATGACACTGTTTTGGTTTGACGTTTTATTGATTTGCATACGACAGATGACGACATGGTTTCTAGGCGTAGACCCTGTATTTCCAAGTTCCTAGTCAAAATGTCCCTATTTCATTTAAAATGCAAGGAAAGGGTTTAGTAAACAGCAAGAATATTAGATCTGGCATTAGTCTTTTTCAATAATTTTCGAATACATGTTTAACACTATTAGATTTAGCCCAGTAAATGGACACTTTTGACCTAACAAAAATTCTATAATGGATAAAAATTTGTATTTATATTATTATATTTTTGTATTAATCTATTGTTCTCTTTAGAATGGCGAAAAGTTCCGGATCCTACCGTAGGCACGAGCTGAAAAAGCTTTGAAAGACTTTTAGGTTCTTGATTTTTCCTTACGGTCGTGTAAATATTATACAGGGTGGCTCAACGAAAAGGTCGCACTGCCATGTGTGACTGTCCTGATATATTTTGGAAAAAACGCTCGGACACGTCAATTTTGACTTCTAGGGGGACGTCTTTTCACCTATAGCCGTACAATACAAGGTGAACCAGAAATAAGATATTGCGTTAAACTTTAGATTTTTAAATGGAGAAAGTGCCACGCCTTTCATTATTAACAAGAGGGAATGGTTGTGTGACTCCTCTTTCATTTTTTTGTAATTAATTAATAAATCATCAAAACACGATTAATAATGAAATCTAACGGTCAGCCAATGCAAAGCAACTGTCTGGCGACGTGCTAAATTTGGGCACTAGCTCAATAAAGCGGAAAGTAGGGGGGTTAAGAGCACCAGTGACTCAAGACGGATTGAGCGACAAATCCCCGAGATGTTAAGAGGAACTTGTTTTGCTTTACCACCCACACAAAAGAAAAGGATCTAATAGCAATGACGAAACCTAATTAATTGTACAGAGAGACAAATAAAACAAGACATTTAGCAAATCACAATATGTTAAACAATTAAACAACACCTGTTCCACAATAGAAAAAAGGTTCCACCACTGGAGTGCAAGTTACTTCAAATTGCCGCACAATGAGATGTTCAAAATGTAACCCCGCTAAACGTTTACCTTACAAATATAGCGCCTAAGCCTAAACTTCGCTTGACGACGGTCTTCCTCTAGTCAAGTCTCCAACCGAGATGATGTCAGCTGTGGCCAGTAGTGGACCGAGACGTAAGGAACCTCACAAGGTAGGGGCTGCTTGCCTCGTATGCAAAATTTACGGTGTAAAATGTCTAGAGGGAGAAAGACTGCTTAAAAATATACTCTCTATTCTCTGTCTGAGACAAAACTACTCATTAAAACACTGGAACTTGAAAAAGACATGTACACATTTTTACAACAAAAGTAAAGCAATGGCAAAAAAAAGAAAAATGTACTAAAGTAATATACCCTCGAAAAGTTATCCCTTGTTCTAAAAAAGTTATGGCAGCTCAAAAATCAAAACCATGATCATTATATAGAGTAAGCTCACTGAAAGGCCAATGTAGGCACTGCCCCACATTTGAACACGAAAAATGTCAAACAATATCAAGTACACACTAAAATATCAGTCAACAATAATCAATATATAAATATCTATAAGTGAGTTTTAACTGCAATAATAACACCTTGAGGATGAGTTGAAAGTATACTTCTTTCAAGGTGCTAGACAGTTTTCATTTTATTTAAGATTTCATGTTTGGCACAGGTAGAAATAAAAATAATCCGTAAAGACACAGAAAAAAACATGTGGATTGTAGCCGAAAAGGATGCCATCCATGGTGCACCCCAAAATCTAATTACAGATTATTAAAGCTAGCGTTGGTGCAGTTATTTTGGTGAAGTCGGTTGAATATAGGGTTTAGCGATGCTAAATTGCCCTAAAACGAGATTTCCCTGGACGCAATGTTATTCCAACACCCCCACCCCCAGCCGTTGACTTGAGGCCTAGACAGCGTAATCGTCAAGCTCTTGACAAACCCTAACAACATTTTTATATATACCAAAAGACCAATTTTCTGTAGCAAGCGCAACGCTTTTTTGTGCTCAGCTGTGCGAATTTGCATATGGACTTAGCTATAAGGCAGTTATAAGAAAATTGAACCTATCTCAAAAGCGAATAGAGATATGAAAATATCATAGGATCAACTTCTGTAGCTTATTCATGAAGCTACATAATTGTCCAATCAATTTCGTTTTATATACCAGGTACGTCAAATTTCACCCTTACCCTTACCATTGGGATCTCGGAAACGGTAAGAGATACGAAGCCGTTTAAATGGGAGCAAAGTTGCCTCTTCAGGTATCTAACAAAATGCTGCTAACAAAGATCCGAAATTAAAAATACTTCTGGATAGAGACGACAAAAACCGAATTTTCACAAAATCATTGAAATTTTTTCTTGACTTTATTTGTAGTGTAATTCCAAAATGAATTGCATGTTAACACTGCCACTTTCAATATGACAATTCGTCTCTTGTCCTTCAGCATCAACTTTATTTTTCTGATAGCCGTCATGGATTGATATTGCGAAACCTTAGTTATTCTAGAAAAACAGAAGTTCCTAGGTAGGCCTTGAAATTCTCAGATCTCACTTGCTTCGTATACCAGTCTAGGCCTCTAATTAAACATAGCAACAGGGTTTGGAAAACTGAGAAAAATAGAAATAAATTAAGCAGTAAACAATGTAGAGAAAAATCAGACTTTGTCTACAAAATAACCGACAATATTTTGAACATCTTCTATGATTTACCTTCGCTTATTAATGGTTATTGTTATTACCATCAATAATATTTTCATTGTCTTCATATTTGACCATTCCTATTGTTTCCTTATAATGTTTATCCAACAGAAAATTCATGGCCAACTAAGGAAATACGTCACTGAATTTAGGACTGAAAATTCCAATACCGCGTCCACATGAAAAAGGAAAGTTGGTCGAAAGAAGAAATGTCGAGTTGAAAATTTTACTACGGCATCTTGTAGATGACAATAAGTAACAATGACGTAATGCACTTTATTTTGAAATCCCGTCTCAAATGAAGTGAGGAAAAAATTAAAGTGATTTTGGGATAGATGGTATTCAAAACAAATCAGAGTAAAAAACTATTCATCTGTGCAAAGATCTAATATGACGTCCTCGAGAAAAAATGAAGTTGATGAGGAGACGGCCTGAGACGAAACGTCATATTGAAGTTCTCAATATACCATCTTGTAGAGGAGAAAAAGTGGCAACATTAATGTGCAATTTATTTTGAAATCTCACTACAAATAAAATACAACGAAAACTTAAAAGGATTCTGGGAAAATACGGTTTTTTCGTCTCTCTCCGGAAGTACCTTGAATTTCGAAACTTTCTAAGCGTCAATCTGTTGATTACCTAAATACGCAACCTTTCCCTCATTTAAGCGACTTCGTATCTTATACAGTTTCCGAGATCACAAACACTCTGTAAACTATTCACAGGGCGTAACAAAACAACTCAAAAATCAAAATGTTTTTCAAAAATGTCGCAGTACCTGCCTACCACAGGGTCCGAATCTTCTTGTTATGCTACTTCAGTTACCTAAATCCAAATGTTTAACCATTATAGAAATTAAGCAAGGTTTTGGGAAAAAATTGTTTTCGCTTGTTGTGCACAATTTCGCGTCAAGTACACTGGTATATTATACAAAAAAATTACGACATTATTATACTAGAGCAAAAAAATCTCAATTTTCAATTTTCTTCAAATATGGGGATCTAGCTTGTAAGGCAGTTGAATGCTATTTGTTCTATAGTTCTTGTCAAAACGCATTCCTCCTTCATCCCATGTGTCGCAGTCCATAGTACGCCATCATCATTTCCGCTCCATTAATCGCACAGATTCGGTATTAATTTAAACACAAATTTGCAAATTAATAGAGGGAAACGCTCCGTGAGGCGCCCCGTTGACTGGAACCGATGGGCCAGAAGACATCGTTGTGACTGTTCCAGAAAGGATGCACAGCCACCCGACGTTTTGATTATGGAAATTTTAATTGCTCTTTATAATGTTTACAGCACCAGTTTATTAATTGTAGCGTGACTCGCAAGACGTGCATTTCAGTCTTCACACCCTCTCACTGACAAATTATACACTGCAAATTTGTTTTTTAGCATTAACGCGCTCGATTGACACAGGAAAACGAGCTTTAGTCAAGATCATAATTTTTGGACGTAGAATAAACAAGGGAAATGTGGAAGCAGAACATGATTCTGATCCGTTCGTTTATCTCTTTTACCTCCCACCAATTAGTGAGCCAAAATTGTATCGAGAAAAATTTCGTAAATGAGATATTGCAACAATTGGGGTCACTGTGGTCTTCGGCTCGCGCTTTTGGATCTTTAGTAAGTTGGGTGTTAGACTACTCGATATTCAGCTTTTCATGTCAGGAAATCGTCTAGAATGCCACTTCTGAGATGTTACAATGAGGGCCACTGGTCGCTCACTTTTAAAGGTCACAGAATAAATAAACCATGAGTTACACTCAGTCAGTTTTCCCCAATGCAATTTTCAGAAGCGATCGGTGTCCAGGTCTTCTAACTGGACAAATTAATTTTTACAAATATATGAAGAGTGTTACTGTATTTTGGTGTCCAATAATTTAATCTGCCAGTGATTTGGGACTAAAAAGAGGGACCAAGGTTCATTCTCTTAGAGATAAAATAAGTTGATGCAAGAAATAAAAAATTCTTTAACCCTATTTTTCACAAATAAAAAATTGAAGCAGATCATTTTTCCCTGGCACGATCCATATTCTCGTAGAGCAACCATTTTCACATCTCTTCTTCAAATAATTTGTGCACTTACAATTTCCTCCGAACATTTTTCTATATTTCTTAAATTACTTCCAACACTAAATTTCCAATACTTCCGAAAAACTGTTGACCGGCAGGGCACACACACAACCACACAACACTGGTTGTTTGAGAGCATCTTTTCCTGACAAAAGATAAAATTTGTACAATGAGTATACTGTTTGCTCTTCAAAGTCCTTTGCAACCATCCTGGAAACTCCTTTTTCCATTCTTGTTTGTAAGATGTGCGTATTTTTCTGTTTTACCTCTGAACTTGAAACCCCATCATAAGACATTATGATTTAATATTCAATTACAAAAAACAGACGAGCTTTGGTTTCCTTATTGCTTGTCCGGTGATGAGGTAATGAGGACAATCTAGCAGTCTGTACGTCCTTTACCCACAAACTCAGACAGGGATGTGAGTACATAATTATAGGTAACCTAAATCTACGTCCCTCGTGTGCCCGACTGCCTAAGTGTACGCATGGGCCTTAAAATTACATGGACTACGACATAGAAGCCATTCTTTCAGCTTTATTTTTGGTTCTAGCTCTTTTTCGGTAAAAGATCTGGAAATATTTGAGTTATTTTGAAAAATCTGAGAAAATGAAGACGTTTTCGGTGTTTAATAAATGAGGAGGTAACTCAAAATATGATTTATCCATCGTATATGGAACCACGACAAAAGCACATTTTTTATTTTGACCAAATCGTTATTCCATTGTGAATCCTTTAAATGATGGAAGATGAAAATCGATGCCCTGAATGGAACTATTAAAATTTTACAGATAAATGACTCTTGTCTCTCTTGATTTTCAGGATTGAAAAATGGACAAAACGCTTTATGCATAAACAATGTGGAGAAAACACGATTTGAATTAAAAACGTGTTAAAATGTAACAGTCAGATCGTGTTTTTTCCATACAATATTAATTATTTTACGAAGAGAGAGAGAGAATTAACACTTAAGAAGTATTTAACTGTGTATAAATGGTTCAAAACGGTCATCTTGTTCGGTTTTTCACGACGCCTTCTACGCTTCAATCCTTGAATCTGGATCAAAGATGAAATGATTCCATCCTGTGCAAGCTTCTCCGGAATCAAACACAACTTTGTTCGAATTTCTGCGACGTGCTTTGGTGTCACTTTTGAACAATGAAAGACCTTTATATTGTGCCCACAAGGGTTGATCACATTCGAATTGCAGAGTTTTGAATATCTCGCACTCTTAGAGGCAACCCTTTTTCCACCAGTACAATGTCTCTTACGGCTACCACTATTACTCACTTGTACTTCAACAGTATCTGCATCACCTAAATTTTCCATTTTCAAACTGCGTACCTAATTGAAGAATAGACAAACAACATAACCACAACATGTAATGGCCGTATGACGAGTGATCCATTCAAAACGTGTTTTGTCTAGGTTTGGTCAAACGTCAAAATGGCGTCCGCTCATCTGTGATTGGTTGTTCGGACAAAACATTTTATGACTGATTCCTGACTGAGGACAGGACACGTTAAGTTTTTACCAGAATTTTTGCTCAAAAAGAATATATAGGAGAGATCACGATTTCATTGTCTTTTACCTCCTCAAATATGGTCTCATTTCGGTAGAAATACCGAAAAATTGATAGGTCCGGCAACGCTGGTACTGAGCAATTAGGAGCACACCACACACTGGGGCAATCTGAAAGCGCCAGTTTTCGGCACGCCGATTCCAAGTGTGCCCTGACTTCCGACATTTGAGGGAAAAGAACGACGTTTATGAGAAAGAATCGTGAGTGTAATTTCATTGAGGGTCAAGCCTATGCAAGAGCTGAAATAATCGTTTTTATTCAAGTCTGGGGCAAAACGATGTATATTTGTGAATGTCACAATTTTTATGGCGTCCTGCAAAATTCAAATTGGAGTTATGAGGTATTTGCACTGCCCGAGTCATCTGTTTTGCGTTATATTATAAGAATCTTTTACGATCTGAAGGTAGCGTTGTATGGGAAATGCAGAGTCAATGTACAGGATGTCATCTTTTGTACTAAATCTACAAGCAAAAGTTGGATCAGAACCTAAAAACAGACTTGAATTTTTCATAACAGTAAACGAAACATAAAAAGTACCAAATTATGACTCATAGATGGCGGCACAATCGCTAATATTGTTCTGCCATCTATAGAAGAAAAATACCGGGCAATGTGTGAGGTAATGCTTTGTACAGAATTTCCAAAAATATAACAAAATCCAGACAATATCCCAAACCGAAACCCAAATGGTTTGGGTTTTGGTCTAAGGTTTGGTAACAAATGTTTAAAAGCTTTGGCGTGCTTTATATTTTTCGGTTCCGGGATGTAATTTGATTAGGTTTCTATTCCTGATTCATAATGACTTTATGGCAATATAGATATCCTAGAAAATACGGCCTGAAGTGTTGAAGTATTGAAAAAACTGCTTGACCGTAACAATTTTTGCTTCAAGTTACAAACGCAAAAAACGCAAACCACCATATTTCCTGGAGTACCTACCCATGTTTACCGACACCATCTCGAGTAAAACTTAGTTTAATAATAGTAATAATAATAATAATAATATTTATTGTCACAAAATACAGGTAAATATTAAATATTGTGCACAATAAAACATAAAGCACCCAAAAAAGTTTGCATTTGTGTTTGGGTTTGTTAAAAATAAAAACTAAAAGTACAGTCAGCAGTCAGTGTATGAAAAAAAAACCGTAAATACTGTATAATTTGGTGAATTAAATTATTATGGTGATGTCACGAAAAATATCCAGACAATTATAACTAAAGTAAGAGTATGGATGTTAGTGTAAGTAAAATATTATTGATTTTGATAAGGATTTTTCATATCTACAATTTCGTGGATGGAGCACCTTGGTTGTTGTGAAATCAATTTTTTAGTTCTTTTTTAAATGATCTATTTGATTTAATTACTTTTGAGGACTCTGGTATGAAGTTATAGAATTTTGGTCCCAAGAAAAACAGAGATCATTGTGTAATGGTTTTTGATGTTTGTGGAATACACATTAAACTTTGATTGATTCTTGTTCGGTAGTTATGAACGGTACGATTCAAGTATTTCGAATATTTAATACAATGTACGTATTAGACCACAATAAAAATAAATTTGTCTGCAATCTAATAGTTGAGCCTCCACATATAGAGAATCACTTGAATAAGTAATCTCCCTATGGAGGATCAATTTTAGAATTAATTTTTGGGTTTCATCAACCTTTTTGTAATTATTATTCATAACCCCCCCCAAGCCAAAATTCCATAAAGTAATAGAGGATAAACAAGAGCATAATAAAGATTATATAGATATTTCTTATCCAGAATACCGCTGAAGTACCTGAATTTTGGAATAATACATCTCAGTCTCTTCACAAGGGTATGGTTATTCCATTTTAAGTGTTTGTCCAAAATCACGCACAAGTATTTTCTTTTATTGGCTGACTGAATCTCTTTGAGACCACTGCTTGTATGAACTTCAAGTTTTTTAAATTGTGGTGAGAGCCTGTCGTCACAAGAAAATGCTATATAGTGTGTTTTATTGTAATTAATTGTCATAGTTAAATAAAAACTTTCATATTGGATTGAGTACATTACATAATAAAATAATAGCTAGTCCGCCATTGGGCCTATTTGTCTATATGTGCACTGATTTGAGGCCTCTATAACTTTAAAAGTAGATAGATTTTGATGAATTTTTTAAACACAAAGTACTCACAGTGCCATGTATATAAATTACGGTATCACCCTCGTATATTTAATAAGCATCTTATTATTCCTGTATATTCCCGGTATTTACTTTTTTCATGATTTCTTGTTAATTATGATTTCAATTATATTTGTGTATACTTTCTTATGTTGATGAGTAAATGTACTTGTGTACTTTCCCATCATAACAAATTCCTTCAAGATACCGATTTATTAGAAATACGCATACATTAGAGATACAATTATTCTATACCTTGTTGTACAACCTCTAACATCTCAGTAAATAATTTTTTAAGTGGTTCGTCGCCTATTCTATTTAACTGGCGCTGCGAACAGAATAGCTTTTCAGTTGAAAATCGGTCTGCCGTTTTCTGAAGTATTGAGTGTAGTCTAATCGAGTGGGTAGGTACCAAGTACATACGTAGTATGCCTTTTCGTTTGAAAAACGCCCCTGCAACTTTCCAACGCATGATTAATTCTGTGTTACTTCCTTATATTGGTAAATTCTGTGTTGTATATTTCGATAATATTATATTTTCGAAATCTTTACAAGAACACGTCTATCACTTAAAACTTATTTTTGAACCTTTAATCAAACACCAGCTCAAGATCCAATTAGACAAAACTGAATTTTTAGGTCACATAATTAACACGCGACGGCCAAAGACCCAATCCTGATAAGATAAAAGCAATTCATAGTTTTCCCATAAATTCATCAGAAACTTCGCAGAAATCACTAAACCTTTTACAAAGTGTCTACGTCTATGTAAAGGAGAAAATAAATCACAATTATGTTAATGCCTTTGACGCTCTGAAGAAAACAATTATCAGCGCCCCCGTACTCTCATATCCTGATTTTTCAACACCCTTTACACATAGCTATTGGAAGCGTTCTTTCCCAAAACGGAAAACCTATTGCTTTCCATTCACAAACTTTAAAGCCTGCCGAGCGAAATTATAGCCCTATCGAGAAAGGACTTCTCTCAATTATAGATTCCTGAAATTACACTTCAGACCTTATCTTTTTGGCCATAAATTCACAATAGAGACTGACCATAAACCATTAGTCTGGCTTGCCTCTCTCAAAGGAACATACCACGATGCTTCTGGTAGATCTTAATAAACGGTGAATTGCCACGTACCTATGTATTTATGTATCATAATTATTGTTTTTGATGTTGCCATTGTTGTTTGTATTGTACTTCATTTTATCTATATTTTACATTTTACAATGTAGATCTCACTGGATTCATAAATGAAGCTGAACGGTGAAAAATTGGTGGTGAGAGGTTATAGGTGGTGGGAGAGAGTACCTACATCTCACTTGTCAATGTTTTGCGTTTTGCTCTGTCACAATTTTAACGTTCGTAATTGTTTGACGTAGCTGTTACATACGTTCGGAAATAGAACAAAGTAATCCTTCTGGAACGTCTTAAGTGTGCTTTTCTTCGCGAGCTCAAAATCTTAGCAATACGGTTTCTGTCACTTGTCATTCCCACGGTTCATCGTTTATTTTATTTGGTTATCAAATGCTGCCCAAAATTGGCAGAATATATATTTTTCATGAGAAATGCTACCTGGTATCCTTATTTTCGCAGTATTCCAGAGTAAAATTTCATCTGTCAATCCATCCTACTACGGTATTATAGGTATTAACATTGCCAAGTGATTTAGAAACGCACCCAGTAAATGAGTCCAGTCCTGTAAAAGAACTAAATTGGTTAAGATGCGCCATCTATTAGCCATTCATTGAAGCTTACTAGTGTAAATCATATCACACTAAAGAAAATACAACAAATTCAAAGTATCAAACATTGAATCATAGATGACAGCACAATCCCGACGATTGTTGTGCTACCTGTAGCAGCTTTTGTGAACTGCATATTTCGTGAGTGTAGTTTTCTATTATGCCTTTCCATCCGGTATTCTTGCGTCAGATCAATACACGTATCTGTCTCAAGAGAGCGCCATATTGGAAGAGCACTCCATCCTATTTCCTTTTCAGAAGCTATTCAACTTTCCCCGAACAGGAATCGCGTCGTTGCCTATGTTACCGTTTCAACCACGCGTTTGCGATATAACTGAAAGTTTTGTCCAATAAAAGGCGGGTCGATGTTAAGGTTATTTTGAGTAAAAAAAACGTTACCTGTGGTTATTGATACTGATTTATTTCATCAAACCTACCAATGTACCTACAAACGTCAAATCAGAAGCAACAATGAAAGTAATAAGAAAGCATATTGGTTAAATTTATTTTTCTAGAATGAGTTAAACTTGTTCTATCTTTTGCATCATTTCAAGTATAAAATTTTTAGTTTTCATTTCTGCAAATGCACTTATATTCCAAGGCTTAATTTAACACAGATCAAACTACACTATTTATTGGAATTAAAACAGTTTTATCCGATACCCAATATCAGGGATTACTATGAAAATGACAAATCTATATTTTGCGAATAAGTCCATACTGGAATAATGTTATATTTTATCCCCATATCATAAGGGAAACAAACTCCGTTCTGCAGTGACCGTCATATTGAACTTAGGATACCATTGCTTTGCTTTTCAATTTTCTTAAAATTGTCACTTTGGTGACGTTTGCTATATTGGCGACATTTAATTAATCGTGTAGTGAAGTTCAGCTCAACCGGATAAGGCTAACTGGTTGATAATTCACGCACAACATTTGTTCGACTCATACCAATTAACCATGAGCATACAAACGGAGCAAGTGAAATAACTTAATAATATATTAGATAGACTATATTGATTCTGCCCCACCATCATGTGAGATTGACGAATTTTTTCAGTCTCTCATTAATGGTAGAATATGCCTACAAATCCAATATTTTTCCTGGGACTATGTATAAAAGCTTTCGCCTGACAAAAAAGTTTGACCTCAGTCCTCACCTTAGCCCATACTCCATATTATACAGGCTGTCTCACGAAGAACTGCATCGATCGATTACTCACAAAAAATTAGGTTTCATAGTTTAACTCATGCGGTCCGCGAACACCCTTCTTGCGGCCCGCTTCACGGGTCATGTATAAATTACTCTCAAATACCGAATATGCACAATTCTTACATTAACGATAAAATACAATAACATGTGACGCCACTGGCGACCGATAGCAGGCCGCAGCGAATGTACTGGAAATTGGACCGATCTCTCGATCATCCCCGAATATTCGAGAAGCCACGGGCGCGTATTTAAAAAGAAGGTTGAATCTTGAATCAAGCGGGAGGCGGGACAGGCAGTTTTTGGTGGTGGGACCGCACAGGGTAGGAGCGCGTGTGTGTGTGTGTGTGTGACAGGCAGTTTTGCTCTAGTGTTAGTGCGGGTTTGCTAAATGTTCCTGTATTGTCACGGATGGCGCCAGAGCTATGACAGAGACTGAAATTGGATTTGCAGGACTATTGAAACAAAACAGCATCAACTGTCCTATGATACATTGTATTGTTCACCAAGAGAGCTTATGTAGAAAATCTTTACGCCAAATAAATGTCATGAAAGTGGCTGCTAAAATAACTAATATTGTTAGAGGGGCAATCGTGCTTTGACTCACAGAAAGTTTCGAGATTTTTTGGCCGAAGTGGATGCTACATATGGGGACTTGTAACTTCTCACCGATGTTCATTGGTTAAGCGCCGGAAAGTGTTTGCAAAGATTAAAAATGAAGTGAAGTCCGACACTACGGAACTGGAAAATTAAATGGCAGATGCACAATTTTTAGCAGACCTTGCATTTTTAACAGACATGACATCTCACCTTAACGAAGCTACAAAGAAAATAGCAGAATATTGCCAACTTATTTGGACACATAAATGGGTTTAAGAATAAAATTAAGCTTAAGCTTTTCAAGTCTTCGTTACAAACAAATGATTTTTCATTTTTTCCAAGTTGTAAAGAACATTTCGAAGAAATGAAGGATTTTGAGGAAGTTTCATATTTACCTCATATAAAATACATTGACACAATTGCAGAAGAATTCAAAAATCGAATTAGTGACTTTAAAAAAATCGAAAGCGACATTTCAGTTTTTACTCAGCCACTAACAATTTCTGTTGAGAACGTAAGCAGAGCAGACCTTCAACTGGAATTGTGTGATTTGCAATCAGATCCTTTTTACCAAGGAAGAACTGAAACTGGCTTGGACTTTTTTAAGTTACTGCCAGGAGAACGATACCCCAACTTGCGAAACTTAGGACTTACAATGGGATCAATGATGGGAAGCACGTATCTTTGCGAAAGCAGCTTTTCCAACATGAAATTTATCAAGTCAAAGTATAGGTGTTCCCTCTCTGATAAGTCACTTACTCAGTTACTTCGTTTATCAACAACAAATATTAATGTTAATATTGATGCATTAGTATTAGAAAACCAACATCCTCAAATGTCCCACTGATTTTTTTGTAATATCATATTTTTTGAATAAATAAAAATAATAGAAAAACTATTTTTGTATACCATATGGTATAGTATATACCTATTAAAACTCAGTAATAATGTTGTATAGAAAGATTTTATAATGCGGCCCTCCAAACTGCATTTTTTTTTGAAGTGGCCCTTGGGTCACATTAAATTGGACAGCCCTGGTTTAACTGATGGGAGCAACTCTAAATTGTTTTATCTAGAACTCCATGTATATTATTCAGTTTTTTGAATCAAACCAAAGATTCTAAATACATTTTCAAGTATACCTAAGTCTTTCAGATATTATCTTGCTTAAAAATTACAAATACGTAATGCAGGTCAATTATAACATTTTTACTTACTTTGGTTCCTTTGTAACGGGCTTCTTATCGTAAGAGACTTGCTTTAATGAAGAAAAATGATTTTTCAATCGGAAATCACATTTTTTCATGATCTAAAAAAGAGTAGTTTGAAAGCTTCGCGAAATATATTGAAAATTATAGACATAAATAAAACTGACAACTAAACTACATAGCAATAATCACTGATTTTATACACATGCAGACCGATACACATAATCATCCAGATGCGATCTTCCTATATTCAACCAACGTTCTTCTGACAGATGAAAACTACATACTACTCTGTTTCACAAAACATATGCAACCAACAATGCGTGTAGGTGAGTAATTCCTCCATAGATAGACGCTCATAATGATCCTGATGAGCAAAACTACCTAGTCTGCAATATGACATTTTATAGGTTTTTCATTTTTTGCATAATACCCTTGCCGGTACAAATGAAAGTACCACTATTTTGAAAATATTTTAGCCGAATTGCTCTTATCACTTATACTGTATTCCCAAATTTTCAAAACGGTCTTACGTCAACCTTTAAGTAACCGTTCGCTGCAGTTCTATGTGGGACATGCTGTATGATTATTGCTAGACTAGGAATTTAGTGGATATATTAATACTTTGGATAGAGAAGACTACTGCTCCAATTTTTTCCGCCTCAAAATACCTATAAAAGAATTCTTCTGCTATAGCCGAACTGAAAATAGACTTGACAACACCGCACATCAGCCAGCTGCTGGCTGCCTGCGCGAATGCTTACACGGCCTACTGCCTACTGCCCAAAGCTCTCCTCCCAACCGCAAAACTCGACAGTACGGGATTCAGCTAAGGAAGGACCATTAATCGGGGTTAGTGATTAGGTTGTAGTGTTTTTCTGAGTGTGTGTTTCAACCATTTTGCGCTTGATTCATCTTTTAGAACCATCACACCAGCTTTTGGACGGGTAAGTTTGTTTTTTTCATTCAGAAAAGCTTCTTAAATGTTCGCAAATGTAGCATGTGCACTGTGCGGGCCGCCGGTAGCGTATTGCATTTTTGCATTCAAGGGTTCAGGTGCTTCTTTTGCAAATAAATGTCTAGAATAGTGGTCAAATTGCCTGTATGTGTTATGAAATTGATCTCAATCCATAAGCTCATTAGTATGAGAGGCTTATTTGACGAGATATTGTGTTTGTAATAATTTTCGTTCAAGTAAACTCTAATGTTGGTAATCAATTTTCTTGGCTGTCTGTGATCAGTCAGTACTACATTACTTGTAAGTATGATGTGACGAGCACACAATTATTTGAGCAATTATATACTCTTATTTAAAAATTATTTATCCAAGTTTCATTGATGATTCTAAAAGCTTGACACTCTTTTTAAATACTTATACTGCATGCACGATAAAAATCAATCTCAACACGGAGAAAATCGTTGAAATAACGAGTAGTAGTGGTGGACCCTTGCGAAAAGCGTGTGATGAGCGTGAGGGTAATTTTCCAGTATGAGAGAAACAGAAAATTTTAATAATTTTCCAGGTGGACCATACCAAATCTGGCGGTTTGTAGAGTAACATATACAAATATTGCTATAAGCATAAAGTTTCTGAATCCTTAAACTTTGAAGAAAATTGTCAGAATTGGGGAACTGTTTTTCTTTGCAAAATGCACATAGGAGAAAAACATTCTGCTTCTTGTATGGTCAAGTTGTCAATGGTTCAAATCATCAACAACCCTCCAAAAATACTAAATGGGATGTATTCCTATTTCCTTATTTATAGAATTTCCATAGCAGATATTTATTTTTTATAAAAGATTAATAAGGGGTAGTGGGACTTAATTATTTTTAAGTTTATCCCAGGGTTAATCCTTATACACTCCCAGCACCCAAAACACTATCAGTGCTTAATCCGGGATTTGATGAACATTGGACACAAAAGATATCAAGAAATAAGAAGTAAGTTCATGGAAGATGGATTATGTGTGCTATGTTTGGAAAGAAAATAATCAATTTAAGTACTGATAAGTCATCCTAATTACTACACAGAGATGATATAAATATATGGCAATGACAGCTAACTATTAAGATTCTTATACATAACATATGACACACAGACGACTTGGCCAAAATGTTATAATTATTAACATTACATTAATATTATTTTAATATAACATGTAATAGTATGAAACAAAATAGAGCAAATGGAACGTTTCTTCTGAAGTCTTAAGCTTTGAATTTTGAAATGCCCACACAGCTCTGCATCAGGATAAATTCCATCTGTTAATCCAGAACAGCAAAACATCATCCCATACATTTCAATTGTTCACAGAGGTCATTAATAAATAACAGAAATAAAGGTGGTCCCAAGTTAGACCCCTGTAAAACACAGAATGATTAGGATACAGACCTGAACCCATTATTTGCTACCTATTGCTTCCGCCCTAATAGATAGGATCTAAATAATTGTGGTACTATGAGTTCATAGAGCCTTAATATCTTCAGCACAGCTCCATGATAGATTTTGTCAAAGGCCTTTGAAAAATCTGTATAAATGACATTGACCTGATAGTTATCATACAGTGCTTCAGATATGTACTGAGCTAATATAACCAAACTAATAACAGTGGATCGACTATTGACAAAACTGTGAGATTCAATTTCTTATTGAAGGCTACAAGCTATATATACATGATTATTTTCAAGACCTTCTCAAAAATGCATATGAGATCAATTGGTCGATAGTTCTGAATGTTTGACTTTTTACATTTGAAAACTTCCACAACGCAGGAAATGCATTACATTCCATGCTCAAGTTAAATACCACAGGAAGTATAGGTGCAAGAGCCCTAGCACAGTCCTTTACGAGAACCGACGGATTACCGTCAGGCGCAAAAATCATCTTATCCATAAGTCGTTGAATGCCTAAGATAACCGTTCTGAAGGAGATCTAAGGTGCCTTCAAAGTTGGTATGTATTTATTACCCCTAATGATTTAAGTGCGAGCTAAAATACAGGGTGTAAAGTTAGTTGTGGATCAACGGAAGTCAGGTGATAGAGGGCCTCAAAACCTATAAAATGAACCCCTATAGGTATGTGTGGTCCGAAATTTTATAGTTCAGGAGATATTGGCAATTTTGTGAAATTTCGAAAAAAATGGGATAATAAATTTTTAATCGCAATTACAACTAAACCATTAGGTTTCGAGCTGTGATTTATTTTCTGAGATGAGATAAATGGTTAGTTTTAGCAATGGTTGTCACTTTTTAACAGAGCTAATTACAAATCAACCCAAAAAAATCTTAGATTTATTTTTTTTTTGTGAAAAAATCTCTTCCATCCCTCAACTTTGGAGGGCGGTGGAAAATATTGAGGTTGTGTTGCATTAATCATTTTATTTATATATTATCCATGTAGATTAAACCCTGAAAATTTCAGCTTGCTACAATAGGTTTTAAGGCGCTCTATCACCTGACTTCCATTGATTTAAATCCGATTCCTGATAAACGCTGCTGAAAAAAACACCAAATACCAATAGATTAGGGGCGACATTACCCATTCTGTTGGTTGTTCCCTGTGCCTGGAATTTGTGGACTGTTTTTTATATTGATGAAAATTTAAAATTGCTTAGGATTGTTATCCAAACTCCTCATTATAGTTATTATATATGCTCTATTCATTTGAATTTTGACTGAGCGACGTAACCTCCGAAATTCCTCCAAACTTCGTAAATCTCTTTCTGTACTTGGCCTTCCTCTTAATATCTCTAATGATTTAGGACAGCGTTGAATTCGTAGAAAAAGGTGCTATCAGATTCAGGGTGTACTTTTTTGCGGACCATATAAAAAATAAAGTTGATGCTTTCTCAAAAACGAAACATAGGGCACATATTTTAAAAACCATCATCTAGTCTCTAGTGTATAAAAAGTGTTAATGAAAAAGTTGCATTAGTTTTTTGAAATTCCTTAAAACAAACTCGGATAAAAATAAAGTTGATTTGGCAAAACTTTAGTTTTTTTCCAAAATATCTCAGTAAACCGTTTTTGAATGGCATGTAAATACGCCCCAATGAACGCAGCTTCTGTCTAATTCAATCTAAGCTGTGTGTATCCTACAGGTATTGAAAATCCCATGCCTAGGATCCTTATTATCTTGGTATATTTTGGACCTGTCAGATATGTATATCACATATCATATAGTCTTGCGATATAATAAATATGAAAACAAAGTATAAGCTCATTATTACTAGTTATATGCCCCGGCCTTCAAATAATACTTCAAAGCCGATGAATCCCTTAAGAGCTCAACTACTGGTACCACTACTAACTTAAATGTGATTTGGTGAAGTGGAGGATGAGGAATCGAGTTAGAAAATTGGCAAGCTATTACGATTTTTTCGATAAATAAATTAAAAATGGGTCCTCACCCTATGTAAAAACTAGGTATTATTGGACTTACACGTGGAATCATAAGTTTTTCTTGGTAACTCCAAATGAATCACCACTTGTTTGGCCAGATATTGAACTAACATCCTGTGTATTCAAGTTTCTACGCCACTGTTTTAGTTTAAGGCAAACATATTTTTGCAGGCAATTATTATAGTCTTCGTATTACATATATTATGATAGTATAGGAAGGGATCAGTATTCATAAGCGGGGTGTTCGGACCTGAAAATACTCAAACTTCAAGTGGGTAGCACCTATAAAATTTTTGCATTTAAATATTTTAGAACAAATGTATTTCAAATTTTCTTTTGTTTTTTAGAAGTTGATTGATTTTTTTAAGCCCAAAGTTCTCCATCTTGGCATTTTCGTCTAAAATTCGTTCATTTTCGAATAATTTAATTTAGTATTTGTCATTACCGCATGGCCGCAACATTTCCTATTCCAAATCGATAGTGATGTTGAGACACAAAACATATATAAAATTAAAGTGCTCTGATACCAAAAATAAAATTTTTGTACATGTTCTGTATATTAGTGTGTTTTATTATAGGTTTGAAGTAGAAAGTTTTGCGACTAGGCGATCATATAAAAATACGTATAAGTTAAATATTCGAAAATGGAGGAATTTTGGGCAAAAATGGCAAACGAAATAAGTCAGCACATAATGCCATCTAGTTTCAGAATCGACCGCTACGAAAGTGAAAACAGCAAGCTGTCTGTTGGAACTGTATGCCAGTTCGCATCGACAATGCGATGATGGCAGTTTGTGCTGTCTTATTTCGAAAGACTTTACACTCTGAATTGAGTAGAGTTACTCATCTTTCGTTCGTTGTCCACCAAGACTAAGCCTAAACCGTACTGAAGGGATGCCAAATAGCACTAAACAGCTGTCCATGGTTAGACGTCTGTGGTCGGAGGAATGAAAGCTATACTAGTTTGTTTAAAAATACCAAATGTGCAAACTTGGGATTTTCAGAGTCGAAAACCCCCTCTGATTTAGAAATATTTTCAAGACCCAGTAGGACTAACTTTCTGCCTGAAAAGTATTGCCACTGTTTTCTAAAACACATTGTATAAAGACTTGATATAATGACTGAGGCCGCTATCCCGATACAGTCGAACACAAATCCAATCAAACTTCTGGCAGCAGGCCAAGCTTTAACAGAAAATAAATACAGTTCAATTTTAATTCTGAACCTCGGTAATTATTTTTACGGCGAAATAATAATTGCAGCTTGTTTTGACGCCAAACAAGTTATAGTTCGATAGAAAAGGCTGTAAACCCTGTCTAAGTTTAATGATCCATTTTGGGAAAAGAGCATGGAAGAAGTCATTTTCTCCACATAACCTCCGCACTATGTGCAAATAAAACCTAGACTCGAGTACTGCTCTTATGCTTGGGGTGCCGCCGCGCCGACTACATTATCCATGTTCGATGCTGTTTAGAGGAGGGCTGTCCGACTGATCAATGACTCTTGCCTGACGAACAGTCTTAGGACCTTTTCGCAGCGACGGGCCGTCAGCGGTCTGGCTCTCTGCTATATCAATGGGCTTTGCTCCTCAGAGCTCCCCTCCTCGATGGCGCCGCACGATGAGCCTGCCAAACAGACCTGCCTGACTTTGGTCTCCCATCCCAAACATGAACTTCATACCTCCAGAATTGGTCGATTCGACTGCTCCTTTATTTCTACGTTGTTATGAAATTATCTCTAATGTCGATATTTTTTGAGATATACAGGGTTATCCAAATTAAGTGTCCACCATTAGTAACTTTGTTATTAGTGAAAATACAAAGTTGTTTGAATTAGCAAACTAGTAGCATTTTTAACGCTGGTAAAAATGAGAAATAAAAAAAAACAATTGAGAGTCGTTATTTTGATTTTTTTCAGTAAAATAACATTTTTTTAGATGGAAACCCCTGTATATTATATTTTTTTCTGTTAAAGCATCAAATTTTAAACAAAAAAGCTAACAATAACTTTTCTCCTAGGTTACAAATTGTTGAAGTTATGGCCTCCAATCTGAAACAATTAAATTGTATCGACAAACTTTATTTTCAACATCAACTTATAATCTTACAAAATACAATAACAATTTTTTTTAAAGAAGATGCTCGAAAACACCACCTTGTTCTTCAATACATTTTTGGGCACGTTTTTCAACTGCTCGAACTGTCTTAAGTATGGTCCTACCATCTATCTGGGTTATTTTTTCCCTAAGTCTTTAACGCGTCAAGGTTATCGTACCTTCGCTTGTAAATTTGGTTCTTTAAGTAACCCCACAAGAAGTAATCAAGTGGGTTTAGGTCTGGTGATCTGGGAGGCCACTGTATTGGGCCATTTGTTCCTATCCACTGATCATTAAAAGTAGTACTTAGAAAATGATAAGTACCTCTGGAGTTGTGGGCAGGTGCGCCATCTTGCTGAAAATGCAGATGATGTCTACTTATAAGATCCAATTCGTCTCAGAAATTAGTCAGAATTTCTGACATAAATTCCACATATCTTTCACCAGTTAGGATTCCCTCATAAAAGAACGGGCCAACAATTTTTGAACCAATTATACCGCACCAAACGTTGAAACTGAAACGGACTTGTGGGCCTCTTGGATGTACTAACAAAAGATTTTCTCTTGACCAATAATGGTGGTTTTTTCTATTAAACATTCCAGAATTTGAAAAATTTGATTCATCTGTCCATAAAAGGTAACGAAAGTTATTTACATTTTGGCGACAGAAGCTAAGATACCAATGGCAAAAAACAAGAGTTCTCTCTGGATCCCCTGCCAAAAGCGTTTGAACTGGTCGGTACTTATACGGAATAAATTTGTATTTTTTTAAAATCCTTTGAACAGTACCATAACTGAAATTAGAGTCCTTGAGAATATCTGCTATTGAATTCTCACGATAAGCTTCAAAATATCCAATAACTGCAATTTCCGTGGCCTCGCTTATTATGAATTCTTTTTTTGCCCTTGTTTTAGCAAAAACATTTTCGTTGCCCCTAAATTTTCGATAAAGTCTCAGAAAATATCGTTCATACGGTTGAATGCGAGCGGGATATAATTCACTGTAGTATTCTCTTGCTCTCAAGGAGGATTTTCTGCACACTAAATAGCATTCTAACATATCACACTTTTCTTCATGGGAGAACATTTTTCTTTAAATTAATGACACACTAAAGCTTATAAACAAGTATTTACACTAATGTTTGACATTATTTGATTTTATCATTGTTTTCCAAAGCCTTCTAGTTGCGAGTATGTCCAGTTTAACAATTTGTCGCTTATCTTAATGCTGTCAAATCGCGAACGCCATGTTGTTTTCATAGCCGTCTTAATATTATAATACTGCTAATAATTAAAAATATTTATCGTTATTTTGACTTTATTTTTGACTTTAGCGGAAAAGTCATTATGAACTTTTTTGTTTAAAATTTGATGCTTTAACAGAAAAAAATATAATATACAGGGGTTTCCATTTAAAAAAATGTTATTTTACTGAAAAAAATCAAAATAACGACTCTCAATTGTTTTTTTTTTATTTCTCATTTTTACCAGCGTTAAAAATGCTACTAGTTTGCTAATTCAAACAACTTTGTATTTTCACTAATAACAAAGTTACTAATGGTGGACACTTAATTTGGATAACCCTGTATATATATATATATATATATATATATATATATATATAAGCCATTTAATATTTGAAAAAGTGCAAAATATGCCATTTTCGATCTCGAAAAGCAATATGAAAAGACGAAAATTTTAATGTTTCCAAATACTCTTCAAACAGTCGTTAACAAAATCACAAAGCTTTTAGGGGGTATTATTATTGCTTTGAGATTTTGTTAATGGATGGTAGAACAATATCTAGGAACTTTGGAAACATTAAAATGTTTCTTTTATTCATATTGTTTTTCGAAGTTTGGGATATTGTACAATAATATTGATTAAATATTTGGTACGCATTTTGTGCCTGACACGATGTAGATTCTTTAAAAGAGGTGCATTTTAAATGAAATTCTGCGTAAAAGCCGAACCATAATATTGCAGATTGCAGATGCGAAGATGTTTCCTATAACTATAAAAAGTAGTCAAAATAGATTTCATTGTCATTTCAAAGATAAATTGTGTGATCTTAAACATTATATCGTCCAAAGTAAAATCGCTACTTAACTTCCCTCCTAATTATTTCTAAGGTTTCGTATTCCCAGAATTTCTCAAGGACAAACAAGAAAATACTATAACCTGCGGCAACAGTCCGAGAGTTGACAAATATTTTTGAATGTACCTACTACATTATCAGGCTATATGGAAATCGAACACAGCGAGAGTGTATAGTAGCCAACCGTTTGAACTGTAAAGTTCTCAGTTCGCGTTTGATAGCCCAGTCCCACTGTGACCACTAGAGGCTGACGATTCTGACGGTATAGTAGATGTGGTCTACTCACCATTAAAAACTACACTATTCACTCTCGCAGTGGTTGATTTTGGTAATAGATGACGCTTTCTGCTGTCTTATTTCGATAGATCTCGGATAGAGGATAGTGGCTATTATTCCGATCGTTGTCCCAAAGATCAAGCCGAGACCGGTGAGTTACAAAATAGCACGAAACAGATGTCCATTGTTGGTTGTCTGTGGTTGGTTGGACGAAAGCAGCTGAGTTAGACATTATATTTTAAGCTCTTTAATCTTCATCTGCGACTGCAGCAAATAACCTACTTCACTAATTATTATTGCATATATTATAAATTATCTAAAATTACATTGATTATGTTTTGTACATCCCAACATGTGTCGTAGGTCAAGCATTATTATTATTTACATTCGGATAAAAGACACTTGAATTTGAAACAGGCTACTGCTATATTTTTTGCAATTGACCGACAAGTGAATGTGCTATCTATACTATACTAATCGATACTTGGGATACAGATAGTGAACTATAACAGTTGCAATCATGATACATTAGATTAGAGCGACTCGAAAGCAGATATTATATCAAGGTGCAATAAGGCATGGCATTATGTGGCAAAGTTTTGATATACTCATTCGAAAGCGCAAGAATGCAAGGCGAATTAATATGGGCGGGAAATAACGATGATTTCAGGCATTGTGCATGATTATAATTCTTGCACTGTAGTTAGGAATATATTTGTTGAAAATATTACTGAACGCACCTGAAACTTCTACGCGACATATACTCATACAATTGTTGCATATTTTAGCTATTAAATCACCTGAAAAAATTTTGGTGTTTGTATATTCTTATGTTCCCAACTTCTGTAAGTGTCTGTGCACCTATTATCCATATTTTACACATCATTGAGTACCCCGTACATTTGACTTTAAAACATATAGGGATAGAATCGTTTTCAATCCGCATACTTCTGCTATGTATGCTAACCGCCGGTCGTACCGGTCCGACTGGTTAATTTATTCGTACTGCAGCGCACAAAATATACTAAGTGACATATAAATCCGAACACCCAGTTTAAATGGTTTTATTTCAATAAAAGTTGGTGAATGTATAATAAGTGACATATAAATCCGAACACCCAGTTTAAATGGTTTTATTATAATAAAAGTTGGTGAATGTATTTATCTTACTGTAAATAACAAGTGAAAAAATTTTCAGCCTTATCAGTTGGACATTCCGGTTTTCATACTGCTTTTTTTTTAATTCACTAACGCTCTAAAAATGAATATTTCAGCCGCAGTAAAGAATCAACGTTGGCGGATTTTGGTTCTTGACATCCTTTACGATCGGTTACGATGCCTAGACTACGGAGACCTGTACGATTTCGTCAACTTAGTGAGTTTGATAGGGGCCGTATAGTGGGACTTCGGGAAGCTGGACTTTCTTTTCGGGCAATTGCAGTTAGCGTGCAAAGAAGTGTAGACACTGTGGTTAGGTGTTGTCAGGCATGGCTTCGAGAAGGCCGTACGCAAAGAGCAAGGGGCACTGGACGCCGCCGTAGGACAACAGACCGTGAAGATCGCCGCCTAAGATTATTGGCCTTAATGGACCGTTCCTCCACTACCAGGTCCATTGCAAATGAATGGTTTGCAGAACACGGAAGACCTATTGGCATGCGAAGTGTTTACCGACGAATGAGAAGTTTTGGCTTGTTTTCATACCGGCCACACTGGGTCCTCCCTTTAACTCGAGAACAGCGACGTAATCGCCTTGAGTGGTGCAGACAACGGTCACTCTGGGATCAGGAATGGAACAGTATTGTCTTTAGTGACGAGTCTCGATTTTGTTTAGGCATGCACGATGGTCGTGCCAGGGTTAGAAGGCGACGTGGTAAAAGGAGGAATCCACAGTTTTTTGTTGCAAGACATGTTCATCACACTGTTGGAGTTATGGTTTGGGGTGCTATAGCTTATGGTTCCAGGTCACCTTTAATCTTCATCAGAGGTAACATGAACGCGCAGCGTTATATCCACGAAGTTCTAGAACCCCATCTCTTACCCTATCTTGACACCCTGGCAGATCCAACTTTCCAACAAGATAATGCCCGACCACATGTTGCAAGAGTCACAATAGACTTCTTTCAACATAATGATGTCACATTGTTACCATGGCCATCAAGATCTCCCGACTTATCCCCAATTGAGCACGTGTGGGATATGATGGGTAGGAGATTGCTCAATTTGCAACGTCCTCCTCAGACTCTAGAAGCACTTTGAGAGGAGTTGGTGGTTGCCTGGGATGAGATACCACAGGAGGACATTGACCACCTGATCAGAAGCATGCCTAGGCGCGTTGGAGAATGCGTAGCACATCAGGGTGCATCCACACATTATTAAAGGTCAAAGGGCTTTAAAGCAGTGCAATCATTTTGAAATTTTTATCATTTACTTATTATGCTTCATTAAGTACTTATACAAAATTTTATTAAAATAAAACCATTTAAACTGGGTGTTCGGATTTATATGTCACTTAGTACATATACACAGAATGAATGATAACTAGCTGCAGCAGTGCCACGGTGGACGCTGCCGCTCAGGGTGTGTGGGCCTGTTTGACTGACTTGATCCAGTTAATTTCTCTGTTGTACATGTTCGTAACTAACTTTTTTCTCAGATGATTTGAATTGCGCTGAACTTAATCCTTTTTATTTGACGCCATTTTTGATGGCAGTAATAGGGATTCTAAGAATTTTTTTTTGTTTGCAAATAACTAACTCACAAATCTCTAGGGATGTGACAATGGGTGGAAAAAATCGACGCCTACTGGCGGGGGAATATTGTAATCGAAGAGATTTTCGAGAATGAACCGTGTCACACATTGTTGTCTGTCTGTCCGCTATAACCGCTTATTTTTTTTTATATATATCGAAGCAGCCGCGCAGGCAGAATCCTAAATGCCGGAACACCGCGGCTGCTATGATGATCGCAAAGAAATTTTGTTAATACTGCCTAAGGTTAGTAGAACTGGAAAAAGCTTACTCTTGCAGATTGTTCCACAATCTCGACACCCTCGGGACAAAGGAGCGGTCGTATCGGCCAGTTCTGGATGTACGAAGTTCGACACGGTTAGGGTAGGACCCCAAAGTTAGGCGGGTCTGTCTGGCAAGCACATCGCGTGGCTGCATCATGGAAGAGAGCTCTGTGGAGCAAAGCCTGTTGGTATAGCGGTAGAAAAAAGACAGATCGCCGACGGCCCGCCGGTGCGAAAGAGTCCCGAGACTGTCTGTTAGAGAAGAGTCATCGATCAGTCGGATCTCCCTCCTGTGGACAGCATCAGCATGGATGAAGTAGTCGGGGCGGCAGCACCCCAAACGTGTGAGCAATACTCGAGGCTAGGCCTTATCTGGGCCTTGTATAGAATGAGAAGGTCGTGCGGAGAAAAGTACTTCTTTGCCCTAAACATATAGCCTAGCTTTTTCCCAGCTGCTGCACCTATTGACTAGACGTGTTCGTGCCAGATCAGGTCCTCGGTGATCTGGACTCCGACCAGCCGAAATGAATGGCTCTCTGGCAGAACTCGGCCATCCATCGAAACCAGATCAGCGCTAGGACGCTTTTTGTCAAAGTACAGTACAGTGTTTTGGAAGCATTGAACTGTACAAGATTGTTGCGTCCCCAAGCAGTGATAGCCTCCAGGTCTCTTGTCAGAGATGAAGTCGTCGCTAGACAGAGAGCGGGTTGTCTCTCTGAATTCCTGCATGTAGAATGCTGTCATCAGCAAAACTGTGGATTAGTTTGATCGTATAGGAAAGGAGGTCGTTGATATGTAAGAGAAACAGTGTCGGAGCCAAGACCGATCCCTGGGGAACACCCGCGTTGACGTTGTGGGATGAAGAGGAGAATTCGTCAATTATGACGGATATCTTGCGGCCAGCCACCCATCTGCAAAGCTTTTCTGGGTGGCCATAGGATAGAAGTTTGCTTAAGAGAGCAGCGTGCCACACCTGATCGAACGCTTTCGTGATGTCAAGAGAAACGACATGAGCCTCACCATAAGACTGGATGAGTTTACTCCACAATGGCGTGACGTAAGCTAGGAGGTCTCCTATGGATCGTTGGTGCTGGACACCATACTGCCTGTCGCCAATCAAGCTGTGACCTTCAAGGTAGTACAGAAGCTCGCGATTTATGCACCTCTCCATCACCTTACTTATAACAGAAGGCAGAGCTATAGGCCTGTAGTTGTAAGGGTCGGTTTTAGATCCTTTTCTTCGGATGGGTTTGACATGAGCAAATTTCCAGTTTTCTGGGAAGGTGCCGGATTCATAAGATATCTGGAAGAGACGCGAAAGAACTGGAGCAAGCTCCGCTGCACACCTCTTCATTACAATGGCAGGAATCAAGTCCGGACCAGAAGCTTTGTTGATGTCGAGCGACAAGAGCACTCGTCTTACGGTCTTATACCTGAATGTTACCTCTCGCATAGTGTAGGGAACCCTTTGAATTGACGGTACTTGGGCGTTGGGGTGGACGTCCATGGTGGAGTTGGCAGTAAAGGTCTTGGCTAACACTTTCGCCTTGGCCTTTGAGTCGAATACAATCGTTCCATCCTGCGTAAGTGGTGGAAGGCTACTTTGTGACAAGTTCTTTTCAATCTGCTTGGCCAGCGTCCAGAAAGACCGACTGCCATTGCGCTGCGACATTACCCTGTGCCTAACTTTTACATCGTGCTGGTTTTTGGCATTGCGAACCGCTTCGTTATATTTGTTTCTGGACTAAACGTCGGCTTGTCTGTTCTCTACAGTGGGGCTTTCTAAAAAGGCTCTGTTTCCCTTGATCTTCTGCTGGCGAGCAGTGTCATACTATTTGTTAAACCAGCCGTTGGACCCTGGTTTAGGCACTTTCACTGTGTGAGGGATGTATTCCTCCATTCCGACGTGGATAATTTCGGTTATCGAAGAACAGACAGCCCACGCATCCGCGTCAGTGAAATAGACATCTCTCCAAGGAAAGATAAGAAGTTTATGAGCCCCTCCCAGTAGGCATGCCCGTAATGCCAAGTTCTGCGGCTTGTGCGAGTTTCTGCTGCCACATCGGGTTCTGACCGAAACCTAACCTCCACAACACCGTGGTCTGAGTTGCCCAGGGGGGACAGGACTGCAGTGCTGTAAGGGACAGTATGCGAAGTCAGAAAGAGATCCAGCTGGCTACTGGCGTGTGACGAGACGCGGGGGAAAAAAGTAGGGCTCGTCACCAGCTGGGTCAGCCCTTGAGCAAGAGCGAACTCTTCGACTGTACGACCTGCTGCATCGGTCTTGTTTGAGCCCAACCAAAGCTCATTATGGGCATTGAAATCACCGAAAAGAACTACCTCTGAAGCGAGGTGATTGATGTTCAGGAAGTCGATATTGACGGCGAGGTATTCAAGTAGATCATCCCAGTTATGGTCCGAGGGAGAGCGATAAAGGCTGCAAATAAATTTGGGTGATGTTTTGGAATTGAGGCGAAGCCACAGAATGTCCGCTCTAATTCCAAAGAAACATCTCTGGAGCAGGGAAGACTGCTGCGGACAAAAGCCACAACTCCCCCGTTCTTTCTTAGATTGCAGTGCACCTCGTAGTTTGGGAAGGTAAGATGGTTAATCGGTGCAGACTCTGAGATTTTTGTCTCCGCCAAGAAAAGCATGGCGGGGCGATTGGATTGCAGGTAGTGATGAACAGCATCAATTTTGATGTTAATCCTGCAGATGTTCGTAAAACAAATCTCATCTTCGATGTTGTTCCCTCGAGCCTACCCTCCACCCGGACATTCCGAGAGTAGAGTGAGTTTACGTCCGGAGTTCTTAGTGCTCGAGGGATCCATCATCATTAATTTCTTTGTCTTGGAAGATAAGCGACTGCATAGCTTAGGTGTGGAAACATGCGGACATTTATAAGACACTCTGGGAAACGCTAGCAGGTGGTACCGCCTCGGTCGACTGGTCCTTGTCTACCACCTTCTTCTTGCCTGTTAATGATGTTAAATAGACCTAAAGTGGCCGTTGACGGACTTGGCAATCAATACTGGGGTATTCCTTAACGCGTGTACAATCACTTGAACGGGAAGAGGTTGTATACTGGATACAACAACTTCTGGAACAAGCATTTGCCACGGCCCCGCTCAGTAGTGCTATAACTTGATAAGCACCGATCGAATTTTGATGAAATTTTTACACAATGTTATTACTACGCCAAGGACAGAAAGGCTTTGTAGTTTTGGAAAATGATATATTCCCAGCAGACGGATCCAGCACCTGCCTGACCACGTCTGCTTCTGCTCCCGGCGACACACCGCCGGCCTTTGTGAATGTTCTGGTATTACACAAATTACTGCCGCGCCACAGCATGGTGCTTCCTATGCTGTGGCCGCGCTGCCACCAGGTTAGGTATCGGGGAGAGGCGACGTTGCCGGATGGACTACCGATAGAGGTGGGGAAGGATGTCGATAGACTAATTTTATGGACCGGTTTGGCCGACTTTTTTCTCAGAGGGTCTGTGCTGAATATATCCGTTATGAAACGGGGGTCAACCCACTTGTCGCCGTTTTGGGTATTAGCCGTCGTGTCGTGTCATCTTTTTTCTATATAGTGATGATAAAAGTAAGAGACAAATTTATCAGAATAATAATAATAATCAAATAACATGTTGAGTATAAAAATATATGCCATTATCCGCTTTTACCTTTGGACGACATTTTTACCGTTAACCCAAGAATCACTGTTTACGCCCAAACAAAAAACTGTTTATCTACTTGCTTATGCACTTATTGCGTTGTCTTTTATCCACGTTAGTGAAGGTAAACTTCGAGTTTTTGCATATGTCGTATTGATGGCGCTGCTTAGAAAAATCGATTAAAATGAGTAATGGATATATTCTATTTATTAAAAATCAATTATTTATGACAATTTATAACCGTGTTGTCTGGTCTACGGCTTCCGCGTCGTGAGGTCGCCCGCTGTCGACTGTTAGGGTATTTATTCCCCTATCGACAAGTCGAGAACCATTTCAGCGTATTCCAGGCCGTCTCGCGGTGGTAATAGATACATCTCTAACGTCGACCAACACTCTTTGATATCGCTGCAAGCACTCACGCACGTTACGAGCGCATCTCTACCTAGCGGAGCTGATTGAATATAGGCAACCAGCCATGCAATGTAAAGTACGTTTTCCAGTTTACCTAAAAATTCTCCTAGCACCCTAGCTCAAGCTTTACATAATCGGTCATACCAGTTTGTTTTTCCAAGTGTGAACAGAAAATCAGTGGGTTAATCCAAGCGAGACAACACAACATAGGACACAGAACAGTGTACGTCGGTGACAATGTCCTTTACATGCGTTCCGGCCCGCTATCAGATTGCTCAAACGAATTCGGAAACCGGAGATTCAAGCTTAATGGAATATGTAATTGGTATATTGTTTCCTTTCTTGTGGTTTTTATTTTGATTCGGTGAATGTTTCAATGTTGAAATTTTGTGTTATCCAACGATTTCGGTATGCATATGATTGGCGGCTTCTACTACCAACATGTCTTCATGAAACAGTTATTGTCTTAGTTATATCTTCAATTTGTCTCAAAATTATGTTTGATTGTTCTTAAATTGTTTTTTGCTATTTTTTTAAGTTTGAAAGGGACATGTTTGCTTTCCGCCTACTGTAACCAGCCACAGCACTGTTTTGTGCCCATTAGTAACTCATCAGTGCGATATAGGTCTTAGGTTTAGTCTTTAGACAGACGAAACGGGAAGCAAACAAGTGGGTATGGTCTGGAAGAGAACGAAAGGGTCTTTCTATTGTCAATGGAATGGAATGGAACTTGGCGAATCATTGCTAGATGGCAATCGCTAGACTTATTCCTACTTGCGCACGGGGTTCTAATGTACTTGGGGAAAACTACTAATCGAAAATATGAATTGAAACTGATGATTTGGTGTTTTTTTATAATCTCACCTACTTTTTTCATTCTGTCAGTAGCAATTTCCTTGTTACTGAAGTACGGCCAATTATTCTATGTTAAAGTTAGGTTTCTTGTTTGTGCACCGATTCACCACTAGCAATAATTCAAGGAAGTTGATGGGTAATAAAAATTGATTAGTCGTCATTTGCTAACATTTCTTCTAAAAATAAAGACATTAAACTTTGAACCGAACACTGCAACGCCAGTAGATCTTAATTGATTTGAATCGGATACATTGGTTCATCCAAATTTTCGTCATTTGCTTTTGATTTATGACTATACATCATATGAGTTGATTGATCTAAATATGTCGGGCAATCAGTTTCTGTTAACTATGAATAATAGGCAAGGTTCGATTCAGCAAAATAAACACTTATTCTAAACGCAATACAAACAACAAAGAACATTGAAAGTGGGAATTCGCAAAATTCTAAAATATTCCAGTTCACTAAAATAAAATTTTGGGCTGTTCGTCCAAATCTTCAAAATCGTACAAAAACAAGATGTATCATTTTTTTCTCCACCCCCTCCACTTCAAAAAATGGTGGACTATGCCCAGAAAGTATAATATGAAACTGATGATTTGGTGTTTTTTTTATAATCTCACCTACTTTTTTCATTCTGTCAGTAGCAATTTCCTTGTTACTGAAGTACGGCCAATTATTCTATGTTAAAGTTAGGTTTCTTGTTTGTGCACCGATTCACCACTAGCAATAATTCAAGGAAGTTGATGGGTAATAAAAATTGATTAGTCGTCATTTGCTAACATTTCTTCTAAAAATAAAGACATTAAACTTTGAACCGAACACTGCAACGCCAGTAGATCTTAATTGATTTGAATCGGATACATTGGTTCATCCAAATTTTCGTCATTTGCTTTTGATTTATGACTATACATCATATGAGTTGATTGATCTAAATATGTCGGGCAATCAGTTTCTGTTAACTATGAATAATAGGCAAGGTTCGATTCAGCAAAATAAACACTTATTCTAAACGCAATACAAACAACAAAGAACATTGAAAGTGGGAATTCGCAAAATTCTAAAATATTCCAGTTCACTAAAATAAAATTTTGGGCTGTTCGTCCAAATCTTCAAAATCGTACAAAAACAAGATGTATCATTTTTTTCTCCACCCCCTCCACTTCAAAAAATGGTGGACTATGCCCAGAAAGTATAATATGAAACTTCAAGATCGCAAAAAATAGTCATTGACGTTTTAAAATTACCCCTTTGTTCCAAGCTTTTATGCAACTTGGCCTGTTTATAACATTTTTCCGTATGTACGTATTAAGTGATGAGACGGATTCAAAAAAAATCTTATACAAATGAAATGACAATTTTATATTGTCACCCTCAAAATAACTTCCTTCGGAAGCCACACGGCGCTGGAGACGGTTCTTCCACTAATCATTAGCAGTGCTGGAACTCCGATACTGGGATAGCCTTCAGCTTGTCGCTTACAGCAGTGAATGTTTTCGACTGTCCCTTGAGGTGATTTTTCAACTTCGGGAAGAGAAAAAAGTCTCATTATCTTGATGCAACACACAGTTGTTCTTGATCTGATGAACGGTAGTGTAAGACAAATTTAACTGTTCCCCGATCATTCTCATTGTCAACCGACGATCTGAACTCACAAGAACCCGGATTCTGTCGATATTCAGTTTTTGAAGATAGGCCTTCCGCTTCGAGGTTCATCATCGACTATCTCCCTTCTAAAAATGTCTTAAATCACGGACAAATCTTGGAACTGAATTAACCTTAATCAATTGAGCTAAAATTTTGTACACACGTTTGGTTTGCGTGACAATACAAAATGACTTAACTGCCGCCATTTGGAATCCAATATTGCGGATACTACAAAATTTCCATATAATGGAGGGCTTGATGACAGAAACGCAATAAGCATAGTGACGCCATTCTTCCAATATGGGGGAAACCGCAAAAAGTCGATTTACAATTTTGCAAGCTTTTATTTCCACACTCACCGCTGTGGTATGGGTATCAAATAAAAGGGATTAATGAGAGAAACGCAGTAATCAGTGGCGTCGTTCTAAATACAATATGGTGACCGCCCCAAGATGGCGTTTCTAATTATCACAGTCACCCCTATGATGTAGGTATCCAATCAATGGACTTTATCAGAGAAACATAAGGCAACGCGATATCTTTTCAAGTCCAATATGACTGGTTGGCATTTTATAATTTCCATGGTCATCGCTGTGATATGGGCATGATAGAAGTACGATAATCAAATAACGTAATTCTAAATTCCATATGGCGTTATATGATTTATATACACCGAAATTTTATCATACAAATAAACTAGAAAGTTTTATGAAGTCCTATTAATAATATACATAAAAGTTATATAGAACTTACCAATCTGATTATTTTTCATCATAAATACTAAAAAGTAAAAAATAAATAAAACGAAAAATACATTATTGAAAACAAGCTTTTATTTAGGTGTTCATAAAATGAACTAAAAATTTAAAAATATTTTTCCGATTGGAAATATTTAAACTATCATGAAACTTCTTCATCTCAAGATTTCAAATAAAAGCGAGTTGAATTTTGACAGCAGGATGGAAAAAGGGTGTAATACGCTTTTCTTTGAAAACTTGAGATGGATGAGCTTCATTATCATTTAAATATAATTAGAATCTAAATTAAATATATATTTTTTAATTCTAGTTTACTTTATGAACAGGTAAATGAAAGCTTATCTCAAAAGAAATTTTTCATTCGGTAGTTATAGGTCATAGTTACGTTCAAAAGACTTGCGATCACAATATTTTGACGATAGGGATGGACAAAGACATAACTCTTCAATTACAATTTCATTAACGAAAGATACCTTGACTACTATTTTTGAAGAAAAAAATATCTGACTTTGGAAATGCACAGAAATTAACTCAAATAGACTGCCCAAAAAATGCTGTAGAACAAGGATCATCACTTGAAAGCTCGCTATAAATGCGTTCACATATTGTTCTTTCTTCATTGCATGTTGACGCACGTGGAATAAAAATCGGGACGAAAATAGTTCTGCAATAAATTTTTATCGTCATATACTTGGCAACGAAGGTGTACTAGAAATAGGTAGCACTCTTGTGAAACAGAAATTATATCCGAGTTCAATATTCCATTTCACTATTCCTAAAAAGTAGATGCGAAAGAAAAATCTGATCTGGCTTACTAATAACAGTACTGTTGAACTATAAGCACGATGAGATAAAATTATCATTTAGTTTGTCTGCTTATACTCTGGCAAAATAGTAAGATCCACACTCATAGATAAGTACCTCATTACATACCTACCTAGGTTGAGAAATGGGTCACTATTGGTTGAGCAGTTTGAGCAGTATCCTGATGAGCATAGCATACAAATAATATAATGTGCGAGATCACTACTTGGCCTTATCAAACAAGATTTGTATAGGATTCCTCCACTACTACTAAAATATATCGCTACATTTTACATTTTATAAGACATACATGTTTTCATTTTACAAACACTTTGGATCGTCTAGTACCCTGGTGTCAAACTGATAAGCTCGAATGAATGCAACCCGAAGCAGATTTGACCTGCGGACTAGTCTATTTCAGAGTCAGAGGGGAATAAGATGTAAAGGTTTGTTGGTTGTGTTTCCATTCTACTAGCACTAGAAGCCTTTCACGATTATTGAAATACTCAAACAGGGTAACTACATGACAAGCTATACCTATATTCCATCTATCGAAGAAAGGAACTTAACCCAAACTTAGTCACTCCAACTTCCTGGATTGCCATTGGTTCTGTATATGGGCTCGACCGATTCAGCCCAATAACAGTTATGCTCCTCGATTCTTGAATTAAATTAACGTGCTGCACGGCTAGTTATTGTTTTGATTTAATATCTTTCTTGTTTTCAAAATATTTTGCTAAATATAAAGTTTAATTGTTAAACCGACATTATGATATTAGTGGGGATCAATCAAGTCAAGCAGCTACTTGTTTTTAAAATAAAATTCACTTGAACTTTAATGCTTGGCTCGACCTGATTTTTTATTGTTCTACTTGACTTGGCATTTTCAAACTACTTGATACTAATAACAAATTATATTTTTGTTCTACTACGAGAGGTGCAAAAGGCGTAAAAATGTATTCCAAAATCTAGTATTAATGGCAATTTTTTTTTATTCTGCAACATCAGCGCCCATTGAAAGGGAATTTTCTTGAGCTACACTGCCCATCACCACCCTAACTCGTGGTTAGCGAATAAAGAGCTATTTCAGAATGTTTCATTTTTTTGTATCAGCAGATGAAGATAGTCTTTTTTCTATTTGAACTTACAATTTTTATTCTCTTGAGTATTTATAATCTACCTAGCGAGAGCGGAGATCGACTTGACACTATGAATTCCTGTATATAGAGTGATTTCATCTCCAAAGCTGTGGATCGTATGGATCGTAAAGCAAAGAAGGTCGTTGATAGAAACAATGTCAGAGCCAAGACTGATCACTGGGAAACACCCGCATTGACATTGTCGGGTGGAGAGGAGAACTTGTCTATTACGACATAATCTTGAGGCCAGAAAGGAAGTCAGCCACTCATCTGCAAAACTTCAGTGGAAGGCCATAAATGGTGGAAGTCGCATAAGAAAATACATGGCACATTTCGTTATAGCCCTGTTCGTACAGCTGTCGCCAACCTGTCAGTGATAGTGTCCAGGATCTCTCCACACAAATTCCCTTCATTGTGCTACGCGATATAGATAGAATTCACACCACCGGATCCCAGACACAGTCACCGACAAGTCACCGACCACTGTGCGAACAAACCCTGTATGTATTATTCTGGCCTAGTCAATCTAAAAGTAGTTGACACCACTTTTTATCAAGAATTCACGTAGTTATCTAGTTTATTTTATTGTTCAAACTGTATACTTGTAGATGATAAAGTTGATTTACTATATCTATTCATCTATCACAGTTTACTGTTTGTACTACGAAAACACACAATGTACGTTATCGGTCGTATTTATACAGAGTATGTAGTACATCTGAATTTACTTTGTGATTTTTGTTACAGCCTAGCTTCAAGAGACTTCTGAGGAAACACGATTGAGGTGAGTCATGATAGAAAGCTTTTATAAACAATTATTATGATTTGTGATTTGTTGTATAATGTGTAGGTGTGTGAAAGTATCTTCTTAAATCTAGATTACGTATTAGACCGGGCAGTATCCCCACATGTGCTGGAAAAAATATTCTGATTCGCATTTTTTGCATAATCATATTCAAAAAGAACCTCATCTAATGATCCTGAATATTGCTTATTCCAAAATTGCATCAATAATTGTTGGGGCATGTTTATAACATATTCTAATATGTAATTGCTTTTTTTCGCCCTGTACAAAGTTTTTTGCGGATTTAAGTCATCTAGAATAAAAAAGGTTTTTATGAATTTTCTCTCATTTTAGTATTTGAAAAAAGCATAGTGTATTATTTTCGATTCCGAAAAATAATATGAAAAAACGAAAATTTTAATGTTCCATACGTTCCAAAATATTCTCAAAACAAAACCTTTGTTTTTTCATTGTTAACCCAGTGCGCGCTCAATATTGACAGCCCTCTACATGCAGAATCGCTATTGCGAGAGTGTATAGCAGTTATCGGTTAGAGATCTCAGTTCGCTTTTGATATCCCAGTCACTATTGTGACCGCTAAAGACTGACGATTGTGGCGGTATAGCAGATACGGTCTACTCGCCTCAGGATGGACGAAAGCAGTATGTTTGCTTGCTCACTGGCGAGGAGACAACATCTACTATACCGCCAGAATCGTCAGCCGCTAGCCGTCATAGTAGTCGTCAGTTATCAGACGCGAACTGAGTTCTTTGAAGTTCAAACGTATAGCTGCTATACACTCCCGCAGTGGCTGATTCTCGGAATAGATGGCGCTTTGTGTTGTCGTATTTCGATAAATCTCATACCTCGAACAGAGGATAGTTGCTACGATTTAGTCCGTTGTCCCAAAGACCAAGCCTAGATCACGCTAATGAGTTGCCAAAAAGCAGGAAACTGCTATCCTTGGTTGGCTGTGTGGTGTCGGATGTTAGACATTTACGTATAGCATCGGGAATACATTAATCCTTCTCCGAGGATGATGACCCAATTTAAAATAGATCATGAATAATCGTTTATACACACTGCAACCGGTGACCTCACTGTTTTAAACAGCTCTAATTGCACGTCCCGTCTATCTCAATGTCAAATCGCACTTGTGGTTTTAAGATTATCAGAGGAATGTAATTACATTTTTTCGAATGGAACTCAAGATGTGGTGGTTTGGCTTTGCGATTAAATACAATTTCAGGTATTTGAGGTTTCTCGGAACAGCCACATGCTCAAGTATTTTGTTTTTTCTGTGATTCATGTTATTTGCCTCGTAAATCAATTAGCATGTACAACACTTATTTAGCAGAATGTGACTCAGCTTTATAAAGTTAGCGGTAGAGAGTGTTATTCCCGAGTAAAAACTGTGAACATGATATTGTGATATAGGATTACTTTCCTAATACACTACATACAATTTTCACTAGAAAACTTCAATAACTTCAGCGTACTTCAATTTTTTTTATTCTAAAATTGTTACTTGATAAAGGAGCATTATTGAACCCATGCTATTTTTTATTCACTTTATGTCCTAGAAATATCGCCACTGTTCAGAATCAGCGTGTATAAAAGTTTGATAACTAGATTGCGAATTGGCCAAGAGATACACGAAACTGGCCCGAGCTAGAATAAGGCGCATAAACTTGGAGGTCCGTCTATCAAGCCTGAAATGAGGCGCACCGATATCATGCAAGAGGAATAAATTCCTTACGCATATCGGTGGAATGGGACAGATTACCGATCATTCGTCTTGGCTCCGCTTACCATTACCATACCATACCGTTGTAATTTGCGGTAGAAGTACAATTTCTTATAAGATCTGCATTAACTCTAACAAGAATTGGAAGAAAACAATCTATAAATGGGAGTGACTAGAGGGAATTGAAGGGATTGGGGCAATACGGTGCATAAGCCTCATTGACTTAATTTCAAGAAATATAATTATGTACATCTTGAAATTACATTTCTTGCTTAATTCCGATTGAAATGCTACAGTAAGTTTTCATTATGAGGAACGAAGGTTTGGTGACAAAATATAATGCATTTTCGTAAAATAAATTCGTTTTCAAAATACAACGGCTTGGTGTCGTTGAAAAAAGTTGTACTTCAAGGATAATTTAAAAATGATTTGTTTTATAAACATCTAATTTGGGTCTGCATTGTTGGCACACTGCATTAAATTTGACGGACCGATTATCTACATTGTAGTTCTTTTTTGTGGCATATAACATATGGAGTCAAAAATGAGGTTTTCCGTTCGCAATATGTCAGATGCGCTCTCGATTTCGAAAAAATTATATATGTTCCTGAAGACTGAATTAGAACACAACCCTCACAGATGAATTTATTTGGTCATGGTCATAAGCCACTCAACACAAAATTACATATTATTGAAACGTATCAAAGTTGTTTGCGGCTACGATAATCGTTCTCAATAAGGATAATGAAACATTTTGACAAATAGATAGTTAATGTATTGTCAATCTAATACAAAAATATGGTTTTCCTACGTAACAAAAGCATAAACGGCAGTAAAGTCATAAGACACACAGTCATTCATTCATCTAAGGTACTCACTCGCTCAGAGTCTTATTTCAGGAGTATCCATTACTGAGGTGAATAGCTGACCAAGAAGTGACACCTTTATTGGCAATAATAAATCGGGTGTAATTCTGATAAAACTTAGGACCATATTCAGAGGTATTGAAAAATATATGAGGTACACATAGAAAAATGATTATTAGAAAATTATCATAGTACATCAGGGATTTATTCATACTCGTTAAAAGAACTGCCACAAGTCATAGAATAGTGTATCCGTCCATTGACGTCCATTTTGGAATTCAAGTGGCGTATACCTTTTTTGGCGTAAAAATGTGAGGGATATCGTGGTTGCTCAAAAACGCCATTTAGAAATTATCCAGACATCTATCAGCAAATTGTAAAAAAAATCAACTTCGGACATAGGTACCTTATTGCCCCAAGCCCTTCAATTCAATGAACGCCTTTGGCGACGTAACCGTGACGTTGCGATACAGCACGTTGTAATTTCAACGCTAGGCTAACCATGTCCCGTTTTCTTATCTTTGTACCGTTCTGTTCGTTCTCTGTTCTAGTGAAGAGGTCTTGCTTTAATTGCCGCTTACCGCTTTTTCATTCAGAAAAAACTATCATCTCTTTAAAGAGGACCATTTAGGGAAATTAGTTTCCATGGTTCCATAATACATAAAGATTATGTAAAAAAAGTATGGTTAAGATTGGATTCAGATTCAATTCACCGGGTAACAGGCCTCTTTCGATTATAGTAACTGATGGGTTAAGGGATATGCAATACTGGCCAAAAACTAAATCGAAATGTTAAAAAGCTGACCGTAGAAAACTTCAGCAGGATTAAAACGGAACTACAGAATTGGAAAGTTATCTTCTAATGAGTTTTTGTAATATACCTTTCCTATTCAAAAAAATAGCGTCAAGTAGGTTTACTCTGCCCTTCCCACGCAACTCCCTTAACAATACATAAAACACAAACTAGACCCTCTGAGAAAAGAGTCTTTTAAACAGGTCCTTAGACATTCTTTCCTTGCCCTACCGGTAGTGCATCTGGAAACGTCGCCTCCTCCGATGCCTGACTCGGGCAGACGTGGCACCGTGGTACCGCGGTCAGAGCATAAAAAACACTATACTGATGCGCGGTAGAAATACGTGTGATTCCGTACCCGAACACTAATCACGGACGGCGTTCAACGCCAGTTGCAGCCGCGGCTGATAGGTACACCCCAAGTTTTGTACTTCTAATTTTTGTCAAAAATGATCAGGTTCCTCTGAAACGTTGAAAAAAGCGAAGTTTGAACGATTATCACTTTTTTCATTTTTGGCGTTTTTCTCTGCCTCCGCTGGATCCATTTTTAAAAATTCAAAGCTTTTGCGTCCTTGGCATAGTAAAATTTTATCGAAATCCAAAACTCATTTTTGAAAATTTTCGATTACAATACTTCCCCGACAGTATTCGTGGGAAGTAAAAGTTAAAATACCGAAATTCTTGGCGCTTACAGTGTAACGAAATGGTTATCTACAATTAATTTAACTTTGATGTTGGAGGTACGTATAGTTTATCTGAAGTCACTTGAAACACTGTGAAATACCGGGTGCGTTTTATATATCTATATTTAACACGCTCTGTTGATGCAAAAATCGCCAAATTTCGCAGCAAATATCCCCCGTATAAGATCAAAGGCAGTTTCACCGGTCCACGTGGAGTAAAGCACGCCTATGCGTGGACATAGCCAATGAGAAAGCGTGTATTTCAGAGCTCCGAAAAAATGCAGGTGGCTACTGAAAATTGAAACAATTTAGCCAGTGCCGTGTAGCGGTGAATAAACGTGTTTTCTTTAGTCTGTCCGTGTTTTTTCATAGATTTTATTAGTTTGTGTGTTTTTGACTTTTGAATACTCAGTTTACTTGTTGATTTAATTGTTGTGTTGATTGTTCTTGTGTGTCCTAAATATGGCTCTTTGGAGACCTTGGGAAAATGCTCGAAACCTGTGCAGGCAGAATTCTTTCATAAAGATTTAGAGGAACAGACCCAAAGAGTAATCCTAAATATGTATGATTTTTTGAAAAACGAAAATCCAGATTCCTCGCAAAATCAAATTTTAAACAGAATTTGTATCCTGACAAAAATCAGTCGGTCTACGATTTATCGGGTTATAAAAAGGGGAGATGTAGTCAACCATTCCTTCCACAGAAAGCGCATAGGGGAAAAATTAAAAAGAATAGACGTGGGTATGGGATAAATTAAAAGATTATCCTGAAGATTTTTATAATTACAAATGCTTAGACTCACTGCACTGTATTGTAAAACTGTGTGGTTTTCAATACAAAAAATTAGATAAAAGAATGGTGATTATGGAGTCGTCTCGAATCGTTGAATTGCGCCAAGAATTTTTGCACAAAGTTAAAATCTATAGAGAGCAGAAAAGAAATCTGATTTACCTGGATGAAACGTGGTATGATACCCATGATGTTGTGCAGTACGGCTGAGTTGACGACAGCAACAAGTGCATTTTAAATGCACCATGCAACCGTGGAAAACGAATCATTATTCTCCATGCTGGCAGTGAAAATGGATTTATACCTAATGCCTTGCTGTTATCTGCCAAAAATATCAAAGAATCATGTGCCGACTATCATGAGAACATGACCTCCGACTTATTTGAAAAGTGGATAGAGCAGCAGTTAATACCAAACATTTCCCCAAATTCAGTGATTATTATGGACAATGCACCATACCATTCCCGACAGAAAAACAAAATTCCGAATACAGGCACAAAAAACAAGACATTATTGCTTTTATGAAGGATAAGGGAATGGAAATACCACAAAAATCAACCAAAGCCATATTATTGGATCTTATTAAAAGACAAAAATTTGAAAAAGAGTATGTTGTTGACAATCTGCTTCAGCAAAATGGCCATGAAGTATTACGTCTACCTCCCTATTACTGCATTTTTAACCCGATTGAGTTGGTCTCGGCTGCTTTAAAAAAAAGTAAGAAAACATAATCAGACCCCTCAATTAAGTGAATCGCTATTGGCCACAATAAGAGATGCAGTATCTCATATTGCTGCCACAGACCTATGGAAGCAGTGTTCTAGGCATATTATTGAAAAAGAAAATGAATATTGTGTTTTGCCTCCTGTAAATCTCGTTGTAATTCCTCTACAAGATCACTCTAGCGACAGCTCCGAAGGCGAGGATGATATATAAATACCTATAATGTAAGTCTTTATATACCTTTTTATATACCTACCTGCTATGTAAATGTTTGCCTATGTTAAACGTTGGAATTCTGTAATTTTTCCATTTCTTAACTTTCAATCAACATAAATTAAACTCCCAATATAAGTATTTTTTATCCCAAATCAAAAAAATAAGAAGATAGTAAAATCCATTTATTGTGATATAAAAACATTATTATTATCGTTCTAAATAAATGACCGCGCGCCTATGATACGTCATGAAATTACAAAGGACGCGCCGACCAAAGGTTTTTATGCTATTTCAAGTGACTTCAGATATACCATAAGTGTATGTCTACTTGTTACAGTGTACGAGGGATGTCTCTTAAGTTTTGCATATAGAAACATAGTAGGCCGCGCGGATCGAACGTCAGTACTGAATCTTAACCTCACTCTTTAGTAAACTTAAATTCAAAGTTTCACAACAGTACGTGCAGTGTTCTCAGTACAGTGAATTTTTAAGTATTACCAAGTCATTAGAAAACTGGAGCTCAACCGAGAACATTTTTGCGCCATAATTTATTACAACTTTCAGAGACAATTATCTCAACAAGAATGCCTTGCTGAGTTACTGTCTGTTTTCAGCAACGAAGCGCCACATCAGTCGACAATTTCCCGTTGGTATCTATGGAGAATTCAAACGTGGACGGGTGAGTCTTAGCGACGATCCCAGGAAAACGTCGATGCTGTGCGCAAACTCATCATTGAAGATAGACATGTGACATACCGCGAGATTGAGGCGTCCTTGAAGAACGCAAAGACTTCAATTCAAAAAAATTAGTTTCTCGTTGGATACCCCACCTGTTGACTGAAGAGCAGAAAGCAGCCAGGGTTAATTGGTGTCAAAAAACGCTTGACCGTTTCAATTCAGGAAACTCAAAAAATGTGTAGAGCATTGTTAGTTGTGATGAATCGTGGATTTACTGTTATGAACCAGAAAATAAACGACGGTCGGCTGTTTGGGTGTTCCAAGGTGAAGAAAAGCCAACAAAAATCATACGTTCTCGAAGTGTTTCGAAAAAGATGGTCGCGACATTTGTGTCAAAAGCGGGTCATATTGCAACAATTCCTCCTAGAAACAATAAATTCATTTAAAACTACCTACCGTGTTGTTTTATTTCCATATGCAAAACATAAAAGACATCCCTCGTATACATAACCGTCGTATGAATTAACTCAAAATGCTTGTTATTGAATAACTTGATTGATCATAGAAGACTATTTAACACTGATTGAGGCAGCTATTCAGAGCTATGTTCAATAAGTCTGTAATTTTGGTAAAATGATCTTAAATTAAACTGGACGATCAGACTTCATTGAAAGTGATTGAAGGAAATTGTTGCCAAATTCGATTAAAATATGCTTAAACTTTGAATAAACCTGTCGAATTTACAGTATTAAAAGCTATTGAAACACTTGAAATCAGTGATTTTCTTAATATTGAAGCAATCGCGTAGGCAGAAACCTAAATAGCGGGGCACCACAACTGATATAAGGAACTTAAGACACATTTTTATCCAATTTTTGAACTGCCTAAGGCTTGAAGAACTGGGGAAAACCTCCTCAGGCAGATGTTTCCACAATATCAACACCCTAGGGACAAATGAGCGGCCCTATCGGCCAGTTCTCGATGTACTAAATTCTACAGTGTTGTCCTGGTGGGTCCGACTGGCAAGTTCAACGCACGGCGGCATTATGACGGAGAGCTCTGAGGAACAAATCCCATTGACTTAGCGGTAGAAGAGCGCAAGATCGCCGACCGCCCATTGGTGCGAAAGGGTCTCAATTATGTCCGTTAGAAAAGTCATCGATCATTTGAACAGCTCTCCTCTAACACCATCGAGTGCATAGTTATGGAGGCAGAACCCCTAACATGTGAGGCTAGGTATCATCTGGGGCTTGTACAAAGTGAGAAGGTGATATGGAAAAAGTACTCGTTAGTCCTGACAGATCGCTCATCAGAGAGGATGTCGCTGCTAGTCTTTTTTTGTCTAGCTCACCGGCAGAAATCGGCTTCTTAGCCCTAAGATTGTTGTCAGTTTAAAACTATTCTGAAACTGACCCACAGGAATTTAGGATATTATAAGAAGAACAATACGTTACGCATTTTTAAATTTTGCATCACGCGGAAAAGATAATCATACTACAACAAAAAGATCTGAAAGAGATCCCTACCCTGAACGAATGGTTTAAGAAGATTATATTTCATAAATAATCTATACTATTGCTGTAGAATCTTCCCCTATGGAATAGCAGCTGGGCGAAGCGGCGTTGCCAAGCTTATTGCCAATGGCAGATAATTTTTTACATTCAGCAGTTTGCGAAAGCAAAGCGTGAATTCTAGAGTACGACGATAGCTATCAAGAGATTTCGTTTCCTGGTAGATCGTTATCAATTTCATTAATAGTCCATGGCACAAAGGAGTAGTCATACCAGCAAGTTCTTGACGTATAGAGAATGATCTTGTTGGAATGAAAAGCCGCAGTCTGGTTAGTATTTTTATCAGACTCAAAGAATAGCTGAATGTTGAAGGGAAGCCCAAATATTATCGCCGTTCGGTCGGTTAACCTACTAGACGCCATGTTTTGGACCTTTAGTCCGCTACCAAAACGGAAAAAAGGAGCATAGCATATCATACATCACTGCTAACGTGCTAACGCGGCGTGTCTTTAGGTTGGTTCCAACAAGCAGTTCCGAACTAGTTCAGAACTAATTCCAAATTATTTTCTGCGCATGCTCGAGGTAAGAACAGTTCAGAACTAGTTCTGAACTAATCGGTTGGAACAGATAATCAATGGCTTGTTCTCGTAGACAACCCTAATTGAAGTAACATTTGAAATTATCTAGTTTCCGTATGCTAGACCTGGAATTTGAGATAATTCATTGTCGCTTAAGATACTGTGAATCTTTCTGAAAAATTTGGGAAAACGAGATGGCAGATTTAGCAAGAGATGAGTAGCTTGGTGAAATATTTTAACGAAGTTTTGTTCTTTTTAGAGCTGGAAAATGTCATTTTTGCCTTTAGAGGAAGCATGCTCATACAGTAGCTGGGGAGGGAATTCAGTGGAATCTTAACCGCACTGAGCTATTAGTTGACTTGAAATGAAAGGAATATATAAGATTAATATTACTAATAACATGATTGGAACAGGTTTATTAAAATGATAAACATTTGTCTGTGTAATTTTCATTTCTGTTTCTTGGAATTCCTATAATCAGCACAAAATCTTCATCCTCACTTGGATCTGTTCCAAAGTAACCTTCATTTCGTCGTCATCGTCACACATTTTTTGAATATGTGTAATAAACACCACAATAAGCAGTTAAGATTTATGTTTGATATATGACAAGTTTGAAAAGGCAGAAAATGGCAACCACAAAATCCAGCTGTGATCGGCTGATCGACGCCTTTTATTCTGTGGACATACTCGAACTTTAAGCTCTCGTTCAAAACCAGAACTGTGAGAAACAGTTTAGATCGGGTTCGAAATTTATCTTATTTATTTATTTTAATCATATATTATGATCCAATTACAGAAAAATACTATATTTACAAGTGATGGACAAGAGGAACAGAGAACTGATAGTTACGGCATCTGTTACATTTTTTGTTGAAACGGTAATTTTGATCTCCGCATGCTCCGTTCAGTTTAAAAATAGTGCGGTGGCTTGTTGGAACAAAGCTTAACCTTAACAGTGGCGTCTTATATCTTCCATTTGGTACCCTAGTATAATAGACTATTTTATACTTTTGAAAAATTTCGGAGTTCCAATACTGTCACTAACTAAATGAAAAATTGTTAACAAAATCTTGCAATTATTTTGCAAAGCTTCAGTATGGCAACCCTGTTAGGGAGATAATATCTAGATGGTTCAAATCCGTCATTGTTAAGGCACGCATCGCTTGTTGTTAATCAACAAGCTCCCCTGAACATGCCCTTCCTAAACTGTCTCTGGGGACCCGTATTACGAAAGGCTGAGTAGGAAAATTAATGAGAGGATTGCAAATGACAACGAAACATTTTCTACTTTAAATTCAGTCCCACGACATTTCACGAGTTTTAATTCCTACGCCGATGGGCAAGGAAGTATCTATTGTAATCGCGAAAAATTTTGAAAATGATATATTGGCTGTTATATCACATGTACATTACGAAAAACCATGTCACTCATTTCCGTCAATCTGTCTTGTTGGTCTGTCTCTCCGGAAATCCTTAGCCCCTCTATAACTTGGAAAGTACTACTCGGATTGGGATGAAATTTTTACGCGAGGTTACTACTACGCCAGAGACGAAAAAGCTTTATAGTTTTTGCAAATCGCTGCACCCAACACATAACTGATAACTTACTTAAATTTTAAGTTATTGGAAGTATAGATTTGTGAAAGATTCAAGTTATACTATTACATGCAAGTGAAACTAGCAGTATGTTCGGCTATATGAAACTTTCTGGTGGGGTATCGTCAGATAGAATACGTTAATCAATATATTAGGTATTGCCTTTCTAGCATCCACAATTATTTATTCATTTGGATAACACAAGTAAATACGCCCCTACCAACAACTAAAACTAAAAGGGGGTAAAACCAGACCTTTTAGAGTCATTTAATCAGTTGTTTTAATGCGGGGTTTGCGTAGTTTTAGGGAGCAGCTGCCAGAATTGAGCCACAACGCAAAAGGCACAAAAGGGTCGCGAAAATAATGGTGGGATTGAATTCTATAACAAAGTAGTGTTACGGCCGCCAGCATAAATGGGGACTGCTGAAACGAGCCGTCTGGATTTTTAATTGGAACACTGAACAGCATTCTCAAGAGCGTTCAAAGTTGGTTGAATCTGCTTGGGGGGGGGGAATTGTACATTGAGCTCCCATTCGAGATGGGGGGATCTTTGTATGATAGAACAGCGAGTTTATGGGAAATCAAGGGAGCCGAATAGTAACCTCTTAGTACAACAAAAGTATATACATCGTTTGGGTCTGTTTTTAACTACTATGAATTCGCTATATCTCATATTTTGATCTTTAAGTGTCGAATGGTAAATCAATTTGATAGGTGAAAAGTACTAACTCGGCTCTTCCTTTGTATTATGGATATAGTATTCATAATGAAGAAAATCTTTTAGGGGCGCTCAAAAGATTTTAGGGTCGGCACATTATGTAACGAAACTTCAAGCTCAATATCTCTCAAAGTTTACCCTTGGAAGATGACACCAGAAATTACCATTATTATAAAACTTTTCCTCATAATGCGTCACCGAGATAATAAGCGGCTTCTATAACTTAATGTATTATGTACACAACGCGAAGTATTCACTCAACTTCTAAGCCTTCCTAAGCAACACAATGCGTGCATAAATCACTTTTTGATGTAGGCGCCAGACTTATTATAATATTGACAGTGAAAAATTGATTTTCTCCGACACTTCGGAAATGCTATGTTGATTATCTCTAGAATATTTCACTTTTTACATGGCCCGGAGTGCATTTTCAGTTTTTATATTTTTAAATTCTTGAAAACATCGGCAGTAACTTAGTAACAAGGTTATTCCAGGAGTCTACTTTACTACTTTTTATTTACTTCCCACGCCCGCTGGCGAGGAAGTATTTTTATCGCGGTGTTACTCATTTTCGTCTGTCTGTCTATCTGTCGGTCTGCTGATTTATGAACCGCCTATAACTGGGAAAGTGCTACAAGGATTTGGTTGTAATTATTATGCCAAGGGAGAATATATTTTGAAACCCGAGCCCCGGAGGGGCAAAAACACGAAAAGTGAATAAAAATCGCCCGTTTTTTGACGTTTCAGAGGCTTCTGATCATTTTCAGAAAAATTTTTGCAAAGTAGGGCGTTAGGGACATGTTTTCGGTACTCGTCCTGCGTCTGTTCTCTAGCTTCACCGGCGGGCGTGCCGGTCTTCAAAAGTTTTCTGGCATAACTAAATTGGGCCACTTTGACGGACTTGATCCGTTTAGTTTATCTTTTATCCATTCCATATTTTCTTTTATTTTTAGTGGAATAGTTTGTTCCTTGGCTGTTTGTTCAATTAATAGTTTCTTTCGGTTTATTCAAGAACTGTAGCAACACGACTAGCTACACATTCATTTAGTACTTTTCACATATAACGCTCAGTTAACAGTGACAAAATAATATAGGGACATAGAATTTTGAATAACATTTTTTAGTTCTTATTTTTTGTTTTCATTATTTTAGAAATAGAGCATCGCAGTAAATAATGACTATTTTTTGGGATAACAGTGGAAAAACTCAGGCACCCAATCTGAGCAAAAATAGTGCAACTCATTTCTAATACCATCTTTGTAGATCGTTTCAGTGGAATTCTTGTGATATGGCAGATCTTATGATGAGTTATCATTTACTTCCTAGGCAAGTCAACCCACTATTTCTATCTCTCCATATGTACAATAAAAGTGCTTAGGTAGCACACTTTTAGTGTGCTATCTAGTGTGATATCCACATTGTGCCTTATCGAAAAAGTTGCAAGTACAAAAGCTATCATTTGTTAGAGTTTCCAATCTAGATGGATGTCTCTTAAAATCGAATGTAATGGATAATAAGTTTAATTACAAGTTTATTAAAAAATATAGCTTTGAGTAGTAATGAGCTTTCTAGTTCATTTCGGTGAACTGGTTCAATAGGTCCCGCTCGTTGAATCGAACTAGATCCAGGAACTAGTACGCCAACGAACTATTTTACAGAAGAATAATGTCAGAGAAAGCATCGCCTCTCAATCTTTCATCCGATCGAAGGAGTAAACTAGCGTCGGTCTAGTTTTTCATTTCACCGGTTTCCAAGATTTTTAATTAATGATTCTCTTTTTCATTGTTGATTCGGCTTTCTCTATTTTCACCATTTTTATTTCTTTCGGCCTTTATAACTAACAGCATTTGCCATGTTTTTTCATAAGTTCCAGGCAACCAGCTATACAACCTTCTGCTTGCGGATGTATTCCGTCTGCCTTGTCCTATCACGTTCTCGTTTGTTTACTCACAACTAGTTCGATTGGATTATCGGGATCCTGTAATATAGTAAACTAAGAATGACCATGTATATGGTTGGATATATTCATTAACTAATTTTACATTATAGAACAAACTTCGAAAATGCCGGAGCAAGAGATAATCATTTTGAAAAAGCAACACCTCCCTACGCTATTGGTGTGCAAACTTGAACGATATTTTACTTTGCTATGGTTGAATTCTGGACATAGCAATTATGAAAGAAATTTATCACAGCAGTCGGGCGGACTGAAAATTTCTGAAAGTTGGTAACGACGGCCGCCTGCGCCGTATTTTATAAGTGAAAAGGAACAGATTAATCGTTTCACAGAATAATAGAAAACAAGACCAAACTGCAACAAAACAGCAACCGCCAGATGTTTGGGAAAATTGAAGCCTTTCTTTTCTCTGATGCTTAGTTTTACATACTTTCTGTTCCTTCAGATAGAACAGTGACACTGGTCAAAAACTAATATCCATACACTGTACGTCCCATATTTTTTGAATATTCTGATATACCTTTCCAAAATAATAACATTGATGTAACATACTATAACGTTTTGATGAATTGCTGTTGAAATATTATAAGCGAACCAATGTACCAGAACACTCAACTTTGACAGTCCGCTCTTTTGGAAGGTAGAAAAATATCAGTGGGATTTAAATGGACATGTTTGCTTTTCTTTGTTGTAACCAGGAACAACCGCAGATAGCGCTGTTTCATGCTCATTATCAACGCAGAAGGTCTAGTAGTCCTGGAGACAGATGAACGGAAAGCAAACAATTAGGTACGGCCATGCATGCAAAAAATCTGATGATCACCTTTCCAATGGTTTGCCAAGTTGGTCTTCCTTATCTCGTACGATAAAAGGTGACGGAAAACCCCTACGTTAGAGCTCAAAACAGCGCTGTCTGCGGTTGGTCGTGTCTACAGAAACGGAAAGCAACCGTGCTCATTTTATTCGTGTCTGTTTATGCATACACAGGGTGTTTCAGAAAAGCCTTCCAATATTTCTAGGGTATAAAATACATCCCAATATAACAAAAAAGTTCCTATAATTATGTGTCTCGTCTACCGAGTTACATGGTGATGAAGTTTATTTACGAAATTGAAAAAAAATATATCTGCGGAGCGGGTGAAGATACTGAGTTAAGTCTTTAAACGTTCAGTAAGCACGTCATAAGCAATAAACATCCTGAGTTTCCCGGCTAAAACTAAACCAGGCACGTAGAAACTGGGGTACCTGGAGCCCTAGTAGGAAATATTTCTTACGCCTCTGCCTTGTTGGAGTAAAGAAGTGAATTATATAAAATACGATTCAGTTTTCCATAAATTTTGTCTTATAAAGAATGTTTGTCAGCTTCGTTTTGGAGATATTTAGGTAAAATCCTAAATTATTCTTATGGAAAAGTTTAGCCTCTCTTATTCTGAAAACACCATGAAGCTTAATATTGGTCACACTTTTTTATATATATATATATATATATAAATCGAAGCAGCCGCGCAGGCAGAAGCCTAATTGCCGGAACACCGCGGCTGCTATGACGATCCCAAAGAAACTTTGATAGTACTATTTTTGAACTGCCTAAGGTTAGTAGAATTGGCGGGTCTGTCTGGCAGGCACATCGCGTGGCGGCATCATGGAACAGGGGCGGTTTTAGTACTTGGGAACAAAGGATCCTTTGGGCTTGAAGTACCACAGCAAGTGGCTATAACCGGCCGCGTGGTTGTGGTTAGATATCTCCTTGAAAATTCGAGGTCTTCTAGCCATTTTATACTACAATGTGTAGGTTGGCTATTGTTTCCTCGGGTTACTCCCGTATCCGGATGTGTGTACTTTTGTAGTTTCATATGTGCATTCATTTCGGGCCTGATGAAGCCAACCAGCAGAAATACGTATCGCTCGGGTTAATTGTCCTATTTTATGCTCGAATCAACTTTCCTCCTTTTTGCGGATTTTATACAAATTTATATATTAGTAAGATTTTTCGAGCGCCAGCGGCGAAATAGCGTAGTTGGTAACGTGTTTGCATGTCTTGTAACTGTTCGGGGTTCGAGTCTACGACTCGGCTTAATTTTTTCATTTCTTCATTTAATTGTTTTTACAGTTGAAAAATGCTTTTTAAATTTTAAAATACCATTATAGTAATTATTCAATTATTTAAAGTAAGCCTAATGGTTACAATATTTATAAATAGTAACTGTAATTACTTCTGTCAGTAAAATCTAATTAAGTCTTGAATTATTTCATATAAAATGTCATAAAATTTTATCTTGGATACCACCAAACCGGTTTTGGCCAACTATACACGTACACAGTATTCATGTGAGAATATCTGTTTTCCTATTTAGATTTAGGTTATTAGACTATTGTATAAGGATAAGGTAAAGATGGCTACGATTGTATACAATTTTTCGGCAGATTTATAGTACACCCCGAGCATCCTCGCGACCCGGAAACATGCTACCAACTAGGCGATTTCGCGACTGTCACTCGGAAAACCTTACTAATATTAACAAGTTTGTAGGCCCAGTTTAAATGTTTAAACGTTTTTTTCTCCGAATTGATTTAGCATTGGGGTGATTACCCTAAGTACATTTACTATGCGAAGTCTCATCTCAAACTAAATTCCCAAAAAAAAGCATTTCAAGAAACATAAGTCGTACCTATTGATACTTTGCTACCTCTTTTGGTTTTAGAGCTCACGTGATATAGATAAGAATACTTGATATGCCTGAAAATATTTCCGTTTCAGCGATCCTCCTTCAAAGTGTTTTAGTTTACAATGTACGTTTACCCCAACAAGGTTTGAATAGACTCTGGCGGCTTTCAGCCGAAGACAATAAAAATCTAAAAATATAGTGTATGGCTTACAATAGACATGTGCTTGACATGTGCACCAGCTTTGAGGTCGTTCTAACCTTGGAAATATGGTTGATGTTAGCTGGTGATGTGTATACATGCACATGTCAGTCCAGCAACATTTTTATAAACAAGAATAATGGATATCATGCTCCTCCGTCTAATAGCGCTTCACAGCAGAACAGTTTTATTTCAGTGGCAAGACTTTTTCAAACGTGAGCCTCGCATTCGCTGAGAGCGCGATGGCGCCACCTGGAGGATGCTGCAAATAATAAACGGAAATGACAGTAACAGACATTCGGTCGATTTCAGGTTAGGAACAATTTGAATTTCAAACTAGCAATTTTCTTTTTATCTAACCTTGAACAAACAATAGATGAACGCAGCTATTTCGGTTTTAACCTGATGGCTGTATCAGACATGGGTCGTACATATCGACGATGTCACAATTTACAGACATCGGTCATGCATGTCAAAACTAATAAAGCTTAGGATGAAACTAGAAGATTTACATCGAAAATGGCTTTCCGAGAAGATTGTACCATAGTTCGATTACCCTTCCAGAGGAGATTCGGATCGCAATGTAACCATCCTGCAAGTTTTAGGTACAAGAAACTCGAAGTTCGCGAAGCATTATTTGCCTATAATAATAATATTTATTGGAGCATTTATACAAGATAAAGATAAATATTATAAAAAACAACACTCCAAACGACTGAGGATTAACATTGTCATTTTTCACCGTACCAATGTAAATTCAATACCATAGTAAATCGCTAGTTAATAATCTGTAGCTTCAAAAGGTTGTAACTGGAGAAGCACCCTCTTAAATTCATTTTTGAAGTTATGACTGGAAGTAATTTGGAAAAGGTGTAAACAAGCTGTTGCCTAAATAAAATCTTTTTAAATTGAGATGCTACAAGGCCTGGAATATTATTACAATCAATAATTGTTGCTTAGAAAAACATGGTGAACACAAGATCTGTTCACTAAAACATTATAAATAATTTAGAGATTTATATCTTAAAACTTTATAACAATAGAGCACCGTAAAAAAGCTTTGAACGGTACTCATATTTTAAAATATTTTCTCCCATATAGTAACTAGTGTTGTGCTCTTGTCTAATTATATCATTATAACAAAATCTTAGGCAACGGTTCTGTAAAATTTGATTTTTTTGTTTTATTTCCTCCCTAAGAAAGTTATAATAAACTGTGACACCATAATCTAAATGTGTAAGAATCAATGAGTTTACAAGTATTTATTCAATATTACTTGTTATTTGTCAATATGAGTAATTTGAGTTTATTCCTAACGTGACATTCAAAACTTGAATTTTTTATCTAGTAGTATTCCCAAACTTTTTGTGTCCTCTACAATCTGAATAATGGTGTCTAATACTAAATTTGCATTCATTGCTTTTTGAATTTTGGAACAAGTAGTCTACAAATATACAATGTGTTTGGTCACGACATACCGATATTTAAGAGGGGTACTTTTCAGCCATTTTTATCGACAAATCCACCCCCCTACAATGTCCTACCTCATCCCCCTTGAAATGGCAGCCATTTTTATTTTTACGTTGCGATTACGGTAGTGCATGTATGAAAATTGTAATAACTGAGTACGTAAGTGTCACAGAATGATAAATTTGGTGTCATTTGAACGATGACATGTTGTCCTAGCGATTATTGAAAAACTTGTTTTGATACTAGCTGTCAAACATTCTTAGAAACAGAAAAAAATATGGAAGAAAATTGATTATTTTGTGCATTTCCGCACATCATTCAAAAACTAATCTGTGAAGTTGTACTTTTTGTGCCAATTCTACAGCTTTTTGTTATCCTAAGTATTCTACGTTAAGCAATAAATGTTATCTAACATGAGTCAAAATGGGTGTAATAATATGCAAATTGTTTCCAAACCTTTTATACATAAAAATGACAAATCAATGTTTCTTATAGAGAGTTAGGACATGTTTAATGTTACAGAAGCTGTTCAAAATGTCCTCCATTATTGGTTATGCACATTGTTGTTCTTAAAACAATGTGTTGTGCTGAGCGGCAGACCGTATCCGTGTCAGCCCTAATTTCGTTCGCAACGGTATGGATCCACTTCAAAGGACATTGTAGGGGGTGGATTTGTCGATAAAAATAGCTGGAAAATATCCCACTCAAATATCGGTATGTCGTGACCAAACACATTGTATACTACAAGCTTTAGTTTTTTTAGTCTCAAACAATAATTTTTTGAATATTTTATCATTTATAAATTTGTGTTTAGCTCAGATATGAGGGTATTTGCATCATCTGGTGTACATGCCTTGTATATATACTAAGTGACATATAAATCCGAACACCCAGTTTGAATGGTTTTATTTTAATAAAAGTTGGTGAATGTATTTATCTTACTGTAAATAACAAGTGAAAAAATTTTCAGCCTTATCAGTTGGACATTCCGGTTTTTATACTGCTTTTTTTTTTAATTCACTAACGCTCTAAAAATGAATATTTCAGCCGCAGTAAAGAATCAACGTTGGCGGATTTTGGTTCTTGACATCCTTTACGATCGGTTACGATGCCTAGAGTACGGAGACCTGTACGATTTCGTCAACTTAGTGAGTTTGATAGGGGCCGTATAGTGGGACTTCGGGAAGCTGGACTTTCTTTTCGGGCAATTGCTGTTAGAGTGCAAAGAAGTGTAGACACTGTGGTTAGGTGTTGTCAGGCATGGCTTCGAGAAGGCCGTACGCAAAGAGCAAGGGGCACTGGACGCTGCCGTAGAACAACAGAACGTGAAGATCGCCGCCTAAGATTATTGGCCTTAAGGGACCGTTTCTCCACTACCAGGTCGATTGCAAATGAATGGTTTGCAGAACACGGAAGACCTATTGGCATGCGAAGTGTTTACCGATGAATGAGAAGTTTTGGCTTGTTTTCATACCGGCCACACTGGGTCCTCCCTTTAACTCGAGAACACCGACGTAATCGCCTTGAGTGGTGCAGACAACGGTCACTCTGGGATCAGGAATGGAACAGTATTGTCTTTAGTGACGAGTCTCGATTTTGTTTAGGCATGCACGATGGTCGTGCCAGGGTTAGAAGGCGACGTGGAGAAAGGAGGAATCCACAGTTTTTTGTTGAAAGACATGTTCATCACACTGTTGGAGTTATGGTTTGGGGTGCTATAGCTTATGGTTCCAGGTCACCTTTAATCTTCATCAGAGGTAACATGAACGCGCAGCGTTATGTCCACGAAGTTCTAAAACCCTACCTTGACACCCTGGCAGATCCAACTTTCCAACAAGATAATGTCCGACCACATGTTGCAAGAGTCACAATAGACTTCTTTCAACATGATGATGTCACATTGTTACCATGGCCACCAAGATCTCCCGACTTATCCCCAATTGAGCTCGTGTGGGATATGATGAGTAGGAGATTTCTCAATTTGCAACGTCCTCCTCAGACTCTAGAAGCACTTCGAGAGGAGTTGGTGGTTGCCTGGAATGAGATACCACAGGAGGACATTGACCACCTGATCAGAAGCATGCCTAGGCGCGTTGGAGAATGCGTAGCACATCAGGGTGCATCCACACATTATTAAAGGTCAAAGGGCTTTAAAGCAGTGCAATCATTTTGAAATTTTTATCATTTACTTATTATGCTTCATTAAGTACTTATACAAAATTTTATTAAAATAAAACCATTTAAACTGGGTGTTCGGATTTATATGTCACTTAGTATATATGTACATAAAACGCATACCAGTGTACAACCCAACCGGATTATATGATCTGTTAGATCTGATGTGCAAAAGGTAGCACAGCGCCTGAAACACTACCTTGTGGGACACCAGAAATTACATTTCTTTGAGCAGATATTTTATCATGCACTTCCACCCACTGAGATCTATCAGTCATTTAGTTCGTGGCCCATTGCAAAGTACTGCCGGCAAAACCGTAATATTTTGATTTTTTGTACAGGCTATTGTGGTTTACCATATCAAATGCTTTGCTGTAATCCCACATCACTAGTAGCGTAACCTAGCCGTCATCGATGCACTTGGTGAATAATTTTTATGAGTGTAGTTGACGCATTGTGTAGTTTCCTGAAACCCGACTGGAAGTTAGGCAAAACTTTATTTTGCTGTAAGTGCTCACGAAGCTCATCATCCACTATTTTCTCTACAACTTCGAGATTATAGATATGGCAGTGACTGGTCTCAAGTCCTTCAATTCTGTAGCATTATCGACTTTAGGAAGCGGTGTTACAATTCACCTTTGCCACATTGATGGTACTTTCCCTGTGCAGTGACTGGTAAGTGGGTGTGTTGACGATCAATTTGAAAGCATTGTTCCATTCTGTGGAAGTTAATGTAAACATGTTCATGGATCAGATGAAAGAAAATATACCTACTCGGGAACCGAAAGGGAAGAGAGCAGCGAAACACGCCACACGCCTTTTCGAATTGACAATGTCGGCGAGCGGATATCCTGTAATATTCATACAGATACCGCGTTACGGTGTATTTTGCTGCTCTCTTCCTTTTCGGATTCCGAATATACAAAGTGAAAAAATATATATGCTAAACTAGTTTTGAAAATGATCTGAAGTTTTTAAAGAAAGAAGGACTTTTTGCATGCGTGAAACATTTATTTTATACATTTCAATAAAACTTTTTCATTGTTGTACAAAACTGTTTGTAGAATAGTAGGTACTACCAAATCTGCTCTTACTGACTGATTAATAACGCATTAAAAAAATGACCGAACTCACACTGAAAGGTTCTTATATTAATACGTATATTCTGCGTGTGAAAGTACAAGCCTCTGTAGCTCAGTGACAGAGCACTGGTTTTTAAACCAGGAGTCGTGAGTTCAATCCTCACAGGAGGTAGATTGTGGTATACCTTTTTTTATTTTTTTAACTCGCTTTTATTAGCTTGACCTGTATGTATGTATCTATGTATGTAAGAATATTTGAGCATAATTTTCACCAATTCCCAAAAGTTTGATTAATTTGAAACTTCGCACACGTATCAAGGACCGATAACAATCCAACATATCCACAAAAAACTAATTGATAAATCGAACTAAAAAATGAAAAATGAATGATAGTTTAAAAAAGTAAAAAAACCCGCTTGTATAACTAACCGAACTAAAAATTAGAAAATAATTTCTAATTATAAAGAGTTCATATTATTATAGTAGTAGATGGTCGAACAATTAATCATAATTAATGACCTCAAAATAAAATTATAATAAAATTTAAGGTATTAACAGAATAATTCAATTCAGGGTAAAAAGCGTGGGGTGCATTTTACTACATTTTCATAACTCTCCTCTCATAAAGGGTTGCCAATAGAATGATTGTAATGAAAATTATTTTCTAATTTTTAGTTCGGTTGGCTATACAAGCGTGTTTTTTTAGTTTTTTTAAACTATCATTTATTTGAATACTGTGTTGACTGCTACAGATGAACACGTCTCGCCTCGCCCGTGCGATCGCTCGATAATGATTGTCTAGTCTAACTCAACGTGTTGCCAGACCAGCCCCAGTCGCCCATATCTCCAAGATCCATGGTCCGGGTCGGCCTCTCACGCTGGTATCTCTTGTAACACATCGCACTGACAATTCAATACTGCCAAATTGCAATTTCAGTAGTCACAACCACAGAAAACTGAGATATCAAAAAATAATTAAGGTTAACCAACCCTGTACATGTTGAAATGTGATCGGCCTGGTCGCGGCAACTGACTGTTCTGGTAAATACGTTAATTAGCGGCCATTATTATTTAATTAAACCGCTCTGGAGAGCCTTTTAGGGCATCACATACCATTCACCATTAGCCGGGATGGGACGTATACACTCGATTGAATGTGACACACAATTTCACATTTTAGTTTATAGCTATGTCAGAGTATAGAGATACGGAAAGTAAGATCCCTCTTATTTTAGGCTCTATGCCGGAGACAATTCGTTTTTAGTACTAAAAGAAAATGTTCGGTTTGAAATTCATTTTTTTTTTCTATTCTCACATCATCCCCTTGGGTACTTTGCCTTAAGATGTCCTAAAATGAAAAGATAATGACTGGTTCTGCTTGGTTAACGAGGGGGGACAAAGAAATAACGGAAATTTCGTATCAACTTCTTTATTTCCTAATATTTTTACGTCATATTTTGATCACCTTCAAAGTATTTTCGATGGACCACAATGCACCTCTCCAAACGATCCTTCCTTCATCAAAATAGTTTTTAAATTCGCTTATCGGGACCTTCTTTAGGTCTTCCCGCCATTTTTGTTTTACCTCCTCCACAGTGTCAAACCGATTCTCTCTCTATGTCCGTTTTGAGTCTGGGGAACAAAAAGAAATCACAGAGGGCTAGATCCGGTGAGGGGGCTGTCAATCGGTGTCATGCCGTTTTTTGTCAAAAACTGCATTACTGGCTGGCGCATTGTCATGATGGAAGAAGCAGTCGCCTGCGCGCCAAAGATCTCCGGTTTTCTTCCGGATACTCTCCCTCAATCTTTTCAAAACCTCCAAGTAGAACTTCTGGTTGACAGTTTGACCCGGGGAACGAATTTCGCGAACACCTCTGCAATCGAAGAAACAAATAAGTGTTGTCTTGATGTTTCACTTGGCGAGCTTTATTGCTGCTTTGTTTCGGGATCGCATCCATAGATCCCCGATTCATCACCAGTAATTCCCTTTGAAAAACATTCTGTGGTCCTCTTTGAGCCGATTTTGAAGCAAAACTAAACTCGACGCTCTTTTTGATCGAATTTGAGAAGGCGAGGGACAAATGTGACTGCAACCCTTCTCATGCGCAAATCTTCGGACAAAATCCTCTGAATTGAACTCCAGGACATTCCAGCTATCTCGCAAATTAATAGTTCAGCAACGCTTTTCACAAACGAGAGCATTGATTTTATCGACGTTTTTGTCACTTCTTGACCTTGAGGGGCGTCCTGACCGGGACTGACATTTTTCCATTTTTAAAACGTAAAAGCCACTCGTAAACTCTACGAGGGTTGTTCAAAAAGTATCGCAAATTTTGAATTTTCGTGGGCTACGTACATATGTTCGATTTTCCATCTGTTTGTGGTGTTATGTTGGTACTCATGACCCTCACTAATGTTGACAATATCGGTCATTTTGAATGTTCAGTCAGTTTTTGACAGCTATTGTGCGTGGACGGGTTTTAGCTTGTCTCCGATTTTTGTCTATTCCAAAAAATAGATAAAGCACGCCAAGTTCGGTCGAATGTGAAGGTTTTGCTGACAGTTTTCTTTGATTGCAGGGGCGTGGTACATTATGAGTTCTTGCCGCAGGGTAGAACGGTCAATAAGGAATATTACCTTCACGTAATGCGCAATTTGCGAGAAGCAATCCGCCAGAAACGCCCGGATTTGTGGAAGAACAAAAATTGGTTTTTGCACCATGATAACGCCCCTGCTCATGCATCGTTACTTGTGCACGAATTTTTGGCCAAAAGCAACACTCCAATAATGCCTCACCCTCCGTATTCCCCAGACCTGGCCCCCTGTGACTTTTTCTTGTTCCCGAAACTGAAGAGGCCCATAAAAGGACGACGCTACGCCACGATTGAGGAGATAGACCGCATCGAAGGAGAAACTGAACAAGATCACAAATAATGGTTTTTCAAAATGCTTCGAGGATTGTAAAAAACCGTATCACAATTGTATAATGTCTGATGGGGATTACTTTCAAGGGGACAAAATAGATATTCATGGATAAATAAATATTCTTAGGAAACCATCCCCAGAAGCAGTCTTAAGCATTACAAAAGCTTCTGTGACCGATTTCCCCAACAGGAAATAAAATTTCACATCCGTGCGTTGCTCTTGACAATCTGCCATCACGTGTTCGGCAAAACGGAAAAAAGTGTTTTACAAAAAAAATCACACAGGCGAACCAATCCACTGACAGCGACACAACGTCGTACACTGCTTCAGGCCGCGAGACCCTAATGGACGCCTGGTCGAACAAAGGGTTAACCCCACTTTTCCTCCCCACCGCTGCAAAATTTCTGCTACTTTTGTCCCCTCTCGTATAGTCACGTCTGCGCTGATGATGCCTAACTGCAGCATTTGGTCTGTCTATTTGTCTGACCGTCGTAATTGCTTGATTATATAACTGCACGATGATCAATTACTGGTTTTGTATTGAATTAGACAGAATTTTTAAGAGCATGATGTCTATCTAGTTAATGACCTGTACACTGTACAGCTTGAGTTAAAAATACCGAAAAGGTTAACAACAGCATGTCTACTACAGCAAGCAGTATAGCATTATAAAAGTTTTATATGTAGTGAGGTCAGCGTCATGTCGTGAAATTTTTTACATTGACAACTGACATTTCTACCCGTGATAGCATTGCCGCTTATTATTTATGGAATAATCCATTAATAATTCAACATATTTGAGGACTAAATGTGAGCAATAATAAGGCGATAAACAGTCATACAATGAAAAAAACTCTAACGGAGAAATATTTGAGATGTTATTTATCATTACAGGGGAAAGGGGAACCCCACACGGACTTTAGGGAGGGAACGCGTGTGCATGCAACATACACTCATTCTGGCACCGCCTACGAGATCCGCCGGGTGGTACCTCCGCGCACAATAGTCAGAGAGCGTTTACCACCTACGGACAATCACAACATCCAAAGCCAAGAGAAAAATTTCTCTTGGGACGGGATTCGAACCCGCGCATCGCACGGCGACTGATTAGGAGACCACTACGCCCCCACTGCTGCCAGTTTCAAACACCTGGAGACAATTGACGACGTTTGCGCCGCTATTTATTGATAACAGTTAGGGAGATATTCCAGAGCGCATATCTATAATAGTATTGCCTGAAATGATATCTAGAATGAGCAGTTATATTAGCAATTTTAACTGGTCTGGAGAGCGCGCCATTCCGTACTTTCAGTAATCGTTGGCGCCATCATCTGACACACAATCTGGCAAACGTGTATCTCCCATGCGCCCATGCAAAACTGTACCTGTTAAGAGTCTTCACCTTGTACTCGCATTCTGAATAACAACGGTATAAATAGCTACCTATAACGTCATCATTAGGCAATTACAGTCCGGTTTTCCTCTATGTTGTTAAAGCACCTAGTTTTTTTGGGATAATTGGAAAAATCTTCGGAATTTCAAACTTATCACAATATCCGTCAATACAGCACGGGATATTCTGATATACGACACTATTCGGCAAGAGACAACTGTGTTTGAAAGCGTACCAGTATGTAGTATGCAGTACTGTTTGAAGAGCAAATTTACGCATATGAGCCAAATCCACAATAACTCCAATATTGTACACAAAAGCATGCTAAATATGCAAATTATAATTGTTTGATTGACTTGATCCATTCAATTTTTTGTTATACATGTTCGTAGTTAACCTTTCTGAAGTGCTAATTTGTGTTACCAACTGATGACTGTTGCGTGAGAAGTACAGAGTCAATCTACTTGACGCTATTTTTTCATTTCAAAAGCATCGTCTAGTTGTCAGATAGTTTATAGTGGTTGTACCCTGGTTCGCTCTCTACCAGTTAAGTATTAGCACTAATATACACTTAATAATCAATTCTTGAAATTAAAGCCAGCCTAACAGAAAAAAGCCAAAGCTCGAACTCATTGAACATACCATTTCTACTAAACTAGGGAATAATCACACTTCAAAATAATTTGCATGCGATTTGTCATTCAAGCCGAAACTTTTTGTCAGACTTCCATGCGACGCAAAAGGAATTGGTTTGCATGTGTCAGATCAAGATAATTGACTCGAATTAAAACTAATAAGTATAACCCAGATAAGACACCGCATAAAAGTCTGCACGGGAGTTGTCAGACTAAAATGTGAACTCCAGCTGGAGGATATGCTTGTGTTTAGTGCTACGTGTGGTACATTTTGTATTCCAATTGATGCACAACTAAAAAAAAATGGCGTCAAGTAGATGTAACGCTGTAGCACACATTAGACTCTCTGTGAAAAAAATTTAGTTACGCATAAAAGGGAAATTAAACGGATCATGTCAGTCAAACAGGCCCATGCAATTAGTCCATAGGTATGCTTACTCTGCCTTATCGATAATCCGGACGGTAAGGTCGCCCCTGGTCTATACCTCACCGGACGATACGTGAGCCTCGGCAGCGCGGCGTCGCGACAGTAACAGCAGGACACTCATAGAGATCCTGACGTTGGTGAAAAACACAGCAGAAGCAGACATGCATATCGAAAATGTTTAACCTCCTTTTTAGTGAAAATATATGGGAAAATATATGATGCGTTAAATATAACTAGATGGGTGCGTAAGTTGGCAGCGTATAAATATACTAACATCAAAAAAATGAGAGATATATCCTTCCCCAAACCCAACTCCCAATGTTTAACCATCACAATTTAAAAAAAAATGATCAAGAGCCTCTGAAACATCAAAATACGAAGCTTGAAAGATTTTTATTTTTTTTTCTGCTGGCTCCGCCGCCACTGGACCGATTTTCAAAAACTAAACCCATTTTGTCCTTGGTATATTATAGTAACTTTATGTAAATATCATCAAAATCCGAGCGGTATTTTCAAAATCATATACGAGCCAACGACAGACAGGCCAACCAAAATGGGTGATACGGTTTCTCGAGATGTACAGAATGGCCAACTAAGAATTGTGGCCTCATCTAAAATCTAAATATATGCGAGATGTTCAAAAATAAATTAGAAATCAACATCAGGCGACATAAATCTGTCATTGACAAATAAACCACTGTTGAAGTATTTTCTTAAGCTTATATAGTGTTTGAGTTTTGAAAGATTGAGATTTCGAATAGTTTATTGATAATAATAATAATTGAAAAACCTGGACTGTTCTGGACTTACGTTGTATTAGCAGGAAATAGGCTTACTGCTACTACTAGAACTAAAGCAAAAGAATCATATGAATCATATTTTATATTGCTTATTTTCGAAAGTCACACTTAAATATTGACTTAATAACATGTCACATTTTTTAACTTTGCATGTTTCAATAATTTTGAGCTACATAGACAAAGCGAACAACCTGGGAATATCGAATTTCCCATTTGACACTCAAACCACGAATCGGCCAACGTGAAAAAGTTTCTGGACTTATTCGTTCATCGATTGTGGAAGAACCCACCCCACGTACTTATTTGACAGCAAAATATATTTTTTTAGCCTGAAATTGATTTTGCGTGTAATTTCATTTCTACAATACCTGTATGGACATATTTTTAAAATATTGACCATATATTGAAACGGCTTAAGCTAATGATTTTGGTAGGAAATAAGGAAGCTCTTAAATAAGTGATATCAGGTAAAGCTGATAAGACATAAGACATATTCGTCCATAAACTTGCTGACCATTTTCGAATTATAAGCGATTTAAAGCCCTAAAAATGGGTATATTCAATGCTTAAAAAGACTCGGTTAAAAATTAAAATCTTTGAGGTCACCAAGTTAAAGCTTGCTTTACAAGACCCTGGCGAGTATTTTGAGATATATTTGAAAACGATTTCTAACCTTGTCTTTCAGTCCAAAATTGACGAATTTTTGGTGTTTGCAGACATCCATATGAAGATACTCCTCGTATTGTTTTTGAAATGACCCGTTCACGTACCCGCCGACTAGTAATGTATGCGAAAACCGCCCAAGTCTTGGACTAATGTTGTTTATGCAATGAGCGTGCATTACGCGGTATTATTTGGAGGGGAAGAAATATATTGACTTACGACGTGTATACCTGGAATATGCATCTACCTTTAAGGGTGCGTTTTCAGTAGAAGAGGAATGTTGGAAGAAGGTATACTTGTGTGGATTTTGAAATGACCGATTCATTTTAATACTCTATGCTTCTCGTATTTGTTATAGTTGTATACGTATATAGCATAGGTTGTCGACCTTACCCATTTTAAGATGTCACTGTGCGGAAATTAATGTGAGAAGTTATATGCTCTAGATATACCTATTAAAAATCTAATGGTCAATGAAAATGCCGCCCATCCGTAATTAGTTTTTATAGTAGTAATAAAATGAGGTTGTAAAATTTTACGCTTGATGTTCCCAGTTCCGCTTACGATGTGATATATGAGATGGATCACTGGACAAATTACAGAATGGTAAAGGGTTTTGTACATATGAAGTATTGAAGTACATCCTTTAATTTTTATTGTACCTGGATAAAATACCTATATTCCGAGAAATTCAAGTTTCAAGGTTCAGGAGATAGCTGACTTTTTATACAGGGTGTTCCAGAAATAACACTCCAGAATGACACGAGAGGTAGATTATCAATCAGATAAAATCAACATGACCTTAGTAAAAATTTTCTAGTTTTCGAGATATTTTTAAGTTTTTTCAAAAAATCACTTTGCTCCTTTTTGCCTGTTATGGCTATGAAGAACTTCTAATTTATGACTTTTTCTCCCTGGGCTAATAGTTGGTTGAGACAAAAAAAATATTCATTTCATTGAAAAGTAGCATATATGCTAAGAAAATTTTACATTTTGTTTCAATGTGAAAACCTGTACTAAAGATTGACTGATTACTGTGGAAAAAATGTACCAGACTGAATCGGCAAATGATCTTAAAAACTGGCCTATTTAATGCTCTTTTAAAAATAGTATAACATTTGTAGGTTATATGGATTTTTTTACTGGGGATGTTTAAAAGATATTAAGGTCTATGGAAATCCAGTTCGATCAGCCGATGAACTGCGTCATTGAATTAGTCAAGCACTGCGCGAAATATCCGATTTAAGTTTGAGACGTTAAAGAGGAATATTTTTAAGAAGATGCAGGTTGTGTATAAGAGTAGGTGGTAGACATTTTGAAAATCTGTTGTAAAGATAATAATAATAGTAATATATGAAAAATCATTCAGGCAGATTCAGTCCGGTAAATTTTTTTTCACAGTAATTAGTCAAGCTTTAGTAACGGTTTTCGCATTGAAACCCAATGTCATAATTTAGTTTTTTTTAGCATACTGTGCTAGTTTTCAATGAAATGAATACTCGCTTGTCTCAACCAACTATTAATGGTAGCCCACAAACTATCATAAGTTAGAAATTCTTTATAGCCATAACAGGCAAAAAGGAGCAAAAAGTAGTGATTTTTGAAAAAAGTCAAAGTGTCAATATCTCGAAAACTAGAAATCTTTTTCTAAGGTCATGTTGATTTTATCTGATTGATCTGAAGCCAATCTACCTCCCGTGTCACTCTGGCGTGATATTTCTGGGACACCCTGTATAAGTACTGGAATAGAATGTATATATGAACAAAAAAATTTGAAACTTTGAACTATGTACAATAATGTTTAACCTATTCTTTAAAGTAGACTGAATGTTTCAAAAGGTTCATTTCGGGCTTTCTTTGTCTAAATAAATTAAGTTGTACGTTGACGTAATGGAATTCAAGAATGAATTTTCAATCTCATTACTGAATAAATTATGTCTTCAATATTCAATAGCCTGAAAAGTTATCTTTTTTTATGACGACAGTTCTAAATGTATTGAAAATTCGATAAACTTTGATATTTGTTTTATTTTAAAGAACATGGATCTAGAAAATTTTCATCCATTTTTGTCTGGCCGGATCGAACCACATATGCGGTTTGATATTTCCAGATAAACATGTGTGATTTTCAACATTAAAACGACGGGATACGTTTCAGGTGTTACCTAATATCCATTTATGTTAAACAATTTTTATAATCTGAAAATACGGATTGTCGTATCGGCAAAGTATACAATGAGAAAAAACTTGCATTATAAGATTTCTAAATCGACCCAAATGGCTTTAAAATAATGCGGACAAAGCGTAAATGTTGTACTTTCTCATGTGAATCACTTCTCGGCATAGCTGATGATAATTATCCCAATATTAACGCCACATTAATTTTTCGCGGTGGTATGGATAAACATAACTTCTTTTCGAGAATTTTGTTGGTCACAGTGAAATTACAGGAATGAGTTTCATATATCCATCTCCCTCACGCGTGCATATTCAACCGGCACGTATGCGAGAACATTTGTGTAAACTCTCATACACATGCGTTTTTTATGTTTGTCTCATCGCCTTGAAAGTTTGCTCGTCCACGTATAAGTCTTCAACATGTTTGCTACCGTCAGCATGTCATGGGCGCGCAATTTTTCCCCTTTTGTTAATCTTCGATATAAAACATATCAATTCCTTATGAAAAAACTACAATGTTGACAGTTTATGTTAAATCTATTGGACTATTTTCATAAAGTGAATGGAGAGAACAGTGTGTGTGCAAGATCAAGCAGCAGCTGCGTTACGGATCGGCTTGCGCAGTGTGCAATTTCCCTTAGGGAAATTAAGCTCCGTACATGGTACGTCATTACGTATAACTTTCGTTTTCATAAAGTATAAATCACACTTTTCGCGGGTGGTTTTTCGGATGTTATTTTCAGATGAGATAAAAGTTATATCCACTCAATGAAAATCGTATATTTATTTTTTGTAGTAGAAAGTCTATTAATTACACCTAACGAAGGTAGAGTGCACAGTCCAATCTTCAGGAGAAATTGTTGTCGAGATTCTGATTATTCAAAAGCAAATAAAAAGTTGATGATTTAAATCAGATAAGAGGATTGAATAAGGATTTATTACATTTTTAGAATAATCAGAGAAAAACGCATTCGTCTGTGAACCGTTTAGTTATTTCTGTTATTATTGCGCAAACTCTCACCGGATTTCAAGCGTTTCGGATTGGTGTCTAGATACATTTTTGAGCATATTTTCACGCGTAACAAGAATAATCGAATTCTAACAAGATTAGTTGAAGATGATAAGACTTAAATTACAAAATATTAAAAGTAATATTTTTATGATGCAGTTATACTATTACATACTAATAATTATATTATTATCTGGCGTCTGTTATGAAACATTGATCAGCAGGTATACCCTCACCATTTAGATTTCGAAAAACAAAATGCCGCTTAGAAAGTTTCGAAATTAAAAATACTTCCAGAGAGAGGCGGAAAAAACTGAATTTTCCCAAAATCGTTTTAATTTTTTCCTGACTTTATTTGTCGTGGGATTTCAAAATAAATTTCACAGTAACATTATCACGTTTTCTCATCTACAAAATAGCATAATTAGAATTTCAATATCATCAACTTGGTGAAACCTGAACACAAATTGAAAATGTTATTGATGGTAGTAACAATAATAATCACAAATAAGCAGAGGTAAATCATAGCAGATGTTCAAAATGTCCGTTATGTTGTAGGCAAAAACCAACTAACTCTTCTCTGAACGTTGTTCATCGCTCGATTTATTTCGCTTCTTCTCAGTGTTCCAAACTGTTCAATTTGACGTCTAGTACAAAAAATATGAAAATGTCAAAGCCTACCCAGGAACTTCTGTTTTTCTGGAATAACTAAGGTTTGGCAATGTCAATGTATGACATATTAAACATTTTTGAAATCAGTATTAAAAATAAGAAAAAATAAGTTAATGCTGGAGGATAAAATATTGAAATTCTAATTATGCCATCTTGTAGAGGAGGCTCATGCGATTTATTTTGAAATCCCATTTCAAATAAAGTCAGGAAACAATGAATGATTTTGGTAGCCAAAACAAATGACTGTCTGGTAATTTCAAGGCCTACATAGGAAATTCGTTTTTTTTTTTAATAACTAAGGTTTGGCAACATCAAAGTATCACGTATTATACATTTTTGGAATCGGAATTAAAAACTATTCAATTGTGGTAACATCTAATATGGCGTCTATAGGAAAATATAAAGTTGGTTGCTGGAGGACAAGGGATGAAACGTTATATTGAAATTCCATTCCATTCTTATAGAGGAGATAAAGTGGCAATTTTAATATGCAATTTATTTTGAAATCCCACTACAAATAAAGTCAGGAAAATATTAAAACGATTTTGGGAAAATTCGTTTTTTCAGTACTTTGAATTTCGAAACTTTCTAAGCGGCATTTTTCACTCATTTGAGCGACTTCGTACCTCTTACAGTTTCCGACATCTCAATGGTGAGTGTCAAATTTGAAACACCCTGTATATTGAGAAGAATGCAAGTAAGGTTAAGAGAACATCAAGCTGCAAAAATATGAATATTCAACAATACCTAGCAATGCTTCTGATGCACGGCAAATGAATACTCATTGTTCTGCGTATTAATAAAAGAAGAAAGCATTCCCGCCCTCGATGAAAATATAATTGATGTAGAAGCTCGACGGAAGTTCACAAATCACTGTCTGAAGATGGCACGTGATATAAATATGTATGCGTCAAGTAGGCGTAGAAGTATCTTGTATTTGTGAAGATTGGAGATACGCAGATGGAAAAGCTCATTACCAAACAAACGGATGAAGAATGGGTGGTCGTTTCATGTTCTTTTTCTTGTATTTTATCTTGTAAACATGATGAACATGAAAATATTACATAATTCTTTAGGATACAAGCTAACCGAATGTATGAGAAAAAATATTACTACTTGCTTTTTTTTATTCGTGGTCAGTCAACTAAAAAATGTGGCGACGGTATGAAAAAAGAGTTTGGTGAGGATAAAACCGTCATAAGATCATCGAGAGATGGTATTTAAATTATAAATGTATCTTACCTAATTGAGATGTCGATCCAAGTTCCGGTCGGCCACGCGGAGTCATAACCGAAAAAACGTGATCGTAGTACGTGCTAGTGAAACGATTACGAATGGATAGCAGAAGTTTTGAATATTCCTGAATGAAGCAATTTGCGAATTATAGGCGATCATTTAAAAGTTAGTAAAGTTTCTACCCGTTTGGGTACCACAAATATCAGCTGACGCACACAGCATGACAAGAATGACTAAACATACTTGCGCTTTGTGCTGTCTTATGTCAATAGATCTCATACCTTCGATAGAGGATAGTTGCTTTGCTTTCGTTGATTGTCAACCTAAAACCAAGCCTAGACCATGCTGATGCTAAAAAGCACGAAACAGCTGTTCATGGCTGGGTGTCTGTGGTTGGATGCTTTAATGGTGAGTACGTACTATACCACCGCCATAATCGTCAGCTCTAGCGGTCACAGTGATGATTTGGCTATCAAACGCGAACTGAAAACTTTACAGTTCTAACCAGTAGCTGCTATTCACTATCACAGTAGTGGATTCTGCTAATAATTGACGCTTTTTGCTGTCTGATTTCGATGACAAATGGTGCAAAATATGCTGAAAAGGTTTGAATCTGGATCTGTAATCTAAATTCAGTCTTTCCAGGTGACGAAAGTTGGCTTTATTTTTCACAAGCTTTTATATAACTTGTCCTGTTTGTATGTATGTGTGGGACAAATCTTGCAACTGAAACAATTAACCTTGACCACTTGACCTGAAATATCGTACTCACGTTTGGTTCGCGGGACAATACAAAATACTTATATATTTGCTGCATTGCTGAGATTCCAATATGGCGGATGCTACTAAATGCTGAGTCATTATTTCCATAGTAGCCGAGATGATAACGGTAGTGTTTGATGAGAGAAACACAATAAGCAAAGTGACGTCTTGCTGAATCCAATATGGTGGCAGCCGCGAAATGGCATTTATATTTATCATAGTCACCCCGACGATATGAGGTGTATGACAGTCACAGCTAAATGGCACACAACTATTTGCAGCACTGGAAAATATAAGACCTAAACTGTATCCATCGAAGAAACAAAGTAAAATCAAACATATACACCCGTATTGCACGTGATCAAGAACTTAGCCGTAGGAGACGCTACAGGGCCGTATCAAGCTATTGTGACTGATCTATCAAAAAATGTCGTACAAGATATGTGTTGCTGTAAATTCTATCAAAAGCATAGTAAATTATCAGGAATATACCACGCCTTTCTAATCATATTTCGACATTAGGAATCAGTGCAAAAAATTCTGTATTCACCATTTCAGCAAAATGTTACTAAAACGCACACGAAAAAAACTTGTGGACCATCTCAATTGAAATTGTTCATATTTTATTATCAACTTACATATATATATACCCAATAATATTTACAAATCAACCTTCTATTCACAATGCAGAGCAAATTTTTTTGAGCAAATAGAAACTACAGACGTAGTAGTAGTACAAAAGTTTATTACAGACTCCATAAAGTTTGTTAGTTTGATTGCTATTAAAATTTACATGAGAAATAGGAAGAAGGTCAAAATGGCACTATCATGCTTTGGAACTCCTAAATTAACCCTAATTTTGTGTAATTATAAATTTGGAATTTCCACATTAATAACTAGAAACTTACACTTTGATTGCAGTCTATAATGAACTTACCTGTCTTGCCAAAAAGCCCGTTAAACTGCCAGTCTTAATGGTATCAATCGATTTATATGCTGTATTCCGAGGAGCTTGAATCATCAGAATTGTTGATGTCAATTATAAGGGGTTCAACTTGGGTGTCAATGATATTGTCCATATCCCACATTTTGGTTTCAACCTTCTCTTGGACATGGTCAATACATGTTCTCCATTTTGCTGGCGTAATTCTATCGACAGCAACATCAAACAGTTTTTTAAGGTCAGAAAACTTAAAAGTGCTGTTATTTGACGCCACGTATTGCTTGATGTCGGCCCAAATCAACTCGATAGGATTCAGTTCGCAGTGATAGGGAGGCAGCCTGAGAATCGTTTTATTTTGGTTTTTGGCCATTTCGTCAACAATTTTTAAATCATATCATCAAAATGTCACTTGACTATATTTATCAGCTCAGCTTTGACCATTGTTTGGTCGAAGTCGATCTTCTTTGAGACAAGCCACTGTTGAATGTCTGCCTTTTTGGTGGCCATTGTTGGAATTTTTTCCAATTTTCTGGAGTGGTACGGGGCATTATCCATCACAATAATTGCGTTATCATCAAGTGTCGGCAAAATTTTTTTGAACCAATTTTCAAATGAGTTACCATCCATTTCTTCGTGATAGTCTCCAGTTTTTTTGGATTCAAATGCCCACAATGCTTCAGGAACAAATCCATCTACGCTACCTATGTGGCAAATGATCAGGCGTTTTCCCTTGCCTGAAAGTAATTAGTTATTTTACTTCTCAGCGAGCGCACTAAATGACGAAATTAAGCAACTTACTCTTTTTAGGTTAGTGTAGGATAGGGTCTTAGATTAGTTTTTGGGTGAAGGAAATACTCAGAAACTTGGATGAGATAGCAAAACTGAGTTCGGAGCTTCCAAATCATTGATTCGATCAGAAAATGAATTATCTGCATCCAAAAAAGTTCATATACTTCGAAACTTACCTGCAGGATTTTTCAATCCCGTCGAAAGGCCATCTAAAAAAGCCTGCCTTGAGGACCTCACAGATCTGTCTACCCAAACCTTTCCCTGCGTATGCCCCGCGTTCACCCATGTTTCGTCTAAATAATAAATTTTTCTTCCTTCAGCGCGGAATTGCCTAATTTTTCTAAGGTATTCTCTCCTCCAGATAACAATTTCCTCCTTTTCTATCAATAAACTATTCCTTCCTCTTTTCAAAAATCGAAAGTCTAGTTCTTTCAACAGCTTATGGAACGTAGATCTTTTAAAATTTGGCAGGTCCTCATCATCATTCACTTGCTTCAATATTTTATCTATTGTGGGTATTTCATTCCTGAAGAAAAAGTGATGTACTTTTCTTCTAATGGCACTTTTGTCAAAGTCATCTATTTTTTCGATAATTTTTTTTCTCGCTGGATATGTTTTTGGCTCAGATAGTGAGTGATTTTGTCTATATTCCTTCAAGATTTTGTAAACACTTGATCGACCTACTCCAGAAATTTCAGCATCCTTACATACGATATTTTCTATAGCCAATCCACTATTCTCTTGCATCTGGTTCTTGTAGATATTTAGAATAATTTGTTTTTCACCTGCGCTAAGATGAAGCTTTTTAGCCCTTTTTCTGAGTGACGTTAAGCTGATTTCAACCACTTCATCAGCTGTATCTGTGTCAGACATTTTAGACTAATATTAAATTTCCGCAAGAAAAATCAAGTCAAGACGTGCATAAAACGTTCGCGCCCATAAACGGGTATCCGTAACTGATTACAATCCTGTGCGTAGTGACGAACCATCAACGTGACGCTGAGAGTTCCCTCTACTATGCAGCGTTGCCAGGCTTAATGTCACAATGATCATGTTTTATTGGGAAAATTGTCAGAAATCGCCAAATGTTGAACAGAAACATTACAAGAAGTCTAACCTTGAAATGTGAGGCTACAAATCGATATTCTTATAGGGGGGAAGGGTAGGGAGCTGTTATGGTTCCTATTAACCTTGGTGAAAGTTGGAAACGGTAATATCATATATGGCATACATTCGGTTGAAGGTGTGTGCACGGAAAATAGATTGCGGATAGGATTTTAATAGATAAATCTGCACAAAAAACACAAAAGGAGATTTTTGTATTTCCCTGCAGAATATCTCAAGGTTATTTCAGATGTACTCATCGAAACTTTATGGAAGGATTATCGAAACCTTATTTTCAATTGCGATAGGGCCACATACCTCGACATCGCATTAATGTGAAAAATAAGACAATAGAAAAAAATTCCCTGACTGATGCTATCTCTTAGGAAAAATTTAACTATAAAGATTGCACAAAAATTTTCTTCACCTTTTTGAGCTTGTTTTCGCATCTCCGTATATGCCGTTCATAATTTGCTGCAGATCAAATTGGAATATACCTTTGTGATGCCATTTATTGTTATATAATGTCCTTTACAACAGTTATTGCACGTATTGCACCAACAGATTGATTTGTGATCCATGCGAATGTCATCAACCACTCTGGCGAAAACTCGCCGAGCATGGCAACCGTGCGACTTTGTCTGGAGGCTCGTCGCTACAAGCCAATCAGGAAGAGGCCGACAGAGCGCCATGGCTACTGATCACGCGTTGATCACGAATCAACCACTGTTTACGATTACTTTGTAGCTTCGTTAGATACACTTTAGATCGCCGCTGCGCTTGTGGTATCTTCACATCCGCAACACACCCACGCACCGCGCTCAGACAACGTTTGCGAAATCACAGCGGAAAGAGCGCAAGTTTGCATACGAAGACTAGCTTTTTTATACCGAAGCAGCAGTGTAGGCAGAACCCTGAGTACCTCGGCACCGCGACACATTGTTAATCTTACTTTTATTGCCTAAAGTTAATATAACTAGGAAAAGCCTCCTTATTCAAATTGTTCCACAATATCAATACCCTAGGGACAAAGGAGGGATCGTAGCGGAAAAGTTCTACACGGTTAGATGGGACGCTGTAGTCTGTCTGGCATGGAGGAGGCATCTGAAGCGCAGCCCATTGGCATAGCGCCAAATGGCGAAAGGGTCCTGAGACTGTCCGTTAGAGAAGAATGATCGATCAGTCGAACACCGTCGAGCGTGGATAATGTAGTCGGGGCGGCACTACTCAAATATGTGTGCAGAACTTGAGGCTAGCTCTTATCTGGGCCTTGTACAGAGTGAGGAGGTTATGTCGAGAAAGAACTTTCTAGCACTTAACAAATAGCCAGCTTTTTCAAGTGGCTGCTGGGATTGACAAATCCTCGGTGACATGGACCCCGACCAGCCGAAAGGAATCTCTTTTTGGTAGAACTCTGCCAGCAATCCAAACCGGATGAGCGCTAGGGCGCTTCTTGATAGTCAAGATTCAGTAATATGTACTGAAATCATTAAATTGTACCAGACTGTTGCATCCCCAAGCAGTGATAACCTTCAGGCCTCTTGTCAGAGAGCAAGTCCCTGCTAGCCTCGGGGAGGCCGAAGGATGGAAGTTTGCATAAGAAGCAGCATGTCACATCTGATCGAACGCTGTCGTGATATCAAGCGCAACGACATGAGCCATAAGACCGGCACAGCTATTATGTAAAAAACCTCAAAAAGATTCGAAGAAATGTCATCTTGCAGACTAGGTAGTTTTTGGTATGCAAATAGTTCACAACATGTGTACAACAGCTTGTGCTAAGTTAGTGTATTCTGTATGATGGAAATTTAGAAATATGTAAATAGTTTTCTTCATATGACAGAACTTATGCTGAGCCCTCGCTCGCCTATTTCTTTTACCACCTCAGAGGCAGCGCTCGTAAATCCTCGATACCGAACCGTCAGAAATATCTGAAACGCCGTCCATCACGGAAGCACAGCATGGCAGTGGATCGAAGCTGATGCCTCTATACGAACCAACATATCCAGGGCACGCCAGCTGCGAAGCTGATGGATAGCTGCCGCCGCTGCTGGCGGTGGTGGATTAGCCGCCCGCTACTGAATAACTGATAGACATGCATGCGGAGATTAGCTACATTATCGGTTTTCGGTTATTTCGCCTCTATGGATTTATTTATAGAGAATAACAATCTGTTCTAGTAAACATGCTGCCTTCGTCCATCCGACCACAGACATCCCACCATGGCCAGCTGTTTCGTGCTATTTCGCAGCATGGTATAGACTTGATCCCCAAGGGACAAAAGCATACCAACTACCCTATATCCGAGGTATGAGATCTATATAAATAAGACAGCACAAAGCCTATTCTATTACCAAACTCGACCAATGCGAGAGTGTATATCAGCTGTCGATTGAAATTGTAAAGATCTCAGTTCGCGTTTTATAGTCCACCACTGTGACAGCTAGATGCTGACGATTCTGACAGTTTAGTAGGTATAGTCTGTGTGCTGACTCATTCCAGCAGATCTGATACCTCGGATAGAGGATGGTTGCTATGATCTTGTTCGTTGACCCAGAGGCGAAGCCTAGACCATCCTGATATGGTGACAAATAGCACGAAACAGCTGTCCATGGTTGGATTGTCTGTGGTCGGATGGATGCAAACCAGCATGTTTAGTTTTTCAATGGCGAGGAGACCACAATCAAATTTTATATTCCCATTCAAATTCACCTCAACGCTTTTCATTTAGAAACCCATTTCCTCCAGTGCAAGCCTGTCCATTATACAGCATATAAGTGAACATAAATCAGAAATAGACGCGGTACGTTTCCGATTCTCGTTAACCTCTCTGTGAACTTTACCACGATAAAAATCCAATCTGCATCGATCTTTACGACACACTTAAAATATGGTGTATAGACATAATAGTCTTCGAAGAATTTACAATGCCACCTAGGCGACATTAAGTTGATTGGCTTCAACAGTTTTTTTTATTTCCAAACCGAAGACACTACCAAATTTTGAGGTCGGCGTACATTTTAGTTTCGGGCAATAAGTTACCTAATCCACATTAATTTGAGTAAAATTAACTATATTTCCATTAAAGCACCTGTGGTGTAGGTGCGTATTTCCTAAGTAGATTTTTTTGACAATTCCCTGATAGGTGTCGCTATAATTTCTAAATGGCATTTTTAAAGAACCTGATATCCCACACATTTTTACACCAAGACAGCTTAAACCACTTAAATTTCAAGAAGGTCGCCAAACGGAAATTGATCGATGGAAAAAACACTGGATGTTTCAATGTTACAGAGAACAAAGATGATTCTGGATTTAGTTCAGATGAAGTGTGAATGACAGATACTATCGTCCGAGTGACAGCTGTTCTGATAGTGACTCTGAGCCAGTAACTCAGACAGATAAATTTGTGGCTTATTACTCTACTGCCGTTATAGGTCATGTGACTTATGCTTTTGTTACGTAGGTAAACTATTTGTATAGTTTCGTAATACCACTAGATGATGATTTCAAACCACCTATTTATTAGAATATATCATTATCTTTATTAAATTAGTAAATTGTGTTGTCAAGTCTTACAACGAACACCCAAATTATACGTTAATAAAATAAACCATTTGTATCTTACCCTTGCAGTACAACTTTTTTTAAAATAAGGCACCAAGTCACAGTATTTTCAAAAATGAATTTAGTGCTGTATCGTCAGTCGTTCCTAAAATTGTGAATTGGACGAAATTATGGCCTCCTTGTTTTTTATAGTATTTTCTCTCATTCAGAAAGGCACTCTGTTTTGAGGTTGTTTCAAATATCTACTCGTATTTTCATCAAATTGTTCATGGTTTTAATTTTTATTATCTGTTTTATCAGCCTGGAATTTTCTACCATTCAAAAAGAAAACATAAGTAGGAGAGCGCTGACACGGAACAGAAATATCCAAGCCTTTCTGAAGGAGAGAAAAGACTATGAAAATCAAGGCCATAAAGGCGTCATACAATTGTAGTAACGACTGACGATACGGCTCTTATTTTACGAAAACGCGTTATACTTTTCGACTCTGTTATCACCAAATCTTGTTCCTTAAAATGTAAACCTATTGTAGCATTTCAATCGAATTTAAGATATGTACGTGATTTCAGGACTTACATAAAACTTATAACTATCTTATATATTTATTGTGAAAATCTCTTCGATTATGTGTCCCAAAAGCCAAGGAAAGGATACATTCATCATTTAAGTAGTTTTTTTGGAATGTGGTAAATACTGGCGATTTCTCAGATTAGTAGTGAATAATGATTAATGTTTAAGTCCTTCAAACCATTTTTTCCTAATAAATATTCTAATGCCACTTTTGGATTTTATAGTTATTCTACTGGTGGGGAAGGGAAGTATTGTATTCTCGAAAATTTACGAAACTGAGATAGTATTTTGTTGATGTAGTATGACATGTACATCACGAAAAAACATGTCATTCATTTCTGTCAGTCTGACTGTTTGCCTATCTGTTTGCGGTGACAATGGTACTGCTATGCCAAGAACTCTAAAGCTTTATAGTTTTTGAAAATCTCTCCAGTGGTGACAGAGTAAAAGGCCAAAAATGAAAGAAAAACATCGCTCAAACTTCGTTTCTTGACGTTCCAAGCGACCCTGATTATTTTCGGAAAAAATGTAGGGCTTATAAATTGGATAGGAGCTGTATGGGCTAGAGGAGGATATATCTCAATTTTTTGACATTGGTATATTTGTACGGCTCCAACCCCAGTAATTCTACGCATATGTTAGGCATGCCTTACTCATCACACATGACTCCGTAAATTTACCCTTAAAACTAAGAAGTATCTCCAACAGTCGGGTGTCGATACGTGTGTCGTGGTCCCCCGATGAACAAGCGTCGTCGTCGGTGATCGTACGTCACAGTCGGCACTCGCTTTCGCTGTGCGCTTCGTGCACTGTGCATGGTGAAGACCAATATCGTTATTCATGCAACATTAGTTATCGCAACGATCATGTGCGAATGCAGGTATTCCTGTTCAGGGGAGAAGAAAGGTCTTTTACTTGTGCGAAACATAATCCTTTACGAACTGCTGACAGCGTTGAGTGGGAAGGACAGAGTCAACTTACTTGACGCATTTTTTTATTTTAGGAAATATACTTTTCCCTTTACAATTTCTCTGAACGCTCATTCGTTTTGGTTGACCCACGCACTTAGGCGCTTCTTATTGCAGTCTCTCGACTTCCATTGCGCCATCTTAAATCTTCAAAGACCGGATGACACGTTTGGTCGCATATAAGACACCTAGCCAACCGTGTAATTCGGTGCATTCTGATACGACGGGCGCTTGCACACCAACGGCGACGCAACGTTGTTAGATTAAACTTTTGGTTGCACCCACAGAACTATCAAGTGTCTAGAAATAGGTAGTCCTACCTTTAAATCCCCAAGCACAAACAAACGTCTCGAATTTCCGTATTTCATTATGTCAACGTAAACGTCAGCAAACGCCATGTCAACTTTACATGCCACTGTCAGCCTTTGTCGCTTTATTATCCACGAAACGACTGCACCGATTTTGATGTTAGAGAAAGGTATGTTGTGATAGTAATGCGTCCATTCAAAAGTCACTGCAGTTACGACTGATTTTTAGACGACTTCAAAATGATACTCGGAGCTGCTATCCAGTGGCCCTGTTGAGTTACTCTGAGTAACTCGGAGTAATTCAGCGTTCAGCACCAATACCGTTCCACTGCACTGCAGTAGTAGTAGTACAAAAGTTTATTACAGACTCCATAAAGTTTGTTAGTTTGATTGCTATTAAAATTTACATGAGAAATAGGAAGAAGGTCAAAATGGCACTATCATGCTTTGGAACTCCTAAATTAACCCTAATTTTGTGTAATTATAAATTTGGAATTTCCACATTAATAACTAGAAACTTACACTTTGATTGCAGTCTATAATGAACTTACCTGTCTTGCCAAAAAGCCCGTTAAACTGCCAGTCTTAATGGTATCAATCGATTTATATGCTGTATTCCGAGGAGCTTGAATCATCAGAATTGTTGATGTCAATTATAAGGGGTTCAACTTGGGTGTCAATGATATTGTCCATATCCCACATTTTGGTTTCAACCTTCTCTTGGACATGGTCAATACATGTTCTCCATTTTGCTGGCGTAATTCTATCGACAGCAACATCAAACAGTTTTTTAAGGTCAGTAAACTTAAAAGTGCTGTTATTTGACGCCACGTATTGCTTGATGTCGGCCCAAATCAACTCGATAGGATTCAGTTCGCAGTGATAGGGAGGCAGCCTGAGAATCGTTTTATTTTGGTTTTTGGCCATTTCGTCAACAATTTTTAAATCATATCATCAAAATGTCACTTGACTATATTTATCAGCTCAGCTTTGACCATTGTTTGGTCGAAGTCGATCTTCTTTGAGACAAGCCACTGTTGAATGTCTGCCTTTTTGGTGGCCATTGTTGGAATTTTTTCCAATTTTCTGGAGTGGTACGGGGCATTATCCATCACAATAATTGCGTTATCATCAAGTGTCGGCAAAATTTTTTTGAACCAATTTTCAAATGAGTTACCATCCATTTCTTCGTGATAGTCTCCAGTTTTTTTGGATTCAAATGCCCACAATGCTTCAGGAACAAATCCATCTACGCTACCTATGTGGCAAATGATCAGGCGTTTTCCCTTGCCTGAAAGTAATTAGTTATTTTACTTCTCAGCGAGCGCACTAAATGACGAAATTAAGCAACTTACTCTTTTTAGGTTAGTGTAGGATAGGGTCTTAGATTAGTTTTTGGGTGAAGGAAATACTCAGAAACTTGGATGAGATAGCAAAACTGAGTTCGGAGCTTCCAAATCATTGATTCGATCAGAAAATGAATTATCTGCATCCAAAAAAGTTCATATACTTCGAAACTTACCTGCAGGATTTTTCAATCCCGTCGAAAGGCCATCTAAAAAAGCCTGCCTTGAGGACCTCACAGATCTGTCTACCCAAACCTTTCCCTGCGTATGCCCCGCGTTCACCCATGTTTCGTCTAAATAATAAATTTTTCTTCCTTCAGCGCGGAATTGCCTAATTTTTCTAAGGTATTCTCTCCTCCAGATAACAATTTCCTCCTTTTCTATCAATAAACTATTCCTTCCTCTTTTCAAAAATCGAAAGTCTAGTTCTTTCAACAGCTTATGGAACGTAGATCTTTTAAAATTTGGCAGGTCCTCATCATCATTCACTTGCTTCAATATTTTATCTATTGTGGGTATTTCATTCCTGAAGAAAAAGTGATGTACTTTTCTTCTAATGGCACTTTTGTCAAAGTCATCTATTTTTTCGATAATTTTTTTTCTCGCTGGATATGTTTTTGGCTCAGATAGTGAGTGATTTTGTCTATATTCCTTCAAGATTTTGTAAACACTTGATCGACCTACTCCAGAAATTTCAGCATCCTTACATACGATATTTTCTATAGCCAATCCACTATTCTCTTGCATCTGGTTCTTGTAGATATTTAGAATAATTTGTTTTTCACCTGCGCTAAGATGAAGCTTTTTAGCCCTTTTTCTGAGTGACGTTAAGCTGATTTCAACCACTTCATCAGCTGTATCTGTGTCAGACATTTTAGACTAATATTAAATTTCCGCAAGAAAAATCAAGTCAAGACGTGCATAAAACGTTCGCGCCCATAAACGGGTATCCGTAACTGATTACAATCCTGTGCGTAGTGACGAACCATCAACGTGACGCTGAGAGTTCCCTCTACTATGCAGCGTTGCCAGGCTTAATGTCACAATGATCATGTTTTATTGGGAAAATTGTCAGAAATCGCCAAATGTTGAACAGAAACATTACAAGAAGTCTAACCTTGAAATGTGAGGCTACAAATCGATATTCTTATAGGGGGGAAGGGTAGGGAGCTGTTATGGTTCCTATTAACCTTGGTGAAAGTTGGAAACGGTAATATCATATATGGCATACATTCGGTTGAAGGTGTGTGCACGGAAAATAGATTGCGGATAGGATTTTAATAGATAAATCTGCACAAAAAACACAAAAGGAGATTTTTGTATTTCCCTGCAGAATATCTCAAGGTTATTTCAGATGTACTCATCGAAACTTTATGGAAGGATTATCGAAACCTTATTTTCAATTGCGATAGGGCCACATACCTCGACATCGCATTAATGTGAAAAATAAGACAATAGAAAAAAATTCCCTGACTGATGCTATCTCTTAGGAAAAATTTAACTATAAAGATTGCACAAAAATTTTCTTCACCTTTTTGAGCTTGTTTTCGCATCTCCGTATATGCCGTTCATAATTTGCTGCAGATCAAATTGGAATATACCTTTGTGATGCCATTTATTGTTATATAATGTCCTTTACAACAGTTATTGCACGTATTGCACCAACAGATTGATTTGTGATCCATGCGAATGTCATCAACCACTCTGGCGAAAACTCGCCGAGCATGGCAACCGTGCGACTTTGTCTGGAGGCTCGTCGCTACAAGCCAATCAGGAAGAGGCCGACAGAGCGCCATGGCTACTGATCACGCGTTGATCACGAATCAACCACTGTTTACGATTACTTTGTAGCTTCGTTAGATACACTTTAGATCGCCGCTGCGCTTGTGGTATCTTCACATCCGCAACACACCCACGCACCGCGCTCAGACAACGTTTGCGAAATCACAGCGGAAAGAGCGCAAGTTTGCATACGAAGACTAGCTTTTTTATACCGAAGCAGCAGTGTAGGCAGAACCCTGAGTACCTCGGCACCGCGACACATTGTTAATCTTACTTTTATTGCCTAAAGTTAATATAACTAGGAAAAGCCTCCTTATTCAAATTGTTCCACAATATCAATACCCTAGGGACAAAGGAGGGATCGTAGCGGAAAAGTTCTACACGGTTAGATGGGACGCTGTAGTCTGTCTGGCATGGAGGAGGCATCTGAAGCGCAGCCCATTGGCATAGCGCCAAATGGCGAAAGGGTCCTGAGACTGTCCGTTAGAGAAGAATGATCGATCAGTCGAACACCGTCGAGCGTGGATAATGTAGTCGGGGCGGCACTACTCAAATATGTGTGCAGAACTTGAGGCTAGCTCTTATCTGGGCCTTGTACAGAGTGAGGAGGTTATGTCGAGAAAGAACTTTCTAGCACTTAACAAATAGCCAGCTTTTTCAAGTGGCTGCTGGGATTGACAAATCCTCGGTGACATGGACCCCGACCAGCCGAAAGGAATCTCTTTTTGGTAGAACTCTGCCAGCAATCCAAACCGGATGAGCGCTAGGGCGCTTCTTGATAGTCAAGATTCAGTAATATGTACTGAAATCATTAAATTGTACCAGACTGTTGCATCCCCAAGCAGTGATAACCTTCAGGCCTCTTGTCAGAGAGCAAGTCCCTGCTAGCCTCGGGGAGGCCGAAGGATGGAAGTTTGCATAAGAAGCAGCATGTCACATCTGATCGAACGCTGTCGTGATATCAAGCGCAACGACATGAGCCATAAGACCGGCACAGCTATTATGTAAAAAACCTCAAAAAGATTCGAAGAAATGTCATCTTGCAGACTAGGTAGTTTTTGGTATGCAAATAGTTCACAACATGTGTACAACAGCTTGTGCTAAGTTAGTGTATTCTGTATGATGGATATTTAGAAATATGTAAATAGTTTTCTTCATATGACAGAACTTATGCTGAGCCCTCGCTCGCCTATTTCTTTTACCACCTCAGAGGCAGCGCTCGTAAATCCTCGATACCGAACCGTCAGAAATATCTGAAACGCCGTCCATCACGGAAGCACAGCATGGCAGTGGATCGAAGCTGATGCCTCTATACGAACCAACATATCCAGGGCACGCCAGCTGCGAAGCTGATGGATAGCTGCCGCCGCTGCTGGCGGTGGTGGATTAGCCGCCCGCTACTGAATAACTGATAGACATGCATGCGGAGATTAGCTACATTATCGGTTTTCGGTTATTTCGCCTCTATGGATTTATTTATAGAGAATAACAATCTGTTCTAGTAAACATGCTGCCTTCGTCCATCCGACCACAGACATCCCACCATGGCCAGCTGTTTCGTGCTATTTCGCAGCATGGTATAGACTTGATCCCCAAGGGACAAAAGCATACCAACTACCCTATATCCGAGGTATGAGATCTATATAAATAAGACAGCACAAAGCCTATTCTATTACCAAACTCGACCAATGCGAGAGTGTATATCAGCTGTCGATTGAAATTGTAAAGATCTCAGTTCGCGTTTTATAGTCCACCACTGTGACAGCTAGATGCTGACGATTCTGACAGTTTAGTAGGTATAGTCTGTGTGCTGACTCATTCCAGCAGATCTGATACCTCGGATAGAGGATGGTTGCTATGATCTTGTTCGTTGACCCAGAGGCGAAGCCTAGACCATCCTGATATGGTGACAAATAGCACGAAACAGCTGTCCATGGTTGGATTGTCTGTGGTCGGATGGATGCAAACCAGCATGTTTAGTTTTTCAATGGCGAGGAGACCACAATCAAATTTTATATTCCCATTCAAATTCACCTCAACGCTTTTCATTTAGAAACCCATTTCCTCCAGTGCAAGCCTGTCCATTATACAGCATATAAGTGAACATAAATCAGAAATAGACGCGGTACGTTTCCGATTCTCGTTAACCTCTCTGTGAACTTTACCACGATAAAAATCCAATCTGCATCGATCTTTACGACACACTTAAAATATGGTGTATAGACATAATAGTCTTCGAAGAATTTACAATGCCACCTAGGCGACATTAAGTTGATTGGCTTCAACAGTTTTTTTTATTTCCAAACCGAAGACACTACCAAATTTTGAGGTCGGCGTACATTTTAGTTTCGGGCAATAAGTTACCTAATCCACATTAATTTGAGTAAAATTAACTATATTTCCATTAAAGCACCTGTGGTGTAGGTGCGTATTTCCTAAGTAGATTTTTTTGACAATTCCCTGATAGGTGTCGCTATAATTTCTAAATGGCATTTTTAAAGAACCTGATATCCCACACATTTTTACACCAAGACAGCTTAAACCACTTAAATTTCAAGAAGGTCGCCAAACGGAAATTGATCGATGGAAAAAACACTGGATGTTTCAATGTTACAGAGAACAAAGATGATTCTGGATTTAGTTCAGATGAAGTGTGAATGACAGATACTATCGTCCGAGTGACAGCTGTTCTGATAGTGACTCTGAGCCAGTAACTCAGACAGATAAATTTGTGGCTTATTACTCTACTGCCGTTATAGGTCATGTGACTTATGCTTTTGTTACGTAGGTAAACTATTTGTATAGTTTCGTAATACCACTAGATGATGATTTCAAACCACCTATTTATTAGAATATATCATTATCTTTATTAAATTAGTAAATTGTGTTGTCAAGTCTTACAACGAACACCCAAATTATACGTTAATAAAATAAACCATTTGTATCTTACCCTTGCAGTACAACTTTTTTTAAAATAAGGCACCAAGTCACAGTATTTTCAAAAATGAATTTAGTGCTGTATCGTCAGTCGTTCCTAAAATTGTGAATTGGACGAAATTATGGCCTCCTTGTTTTTTATAGTATTTTCTCTCATTCAGAAAGGCACTCTGTTTTGAGGTTGTTTCAAATATCTACTCGTATTTTCATCAAATTGTTCATGGTTTTAATTTTTATTATCTGTTTTATCAGCCTGGAATTTTCTACCATTCAAAAAGAAAACATAAGTAGGAGAGCGCTGACACGGAACAGAAATATCCAAGCCTTTCTGAAGGAGAGAAAAGACTATGAAAATCAAGGCCATAAAGGCGTCATACAATTGTAGTAACGACTGACGATACGGCTCTTATTTTACGAAAACGCGTTATACTTTTCGACTCTGTTATCACCAAATCTTGTTCCTTAAAATGTAAACCTATTGTAGCATTTCAATCGAATTTAAGATATGTACGTGATTTCAGGACTTACATAAAACTTATAACTATCTTATATATTTATTGTGAAAATCTCTTCGATTATGTGTCCCAAAAGCCAAGGAAAGGATACATTCATCATTTAAGTAGTTTTTTTGGAATGTGGTAAATACTGGCGATTTCTCAGATTAGTAGTGAATAATGATTAATGTTTAAGTCCTTCAAACCATTTTTTCCTAATAAATATTCTAATGCCACTTTTGGATTTTATAGTTATTCTACTGGTGGGGAAGGGAAGTATTGTATTCTCGAAAATTTACGAAACTGAGATAGTATTTTGTTGATGTAGTATGACATGTACATCACGAAAAAACATGTCATTCATTTCTGTCAGTCTGACTGTTTGCCTATCTGTTTGCGGTGACAATGGTACTGCTATGCCAAGAACTCTAAAGCTTTATAGTTTTTGAAAATCTCTCCAGTGGTGACAGAGTAAAAGGCCAAAAATGAAAGAAAAACATCGCTCAAACTTCGTTTCTTGACGTTCCAAGCGACCCTGATTATTTTCGGAAAAAATGTAGGGCTTATAAATTGGATAGGAGCTGTATGGGCTAGAGGAGGATATATCTCAATTTTTTGACATTGGTATATTTGTACGGCTCCAACCCCAGTAATTCTACGCATATGTTAGGCATGCCTTACTCATCACACATGACTCCGTAAATTTACCCTTAAAACTAAGAAGTATCTCCAACAGTCGGGTGTCGATACGTGTGTCGTGGTCCCCCGATGAACAAGCGTCGTCGTCGGTGATCGTACGTCACAGTCGGCACTCGCTTTCGCTGTGCGCTTCGTGCACTGTGCATGGTGAAGACCAATATCGTTATTCATGCAACATTAGTTATCGCAACGATCATGTGCGAATGCAGGTATTCCTGTTCAGGGGAGAAGAAAGGTCTTTTACTTGTGCGAAACATAATCCTTTACGAACTGCTGACAGCGTTGAGTGGGAAGGACAGAGTCAACTTACTTGACGCATTTTTTTATTTTAGGAAATATACTTTTCCCTTTACAATTTCTCTGAACGCTCATTCGTTTTGGTTGACCCACGCACTTAGGCGCTTCTTATTGCAGTCTCTCGACTTCCATTGCGCCATCTTAAATCTTCAAAGACCGGATGACACGTTTGGTCGCATATAAGACACCTAGCCAACCGTGTAATTCGGTGCATTCTGATACGACGGGCGCTTGCACACCAACGGCGACGCAACGTTGTTAGATTAAACTTTTGGTTGCACCCACAGAACTATCAAGTGTCTAGAAATAGGTAGTCCTACCTTTAAATCCCCAAGCACAAACAAACGTCTCGAATTTCCGTATTTCATTATGTCAACGTAAACGTCAGCAAACGCCATGTCAACTTTACATGCCACTGTCAGCCTTTGTCGCTTTATTATCCACGAAACGACTGCACCGATTTTGATGTTAGAGAAAGGTATGTTGTGATAGTAATGCGTCCATTCAAAAGTCACTGCAGTTACGACTGATTTTTAGACGACTTCAAAATGATACTCGGAGCTGCTATCCAGTGGCCCTGTTGAGTTACTCTGAGTAACTCGGAGTAATTCAGCGTTCAGCACCAATACCGTTCCACTGCACGTTGTATTCTCATGCACTGCTTTGAAGCAATTCGGGAACGTATCACTCTCGAGCCAAAAACCACTGAAAAGCAACTAAGGTATCTGGACTAAGTACATATTACTATTGATCAACGCATTCTACCTGAAGATAGCCGGTGTCAAAAAGCGGGATCTGAAATATACTAACGCCATCTATGAGACGGTGGTAGAACACGAAAATTAAGAACCTACTTTGAAAATAGTTTAGAGTGTTTGCTTCTGCTACTGTCTCATAGAGGTCGATTGGATCTTCATTGCTTTTTTGTGTATTGTTATTGTGTATCTTCATGTGGTATACATTAAACAATTAACTAAATAATGTTTTTTTATTTATCATTTTCGTTCATTTGTCGATATTAGTGCGATTAAAATCTATTACCTCGCATACGCGCATTCTAGGCTTTCATGCTATATAATATTTTGGGAAAACTGTTTTCGCATCACGGAGGTTTTTAGAATGCAAAAGAATAATACGTACTATGTTAGGAGTTCGAATAAATCGTCGCGAATCATGTCGACTTTTATTTAAACAATCGGGCATTAAGTCATTTTTAAATCTCTACAGTCGGCATAATCTCGTTATGTATCAAGATCAAATTTTGGCTTTGCGCTTCCTCACCACAACACAGATTAAATTTGACATCAAAGAGTATTTCTTTAAGGCCTCTTAAACTGTTCAAAACGTTGCCAGTGCCATAGAAATCCGTAGTCAGATGTGATTTTCATCAAGAAGATTCGAAGTTTCTTTTTAAATAATCTTTTTTACTCGATTGATGGTTATCTGAATCATTATTTTAATTAACAGTGTTATATTAACTTATTATTTGTTTTTCTGTTGTGTAATTGTTTCTTTTATTTTATATTTTTTTGCTTTCATGCTATTATATCATAAAATTCTTGACTATATTCGTAAATTCTGTTACTACGACAATACCTTGATGTTATAATATGTGGTATATAACTGAACTTCAATAATCGGGGCTTCAACAGATTATAGAATCAATAAGTATCTGTCTCTCGCAGGAGAACTTCGAGAGACTACCTAGAAAACCTCCTATGAAACTCTCTTTCTATCAAGTACGGTTACAGTGCTTTTTTGAACCAGTTAGGTTAGCAAGCTGAAGTACGGGGTGATCGAACTGATGATGATCAACTGGAGGATCTATCCAAATATGAATGGTCCGCCGCTTTGAAAGATCGTGGTTTTATATTACAGGGATGTTGAGTACACTATTTTTACCCTATTTTATTTAAAAAAAGATTACATGATAGCGCCCAGTTACATTTGGTTGTTTTTCCTAGTTATTTGACGCGTTTATGGTTGAGGTTACAAATCATTAGCTTGAGTTGGCTCTTTGGTTTCGGTGCAATATATCATATTTTATTCCTTATCAGTAGGATTTAGTATTTCCGGCATCTTAAATCAAGGCACATGTCGTTACAGATCTGGAGGTGTTCGAATCAGTGTGTACGGCGCGAGCCAACATAAACCAACGATTTCCAAGGTATCGATACAGAATTTAAGTGTATAGACGAGCGCATTCCAATACCTTCCAACAACAAACGCCAACGTCCCATGTGCTTGCATTCGTTTGCTCGGCGTTGGATATATAGATAAATAAAGACACCAGGCAAGCACCTGATTAGCGCGAAGTTGTTATCTTATGCTAACGCAGTGTCTGGTACAACATTGGATGCTAACTTAATAACTGTGTACATACTAAGAGCAGGCATTATTTTTTTTTCTAGGAGAGGTTCACTATACATAGGTTATGTTTTGGATATTTTTTCCTGAAGTAGCTTGCATAGGCAGTTACCACTGTGTTGGTATGCTCGATTTAATAAAATTGATGGTTTAATTTCGCTACATGTTACCTTGAAGGAATTCATCAATTTCTCTGACAATTTATGGGTGAATTCATTTGATTGTGTGAAGTCGCTCTTATTTTCATGTTAAAATATAGCGTTTCTGCGTCAATTTCATCTTCCATAATTTCAGCTGGCTAACTTGTCCCGTTCAAAAATTAAGTAGGAGGGAGGCTTTCTGAAAAGTACTGTATGTATCTGTTCGGTAACGCTGTGAGTTGTTGAAAAGCATCCATTTGTGTCTAGTGGCAATGCCTCCTCCTTGTATGGTCGACCATTGGAAGTGACATGACGACTGGCCGAGCCATTGTGTGTCTGGAGCACAATGGGCAGAGTTAATAGGGCGAGAAAATTTCCGGTTTTGCTGCCGTTTAGAGAGCTTACTTCGCCTCTGCAGACCGAAGGAAACATATCTGGTGATATAAATAGGATGGAATATCTGGAAATCCATGAATGTTATTTCGGTTGCTGGAGCGTAATATGCAATCTAAAGTATCAAATACTCAACGTCAAATGTTAAGATATAGTGCTCCGTCTTAGAAATATACCCAATCAGTGATAACCTATAGGTGTTTCGTCAATAACTACCAGTCTTCTATCAGCTTGACTGTCAGTCGGCGTGCACTTTGAATGCCTGTATGTAAGGTGTTGTCATCTGTGAAGTTATCTCTGTAACCAGGACCGACCGCATTCAACGTTGTTTTACGTGTTGCAGCAATGATCAGTACCGTGTAGGTCTTGTCGTGTGCAGACAATTAACGGAAAGCAAACAAACGGGTATGGTATGTTGAAAAACTCAGTACGGTGTACGCAAAGACATGATAACATTGTCAACTGCCGCCTACAAGTAGGTCGCCGAAGCTTGATTCATCTTATCCTAAAATTGCAGATGGCCCCTATGCTTCTGGGCTACAGTGAATGACACTCACTTTTCTTTGAATAGGTAGACGTGGACCACCATAATTTAAAAGGAAGATCCGCCAGTCAGTTAGAATACAAAGTATTCCCGAGGCTACCAGCAATGGCATACAATGCAATTTGTTTATGCTGAAGCTGTCGTGTAGGCAAGAACCTAAATATTGGGGCATGCGTCTACTGTAAGGAACTTAAAGACGCCTTGTTAATCCAATTTTCGAACTGCGTAAGGTTAGCAGAACTGGGAAAAACTTTATCAGGCAGACTGTTACACAATCTCGATACCCTAGGAACGAAGGAGCGGTCGTGCTGGCTAGTACTCGATGTGCGAAGTTCGGGAGGCAGAAGCCTAACGGGTCCCTCTGTCAGGCTCAACGCGTGGGGTCATAGTGTTCTAGATCAGTTGGATAGCTCTCCTCTCAACAGCATCTACAATGGATATTGTAGTCGGAGCGGCAGAACCCCAAACATGTGCGCAGTACTCGAAGCCGTGTACAGAGAACAGGTTGTGCAGAGAAAAGTACTTCTTAGCCTTAAACTAGCTAAACCTAGCTTTTTACCCGCAGCTGTTGCGATTGACGAGATGTGTCCACGCCAAATCAGGTCCTCGGTGAACTGGACTCCGACCAGCCGAAGTGAATGGCAGAACTCGGCCATCCATCTACACCGGATGAGCGATAGGGCGATTCTTGTTAGTCAAGGTACAGTAGTATGTATTGTGTTTTGGAAGCATTACTCTGTACCAAATTGTTGCGGTGAGAACTTCCAGGTCTCTCGTCATAGAGGAAGTCGCTACTATAAGTCTTCTCGCCAGCTCATGAGCAGAAATCAGCTTGTTACACTGAATCCGAACCGATCCCTGGGGGACACCCGCATTGATATTGTGGGACGAAGAGGAGAAACCATCAACTACCAGGGAGATCTTGTGGTCGGAGGGAGGTCATCCACCTATTCGCAAAGCTTCTGTGGGAGGCCAATTTGCATAGACATATGCTGAACTCAATCTGTTTGATTTTTTGTCTGTATCCACTACTAGTCCCTGACCAAAAGACCATGGAGGGCGACATCTATCTGTTCATAGAACAGTAACTGTCCTTCATTGTAAGCCAGAGGCGGATGAGTTTTGAGCATATTGTATGGGTGGAAGATCTACCAGGCATTGGCGAACTATTTGTAGGTGTCAAATATCAGCGTTAGAGCCAAACAATCCTTGAGAAAAACAATAATTTTGTGGTAATCGTAGAGGAGAACTTTTGTGGATTAGCGATTATTCTCTCTCTAGGATTTCTTGCAATAATTGATCGTTGCCATTTTGGCTATTACACCTAGGTACCTATAACATTGAGTATTACTACGCAAAATTCCTATCCCGTGAAGTACTTAAATGTACTTGTTTTCAACACTGAACAACCCCTTTGTTTATTTAATGTCACTTGAAATCGTCCCGCATGCATGGTAATAACTCAAATGCTCAACCTGCAGCTTTTTCCAAATCCTTACAGTATATTTAGGACCTCACATCAAGGCTCCAGAATGTATTTGCACAGGTCACACAGGTCATCCAATGTGATGGAATAATTGTGGATCTTAGCAGCAATTTTTTTAAAAGATTTTTTTAGAAATCATCTACATTAATAATTCTTCTAGTAATTTGAACAGAAAGTCATATATAAACAATCTTAACAGTATGTATACGTCAATTTTGAAGTTAGAAAATGAGAGGTTTAGAAATGTACCACCACTTCGTTAAGAGAAAAATTTGCTTTTTTCGTTAACTAGAAGTCCTTTAAAACATGACTTATTCATGGGATTTGTGCAAATACAGATACTCCTCAGTTGTTTGCTTTCATTGCATGAAAATGGATATCGTTACTTGACATACCTACTATTTTTCTCTCACACATTTTTGAATTTCGCGCTCCCCTATTTCATAATGTCATGCTTATGCTCGTTCTGACAGTAAAGACGATCCCCTTTGTCACAATGGTTGAAAATATCTTTCCAAATCTGCCTTTCGCTTTTTTATAGTTTTTCAAACTCCAATGCTATCTTTTATTAGTTGCGGGTGTTTTTTCCTCCTGGTGTAAAGAAGTCGTGTCACTATGTAGCAGCTGAGTTGTTCCCTTTTTTCGACTGAGATAGTTTTTATTAATTATTTACAATTTTAAATGTTCCAATTATCATCGATAAGCTGATACTGTATGCCGTAGTGAATGAATCCTGTTTCTTTCCTCAGTGGAAATTTAGTTTTCTTTTTTTTTTTGTGTATGTTATCTTTGAAAAAATTGTCTGGTTTCGGGGTTACCAGACCTGACAGACTTACAAACTGACACTGTGACTCAAGAGCTAAGGTCCCACGGACCGCTCTGACAACCAACGATGACTTGTTGACTTGATGTTATCTTTGAGAACCTCATGTTTCTTCGAATTATCTTTGTAAACTTTGATGTTTACAACAACCATGTTTTTTGCAGAATACTCTGATGAAGTCTTTAAACAACGTTTTTTCTCTATGGCCTTTAATACATGGCAGATTGTGCGGTCAAGACTAACTACCGTTCTGCTGTGTAATATTGAATGTACTATAATTGCAAACAATTTCTTATTGGGGATATCACTCTGTTATCAGATTAATAATTTCCCAATTATTGCAGATTTTCACAAGGAAACCCAGTACATGTAATGTGGTAATATCGTATATTACGAGTATTAGTAATCACTGATACAAAATCAATAATTTGAAACACGCTCGGATTCGCATTGTTATATCACGCAAGACAAGTGAAATCTAACGAGTAATATGTTTTTGTGTTTATAGCTATTGTTAACGGGCTCAGACACGAAAAGGGATAATCTCTATGATCTTTTGTCAATTTGCATATTATATGCAGTACATGAACCCTATTTTTCACAAGCCTTATGATTACATAGGGATCTGACTAAAACATACCGTAGGCATGTTGGTAAACGCAAGCATTGATCGATGTCTCTAAGGATGGGATTGTTTTAGACAATTACTACAAATAGTTCTTTCCACTGTTTTTAGAGGTTACGTCATCAACGCGATGCGAAATAAGTAACCAGATTGACTAACATGCGAAGCTGAACTTACCTAAGAGAAACTGCACACTGCATAGGCTGATCCTTAACGCATCTGGTACTCGCTCTTGCACACACACAAACACACACACACATGGATTACTACATTTTATATCGAAGATCAACAAACGATAAACTCGCACGCTCAATGACAAGCAGGGTTTCCGAATTGCTTGTGATCATCTCCATAGAATGAAATGATTGTTTGTTATCCATTGATAGATCAGACATGTAAAGAAGGGATTGGAGATGTCCAGGGACAGAGCTTTGTGTAATACCACTCGGCACGGGGAGTGGGTCACTTAGAACCCCATTTGCACTTACTGGGAAGGTTCTGTCAGTAAGAAGTGCATCTATTCTAAAAGACTACCTCGTACATCAAAATGCTCAAGTTTGTAAATCAAATGTTTAAGCTTTTTCGTAATCAAGATATATCTATGGGATCATCAGGAGCCTTTGAAACGTCAAAAAACGAAGTATGTGCGATTTTTTCCGTTTTTTTTTGCCCGCAGCTCCGGCGCCACTGGACCGATTTTCAAAACCTTCAAAGCGTTTTCGTCCTTGTCATAGTAGTAGTAGTAACCTTGTTTGAAGATTTCATCAAAATCCGAGCAATACCTTCCAAGTTATAGACTGGCCAAGTATTAGCGTTTAGTTAGACCGATAGACAGACAGACCGATGAAAATGAGTGATGTGGGTTTTCGTATTGTACATGTCATATAACATCCAAAAAACATCCTGTTTTCGTAATTTTTCGTGTTTCCGCTAGTAGCGTGGGAAGTGAAATCTCTTCAATTCGCGGTTTTAACATCATACTTTCTTTTCTTTAACATATTTACTATATTTGTTGGAAAACAAAATTATCCATCAGTAAAATATCAACGTACGTAAATACGACAATCCATAAATAGCGGCAGATACGCTCAATTTGTATTATGAACCGACCCGGCAAACAGTATGTATCAACCAGGATAATATCATTTGTATTTATTGATGCGATCGATAATCCGATCTCTGACAGCGAAGAGGTCAAAGGTTTTGTTTTCTTGTTTCCTATACAAACTTGTAATCGGATTGATTAAAATGTAGAAACTTAGTTGAAGTAGTAACACATTTTGTTTTTGATCAGTGAGAGTTTCTACCTGTAAATAGCCAACCAAATGCTCTAGTGGCGTGTTCAAAAAATATCATAGATAAAATGAAATATCGTCATCTATGAGAATTTGTTACAGATGTGCCCCTATTCACCAAGAAAAAATAGTCATAATTGACCAGTTCTCCTCTTCACCCCACAATGTTAACGCGAATGGTCCCCAGTGATCAGCGTTGGTTATAACATTATTTTTATTAAAAGTCAGCGACTTTCTCTCCTGTACAATGATTCAGCTCCACAGCTTTGCTGATGACCCCTTTGTACATGCAGTATTCCAGAGTGCCGATGGCGATGTCTGCTAGTGAGCTGGAGTATACCAGCTGCAACTTCCTCTCTGACGCGAGATCTGGAGGTTATCACTACTTGGGGACGCAACAATATGGTACAATATTTAATGTTTCCAACATGTGTTACTGAACCTTGACTAACAAGAAGTGCTCTAGCGCTCATCCGGTTTCGATGGAGGGCCGGGTTCTACCAAAACGCCGTTGATTTCGTCTGGTCGGAGTCGAGATCACCGAGCACTTGATCTGGCACGAACGCATCTCGTCAATCGCCGCAGCTGGGAAAAGGCTGTTTAGGGCTAAGAAGTACTTTTCTCCACATATCCTCCTCATTCTATACAAAGCCAAGGTAAGACCTAGCCTCGAGTACTCCTCACATGTTTGGGATGCTGTCGCCCAGGCTACCTTATCCATGCTCTATGCTGTGCAGAGGACGGCTATGCGACTGATTGATCACTTCTTTAATGAACAGTCTCAGGACCATTCTATGCTATCACAACGGGGTTTGCTCCTCAGAGCTCTCCTTCATGATGCCGCCATGCGATGAGCCTGCCAGACGGTCTCGCCAAACTTCGGCCCCCATTCTAACCGTGTCGAACTCCGTACATACAGAATTGGCCGTTACGACCACCCCTTTATTTCTAGGGTGTCGGGAATGTGGAACAATTTGCCTGAGGTGGCTTTTACTAGTTCTGCTTACCTTAGGCAGTTCAAAAATAGGAATAACAAAATATATTTAAGCTGCTTATAGCAGTCGCGGTGCCCAGGTATTTAGGCTTCTGCCTACGCGGCTGCTCTGGCATAAAAAGGGCAAACTTACTGATGAACATTTTCAAAAATTCTTGATCTGATGTTAATCCTGTTCCATAAATAGAATCTCGCACCTTCAGGTATGACGTAATAGAAGCATGTGATTACCTTATCCCTGAACCAACATGGACTACGAATACCAACTTTACCAATCCTTACCATCAAATTGCAAAGTTTTCATTTCTTCTCCTATTTCTCAACAATATGGAAGTTGTGACAAATGAGGTCCGTAAACTCCTCTTGTGTCGGTAGTTGGATGTTGCGTGTGTATACTCTATTAGGCCGCTGATGATTAATGTCTGGGAAACTACACAAAACCTCCACAGGACGCATTTTCGGTTACAGCAGTGGCGTAACAAATGAATTTACCTTTGATAAATCCGTTTACAGATATCTAATTTTAAGATGGGGTGTCGGTAACATAATCGGTATTTCTTTGCCCAGATACTAAACATACCGTGTTTACTTGAATAGTAAATTTCATACCTAGGTCGAAACTTTTAGTCGATTATAAGTTGGGTCATCAATAAATGCTTTCTCAATCGAGGTACGTATAGAATGTTTGTCACTACTAACATTATACATATGTATATCACATTCGACTTTCTAAGATTGAAATTCATCCCCACCTGGGCTATATTCCATAAAAATACTATACTAGTAAATTACAGCTATAAAGTGCTTGTAAATATGGGTAAATAATATTTTGTTCCACATACCATCGACTGGGAAATCTCTTGGTAATGCATTACCCTACTCAGCATGTAGGATGGAATATGGAATACTGTATAACTTTATTTTTGTCATGAAATGAGACTTGATGACAGCCCACTGATTTCTAACTACGGTTGCTGTGACCACTGTTTGTTAAAAGAAACGCTATGTATTCGAGATCGCCCATTTATTGTGAAAAATATAATATATAATAATTAATTTCATTTTTTTATAAATTGTGAACAATTATTTTGCTTTTATTGGGTCAGTTGAAAACTGCTTAGTCTCTGCTGAATTTGTGCAGTTAGTCATATTTGATGATGTAGATCTTGACTGGTATCTAAAGTTCTCTATGATACCATTTGTTGAATTCGAATTCTATACTAAAATTAATATTAACAAAAAAATCAGCACCATTTAAATATATTTTTATCTCCTCTACAGGGTGTTCAATAAGTAGGTACCACGACAAACTTAAGGAGAAGGTAGTCTTTAGGTACTGAAGTCCCAAATAACGAAAACTGACATATAAAAGTGTCACCGTTTTTGAGATATTGAATTTTTTCTTGAATTTTAAAAAACGAACCTATTCATCTGTGGTCTTTAGCTGCATGTACAAATAAGGTTATGCTTGGTTCATTTTTTCTATAAAATACTCTATTATGTATCCATCGAAGAAAGAGTCTAAACCTAAACATATTCACGTATACTCCACGTGATCGCGCTTCAGAACGCCGAGCACGTTACAGGGCCGTACTAAGAATAAATGAATTGTGGTTTACATCACAATAAAAAAGTATGCAAAATTATTGCAGGCATGTATACGGTCCAAGCGTAAAGCTTGGAATTAATATATATTTTTTTTAATTGCCATGCCAAAAAATGTTCAGTAGAAGTGTTTTATCAAGAGATCATACTCGAAATGTGTCGTAAGGCGCATTTTTAAAGCAGGCTTTTGAAAGGTATTGACACATTAAAAAAATAATTGCATATGCATATACCTTGCCACCGCTTGAACAGGTACGTCCGTGTGCAAACAGTCAATTTAAATATTAGACTAAACAACGAATAGATAGATGGGGTTAAAATACACAATAATATATACTAAATAGTATGCAATACTTTATTGCACAAACATTTTACCTCTGAAACCGGAAATACATATATTTGAAAATAAAAGTCATTCTAGATCTGAGGCCGTGGAACTCCCACTGTCATCAAGATTTATGATTGAAGGGGCAACGTGTTTATCAATGATACCGTCTAATTCCCACATTTTAGATTCGACCTTTTCTTTTACATGCTGAATACATTTTTCCCACTTATTCGGTGTAATCCTTTGTATAGCATCTTAAAAAATATTCTTAAAGTCAGAAAATTCATAAGTTTTATTTTCTGCTGTAACATATTTTTTTATGACTGCCCAAATGTGCTCTATCGGATTGAGCTCACAATGGTAAGGAGGCAGTCGCAAAACAGTTTTATTTTATATTTTGGCCATTTTATCAATTATGTTCAGGTTATATTTATTTGTATGCGCATTGACAATTTGTAACAATCCTGCCTTAACCATTGTATCATCATAACCAATCTTTTTATTTTTAAGCCATCCTTGAATTTCTGATTTTTTTGTTGACGTTGGAATTTTCTTGTAAGCATTATCTAATTCTATCACCGAAATATCTTCAAGCTTCGGTAGAGTATTTGAGAACTAATTTTCGAACGAGGCGCCATCCATTTCTTCATGGTAGTCTCCCGTTTTTTTTTTGATTCAAATGCCCATAAAGCATCGGACACAAATCCATCTTTATTATCGATGTGGTAAATTATCAATCGCTTCCCTTTTCTTGAAAATAATTCATTTTGAACACTTAAAAACCGCTCCCATTGAAAGCATTATTAAAACCGCAACAAAATGATTACTTCATTTCTTATCTCGACATAGAGGTTCGTCAATTCGTGGCAACGTGGTATGGAGCTATGCGGTATAGCCTGTTAGGATTATTCGGATTTTCGCTATTTCTAAGTTAATAAATTTTTCGAAAAGTGCATCTGTGAACATCTGGACGTGTGGTGATCAGTTTGGATATAAAGATTGCCTATATTTGCATTCTCAAAAGTGTATACAGTACGGTCGGGTTCTGGAATGCGGCGTGAACAGTGAGCGCCGTTGTCACGTTGTAACAAGATTCCGGTTACCATGAGCTATTCCGGTGGAGAAACAAAACGGACAACTTCACGTTCGGTTAGCAGTTCATGTGAATGTGCTGGTTTGGCTCAGATATTATCTGACGTCAAAAAGAAACTGGATGCTTGCTATAAAATAATTAATGGTCAAAACTCAAAAATAGAAGAGCTCACTACAACCGTTGCTGATTTATGTAAAAAACTGGAGGAGAATGAGAAGAATAGAGAAACAAACATGGTCGTTGGTGAGCCCAAGGTTTCTTACAGCAATGCTGTAAAGGGAAACACGAGTAGAGGTCATGTATTGCTGGTGAAGCCTAACAGTAACATCGATGTAGCATCCTTGAAGCAGAAACTGCTGAGTAAGGTAAATCCTGAAAGTCTTCAAGTCGGTGTGCAAATCAATAAAGCTAATAATAACGGTGACATTGTTCTGAAGTGCGATAACCAACGGTCGTTAGAAATAATTAAGAAATCGATTGAAACTAATTTGTCAGGCAATTGCTCTGTTCAACTGCCAAAAAAGCGAAATCCTCGAATTAGAGTGATAGGTGTTAACAAAGATCAGTATGATGTTGATTCTCAAGTTCTTAAAAGCAAAATTGTGAATCAAAATAGCAGGCTCGTCAGCCATGATTACGCTGTTCTTAATATAGTATATAAGTTTCCAATTAAAGGTGCAAAATTTGATCTTGTTATGGAGCTAGATCCTAAGTCATATCAGTCAGTGATAGGGAAGGGAAGTTGAATATTGGATGGGATAGATGTCGTATTTATGAGCATTTGTCAGTGACACGCTGTTTTAAGTGTTGTCAGTATGGCCATATACAAAAAAATTGTAAAAATGCATTTGTATGTCCTATTTGTGCTGGCAGTCATGAACGGAAGCAGTGTAAAAGCAAATCGTCATGCTGTGCAAACTGTCTGTCTATTAATGAAAAACAAGATAAAACGCTAGATACGAACCATGCTGTGTGGGATAGTAATTGTCTGTGTTTGCAAAAACATGAGGGTCTTATACGAAGTAAGACAAATTACTTCGAATAGATAAGTGCATTTTATCTAATCTCTGTTTTAATTTTTACTGGAAGTTTATCCCATCTCAACTTCAACTCAACTTCAACTTATCTCAAACTTTTTAAAAAACTTTTCATTTTTTATCCTTTTATCTTTTTTTAATCTGTTTTTTGTGTTTTTTTTTGCTGTATTTATAAATGACTGTATTATCAGAATTTGATGTCATCGAAGGCGGAGAGCATAATTTGATCATAGGATGTGTAAATATTAGATCACTTACTAGCTGTTTTTGTGATGTTAAAGATTATGTGTTGTCGCAAAATTTTGATATCATCGGATTCACCGAAACGTGGCTCAAACCACACATCACTGATAATGATATCCATGTTCCAGGATTTCAGTTGTTTAGATGTGACAGGAAAGATAGGAGAGGCGGTGGAGTCGCTCTCTATGTGAGAAAAGGACTGCATTGCTTCCAAGTATCTGATTTTAACTTTGCAACACAAGAGGGCCTTGAACAACTTTGGGTTAGGGTTAAAATAAACAAAAAAGCATTTGCTGTGGAAATTTTCTCATTTGTCTTAGATAGTTCCTTCTCCAGATAACTATTGCGTCTTTTTCCAATAAAAGACTGTTTCTTCCCCGCTTTTTGTATTGGAACCCCATTTCTTTTAATTTATGGAAGGTAGATCTCTTGAAACTTTGCAAGTCATTATCCTCGTTAAAACAGCTTCAGCACTTTATCCACCGTTGGTGGCATCATTGATTTTTTTTCTTGGCGGATACTTTTTTGGGTCGACCAGTGAATGGTTAAATCTGTACTCCCGAAAAATTCGGTAAACACGTGCACGACTAACGCCCGAAATACTTGCTACTTTGCAAAGAATGTCCTGACTTGAGCCACTCCTTCCTTGCATTTCGTGTCTATAAATGTTGAGCACATTTGTTTTTCGCTAACACTAAAATGAAGCCTTTTAGCTCTTTTTTTAAGCGGTGTGCAGCTGATATCAACAACTTCATCAGCTGTATCCGTATCAGACATTTTAAGTTCTACGAAATTAAACTGACAAATCTAATAAGCACACAGTAATACCGGTATAAATCTGATGCCAAACTCTGTACTATATATACAGGTATATAGCATTAACGGCCGGCCACCGGGCCAGGCTGCATGCACGGTCTCCACTCCAACCTCCGATTTGCCATCGGTTCTGTGTAAGGCTCGACATATTCAGTTATGCTCCCTCTCTCTTGAAATATATCAGTGTGCTAATCCCGCAATGATCACGCCATGACCACTGTTTTCGCAGTCAGGCACATGAGAAGGGTAGATTTGGGTTGCCTATGATTACGAACGCACATCCTCATCCCTTACCACGCTTGTCATGACTTGATTTTTGTGCATACACCGGACAAGCGACAAACCGAAACCTGGCCCGTTTTCAAAATAAATATTTAATTAAAATGAGAGGCGAGTTCATGAGTTCAAGGGTAAAACAGAAAATATATACAATATTATAAGCAAGAATCGAAAAAGGAGTTTCCAGGATGGTTGCAAAGTACTTTGAAAGAACCACTAGTAAGCACATTGTAGAAGTTGTAATATAGAACAATGCCCTCAAAAAACATGTTGTGTGCGCGCCCAATACAATAACAGACGTTTTTTATGACTCAAATGTCTTTGATCTACCACTGATCTTCGGACGGCATTTACCTTATACCGAATTCAACGACACTATTTGCCGATTCCGTTTTTTTGCCGGTTCGGCAACACTGCAGATGTGCAGTTTACTTTAATTGAAAGCAATTGATATCCCAGGCCAGGGGGTAAAACTCATATTGGCGAATGGGGAACAAAGCAGTGCTGCTGGTGCATAATATGACAACCATGTCGCACCCTCAAAAAATGGCCGCTGACAGCCATACAAGTCACCGTGTTGCCATTGAATAGCATGGAATTAAACCTTCGTCAGTGTATATGTTTTGTGTCCCAGACGTGTTATAATAATAGAAATAAGAAAATTAAACAATGTTTGGAGATATGTTTTCATAAATAGGTATTTTTGATTCTGACTTATAATATCTAGATCTAGACGATGAATAATAGGTGGATGCGGATACTTTTACAAATATCGATGTTTTAGGACCCAGAAATACAGAATGTGCTGTTTATTTACATTTGGTGTGGATTTCTAGATCATAAATTGGGAAAAATTGTTTTTGATGTAACAAAAGATGATGAACCAGTTGGAATACGTTTTATATCCTTTTTTTTGCAAAATAGCAAAAATCCGTACATTTCTACAGGTACGTATTTTGTACAACACCCTGTACAGACAAAACTAGATGGCCATGCATGAACAGTCGTCAAAAACATCCTACCAAATATAGTAACTAGAAAATCGACCTATTATTTCTATCTTTTTGATTGGTCCATTTATTTTATGTGTGAAACTGGAAATTTTATGAAAGTTATCCTAATTCTAAAGCACAAAGACATAATATTACATCTATAATGTACCCTTATTTATAAAGCCCCCATTTTTTCACGACTTTATTCAACATTTCAATAGAAATCACTGATATTCAGAGACCTCTGACAGCTTCTGTCAAATTGCATTTCGACAAGCTATTTTCCCATTGGTCCAAGGGACCGTCAAATATTAATGTTGGTGAAATTGGGCATAAATGCTTTAAATATGTGTATATGATATAAAACTAAACAATTTATAAGTTATATGCTTGTAATAGATTATTTTCCTAAAATCTAGATTTTCCATATTTCAGTGGGTTGGTTCCTTTTCGCAAAAAGCCGTCCAAATTTATTTCAACAATTTGTGTTTTTCCTTCGTGTCCCTCAAGTATACAGCTACAAAACAATTAATATTGTAACTATTCAATATACATCTTACAGCTAATGTAGTTAATTAAATAGCTCGTTGCACATTCTATAATGAATTCAATGTTTATGTTAATATTCCCTTCTTCGTTTCCGGTCAGTTAATGCATGTACATTATTCATACATAGTATCTACACATAGTGTTGTTTGACTTCTTGGCGTCTCATATTATTTGATCGCCACGCGGCTTATAAGGAGTTGAAATTATCATCACGATGCTGACACATTCTCGACGTATAAGGCGATAGGTTCATTTGAAATGTTAATAAATATTTGAGATGCTCTCAGCTATTTCCTTTCCCAGCAGCGGTATTCTCGGAAGATAATCGTTCTATTACTTTAAGAAATTTATATCCTATACAGAGTGTCTTGAAAGTTGGCACTTTCCTTTTCGGAAACAAGTAATTTTGAATCAATAAAGCTGATGCGCGATAAAACAGCGAAAACGTAAAAAAGAAATTGGAGAAAAGTACTCATTATTCATTTGATAAGGAATTTCAAATGCTGTTGTGTCAATCCTACACCACTGGGCGAGGAAGCATTGTCATCGCGAAAAAAATCGAAAATGAGATATTACGTGTTTTTGGATGTAACAGTAATGGACAAAAGTATATAGAAGAATATGAATATTTACCTAAATACCTTTAGAAAACGAATTCATATTTCATTGCTCCATAAACAAATGCGTTATTAGTAGAAAAACTAAACTCCTTGTTTTTACATTATCTGCAATGAACACAATACAAGTCTGAAAATAAGCACTTTTTTATGAGGGAGAAATTAGTAGACAAATTCTTTTCAACATTAGTTTAGTACAGTTTCGTGTCAGAAGAGGATTAGTTTCTGTTCACCAAGAATTTTTTTTTTTTTATATCGAAACAGCCGCGCAGGCAGAAGCCTAAATGCCGGAGCACCGCGGCTGCTATGATGATCCCAAAGAAATTTTGTTAATACGATTTTTGAACTGCCTAAGGTTAGTAGAACTGGGAAAAGCTTCCTCCCGTAGTTTGTTCCACAATCTAGATACCCTCGGGACAAAGGAGCGGTCGTATCGGCCAGTTCTGGATGTACGAAGTTTGACACGGTTAGGATGGGACGCCGAAGTCAGGCGGGTCTGTCTGGCAGGCACATCGCGCGGCGGCATCATGGAAGAGAGCTCTGAGGAGCAAAGCCCGTTGGTGTAGCGATAGAAAAGAGCTAGATCGCCGACGGCCCGCCGGTGCGAAAGAGTCCCGAGGCTGTCTGTTAGAGAAGAGTCATCGATCAGTCGGACCGCCCTCCTCTGGACAGCATCGAGCATGGACAATGTAGTCGGGGCGGCAGCACCCCAAATGTGTGAGCAATACTCGAGGCTAGGCCTTATCTGGGCCTTGTATAGAGTGAGAAGGTCATGCGGAGAAAAGTACTTCTTAGCCCTAAACAAATAGCCTAGCTTTTTCCCAGCAGCTGCAGCTATTGAAGAGATGTGTTCGTGCCAGATCAGGTCCTCGGTGATCTGGACTCCGACCAGCCGAAATGAATGGCTCTTTGGTAGAACTTGACCGTCCATCGAAACTGTATGAGCGCTAGGACGCTTTTTGTTCGTCAAAGTACAGTACTGTGTTTTGGAAGCATTGAACTGTACAAGATTGTTGCGTCCCCAAGCAGTGATAGCCTCCAGGTCTCTTGTCAGAGAAGAAGTCGTCGCTAGTCTTCTTTTTTCCAGCTCAGCGGCAGAGATCGGCTTGTCACTCTGAATTCCTGCATGTAGAGTGCTGTCATCAGCGAAGCTGTGGATTGGGTTGATCGTGCAGGAAAGGAGGTCGTTGATATGTAAGAGAAACAGTGTTGGAGCCAAGACCGATCCCTGGGGAACACCCGCGTTGACGTTGTGGGATGAAGAGGAGAATCCGTCAATTACGACGGATATCTTGCGGCCAGAGATAAAGTCAGCCACCCATCTGCAAAGCTTTTCTGGGAGGCCGTAGGATGGAAGTTTGCTTAAGAGGGCAGCGTGCCACAGCTGATCGAACGCTTTCGTGATGTCAAGAGCAACGACATGAGCCTCACCATGAGACTGGATGAGTTTACTCCACAGTTGCGTGACGTAAGCTAGGAGGTCCCCGGTGGATCGTTGGTGCCGGAAACCGTACTGCCTGTCGCTAATCAAGCTGTGGCGTTCGAGGTAGTCCAGAAGCTCGCGATTTATGCACCTCTCCATCACTTTACTTATAACAGAAAGCAGAGCTATAGGCCTGTAGTTGTAAGGGTCGGTTTTAGATCCTTTTTTTGGGATGGGCTGTACATGAGCAAATTTCCAGTTTTCTGGGAAGGTGCCGGATTCATAAGATATCTGGAAGAGACGCGAAAGAACTGGAGCAAGCTCAGCTGCACATCTCTTCAGTACAATGGCAGGAATCAAGTCCGGACCAGAAGCTTTGTTGATGTCGAGCGACAAGAGCACTCGTCTTACGGTCTTATGCCTGAATGTTACCTCCCGCATAGTGTGGGGAACCCTTTGAATTGACGGCACTTGGGCGTTGGTGGGGACGTCCATGGTGGAGTTGGCAGCAAAGATCTTGGCTAGCACTTCCGCCTTGGCCTTTGAGTCGAATACAATAGTTCCATCCTGACACGTAAGTGGTGGAAGGCTACTGTGTGAGAAGTTCTTTTCAATCTGCTTGGCCAGCGTCCAGAAAGACCGACTGCCATTGCGCTGCGACATTACCCTGTGAATAACTTTTATATCATGCTGGGTTTTGGCATTGCGAACCGCTTCGTTATATTTGTTTCTGGACTCGTCGTCGGCTTGTCTGTTCTCTACAGTGGGGTTTTGTAAGTAGGTTCTGTGGGCCTTGATCTTCTGCTGGCGAGCAGTGTCACACGATTTGTTGAACCAGCCGTTGGACCCTGGTTTAGGAACTTTCACTGTGTGAGGGATGTATTCCTCCATTCCGACGTGGATAATTTCGGTTATTGAAGAACAGACAGTCGACGCATCCGCGTCAGTAAAACAGACATCTCTCCAAGGAAAGCTAGAGAAGAAGTCTCTGAGCCCCTCCCAGTCGGCATGTCCATAATGCCAAGTTTTGCGGCCTGTGCGAGTTTCTGCGGCCACAGCGGCTTCTGACCGAAACCTAACCTCCACAACACCGTGATCTGAGTTACCCAGGGGGGACAGGACGGCAGTGCTGTAAGGGGCAGGATGCGTGGTCAGAAAGAGATCCAGCAGGCTACTGGCGTGTGACGAGACGCGGGGGAAAAAAGTAGGGCTCGTCACCAGCTGGGTCAGCCCTTGAGTAAGAGCGAACGCTTCGACTGCACGACCTGCTGCATCGGTCTTATTTGAGCCCAACCAAAGCTCATTATGGGCATTGAAATCACCGAGAAGAACTACCTCTGAAGCGGGGTGATTGATGTTCAGGAAGTCGATCTGGACGGCGAGGTATTCGAGTAGGTCATCCCAGTTATGGTTCGAGGGAGAGCGATAAAGGCAGCAAATAAATTTGGGTGACGTTTTGGAGTTGAGGCGAAGCCACAGAATGTCCTTCCGGTCTGATTCCAAAGAAAGATCCCTGGAGCAGGAAAGACTGCTGCGGACAAAAGCCACAACTCCCCCGTTCTTTCTCAGATTGGAGTGCACCTCGTAGTTTGGGAAGTTGAGATGGTTAATCGGTGCAGCCTCTGAGATTTTTGTCTCCGCCAAGAAAAGCACGGCGGGACGATTGGATTGCAGGTAGTGATGAACAGCATCAATGTTGCTGTTGATCCCGCAGATGTTCGAAAAACAAATTTTATCTTCGATGTTGTTCCCTTGAGCCCACCCTCCACCCGGACATTCCGAGAGTGGAGTGAGTTTACGTCCGGAAAATTGTGGAATAAGTTGAGTGATTTTAAGACCATGCCGCCTGGTCCAGAAATTTCTTTCGATGTGAAAACTAAGATCATTGAGTTATACAAAGATGGTCACCGTCAAGTCGATATTGCCAAAAATTGGAAGCTGAAGCGTGAAGCAGTTTGGGCAATATAGAACTAATATAAACAAAAACGTATCTTGGAAGCCTCTAAGAGAAGTGGTCGGCCTAGAAAACTAAATGCTAGATCAGTTACATTAATAAAAGTAATTTCGTCCAAAGATCCGTTTAAAACCCCAAGACAAATAAAAGCCGAAATCGAGACAAAAAGAATTGCCAGTGTTTCTACGAAAACTATAAGTAGAAGATTAAATGATTTGAAGTTATTTGCACGTCACCCGAGTAAGAAGCCGCTAATCTCGAGGAAAAACCGTAAGGACCGATTACAATTTGCAGGGTTGCATCTTGATTGACGAATCCAAGTTCAATATGTTTGGATCAGATGGTGTTCATTACGTTAGACGTCCTAGTGGACAAAGATTGACCCCCAAGTACACTTTGCCCACTGTCAAACATGGAGGCGGGTCTGTTATGGTTTGGGGGTGCTTTTCGGGATTTGGGATGGGCATTATGAAAAAGTTTGTATACACAGACATACTCAAGCATGTCATGTTACTCTATATGGAAGAAAGACAATATGCCCTTAATCAATCTTCCAGCAAAATAATGACCCGAAGCACACTTCAAATCTCGCAAAGAAATTCTTTCTGAATGAAAAAATACCAGTTGTCAAATTGCCGTCACAGCCTCCCGATATAAACCCCATTGAAAATCTAGGTGATTGATAATAATGGTTATGCTACAAAATATTAACATGGTTGGTTTTCTATAATTCAATGAATTTTGCTTCCTTTTTCTATAATGTTGTTGCTTTGTCTATATATTTTTGTGCTTCATAGTTCCGGTTTTTTTCAATTAATTTTTTATTGAAGGGAAGGGAAGGGTGTATTAATAAAACAAGTTAAAAAAGAGGATCCACGATTTCTTATACAATCTGCTACCATAAGCAATAGCATCCCATACCATAACTCCTACGGTGTGGTGAACGTGATGCTCTCTGTCAAATTGTGGGTCACGTCTTTCACCACGTTGCCTTCTCACTCTTGCCCGACCATCGTGCAAACAGAAGCGGGATTCGTCACTAAAGACCACCAGATTCCATTCCCGGTCCCATGAATTCTTTCTCTACAACAGAGCAAACGGTTACGCCGATGTTCAGCTGTCGTATTCGGCGATACACCGTACGCATACCAACCATCCTTCCATGCTCTTCAAACCACTGATTAGCGATGACTCGAGTACTACTGAATCTGTCTCTCGGAGCCAGAAGTCTTAACCGGTGGTCTTGTCGCTCTGTGGTCCCTCTGGGACGTCCAGAACCCCTCGCTCGCTGTCCTCGGCCTTGCTGAGTCCGCGCTCGTTCATACTGCAGTATACTGCGTAAGGATCTGTTGGTCCTTCTAGAAACTTCTCTTATCGATAGACTGGCTTCACGACAATTCGACCCCATTCAAAGTAACTTAGCTGGGACACCCGGCAAATTCTACGCACTCTACGCATTTTGAGCAATCGCAAAAAGGCTTCTCAATAAGCTACACGAAATTTAACATTTAACTGATATCGTAAATATACGAAAACTGAATGCTTCTTCATCACCAAACAATACACGCGGCCACCTCAAAAACTTATCAGGAAAACCTGACCATTTCATCACCTGTTGTGCATGGCAAGATAAATCGATATGTAAAATATTTCTTGAAATCTAATAATTAAACGTAGGTGTTTACCTTTTTTTGCCACTTAGTATACATACAGTAATGGACAAAAGTATATAGACAAATTAATATTGTGCTCTATTTCTTTTTTAACTTGTTTTATTAATACACCAACCTGTATACATAATTTGTTATAGCATAATACATAAATAAATTCATTAGACTCCCTTCAATAAAAAATTAATTGAAAAAACTGGAACTATGAAGGACAAAAATATATAGACAAAGCAAAACAATTATATAAAAAGGAAGCAAAGTTATTTGAATCATAGAAAACCAACCATGTTTGTGTTAATATTTTGTAGCATAACCGTTATTATCAATCATCGCCTGATTCTTTCGCTTTTTTGTTTCCGATGCGATGAACCGATAAGGCGGATTATATCCGTTGTTGCCAAACACGAGCACATAATATTATTATTGAGACAGGGCGGTACTCAAACTTCTAAAGGGCTATAACTTTGTTACTTTAATTTTACCACAAAAATGTTAAAGGAAAAAAACATTTCTTTTGATCAGATCTACTCACTGTTAAAATAAATGTCTCAACTTCGAAGTCGCCCTGTATATGTGTATGTGCATCCATTTATGTGTTTATTTATGCGAATATATATGTGTATATACAGGGTGACTTCGAAGTTGAGTCATTTATTTTAACAGTGAGTAGATATGATCAAAAGAAATGTTTTTTTCCTTTACCATTTTTCTGGTAAAATTAAAGTAACAAAGTTATAGCCCTTTGGAAGTTTGAGTACCGCCCTGTCTCAATAATATCATGAACTCGTGTTTGGCAACAACGGATATAATCCACTTTATCGGTTCATCGCATCGGAAACAAAAAAGCGAAAGAATTTGGAACGATGTTTATTTTTATTCAGTTCAGTTATACTCGTACATACAGTCGCGTGTGAATAGTGTCTGTTGCGTGGCTCAAACGAAATAAAAAATGGCACATGTTTATGCGGATCGGTTTCCCAATCGAGTGCAACCAACCCCTCGTGCCTTTGTTAATGTAGTACAACGGGCTCGTGAATCAGGTGACTTAAGACCTCACAGGGGACCTCACGATCAAATACAGGTCCGCACTGAAATACTTGTCGGGAGGATACTTTATAAAACAAGGTAAAAATTTTTTTTAATTTTTTTCTATTTTTACACACATATTCTGGTTTATCTTCCTTCTACAATCATTATCTGAAAATTAATGACTCAACTTCAAAGTCACCCTGTATATACAAGTATATGTTTGTGTAAAAATGTAAGTTGATACCCACGCACAAGAATTTATTCTTCTGTGGGTAAATTCAGTTTATTTATCAAATACCTATGTTAGTTTTTAGTTATATTTGAATTTTACGTAAATAAACCTATTATTATTATTGTTATTATTATTATTTGTTTTGGGGTTTTAAACGGATCTTTGGACGAAATTACTTTTATTAATCTAACTGATCTAGCATTTAGTTTTCTAGGCCGACCACTTCTCTTAGAGGCTTCCAAGATACGTTTTTGTTTATATTAGTTCAATATCGCCCAAACTGCTTTACGCTTCAGCTTCAAATTTTTGGCAATGTCGACTTGACGTTGACCATCTTTGTATAACTCAATGATCTTAGTTTTCACATCGAAAGAAATTTCTGGACCACGCAGCATGGTCTTAAAATCACTTAACTTATTCCACAATACTTGATGAACACAAACTAATCCTCTTCAGACACAAAACTGTACTAAACTAATATTGAAAAGAATCTGTCTACATATTTTTGTCCCTCATAAAAAAGTGCTTATATTCAGACTTGTATTGTTTTCATTGCAGATAATGTAAAAACAAGGAATTTAGTTTTTCTACTAATAACGCATTTGTTTATGGAGCAATGAAGTATGATTCGTTTTCTAAAGGTATTTAAGTAAATATTCATATTTGTCTATATATACTTTTGTCCATTACTGTATATGCCAAAAATTATTAAAATAGGATAAATATACGTAGGTGTTTACCTTTTTTTTTGTCACTCAGTATACATCCCGAAACACCATGTCACCTATTTCCGTCTCCTGTCTGCCTGTCCGCTAATCCTTGGAACGCCTATAACTTTGAAAGTACTACTCGGATTTGGATGAAATTGTCACACAAGGTCATTACTATGCCAAGGACGAAAAAGCTGTGTAGATTTTGAAATCGGACCAGTGGCCCCGGAAGTAGTGGCACAAACACGAAAAAAATGAAAATCGCTCTAACTTCGTTTCTTGACGTTTCAGAGGCTCCTGATGATTTTCAGAAAATATTTTTGCGGGGGTAAAAGAATTGATGTTGGGTTGTAATGAGTGTAATTGAGTATATGTCAATTTTTGGATGCTAGCAATTTATACGTTTCCAACCCAAGTAATTCAACGCACCAGGAAGGAAGTGCGTGGTCAACCTACCCGACGCATTTTTTTCTTCGTAGATACTGCTTGAAGTTGTCGTTCGATTCAAAAATACAAGTTTCCAACGCAGCTTTCATATAACAAAAACGAAGCGTTTTTCAATTCATAAACACCACATATACATGGCCGCTACAAACCTGTTTTGCTTCTCAAAGGTACAAAAAGCTCTTTCATATTTTTATAAAAGCAACTGTTCGATTCCACTAGTTTCATATGTATATTTATGATACTTTCTTTTCAACTGAACAACTTTTTTACGTTTCAGAGACTCCTGATCATTTTAAGAAAATATTTTTACAGTGGTAAAAAAATTGATTTTGGGTTGTAATGAGTGTAATTGAGTATATGTAAATTGTTTTAAGCTATCAGTTTATACGTTTCCAACCCAAGTAATTCATCGCACCAGGAAGGAAGTGCGGAGTCAACCTACCTGACTTAATTTTTTTCTTCGTAGATACTGCTTGAAGTTGTCGTTCGGTTCAAAAATACGAGTTTGGTAACGTCTTTCAGTGCTACCCCGATCCTCATCGTATATCATGTGTAACACAAAATACAGTGCGACTTTACTTCCATCTTTTCTCAGAGCAAAATCATACATCCTTTAATTCAAAGCTGAAAATCGCACAGCAATTTAGATCCAACGCAGCTTTCATATAACAAAAACGAAGCGTTTTTCAATTCATAACACCACATACTTGTATACGTGGCCGCTGCAAACTTGTTTTGCTTCTCAAAGGTACAAAAAGCTCTTTCATATTTCTATAAAGGCAACTGTTCAATTCCACTAGTTTCATATGTATATTTATGCGACTTTCTTTTCACATGAACGACTTTTTACTTTTTTTACGATTTTTTTTTTGTTCGGTATATTATGCATTCAAGTTTTGAAAAACTGTAAATATGAGGCGACAACCCCTCGTTCTTGGGAGAAATTTTTCGATTCCATTTTGTTATAATCGCGTTTCTTGTACGTTCGTGAATGTGAATTAAAAGGTTGCCGGGCGGTAACCTGGTGCAAATGTGTTGTTTGAACACTTTCTTTTTAAACAAATTCAACAAAAGGTCCTCTTTAACTGTTCTCTAAGGTTCACAGCTTTGGAGTTATTAAAGATTTAAAGTCTGCAAAACCCTAAAAATGGTCATTTCCAAGACATAAAACTCAGTTAAAAAATGATATTTCAAGGCTACCAAGTAAGTGTCTTAATTAAAGTCCAAACATTTATCTACAAGATCCCGAAAGGTATTTTGGGCTTGATTAATTTTAATGTGTTGATATTTAATTCTTAATTCTAGTGTCGAATCATTTTCAATAAATTGCCTCGATGTCAAAAAGGCGATAAGTGTTGGCAAGATATACTAAGTGACATTTAAATCCGAACACCCAGTTTAAATGGTTTTATTTTAATAAAATTTTGTATAAGTACTTAATGAAGCATAATAAGTAAATGATAAAAATTTCAAAATGTTTGCACTGCTTTAAAGCCCTTTGACCTTTAATAATGTGTGGATGCACCCTGATGTGCTACGCATTCTCCAATCCGCCTAGGCATGCTTCTGATCAGGTGGTCAATGTCCTCCTGTGGTATCTCATTCCAGGCAACCACCAACTCCTCTCGAAGTTCTTCTAGAGTCTGACTAGGACGTTACAAATTGAGCAATCTCCTACCCATCATATCCCACACGTGCTCAATTGGGGATAAGTCGGGAGATCTTGGTGGCCATGGTAACAATGTGACATCATTATGTTGAAAGAAGTCTATAGTGACTCTTGCAACATGTGGTCGGGCATTATCTTGTTGGAACGTTGGATCTGCCAGGGTGTCAAGATAGGGTAAAATATGGGGTTCTAGAACTTCGTGAATATAACGCTGCGCGTTCATGTTACCTCTGATGAAGATTAAAGGTGACCTGGAACCATAAGCTATAGCACCCCAAACCATAACTCCAACAGTGTGATGAACATGTCTTTCAACAAAAAACTGTGGATTCCTCCTTTCACCACGTCGCCTTCTAACCCTGGCACGACCATCGTGTATGCCTAAACAAAATCGAGACTCGTCACTAAAGTCAATACTGTTCCATTCCTGATCCCAGAGTGACCGTTGTCTGCACCACTCAAGGCGATTACGTCGGTGTTCTCGAGTTAAAGGGAGGACCCAGTGTGGCCGGTATGAAAACAAGCCAAAACTTCTCATTCGTCGGTAAACACTTCGCATGCCAATAGGTCTTTCGTGTTCTGCAAACCATTCATTTGCAATGGACCTGGTAGTGGAGAAACGGTCCCTTAAGGCCAATAATCTTAGGCGGCGATCATCACGGTCTGTTGTTCTACGGCGGCGTCCAGTGCCCCTTGCTCTTTGCGTACGGCCTTCTCGAAGACATGCCTGACAACACCTAACCACAGTGTCTACACTTCTTTGCACTCTAACTGCAATTGGCCGCCGAAAAGAAAGTCCAGCTTCCCGAAGTCCCACTATACGGCCCCTATCAAATTCACTAAGTTGACGAAATCGTACAGGTCTCCGTACTCTAGGCATCGTAACCGATCGTAAAGGATGTCAAGAACCAAAATCCGCCAACGTTGATTCTTTACTGCGGCTGAAATATTCATTTTTAGAGCGTTAGGGAATTAAAAAAAAGCAGTATAAAAACCGGAATGTCCAACTGATAAGGCTGAAAATTTTTTCACCTGTTATTTACAGTAAGATAAATACATTCACCAACTTTTATTAAAATAAAACCATTTAAACTGGGTGTTCGGATAAGGCTGAAAATTTTGTCACTTGTTATTTACAGTAAGATAAATACATTCACCAACTTTTATTAAAATAAAACCATTTAAACTGGGTGTTCGGATTTATATGTCACTTAGTATATCTTCAGAGCTGTAAGAATGCTCTAGTGCTAGTGTTTCCTAGATTATTTTATGGCGGAACGCTAATACTCATTAGTGTCACTACTTAGGTACTCGGGGAAACATGGTAACACTCATAAAATAGCATTATTTGCAAGAGCAGGCTTAACCGGAATATTGTAACCTTGTTAGGCCTACAACCGGCTCTTCGGTTAACCGCAAACGAAGTTAGGGCAGTGTAGACTCAAAATCATTAGTCTCTGAAATTTACTGGTATCTCCCGACATCTCCAACAAGCCAAAAAAACTAATTGCGTGCCCTACTACTGGGAAGGAACTCCAACAATCTCCAAAACTTTGACTGCATTGAAAAGGTCGTTTGCAGGAGTCAGTAAATATTTGAAGCGCATTACGGGAAAATAAATAATCATAAAAACGTTTTCCCTCCAGTTCCTACGTTTCTCTTAATTTAAATTGTTGTTGTTTATAGTCGTGTTGCTTTTATCTTTGAAAGCAAGATAATGAAAAGATAATTACTTTGTCCCGTCGTTTCCCGTATTTAATGTCATCGGCTAAACCGCGCCTGAAAAATCGAGCTAAAAGCAAGTAACAATAAGGCTCGAATCTCCGTTTAAACGATGTTTCTCACTCCAGTCTAGACGCCAGCCGTAAAATATTAAATTTCAATTCCGGTGCACAATGCACAGCCACAGCCACATGGCCGCGGTCAACGTTTTAGGTGGCGTGCAGCAGAGCTATGTGCTATCAGGGTGTTGGTAAAGAAGTTCTTGTAATCAGACTTCAGCAAAGTTAGATAAAACGACGAGTGAAAAACACTAAAACCAATATAACTAATATGGAGTTCTAAATCTTGCTGAAGCGGTTTTTTAATACACGAGACGTGTTTCGCTATGACTATTTCCCTCGTCTTAATTTCCACCAATCAAAAACACCCAATTTTGAATTACAAACGGTTTCCAGAAGGAAAAATTGTATCACAGCACCTGTCAGCAGTTTTTTCGAGTTTACCCGCGACAAAACAAGACAGCTGTCAATTACAATACCTTTGATAACAAGTAATTATGGTCTCCCAGGACACCAGAAAGCGACACTCAACAATTTTTCTGATTTTATTGTCAATAAATTTTGTGATATTGTAAGCTATGTGTATGCAAAATAATATGTTACTCATGAAATAGTCTTCTCAAATAAGATTCGGGCACCTAATTTTTTCCTCTGAAAAAAATCGAAAGAACACAATGCAAAGTAATATCTTTTTAACAATTAGATGCCCTCATGATATTACTTATGATAATATCTTCAGGGGAAGAATAAAACTAATATCCTACCCAAATACCACCTAATATATACTAAGTGACATATAAATCCGAAAACCCAGTTTAAATGGTTTTATTTTAATAAAAGTTGGTGAATGTATTTATCTTACTGTAAATAACAAGTGAAAAAATGTTCAGCCTTATCAGTTGGACATTCCGGTTTTTATACTGCTTTTTTTTAATTCACTAACGCTCTAAAAATGAATATTTCAGCCGCAGTAAAGAATCAACGTTGGCGGATTTTGGTTCTTGACATCCTTTACGATCGGTTACGATGCCTAGAGTACGGAGACCTGTACGATTTCGTCAACTTAGTGAGTTTGATAGGGGCCGTATAGTGGGACTTCGGGAAGCTGGACTTTCTTTTCGGGCAATTGCAGTTAGAGTGCAAAGAAGTGTAGACACTGTGGTTAGGTGTTGTCAGGCATGGCTTCGAGAAGGCCGTACGCAAAGAGCAAGGGGCACTGGATGCCGCCGTAGAACAACAGACCGTGAAGATCGCCGCCTAAGATTTTTGGCCTTAAGGGACCGTTTCTCCACTACCAGGTCCATTGCAAATGAATGGTTTGCAGAACACGGAAGACCTATTGGCATGCGAAGTGTTACCGACCAATGAGAAGTTTTGGCTTGTTTTCATACCGGCCACACTGAGTCCTCCCTTTAACTCGAGAACACCGACGTAATCGCCTTGAGTGGTGCAGACAACGGTCACTCTGGGATCAGGAATGGAACAGTATTGTCTTTAGTGACGAGTCTCGATTTTGTTTAGGCATGCACGATGGTCGTGCCAGGGTTAGAAGGCGACGTGGTGAAAGGAGGAATCCACAGTTTTTTGTTGAAAGACATGTTCATCACACTGTTGGAGTTATGGTGTGGGGTTCTATAGCTTATGGTTCCAGGTCACCTTTAATCTTTATCAGAGGTAACATGAACGCGCAGCGTTATATCCACGAAGTTCTAGAACCCCATCTTTTACCCTATCTTGACACCCTGGCAGATCCAACTTTCCAACAAGATAATGCCCGACCACATGTTGCAAGAGTCACAATAGACTTCTTTCAACATAATTCATTGTTACCATGGCCACCAAGATCTCCCGACTTATCCCCAATTGAGCACGTGTGGGATATGATGGGTAGGAGATTGCTCAATTTGCAACGTCCTCCTCAGGCTCTAGAAGCACTTCGAGAGGAGTTGGTGGTTGCCTGGAATGAGATACCACAGGAGGACATTGACCACCTGATCAGAAGCATGCCTAGGCGTGTTGGAGAATGCGTAGCACATCAGGGTGCATCGACACATTATTAAAGGTCAAAGGGCTTTAAAGCAGTGCAATCATTTTGAAATTTTTATCATTTACTTACTATGCTTCATTAAGTACTTATACAAAATTTTATTAAAATAAAACCATTTAAACTGGGTGTTCGGATTTATATGTCACTTAGTATATGAGGGTACCTTTTAAGTAAGAACCGTGTTGTAATGGAATCAGAGAAGCGTTATTTATGAATGTACTCGTATCACAAACTACGAACATTTGTTCACTTTTCAACATATTCATCATAAATATTTAAGCATTTCTTAAGTTTTGGAAAACGCTCAAAGTCTGATATTGTCAGGACCGTATTGTGTATGATCCAGTGAATTCCTCTGAAACTTGTATAGTTGTGTTCTTGCAGCAACGTGAGACCGAGCATTGTCGTGAAGCAGATCGACGCCACTAGAGAACAGGGACCGACGATGGTTCAATAATAACTTCAACAAGCTGCGGGTGAATTCCAGCAGGACGAACTTTTTAGAGGTCTTGCTGATTGACATATAGTCTAATCATATTAGCAAATTTCCCCTAAATAATTTTAAAGTCTGGTTTTATTGATGCAAGTTGTTCAAAGGGGTATTAAAAACATGCGAGCATAAAATGTGTACACCCTTTTTTGTGGGAAAACTTTTTATTCGACAACAAAGAATGAGAAAATGTGTTTTTGGGATTTAATCGAAAGTATTGTCAGGAACCAAAAAACTCTTCACATAAGATTTTTACCTAAAAATATTATGAGACCTACAGAATGAGACCACACGTAAAAAGATCTAACTGTAAATTTATGGCCGAATATCGAGGCAAAATGCAGGTTTTGGCACCTGTTGCTAGTGTGACGATAATTTCACTCAGCGACTTGAAATTCTTGGAGTCGAATGGTTAAGCAGTTTTTGAGAATTTCTAATTGTTTATCACAAAACACCTGTCTTCCGGCCATCACTACTAGATTACTGAGCAATATACAGGGTTCGTTCAAAGGACATTTTATACCAAAATACATGAGTTTACCTTGCCGACATGAATCACAAACCATTCCGGAAGATAATTGTAATTTTTATGCGAAAAACGAAGGGTTGCGTTTTTTCTTCTAAACAAATTCAAACATTTCGTATTCGTGAGTAATTGCACAGATTCGGTACGATATTTGAAAATCATAATTATACAAGATTTTTAAACAAAGCGGATGTGTCCATCACCTTTTGTTGCGAAGAAAACAATTTTTTTTCAAGATTTCTTCATACTCTTGTGCATACATATTTAGAGCTGAAATTCTCACCCTGTCACAAAATGAGCCTTAAAGCTTATAAAAAAAGATATTTCATACTGAAATGCGCTGAACTGTTTATAAAGTTAGCACGCCAGCTGAAGGCACAATTATGTTTCAAACTGTCTAAGAGCCAATTTCACCATCATTAATATTTGACCGTCAGTTTGGACCAATGGGAAAAGACCATATCGAAATGCAATTTGACGGAAGCTGTCAAAGCTCTCTGAATATCAGTGATTTCTATTGAATTATTGAATAAAATCGTGAAAAAGCGATTGTATTATAAACAAGAGCACTTTTTGATTCCAACATGATGCTTTTGTAAAGAGAAAACAGGACAACTTTAATGTATTTTGATTTTTCTTATAAATTTACATATAACAGCTCGGCTTTCTGTTTAGCCAATGGGAATGCGACAAATAATAGGTCGATTTTCTAGCTGTTAAATTTAATAGCAGCTTTGGACGTTTGTTAATATGCGTGGCAATCTCGAATTTATTAAGTTCAATATACTGAGTTTTTATATGTTATTATAGCTACATGCCTGTTGAAATATGCGGATTTGTTTGTATTTTGCATGAAAAAAGGATATAAAATATATTCCGACCAATTCCTCATCTTTCGTTACATCATAGTAATAATCATTTATTATCAATTTATGGGTTACTGAATTTTTTCAAAGAAATCAAAACAGTATGCATTCTCCATCCTAAAACACCTGTATCTGTAAAACGTGTCAGTCCCTACATCTCCGTGGTGCATAATGGAATTACTGTAGACATAGATATAAAATTATTAGTAACTACTGAAAAATAAGAGCTAAAAAAATTATAATAGTAATAAAATATTGGTGGTTAAGTTTTTTGACTGGTGGGGACACAAAACATATTTACTGAAGAAGTTTAATTCCACGGTCCACGCTATAATAGCATGTGTTATTAACAATTTGCTCTATCGTAACGAATAAGTGCTTTTTTGAATGTTAAAATAGCAATATCAATAACACAAGCTGTTATAAGATCACTCATAGGACAGTGAAGAAACATTTTATGCATACTGATCGGTGGACGAAAATAACAGAACACTCACCGCACTGCAAGTGGGGAAAGTGATTTTTGTCAGGCACCAAAAGGAAAGGTTAAATAAGAATTCCTTCTGACACGCATGGAACATTTTTAGAAGTCAGATTAAGGTATTCAGGACCTGAAGCAACTTCTGTTGGTGTTTTCTACTGTCTGTCTACAATTAGAGAAAAAGAAGAAGAAACGAAAAATCTGTTTCATTGACAGATTACTGCACGAGACACGACATGGGAGTTGTTTAATGTTGTTTTGTGAGCAAATTTAGGATCAACGGAATTATCTAAGGCAGAGTATTTTAAATACAAAAACTGCGCTAGTTTTATCAGAAGAAAAGACTATCTCTGAGCCACAGAAGCAAAGCAAATCTCAGGCTTCCGATTCTAGTTCTAGGAACTAGTTCGCGAACCAACTGCTTTATGCAACACTACCACAAGAAATATAGAAACATTAAATATCAACCCAGAACAAGTGACTCAGAAGATTGATTATTTATCGATCACAGGACGGAATGGATACGAATGTTGACACCTCTGAGTTGCTATATTTCGCCACCTGAGATGTGTACGGTCAGATCGTGGTTGACTGTGATTTGGAATATATTAACATGTGAATTATCTGATATACACGTTGAAAGCTAAAAAGTTTTATGACATTGAAAATTAAAAAAAATAAAAAGGTAAAATGAGTTAATAAATAATAACATAAACAATAAACATCAACAATCAAAAATAACAAATGAACAGAAACAGAAACTAAAACAGTATAATATAAAATAACAAAATAAATGAAATATGTATTACATATATTAAACAGAATTTTTATATATTTTTCATTTTTTTTTTCATTGTAATAAAATTTTTTAGCTCTAACGTGTATGATTCACATATACATACTTCAAAATCAGTCAACCACGATTTGACTATACTATATTCGTACACCTCGCAGCGCATTCATTCCAAACTGTGATCTATAATCGATCTTCTATGGTCTATATCTATTCTCTAACGTCTCGTAGTCTATGTTTTGTCGTCACTTGTAGTGTTATTTGACGTCAAGGTCGTCAAGGTATTTGTGTAAAAGATTTTTTGTGCAGAATTACATATTACACTGTCGTGTGGACGTTAAACTGCAATAACCCCCAAATACGTGGTTATGTTGAGTGTACCATGTACAGTGATGGGCGTATTGTATACATCATGTATACAATGGTGAATACATATTATATGTCTCGATATTCACGTATACAACGTATACAGGGTGGCGCATCGAAAACGAAACAGACGCATTTACTGGCAGCTCAGTTTTTTTTTGGAAAAACGCTCAGACCCGTCGATTTTGTTTTCGAGGGGGACACAAGGATGGCAAAAAATCACGTTAGCACGCGCGGCCCCCTAAGCGGAGGTGATACCACCCCCAAAATCTTAAATGGAAAGGGGGATCGAGTAATACCTTATTTTAAAGGTCTTTCAATTCCCTTTATAATGATATAAAATTAATGTACTTCAGTTCAGTAGTTTTGAAGATTTATTGATTTAAAGCTTAAATAAAACTAATACCTCATCATTAGTGGAGATCGATACATTTGGCAGCAAAGTAATTTAAAAATGAAGAATGAACTGACAATTAAATGTCGAAAATAGCCACCATGACTCTCCATGCAATAATAAAGATTTTGCTCGAAACGTTGCCGCACATTTTGCAATATTTGAGGAGCAATTTGAAGGCACTCATCCACAAATCTTTGTCGCAGGTATTCTAATGATGTTGGCTGAGTAGCATAGATTTTGCTTTTTAAATGACCCCACATAAAGAAATCCAAAGGTGATAAATCTGGCGATCTTGTTGGCCATTCAATGGCACCTCTTCTACCAATCCATCGATCTGGAAACGTCTGATCTAAATACTGTCGAACACGTAATGCGTAATGTGGTGGAACATCAACCTATTCGCAATGTACCGCCGATCATTCTGATTTTCAATTATGGCTGCTAATGCAGGATCTATAGCGTCTTCCAGTAATTCCAAATACAGTTCACCGGTCAAATTTCCAGGTAAGAAAAAAGGACCAACTAAATGGTCGCCAAAAATACCAGCCCAAACATTTAATTTTTGTGGCTGCTGTGCATGAACCTCATGATAAATTGTGGGATTAGAATCGGACCAATGTCGGCAGTTATGTCGATTGACTACGCCATTTAAGAAAAAGGAACATTCGTTGGAAAAGCAAGTGTTGAATAGAAAATGTTCATCTTTTGTAATCGCCGAACAAAATCGTCTCCATTAAGTTTTTTTATTGGCCACTGACCCAGTTTCCCAAAATTTAGCTACGAGTTCTAGAACATATTTTCGATGCACGTTACCGTTGGTAGACAATTAATGTATACGCCTAAACGCACATCACTGACCATGTACCAAAACAAAAAACTGCAACTGCAATTGCATATATGAATGTTGAAAATCTTGAACAGTTTCGGACCAGTGGCGTCAAAATGACATTGGGGAACTGGAAAGAAGTGTATGAATATGTTGAAACGCAACACCTAAAAAAAATTTGGGTGAAAAGGCTTTTTCATGTACGTAAGGGTTTGGAAGTGCAAGTTTGCAACTGTAGGATAAACTATAAACACACGGTGATGTTAAGTTAGTATAATCACATACGAATTACAAAAGTTGCAATAAACATGGAGAAACCTTCAGCTAAGCTGAAAAAATGAATTTTACTCAGACATCAAACATTTTTTAAAATGGCTCAATTTTATATAATCTCATAATATTTAATAAACTGATAGTATTTCAACGACAAGCTATCACTTCATATTTTACAGTGTTTTGTTTTGAATACTTTGATGCTATTTGCTGCAAAAAATCTGACGGAGAGATCTTGAGGCTCATTGGGTATATTTGACGGTCTGTTTGGTACTCGTACCCTATTGGTGAAAAATAATGGTTTGTTAGATTGTGAAATCGGCCCTTAGACTAGTTAGTATGTAGCATGTGCCAAAAGGCTGCATTATTGATGACTGTATGACTTTGTCAAATAAGAAGGTCACATAATACAGTTTTTTCACGCAGAAATATAATTCTCTGGATCTTTTTTGTAGAAAGATTAATATAGTATACGTCTGTTTTCGAAATTCCGTACGCTTAAAACGACTGCGAGTTCAAAATTTTGGAAAATAAACTTGAGAAAACGAAAAAACACATAATACATTATTTAAAGTTTCAACATTGTATCTTGTACAGTTTTCAAGATTCTTCTAATTGTAGATATTTGATATGCCCTCCAACGTTCTCTCGACATTTGTCAGTGTCAAGCTGTCAAGAGTGATATAAAGATCCAGTAAACCAAAAGGCGTCGTAGTGTAATGGGAAAGAGTAACAATTGCAGAACCGCAAGGTTGGAATCCACAAAGCTCATTTTTTCTATTATTTCCTTTTTAATTTGGAGAAATAAATGCTTATAAATTATATTAGGTATGCAGCTTGAATATCGGCAGTAATGTTGTCTATTCCATATGTATGACTTCCCATCCACAAAGTAGTTTTAAAATGTATTTAAATTGCAGGTTTTTGAGTTGGTGTACCCATTTTATGAGCCATTTTTTAAATACACCCTTGAACAACTTGCAGCAATAAAACCAGACTTTACGATTATTTCGCAAACCTGGGGTATTTTCGTCTAATATGAATAAACTAAATGTGACAGAGCAGTGTAATCACAAAACCAACACCGACGGAGACGTGAAACGTAATGGCGGCGTAGCGAGATACTGGCCAAGAGTGTCTGAGGTTTAATAAACGTCTCGGGACAAAATGCGCAATCGATTCTTACTTTAAAAAGGCACTGGTAATACTTGTCATCTACATGTTACTAGAGTATTCAACAGGTTGTTATGACAAGGCTATATCCTTGTTCATCACATTTCTTAGCATCTCAGATATTTCTAAGCCAACGTAACAATAAATATTTTGGGCATGGTTTTTGAAGACTGAATAATCAGCGGAAATTCTGATGTCATTTGGCCGCACTGGAGCGGCGATTTGAAGGCGCTGGACTATTTTCTGTGGGAAGTCGTTAAGTATGAATAATATGTTAACCATCCAGAGAAGTGAACATCCAAGAAATTCGAACCCAAATAATCGGGCCGCCATTTGAAGGACCTTGTGTTCCATTCTTAAATGCCAAGGTTCACCATTTCCACTAAAACAAAAAAAAATATTAGTTTCTTTCTTCACCCACATTTTTAATGACCCATCGTATACATCTGGATGTTATCTAAAGATAAGAATCAGATGTTGAATCCGACTAGTCATTGCCTTCCAGCCTTCCCACTTCCTACCTCTACAACTTTTGACGATTTTGTGGCCCAAATTACCTTAGTTATCACCGCTAGTAACTAACGAAGACGAAAATAAAAAATGCATTCTTAATGCACAAAAAACTATGGACAGATTATCAGTACATAATTAGTCTGTCTCATTTCCGTAAGACCTCCATCATTGGGAATAGTCGCAGCATCAAGCATGCTTCTAGTGAAAACTTGGGTGCGCGATTCACGAGGTTTATTTTCGCCCGCCATTCCATAGGTGACGCCGATTCGCGATGACAAACTATCAGGTCAACGACCTCGGCCTATGACTCGACGCGACGATGACCACAGCCTCAGCTAGATGCACTCATAGATTTCCGCAATTTTTCCTGGACTACTTCCAATAAGTGATCAGACAAATACTTTGTAGTCTTTGTGCTCATCACGGCGAATCAGAAAAAGGAATACTTGTCTGAGAAAGTTCCTTTAGAATAGTCTAAGAGGTATTCTTATTTAGTTAAAATGTTAAAATGTAGTATTGTTGTATGGATTTCCAAAATATAATATGCATACAGCATCCTCTAAAATTCTCTCCAAGAAAGTCAATATCACCAATATGTGATGATATGTCTATCAGTGTTGGATTTCTACATAGTATTAAGGGGGCGAGCACCATCTGCTGAGGTAACGGGGGGGTGAAAAGGAAACGAGGGTAGGCTGGCCCTTGCCGGTTGTCGGCGCTACTTTAAAAGAGGAAAGGATGACTGCGGGTGCATACAAGGTAAATTTTTATAATAACAGAGTCAGATTTCTATTAGCGATCTAGAATGTAAATCGTTTCTTATTTTGGTACTCAGCAAGTGATCATTCAGTATTTTTCTCCCCTTGTTACTGTTCGTCGATATTGTGTTGTTGAATTGTTGGTGGGATTGTTTTTGAGTGCCTTTCTTTATCAAGGCTGATAAAGGACAATAAAGGGTCATATGCGACCATTTTAATTACAAATGCAGTGAGTTTAATTCATGATGAGGTCAACAATAGTGTGGAGCAGGACAACTCTATAATCACAAAATACATTGGGGTAAGCGAATAAATTATCATACCATGGAAGATGTGCTGCAGCTGTAGTGAGCCACAATACCCAGCGGCCTGTATATGTGGTCTAAATACGTTTGCGTTCTAAGCTTAGTTCAACCTCGCTTATCGCTAAGATGGAACAAAGACTCAAACGCAAGAATCTTGAAAAGAAACTCAGACCAAAAAAGCTGATATAAAAATAACTAACAATTCGGATAGCAATTAAAAAGAAAACTTAAAAAAAGTGACGACGAGATTTTGCAGATCGTACAAGTCACCAGATCACAGGACTGTGCTTTGTCGCGCCTTCATCGGAGAATAAGGTTGACAGCGTCTCGATTTGGTAAGTTTGTAGAAGAAGGCAGACAACAAGCTGTAAAGTTCTAGTAAACTCCATCATATACCCAACAGAGTTTTCTAGTAAGGCAATAAAAAAGGCACTACAAAAATCATTGGACACCGCAGTTCAGTCTTGTGGTATGTTTATTGATCGCACACATCCATTTCTGGCAGCATCGCCTCCATCTACCGATTACAGTAGACAAGAAATGTACTTAATACAGGTACAAGCCTACCTGTTTATTGCTTTGCAAAAACTACCCAACTGTTTCCTCTTATTTTGGCCGCATAAGATATTTTTATGACCCTCGTACAATTGTTACCATCTACCACATGACCCTTGTAAACATAATTGTGTTCATTGACATGAATAAACGAATTTGAATTTGAGTTCTTGAAGTTATTTTAGGAAAGATATAAAATTATTGGAATACATTTTTTCTTAGTCGGAACGCACCGTCGCGTCGCTTGGACTGGCAGGACGAAACAGTAGACGAATTTCGCCCAAAAACCGATTTGCACTTCACAGTCTACGTTTCATTTTTATTAAGTATTTCCAAATGAAACTCTTGCAGCGCGGTAAAAACAAAGTCCACGGGGTGCCAGCGTTCCACTTTTTCGATTTTATCCACTAGGATCTTTTTTAAATATCCAGAAGTTGAGCACAGATAGTAAGCATTTCAACCCATCATAATTCCTGCGCAAAGACAAAATTTTGTAAAAAGCTCTGATAGTACCGTAGGCAATTATGTCCTGCTTATATCCAGAAAAACATCACAAATTGCAGAACACAAATTGAAGGTAACGGCGAAATGGGTACATTTCACGGGTCATGAAATTCAAATGAAAATGCAGGTATAAAATCTACCAAATTATCATTTTCGAAAACATATTTCCTTGACATATCGATAATTTTAAAGTTCCACGCTAAATTCCCCTATACTTGACAGGAGTGATATCCGAATTTATTCTTCCCTACTGTCGGTAGTTGCAGATCTGTTGGCTCTTGGTGTCACCCCCCCCCTTTTTTGCTTATAGCACCGTTGCCACTGGACTAAAACTACACAGCTTTGGCATACTAGTAACCCCGTGTGGAAATTTTATAAAAATCCGAGCGCTAATTTCCAAGTTGATGATGAGTGATACAGTTTTTCGTGATGTAGATGCCATATGACTTAAAAAAAACATAACATCTCATTTTAGAAACTTTTCGCGATTACAATACTTTCTCGCCAATGGCGTGGGAAGTAGACGGCTTTAAAATCGAGGAGTATCAGCGATCGCGATTATGAGCACCTATTTGCAGAGCGACTTATCTACGCTATATTATATGAAAAAGGCCACCAAATTACCTGAATACGTCCTTTCTTAGTCCGTACATTGCGCCGCAACGCTTGGGTTGGCAGCACGAAATAGTAGACAAACTTCGTCCAAAATACGATTTGTAGAGGTTTGCGCGCATCGAAATTGACGCTATATTTTTTGTTATTTTTGGATGAAATTTTCACAGAGTGCTGAAAACAAATCCCCACAAGGTGCTATAGAGCCACTTTTTCATTTTTTTGACTAGGTTCTTTTTAAAAAAATCGCGAAGTTGAACAGAAAAAGTGCGCACCTCAACCCGTCATAAAACTTGTGCAAAAACAGAATTTCAAAAAGTGCTCCTATAGCACCCTGGGCAATTATCTTCTCAACATACTGTATGAATTTCATTCAAAAATATTGAAAAATGGAGTGTCAGTTTTGAAGCAGCTGAACCCTTGTAAATGGCTTGAAACTCACTGCGTCGGACCCTAAATTTGCGGGTGGTATTTTTTTAATCCTCAATGGGAGTGCTTTGAAATGAAAACCTTACGAATACGTAAAGCTTCTATAAAAAACTTGTTGACTGAGAAGGCATAGCCAGATCTCTCTGGATTCATTAATTCATGTACAAACTGTATTTAAAACTTACGGAAATTTTAAACCCATTTAATTTCTCAATTTTCTTAGAAACATGATCATATTTTCTCAGTCCATGAATAAATCGCCAACGTATTTTGAATCATTTTAATTCTGTTTCTACTCACTACGATCAAATAAGGGACATATAAAGGCATATCCGAGAAGAACAAGAACTAAGGACTGAAATAACTGATTTTTTAATGTATAATTTAAAATAGCTAGTATTATTGTGCAATGTTCGAATTCGAATTGAGTTTCTTGAACAAAAGTATTTACGCGCTGTTGAAGGAAGGTGCTTATCTATATGTAGTCGTAAAATTTTAGATACTTTACAAAAATCTAGTTTTACGTTATTCATACTTATATTCTATTTTAATTTCATGTTTGTCATGTTCTGAACAAAATATAGGTGCATGAACATTTATTTGCATGTAATTACAAATTATGTGCTCCAGATCGATTATATATGGATTCTAAATCATTATTGATGTGTGCCATAGCCTTAAATAAAGAGTTACGATTGAAGTTAGGTATAATTTCAGCAGTGCAAATCTGGACATTTGAATGATTTATATCATTATTCATATCTGATGAATTAATCGGACCTAAAATTGAGCCTTGTGGAACCCCAGATATGGCGTCGATAAGCTGTTCAACGCTGGGAAGCTGCATGTTGTAACAGCCATTTTGTGTCTTTCCTAATGTTCCAATCTTTACATATATCAAAGCTAACTCTTATTGCTTATTGTGCCATTTTCAAAAATGGGTGAATATGAAGATTTCTTTGGAACACAATGTATTGATATTGTTAATCAATTCAATTCACTCATGGTATTAGTGATATTAATCTTATACAACAGTACATCAAAAATCAATACTATCAAATTCCAGGTCTAGCACACGGAAAGAAATTGGATTATCATAAATTTTACCTCAATTGAGTTACGTTTACAACAACCCTTGTAATATCTACTCCAGAATAATAGTTTGGAACTAGTTCGGAACTTCTTGTTGTTGGTTTCACCCTCATAACAGTGATTTTCGCGGTTTTATCCTATTATTGCTGCTACTTTATTGCTTATTCCAAATATAAACACGGTTTTCAAATGATTGGCGTCTCTAGCAGATACTGTACAGTCAAAACGAGCAGTACATCTCTGCTTACTCTTAGTACCAAATTATTGAGAACAGGTTCTAAGAAATTTAACACTAAATTTGTCCATACAAAATTATGTAATTCAGCTCAAAAACAGTATACAAATTAATTATATTTGCCTGACCATTACACCTTAGACCGTCTCTGCCTGCGCGATACACCGCGGTGACTGTTATGGTCTGTATAGAAACATTTCAACGAGGTTGATGTGGACGCCAAGGTTTGTGCGTCGGCCCACTGGTGATCTGTATCGTACTCCGAGATCCGACGGAGGTTCGAATCTTGGGGCGGCGTAGTTTTTTTCAGCATTTCCCATGCAGAGAGGGCTTTTCAGTAGCCTTTTCTGCGCATCAATGCTGACAGAGTAACATTGCTGTATATCCTCTCGATTATGCGCTTCTGGATTCTTGAGATGGAAACGCAGTAAACAAACAACTTTTTTTTTAATCTTTATTGTGTCTCTAGCAGTAGTCCATGAGGAGTATTTTCATCTGCTCGAAAAAATATTCTGATTGTTTTTTGCATAATATATTCATTTTATAGAGTACTAAACAAAAGTTGGTTTGTCGTTTCGAACGATTTTTCGGTGTTTTGAACCATAAAAAAGGTCCTTAAGAACTTTTATCTAAAGTTGATAGTTTGCGGGGGTGACCCACAATCATGTTTTCTAATTTGACACATTGTTGAAAGAAAGAACCAATAAGGATGGGTTGTGTATATGGTGGTTGACAACAACAAGGAACCAAGAATCCAGAAATTTCTTCAGGTAAAGCAGCTGTGAAAGCTAGTTATTTTACTAGAGATGGGCATGAGAATAGATATGCATAGAGATATGCCGAGCATTCGTGTTTCATGGACGCTGAAATGAATCTGTGAAATTGTGATTGGGAAAGTATATTCTTGTTTTTATTTCTTTACCATTTATTACTCTGTATACGTGCGTTCGAAGTATATCCTTCGTTAGCGCGAGAGAGATAAAACAGAGGGACTTTGGCGTCCGCCAGCTGCTGTCCATAAAATTCTTTTTTGTTCGGAATGACTCAAAAAATCCGGAAAGAAACGTTGACCAAGGGCAAAAAAAAAATTCGAATAAAAAATTGTCCTAATTTTGAGCTTGGCATGCGGGTTCGTTAAACGCAGTCCTTTTTTAATAAGATTATACAAAAAATCAAAACAGAATATTTTTTGAGTAGATGCGGAGATACTTTCTTGGCTACTTATGGTTAGAACTAAATGAATGTTCAGACTAATACACGTTACACTTGTCAATTAAAATTTGATTTTCCTAAAACTGGTGTAGCTAAATTTTTCCTAGATATTTACTATGAAATACAGTAAAACATATATGGCACTATTATTTTCAGGTGTGCATCACTAGTTCTGCAGCAGTATCTTCATAGGTATGTAATTTTTTATATTCCTATATTAATGCCGTTTTGATAACTCTTGCACCACCAAGAAATATTTCAACGGAGTTTTTGCACTTGATGATAACATTAACCTAGCTTATATTTATCACTGCAAACCATAGTAAGATCTGATCAACAACCCCAGAAAATAATACTCCAAAACATAGTTAACAACGCACAAAGGATTTCTTTGCTCAAGGTCTATTTTCTATGTTTTGCATAACCGGACCAATGACAAATCATGAGAAAAAACCTCTATAAAATTATAGGTTTATATTATTTAATTCTACATTTAACTAGTATTGATGTTTCACAGATTTTCGATCAAACGCGCTTATCAAAATGGCGGCAAATGCTTCAGCCCTAACATGACGCTAATTTGAACTTATCATCAGGAAGCAAAAATCTACCATGATACCGCTGAAAAAACTTACTGTTGCAACAATTCTCAATACAAAATCCCCCTATTTCTTGACCTAATTTTAGTATTTAGTTAACTGGTTTTACGTAGAGTCAATAAATCATTGTTTTAAATCCCCTCAATGGATCATTCGAGATGATCCTCATTTCCAATTCGACGAAATCTTCTCCATTTCCAATATAACTAACACAGCCGTACGTGTTTGAAACGGCTGCTAGAAGAAGCAATCCAATTAAAGAACGAAGTCCGAATTAAGGTCCGGCTCTCGGCCTCTCCAAAACCAATTTGTCTCAAAGTAAAGACATTTTTCCGGGCTGGCACTCTCCTCCGATTAACTTTTAAAGTGCTTCGACTGTTTATCTGATATATAGACATCCCAATCGGTCGTATATCGGATAAAAGCTGGGGCGTGTTCGCCAGCGCTTCAAGAGACATTCAGCTAATTTTATGATGACAACATTAAAGGTAGATCAACACTCGAAGGACTGTGGTTTATTAGTTTTTACTCATCAACTCCACATTGCATTTTGGTAAGTTTTGGGCGGTGCATACTCGGGAAAACCCCACTGTAGAGACCAGTCAAGCCGACGAGTCCAGAAACAACTATAACGAAGGGGTTCGCAATGCCAAAGTCCAGCACGATGCAAAAACCAGGCACAGGGTAATGTCGGTCTTTCTGGACGCTGGCTAAGCAGATAGAAGGGAACTGCTCAAAGAGTAGCCTTCCACCAATTTTATCTGACAGTATAGCTCATGTTGCTCTTGATATAACTAAATCGTTCGATCAGCTGTGGCATGCTACCCTCTTATGCAGACTTCTTGCCGATGGCCTCCCAGAGAAGCCAAAATACCAATCGTACTTGACAAGTTATCCTCCTCATTCTACAATGTCAAGGTGGGTGTTTCCCAGGGATCGGTCTTGGCTCCGACATTGTTCCTTTTTCATATCAACGACCTCCTTTCTTGTACGATTAATTTGATCCACAGCTTTCCTTATGACAACATCCTACATCCAGGGATTCAGAGTGACAAGTCGATCTTTGCCAGAGCTGGAGAAAAGACAGCGACCTCCTCTGTTACGCAAGCCCTGCAGGTTGTCACGCCTTGGGAGCGCAAAAATCTGGTACAGTTTAATGCTTCCAAAACACAGTACTGTACCTTGACCAAAAAGAAGCGCATTAGCGTTCATCCAGCTTAGATGGATGACAGAGTTCTACCAAAGAGCCGTTCATTTCGGCTGGTCGGAGTTCAGATTACCGAGGACTTGATCTGGCACGAACACATCTCGTCAATAGCGGCAGCTGCTGGGTAAAAGCTAGGCTGTTTGCTTAGGGCTAAGAAGTACTTTTCTTCACATGACCTCGTATGTACAAGGCCAAGATCAGTCCTAGCCTCGAGTACTGCTCACATGTGTGGGGTGCTGCCGCCCCGACTACATTATCCAAGCTCGATGGTGTTCAGAGGAGGGATGTTCTACTGATCGATGACTCTTCTCTAACGGACTGTCTCGGAACCCTTTCGCACCGACGGGCCGTCGGCGATCTAACTGATTTCTACCCCACTGGGCTTTGATCCTCAGAGCTCTCCTCCATGATACCGCCCCGCAGTCAGCCTGCCAGGCAGACCCGCCTGACATCGGCCATTCATCCTAACCGTGTCGAACTTCGTACATCCAGAACTGGCCGATACGACCGCTCATTTGTCCTTAGAGTATCGAGATCGTGGAACAATTTACCCGAGGGAGCTTTTTCTTACTCGACTAAGCTTAATCAGTTTAAATATCGGATTTACAAAATTTCTTTAAGCTTCACATAGCAGCCCTGGTATTTAGGCTTCTGCCTGCGCGGCTGCTTCGGTATAAAAAACTAGATGAAGGTCTGCTGTTGCTTAGGCCCGTGTCGTCAGTCGTCCCAACAATTGTAGGGCGCCTTTATGGCCTCCTTGATTGTCATAGTTTTCTACTTCTCCGTGTCAGCGCTCTATTTTGAGGTTATGTCACAAACATCTATTTGCATCAAATTGTGCTTGCTTTTGAGTTATATCATGTTTTATCAGCCTGAAATTTCCTACAATTTAAAAAGACAACATATCTTTACAATAGGAGAGCGCTGATGCTGACACGGGACAAGTGTAATCTAGAAATTTTTGAAGGAGAGAAAGCAGTATGACAATCAAGGAGGCCATAAATGCGCCCTACAATTGTAGGGACGACTGACGATACGGGCCTAAGTGGTGCTCTATGGTGGATGGTCGAATAATTCCCAACGAAACTTGGCCAGTTGTGACTGTCTTCTTGTCGCAACGTGAGGCCGAGCGTTGTCGAGATGCTTTGAGTATCCCGCCTAATTCGACAAGCTGCTGGGGAATTTTATCAACAGGAGGAACTTTTTTTGTGTTTAAAAATCGAATTACTGAGAGCAACACTTTATTTTATTATTTAATTTATAAAATATTTTTCTATATTGCAGAATTAATCATTGTTTATGTAATGAAAATTTAACTTGAAACTTAGGTTAGCAAGATTCAGGTAAAATACGTTAATCAATGTTACATACAGGGTGGCGCATCGAAAACGAAACACGCATTTACTGGCAGCTCAGTTTTTTTTTTTGGAAAAACGCTCAGACCCATCGATTTTGTTTCGCGGGGGACACAAGTTTGGCAAAAAATCACGTTAGCACGTGCAGCCCCCTAAGCGGGGGTGACACCGCCCCCAAAATCTTAAATGGAAAGGGGGGTCGAGTGATACCTTATTTTGAAGGTCTTTCAATTCCCTTTATAATGATATAATGTTAATGTACTTCAGTTCAGTAGTTTTGAAGAATTATTGATTTAAAGCTTAAATAAAACTAATACATCATCAGTAGCGGAGATCAATACATTTGGCAGCAAAGTAATTTAAAAATGGCGAATGAACTGACCCGTTAGGCAAGTAAATGTTGAAAATGGCCACCATGACTCTCCATGCAATAATAAAGATTTTGCTCAAAACGTTGCCGCACATTTTGCATTATTTGAGGATTAATTTGAAGGCACTCATTCACAATTCTTTGTCGCAGGTCTTCTAACGATGTCGGCTGAGTAGCATAGATTTTGCTTTTTAAATGACCCCACATAAAGAAATCCAAGGTGATAAATCTGGCGATCTTGGGGGCCATTCAATGGCACCTCTTCTACCATTCCATCGATCTGGAAAGGTCTGATCTAAATATTGTCGGACACGTAATGCGTAATGTGGTGGGGCACCATCCTGTTGGAACATCAACCTATTCGCAATGTACCGCCGATCATTCTGATTTTCAATTATGGCTGTTAATCCAGGACCTATGGCATCTTCCAGTAATTCCAAATACATTTCACCGGTCAAATTTCCAGGTAAGAAAAAAGGACCAACTAAATGATCGCCAAAAATACCAGCCCAAACAGTTAATTTTTGTGGCTGCTGTGTATGAACCTCATGATAAATTCTGGGATTAGAATCGGACCAATAACGGCAGTTATGACGATTTACTACGCCATTTAAGAAAAAGGAACATTCGTCGGAAAAGCAAGTGTTGAATACAAAATGTTCATCGTTTATAATTGGTTCACTCATATCTTCACAAAATTGTAATCGCTGATCAAAATCGTCTTCATTAAGTTGTTGTACCAGGTGACTTTTATACGGATGAAAACTATGGGCCTTTAGAATCCGTTGGACAGTACGTCGACTAACACCACACACAGTCTCCAATTTGCTTTGTTCCTTATGGGATTTTCAATGTTGCGTTTTTTATTTTCGACTGACCCAGTTTCCCGAAAATTAGCTACAAGTTTTAGAACATATTTTCGATGCACGTTACTGTTCTCATGTCGCTCATTAAATATTTCTGCTGTTCTATTAGCGCACTGATTATTTACGAAAAATATTTCGATAATTTCAACTCTTTCTGCTGTGGAATATACCATGGTTAATTCATGTAATAAAGTTATTTTAGCAACAAAGTTTGGTCAAATCAATCGCAAACTATGTACTAAATTCCTATTTAAAATAAGTACAAGATATTTCCTTATCTTTCTTCAAGAAATAACTTTTTTGTCACAAAAAAGGCTCCAATAGCTATTTTCAACAACAAAATGATAAACAAACCACGGCCGTAGTGAAGAAAAGGATTTACTTATTAAGTAAATTCTTTAGTCAAATTTCTTCTGAAAGTAATACAAACTAATCTGATGTACCTATTAAAGTCTACTTTAAGCTTTAAATCAATAAATCTTCAAAACTACTGAACTGAAGCTCATGTATTTTACATCATTATAAAGGAAATTGAAAGACCTTCAAAATAAGGTATCACTCGACCCCCCTTTCCATTTAAGATTTTAGGGTTGGTGTCACCCCCTCCCAGGGGGCTGCACGTGTTAACGTGATTTTTTGCCATACTTGTGTCCCCCTCGAAAACAAAATCGACGGGTCTGAGCGTTTTTCCAAAAAAAAAACTGAGCTGCCAGTAAATGCGTGTTTCGTTTTCGATGCGCCACCCTGTATAGAAGTCTTTGATTAAAGTGAAATATTAAATACTTATTATAATGCAATATATGTATTCTCATAAAAAGATACTCAATGAACATTACATGAACGCCGTCGTAACAATAAGAATGTATTCGTGTATATATTTTTAAAACATGTTCAATAACCTTAATTTTGATTAAAAAATGATTTAAACCGACCAAAACGCCCTTCTTATGTAACGTCAGCTGGCACCATTGAAGAATTAAACAAAACCGTAGTTTATTTTCGTTAAAACTTGCGTTTTTCTGTGAGCTAGGATTATAATTTTACCATCGACGACCGATGCCAGCAAAGCGAGGTGCCGCAAAGTAACGCTGTGAGCGACCCGCGGCTACGTCTGTGTCCTTGAGCTCGATGGATGTAAGTGTGAGTAGGAGAGATTTGTCATTGCATGGCAATAACTACGATCTGTCGATCTGGCAACTGGGGGAGAGATCCCAAGATACCCCTATTACATTGCATAAAATTTCGCTACAATACTATGTATCCACGTGATCGAAATCTGTCCTGAATTGCCGTTAGTAATGGCGACCTCCAATGACGAAATTCCTTTTCCGCTCGAGCCCCAGCTCGTTTCGCAGTAGCCTAAATCCGGCGGCGCGGTGTGAGAGCGTCATGAACACCCTTTTTCAGCGATAATCCCTCTTCCCGGGAACCGTCAACGCCGGGAACAGGGAAATCTGTCCGGGTCGGGAACATGGACGACAAATGGGACAACACAAACCACGAACTGATGCATCAGGAGAATTTGTAGTAGAGATATAATATCGGTATTTTTGATTGTGATATCTGATATCGTTACTTTTTGATATCACTGATTTAAAAGCGAGACTTGATTACGAATACTCGTAACGAAGGGTAAGTTCCACTGATCTGTCGTAGGGGATGGATTGCAGGTAGCAATAATTATTTCTAACATCCTTCGAGCATTTGTAAGGAGTTCTGTGTAGTGAGGCACAGAAAAAGTGTATTTTATATTAGTTTTGGTGAGACTTGACCTAAGACGCATAATTGATCTTAAACGTGCTTATTAAAAGTAATTTCTAATCTGGGTAGCTAAGTGAACCTTCATGATTTCGTAGTGATCTAAATCTATGGTTAAACTAATATTCTGAGCAAAATACCGCGGTAAAATCCCATGACGCGAAGGACCAAAACATACTATACCACTTGCAGCCCATCAAACAATCCTAGGCTGGTATACGATTTTCAACAGCGCCGTTGCATAAAACGCCTAGTTCCCAAGTCGTGATAGGTAACGCTTTTTGGATTTTGGTTCGTGACTTAGAAATATCAGTTACTAAATCACAGTTCGTGAAATATTCGCCACAGCTAGTTGCAAAAGCATATTTTGAAGGTGGCATGCTGTGGGAGACGGTAGAGAGCGGGTTGTTTTTATAGGAATGGTTTCATATTGCACAATACGAGTTCAAAAGAGGATTTAGCATTTGCATTTTACAGTAGGCTGTAGCACTTGCCATCACAGGTTTTCAAAATTTTTTATTTTGATTAGTTTTCAGAATTAGTGAAATATTCATGATTTCAAAAAATTTTGACTTTATCAAAACTCTCATAACTATCAATGTTTCCAGAATTTTCAATATTTTCAGTATTCAGTTTTCAAGGTATTCAGCTTTCAAATATTCAAAAGTTCTGAATATATCATTTTTTTTAAATTCTGAGAATTTTGGAAATTTGGGATTAATGAAAATTTGAATATTCTGAAAATTCCGCAAATTGTGCATTTTGAGAATTAGGAAATTAAAATTTCGAAAATCTTGGTAGATTGGAAAATTTTCAACTTCGAAAGTTTTGAATATTTCTAGATTTTAAAAACCTGTGACGACAATTGTTACATTCTACTAATTAATGCAAATGGTTGATCATGCCTTGAAAGTTCACCAAGAACGTCGTTTTCGTTTGATTAGAATCTAATGGGACGTGATTCCTGAGGAGGCACTCCATCCTCAACGAACGGCTATAAATGCTACCCTATATCACTCGACGACGTACGCCTGCAGATATAGGGAAGTGCTCGTCCAATAATCACATCAACCAACGTATGTAATTCTTCAACGTCTGTAGATGTGTCACTCTACGACAAGCTAGTACATCTAAATCCAGAATCATATTTGTTCTCTATATGACTGAAACATCCACTGTTTTCATCATCGACTAATATGTAGCTTAGAAATGGGTGTTTTTAGACCGAAAGGTGGCTTTAGTACCTACGACACTGGACGATGAAGTATCATATATAACGTGCCAAAGTCACGTAACCTTTTTTTTACTAGTATTTGATCACTTACCAGTAATTTGAATTTCTCTTCATTAATGTACCGTTTCCTAGGCCAAACCCTTTTCAATGATTGTCTTTTGGCAAATTTCAATATTGTTTTGAAATGTTTTGGACACTAATGTTATAATATTCTATTAACGACTATCTCAGAAATTTCCTCATAAAATATCATTGGTCCCTCGAAAAGTTGGTTTTCTAGGGTCCGCGCATTGGCAACCAGTGCCCTCCTACTTTTGACATTGACAGTCCGTCATTTTACTTCCTGTTGAATTCTAGGTTATGTGATGTGTGGGTCATCCGTTTGATTTCCAGATTCTAGGCCCAAATCACCAGTTTATGGAGTAGAACCTTTTTTTTGTACATACCTTACGCTTAGTTATTTGTTGGGGTTTGGGTGCAACTTCCCCCATTTTTATGGGAATTTAACCTCTTTATGCATGTCCAGAAGGAATTTGTTCAATATCTGCTTCCTTTTAGTAGAAGGCATTGAGGTAATTCTACGCACATATTAGACATATTTCACACAGCATAGGTTTGCTCATACATTTGTCGTTAAAACTTGGAATGCTGGAGAAATGTTTTCGATGTGCGTCCCCTGCTGCTATCTGGGCTGAGCGCCCGGCATATTGTTCTGCACGTACTGTGGCGGTGCTTCGTTAAGCATTGCCGCGGCTAATGATATGGGAAGAGGCAATGTTGCCAGTTGGACTGTAAGTACCGGTAGGCCAGGGAAATGATGTCTATGGGCCTGTTTGACTGACTTGTTTGTAACTAATTTTACTTCCTACGCCTACTGACGAGGAACTATTGTAAACGCGAAACTGAGATACGTTTTTTGGATGTTATGTGACATGTACATCACGAAAAACCATGTCACTCATTTTCGTCGATCTATCTGTCTGTTGGTCTGTCGGTCTTTCTGTCTGTCGATCTGTCCGCTAATCATATAACCGCCTGTAACTTGAGAAGTACCCCTCGGATTGCGATGAAATTTGTACACAAAGTTACTACTACCCCAAGGACAGAAACGCTTTGTAGTTTTGGAGACTGATATATTCCTAGCAGACGGATCTAGTACCTACCGGACCACGTCTGCTTCTGCTCCCGGCAGCATACAGCCGGCCTTTGTAAATGCAAGAAAACGGCATTCTTAATATAAAATATGAGTGACGACACTTGAATACCACTTGAGTGGGAACGTTTACGAATGTAAAATGCAATTTCTTAGCTAAATGTAGAAACCTGGGGCGTGGAGGAGAAAGAAAAGGTGGAAGGAAGGAAGTAAGGGAACTAACTATAAATTACTTCTGGAGCAGGTCACGAGGCGTGTGTTTGGAATTCCAAGCAGATGAAGGCTCCAAGCGAATGAAATTATTTCCATTTTTTATGAAAGGATGATGAAGGTGAATGCATGCAGCTCGTTAGCCGTTGCCTCATAAAAACAAGATCACAGGTTGAAATTTCTCTAACTTTTATGACAAATTTAAACTTCCTCCAAGTCGGTGTCGCCGCTAAATAGAATCACATACTGCTTGAAATACTGTTTACTGATGACAACGTTTCGACCTCAACGGTGGCCGTTTTCAAACGACATAAAGATATGTCATCAGGATTGTCATGTGTACTCGAAAATGTCTACCGTGGTGGCCGTAACGTCGTTGTCAGTAAATAATATTTCAAGCATATAATAATAATAATGTTTATTTGTAAAATACAATTAGTGTGGAAGAAAACAAATAAACGTAGACTACCCGCAGCAAGCAGCTGCTGCCTGTGCGCGGATATTTACCCATCCTAACATCCATACATCGAGAACGGGCGGGTACGACTACTCCTTTGTTCCTAAGGTGTCGAGATTGTGGTGATGCTTGTTGTTTCTTAATAATTACTGGTTTTATTTTCATTTTCTGCGTTGGCTTGCCTCGTAAAAAACGTTGTAAGTAAAGTTAAATGATATAATTGAACCAAATTGTTGTACAATCATCTGGAGAATTTCTTTGCGTTGTTTCTGCATTCTCAAGCTCCTTCCTTGTACTTGTATCTAACACATATTTGACCAAGCAATCGAATGCCGCAATTCGTGGGGCACCCTGTATGTATAAAAAACGTCTGTCTGTCTAAGTTAAAGACAACAAAGGTAAAATAGTTGGAAATGAAAAAAAGCAACAAGGACAGGTAATGACGTAATCGAACTCGTCGGTGATCTACTTCAAAGGACGTAAAATAAGCCAAAGCAGGACGTCAGGGAGTTTTGCTAACCGCACATGAAAGGAGTTGCGAGGCGCTTTGAAGTATGGTGCGAGTGGGAAAAGGCGAGACTTCGATACGTCTACAAAGATACGTGAAGGCTTGGAAAATGGTTGCGACCTCTGTGTACCAGGGATCAGGGATGTACTCAAGGCACAACATACAGGGTGTCCCGCGTAGATCTGCAGCAATCCATTACTCAATAAATAGACGTAAAACAGTTATGAAAATTTGAGATTTGGGATTTGATGCCTAAAATATTTTTCCGTTGTACCGGGAGTAGATGTCAACTTGCGTATTTCAAAGAGAACATCGTGTATACTATTAAATGTTTGGATTATGCGCGAGATTCTAAATACATCTTATGTATATCGTTATATACCGTCTTGCCGTCTTTTATGTATCTTAAATTTACGTAAAACAATGGTTGACTCTGCAATTGCCACAACGTTGTTATCGGTTTATAAAGGATTATGTTAGCTCCAAGCTAGTCCCTTTGAGCTAGCTACAAACATGTTCATAAAGTAGATGTCAACGTGCATATTTCAAACAGAACATTCTGTATGTTATTCAATTTTTGGACTACGCGCGAGGTTCTAAATACATCTTATGTATATCATCATATAAGGAAGTCTAGCCGTCTTTATGTATTTTGAATTTTACGTAAAAAAATGGCGTCAAGTAGGTTCACTCTGCACTTGCCACGCAACGTTGTTAACAGTTCATAAATGATTATATTCGCTCCAGGCCTAGTCCCTTTGAGCTAGCTGCAAACATGTTTATAAAAAAAAATAAATACATCCTCCATAGTCCCCATCAATTTGATAACGCCAACGCCAGTTTCTTCCCTGCCCCACGTACCGACCATTTGGCAACGCTGCGCTAAAACAAATGTTGATAGAAAAAGTAGTTTATATGTACTATGGAGTAATATTTTTCTGCAGATTTTAACCTACAGTAATATATATTTTGTGAGAGCGTTGTTCTAGTCGCTTGCATTTTATGTCTATTTCAATGTTTTCATTTATTGTTGTCAATAATATGAATTGTTCTTTTTAAAATATGTATATATATTTTTTTTGTAAAATGAAGGTTTACATGACATGTACCATACATACATTGTATGTCTACGGTATATTAATTTAAATAAATAAATAAATAAACGCCAGCCCCGATACTATGGCATCCAGACGAAAGGCAAGGTCCTGCGTATGAAAGCCGCCGTTGCATCGCAACGTCCCCACAAACCGCGTGTCTCGTCTCTGTTATGACAGCAAATGTTCCCTGCGAAGTCTTTAATGTATGAAACACGTACTGATAGGTGCGTGAAGTTACTGGGGTTCGAAGCGTATAAATATACTGCCGCCAACAAAATGACATACACCTTTTTTCTGAAAATAATCAGGAACCTCTGAAATGTCAAAAAACGAAGATTAAGCGATTTTTTGGTGGATTTTGCCACTAGTTCCGCCGCCGTTGGATCGATGTTCAAAAACTACAAAGCTTTTTTCCTTGGAATAGTAATATCTAATAAACTTGTGTGAACATTTCATTAAATTCCGAGAAGTTCTTTCCAAGTTATCGGCGGTCCAAAGATTAGCGGACAGACCGACAGACAGAGGACATATGAGTGACATGGTTTTTTGTGATGTACATGTCATAACATCCAAAAAAATATATTTCATTTCTCTCACTTCTCAGTAGGCGTGAAAGTAAAATGGTAAATGCAGGTCAACGAATTATTTCATTTTTTCCTTGTATTTTTGCCTTTGCCATAGTCCAGATTTGAATAACAAATTGTACAAGGTGAACCAAAAATCCAAGTGATGTTTTTTTAATGGAAACCACCTTTTTTATAATTGCATCGCATTAAGTATTGAAAATAAGGTTTATTTGTGTAAGGTTATCTACTTCTTAAATTGGTACTTTCCGAGGTTCATAGATATATTGCTTTTTCTCTCGCTCTAAATGGCTTTTAACATAAGATGATCTCAGTGGGCAGTAGGCGATGGCGCAGAGACCGCGCGTTGTCCTTAGTAGTTCGCCCTATTTCCGCCACATCGTGCTGATGATTTTCAAAAAACATGAAACGGCGAATCCTGTACACGATTGGCTCACTGTTGGTCGGACGGACGAAAGCAGAATTATTTAGTTTCAATTGCTGGTAGCCTCTCTACTATATCACCAGAATCGATGGCTTCAAGCGGTCATTGGTGATTCGGCTATCCACGAGCACTTGTAATTCCTACAGATCGCTGCCGTTCACTCTTGCAGTGGTCGATTCTGGATCTGGTTCGTATCATTTCCCTTTTTCAGCCGAATTTCAGTGCCGCAGCTACATAGTACCGCTAACTGGTTCTTCTAACTAGGAAATTTTCTCAAACAGAATCATCCAAACAAGTCAATGATATGAGCTGAACTGATCAGCTCCACTGTAAATGACAGTTTGAGGCTATGAGAAATTAATTGTTGAAAAGAACTTAATTCTAACTTTACTACATTTTGAGATGCTGTAATTTGTCCACAACCCAAAATTAAATCCTGTGTATCATCCAACCTTCCATATAAGGTGGCTGCTGAATGAAATGACTATTAGTTCAAAATCACGCCAATTTATTGAATGTCTACGACACCACTATGAGTATATCGCACAAGACGTCCACCTGGTATCGACGCCAGTACCCGGCTGCCACGCTACCGTGCAGCTATTCCTTGACTCATCCATCGCCATGGCTGGCATACTCCATAACAGTGGCACTTTACTCACTGGGAATCATCATGGTGATATCAGTCACTGGGCTACATAACATCTCTGCTAGAGATACTTTTTTGGTCAATACGAAGTATTCTGGAAAATCACACAATCAATTTGTCTAACCTCACTGTGACACTGTGTACCAAAATGTTAAGTTTAATCATGTCTTTTTAATTTATTAAATAAAAATTGAATGAGTATAAAGTGTGCATATGTTTTTAGTTGGAATATTCAAAAAGTATTCCTATTTAAATGAATCCAGGTATTCGAGAGTATTCAATACAGTGGTATTCGAAAACCTTACCTTCGGGATTTGCATTTGAATACCGGATTTCAGTATTTGACCCAAGTCTGCTCAACAGGAATTCAAGCTATAGTCGACATATATACTTCCAAAACCAATATTCCTGTTGTATATTTTCTCGCTAAGAACTTGCATCCATGCAGCACAACGTTGCGAGTCTAAAATCCCCCCACATTTTTATTTTGCTATAGTACAAGATTCGTGCCACTGGCATGTCTGCATGCCAAACATTCACCTCTGGAGAATCTTTTTTTTTTTTTCGTTGGCACTTATTCCAGACATGCTGCGAACTCCCTGCTCATTTATTCCATGGCGCAGCCAGCCTCGAGAGACGTCAATTAAAACCCTTCACGTCTGTTCTCGTTCACACCTCCAAGCTGGTTGTCGCCGGTTGAGCCCATTCAATCAACCTAACAACGTACCATGTCATAGGCGCACGCTGAAAAAATATTAAACAGTTTTTAAAATTGGGAGTTTCCTTTACAGAGCGCATAGGTCACGGCGCAATAAGCATTTTTGCTAGGAACACATACACCAATACATTATATTTTGAAAATATTTGAATTGCCAGCCCGGCTCTGCAACAAACGTGAAAAAGTAGATCGATACCGCGAGCGTCAGTGCTCGAATCATGCATCGGGCGGTGTGTAGGTTGACCTTGTTGATTTCCAAATCTGATTTGCAAAAGCCCAAATTAGCACATTCTTATACAACAACAATGTTATTGATTTGAGGTTAGTTCACGATGTCTTTAAAATGTTACTGATACTTCGAGAGAGTATTCGGCTCGTTTTCCTGAATGTTTTTGTCCTGATCCGGGTAATTTTGTTTACATCGTGCAAAGACCGTCGAGGAGGACCCAATAGAAGATCTAGATAGCTTCAAATGACGAAAATTTTGGGAGAAGTTAAGAGATTTGTCTTTTTGAACCCAACGACGCCAGCTGCAAATAGTATTTACGAACAAAACATGTGATAGGGAAGTACTTGAAATTTCTGACCAAATGAATTTAACGCCTAAAACTAATCCTGCGGTTTTTCTATTCATAGGACTCCATTGTTTGGCCAGATAAAACCACATATTTGTTTATTTTTCAATTTATTGTACGACATTTCGGCCAACAGTGTGGTCTTTTCCAAGTACAGTTGACAGATTGTAATTGAAAAAGACCACAGTCGTGAGTCGCGGTCGAAACATTGTACAATAAACTGAAACCTTAAGATACGTGTGGTTTTGATTCGACCAGGCAATGGAATCCTATGAATAATGTTTTTACGTGTTCGCTGTGTCCCAAATTTCAGAACACTGCCCTAACTGAAACCATATTAAAATCAAAGTGGGCATCACAAGGAAAATAACTCTATGATAAACATATCACACTTTATATTGTTTTATACTGAGGCGTAAGCAGATAAGCAGCAGCCTAAATACCGCAGCATCGCGACTGCTACAAGGAGCTTAAAACACTTTGTAAATCCGATTTTGGAACTGCCTACCGTTATTAGATCGGGGAAAACCTCAGCAGGCTCCACAATCTGGATACCCTACGGATTAAGGAGCGGTCATACCGCCCAGTTCTGGATGTGCAAATTTCGACTCGGTTAGGATGGGGGCCGAAATAATGCGGATCTGTCTGGCAGGCACATCGCACGGCGACATCATGGAGGAGAGCTCTCAGAAGCAAAGCACATTGACATAGTAGAAGAGAGCCAGACCAACGGTCCGACGGTGCGAAAGGGTCCCGAGACTGTTATTGATCATTGATCAGTGATGAAAGCCTTCATCTGAAAAGCAGCGATGGATATTACAGTCAGAGTAGCATCACCCCAAATATGTGAGCAGTACACTGGATGCTAGGTCTTATCTGGAACTTGCACAGAGTGACGAGGTTACAGAGAAAAGGACTTCTCGAGAAAAGTACTTCTAAGGTCTAATCAAATAGCCTAGCTTTTCCCAGCAGCTGAGGCGATTAACGTCATGTGTTTATGCTAGGTGATATGGAATCCAAAGCCAAAATGAATGGCTCTTTTGACGAACTCAACCATCCATGGAAAACTGATGAGGCCGTTATTATTACCGAAATACAACAGCACACGTCTAGAATCTACCACTGTCAAAGTGAATATCAGTTATCTATTGGAACTGTTAATGTATCTCAGTTCGAGTCGATAGCCGAGTCACCATTATGACCGCTTGATGCCATTGATTTTGACGATATAGTAGATAGTCGTCTACTCGCCATTGAAAACTAATAATACTCGGTTGACCTCGAATCTCCTCCCTCTGGGAAAAAATCTCCGTGACCTCCCTCTTATTTGGTTCCTGTACCGAGATTGTTTATAATCAAGGTCAATTTCCAACTAAATCGCCATTTTGGCATGATTTATATTTTTATGCTTTGTTACTACAAGGTACGCTACTGACTATAAGCATCTCAATCGACGTATATGTGTCTATGCCTCCTCTTCTCATAATCACATGATAAAGATTTCCGGCGCGCATAGATTAACTTGGAACGTGTTGGGCTCTGTGCACCGGTGCTCTGCGCTCTACTAGCTCCCGCTCCCTCCCTTGAGCGCTACCGAATTCTAATTCTGAACAGCTCCCCGGGGGCTATAGTACAGTCACAGAGCTATAAGAAACGATTATGGGACTTAATATGTCCAAAAACTATAACAGAGTACAGCCTAACAAAGACAGAGAACTTAAATCCACATTTATAGTCGATCCTTGAGAATTGAGTGTAGTTCGAGAAATGATGTATCTTTGGATTTTAAAATCATCCCTGAGGGGCGTTCAAGCGACACTTTAACATATTTCAAAGTAGGGTGTACGCTTTAATAGTTTTTAATACGGGCTGTCATCGATGTCAGAAAGCTTTTTATTTGCTACTTAGAATTTAGGCGATACATTTTTCGAGAGTTTTTTTGTGTAAATGTTACCAAGCAGTGCAAAATAGGAAGAAGGACTAGACTGAAAAAAATCGACTTCGACATGAAGGTTTCATTTATATGCCTTCCTCTTGTATAAGCATACTTCTTACTTTTGTTAAAGCACGGCGTTTTAAAATATAGGAGCTATCTGGTTTATTTTATTTTCAACTATTATTTTCAGCTTGTCTGGTATTTGTACTAATGGCATCGTCTCCTCATCGTTCTTTTTTAATTCACTATTAATCAATATTTTGAAAATACGTTGATTTGATTGTGAGCAAAAGAATATTTGAGCTGTAAATATGCTAAACTGTCAAACGAGCTCTACAACAGGCATTGCAATGGTAGTTTCCTCTATTTAGTCTACTCCGCTCTGTGAATCCGATATTCGCTATAAACTCGACGAGGCATTAATTAGCTTTAAACCTCAAAAACTATTTGAGCGATTTTTTTTCGTTTTTTAATGCGTAGATTCAATGTCACTCTATCTATTTTTACCTATGGAATAGCAGTAGCCTTGTGTGAAAGTTTGATCAAAATCCTTCTAGTTTCCAAGTTATAGCGAGGCCAAGGATTAGCAGGCAGGCAGATCGACTTAAATGAGTGATTGGCTTTTTGTAATGATCTTGTCACATAACATCAAAAAGACATATCTTATTTTCGAAAATGTTTGCGATTACTAAACTACAATAACTGCACTACACGAAGGTTAGATGAATCCCTGCGTCATATCCAAAATCCGTCGGTCGTTAATTCTGTGCGAGTCCGTCTGGCATAACTCATCCTTAATTGCCTAGGGATGAGAGGAATTTAATTTTTAAACGGTTGGCACCTTAGCAGGCTTATTAATATACCTAGACGTCCCGGCATATCAGGTGTGACCACAAAAATGAACGCCAATTTCACTGAAAATTGCTGGTGATGGTCCATTCGTACAGTTTGATTTCTTATAAACCTTTTAACGCATGATAATCATAAAATATACGTTTCGCACAGATAAAAAGCTTAAGTAAATATTTCTTCCGTCACATCGTGTCTCAAAATTATACAGGGTGTCCCAAGTATTTTCGAAATGCTGACACTTCTGGCACGGGTATCACGTATCTTGAAAAGTAACATTATGGCGATTTTTTTTTTGACATTATGCTGTTTTTTTTTGACATTATGTAGGTTATTCTAAAAGATGTTAACTTAGCACTTAGTTGTACGCGTTGCTTAAACGTCATGAGGCTTGTTATCAATCTTTGGCTCTGACGTGATGTAAAATCTGAGATGGCATTACTGGAGGTCTAGGCCGTAAGTTGTATGTGTTGATGATAATTACATTGGGTTCTTGTCTCAAATACACTTAATTGAGATTCAAAGCTAGAAATTAGATGCGCATCCACTTTTTCTTATCCATTCTGGAAATTACATATACAAATTTGCTGTACACTGTCGAATTACAAGCCATACACATGCTAACAGTAATTACACACAACGCGGGCGCGGTGATGATTTCCTGTAATTCTCCTCAGTTTTTCATAATTCATAACTTTGAACATAACCTCTCTTCAGAAAGCACAACATATAAATAATCCGTCATATTCGGCATATTCAGTAATGATTTTCTCACACAGCAAATATCACTGATTTTATACACATGCAGACCAATAAACATAATCATCCAGATGCGATCTTGCTATTCATCGAACTTTCTTCTCAGAGATAAAAACTACAGACCCGGATCACTCAGCCTCACAAACCTATGCAACCAATAATGCATAGTTTAGTTGAGTGATTCCTCCATCGATGGACAACAATCCTAGTGAGCAAACGTGGAATGACTGTTTGCGCCCTAAAAACTACCTAGTCTGCAAGTTGACATCTTATAGGTTTTTTGACGTGTTATAGGTTTTTTACATGATACCAGTGCGGTTGTTCCGGAAGAAGATACCCCCTTGCTTATTTTAAATAGACTGTGTGTTTTTCAGTTTTTGGATTCTAAGAGATATTCTAAATACATTTCATCCGTATCATCCGATTTTGAGATATCTCAAATTTTACGTTTTGGCAAAAGCAAGACAGTTTTTCTCGTATTTTTTTAACACGCTTACATTAGCTTGGCGTGTATGTATGTACTATGTAACGGAACCTTTGAACCAAATTTTCACCAATTTCCAGAAGTTTGATTAATTTGAAACCTCGCACACGTATCAAGGAGCGATGACAATGCAATAATTTGATAACAGTTTTCCATTATCCTTATGAGAAAAATTCTGTAAAAAGCAGATTTGTTAATAAAAAGCTACCGAATTCATATGCCGCTTTACTAATATTGAAATTACAACCCTCTGTAGCTCAACGTGCAGAGCACTGGTCTTGTAAATCAGGGGTCTTGAGTTCAATCCTCACAGGAGACAGATTGCGGTATACCTTTTTTTATTTTTTTAGCACGCTTTTATTAGCTTAGCATATTTTTTCCAGAAGTTTGATTGATTTGAAACTTCGCACACATTTCAAGGAGCGCTTTTTACTCTGAATTCAATTATTCTGTTAATAACTTATATTATAATTTTATTTTGAGGTCATTAGTTATGATTTATTGTAAGACCATCTACTATGTAATGTACACTCTTTGTAATTAAAAATTCTTTTCTACTTTTTAGTTTGGTTAGCCATAAAAGCGGGTTTTGTAGTTATTTTAAACTTATCTATTTTACCATTGCTACATGGTTTGTTACGGGCTTCTCATAGTAGAGGACCTACTTCAGTAGATTTTATTCCGGACATGGATAGCAAATAGGTCAGGCTGGTCAAAAAAATAGAAAGTAAATTAGATTTTAGAAATCGATTTTCATCTGGAAACCACCTTCTTGTAATATAATTGTACTAAGCATTGGAAATGAGGTAATTTTTGTTTAGCTAGTAGTTTCTTCTATGGTCTTATGAAGTATTTAAGCAACAAATAAAACAACATGTCTATTATCATGAAAACTGGTGATTAGCGAAATAGACAACCTTCATTCTTTTTCTTGACTAACCCTGTACAATTTGTTACCCAAATCCGGAATAAAATCTACTAAAGTAGGTCCCCTAGTATATGAAAAAAGAAATCCATTACAAATTGTATGGCTAAGGCAGAAAATGCGAGATAAAATTATTATAATTCATTAGCCGACATTTGTTATTTGAAATATCTCAAGAACGGCTAGGTTTCGGCAAGATGGTATCTACCTCCAGTACTACTGCTACTATACTATAAACTGAACATTTTATAACTGCTTTTCGTCAACTTTTTGAGTGATCAGTCGCTGCAGTTCTACTCCTGTATACATATAGCCGGGCAGTAGTTGGAAATATATGCAAAAATGGTAACAAAAACATTGTCCTATCCCGCCAATTAGTCCAAGTTGTATCTTCTGTATCTGCTGGGAAAAATATTCTGATTCGAATTTATTGCATAATGTATAGGATCTCCTTTGAGTTTGCATGTTCTCAGATCCAAAATTGCTTCAAAAGTTGTTTGAACATTTTTTTAAACAAATTCCATTCTGACAAAGTATTTTGGGCGATTCTGAACAGAAAAAGTTCTTTACAACTTTCCTCTAAAGTTGATAGTTTCCAAAATATAAGCAATTTAATATTTGAAAAAATGCAAAATATAAAGCATTTTAGGGGGTATTGTATTTATAAACCTTTGTATTCTTAGTCATTGGCTTTGCGTGAGCACAAGAGATGAGAGATGCAGTATAGGTGCGACCGGCAGCTACATCTTTCTCGCATTTACACAGGGCTAGTCAAAATCATTTTTGGCGACCATCAACCAACAGTATTCAAAACTAAATTACCATGTTGCAAAAATACGTGAAATTGGTGAGCGTTCCATATACGAATTTAGTGAAACAATGCAGCTTCCGTATTCAAAATACCATCACATCATTCACCTACAGAACGCCCAAAATCGTGAATTTTATACATTTATTAGCAACATACTAATTTAGTTTTAAAGTCACTTGGTTGGTGCTCTCCACCCTTATATTTCCATGTGTACGCTAACAATTAAAAGACAAAGGTTTATAATAACAATGACCGCTTAAATGTTTTCGGATTTTGTTAATGGATGTTTGAAGAATGAAATTAACATCAAAATTTTCGTTTCTTCATATCGTTCTTCGGGGGCGAAAATAACCTATTTCGCACGTTTTCACATAATAAATTGCTTATACAAATATCTCGAAAACTATCAACCTTAGGGAGAAGTTCTAAATCACCTTTTTTTGTTCAGAGGGGTATAGAAAAACTAAAAACACTAACCGGAACAAAAAACAATGTTTGGACTTTGTTAAATAAACAAATTTTATTAACCATACTACCTAATCATACTGATCATCAATCCTACCAAATGAAAAAACTCTCCGGGATTATCTAATATTGTTCCGGATACCGCCGAACTTATTTCCACGGTTGGATAACGAAAATCGTCTCATCTCCGCCGTTATAGTCATTGGCTTCCTTATTCGAGCAAAAACGCGCCTGTGCTGGTTATGTTTCGACTCGACTTCCTTCGTCGAAACTCTGTTGCAACAGTAAATACGTAAGAGCAATTTTTCGGATTTCTGCTGATGTTCCGGTATGGATGGAGTTTTGCAACTGCATTGTCCCCGCCAATACCGAGTTGTTTGCACTTCACTTCCAAATGATCGGGAAACTATGAGCTCAGTTTAGTTACCGACCTCGCGCGCGTGGGCTTGAACACAAGTTCAACACCCATATTTTGGGTAAGCGTAGTAGAATATTAAAATAGATATCAAAATATCACCAACAGTGTGCAAGTGGCGTTCTTGAATGATTTGTTTTTGTGATTTTTTAATTCTTCGTTTACTCGGAGGTGAGTAAAATTTCCTAGTTAGTTCCAAGTGTTGAGATGTTTTAAATCAAATCGTTAGAAATCTGTGAAAAAGCGCCATTGAGCATCTCAAACATCCTGTTTAGGGCTTGATCATCAGCAACCGCTAGTACTATTTTTGTTGTAAATTAGGCATCTACCAAGCTGAGTGGAAGGCACGAGCAGCTTGCGTGACATTTTGCTTGTTCGTCCACAAGTAGCTGTTCTAATAGTGGATTAAGTTTATGTGCAGTGCTACAATTTTTATTATATTTGCGAGTAAGCCTTTTTATCTATATAGGGGTGATACACAATCATAGTCCGTCATTACAAGTACACATTCTCGAACCAAATTCAAGTGGAAAGGTTCATATAAACATGTATAATCAAAAAGTCTTGTTTTCCAAATACAGGGTGGCAAAAGTTTTAAAAAAATGGTTTTGGACAGAGGAAAAGTGATATCAAACCGTCACGGGAAATCAGGAATATGTGTAATAAAACAATATTTGATTTTATTTTAAACATTTTTTGACATGTAACGAAGTTGTTTTTTATTTCTTTTCTCCAGTAAACATGACAAGGTATATTCATATTCTTGATCCTTTGACCTGCTTTTTATCAATTTTAATTTTGTTATCCAATCTGTTGCTTAAATTTTATTTTTTGTTTCACTTTTAACAGCTAGCTTTTTAATTATGATGTTATTTATTACAATTATATGTCTTTTACGATTTGTGACTTTTTGCAATTGTGTGGTCTTTACAGTTATGTGTTTTCTTTTGATAAGTATGTGGTGTGATGCAGTTTTTATTTTTTTCCTCCACTGATATGCCTTTTATGTATGTTTTGTGACATAATCAATGTCATTTTTCAGTGATCTATTGAATAAACAAAATCTATCTCTCTAAAAGAGACATCCTAATAAAGCATGTTCTCAGCTCAAACTGTTCACGTCCGTTGAAAGCATAAACGGCTGACAAATGTTCTAAGAATATGCGATTTAAGAACATGCGCACGTTAATCTTCATAGCATTTTTTCTTGCATAAGAAATATAAATTTGCTCGCATGCTAGGATTATTCATTCCTAGGTCCAGTCGATGCATCTTCTTGTCACGTGACAGTAACATTCCACCAGGTAATAAAAGGGATATTCCTGACAGGTGTTAAGCACGTTCCATCAAAATCCATCAGGAGATATTGCTACTAGAAAACATTCTTAGAACATGCATAGCAAGTGATTTTTTTTTACTTTCACGCCCTGTATCTTGAAAGTCAGACTTTTTGTTTATAGGAACGTATTTCAACTTAAATTTGTTCATTAATGCGCCTTTGTAACTGAGTGCATCTTTCTTATGAAATTGACACATTTAGTCGTACATGTTTGATTGAAATTTCATTAGATAAACAAGTGTTTGATTTTAGTAGCGCAAACCGGGTCCCTCTCAGCTGCCTTAAAATACTCAGTGATATTGGAATTGTTACACCAAGAAAAAATAATTTCTTCAACTTGATTTTTTTTTGGCAATTAGGTAGTCTTAAATCAAGAATGAAACGATATTTTATTGACATCATGTGTTGGGCGACCTCGCATCTGAATACACTCCTGTATACGTCTAGTCATCGACAAAATGAGATGATCGATGTCTGGACGCGGCACCTCAATCCAAGCAACTCGAACTTCGTGAACTAGCTGAGGCAGAGTCTGTGACGGATGGTGCAAAGTGGGCAGTCTCCTCCCCATCAATCCCACTCATGTTCGCTGGGGTTTAAATCCTGTGAACGGCCACGGCAAAACATTAACGCCTGCTTCTTGAATAAAGTCCGTAGTTCGACGAGCAATATGGGGACGTGCGTTGTCTTGCTGAAAAAGGACGTGTGGACGGCCCTCTAGATACCGCAGTAAAAGAGAAAGGGTGATCGGCTACCATAGGCAATAGCCCTCAGACCACTACTTCAACAGTCCTGTGTACATGCCTCTCAACAGCAAATCCAATATCACGCCGAACTCCACGGCCGCGTCGTACCCTTCGACGACCTGAAACTATAGAAAGGAATATAAAACAATAAATACACATTAAAAAAAATGCAGAATTGCGAGTAGTTCCAAACGAATAAAGGTACATAGAATTATCTTATACAGGGTGGTTCAGTTTATTGTTGCATAACTTTAAGATTTGATAGAACTTTTAAAATTAATGCATAAAGTCTATATAAACATGGGTCGAAAAATGCGTGGCTTCCGAAATACAGGGTGTTTAAATTTACTTTCTAAAATAGTTTTTTTAAATATTTCGAACAATATTTGATGTATAACAGTGAAAATTGGTATACAAGGGTTTTTTGGTACGACAAAACGAACCATGGGCATAGTTTTACTGTAGCCGCTAGAAGGCGCTCTCTACTGTACCTGTAGTGTATTAAAATGACCGAAATTTTTTTCTTAGTGCAATTTTTTGCTTTTTGAATAAAAAAAACTGATTCTTCGCACTTTTCAACATAATAAAGATCTTCTGTGAGTTTTCGTTATAGTTAGCCGTTTTTGAGGTATTTCGATGTATTTTTAATTATTTATGGGAAAATAATATTTTTTTTACATTTTCGATTTGGGCATTACAAGTAATTAAGATGATCGTTTAGATTGTGTTTTTAAACACAGCAATAATTCCTAACTCCAAATAAACACAAAAAACAGAATATTAATTTGTTTAATTTTCCAATATTATTTTTAACAAATTAAATTAGTTACAACTAAAATGCTATTGGATAGTTAGGACAAACATACAAAATCTAAAGTAGTTGCTCGAAATGTAAACCCAATTGTTCAATACACAATTCACATCTACGAATGATCGAACGTGGTATAGCATTATTCAAATAAGGCCTTATTTCATCACATGCATTCCTGATTCTGTCTATTAGCATATCTCTTGTGGTTACGGGAGTCTGGTACACTTTTTCTTTTAGAAATCCCCACACAAAGAAATCTAATGCATTTAGGTCAGGGGATCGTGGAGGCCAGGCGACTGGTCCCCAACGGCCGATCCATCTTTCTGGATAATTTTCGTCTAGCCAGTTTCTAACTATTCTCGAATAATGAGCTGGACAACCATCAAGCTGGAACCAGGCCAATCTTCTTAAATCTAACATAACATCATCCCACATATTTGCATATTCAGCCTTTAAAAATCCAAGAAGGTCGCAGCATTTAACCTTACAGGCAAAAGGTAGGCTCCAAATAGTCGATTACGGTAGATACCAATCCACACGTTCACACTAAATTCATGCTGAACATTTCTTTCCCGAACTGAATGCGGATTTTCATGCGACCAAATATGCTGATTATGAAAATTTACCACTCCACGTCTAGTGAAGCATGACTTATCGGTCCATAAAACGTTACTTAAAAACTCCCTATTATCATCAGTTCTATCAAGAATCCACTGACAAAATGTGATTCTTCGTTCTCCGTCCCCTGGCTGTAGTCCTTGCACAGGTTGCAAATGGTAAGGACGTCTATGGTCATTTCTAAGAACACGGTGAACATGCCTTGCTGAAATTCCCAAGACACCAGAAACTCTCCTACCACTTGTGGTCGGATCTCTATCAAACTCACGCAAAATCATACGGGTAAATCTGCGCTGATGAACATTTATTTTTTGATCCCTTTGGAGATTTCCAAAACCATTTTCAATTATTTGGTGATGCACTCTTACAAATACTGAGCGAGTTGGATGTCGTCTGTTTTAAATCTTCGTGCGTATTCTCTGGCTGCTTCTGCTGCGTTTCCATTTACAAAGCCATACACAAAATGAATATCCGCTAACTCTTGATTGGAGAATAAAAATGGCATTTTTATAGAACTGAACTAAATTTCGTGCATTCACAATTGCAAAAAAACGTTTCAGGTTTCAACAGACAACAAAACTAACTGTCAACTAATTGACGTTTAACCTTTTTTTTATATACTCCAACTACCACGAAGGCCTAAGGCCTAAGCACCCATTGGGTACCGTGGGGCTATAGGGGGATACATGGGAAAAGGGGGGACACGCCACACGGACTCTGGCGAGGGAACACGTGTGCATGCAACATGCACACATTCTGGCTCCGCCTACGAGAACCGCCGGGTGGTACCTCCGCGTTCGGCAGTCAGAGACCATCTACCACCTACGGACAATCACAACATCCATAGCCAAGAGAAAAATTTCTCCTGGGACGGGACTCGAACCCGCACAGCGCACGGCGACTGATCAGGAGACCGAAGAGTCTACTACTGCGGCCACCGCTGCTGCCTAAAACAAACACACAACATCCATGGCGAAGGCGAGATTCGAACTCGCGGCCCGGCCGGCCGGCTGATTCTGGTTCTGCTTTAAATTTCAAAAATATTTGCAGGCACAGTCTACTTCTAAAAATTATCGAGATACTGACTTTTTAACGTTATTTTATCATAAATAATTAAAAATGCATCGAACCTTAAAATCGAAATATCTCAAAAACGGCTAACTATAACGAAAATTCACAAGAGAGCTTTTTTATGTTGAAAAGTGCGAAGAATCAGTTTTTTTATTCAAAAAGCAAAAAATTGCACCGAGAAAAAATGTTCGGTCATTTCAATACACTACAGGTACGGTAGAGAGCGCCCTCTAGCGGCTACAGTAAAACTATGCCCATGGTTCGTTTTGTCATACCAAAAAACCCTTGTATACCAATTTTTACTGTTATACATCGTATATTGTTCGAAATATTTAAAAAAAACTATTTTATAAAGTTAATTTAAACACCCTGGATTTCGGAAGCCACGCATTTTTCGACCCATGTTTATATAGACTTTATGCATTAATTTTACAAGTTCTATCGAATCTTAAAGTTATGCAACAATAAACTGAAACACACACACATATATATATATATATATATATATTATTTCATTATTTGTTAGCGCATGTTAGACTTATGTGGCACATTGAATTACAAAGGAGTTTTTTTTAAATAAACACATCTATTGGATAAACACTGCTTCTTCTCTGGTTTACAGGAATACTTAAAATGTCCTTGGTCTCCCTCTTACAAAAGTGACTGCATAGCTTCACATATTGATAAAACTTTTTCAGGAATAGCTTCTATTTGTAAGAAGTTTATAAGAGTTGATATATGATGGCGAAAAGTGCGTCGATGTGTATGAATAATATATTTTTTTTAACCAAGTATTTATATACAAAATGCGGAAACGATGAACGCTGCTGTTGAGCAAGACTATGTACGTTATAATTTCGGTTAGGTTCACAAAATTGTAAAAATGAACTTACCTCCTTTAACTCATTAGTATTCCATGGTTTTTTCTTATTCACACTGTCATAGTATTCACTGAGTTTCTTGTAAGACAATTCTGACTGCTGCGACATCTTTACAAACACAAAAAAGACGATGTGTATACTCGAGCAAATGAACAGAAAACTGGTACCTACAAGGAATGACTGAATCAGGCAAATGCAGTAATGAAGTTAATATGGTTGTTACGGTGTTTGACTGAAATTGTTCAGTCATTGCAGGGAATGACTGAAATGCTTAGTCAAACGTTGTAATAATCAAACTGTTACGGTGTTTGCCAGGAATATGGGGACTAAGTAGGCATTTCAGGGAATGGCAGATTTCAGCGTTTGACGCCGACATATATATTATTATCCACTAGGGAGCAGAAAAAGAAACGTAGGTCAATTTTTGTCGCTAAGGCATTAAAAAGTATGTATCTGCTTTAAATATATTCCGAGTCTTTACTTAAGAATGGAATCTTGATGATAGGCAATTTTTATTTGAGCCCCGATATAGGCACCTAATTAAGGTTTTTGAAACTATGGTTTATAAAATTATAAAGTAAATTATGCTTAACATACAAAGTAAATGTCACATGGCTTTAATTAGTTTTTTAAGCATGAAAACGACAGGGTAAGTCTTAGATGTTACATACTTTAGCTACTTTTTGATATTTTTCAAATGAATACAAAATATGGGCTCGATTTTGTACACTTTTCTCTATAAGTAAATGCGAAAGTATGAGTGGACCATCTTGAATTATGCGTGCGCTTACCCATATGTGGAAGATTGCGATTGTATAAAACATAAGCTCATCGGGTACAATTTACAAGCAGACTCTGTGATGCGTCGGTGTTAAAAAGAAACATTAAAATGCTCATTGTATAGTCGGCTTAATTAAAAATTCACAATGAGTTCGTAATATAACCACTGGCCGCCGGTATGCTTTTAAAACAGTTTCGTTTTCATTATTGTATGTGAGTTGCAATTTTAATTAAAACTGCACACTGGCTACACAAGGCCGCAACACTACAGTCACTGACGTATTCATATTATTCTAAATTTGTGATTGTTACGTTGATTTTGTCAACAGCTTATATTTTTTTACTCTATGCTTATCCGAAAACTAAGAAAATGCGGTTAACTTGGAGAGTAAGTACAATGTTAGCGACTTGCTCTTCTACAAAACACCTACCTGTCTGAAAATTCAACTGTACCATGACTTGAGCTACAGTACTTAAGTACCCAAAGGCGAAACCTTCACTTTTGAATCCTTCGTCCTCATTCCATGAGACAATGGAATCAATACCAAAGCATAGCTGAACATTTCCGACTCACCCATATCATCTCTTTAAAACGTATTCAAAGTTTAATGCATAATAATGTCTGTTCTCAATTAAAGTTTGCTTAAATTTCCTTTATAGACGTTTTCTACCAGAGTTCTCTTCTGGAATAATCTGACCAATTCAAAATTCAACGTCTCACGCTACTGGAACAAGGCGACCTGCTGGAATTAGACTTCTTGATACTTGCGCGTATGATGAATATCACTCACAACGCTCGAATTTTAGATTCAATATTGAGGAATTTAATAAATGGCGCATTTGCGGACAAATAATCGAATATATTCTGCAACAGTATGCATGCCGGCGTCTGAGATCAAGTACAAACAAATGGACTTCGACTTGATAAATAATCTCAACTGTGAAAACCTAAGTATGCAGAAAGCTTAAAAATTAATCGATATGGAAATACAAAATACTAAATTCAAGAACCTTACAATATCAAATCAGTTAAAGACAGATAAAATAAAGATGCGTTTAGGGCCAATTTCACTAACATTAATATTATGGACCAATGGGAAAATACCTTATCGAAATGCAATTTGACGAAAGCTGTCAAAGGTCTCTGAATATTAGTGATTTCTATTGAAATATTGAATAAAATCTTGAAAATTCGACTGTATTATAAACAAGACCACTTTTTTATTCCAACATGATGCTTTTGTACCGAAAAAACAGGACAACTTTCATGTATTTTGATATATGTTATAGATTTACATTTAACAATCCGTTATCCCCCTCAGCGAATGGGAATGCGGCAAATAATAGGTCGATTTTCTAGCTGTTAAATTTGGCAGCAGATTTGGACGTTTGTTAATGCATGCCACTCTCGAATTTACCAACTTCAATATACTGAAAGTTATCATTACATACCTATTGAATAGCGTGGATTTGTCTGTATTTTGCAAGAAAATAGAATATAAAATACATTCCATCCAATTCCTCATCTTCCTTTACGTCATAATAGTAATCATTTATTAATTTATGGGTTAATGAATTTCTTCAAAGCAATAAAAACATTATGTCCTCTCCATCCTAAAACACAGATAATATGTGTAAGACGTGTCAATCCCTACATCTCCCTGATGCATAATGCAATTACTATGGACATAGACAAAAAATTATGAAAAATGTTTCACACGCTTTTAAGTCCAAAAATCAAAAAAACTAGTAATGTTTATTGTTTGTCTATTTTTCTTTTTTGACTGGCGGGGATATCTATGTGACACTCGCAGGGTTGCCAAGTCTAACGACGATCACGTCCCGTGGTGGAGGGTGCGAAATGAATCTTTTACATTTGCTGGTTTTGTTTTCGTGAAAATTTACTAGGTATCATGATTATAAGCATCTTTGGTAGATTGTTCGATCCAGAATCGGAAAGATCTCCTATTGATGAAAATATTTTTGGTATCATCTAACCGTTGCAATCAGTGCTTAAACACATGATTTATAGCATAACCCGCTGCACTATCAATACAAATTTAACATACAGGTCGCCTAGCCGTGGGGATGCAGTGTTCGGGATGAATATCACGGCAGCAACTGATGATTTGGGCATGTCTGGTAACAACGTATGAAGTGAAACTCGCTAACTTCACAAATTTGAAGATTTTGTACAATTTCTTTGAAAATGACACAGTCCGGATCGAAAGATGACGATACTCGTGAAATGTATTGATACTTCTAAATATAGGATCGTATCGAACATCCCTATTGCAAAGATGTATAACCCAAGGTACCGACGGAGTTATATTGCGGCGTCAAGGAAATAATTTTAAATTTTCATTTGCATTTTTTCATGTGTTGTGCAATGATTTTGGGAAAAATGTCACGAATAGTCTTATAAAGCATAGTAGAGTATATTTCAACAGTTGGCGGAACTTACTCCCTGGGACCAGGAGGGTGAAACGGAATATTAATGCACAATCTGGCAACCCTGTCGCACCCTCACAAAAGGGCCGCTGATAACCACACAAGTCACCATGTTGTCATTGAATAGCATGGAATTAAACATTCAGAGTATAATATGTTTTGTGACTGGTACCAAGAGTTGACAGATCCCACACATGTGTCACTCCTTGAAATGCAATAATCAGCTGTATTCAAATAATGTCTAATATAAATATAACCGAGAATGTGTACTCGTGAAAAAAGAAAAATATGGCAAATTTGTAGTTTTTTTTTCAGGTTTTAGGTTTGATGGTAGCTTCAAGGCGTATATTTGGGAATTTATTAATCGCTGAGAGTATAGTGTGGATGTTTGTTCAGTTCCTGAACAACGAAAAATATTCAACTTTATGGATGTATGGATATCAAAAAACCTGAGTGGTTTTGTGGGAATATCAATCTAAGGTGCCATAATGGTTCTGATGAACGGCAAGTAAATGAATAAATGTTTTGAAACGAGCAATATCTTTTGGTAGAGCCTGTCATCAAGTAGGTGCTTAATGGCTATCTGCAAGAGGTTTATAGGAAAAAACACCCAGTATCACATATCAATTGAAGAAAATAATATAAACATGAATAAAAAATCAACAATGGTAATTAAACATTTCTTGAAATTTTGACTGAATTATATGTAATTTCTTAATATTCAATAAGCTGGTGATCTTTCAATGACAAGTTGTCATCTCATACTTTGACAGTATTTTGTTTTCAACATTTCATAGGTATTGGTTGCTAAAATTTGTTGATTGGAACTTGAAGCTCATTCGCTGTATCTGACGGTCTGTTACCCTATAGGTGGAGAATAACGGACTGTTGTTGGTGAAATTGGGCCTTAGTCTTGTAAAATAAATAATAATTTTAAGGACTTCAATCAGATAAATAAATATAGATAATCTGAATTAATAATTATTTGAATAAAATATATATCAACAGTCATCTCAAAACTGTATAGGGATTCCTATGCTATACTAGTGAAAGTTGTAGTGTATGTAACTAGTTCCCTATTTGATCACTAACACCTATTGGCTTAGAACCCAGAGGACGAGTTGCAACTCAGCTGGGTTGAAAGTTGCAAGGTTAAAATTTGATATTCATTAATAGATAGAGACTAATTTTCCATTCCTAATTTATTACCTGACAGTCTTGCAGCCTCTTCTTTGGAGTCATGCCTGTAATAAACTAGCGGCGCATAGTCAGTAGTCACAGCTTAGATGATCCTTCTAACAATCCTAACTGACAATTCAACACTATCTGAACAATTACAACATTAATCGTGTTTAGGTGAATGCGACTTGGGATAACTAACCTTTGAAATTTTACAGCGATTTCTGTTACTAAAACTAGTCTAATACACAGAAAACATGTTCCTATAACAATGATTTCCGATAGAACTCGTTGCTTTATACCAACGAAATCGGACTAGGTGAAAGGAGCAAGTATACGATTTTTTGTAACCAAATTTACGTAGCTAGTAGTCTGGATGCAAGTTCGTACTACAAGTCGATCAGGTTTAAGCCGCCATTTAGTCAGTTGTTGATATTTCACATTAAATTCGCACACAAGTGCATGGGCTCCATACACTCCTAGTATTCCAGACAATTTCCGAAAATGGTGAAGGTTTCTGTGGATTATAAAAAGCTGCTTAAGGCAATTATTTTTTATAGTCATCGGCGTTGCGAAAGGACATGTACCTCAACATCGGACTTTTACCTGGACAGTTGTGAGATAATTTTGATTTATTTCATTCCACTTCTTGTTTCATTGAGCACTCAGTCCCAGTCTAAGGTCTATTAACAGAACTGTCTACCTGACCTAAACACAACATTGAGGACCACCCGACACTTTAACTAAACTACCACTACTACTTTAATTTTAAATCTAAAAGGAAAGTTACTTTCGCGTTATAAGTAGTAATTTTACGATCTCATTTCAGTGTCACGAGATTCTATGGAGGAAGCTCGGTACGCCTAAAAAGACTGAATATGAAATTAAAATACATTGGATAAATATAGTCACAATGATATAATAGAAAGAACCTCCATATTATGCTCAACTAGGTATTTGTTTTTAGCAAAACATTTGTTTAGATTACGACAACTATTTAGAAAATCCGAGTAGACATGCACAGGAAAAATGTAAGCGGATGTATTGGTTTGTCACTGTGGTATGCAAGGGTAGGTAAATTAGCCAAATTATGCCCTAAAGCTATATTTTTGGTGATAAACAATGCAATGTACACATATGTACTGAAAACCAAATAACTGTGACGCCGTAATGTATACGAGAGAGAAGCGTGCAATATGTGTTAGAAAAGGATAAAGAACGTCGTTGCTTAGCAACCCTAGTGATGAGGCCACGGATGCCACCGGCGCACTCTTTCTAACATACATATTGTACATATATTACGTCAGGCAAATTTGAACCTCACCTTAAGCTTGACTCGTTCTAATCTATTCTGATTAACTTGTAATAATTGATTGTTTCTGATTCGAGAGGGCTATAAAGGTTCAGCTCACCTTGGTTCCCCAAGAAAAATGTACGGCATTGTTGTGTATGATTTATGATTGTTTGTATTTATTAAAAAGCCCTTGTAAACTGCTATTCGCTGTAATATGCCATTACCGATATCTCTCTCGGAAATATTTTTAACGAATGGGCGGTTTTAGATATAATAAGTAGTATATCTTTACTGTACAACTAAATTCAAGCAGGTCACAAATCGAATCAATTTTAACTTCTTCATTATAACAGATATTACCACTGTCTATTGAATTACCCGTTAAGGCGCAATACCGCAAGATCCCTTTTAAGCCCACGCTTATTGGCTAGGAAACATTGTAATCGCGAAAAATTTCGAAAATGTGATATTATGTATTTTGCATGTTATATAATAAATAATAATAGTCGTAAATGCAAAAGGTGGCAAAGTCTAGCAACGCGCTACTCTTACACTTAACCACCCTTGCAAAAAAGACATATGACAGGTAAACTACCTTTCGGATTAGGATGAATTTTTTACACAGGACCCTTACTGGGCCAAAAATGAAAAACCTTAGTAGTTTTTGATAATAGGGCGAGCAACTGTGAAGCTAAGGAACAAAATACAAAAAATATAAATCGCTCAAACTTCCTTATCATTTTCAGAAAAAATCTTGTAGTAGTTAAAAATTTGGGGTGGAGGGTTGTAGGGAAGGTACATCTCAATTCTTTTAATGATAGTGTATCTATACGCTGCCAACCTCTGTAATTATATGCAACCTATTAGACATATTTCAACCATCCTGGATTTCCTCGTACATTTATTCTTAACACGGAATGATACGTGTCCCTGCGTTCACCGGCAGGCGTGGCAGTCTTGATGAGTGTCCTGGCATTACTGCCGCGTCGTGCGGTCAGGTATAGGGAAATGCGACGTTGCTGTATGGACGGTACAACCGGTAGGGTACGGAAAAAATATCTATGGACTAAGTGTATGGGTGTGTTTGGCTGACTTGATCCGTTTAATTGTTCGCAACTAAATTTTCTAAGAGGGTCTAACTTGTGCTGAAAATAATCCGTTACGAGCTGATGACGGTGTTGCGTGGGAAGTGTAAGGTCAACCTACTTGATGTCATTTTTTCAGATGGCAAGGGTGACGCGATACCGACACAACGATGATTTGTCAAAATGTTGCTATATCTAAAAGATCCACGCTGCGTAAACGCCTAGGATGTCTAGCGGGAATTCCTTGTAATTTAGAACGTCCTAAATGACTGTGGATTATGGGGTTTGTGATTTATTGAATTTAATATAGTTGCGTTTGCGCAACGTGCTCCACGATACCCCAGCCAGCGACTTAGTTGTGCTCCAAGGGACGAACCTCCAGAGCCAGAGGATTGATGCTGTTTACGGGGCGGTCTCAAAGGAAATAGTGTTCCAAACGACAAAATGACAACCTGTTTAAATTATCTGTATATAGGTAGGTATATGGCACTTATCACTTAGACTACTTTTTATTACGAGCTACAGCCTAAACGACATAATGGAATTTGACATAAAGTGTCTTACGCCAAAGCTCTCAGTCGCTGGTCCGGCTGAAATGAGTAAGGATATAATTGTTTTACAAGAAACTAAGTGAATACTATGACAGTGTGAATAAGAAAAAACCATGGAATACTAATGAGTTAAAGGAGGTAAGTTAATTTTTACAATTTTGTGAATCTAACCGAAATTATAACGTACATAGTCTTGCTCAACAGCAGCGTTCATCGTTTACCGGATTTCGTACATGAATACTTGATAAAAAAAATAGTGTAATAACAGAGACAACGTTTTAATCTATTATTTCCTTTTAGATTAATTCATGCTTTATTATTTTTCTTTTAATATTATTGATAAATTAGTCACTTGTTATATTATGTACTTTATTGGAGCAACACTAAAATAGGGGAATGCAGTAATTGTTCAGTCATTACAGGGAATGACGTTTGACTAAAAGTTGTAATACTTAATCAAACTGTTACTGTGTTTGCCGGCAATACGGGGACTGACTAGGTATTTCAAGGAATGACGCCGACACATAAATAGGGAATTTGCATCGTACTTCAAGCACAATACTGCGAATAAATAGTTATTGGTTATTTGCTATCCAATTTTCAATGTTGTACACTTACTAATTGATACTTGAGGGAGGTTATAGGCATGGATTTATCCGCAAACTCATTCGTCGAGTTTGCGGTCAACTGTTGTGGCAAGTACGAAAATTTCCATCTTCAACGTCAAGCCGGCAACAGCGCGTCCTGTCATCGCCCCACTCAACCTGTGACCGTCAAGCGATACAGACGTTTTATTTTGCACCAGCTGTTAGCCGCGACTGCATACGCTTGAAGCTGTTACTAACACAGAACATTGTTTTTAAGTAATATGAACTTCCGATCACGTTTTGTATGTTTGGGTAGTTTGCTAACTCTAGCAGTGCCGCCACCAAACGTTCCGCGGGACAGAAAGCTAATGTTGTTTAAGTAATATTTTCCAATGTCTGCCTCAGCTGTTTTCGCTCAAAGATTTTCTGTAGGGTGGAAAATTCAAAAACGAAGACGATATCCAACAAGCGCTGAATACATTTTTCTTATCTGGAGATAACACCTCTTACATTATTGATTAAAGGTCATCTAATGTAAAATGGACAACTTGGAGACCAGGAGACCAGCAGGGTTATTACGTAAAAATGACGTCAAGTAGGTTGACTCTGCACTTCCCACGCAACGCCGTTATCAGTTTTTGAAGGATTATGACCCTCTGAGAAAAAAGTCAGTGGAACAGGTCCATACAATGATTCCATAGACATTATTTCCCTGCCCAACGGGTAGTGCATCTGGAAATGCCGCCTCTCCTCCATACTTAATCCGGTCAGTATATTTTTCTACATTTTAATGACTTAATGCATGTACGTAGAAATCTATGTTGTGTGAAATATGTGTAATAGGTACCTGGAATCACCAAAGTTGGGAGCGTATAAATATACTATCATAAAAAAAATGAGATAAACCCTCATCCCCCCTACAACTCCCAACCTGTGTCATTAACAACTAATCGACAATATTTGATATATATTTAAATTACAATAATAAACAAAAACAAAAAAATTGTTTACGATGTCCGTCGCATATTAGTTGGATCATCTCATGCAAATCGGATATTTTTTTAAAGCGGGCCTTGGAAAAACAATTGAATAGTATAATGTTTGCCTAGAGATGTCAATTTAACGTTTAGTTGTAAAAATGGCTCGCGGAAAAGCGTTGTCCGACGATATGTGAACTTCCATTGTTGCTGCACACAAAAATGTAGTTTCTGTGCATAAAATTGCAAAAAATCGTAGCATTCCTCAAGGAACAGTAAGACACATTATCTCACTGTTTAAACAAAATGGACATATTGAGACAAAAATTAGAAATGGTCGTCGTTCGAAGATTACAGAAAGAGATAAGCAGAGCTGCGTAGAAGGTGTAAAATGGTCACTTGCGATTGGTAAAAGAGTTTCAAAGGATACAACGATACTTATTTAAGAACGATGAAGAAAATGGGATATTCATTCTACAAAGTAAGGTGTGACTGTTGTGAGTATCAAAGACTGATCAAGCTTATTTAATTTTCATTTTAGGCGAAGGAAAAGCTTCTTTCTTTAAAACAAAAACGAAACCGACTTCTATGGGCAAGAGAGCATAAAAACTAGGTTCAACATCTACGAGTATTTGATTCAGTTATCTGGAGTGACGAATCCAAGTTTATAGTATGTGTTGGTGATTCACGTAGCAGAATTATCCGCATACGAGGAGAAGAATGTCACACCGAATGTTTCAAGAAAAAGGTTAAAATTCCGACGTCTGTAGTGGTATAGGGATGCATGTCTTTAAAGGAGTGGGACGTCTTCTTTTCATTGATGGCACCGTTAATGCTGCTAAATATGAAATAATTTTACGAAAAGAATTGCTACCATCCATTGACATGATTCAACTACGAGAAGGTGGATTCATATTTCAGCAGGATGGTGCAGCATACCATACAGCTAAAAGCGAAACATCCTGGTTACAGGAAATGAATATTTCTGTTTAATGGCCTTCAAAAAAGCACTTCGAACTTCTCAAGTCTGCACCATTCCCGAATTAAATCAGAAACTTCAGGAAATTTGGGATAATTTTAAACCAGTACACTGCTAAACATTGGTAGACACTATGCCGTGAAGAATCGATGCTGTGTTAAAACGAAAAGGTGACTGCACTCAGTGGTAACTTATCAAAAACGTTTTATTATTGTATAGTTTAAAAATATAACAAATATTATTGATTAATTGTTAATAATATGTAGTTTTCAAATTATCTAAGTTGTTTTTGTTCAAGATATTTTGAATAAATAAAAAGTACAATATTCTACAGGGTGTTAATAAAGTATGTAAACAAACTTTAACCATCGAATCCTTGGTCAATTTGAAGACGAAATTTCCATATGAACATGGGTCCGCAACTGCTTTGTTTTCAAGCTAGATCATATTAACACTAAAAGAAATGATGAGATTGTTCTAAAAAATTATAAAAGATTGGAACGTATTTTATTTTAATTAAGTATGCATTGACATTGATTTTTTTTATCGCAATACTTTTAATATTTAAGCATTGTGCTTATCTAGACACTTATGACGTACCAGAAAACAATTGAATTAATTAATTTTCTCAGATAATTCGACAGCAAATATTGGTGGCCACTTTGAACATTTATGGTAAAAAAAAACTATTCGATATTTTCTATTGTTGTCGTTCTATTCGAATGTTACTGTTCAAAACTATTGACCTTCTAAATATTGTTTTTACAAAAATACAGGATAATACTATTTTCACGTTCATATTGAGCCTCAGCAACTTGTAAAACATGCAAAATTTATCACAGGTTATACCATCTGTTCAATAAATACGTTTCTTTATTCATAGAAATATTTGGAACGTTACTCGTATTTCTCTAGCTCGAAAACGAAGCCGTTGCGGACCCATGTTCATATGGAAATTTAGTCTTCAAATTGACCAACGATTCGGTGGTTAAAGTTTGTCTGCATACTTTATTAACACTGTGTAAATATTTTTCGTTGGTCCAACTCATATGCGACTGAGCTCGTATATAGCGTCAAAGAAATCGGTAAATTTTCAACGTCTGCACTAGTTGGCCGCTAGTGTTCCAGTGTGCCGCTTGATCATTCTGCGTCTACTGCAAGTGAGCAAGAAGTGAATAGCACCTAGTTCAAAGGTAACATTTTATAGGAAAACCTATATAAAGTATGCATTATACCAAACAATCCCTTAAAATTGTCTGGTTTCTGGGTTACCAGACCTGACAGACTTACAAACTGACACTGTGACTCAAGAGCTAAGGTCCCACGGACCGCTCTGACAACCAACGATGACTTGATCACCAAACAATCAAAATGTCACTTCTCAAGTCACTTAATACCGGCGCAGGACTGCTATAGGAACTTAGAGACGCCTTGTTAATCCGACATTTAAGGTCCCTGAGGTTAGCTGAACTAGAAAAAACCTCCTCTGGCAGACTACTCCACAATCGGATACCCTACGAACGAAGGAGCGGTCGTATCGACCAATTCTCGAAGTGCGAAGTTAGCGGTTGGGTTGGGAGGCAGAAGTCTGCGGGTACATCTGTCAGGCTCATCGTGCGGCGGCATCATGAGAGAGAGCTCTGAAGAGGAAGGTCCGTTGTCATAGCCATAGAAGAGGGTATGATCGTCGGTGCGTAAGGGTCCCGAGGCTTTCCACTAGAAAATTGACGTTGATAAGTCGAACAGCCCTCCTCCTTAATAGCATCGAGCACGACAATGTAGTCGGGGCGGCAAAACATAATAAAAAATGTCTTAATTGCATCATCACAGCTTAACATTAAAAAGTATGATGCAAATGGCGGAGTCTAGCCATTGGCCAATCTACTCAACCAATATTTGGAGAAGTCTAAATTAAGTATACTATAACAATGTCTTTTACTTGATATTCAACAAAGATTAAGTGCTGTAAAAATTTCTGTGTTGCTGTATGTTTAAAATATTTTGTTTTAATAGCTTTGTCCCAACCCGTCGTAGCACCGTGCTGGAATGCTGACGCGCTTGCGCATTTAGGAAAAAGTGTTCCAACCTTGTCTGTCACAGTAACAGAACGGTTCTGCATTGTGTTCCAACCCTTTTTGGAATCGATTTGGGACGGTTTTGTTACGGTGTTATCGGTACCTGCACTGAAGCGAGCAATAAAGAAACAGACATGCGCAGAAGAGCTACTGTCAGGTGATTTCTTCTAAGCCTAACCTCCAAACCTCTTTGCTTGGATAGTGATTGAACGTGTGTGTTGTGTTTACAAAAAAAAAAAAGATATTGGTTCGACATTTTTCATCGGGATGAGTAGTGACGACGAAGGGGACATCGATTTTGAATTGTTTTCGGATAGTGAAGACGAACAAGTTTTATTTCATCGTTGCTGATATATGATCATATTTTTCAGTACATAAACAAATCTACATCAGCGATTTTGAACTTACTGCAAGCGCATCTTTATCACAGTCCAGGCAACTGTAATGTAAGATATCAGAGTAATGTAGCACAGATATAAAACCAATGATTCACATGAAGCTCTTTTAACGTTAGCACTTATTCGCATAGAAAATTTTGAACATGATTTTTGAATAATGCTGTTGGAGGTGGAATGAATCTCAAATTTTGATCAAACGTTACACCCAAAATATTTAATTTTTATTTTAATTCCAAATTACCGTCTAATAAGTTAATGTTACGATTTAACTTTATTTAAGGCATGTCATACAGGGTGGTCCATAAGTCCTTTGAAATTTCAAATTTGAATAAAATTTAACGGGTGAGCGTGAGCGGCGCGGGCGAGGTGGGGGCAGTATCTTCAGTGTCTGGGAATTCAGTCGCCATGGAGTGTTTCACTGGAGCGGATCGTGCTTTTTGTGTGCGCGCGTTTTATCAAAATAATGATTCGGCAACCATTGCGCGGCGTAAATATCGAGAATACCACAATTTACACAATTTTACAAAGTGTCCAACAGCTCAAACGATTAAGAACTGGGTTGCTAAGTTCGAAGAGACTGGTTCGACGTTAGATAAACAGCGGTGGGGTCGACCAAGGACAACTCGTATTGAAGAAAACATCAACATTGTGGCACAGTCTGTTCGTCAAAATCCTACCCAGTCTACTCGTAAGCGTTCCAGCGCACTAAACGTACCCAGAACATCTTTACAGCGGATTTTAAGGAAAGATTTGCGTCTGCACGCTTACAAAATTCAGTTAGTGCAGGAATTAAAAGATAATGACGCTATTCAGAGACTAAACTTTGCGAATGAAATGTTGAATCGATTTTCTTCGCTCAATAATGTGTTGTTCTCGGACGAGGCTCACTTCCATTTAAACGGGCATGTAAATAAACAAAATTGCCGTTATTGGAGCCCCGAAAATCCAAGGCGTAAGCATCAGAAGCCCTTACACAGCCCTAAAGTTACAGTTTGGGCTGCTATGTCAGCGCATGGCATCGTAGGCCCTTATTTTTTTGAGGACGACAGAGGTCGCGCATTAACTGTTACTTCGGAGCGGTATGTAGCAATGATACAAGAGTTTTTGACACCAGCGTTGCAGAATTTTCCAGGCTATAATACGCAGACCTGGTTTCAACAGGACGGAGCAACTGCCCACACCTCCAACACTTCTATGCCCGTCGTCTGTCAACTTTTTCCCAGCAAAGTAATTTCTCGAAGAGGAGACATTTCCTGGCCACCACGTAGTCCAGATTTGACCCCAATGGACTTCTTTTTATGGGGCTACTAGAGTAAAGTGTACGACACCACTCCGCGATCAGTTGATGTCCTGAAAGAAAATATCCGAAGAGAAATGGCAAGCATTACAGTGTTGACTTGCCGCGCAGTCATCGACAATTTTAGACGTCGTTTATATGAGTGCCGTGATCGTAATGGATTGCATTTAGACGATGTGATTTTTAAAACATAATTCCCATTCAATAAAGATGATAACAAAATATAATAATTCTTCATAATGTAACTAGTTTGGTTTTATTCCTTTTTTTCCAGCTCAAAGGACTTATGGGCCACCCTGTACTTCAAGAGGGTCAAATGTAAACAACATTGTCGCTAAATAAGCGAATTAAATAGAAAATCCAAAGCTCCTCATAGCTATGACGAAAAATTGGTAGATCAGGCAACATTGGGTATCCTTCCAACACTTTATACAGTCCAGAAACGATTCTAGAACCAGACAGGCCGCGCATGCGTGTAACAGAGTACCTCACGATAATCGAACGGTTTTGGTACGATACTAGCACTAAAGATTGGGGCAAAGCTAATACTGACTTAAATTTATGATGATTTGCTGTATTCCAAATATTGATCTCTAATCTATTATAATATTTGCCGGCGTTATATGATAAAAATAAATATTTGAACAGGTTATTAATTTTGAGCCATCCTAAACTTTGATTATGATTCCATATAAAATTTTGAAAATAATTAATGATTCAATAATCTCCTTTGTTTTAAAAATGAGGTAGTGTATGTTGGTGTATCATAGTTTCAGCCTCAAATAGCATGTTTTGATGATGTTGTTAACATACATGTGAAAACGTATGAAAACTTTTGCATACATGATTAAGTTTTAAATTTGTGCTATTTATTTTCAGGTTCAGACTTGCTTTTAGATGTCTTTGTTTTCCTGTATTGCAAAATAGTACAAAATTTAAGTTGTGAGGATTGAGTTTCATGTTATGAATAGTATAGTTAATACTTTCGAGTTCAATATTAATTTTAGCCTCAGCCATTTTGAAATCATCAGGCGGAAAGCTTAACAATACTTGAGTCACACCGGCAACAAGTTACACTCGAGTTTTTAATTTTGACAACCAAATCAAATGTACTTATTAAAAACAAGACGCGCCCTAGGATGGAACCTTGTGGTGCCCCTGAAGGAACCTTCCGTAAATTTAAAATACTTGTTCCCAGAACCACCTGTTGCTGTCTATCTGAGATATCACGCTAGGAAACGTAGTGCCGGTTTATCAAGTCCAAGATAAGTACACTTGGCTAGAAGCACGAGTAGATCGTGGTTTATGGTGTCGAATGCCTTACTAAAATCGAGAGAGACAAGGACTTGCAATCCCTGAAACTAGGTCTTATCTGGGTCTTATGCAAAGTGAGAAGGTTGTGCGAAGAAAAGTAATTATCAACAGCATGTGTTTCAATTGATGATATGTCATGCAAAATCAAGTTCTCTGTGATCTGGGCTCTGACCAGCTAAAATACACGACTCTTTGACAGAACTCGGCCATCCACCTAAGCCGGTAGAGCGCTAAGACGCTTCTTGTTAGTCAAGGTACGGTACTATATTCTGGAAGCATTAAATTGTACCAGATTGTTGGGTTCTCAAGCAATGATAACATCCAGATCTCTCGTCGAATAGGAAGTCACTGACTGTCTTCTTTTCTCCAGCTCACCGGCAGAGATGTGACGCAAGCTGGGCTGTCCCCCATAGATCGCTGGTGTCGTAAACCATACGTTATGTCGCTAATCAAGCATGTTGCTCGAGATACTCTACATATAGGATCACTATTTATGCACTTTTCCTTCAGTTGCAATTTAAGAAGAAATGTTCGCAGTGAAGGAAATTACATGAGCGAATAAACTATATTAGCTTCTTCGTTAGGCATATCCACTCAAGAAAATTTGTACAGAATAAATAGTAAGCTTTATACTACTTAAATGAGCCTAAAATGAATGATAACATGATGATAGTTTTCGTAACATCATTCTAGTACTGATTACCCTTTTATCTTTTTCTTGTATAGACTCTAAAATGGAACAGCAAAAAGTGATCGACATCGAGACTATTTACATCCAACGCTCTAATGACGCCTAACATTTCCACAAAGCCTGGTATCTTTCCGATACATCCCCTGAAAGTTTCAGCTTCCTTGAGCATTCGCTAATGGCTTTAGCTTTTAGCCTTTTACGGGAACACCAGTACACTTCACCAAACAAGTAAAAAAAGGGTAAAGAGGACACAGTGAAGAGCTTGCTATCGAGTTACGCTGTGTGTAAACTGATAATTTAATGAATTTTCAGGTGTCCGATACGCGAGAAGACACAAATGAGATGAAATGTACGAGGCAGATGCGAAAAATACTTGCCGTGACACATAATTACGAAAAGGAAAAGAACCCTCATCTAAAGCGGAGCCCCCAGTCCTTTTGAATCTGCATTCTATAAAACTACATTATTCTGTAGTGTAAATAGTAGCTTGGGTCTTTCTCATAAAATTGGTTCATTCAGATTAGTAACTGAAATTCTATTGGATAAACAAGTGTATTGGTTATCTATAGTCCACTATCCTTTTGAAATTCATTGCTAGGTCCCTACTTTTACATCGATTAAGATTAAGATTTATTAAAGATTTCGATAAGCCGTTTATATCGTAGCGGATAGGTCTAGGACCATCTACTTTCAGTCCTTGACAAGATGACAAGTGAAATTTGCTTTAGTGTGAGGCTACTCACACAATTTCTAAAATCAGATTAAAATGTTTATATCGGTAAAGATAAATCCAAATCTCAATACCAACCTACTCATTTAGAGGATTGGATCATCATGTTAAGAGGATGATCCTAAGTGTTTATAAATGGAATTTAGAACCTTTATCCTAAGATCACCCTGCATAAATAATATATAAAAGTAGTGAATGGGATAACTAATTAAATGAAACGTAGTGCTTCTAAAATGGCAAAAGCTATCGTTGCTCTTCGGAATAAGAAAAATGCAGGGACCAAAATTACAAATATTTTATTACATATTTGGATAGGGCCTTCCAAGAAGAGAAGATTACATACTTGTGATGATTGGTTGTAGAGTTATAAGCAGATCAACGTATAAAATACTCAACTTTAACAGTCCGATAGTTCGTCATTTACTAAGATAGTGTTTTTATTTGCTAGAGTTATAAATTGCTCATAAGGAGCTGCAAAATGAGATATCACTCGACCTTATTATTTAAAAAGATTTACAGGCCATTTTGTAATAATAATTTTCTACTACAACTTATGGCGGTGTAAATGATGCTTTACATTACAAAACAAACGTTGCACGCTTTAAGTAGATACTTGTAGCTACTTATTATAACTTTTTTAATCATTAACACAATGGGAGTCCAATTTTCTGCACTGCCCTCTTCCTCTATAGCAGGAGTTCCCAATCAGGGAGATGTCAAGGGGAGCGGAAAGCGTTTGCATTTTAGAAAGAAAAAACAAAAAAACTAATCAAACAACATTAACAAATAACAATACAATGTAATTTACATGCATAAAATTAGAAATTAAATATCATATTCACTTATTCTGTCAACCGCTGTTTCAAAACCCGGCGTCGTCAATCGCAGTTTATATAAGTGTTACAACATGAAATCCGCGCGCACCCCCGCCGCGCTCCGCTTAACATTCATCACTTAGAAAACAATTGTGTACTTAAAAGACGCGGATGAGCATATGTAACATTCATTTCCACAAACCTGCGAAAAATTTGACGTTTGGATGTTATAGTTTTGTTGAGAAATCTGTTTGAGTGTGACAAATTATTGTGCCTCACTGTTAAAAGATAAGTTTGTGTATTTACAAACTTCAGTTACCATTTTTATTTAATTTACTAAATTGTCGATTGAGTGGAGACGCGTTCATAGATCGGCCATTGGGACTTTTTTACCACATCACAATCAAACCTACGACGTGGCGAAATAATTTTGAAACGACGAACTTTAAGTACCTAACATTGATTAAAATGTATTTAAAATTACTATTATAACGTCAACCTGCCTACAAAAATATAAATCTCCCGGTAGCCATTATACTGTTGAATACAATACGTTATTAAGATAAAATAATGGGCATATAATTAGTAATTACAAGTAAGTATTTTGCTTATCTATTTATTACTTATTTCTTTTATTGTTATAGGTGCAAAATGGCAGCGAAAAAAACACATTTTCCGAAAATTACGTTAAGTTTGGATTTACCTTTATAGAAAGAGTCGAGTTACAATTGCCTCTGTGTGTGATATGTATGAAAGTTTTAAGTAATGATAGCATGAGGCCCAATCTCCTTGAAAGCAGTTGAAGCAGCAACATCCTACTCTGGTTTTGAAGACGAAAGCGGATGAGACTGGATAAATCGGGAAGTTATTACAAGGTGTAGCTCACCATCTCAAAGCTTCAATTGAAATAACTTTTATGATTGCAAATCAAAAGAAACCTCATACTATCGGTGAAGAATTAATAAAACCATGTGTCCTAAAAGCCACGCAGAGAATTTTAGGAGAAGATGCAGAGCAAAAAATGAACTTTAGTTCTCTTTCGAATAACACAGTCAAGCGTAGAATCGATGACATTGCAGCAGGCATAATGTCACAAATAATTAACAAAGTAAAATTATCTCCATTTTTTGCCATTAGTTGCGATGAATCCACCGGCATCGTTAATTGTGCACAGTTAATAGTTTGTGTTCGTTACATCGGCGGAGATATCATTCAAAAAGAGATTTTGTACTCCCAATCTTTGACAGCAGGTACTACATTTTGTTGAAAAATGATAGGTGTACGATCGGGCTTAGCTAAAAAGCTCAAGGAAAAAAATCCTGCGATGGTTAGTACACATTGTGTTATTCATCGGCAAGCTTTGGCTGGAAGCATTGCCACAAAAATTACGCCAGAGTTTGGACTCGGCTATAAGGATTGTAAACTACATCAAGAGCAGCGCTTTGAACAGTCGCTTATTTACTTTACCTTGCGAGGATCTCAATTCTGATCACAAAGTTCTTCTGTTCCATACAGAAGTACGCTGGCTGTAGAATATTCAAAGATGACGCATTTCAATGGAGGTTGGCTTATTTAACTGACATATTTGACTCCTTGAATGAGCTAAACTTGAAACTTCAGGACAGAAACAACACTATAATAAGCAATAATGATTATTTTCAGGGACTCATATCAAAGCTTCAACTTTGGAATCAAAAAGTGTTTTCTGAAAATGTTATTTCTTTTAATTATCAATTAAAAATAACATACTGGATGCAAAATTAAAAGCTGACACAAAACTCATTTGCAAGCGCTGGAAGACGAATTTCGCCAATACTATCGAGACATCAATTTAGAGTCACCAATATGGCACATGACAAGAAATCAATTTGTTGTCGATGTCACAATTACCAGAAGAAGTTCAGGAAGAATTTCTAGAAATGAAGGCTGATTCGTCCATGAAAGATGACTTCCATCTTTTAACATTGGAGAAATTTTGGATCAAAAGATTGCCTGTTAATTCGACACTTGCTTCTCTTGCTTTACAAATACTTGTTCCTTTTTCGTTAACTTACTTATGTGAGACAGGCTTTTCTGGTCTAGTTTTAATTAAAACTAAACAGCGAAATTGTCTTGATGTCGATAGTGACCTGATAATAGCTCTGGAAAAAACAGAACCTAGAATCTACTAACTGGTACAGAACGTGCAATCTCAAGTGTCTCATTAGTACCTACTCTTATTTTATTTTATTCAACTTTTTCGATAAAAAAACGTTTATTAGTTTATCTAAACTTTTAAAGTTTCTTAATAGAGTTAAAATAAAAAAATGTCTTGTACCTACGTTATATAATGTGTGTTTTTTTGTATTTATTGAAATGGTAAAGGAGGGCATAAAAATATAATTTATAGTCCGGGAAGCCTCAACAAAAAAAAGGTTGTGAAACCCTGCTCTATAGAAAATATTGAACAGTCTTCCAAAAGAGACTTTCCTGATTCTACTAACCCTTTGCTTATGAAACTAAGCCTTGGTGAAAAAGTTATTTATACTTAACTTTTTTTAGACATTTAAAACACGCACAGGTGATAAACATCCATAAATAATGATTCAAAGCTAAATTATTGAATCTTCGTTACGTAAAGATCAATGAAAATAAACAGATGCCTTTCAGAAAATTTATTTGCTTCTCGTCGAACGGACGCTATCCAAATACATTGCTGATAACCCCTACATGATTTGTTTCGTGGCTGTTGAAACATGTGAACGTCAAGGACGTATATTTTTATAACGTAACAAAAAATCGCATCAGGTCGGTTGACTCTGAACTTCCTAAGCAAAGCTGTCATCGATCCCTAAAGTATTATATTCGGTACAAGTTAGCCCCCCTCAGAAAAAAACTGGCTACAAGCATGTATAACAAAGGGATCAAATGCGATCTATACCCTATTCGCATTCCATGTACGCCCCGGCACAACAAAGATGCAGCGCGGCAAAGCGGCAGCCGCCTAAGCGTTGCAATAGCTATTGGTCATTCGACCATAAAACTACAAACAAGTGCAGGATCGACAGGATAGAATTCAGGCTCGGATTATCGGCGACGCGGGCAGTTGCTGTTCGTATTCGGTGCATACATAGCGTATGTTTATACGTTAGCATGTCGTCTACAGATACAGCAGATGAAGCAGAATATTTCTCCCAATGCTTCCTGCAGCCAGGCATCCTCTTCAGTGATGTCTCCTCCTCATAAAGGAACATTTGAATATTCAGGCAAAGAAATTGTCCTTAACGTTTATAAGAGCTAAATTTTAGAACATCCTGAAATGAAAATTAATGATATTGAAAGACTTCTGGCGAACAAAACAGGCTTATGTCCTAAGACAATTTTCAACATTGTTTTAAAGAATATATAAAAAAAAAACAAAAAATTGTCTCCAGCACACAAAAGGCTGCAGTGCACGAAACTGTTGAATACAGTTGATAACTTTGATCGGAATGCCATCAGACGCAAAGACCATCAATTTTTTGAAAGACAGGAACTTCTCACCATAGACAAAGTATTACAGGAGGTTAATAGTGATGAAGAATTACACAGATGTACTTTCAAAAGGACCTCATTCTACAGTTTACTCAACTTCATTTTGAGTGTAGAAAACGGGACAGAAATAGTATTTTGATGGAGGGCCAAGAGATTATTTTATGTAGAAGATTATTTAAAATCAATAAAGAAATGCCGCGACTAGGGCAGGAAGATTTATTACTTGGATGAAACCTGGATAAATGCAGGACATACAAAACCTAAAGTTTGAGCTAACTCTACAATTAAATCAGCAAGACAAGCCTTCTTAGATGGCTGATGACTAACCACTGGCCTGTGTATCTAACCAATTGTGTTGTAAAAATGGTGTCAAGTAATCTATGAGCCCACGCTGAAAACTTAGCTACACTAAACGTAGCTATATCTGGTGGATTTGGAACCAACACCTGTTAGATACTCTGCTTGTATTATTGTTAGTTTTCTTGAATACTATACGAAATAACCATCTATTTCCAGGAAAAGGAAAGCGATTTGTTATTTGTCACATTGGCAGTGAAGATGGCTTTATGCCCGCTACCCTATGGCCATTTGAGACAAAGAAAACGTCCGACTACCATGAAGAAATGGACGGAAGTTCATTTGAACGATGGTTTGAAGAAATGCTCCCAAAGCTTGACGACAGTGCCGACGATTGATAATGCGTCATATCACTCTAGAAAACTAGAAAAATTCCCACTATGTACCACAAGAAAGGCAGAAATTCAACAATAGCTTCTATCAAAAGCCATTAGTTTCAATGAAAATATGGTCAAAGCAGAACTTATCCATCTAGTCAGGCAGCACAACTATAAATATAATCTTAATGTTCTTGACGAAATGGCTAAAAACCAAAATAAGATCGTTTTAAGGCTACCCTCTTATCACTGCGAATTAAATCCTATTGAAATTATTTGGGCAAATATAAAAAACTATGTGGCTTCAAACAGTAGAACATTCAAATTTTCTGGCGTAAATAATTTGTTTTATGAAGCTGTCCGCAATCAAACAAAGATGTGGGATCTGGACAATATGATCGATATTCAAATTGAACCTGTAATAATTAATATTAACCTTTCGGACGATGGTTCAAGTACTTCCAGTGAATAAAGAATTGTGAAGTGCACGTCTTTCTGTAAAAATAATAATTTACTTTGTTAGATTATTCCAACACCACTGAGGAAAATACGGACCTGTACAATCTCGCTTTTGGGCATGTTGTGTTTTATCTGGGCGTAAATGGTCTACAAATGGGGTATAGCGTACCACCCTACCAACAATATCACTGAAGTTGTAATCTGTAGGATAGATTTGTCGTCAAAACTTAATGATAGAGAAATGTTTTCGATATGCGTCTCCTGCGCGGGTTCGAATTCCGTCCCGTCCAGAATTTTTCACTTGGCTATGAATGTTATGATTTTCCGTAGGTGGTAGCCACATGCCTACAGTGTTACCACATCGAACGCTACGTTGCCAGTCACATCACTTAACTGAGAGACGTCCTAAATATGAAAAGAAAGCCAATCAAGCATCCTGGTCGGAAAACCTGAGTTAATGTGTGCAAAACTGCGAGTTGATAAAAACAACCACCTTAATATATTCTATCTGTGGTGCCATGAGGAAGCTTCAGAGCATTCACTTTCGTTCTGCCTATACAGAGTGTAAACGTTATGGTAGTCATTATTGAAATGGGTAATAGGGGGGGTCAAAACAAGTCAAAAAGTTCATGACCGATGGTCCAAGAGTCAATAGATTTTTGTCAAAATGGCTTTATAGTTTACAACTTTAAGTGCTTTATATCGACCACAATCACCACAATCTTACTAATTTTTATAATCTAATCTAAAACGTTTTTAAATTGGGCAATTAACAAATAAATGGCATTAAGTTTTTCTAAGTTAAGCCAAAATTCGTAGTCAGTAAGTAAGTAAATTTAATTAAATTGAATATTTAAAACACGCATGAAACCAGCGCGTCGACATCACTCTTATCGAACCGGTAATCGATCGCAACCGGTAACAGTGGTTAGTTATCGGGCATCGGGCGTGTTGTTTTGTTTTTGTTCGGGTACGTCGTCGTGTTTGTTTACGAATCAAGGGTTCGCCGACATGTTGTTAGTTTACGGTGAAGCTCGTCAGAATTCAAATCTTGCAGCTCAAATTTAACGCGACAGATTTCGCCAACGGGTACCCCCAGACAGAAGGACATTTGTGCAAGTGTAACAAAGACTTCTATATACAGGAAGTGTTCAGCCCACTAATATTCGCACTCGTGAAAGACAGGTTACTGTACAGCAGAAGGAACAAATTTTAAATATATATATATATATATATATATATATATATTTAAATATATATATAATTTTATATATCGCATACCATAGTCCATAGAATCCTACGGGAAAATTTGCTTTATCCCTACCATGTACAACGCGTGCAGGCCTTGTTACCAGAAGACTATCCTCGCAGACTAACATTCTGTCAGTGGTTTTTGCACAAAAACATTCTAGCGACGGACGAATGTACTTTTACGCGAGCGGGATATTAAATTTCCATAGTACTCACATCACACGTGGGCCCAAAAATTGTTTGCATTTTCATTATCAAATAATTAAATAACTAAGAGCCAAAAATATCAAACTCCATCTTTACTCACACTGCGTTCCGTCGTAATTTGCGTCTAGCATTGCGGCGTTGTCAGATATTATTTTACTTTATAGTCGCTTTTCTTTAAAAAAAAATGCCGTTTTAACCCCATGTTATATGAAACTTTTCGCTTCTTTTAACCCCTCTATCACCCATTTAAATAATGACTTATCATAACGTTTACACCCTGTATATCATATTTTTTTGTGAAATTAGATTCCTATTTGAGATGTATTGACTGTACCCCCGGGGTCCGTGCCAAGTGGATAATTTATACCTTTTTGTTTTTTATCTGTTCTTGACAGCTATGACTAACTAAGACCTATTGCTTACTTTTGAAGACGGATAAATAAAAAAATCATGTCAGATATTTCCCTCCATTCTATATTAATTAACACTCCTGTAACAACAGCAGAAAGCTTAAGGTGGCGTTTCCACTTTTCCTTGGTCCCTCTTACCCTCGAAAAATAATATATGGGTATGGCCTGTCTACCAATATTATTAGGACTACTAAAGTAGCATATCGATACCATAAGCAACGTAGTGGTTATATCGGCCAGATGCCTATGTCTACGACTGGAGAAGGTTTCAAAGCGCTGAAAGGTTTGCTATCTATTAATATTATTCCAAGCTCTTTTACCTTCAGAATACGAAAGCGGCGTTAATGAGATGTCTAACTACAAAGTGTTCCTTCTCACCCCCCACCTCCCTTCCGACCCCGAGAGCGCGCCTTGTGTAATTGTGTAATTAAATTAATGCTATCTCGCTACGTCTCCTCTGGTACATGATTATTCTACTATTTAAAAATTGGGGAAAATTATTAAAGGACTTGTCTTCGCATACGCATACGCTTTTAAAGAATCAGATTTGAGCCGAACTTTAATTAACATAAATAAGGATCTTCGGGCTCTTTATCAGTTAACAAAAAAAACATTGGCTCTCCGCTAAATCTAAACCTCTTCTATCTGGTAAAAAAGAATTCGGGAACTATACTCCAATAATAATTTATACATTTATTTCGGACAAGACAATATAACTTTTACAAACTCCGCGAAAAATTTAGCGGTTATTCTGGATACAGATCTACGGTTTTCATGCCGGAACCACACGCTTGCCATTTGCCGCAAGCTCCAAACCCCTACAAACGCTTGCCTTTTTTTGAAGAAGCAAACGTCGCCGTCCACACGTTTGCGGGTGCATCAGTGAAAAGGCAACAGGCAAACATGACGGACGTCGAACTGGTGTCTGCCGTCGCATTTGGCTTAAGCTATTTTTATTATAAAACCAAAAAAAACAGTCAGATAAAAAGTACGACCAAGAAGGTGGTGGATGTTAAATATTCATATGAATCGTACCAGGTAAATGGTATTTGTTTTAATGAAATTGATATTTAGTTCCAAAAATAGTACCTATCACATCCAAAATTTAAGGGGCTGACATTATGAGTAGTAACATTTGTGTTTTTAATTTAATAGGCATTGACTAAATAATGATTTACTAAATGATGCGCTAAGGCGACTCCATGCGCCAGCTTTTTTTTGTTATCTTGGTGATCCGGATGGCCGGTGTCCAAAATGCACGTTTCTCCTTGGTACCGCTCCAGGAAGTTCAAAATCTCTTCGTTCAACCAGTCACTCATTTTGTTGTTATCCAACTGGACCCAGATTATTGTTGCAAAGCTTACACCCATCCCCAGTGCATAAGCGAGACTGAGGCGCACAAACACAAACGTATGGATGTGTCACAAACGCTTGTGGCAAACTCCTTTTGATTTGCGACCAAAAAACCGACAAACGATCGGGTCGGCTACAAGCGCTTGCAAACCAAGCCAAACGCTCTATCTGCACGTTTGCGTTTGTGCCGAATTGCGGCGATTTGGCAAGCGTGCGGTTCCGGTATCACAGCATCTCGCACTTCAAACAAAAGGGGCGTCTTCATGTTTGAAACTGCTATACAATAGCAGAAGCATACTAACCAAGACAACAAAAATAATATTGTGCGAGTCCTCTTTCTCACGTCAGCCATGCAGACTGTCTTCAGCGTATTCAACATTCTTGTGTCAAGTTTGTTAGTGGTATTAGAAGGCGGCAGTCCACATTTCTTCACTTAACAAACTTAGGTTGGCTCAGTATAGAGAAAAAAAGGTTCCTTCCTCGATCCATACTATACCACAAGATACTCAATACTGAATCACCATCCTATCATCACAAGAAGATCAAAACCCGCATCGAAGTGCATAGTCGTAACACGAGGTTTAAACATCAACATCAAATTATAAGTGCGCTTTTTCGTCTGATATAGTTGAGGTTTACAACTGGCTGCCTGATAGAATTACAGGCCTATCAATCTTGAGATTTAAGCGAGAAGTGAAGACTATGCTGAGACTGGAGATGACTTAAGATTTACATTGCACGCTGATCTGTCAATTATTCTTCTGTATGTTTTTTTTGTTTGACCTTTGATATTTTAACTTCATAAAACATTAGCTACACCGTCTAGCAATTCCATTCAAACATCAACTCGTCTTCTATTATAGGTTTTACCAAGCTGCTGGCAACAGTTATACAGGGTCCGTCAGAAAGAACGCATGTTTTTCGAATGGGTACTACATCGAGTGGGCTGGTCCCGTGTCGGTGGGGAAGGACGTGTTGGATAGTGGGAGAAGTGCCGTTTCAGTTGTCAAGATGGTTTGGCACGTTGAGCATCATGTGTTCACTGTACGTCGATACTTTCAAAATGGCGAGTCTGTTGTTCGAACGCATCGTGAGTTTCGCGTTCACTTTTGTGTTCCACGTCGTGGGACAGTACCAGACCGTAACACCATTTTGAGATTGGTGGAAGTATTCAACACAACAGGTAATGTAATGAAGAAAAAAACACCAGGGCGAAACCGTACTGTTAGAACCCCCGAAAACGTAGGCAGAGTGAGAGTTGACACGCTGGAAAGCCCGAATCATTCCGTCCGTTTGCGTGCCAGTTCCCTAGGGATCCACGCGTCCTCTGTACGTCGCATCTTGAATAACTGTTGCTAGGGGATTACGCACAACGTGTTAATTTTGCACAGCTCATGATTGAACAGTTGGATAACAATGACATGTCGTTGTTTATGAGCGATGAAGCACATTTTCATTTACATGGATACGTCAATAAACAAACTTGTCGATATTGGTCTCCAGTGAACCTCCAACAGTTGCACGAGCACCCTCTGCATACACCTGAAGTTACAGTTTGGTGTGCAGTAGGCCCAACGATGCTTATTAGCTCTTGTTTTTTTTAAGTGATGGGGAAACAACTACTGTGAATTCAGAACGTTACATCCACATGCTGAACAACTTTTTTCCGAAACTTCGACGTCGACGTGTCCGTCTCAGAACAGTGTGGTTCCAACAAGCCGGGGCAATATCTCACACAGCTCGCACTTCGATGGAACTTCTTCGGCAAAAATTCCCAGGACGACTCATTTCAAGTCATGGCGATATTCCATGACCCCTCGCTCCCCGGTCCTGTCAACGTGTGATTTTTTTATGGGGCTACCTGAAATCAAAAGTTAACCAAAGCATGCCTTCGACCCTCATCGATTTGAAGGAGGAAATAAGAAGAGAAGTAATCCAAATTCCTCCACGGATGCTGGCCGACGCAATGAACACAATTCGGGAGAGGCTTGATTCCTGCATTTCGACTCAAGGGCGCCATATGACCGACATAGTTTTTAGAACGTAAATTTTGTTTTACTCAAAAAATGGCATGTATTTCTTAGTATTTTGATACAATAAAATATTTTTTCAAATACTTATTTTGTCTGTACTATTCATTTAAAAAACATGCGTTCTTTCTGACGGACCCTGTATATCATCTATGTATGTATAATATAATATGTATATGTTATAATTATATATAAATAATATTATTCGTTTTCTTTTTCTGATTAGGTGGTTTGAGCGTTGACTGACAACTAATGTTTGTCAATCAAGCGAAGCTTGCCACTTGCTCACTGCATCAGAAATATATATTTTTGTCTGTACTTACACGAGCAATAAATCCAATTTATTATTATTATTATTATTAAGTAATGAAAGTAATTTGATAGCAAACATTATCGAATTCTAGATGAAACGGCTGCACTGGTCATTGTATGTTGTCCAAGTGTGTGCGGTTGGTAACTTTCTGTCTTTCTACCGATATAGCTGCGGAATTTCTACCTTCGGGTACCACAATAACATGTCAATCTCCCGCCTATATAATTCCTTGACAGTGGCGTTGGAAGTAAAAACATTAGAATATGCTTTTTCGAGTCAACGTACGCAACACACACCTTATAAAATAAATCGATAAAGTATGTTTAACCACTTAATATCTCGGTATTTAGCTTTCTGTCTTAGCAGCCGCTTCAGTATAAACAACATGTGTTTTACTACTGAAATATTCTGTACCGTAATGAAATTAATTCATATTTCATATATCATCCTCATCGCGACTTAAAATTTATCCAACGTTCAGAACTCCTATATCGCGTGCTATGCACCAGTCAACACAATTTATTTGTTAAGATAACATCAAATAAGCTTGGGCTGAAATAAAGCCACGTGCTTATCTCGATGTGTATTATTTGCTGCAACGCAGATGGTTCTGAGCTTTTCACTTCATCCCCCTTCACGTAATAAGCGAAAAGATTCTACCAAAATAATAATATAATAATATTTATTCACTCAATGTACGAAGAGAACAAACAACATGAGTAAATAAATATAAAATCAAAACAGGCCCAATAGAAGGCATTGCCAGTACATGGACCATTAATTTTAAGTTGCAACTGTAGAATGCAAAAGACAAAAAAGGACAAAAATTAGCCACAATAGATTATGTATTTACTTGATGATCGTATTTATGAGTTTATGAATTTCAGTCCTAGATATAGAATGTAGCCACTTTTTTAAATTTCTTCCGAAACAATATCCGAAACGTAAATCTTTCAAGTCTTTAGGTATAATTTCATAAAATTTTGCCGCTAAATAGAGATATGACCGCTGCATTATAGATGGTAACTTCTTTCACGATTTTAGTTTCGATTTGCAATCCAAAGATTACCGTGAAGAAAAATTCGGGGGAGGGCGGTAATCAATGGCACCCGCCAGCGGCATCTAGCGCACGGGCAGAGTATATAGGTGGCGCCACTAATAAAGTCGCAAAACTTACCAATCATTCAAGTTGGCTTTCAATTTACTAGTGCCATCAAGAATACAAAACGCGTTCTGAAGTTTATAGCATTATATAAAAACAATATTTTATGTTAATACCAGTTTCAACCGTACGAAGTCGCCGGTAACAGGTAGTGGAAAATAAAACGTCTGTACCGCTTGGGGGTCACAGGTTAAGTGGCGGCATGGTAGGCCGCCCTGTTGTCAGCTTGACGCTGAAGATGGAAATTTTCGTACTTGCTACGACAGTTGACCGCAAAATCGACGATTGCGTTCACGGATACAACCATGCTTATAACCTTCCTCGGACATCAACTTGTGAATGTACAAATGTCTACGTCCCTCCAGACTGGAGAAACATTTATATTCAGGGTGTTTCACAACTTATCCGACAAATTTTAACTACACATGCACTGTTACGAAAGAAGTTGATTTCTCAAAAAAAAATGTAATAAAAGTCCTGCTGAAATCGAGATAATAAAATAATACAGTTTAACAGTCCACTTATAAAAGCTGTTCAAAATTGTTTCCATTAACTGCAATGCAAGCTTGGGCGCGTCTAATCCAATTTCGGCGCACTAATTCAATTACACCTCCTACATTTTTTATAGTGTTTCTTGTAGTCGAAAATGGCGTTTTGCTCTTTCGAGTAATAAATCGCTTATATCTCGAAAACTATCAACTTGGGAGAAACTCATAAGTACCTTTTTTTCAAAATGACCTAAAATACCCAAATAAACCTTTTTTTAATTTAAAATTGACGATTTATGATTTTAAATTTCTTCTGTAATCCATACTCTCGTGTATGCAGTTCTCCAGTAGCTCGATATAGGCAACTATTACATATTACATTACATCAATATTGTTGTTTCAGGTTCCTGCAGACTTGCCACATCTCCGTTCAGATCAGATTCCACACATAGTTCAAGGTAATTTATTAATAAGCTTTCAACTCCAAATATTTACAAGTTATGGCAGTTGATTTGCCAAACTATTTAATTCTTAATCGCACTAGTATCAATGACGAACAAGTTTCAATATGCCATCTTCACATTTTATAATGCATCCACTATTCGTCGAGAGCGAAGTGCATAGTGGGTGGATCTGAATCGATCGCCAAGCACGCGATGGACAGAAAAGGAAACATCACCAAACAGATAGTGAGACCTGGCAAACCTTTGCAAATATTTCGCTGTCATCATTTGTCAGATTAAAAAAGAATTGTTAGCTTGACATCTAAATGTTTTCTTACTGAGGGATACCTTTTGCATAACATCGATGTACCTATTTCATTTTATAGAATGTTTTCAATCGGTGTTTTTGAAGAAGCAGTGATCAATTTGAATTTTTGGTCTATTAGATACTGTCCTGCCTGTTTATACATGATTTATTATTTCATTTACGTTGTAAAAATATAATGAAAGGCTAAAAACTGAAACTTATTTTGCACACATCAAACTTGCTTTTACAGTGTCAAAGCACATCGGTGTTTCGATACATCGATGTTTTCTAGTCGATGTTCGATGCTCATCTTTACGTCCCTATCCTAACCTCCAATCGTCTGTCACTTTCATTAATAGATATGTTTTTAATAATCTGTGGTTTTTGGTGCTCTTGTTATGCTGCTTTGTTATGATCTTCCTTATTTCGCTTTTGCACTTTATCGAGACAATCTTCCGTTATCCGTTATAGAAATAAGAAAGCTCGGTTAGTTACCGAGAATAGAGAGGCGTTATTTCCGTAGGGTTATATTTTCCTTATTCAGCGCTGTTTTCGTAATTTGTAAAACCGGATAAGCTTAATTAAAATAATTTCTGGTACAACGGTATAAAAACATGTTGCTTAAAGTATAATAGAAGTATGAGTTTTAGATCACAGATGGAAGTGAATGCAAGAAATAGGCAATGTTCTAAATAAATGCTCCTGATTTTTTTATGTATGGAATGTGGCAAGGTGGGTTTTTAGTAGTTCACTTGTCCTGTGATTCTCAAACCTAGTCATTTTGTTGGCCGGTTTGAGCACAACAATAACTTATCTACGAAAAATTTAACAAGGTCACTTCAAAATCGAATTAAAGTTAGGAACCAGTCATGACTAAGATTATTCAATACTGTCAAATTACCACGATTCACTTCTGTGTTCATACACACTCTTTTTTCATACCACATTCGTTATGTGCTTTCGCTGTCAACCATAACGTAATGCAAGGCTTAACGATTCGTTATTTTTGTTGCACTAAAAACTGCGTTACTGTTGATCTTGCACGTATTAACGGGCTCCTACAATCACGAGCACCATTTGCTGATGTAACAGGGGGGTGAAAAGGGAAAGATGAAGGTAAATTTTTATAATAACAGAGCGGGATTCCGATTAGCGATCTAGCCTGTAAATCCTTTCCTATTTTGGTACTCAGCAAGTGATCATTTAGTATTTTTCTTCCCTTGTTAGTTCGTCGATATTGTGAAGTTGAATTGTTGTGCTGTACTCTTGTTGGTGTGATTGTTCTTGAGTGCCTGTTTTTATCAAGGTTGATAATGGACAATAAAATGTCATATGCGACCATTTTAATTACGAATGCAGTGGGTTTAATTCATGATGAGGTCAAAAATAGTGCGGAGCAGTTCAACTCTACAGGTATAATCACAAAATACATTGGGGAGTAAGCGAATAAATTATTTCAAGAAGAGGTCATACCATGGAAGGTGTGCTGCAGCTGTAGTGAGCCACAATACCCAGTGGCCTGTCTATGGGGTCTAAATAATTTGCGTTCTAAGCTTAGTCCAGCCTCGCTTATCGCTAAGATGGAACAAAGACTCAAACACAAGAATCTTGAAAAGAAACTCAGGCCCAAAAAACCTGATATAAAAATAACTAACAATTCGGATAGCAATGAATTGTTTTATGGCGAATTCTGTCAAAAACCTGACATGAACGACATTGATTTGGAGGTTGCTAAGCAAGAAGTTTTAGGGAAAAAACATTTTTTCTTAGTCGCGTCGCTGGTACTGGCAGGACGAAACAGTAGACGAATTTCGCCCAAAAACCGATTTGCACTTCACAGCTTACGTTTCATTTTTTATTATTTCCAAATGAAACTCTTGCAGCGTGCTAACAACAAAGTCCACAGGGTGCTAACGATCCACTTTTTCCATTTTATCCACCAGGATCTTTTTAAAATATCAAGAATTTGAGCAGAAATAGTAAGCATTTCAACCCACCATAATTCTTGCACAAAGACAAAATTTTGTAAAAAGCTCTGATAGCACCTTAGGCAATTATTTCCTGTTTATATATAGAAAAATATCACAAACTGCAGAACACAAATCGAAGGTAACGGCGAAATGGGTACATTTCACGAATCATGAAATTCAAATGAAAATGCGGGTATAAAATATACCAAATTATCGTTCTCAATTTCCTTAACATATCGATAATTTTTAAGTTCCACGCTAAATTCCCCTATAGCTGACTGGATATGATATCCGAATTCATTCTTCCCTACTGTCGGCAGTTGAAGATAGATCTGTTGGCTCTTGGTGTCAAACCTATAGAGCAGGTGCCGATTTTTTCAAATCGTGTTTTCATGTAATCACTGAGACCAGAAGCTTTTTAATAATAGAACGTGTTTCACTGATATTAAAGATGCAACATTTAAAATTACCTTCCCCCAATCCCCACTTTTTAAGCAGTAACATTTTTTTATGTCAATGATAAGGAACCCCTGTAACGTCAAAAACGGAGTTTCAACAATTGTTACTTTATCTTTTTTGCCTATAGCACCCTTGCCATTGGACTGAAACTACAAAGCTTTGGCATACTAGTAACCCCGTGTGGAAATTTTATAAAAATCCGAGCGGTAATTTCCAAGTTTATGATGAGTGATATAGTTTTTCGTGATGTAAATGTCATATGACTTAAAAAAACATAACATCTCATTTTAGAAATTTTTCGCGATTACAATACTTCCTTGCCACTGGCGTGGGAAGTAAAACGGCTTTAAAATCGAGGAGGATCAGCGTTCGCTATTATGGCAGAACGACTTATCTATGCGATATTATATGAAATAGGGCCACCAAATTATCTGACTACGTCGCAACGCTTGGGTTGGCAGCACGAAACAGTAAACAAAATTTGTCCAAAATACGATTTTTAAAGGTTTGCGCGCGTCAAAATTGACGCTTTATTTTTTGATATTTTTGAATGAAATTTTCATAGTTCGCTGAAAACAAAACCCCACAGGGTGCTATAAAGCCACTTTTTCATTTTTTTTCACTAGATTCTTTTTAAAAAAATCGCGAAGTACTATATATAAAGTACTCCTATAGCACCATGGGGAATTATCTTCTGAACATACTGTATGAATTTCATTCAAAAATATTGAAAAATGTGAATAATTGAAAAGCTGCTGAACCCTTGTAAATGGGTTAAAACTCACTGCGTCGGAGCCGCCTTAATTATCATGTCACACCCAAGCGAATATTAACAAGAGCTAAATGGCAGTTTACGGGAATCTTTGTTGTATCTACTCACTATAAAATGTGGAGTTTTTTCTAAAATTCGTACCGGCACATGTTATTTGCTGTAATGATAGAAGTTTGTTAACCCGATAGAAAAACCATTGTCCTTAACCATGACCATCTGCAAATCAAAACAATATTGACATCCAAACCACAAACCAATTATCCTATGAAAATAAATGCCGATCAAATCGAGCTTTCTACTAGTCAACCAATCAAACAAAATCAAATCAAATTATAATAGCTGGCATTGCACGTTTTACGCAGATGTTTGAAAATTTCACTGTAAATTATATGAAAAAACGGAACGCGACAATTTTGACCGCAGTTCTATCAGCAGTTGCAGGAATCGAATGACATTGTTGATCCACGCTAGAAAAAAATATACAGATTTCAATCTGTAGATATTGAAAGTCATTCATTTATTATACTTATACATGCGAGTTGTCTCTAAATACATTGATTAGCATATGCCCTGAGAAGATGGCCAACCTTATGCTGTATTTAAACGTTCGCCTACATTTTCCACAACCAGCGACCTACGTCATACAACTGGAGTAAACTGATCTACTCATGTAGTGAGGCTCATGTCGGTGCTCTTGATATCACGAAAGCCTTCTTTCAGTGTCCTTTACTAGTAAAATGATTAAATTTTCAGCTTGATTCGTCAACAGACTGCAGAAGCTGGTTCAATAATGTGTTGAGGATCCACGATTTCTTATACACTCATTGACATGCCTGAGCATCGTGCTGATAAGGTCGCCGATGTCCTGTTGGGGTATCTCATTCCAGGCTACTGCAACTTTGTGAGTAAGAGCTGCTAAAGTCTGTAGAGGGTGTTGCAAATCAAGAGCCTGCGACCTGTCATGTCCCAGACATGTTCAATTGGAGATAGGTCAGGCGATCGTGGTGGCCATGGTAATCGTTTGAACGGCGATGTTGATCCATGAAGGCGTCGGGCTGTCATATTGCCTCTGATGAAAATTAGTGGTGATCTGCTACCATAAGCAATAGCTTAACTCCCACGGTGTGGTGAACGTGACTCTCTCTGTCAAATTGTAGGTCACGTCGCCTTCTCACTCTTCCCCGACCATCGTGCCTTCCAAGACAGAAGCGGGATTCGTCACTGAAGACCACCTGATTCCATTCCCGGAATAAGCTACACGAAATTTAACATTTAATTGAGCGTAAATGTACGAAAACTGAATGCTTTATCACCAAACAATACACGCAGCCACCACAAAAACTTAACAGAAAAACCTGACCGTTTTACCACTTGTTGTTCATGGCAAGATACATCAATATGTAAAATATTATTGAATTCTAATAAATATAAGTAGGTGTTTACCTTTTTGCCAATCAGGATGGCTAAGAAATGCCACATAACCTCCTCACCCTGTACAAGGCCCAGATCAGACCAAGTCTCCAGTACTGCTCACATGATTGTGGTGCTGCAGTCCGACTGATCGATGACCCGTCGGCGATCTGGCTCTATTTTACCGCTGAGTTAACGAGCTTACTCCTCAGATCTCTTCTCCATGATGATTTAGTTGGGTAGGACATCTTCTGGTAGAATTTGTTAATGATGCTAAAAGTCATCCACGCCAGTGAACAAAAGAAGTCAAAGTAATCACGAATGTAAAAGCTCTGGATGGCTCTCAATACGATCCTGTTTGATGCGACGCTCTGCTGGTTTCAGTTTTGCAAAATGCCATTTGCAGGATTTACTTTTCATTTTCCAGCTTTGATGTTTGTTTAAAATGCTGTATTTTGGTTTGTGCCCAGCAAAAAATAAAAGCATGAATATGTAGTGCCTATTTAATTCGTTTTTATGTACAACCAACTCCGGTAATACATTTCACACACGCTTTTCCAACATAATGTTAAAAAAAATCTAACAATATCTTTGATATTAAGCGCTTGATCCCGCAGTCCTTCACTTGGAAAACAGACGAATAAATAAATGTCAGTGTTGACTTAAATTCGAACAATAACGTAAAGTTTTGGCACAAAATTCATTGGCTTTAATTTTAACAGTCACAAAATAATATCGAGTTACCTTTGGAAACAAAAGTTTGTTTATTTATTTTACTGTTAGTTGATATTCATTTATTTTCGCTTTACGATATCGGATAAATTAGAAATAAGAAAAATTATCTACAAGTTGGTTGGGTGGGCACCCAAAGCTGAAATCTATCGAATATTCCAGAATGAAAACATTTCGCGCAGAACCATTTATCGAACAATAGCGGAGTGCCTGCAGGGAATATCATGTCTGAATCTCCCAAAAAAATCCGGTTGTAATGTCAAGAAAGAGACTGGCTCGTCAATATAATAATAATAATAATAATTAACGTCTTTTATTTGTAATATTCGTACAGGAGGCCAGATTTAGATAATATATCTATTCTACCATCTAACCCCCTTAACAATACGAGATGTAAAAAGACAGAATTTGTTGAAAATTAATACATGTATACAATAACGACAGAATAAAGTATAATCTAAGTAAAGGTATAAGGAAAATATGAGGCCACTTATGGGTTACAACAGATTTCGCTGCTGATCAAGTAGAACTTCTTTGTCTTTTTTCTTGAATTTGGGTAGATTGCTTTCTTTGAAACTGCGTACTAAGGCATTATATGATTTGATCGCATTGTAAATATATGTATTCTGAAATAGAGATGTGCTGTGACGTGGAAATGAAAAAGTCTCTCTATATCTAATATTAATGCCATGCATATTCCCTCTACGTATGAATTTTTTTACTAAATATGACGGTGTTTTTGAATAAAGAACCTTAGTAGCTGGTACTTATACATTTTATCAATTTTCATTCATTTGAGTTCACTAATGGCATTCGATATATGATCATACTTTCTGAGACCATTTACAAGTCTGCAACATGTATTCATAATACTTTGAATACGATTGCTTGTTATAATATCTCAATATGGATAGTAAACCACTAAGCAATACGATATCTTTGAAAATAAGAAAGATTCGCACAATTGCTTTCTCGCAGATTTATCTGATATTGACTCATTTGCAAATAAAACTCTGAGAATAGCGTAGCACTGAGAAATTAGATAGTTTACAGGTACAACAATTTTTAAGTCATCATCCATTATAATACCTAGGTTCTTCGAATGATCCACAGGAACTAATTTATTACCTTTTAGGTGTATGTCTATGTTCTTTTTTAAAGTATTATTTTTTGTTCTATTTGCGTATACCAACATATTTGTCTTCAAAGGGTTCAAACGAAGATTATGGCTACTACTGAACTTTTCAATTTGGGAAGATCTTGATTAATTTTATTATTTGCTGTTTCTAAGTCATTACTCCTAAATGACTAGAAAATTTGAGTATTGTCTGCAAAAAATTGTATGCTGCATGATTTTACCTCTGTTTCTAAATCTGAGATATATAATGAAAATAATAGGGGTCCTAAGACTGATTCCTGTGATACACCAGAACAAATTTTTTGTTCGGTACAGTACTGTTGATTTAGATTAACTTTTTGATACCAATTTTCAAGGTAGATTTGAATAAACGAAAGAGGTTTTTCAGAAAATCCATAATAACTGCATTTAGACACAAGAAGTGAGTGATTAATGGTGTCAAATGCTTTAGTAAAATCAAGAAGTACGAGAGCTACTGCTGTTTGGTTATCAAGTGCCATTGTTATATTGTCTGTTAAGGCGGCTCCGACGCAATGAGTTTCAAGCCATTTACAAGGGTTCAGCTGCTTCAAAACTGACACTTTTTCAATATTTTTGAATGAAACTCATACAGTATGTTGAGAATGGTGCTATAGGAACACTTTTTGAAATGTTGTTTTTACCCAAATTTTATGATGGGTTGAGGTGCGCACTTCTTTTGTTCTACTTCGCGATTTTTTTAAAAAAAACCTAGTGAAAAAAATGAAAAAGTTGCTCTATAGCACCATGTGGGGTTTTGTTTTCAGCACACTGTGAAAATTTCATCCAAAAATATCAGAAAATAAAGCGTCAATTCCGAAGCGCGCAAACTTCTACAAATCGTATTTTGGACGAATTTTATCTACTGTTTCGTGCTGCCAACCCAAGCGTTGCGGCGCAATGTACGGACTAAGAAAGGAAGTATTCAGATAATTTGGTGGCCTTTTTCATATCATATCGCGTAGATAAGTCGTTCTGCAAATAGGTGCTCAAAATCGCGATCGCTGATACTCCTCGATTTTAAAGCCGTTTTACTTCCCACGCCATTGGCGAGAAAGTATTGTAATAGCGAAAAATTTCCAAAATGAGATGTTATGTTTTTTTAAGTCATATGACATCTACATCACGAAAAACTGTATCACTCACCATCAACTTGGAAATTACCGCTCGGATTTTTATGAAAGTTCCACACGGGGTTACTAGTATGCCAAAGCTTTGTAGTTTTAGTCCAGTGGCAACGGTGCTATAAGCAAAAAAGAAAAAGTAACAATTGCTGAAACTCCGTTTTTGACGTTTCAGGGGTTCCTAATCATTGACATAAAAAAATGGTACTGCTTAAAAAGGGGGGGTTGAAATCAGTGAAACACGTTCTATTATTAAAAATCTTCTGATCCCAGTAATTACAGGAAATTTAAGCAACGAAAATCCGACGAATAATGTACTCACGATTTGAAAAAATCGGTACCTGCTCTATAGGTTTGACACCAAGAGCCAACAGATCTGCAACTACCGACAGTAGTGAAAAATAAATTCGGATATCACTCCTGTCAAGTATGGGGGAAATTAGGGTGGAACTTTAAAATTATCGATATGTCAAGGAAATATGTTTTTGAAAATGATAATTTGGTAGATTTTATAACTGCATTTTCATTTGAATTTCATGTCCCGTGAAATGTATCCATTTCGCCGTTACCTTCAATTTGTGTCCTGCAGTTTGTGATGTTTTTCTGGATATAAGCAGGACATAATTGCCTAGGGTACTATCAGAGCTTTTTACAAAATGTTGTCTTTGCGCAAGAATTATGGTGGGTTGAAATGAAAGATCCTAGTGGATAAAATCGAAAAGTGGATTGCTGGCACCCCGTGGACTTTGTTTTTAGCGCGCTGCAAGAGTTTCATTCACTTAATAAAAATGAAACGTAGGCTGTGAACTGCAAATCGGTTTTTGGGCGAAATTCATCTACTGTTTCGTCCTGCCAGTCCAAGCGACGCGGCGGTGCGTTCCGACTAAGAAAAAATGTATTCCAATAATTTTATATCTTTCCTAAAATAAATTCAAGAACTCAAATTCAAATTCGTTTATTCATGTCAATGAACACAATTATGTTTACAAGGGTCATGTTGTAGATGGTAACAATTGTACGAGGGTCATAAAAATATCTTATGTCTTGTCTACTGTAATAGGTAGATGGAGGTGATGCTGCCAGAAATGGATGTGTGCGATCAATAGACAAACCACAAGATTGAACTGCCTTGTCCCATGATTTTTGTATTGCCTTTTTTTATTGCCTTACTAGAAAACTCTGTTGGATATATGATGGTGTTTACTAGAACTTTACAGCTTGCTGTCTGCCTTCTTCTACAAACTTCACCAAATCGAGACGCTGTTAACCTCATCCTCCGATGAAGACGCCACAAAGTAGTCCTGTGATTTGGTGACTTGTTCGATCTGCAAAATCTCGTCGTGACTTTTTCTAAGTTTCCCTAAAAATTCTTGCTTAACAACCTCCAAATCAATGTCGTTCATGTCAGGTTTTAGACAGAATTCGCCATAAAACTATTCATTTTCTTTGGAATTGCTATCCCAATTGTTAGTTATGTTCATATTAGCTTTTTTTGGTCTGAGTTTCTTTTCAAGATTCTTGCGTTTGAGTCGTTGTTCCATCTTAGTGATATGCGAGGTTGGACTAAGCTTAGAACGCAAATTTATTTGGACCACCTAGACAGGCCGCTCAGTATTGTGGCTCACTACAGCTGCAGCACATCTTCTATGGTATGACATCTTCTTGCAATAATTTATTCGCTTACCCCAATGTATTTTGCGATTATAGAGTTGAACTGCTCCACACTATTGTTGTCCGCATCACGAATTAAACTCACTGCATTTGTAATTAAAATTGTCGCATATCACACCATCAAGAGTACAGCACAACAATTCAACAACATAATATCGACGAACAGTAACAAGGGTAGAACAATACTAAATGATCACTTGCTGAGTACCAAAATAGGAAACGATTTACAGGCTAGATCGCTAATCGGAATCCGACTCTGTTATTATAAAAATTTACTTCGGTACGCACCCGTAGTCATTCTTTCCTCTTTTAAAGTAGCGCCGACGAGCGTCTAAGGCCAGCCTACCCTCGTTTCCTTTTCACCCTTTCGAGGTACATAAGAAACAAGAGTTTTATTTTTTGAAAGCCGAACATACTTGAATTAACAGGAAGAAATTTTGTATTTATGAATACTGCTGGTAGTTCTCTTTTATTCTCCCTAACTGAGCCAACAAGCTTTGAGTTATGATCTTGTAGCAACATATCAACTAGTTCATAACTGGTAAACCAGTTATCTGTGGTGATGTTTCTTCCTGTTTTAGATATTGGTTGAATCATTCGCAAAACAAATTCTTTTAGGATCATTGCTTTGTCGATAAGGCCCCTCGGCCTGTTGCCCTACGTACACTTCTAAATTTAAAATGTAAAACATATTGGCGTCTACCAGTGCAAAAATCTTGATACCATATTTGTTTGGCTTCGACGGTATATACTGCCTGAACTTGTTCTCCTATCTATACTTACAAACAATCGGACGATTCTCTAGTATGTTATCAGCAAATGTCTTTCAATCAGAAATCGCAGCTGACTAAGACAATAAGATGTTGAAGCAACTTTATTGCAAACTTGGTTAATGTGTCGCTTCCATTTAAAGCATCGCTCAATCTGTATTCCCAAACATTTTTAGCGCTGACATGTTCTATTGATTCTCTCAAAGATATAACCAAGAAGCTGCTATCAAAGTTGAGATTTATGTGGCCAAACTTTAATAATTAAAGTCCTTTATCTAAGAACCATCGCTGTACATTCTGCAACTCTTCAGTAACATTTTGCGCCAGATACCTTATATTAAATATTATTTGGTTGGTTTTTTGGTTGTTCAGCGGTCGTAAAGCATTTTTACTTTACGTTTCGCCAACACGAGTGGTTGACATCTTCAGAAGATGTTCACAGTTTGGAGTCATGTGAGCTACTCAACTAAGTAAATGCCAACCACTCGTGTTGGCGAAACGTTAAATAAAAATGTTTCACGGCAGCCGAACAATCCAAAACACCAACCAAATAATATTGGATGATGGCCGCGAAAGCCTTTCATTCAGACATTATATTACTTGTATTGATAAGAATCGATGAATCGTCTGCGCAGATGACTTGATTTGTGATACTGAAGTCCTTACAAAGATGATGTACAGCAATGGTCCCCGTACGGACCTCTGAGGCACTCCCAATTCAGTTCCACATCTATTCGACCGACGGTCATTTATCTGAGCATAGTGCTGCCTGTCAGTCAAATAGTCGTGGAACCATTGAACTGGGAGTCTTCTAATGCCGTAGCGGTCTAACTTCGGTAACAGCAGAAGTTCATGCACCAGGTCAAATGCTTTGATTAGGTCAATGAATATGTATCAGAATTTTTCACAGTATAATATTCCAGTCTAATTCTATTTTGCATAATTGGTTATAGAAATAATTAAATAAATTGTTTTCTGCTTTAACCTGTCAAACTACCATTGACCCTATTGGATTTATCGAACAGTGTAGATAGATCAGGCAAACTACCACATAACAAGTTCCAGTAGTTACATAAAAACCATTCAATACCAATTAGAGCTGTGTCGGCTCTAAACGACTCATTCCAAATTAACAATACCGTAGAGGAAATTGAAGGAACCGATTCAGGTGGTTCCGTTTCCGATTCAGATTATTTCGATTTTGATTCCGGTCGTTTTGATTATGATTCCTCAATACCAGCTCTTAAAACCAGTTTGTATTTGAACGACTCGTAGAAAGGGACGATAATCCTCGAATTCAAGTAATCTTGTATGGACTGCTTTTGAATTCTTGCTAGGTTGCCATTTTAATGTTAAATGTATCGCTGGAGGCGAAACCGAGAGAGTTAAGATAGCTTTAAATGAAGTTGAAGAATAGATGAAAAGGGTTTAGTGATAGACAAAAACTGTAAAGAATTTCAGGTTGTAAAATCATCTCTAACGGAAACAGTGGTAAGGAAAAACTTAAATTATTCCTCCGCCATTGGGCTTCCAAAACCGAACGACAAGTGACAAAGTGCTTCAAGTTCAAGTCTGAACTCACTGATTGTTACAAAAATGTGCAAGCCCAACTTATAAACAATTTCGAATTAGACATTGTATAAAAGTGTCAAAAAGCTCCAATCGACGTAACACTTGCGAAGGGGTATCATTAAAAAAAACGAAAAACGATAATATGTTGGCATTGCGGAAATCGGAATCGAGATTGAAGAATCGAAACAATGGAATCGAGTCGCTAAAAAGAGGAATCGTGAACGAATCGAAGGTATCGGTGCCGAGAGCAGAATCGAAACAATGGAATCGAGTCGCTAAAAAGAACTATTTGAGGTGCTACTGATAGTAGATCGTTGACCATTTGAAGTCTTTAAAATCAAGAGCAAAATCCGATTCCTAACAGAAGCCTGTTAACCCGCAAGGGTATTGAGTATCTTGAAAAGTGACATTATGTCGGTTTTGTTGATATTATATAGGTTTTTGGTGACATTATGTAGGTTTTGTTCACTTGATGTGCACTCGTTCTGTAGCTGTACGTGGGGCCTAAACGTCATGACGCTTCAGCTACCAATGTTTGGCTCTGATGTGATGTAACATCTGCTCCGAGATGGCATTTCTGGAAGTCTATGCTGTAAGTTGTATACAGTAGCTGGAAGGAAACGGCAGTGCATACGTGCATAGTGAGGATAAGTGTACTAATAATATGCGTTAGTAATGATTCCACTGGTTTACTTACTTAAGATGTATGCAAAGCTAAAAATTAGTGCGCACATATACAAATTTGGTAAATTTCAAAAATGAGAGAGATAAGAAAGGAAAATCCCTGGTTTGTGAAGTATATTTCATTTTACAGGTGGGAAAATATGCTATAGACAGGAATATTTTCGAAACGTGAAAAAGTTACTACATTTAAGAAATTTATTTTGCGAACAACTAGAAAATACCGATTAGCGCCTAGATGTGAGGCACTGCGAAAATATTTTGTGTGATGCGTCATTCCTAATTTTTCTGTGATGTGGCTTAATTTTGGTGATTTCCCGTAATGCTTCTCAGAGTTTTTAAACCCCAAAAAAAACGGGGAAAATCTTATTTTTTAACTTTGAACATAACCTGTCTTCAGAAAGAGTAACACAAATACACAGACTATCTCGGCATTCTGCAATCAACAAAGCATGCTAGGGAACTTGCAACATGGTCATTGAGCGTGTCCTTGAGTCATTCCTTCATAGATGACGCTCACAGCGCTCTTTCTTAGCGAGCAAACGCGGAATGAGCTGTTTGCACGCTGCAACTATCTAGCTAGCAAGTGGACGTTTTGTCGTGTTTTTTTTACATTATATAGTTTTTTTACGTAATATAGGTATAATAACTATAGCGTCCGGGTTCAGGAATCGAGATAATCGGATTCGATTCCTACCGCGATATCATAACGCTCAATAACACCGATTATATGTTGGAATTGCATTTATATTCAAGGAACGTGAACAAGTCGAAGAAATCGGTTCCGATAATCGAATCACTAAAAGGAAAGGTTTGACTCAGCTCCAACACCAGTACTAACAAGACTCTATGAACTGGATCTATCGTTTTGCAAATGTAAGTGGTTTTGCAGCAGTAGCAATATCGTACAGTGAATATAGGGCACTTGAGCGGTAGAAGTCGGATTCGATTCGGACATAAATCCGATGTGCAATCATCTAAACCTCGCGATTTCCAGTTTCCAGCGCTTTTTATTGCTTTCCAGGAACAGCACTGCTCGGCGAAAAGGCTGCGTTCACCAGATCGTTTACTACGTTTGCATGCCGTCGAAATTCCCACCTACCGCCGATTACATTTTAATCTTTCCGCAGATTTCGGCACGAATCTAGGTTACATCGTTTTCCACACGTCAGGATTTTTCGGTTGTAATGGACGCAAATCCCATCTATAACACCTGGTCTACCCCCAAAAAACACTGTTTATATCATTGTTGGAATTTAGATGATTGATCTCAGAGAATTAGCTTGAAAATTGTCGATCGTACGAAATAATTCGTGTAGTTTCGATAATTGGTAGAGCTATTCCTTGAGGTATCCGGATGAACATACTTAATTGGTAAAGGACACTATTAATAATATAATTATAATAATAATATTAATAATATCTTATAAGTTCTTTTACATTAATAATCTACCTTCAATTTACAACAAATTATATCATATACATTTTTACAGTAGGATCAAATTTTAAGAGATATCTTACGAGGTATCTTAATTGATAAAAATGACGTCAGGTAGGTTGATTCTGCACTTCCCGCGCAACGCTGATTGTTTAGCATAAGCTAGACCGAGAAAAAAGTCAGTAAAAGAGGTCCGTGCACTTAGTCCATAGTCAGACTTCCCCTGCCCTACCAGTAGTCCATCTGGCAACGTTGCCTCTCCTAAATATCGAAGCCGGTCACCAAACACCAGCTAGATGCGGCATAGTGATGCAAAGTTTCGTTACTTTTTAGGACCTGTAAGGACTCGTTACTTTCGAACTTTGGACTCGTTAGTTTAGTTACTCTTTGAACATTTCGTTTAGAACCTACATTCTAAATATTATATCAAATTATTACTTTGGGATTGATCCAATTATTATTTTTTGTCTAATGCCTTGCCTATTAATTTTTTTTGATATTTGATACGTAGAAGGTACTTATATTTTAAACTCGTCGTTGTGTGACGTCTCGTTCGTTGGCTGTACGCTGTAAATAGTATTTAACAAGTGGCATAACCAGATGGGTACCGTGGAGGAACCACTCTCCTCACTCTTTACTTTAGTTGAGTAGCGTCCCCTGCCCTAACAGTCTGGTTACTCCGCTGTCCTACTTAACAGTCTGGTTACTCCACTGTAAATGGTGTTCAACAAAATACTTATAATAATAAAACATACCTGAAACTAAGTTCCTTTTGCACCTAGGCATATTTTCGTCTTCCACCCGCCGTTTTGCCCTTTCTCCTTCCAATGAAAGAGTCGGATGTTTAGTTTTCAAATGCTTCCTTAAATTGCTAATGTTTCCATTTTTATGCGAATAAATATTTTTACAAAGATTAGACTTTGCATTAGCTTCCGATATATTGGTGAAATGCATCCAAATAACACTTCTTTTTTGAGTTTGCGATTCTCCTGAACCGGACGCGGATGATTCCATATTTTTGTACAAATAATAATTATATTATTGCTCGAGCTTGTACGGCAACGTCCAAACCAGTAACAACCCGCCAACCGCTAGCTCTCAAAGTCAAATGAAAAGTGTACAGGTGTACACAAACATTGCCAACCTAAAGCTCCGCAGTCCGCAACTCGTTTGATAGAAGAGTATCTAAAGTTGCCTAAGCCTAACGATATTCGCATCATTTCATTTCCACCCAGTTTACATCCAAGAACCAAGTCACTTGCTGCTGGCGCTGGCAGTACTGGCTACATTAGATCCCAGTAACGTTTGTATCTAAAGTAATGTATAGTGTAGTAACTAACAGTAATTAAAAAGTATACATTGAAAAAGACCGTGTAAAATATATCTAATAGGTGCATAGAATTAGCAAGGTGGAAAGCTTAAAAATCCTCCCTACAAACCGCAAATGTGTTACCCCTATTTTTTTCTTAAATGATCAGGATCCTCTGAATCATAAAAACGAAGTTTGAGCGATTTTCGAAAACTTAAAAGGCCGAAAAGAATTTATTGTGACGCCAAGATGAATCGAAGTACACCTCAAATATAAAAATATATCAAACCGTTTCGCCTGTCGCCCGTGAAATAGAAATTTCAAAGTTGATTGATGCTCAGAGTCTGCCATTTTGATTTTGGGAAATTTGGGCATACCTCTCGCACTGTCAAAACAAATCTAGACACCTCGTATTTTTTCCCACGCGCATAACTTTTATCTTCGCCAGTAACCATCTATCAAAATCTGGGCGGTAATTTTCGAGTTATAGAGGTGTCAAAAGTTTAACTAACAGAAATAATTCACCTGCTTTTTGTTGTTTTGTTATCACTGAATGTTTCGCGACTAAAACACTTCCTCGCCAATTAGCGTGGGACGTGAAACGGCCATGCATTTTACGAAAGATGGTCTTTCTCGATTCACTCGATGTTTACGTCCAATTCCAATATTTTGTTTTCCGATTCTTCCACGAATCAAATCAAAACACCATTTCTATCCGAAATCACGAATAATCCAGGCGAGCTGCCCGATATCCAATATCCCATGCGATGCGCGATAACAAACTTAACAATAACATCGAAAACAAATGAACGGAATGGATGGAACGGCGTGAATCGCGGTTGGCAATGCTATGACACAGATTCTGTAGTTACACACCACACGAAGTGCAACGAAGAGCTCAAAGTCATTGTTTGCGTGACAATGGGCGTGTAGGATATCTGGTTTTGCTAAACTGTGGTTGCCGCGGTTCAGATATATGTGGGCATACATTATGCGTTTGGAGTTAAAGCTCCCAACTACCCTCATATCCGGTCATGTGGTGAGTCTCATGTTGTAGCTCCTGATATCGCGAAAGCTTTCGATCAGCTGAGGAATGCTGCCCTCTTATGCAATCTTCTAACATATGGCCTTCGAGAGGTTTGCCATGCTTCCTGTCTCGCCGCAAGGTATCCGTTGCGTCGTAATTGACATGTTATTCTCTCAATCACACAATGTCAACCCGGGTGTTCCCTAGGAATCTGGCATTGTTTCTATTACATATCCTATACGATCAATCAGTTTCACAGCTTTGCTGATTCTAGCACTCTACATAATTAAAGTGCCAAGTCGGTCTCTACCGTTGAACTGGCGAGAAGAACAGCGACTTCCATTCTGACGAGAGTTCTACTAAAGAGCCGTTAATTTCGTCCAGATCACCGAGGACTTGATCTCGTCAATCACGGCAGCTGCTGGCAAAAAACTAGGCCTGCGAATTACTATTCTCCACATAACCTCCTCACTCTGTACCTCGAGTACTGCTCTCATGTTTGGGGTGCTGCCACTGCGACTACATTGTCCATACTCGGTGCTGTTTGTGTCTTTTGATCGGTGACACATCTCTAGCGGACAGTCTCGGGATCCTTTCGCACTGAAGGACACTCGTCGATCTGCCTTTCTTCTACCGCTAGATTTTGCTCCTCATACCCATGATCCTGACGCGCGATGAGTTTGGCGTCTTCGTTGTGGTGTCGAGATTGTGGTACAATCTCCTTATAGAAGTTTTGCCAGTTATCCAAACCTTAAACAGTTCAAAAATCGGATTAACAGGTGCGGTGCCCCGGTATTCCTGCATCTGCCTACACGGCTGCATTGGTATTAAAAAAAGACGTATCACAGCAGTAATAAATTCCAAATATTGAACTAAAAAAACAAAGGCAGAATTGGAGATCGATTGCTTGTGCGTATAGAATGACGTTCATTCGATTTGGCAACAAGGCATTGGCGTTTAGCAAAACGGCGTTCAGCTTCCAAATGAAATTCCGCACAGCAATAATGGCATATCAAGCTTTCGGCAATTAATTTCAGCTGGATTCTGCGGATACGGGATGCAGTGCGCATATGTCTGGTGTTTGCTGGTTTCTTTTTTTTATATCATTGGAATAACTTAGTTATCGCTGCTGGTAGATCTTCCATGCAAGCTAACGTCTGAATATATCCACTCCTGTTTATGATTTATATCCTACGTGCAAAATCGTAAAATGTGAATGAAACCGAAATTTTTTAATGAAGAATATTAATATTGATATATACTTAACCTATTACAGAAACACTGAAAATTTTGAGCAGAAAATATTTTATTTTAACTCAGCGATCCTAAAGGTCCGCAATACAAATTTCCACAGCTTCTATCACCTTGTCGCTCAAAGAAAATTTGCGCATTGCAAGAACACAACCCGTTGCAAAAATTGCCGCGTGTTCTCTCCACAATTTTTTCGCACATCTTTGACAATAATGATGCATAATATTCCCCCGTTATGGTTTTCCTCTTGACTAGGTAATCAGTGAAAATGACGACGGTCGCAAAACACTGAAGCTAGCACTTTTCCTATGCTAAATTTCTTAGGCCTTGGCGACCCAGAGTGCTTTAATGCCATCGATTGTCTCTAAACTTTTCATAAAGTTCGGGTCTTTATCAAATCGAGCAAGGATTGCACCGGTTGTTTCCACTTGTGATCTCTTCTTATCCGCATTCAGGCATTTGGGAATACATTTAGCAGATTTTTTTTCATGTCCAAATCAACATGAATATCGTTATGAATGCGTTTTATTCCAATTCGACGGTCTGGTGATATCAAATCATGAACTGCATCGACATTTTCTGGAGTTGACACTGAAACGGGTCTTCCAGGTCTCTCTCATCATCTTGAATGGATAACTTTCCTGTTTTGAAGCAAGCAACATAATATTTTACAATGGCATATGAAGGGCAGTCATCACGATGGTATTGGCCATGTCCTCGTAAATCTCCTAGCCCCGTAACACGTACCATACCTACTACACCACTGCATTTTATATGTACTTATATTATCACTATCATAGCCAAGTATTATAAAATGTTCTCATGAAATAAGAGTACTTACTTTTTCTAACAAACTTCTTTATAATGGTCAATAGCAATCAGTGGCTTAAGTCACACTTCAACTATAAAATGTTTAGATTTGTTAATAGGAAGTCGACATTTCCGTACTATTCGTATTTGTTTGGCTGGGCGGTCCGTAGTCACTGTAAGGCCCGTATCGTCAGTCGTCCCTACATCGTCCCTACAATTGTAGGGCGCCTTTATGGCCTCCTTGATTATCATAGTTTTCTACTTCCCGTGTCAGAACTCTATTTTAAGGTTATGTCACAAACATCTATTTGTATCAAATTGTGCTTGCTTTTGAGTTATATCATGTTTTATCAGCCTGAAATTTCCTACAATTTAAAAAGAAAACGTATCTTCACAATAGGAGAGCGCTGACGCTGACACGGGACAAGTGTAATCTAGAAATTTTTGAAGGAGAGAAAGAAGTATGACGATCAAGGAGGCCATAAACGCGCCCTACAATTGTAGGGACGACTGACGATACGGGTCTAATGTACGTTAGTCGAATCTGTCAGTCCTGGTTGCCCAGAAACCAGACAATGTCAAGGAAGACAATGTCAAGGAAAACATTTCCGTATCTCTCCTTCTATTTCAAGTGTCACAAGTTGTCAATGTAATTACATAAATTATAACATAACCAAAATCGGAAAAGTACGCTGCCTTCTGAAGTTTGCTTGTTTACAACAATCTGACGGCTGAACTATACTTTAGCGCATATCGCAAATATTTCATTTCTTATTTTAAAATGAAAGATTAGCATGTAACTTGCACGAAAAATATCATTTTTTCTTTAAGGAACCCTCTGCTTGCTATTTTATAGAACTTCAAAGTTGCATTTAGGATTCTAATACTGTGGTATAGAATACTGCTTTATAAGCTGTTTTCTTCTTGTTTATACAAAAGATTGTTCAAAATTATATTAATATAACATACACTGTAAGTTACTGTGATGCTGTTCATCGCAATAATGCAATTTTGCATTATTTTAATGATGAAAATAGTTCATTGTTAAGTAGTCATTTCTTTTATTTCAGATAATTATTCCCATCACTACACCACCGTCACTGTCATATTCTCTCATCTAGTTGCGATGTTGCCAAATCATGGATAGTAATATACCTTAATTTGATTTGTCAAATTCTTACTTATGTACTAGCGCAAAAATGTACAATCGGCACAGGATTGTCATGAAAATGCGATTTGTAGGTGTGGCCGGCAGGTTTTACTATACTAAAGCCACCTTGTGCCCTACGATAGCGTTAGCTAAAGAGACTTTTTTGAAGAATGCTGTATGCCCTTCACAAAAGTACTTCGGTTATTATTTTTCCTATATTATAGTTATAATCTATTTACTTTTTGTATGGACCTTGAAGAGTTATTTAAGTGAAGCTGATGTTACAAAATGTACCTAATAAATGTGATATATATGAGAAATAAGTGAAAATGAATCTGTTGCAAATCACTGAATAATGAAAACATAACAAAGAACATTGCAAGTTTTTTGATGATTTGATGAAATGATCGTTGATCTTTATTTAACTATAATGTTGGACGATCATATGTTGGGTGGACCTGGCGAGGTGGTCCAAATCGACGAATCGACGTTGGGTATTTTTATAAGCAATGACCGCTGGTGCATTTTGTATTTTTTATGTCACGCGAGCCGCTGGTGCATTTTCCACAGTTTAGAAACATAGTGTTCAAAATTTCATCTAGTTTTTGGTAAATGGTGGGACAAATTTTCATAAAACAAGCCATTTATAATAAATTAAGACTTTTATTTTGCAAATAACCTCATTTCTAATTACGTATTTCTCCCAAAAAAGGTACAACTTGGCAACAATGGACATCATTTATCTTATCTGTCAAGAAACGAGTGTTATAAAACGGCCATTGGGAATTGTTTGTACTTTCAAATATTTCTCATAAACGCAAAAACTTTGATCTCATTGAAAATTCGCGAAAAAAGGAATTTCAAGAAGACATTGAAAAATCATAAAACAACACCTCTACACAGTTTACCAAGTAAATACCGTCATTTACGTAAGTATGTATTTTGATCTGTTATTTAAACTAATAAGCTAATGTGTAATAACACGTCTGGTTTTGAACCTTTTTTTGCAAAAAACAACGATTTTTTACAGTTTCACATCTATTTTCCTTACTACTATACAGTGTATGTTATATTCTTATAATTTAGAGCATCCTGTTGTACAAAAAGACAGCATATAAAACAGTATTCTATTCTAGAGTATTAGAACCCAAAATGCAACTTCGAAGTTCTATAAAATAGCGAGCAGAGGGTTCCTGAAAGAAACAATGATATTTTCGTAAAAGTTACATCCCAATCTTTCATTTTAAAGTAAGAAATGAAGTATTTGTGATATGCGCTAAAGTATAGTCTTACCCAATCTGAAAACCAGACTGGATACTGCGAGATGCTTAACACCTTGGGTACGGTAAGTGGGTGGAGCGCATAGTCGAATAGATTCTTTCAACGTTTTTCCATATTATCCAGTTTATTATTATGAAAATTTCTTGCAATTTTGCAATGACACTTATAATCAATTATATCGTCAGCCTCCAGCGGTCACAGTGGTGACTAGACTATCAATCGCGAACTGACATAGTTCCAACAGATAACTGCTATACCATCTCGCAGTAGTAGATTCTGGTAGTAGATAGCGCTTTATGCTATCTTATTTTGATAGTATGCAATCTTTGTCTCAACGGTTAAAACACGATGGTTGAATGCTCATACTCAAAATGGCAACCTCTGAAATGCTATAAAATCCACACAATTACTCAAGGACCGTTAGAGTATTTGGGTCAAATAAAGTTAACAGCCCGACTCATTAAGTGGCTGTCATAGTTTACATAATGCTGTTCAATTTCCTAAATGAACGAATGAATATATATGGCAGTTGAATGCTTGGAGGTTAGATTCGTTTAACTCACGCTGAATATTTTTAGACGGAATGATTGAGCACTGTCTGGGCAAAACAAGATGTTTAATTATTCCTAAGATTTCTGGGGCGTATTCAAAATACAGGGTGATTATGAAAGAACGGCGTAATTTCTAGTTTCTACGTATATACCAACATCAATGTTGTAGATTTTTCAAAGTACATTATACGAAAGACTATAAGAACCTATCAAACTCCGTCCAGTATCTCAAAATATAAAGATGTTTTTCCGCTGTTTCTGCTAAACCATGTTTCCTAATGGTGGCAGATGTTTCAGGAACTGTGATTTAATAACTGATAGATACTCCTAAATGCGAATCTCGATTGTTACCAGATATCGTGAAAAAGCATGACGTGAAATCACCTTAGGATTGTTACATAGCCTGGAAGTGGTATCGTAGAGTAGAAGACGGAAGTCTCCTCGGGCAGATTGTTCCACAATCTCAACAACCTAAGGACAAAGGAACAGTCGTAATAGCCCGTTTTGGCTGAACGAAGTTCGGCGTGGTTACAATAGAAGACCGGAGTCAGGCGGGTCTGCCTGGCAGGCGCATCGCGTTCCAGCACCGTGGAGTGAGCTCTGAGCAAAATAAGTTGACAAAGCGATAGAAGAAAGCCAGATGCGAAAGGGTCCCGAGGGTGTCCGTTAGAGAAGAGCCATCGTTCAGTCGGACAACCCTCCCTTGAACTGCATCGAGCATGGATAGTGTAGTTGGAGAGGCGTAACCCGAAACATGTGACCAGTACTCGAAGCTAGGAGTTATCTGGGCCTTGTACAGGTTATATGGAGGAAACCACTTCTTAGCTCTAAACAAACAGCCTAGATTTTTTCCAGCAGCTGCCGCGATTGAAGAGATGTATTCGTATCAGAGCGAGTCCACGGTCACCTGGACACCGACTATCCAAAATGAACAGATGTTAGGTAGAATTTGGCCACCCATTGAAACCGGATGAGTGCTAGGGCGCTTCTTATTTGTCAAGGTACAGTGTGCTTTGGAAGCATCAAACTATACCAGTTTGTTGTGTCCCCAGCAGTGGTAACCTCTAGATCTTTTGTGACTGAGGAAATCATTGCCAAGCAGCGACCCATCTGCAGGGGTTCTTCGGGAGGCCATAGGTCGGAAGTATTCATTAAATGGCACTGCTGATAGAAGCTTTATATGGACAATCATAGGAGGGTGCCGTGTTCATATTTGCACGGTATTGTATGCAATATTTGGTATTTTCAGGATTTGCCACCGACCCCCCCCCCCTTAACCTCTGAGAAAACTTGCTAACCACTGCTCTTCGGAAACTTTTAAAGGCTGAAGCATGTCCACAATACACAAAAAGCTTCTTTTCGCCAATATCTAAGCGGCCGCAGCGAAAATTTACCGCGGGTGCCCATGGGACTTTATAGGACGCAATGACATCCACATCTGTCATAACTTCAGCTGCAGTAAAACTCGTTTATTAACACTAAAATTTTCCACCGCTAAGAGTACGAGAATGTCCATTGAAAATCGTAAAACTCTCAATCTGCAAGCAAGTTTAATAACCTTTAAATCGTTCACTTGATATTATTTTAGGAAGAACAAGACCAAGAGTTTAGCATGCATGAGTATATTTGTGAGTTTGCATTGTTTATATGTTGAATTTTGTTGTTTTGCGCATCACAAGACTTAGTGATGTCTCATCTTGGATCAGAGCAGCTGTAGATTAGCCAAAAAAATGTATAACACATGATAATTGGTCGGGATGGTCAAAAAAGAAAAGTAGTGAATCTGTACTTTTCACGCAATTCAGTCGTCAAAGAAATCCCATGTGCGATATAGTCAACCTACTACCCGGTTTTTAATAGACTGGATGCTTTTATTTTTGTTCTCAGTTGGTTATGGTGAACGTCGGCTAACTACTAATTATAACAGGCTATCGCCGCATCATGGCCAACTGAGACTTACAGTAAAAGCCGTATGGAGCATTCAAGCAAGAGAAAAACCACTATTTCCATATATTTCAGAAATTACTAATTTTATAACAAAGAAATTAAACAGATCATGTCAGTCAAACCGGCTCATACAATTAGTGCATAGTCCCCACAGGTTTGTCAACATTGCAATCTAGCCTACCGCTCTACCGAAATTAGCAGCACGGCGTTCCATACATGGATACACGTATCATCGCTCAGTTATCCTCAGCATTTTTAGGTCAAGTTTTAAGGGCAAACGTACGGGGAAATCTATGATGTAGGAACTACTTCTAATAGGTGCGTATAATTACCGCGGCTGGAAACATATAAATTGCTAATACCAAAAAATTATACGAGTATACTCTTCTCACCCGTTACAACCCTTAACATCCAATGTTTAACCTTTGCAAAAAAAATCTGAAACTGATCAGGATCCTTCGTTTTTTTACCAGTAGCTCTACCTTTAGACGAACAATACTCATGGTCATTTAAGTATAGACTGAATAGCAGAGTAACTTAAGTATTTCATCAAAATCCAAGCGGTACTTCCAAAGCTATAGACGGGCCAAGGATTAGCAGATAGACAGATCGACAGACAGGCCAACGGAAATGAGTGACATGGTTTTTCATGACTACATTACTTCCTAGCCATTTGAAAAAAAAATACTTTTTGAGATATCTAAAATCTAATCGTAATTTTTTTCTCATTGTATCATTTGTTATTCAAATCCGAAATAAAATGTACTACAGTAGTCCACTACTATAAGAAACCCGTTATAAATTACGTATATATGCCAAAGGCAAAAATACGAGAACATTGTTATAATTGGCCTGCATTCGACATTTTTTTACGCAAAATATTCCAAAAACGGTTTGACTTGCGTATTGGGTGATATACATGAATCATAGAACCAAAAGATGAATAATATGCAGGATGTTCTTTTTGAAATAAGATAGTTCATATCTTCAACCGGTACAACCATTGTAAAAATATTGTAGAAAAATTGCTCCCATCCTATACTACACACCCAAATTTTCATAAGTGCCTTATGCCAACTTCTTAAGTAATCGATCGCTACAGTTCTACCCGGGACACCCTCTATAGTATTCATACATCAATTTCGTCACCCTGAATTTAAATTTGCTGATTTGACACATTCAAAAAAATAAACGGTGAGCCTTTTTTAAAAAAGAACTGCATTATAATGAGTATTAGCAAGTATTTCGCGTTTTTATCCACTCTAATTTAGAAACCTGCAAGCCAACGGAGCCAAAGCAGTATCCTTGAAATTTCAACTTTAATCACTCCGATATTTCCTTCGCATTCTTCTCCAAACTTTTAACAAGTCAGTCGAACGAGAATAGAAACCGTATTTTCACTTGTTCTAGAAAGTTCTCTCTATAAAACACGAGAAACGTTCCTGGAAATGTTCACTTTAGAAAAGTTTCTGTCACTGGAGATAGATTCCTTTAAATTCCGTTATTTATCAGCAGACAGATGGACAAGGAAGTAAGTTAATAGGTAATAAAGTGTTGAAATGAGCTCTAAGTTGGCTCATATCTGCAGCCAATTCCATTGAACTATCTGAATAATTTATAACAATATGTCGATCTGTTATTCGTAATGGATACGTCAGTGTTTTGGTGGTTAGCAGACAACTATATAGTAACTTCATCTAAATACTAGTTAGGGTGGATTTCACCAAGACTAACAAATCAACGAGCCGTTATTTTCCACCTATAGGGTAACAGTCCGTCAGATATAGCGAATGAGCTTTAAGATGAATTCAACAAATTTTAGCAACCAATAGCTGAAATATTGAAAACAAGATATTGTCATTTCTACAGGTAAGCATTATGTACAACAATCTGTATGTGATATAGAGACAAAGCTAGATTGCCATGCATGGACAATTGTCAAATATAGTTAAAACATCCTATTAAATATAATAGCTAGATAATCGACCATTATTTCTTGCATTATTATTCGTCCATTCAAATAAGATGACATAATAAGAATTGGCAATTCTATGAAAGTTATCCTAATTTTAAAGCTCAAATACATGGTATGACATCCAGAATGTACCTTTCTTTATAAAACACGATTTTATTCAATATTTCAGTAGAAATTGCTGATTTTAGGAGAGCTTTGACAGCGTTAGTCAAATTACATTTCAATAAGCTGTTCCCTAATTAGTCGCAGATCCCGTTAAATTTTAATGCCAGTGAAATCCACCCTTAGTGAACTGGCGAATTACAGTTAACTGATGGATAAATGAACCTCTGTAGCAGCGTATACAGTGCTGGCCAAAGTCGTTCTTTCGTTCAGATTTCAAGCCGTTCTTTCGGTCAGATTTCCATATAAGTGTCATTACCACGTTGCTGCGCACCCTCCCCACTCGTTGCCAGGCAACGTGGTGTCGACGCTTCTATGTCGCACTATTTCTAACACGCTCTCGGACATAAATATGGAAGCCTAAAAGGGAAAACAAATTTGACCAGCACTGTATAGAGGGGGTCAAAAAACTCATGGGAGTGGTATGTCCAACTTTTTCTAAATCTTAAATGGTCAATGTAACGTAAAAAACATGTATGTCTTCTATTTCCAATTAGACAAGAACGTTGTTTATCCATTGAAAAGTTTAAAAACAGCATAGGCGTGCATTGAAAATACTTAAAATTTTAGTTTTGCAAGCGGGAAAACCGTGTATTCATCATTTTTGAAGGATTGCCGTCGTAATTCAAAAGATATTGGAGGAGTTGATAAAAAATAGACATGTATCTCATTAGGTATTACAATTACTACCTTCATTATTCTAATCAAGTGAAGGCAGTCATTTCGATAATAGTCTGTAACTGATTCAAATCTAGTTAAAACGTCAAAAACTTACTAAAAAACTACATTGACCTAACTAACTGTTTTCTCTTGTTTTGACCACGTAGAAATTATATGGTTCTATAATGTGTAGTATGTAGTTGGAAAGGTAATGAACCACAAGACAATATAAATAAGCTAAGTTTAAAAAACAGTTTGATTTTATTGTAATTGAACCTCAAATTTCTTATTCACTCCACATAATTTTACGACTTTGAAAGGTCATAAGTAACTTTTGAGGTTGTTTGTATGAACTAGTTGTTTGCTCTAATTAAGTATGCATTACAGAACCCAACCACGCTTATTTTTTGTTACCATATCGACAAACAAATAAGTTATAACGATATTTATGCGCAATTTCATGGAATTCCGCATCAACATGAAAAAAAATATATCATAAACCGTGGCCCTTAGAGCATTACGGTTTTTCTCTGGAAAAGAGATTCCAGTAGCCATTCGTACTGGGTGTGCCCACATAGAGCAAGGCAGAAATTCTGTGTTGCGATGTGAATCGCTCAGTTATTATTAATGAACAGGAATAAATTAAATAAGGCAAAGAAACGAAAGTAAATATTTATTAACGGAACAGCATATGAACAATACGAATCATTCTCTCCATCAAACAGCAACAAATGCGGAATACCTGATATTAGAAATAGTGAGACACCTTGCATAAATTCTACTCGCTTTTTCTAAATAGTTGTCGTGGTCCCAGCAGATTCTTGGCTTGAAGCAAATACATAGGTGAGCATAACATGGAAAGCCCTGCTATTAGATACCACATACCATAATACAGGGTCAAAATAACAAAAGAAGTTCCTATAAATATGGATTCAAAGATGCTCCCCTACTGAGATACAAGGTGATAAAGTTTTATCTACGAAATTTAAAAAAATTATCAGCAATAAACACGCAGAGTTTCCCGACCCAAACTAAACCAGGGACGTAGAAATTGGGGTACCTGGATCCTTAATAGGAAATATTTTCTACGCACTGGCCTTTTCCGATAAAAGAAGTGCATTTTATAAAATACCATTCAATTTTCCATAAATAAAACGTCATCACCCTGTATCTCGATAGCGGAGCATCTTTGACCCATATTTATGGAAACTTTGCATTAACATGAGGACTTTTAGATTCAAAACTAAATCAGTTAAAGTTAAATTTTAGTTTAGTCTAGTTAGATTAAGGTTTCGGTTGTCTTTTTTCAGTACCCATCAAAAATGTTGCTTTATTTCCAATATTTTGTTGCATTTTTTCAATTATTGTGACCACTCAATGAAAAAAGAAGTGAATGGAATCAAAATTACCAAACAACTGTCCATGATGTCCAATATTGAGGCACATGTCCTTTCGCAATACCGATGACTATAATATATAGGGTGGGCTCGATCGATAACTATGTTGTTGCTCATAGTATCTAAAAAAGTTGTATTACAAAATCTGTAGGCAATAGTATGCTCGTTAGAAGATATTTTTGTGTACATCGTGATTCGTAACCATGCTGTGACCCAAACATGTATTTTTTAAATAGAAAGCATTACATTTTATTGCAGATTTGGATACATCCTTTCTGTGTTCTATTTCCGAATTATTGAGCTATTTGACAGAATATCGAATAAAAGACGGAACTATGACAACTCGCACCTCCGCAACTGTCTTAGCTAGAGTTCTGACTAGTTCGTTATTGTTTACCATTTTATACAGGGTGGTAAAGAACGCAAAATGAACGATTTCTCAAAAATTTAAAATGGAACACCTTGTACTTTTTCACATTCCTTGATACCCCTTTTCACAAGCTTATTTTATATAAAGATTTTGGAGTTTTGTACGACCGGTTTTTGGGTTACAGCTAACCTGTTTGCAAATCCGATATAAAGGCGAAAAGACATTGAAATACCTGTCAAATTGAAAAAGAGCATTTAGTTAGTAACGGCAGATCATTAGAAATGGCGTATTTTCAGTATAAATTGAATCTGCATAGCTTATGCAATAAAGTCGGAAAGTCAAAGGGTCACACAAATCCCCATAAACCTTATATCAGAGAAAAGCTTATGAAAAGAGAAATCAAAAAGTGAAAAAATATACAAGACATTTGAAAATTTTGAGAAATAATTTTGGCTTCTGGACTACCCTGTATAAACTATCAAAAAAACTAAAAAAGTAAGTAGATAGGGACAAAATATGATATAAAAATGCTTGATGATAAATGTAGTATTCTAGCTATAGCAGTTGCGGAGGTGCAAGTTTTCATAGTTGAGTGTTTTTTTCGACGATCTGAACAAAAAACCCTATAGTATATTATATCAAATTTCTTCATATGAAAAGGCCTATCCAAATCTGTACAGGAGTTCAAAAAAGTGTATGTTTAAGTCACCACTTAGTTATGGATCGGCCTTCAGAAATAAGGATATTTTCCAATTCGAGAGGATAATGTAGACCAGAGCTATCCAACATACGGCGCGCGGCCGCATGCGGCCCGCGAACTCCTTTCTTGCGGCCCGCTTCACGGGTCATGTATACATCACATGTATAAATTACTCTCAAATACCGAATATGCACAATTCTTACATTAACTCTGTAATAATGTTGTATAGAAAGATTTTATAATGCGGCCCTCCAAACTGCATTTTTTTTTGAAGTGGCCCTTAGGCCACATTAAGTTGGACAGCCCTGATGTAGACTACAATTTTTCTACGTAATTCAATTCACCCTGCATAACACGTATCGATAAAAGCATTTGCTCTTATTCAGTTTAAAGTGCTTTTGCATTCCACAGAAATCAAATTCCGGCAACTGATTGGAACGCTATTATTGTATGCTCTTGTATGTAATTCCTCAGAAAAAATACGAATTTGATGCGAAATGTCAACAACTGCCAAACTGGCGGATTAAGCCTGATCGACTTATAGTATGAACTTGAATACTGACTACATAATTTTGGTTGCAAACAAATCTTATACTTGCACCTTCTACTTAGTCTACACACTCCTATGTACCGAAAACCGTTTCTACGTGAAACTTCGTTTAATGTACCTCACCCTTCGAAAATGTCCTCATTTCCCTTATCGCCAGGTATTCGTTTATATCGACCCGGCCTCACCGGCTATACAAACCTCATCGTTAATCGCCTGATTATATCTGATTGTCGTTATGTTATGACCCTGCTTGCCATGGAAGTTATCTCACGGCTATGCTACAGGAGAAACATAAAAAACTGTTAGAGAAAAAAGCCCTCTATAGAGATATCCTGCTAAAAGTTCAAAGATTTAGTCAGTCACGCCACAAGGCTGATAATTTAGTATTCCGATCACTTGATATTCGACCGTGATACTGGTGTGGTAAGACACCTCTATGTATAGCGCTGAACTTCGAGCGGTTATGAGCCTGAGGACCAAGGGTCTCTCTGTCGTCTTCATCGTATGGGATGAGGATGAAAATCAGCTTGGCAAACCATTGGTAGGTCGAGATTTCCCACTTACTTGGGCACAATGCTTTGATTTTTTTCATACTTACTTGTTTGCTTCCCATTGGACCAATGAGAAGGCGTCTTTGAAGAAATGGATCTAATGAATATGATCGATTTTTTGTAAAATGTCTCTCAAACTGAAGAAAAATTATAAGATTTGTGTAAGGGCTCCTAAGTAAATCTAGAAATACTTCATATATCACATGGTTCAGCTACAAAAATCTATGTTTCTTTTGTGCCCAAAAATTGACACAAATTCCACCAGTCAGAAAGGATTTGCGTTTAGTCGCAAATTCGACGAATCAAAAAGATGGATTTGTGGCCCACTCGAAACATGGATCAAACATGATACAATCAAAAATAACCGCGTCTCACAGTTACTGTTCTAAATTCTGAACAAGAATGCTTATTCTTCAACAAACATCGAATGAAAAATGAATTTATATGACTACCGTACGAAAAGTCCTGTTCCTCAAGCCAGCGCTCTTACTGTTAACATTGAGATGTCGCGCACTCTACTGGGCGGTAGGACGACTATGCTCGCTGTAAGGTGGCAAGGCTAGAAGTAGTCGTTCTACTGCCCAGTAGAGCGCGCAAGAGCTCTCTGTTAAGAGGTCTGGCTTAAGGAACGTGATTTTTCGCATGGTAGTCAAGTATATTGGATATTTACTCGATGTTAAATAATAAGCATCCTGTAATTTTATTTACACACTAGCATTTAAGTCCAAGACCAGACCTAATACCTATACCACACTGATGAGTTTCTAATAAGCACGAAACAGCGATATATGCGGTTGATCATGGTTACAGAGACAGAAAGCAATCGTGCCCGTTTAATCCGGCTTAATCTTCATAAAAATCTAATGTCTGGATTAAAGATGAAACTCTATTCTAATACGAATAATCGATACCAACCCGGACTAAGCCTGGTGTGTTATCGACGGGTCTGTAGTATATTTTTCTTATAGGCTTAGTGGTTAACGTGCAGCCATCAGATTTTGTAATAAGACGATTAGCCGTTGAAATGTGAACTGTTTAGGTACAAAATGCGTAATCATATTATGCAGATCGCATTACGAGGCACTTACAGTATACCAATATACGAAGCGCCTCTACCCGTATTCTTGTTCATATCGGTACGGACCGTTTCCGACAACTGTCGGTTGTAGATGTTGTAGACGCAACCAAAGACTTCATGTCCCAGCTTTGATGCGATAAACTCGCGGAAAGTACTGCAATGTGAACTGATAGATTGAATTCGCCACATCGACAGCTTGAACTAGAATTGAACTAACCTGGACGATCAATAATGTTACTTCAGTTCAGTAATAGATAAAAATCTTTTTATATCGAAACAGCCGCGCAGGCAGAAGCCTAAATGCCGGAACACCGCGGCTGCTATGATGATCCCAAAGAAATTTTGTTAATACGATTTTTGAACTGCCTAAGGTTAGTAGAACTGGGAAAAGCTTCCTCTTGTAGATTGTTCGACAATCTAGACACCCTCGGGACAAAGGAGCGGTCGTATCGGCCAGTTCTGGATGTACGAAGTTTGACACGGTTAGGATGGGACGCCGAAGTCAGGCGGGTCTGTCTGGCAGGCACATCGCGCGGCGGCATCATGGAAGAGAGCTCTGAGGAGCAAAGCCCGTTGGTGTAGCGATAGAAAAGAGCTAGATCGCCGACGGCCCGCCGGTGCGAAAGAGTCCCGAGACTGTCTGTTAGGGAAGAGTCATCGATCAGTCGGACCGCCCTCCTCTGGACAGCATCGAGCATGGACAATGTAGTCGGGGCGGCAGCACCCCAAATGTGTGAGCAATACTCGAGGCTAGGCCTTACCTGGGCCTTGTATAGAGTGAGAAGGTCATGCGGAGAAAAGTACTTCTTAGCCCTAAACAAATAGCCTAGCTTTTTCCCAGCAGCTGCAGCTATTGAAGAGATGTGTTCGTGCCAGATCAGGTCCTCGGTGATCTGGACTCCGACCAGCCGAAATGAATGGCTCTTTGGTAGAACTCGACCGTCCATCGAAACTGTATGAGCGCTAGGACGCTTTTTGTTCGTCAAAGTACAGTACTGTGTTTTGGAAGCATTGAACTGTACAAGATTGTTGCGTCCCCAAGCAGTGATAGCCTCCAGGTCTCTTGTCAGAGAAGAAGTCGTCGCTAGTCTTCTTTTTTCCAGCTCAGCGGCAGAGATCGGCTTGTCACTCTGAATTCCTGCATGTAGAGTGCTGTCATCAGCGAAGCTGTGTAAGAGAAACAGTGTTGGAGCCAAGACCGATCCCTGGGGAAGACCCGCGTTGACGTTGTGGGATGAAGAGGAGAATCCGTCAATTACGACGGATATCTTGAGGGCAGAGATAAAGTCAGCCACCCATCTGCAAAGCTTTTCTGAGAGGCGATAGGATGGAAGTTTGCTTAAGAGGGCAGCGTGCCACAGCTGATCGAACGCTTTCGTGATGTCAAGAGCAACGACATGAGCCTCACCATGAGACTGGATGAGTTTACTCCACAATTGCGTGACGTATGCTAGGAGGTCCCCTGTGGATCGTTAGTGCCGGAAACCGTACTGCCTGTCGCTAGTCAAGCTGTGACGTTCGAGGTAGTCCAGAAGCTCGCGATTTATGCACCTCTCCATCACTTTACTGATAACAGAAAGCAGAGCTATAGGCCTGTAGTTGGATGGGCTGGACTGAGCAAATTTCCAGTTTTCTGGGAAGGTGCCGGATTCATAAGATATCTGGAAGAGACGCGGAAGAACTGGAGCAAGCTCCGCTGCAGACCTCTTCAGTACAATGGCAGGAATCAAGTCTTGACCAGAAGCTTTGTTGATGTCGAGCGACAAGAGCACTCGTCTTACGGTCTTAAGCCTGAATGTTACCTCCCGCATAGTGTGGGGAACCCTTTGAATTGACGGCACTTGAGCGTTGGTGGGGACGTCCATGGTGGAATTGGCAGCAAAGATCTTGGCTAGCACTTCCGCCTTGGCCTTTGAGTCGAATACAATAGTTCCATCCTGACACGTAAGTGGTGGAAGGCTACTGTGTGAGAAGTTCTTTTCAATCTGTTAAGGTTGTGTAGTTTCAACTTGTGGTTTAAAACGCGGGGCATAACTACAAGATACCATTGAAGTTTTCATTTAGGTAACTAACAAAATGCGCCTTAAAAAGTTTTGAAATACCAAATACTTCCGGAGACAGATGAATTTTCTCAAAATTTGTCCCTGACTTTATTTGTAGTGGGATCTTAAAATAAATTGCATATTAATATTGCCAGATTTTATCCTTTACAAGATGGCATAATAAGAATTTCAATATAACGTTCCATCTCTTGTCCTCCAGCATAAACTTCATTTTTTCTTATGGGCGCCATATTAGATTTTTGGGCAGATGAATAGAGTTTTTAAGACTGATTTCAAAAATGTCTAATGTGTCATATATTCCAGAAAAGACTTCCTAGTTAGGTAAGCCTTGAAATCATCAGATTTCATTTGTTTCGTATATCAGACCAGACCTAAAATTGAACATAGCAACAGAGTTTGGAAGACTGAGAAGAAGAGAAATAAATCGAATAGTGAACAACGTACAGACAAAAGTCAGGATTTGCCTACAAAATAAAGAACAGGATTTTGAACATCTGCTCATTTATGATTATTATTGCTAATATCATTAATAAAAATTTCATGTTGTGTTCAGGTTTCACCAGACCTCTTTATTTCCTTATAATTTTCGTTCCGACAACAAATTCATGGCCCATAATGGAAATACATCACTGAATTTAAGACTGAAAAGGTCATTTAAATGTATAAAATTCCAATATAGCGTCAATATGTAAACACAAAATTGATGATGGAAGTCGAATTATAGAGGAGAAGAAGAGGCAATGGCAACATGCACATTATTTAAAAATCCCAACTCAAAGTCAAAAAAAAAATGATTTTGGAAAATCTAGTATAATCTGGTAATTTCAGGCCCACCTAGGAAATTTTTGGAAACAGAATTGAAATATCTATTCATCTGTGCAAAAAATAAACGTCATATTGAGATTTAGTTATGCCATTTTGTAGAGAAGAAAAAGTGGTAATGTTAATGTGCAATTTATTTTGAAATCCTAGTACAGATAAAGCCAGGAAAAAATTTAAAACAATTTTGGTAAAATTCTGTTTCTCTTCGGAAGTACTTTGAATTTCTCGAATTCGGAGTGGATTTTTTACACTTTAAAATGGCATTATAAAGCATGGGTTGACTTATGCCGTGATAAACCTGCTTCAGTACTATATACTGAAGTAACACTATCGTGCAGGCTAGTTCAATTCTAGTCCAAGCTGTCGATATGGCGAATTAAATGTATATCAGTACATATTGCAGTACTTTCGCGAGCTCATCGCATCTTGGCTCGGGCATGGACTGTTTAGTTGCGCCTACATATACAACTGACAGTTGTCGGAAACGGTAGGTACTGATGAGAATAGAAATTCCACCTCTGGGGCTTGGTATCTAAGACTTTATGCGAGTAATCTAAAGATAAGTTTTCTGTAAATCACGTTTCTTGCTTTATTTCGATTAAAATGCTACAATAGGTTTACATTTTGAGAAATAAAGATTTGGTGGCAACAGAATTGGAAAAATGTTCATTCATTTTTGAAAATACTGTGCTTGGTGCCTAATTGAAAAAAGTTATACTACAAGGGTAATTTTAAAAAGGTTTGTTTTATGAACGTATAATTTGGGTGTTTATTGTTAGACTGGAAACAGCGTGCTTCATTAAATTTGGGGCCAAATGCGTAGAAGTTCTGTTTTTCCATTAGGACTCGATGCGTTCTCTATTTCGAAAAATTATAAATAATAAACAAATTTATGCACAATTACAACCAGGCATTACAGTAACTCATTTAAACAATAAATGTAATTGCAAAAAGGGCCAACATACAAAAAACTGATACAAGTGTTGACCCAATTGAGAAAAAAAGTAATGAACTTGATGCTGTGAAAATACATATTTTTTATATATATATATATATATATATTTAGCTATATATACTCATATGTACGTTAAGTGAGTTATAAGCAAAGTTACTTGAGAAAAAAGTATAAATGTTTGAGAGTGAATAGTAGACAAAAATAGTGACCAGGATATTGCTTCTGCCATGTTAATTAATAAAGTTTATTATAATGCTAATTAATATAATACGCGTTATTTCATTTTTCAGATTATAGCTACCTTTTGTAAAGGGTGCTTCAATAAGGACGTAATATTTCAAGGTTCTATTAAACATGGTATTTCGTAACAAACTGAGATATTTATTGCATTATGATGTATATATACACTTTTTAATTATATATGAAACAACACATCAAGTAAATGACTGGCACGGCTGGCATAAGCGCAGTCTTTAATAAAATTTGTGGTAACATTTTTGAACACATGTCGTGGTATCTCGTTGATACAGCGTCTGATTTCAGCTTTCAATGCTTCGGTGGTTGCAGGCTTGTTGTCATAAACTTGTGACTCGGGAGGTGACTCGACCAGTAGCAAACTCGTGCAAAACTGCCAATGTTTCATAAGTAGTATGGCATGTGGCACCATACTGCTGAAACCATATGTCATTAAGAGCCATGACTTCTAATTGTGGCACAAAAAACTGAGTAATCATTGCACGATAATGTTCGCCATTCACTGTTACCCGCCTCTTCCTCAAAGAAATAGTGCACACCAAACAGTGACACGTTTTGGATGCATAGCTTTTTCATGAATTACTCTTGGATTATCTGTGTCCCAGATGCGGCAGTCGTCGAGATGAAAATAGGCCTCATCGCTAAAAATGATTTTGTCTACAAAATCACCATTCACATACTGTTGGCCAAGGATCCAATTGCTAAACTCTCTTCGCCGTGCATGGTCTGTTGGCATAAGCTGTTGAGTCAATTGGACTTTGTAGGCATGCAGGTGTAATTCTTTCGTTAGAATACGGTGGAGAGTGGCTGTTTTAATGTCCAATTCTTGAGCGCGATGACGAATGGACCTCCCTGGACTCTCGGCTACATTTTCGCGAACCGCTGACATTTTCTTCTGAACAACCGCTGCGAGCTCGTCTCTTATGTTTCACATCATTAACAGAACCAGTACTTTCAAATTTTTGGATTATACTTTTCACAGTGCATGGGGTATGAACATTATTCCGACCGAATATTAACTGCACTTTTCGAATCGTGGCAATTAAACTTTCACCACTTTGGTAATAATTTTTAACAATTAGGATACGCTGTTCTATTGTGTAATGATTCATTTTCATAAACTCGCGCCTGTCTACTATCCATCTGTCATGTCACAATCATTATGATATTAAGACTGCCAAAATGGCGCTAAATTCAAATATTGCGTTCTTATTGATACACCCTTTAGTTGTCTTTGAATGATGAGTAATGGAAGGGAATAGCATATATTCTATAACTATTAAATGTAACTGCGCTTCAAATAAAATTCAATAACCACTTTTTCTCATAATTTTATTGCCACCCAAAATCACATTTTTCAAATCGCCGAACTGGGGTTAAGCTCCTCCTGACTGTCTTTGTCCAAACTACAGCTTTCGTACCCGTGTGGGGACGTCACGACATTGCTGTATTTCTCCTTAGATGGACCGGCGCCGGATGTTCTCAGATACGATATGAAATCGTTCCACGTTCGTGCGATCTTGTCCTCCATCGCAATAAAATGTTTGCTGTTGGTTAATCTCAAAGAATATGTGGTTTGCATGATTTTTTCTTCGAAATCTCTCGTTACCACCGCCATTTTGTCTTCTACTGCTTTTAGGAAGTCGTCCGCATTGATGGTCATAGTAGACTTCGCTGGAGCAGATTCTATAAATCAGATGTTTCATATAAAAGTTTCCGAATTTCTAATAATTGATTCCTTGAGTTGTGACCATAGACTCACCGGGTGCTGTGCAACCCGACGGCAACTCGAAATCAGCCAGAGGACCGTATTCTCGTTCCTCCAAACGCAAAGTTTTTCAAGTCGCTCAGCGAATATGACGTCGTTTGCACTTGCTTTCGATGTGCCTGTAAAAATATGGTATTTCCCGATTGTTTTCGAAAATCGTTTGTTGACTTCAAAACGACTACTAAGAGTTTGGTGTCTTGCTTAGCTCTCACTGGGTTTTTATTTACGAGTATATCTAGGATGTTGAGTGTTATTGATACGACGTTTTGGTAGTTTTTTAATAAATTCCCAGTACCTAGTGGCATACCAGTTTACTGGCGTTAACTTAATGAGAAATATTGGAAAATTATTAAGGCAAAGATTCGACTCATTTGAATTCTCGGACATTGAAAAAAAATTATAAAACAATACCGTCCAAGAAAACAAGGTTTACAGAATTTGGAGGAAGTGCTGCATCCCTTGTAGTCAGTACCGCATAGATAGCACGTAATAAGTAATCGAACAAAACAAACAATAATGAACTACTTGTACTTGTAAAACTGGCAAAAATTCATATAATATTAATTAAACACTGATGCTTTTATTAGACAATAATCGGTTGTGTAATAACCTACTATAATGCCAATAAATAAAGCAAAAAGTCTTCAAGTTAATGTAGTTGACAGATGCTTATACAGGGTTTTCATTTGAAAAGTTCCCACCATGGATTTATCGAAAACCACTGATTAAAAGAAAGAACGCCGAGACACGTCAAAAGATTTGTCAAGGAGGACAACTTTTTAACCGAAAACTACTTTACCCCTTTCACCCTTGACCCCGAGGGGCAATTTTAAATGACAAAGGGTATCGAGTAATAGCTTGTGTGAAAGGTCTTCCGAAGTCCTTTATTTTGATGTTTAATTTAATTCTTTATTTGTTCAGATAGAAAACAAAAACACACGAAAATATCACGTTTTATTTCAATAAGTGTTCAAAATGTAAACCGTTATTGACCAAACATTGATATAGGCGATGTTCAAATTCACTATCCCAAGATTGTCACAAAGGTATCTGACAGCAAATTAAATTCTTTCTTTCCCTTAGCAACAAATAATAAAACAGGTATAACAATAAATACATTTCGCCCATTATGTCTGTGATGAAAAGAATGCGGAAAAAATTCGGGTTGTTATTTGGTTGTTGCCACGTCTAATCTTCCGACTTGCTGTGTATGTTGGCAGTTTTCGTTTTAAATTATTAAATTGTAGATTTGGCAAACCCTAACGGGCAACATTTTGAACAATTATTGAAATAAAGTGATATTTTCGTGTTTTTCAACAAATTAAGATAAATAAAGATTTTTCTAATTTTCTCGAAAACGACTGATTTTCAAAAATCAAACGTGAAAATAAAGGATTTCGAAAGACTTTTCAAACAAGCTATTACTCGTTACTCCTTGTCATTGAAAATGTTTAAGGCAATGACCCTGGGGGACCGAGGGTGAGAGGGGGTGAAGTGGTTTTTGATTAAAAAGTTGTCCCCCTTGACAAGTGTTTTGATGTGTCTCGGCGAATTTTCTTTGAATCAGTGGTTTTCCATAAATCCGGGGTTTGAAGTTTTCAAATGAACACCCTGTATAATGTAACATTTTTCTAGATATTGTCTGCATTGCATTTCATGTCTAGTGGAAGCTACCAACTTGATGAGACATAAAGTAACTCTCAGCCGGCCATCTCTTTCAAACGAGAGTATATTGGTAACATTGAAGCAAGCACCGTTGCCAAGATGTGACAGGCGGATTAAACTTAAAGCGTTCGCTCAGCAACGTGAAAATGTAAACTAAAAACGCTTAACACCTTTGCCGTACAATATGATTCGCTATGCCATTTGAAGACGTATCCCTTTCAAGCATCAAGCTAAGGAACGGGAATACCGGTCCAGATTACGACTTCAGTTATGTTGATCAGTTTCACACCAAAAGCGACTACTAAGCAACTGGTAGCTGCGTTTTGAGGTTGTGAAAAGTTACTTAAGTAAATTAAGAATGCGGAATATAGAGTACCTATTTATTCTCGGAGAAACTTGTACCAAGAGGTAGTATTGAACAGAGAGTCTCAAGACATAGCCACAATTTCACGATGCAAATTCACTACTCCGCCCTTTTTGAAGAGTTTTGCCTTCCACGCGGTTAGATTATACTACTCGGCCGATCGGAATTTCTTGAATAAGAAACTAGTACCTTTCAAGAAGCTAATTAAAATGGGGCTAATGAGATAGCTTCAGAAATTGTTTTTTATGTATCAATTTGATTTAATATCATTCAGACAGTATTCAATATTTAGTGTTTTTCCTTTTTGACTGTAGTATAGATTATTGTTGATATTTTTGTTGTATTTTTCTCTTTTTATGTAGATAGATAAATATGCTTTATTTTCTATTACATGGTAATATTTTGGTTTTAAATCCAAATTTGTTGTCACCTACGAGTATAATTTTGTTGGTTTTTAGAAAGTATCTTTATCTAGTTTGAACTATTTTTTCTATTATTTTTGCTGTAACAGTAATTAAACTTGTGGGTCTATAATTTTCTGGTAAATCGCTTGAACCTTCATAGGATATAGGAATAACTATTGATGTTTTTTAAAATTCTGGGTAAACACCTGTGTTAAGAGAAATATCTATAACTTTTGTAACTTAGTGTTTTTCATTTTTGATAGATCTTAATACTAATTGCAGTTCATAAATGCCTGTAGGATAAAGTAAAAATTTCTAGTTTACATTCATATATTATTATTCATATGGTTTAGATTTGTTAACGGATCATTAGTATTTTTAGTTTTTCTGCTATTGTGCAGTAGTGATATTTATACAGTATTTTTAGGTGGGATTAATGGAGTGTAAGTGTAGCCCTGTGGCTAAACATCGCCTATCTGTTGTGCCTCAGTAAATTCTGATATATCGATACGTATTTACCAAAGTAACGTAAGTCACCAAAAACGATTTCGAAGAAAGAACGTGTTTTTAATTTAACCTGTTTAAACTTCTTTAAATTGTGCAAAATTTACCAGGGTGTTTCTCTGAGGTCTATATTTAAATAAGAAAAATGATTTTTGAAGTTTTTCTATAGTTTTAGTGGTTAATTGATACTTACGTTACTTTACGGGATCAGAAATCTCGAAGTCTTGATCAAAAATGTAACGTAAGTACACAGATACGTCAGTTTGGCGGCAAATTGTAGCACTTAAAGTATTTTGGAAAGAATTAAAAACTATCGTTTATTATTAAAAAACACAAAATAACGTTACAAAAGAAAATATGAAATTCTTACTAATAAAAAATATATATTTTTTTAAGTTTTGGAGCTTTCATCTTCATTGTCATCCTCTGCATCAGTTTCTGCTAACTCATCTGGAAGAGAAGACTTACATTTTAATTTAAAGAATTCATCGTGAAACTTGGCAGGTATGACATGTAATTAACTAACGGCAGAAAATATTCTTGTACATCGCATTCCTGTTCAAATTGAACACCCACTGTCCCATTTGAGCTATCAGTACTTATTGATACATTTATTTCTTCTTGCATAGTATGGTTACCATCATTTTCATAAGGACTCGAATTGTTAAAAGACAATAAAATTGATTGATCTATTTCGATTACGTCTTCATTTACTAAAGTAGTTTTTAAAATATTTTCGGAATTATCTAGATCAAAAATATTGTCACTTGAAATAATGGACATCGGCATAGACCCGATTTCTTCCTCAAAATAAACATTATTCGATTCATCATTTTGGCTAAGAGCCGCCAAAATCCTTTTTGTTCGTGAACTGACCATAGACATAATCTGAAAGTAACCGAGCATTTATGTTTACAATGTTTCATAGCTTCTAGAAAAATTAGTATAGAAACAAATACAACAGTCTTTCTCTAACTTCAACCGATTCATTCCTGTAAATTTCTCACAGGCTTCGAGGTTATGACAGAATAACTTCTAATAAATAAACGAAATTAAATATGAAATGGGAGCTTTATAGGTAGGTACATGATATTAGTTAATATTTTTAAATTCTAAAAACGTTTTTCTAACTTCAACCGATTCATTCCTGCAAATTTCTCATAGACCTTATCACCTTATCAGGTTATCACACAATCATTTGTAATAAATGAACGAAATTAAATATGAAATGGAATTGTATAGGTATGTACCTACATAATATGAGTTAAGATTGTAATATTTTTGAATTCTAACTATAAAAAAATGTCGTTTACTTACCTAAAATCAATAAGTAGTCGATGGTAGCACGAACCTAACACTGTCGTAAGCCAAACACTGACTGCGAAAATCTGACGTAAGTCGCAGAAACCGACAGGGACATTATTAATGGCGGTAAAAACCTTAGCTTGCATTACTATGATGGAAATAGTGTTAAAGTTACGTTTCTTTTACGGATATGATTTGAAAAATTCTGGACATGTTTTAAAAAAAAGTTAAAAACAAAGGTTTAAAGTAAAATCTAGGCTTCCTACACCTTGGTAGTACCTTCTCATCAATAAAAGCCTTACGTTAATGGAAAAACATGATTTTCACCAAATGTCACTTACGTTACTTTGGCAAAAATGCATCGATATATATATATATATACAGGGTGACTTCGAAGTTGAGTCATTTATTTTAACAGTGAGTAGATCTGATCAAAAGAAATGTTTTTTCCTTTAACATTTTTCTGGTAAAATTAAATTAACAAAGTTATAGCCCTTTAGAAGTTTGAATACCGCCCTGTCTCAATAATAATATTATGTGCTCGTGTTTGGCAACAACGGATATAATCCGCCTTATCCGTTCATCGCATCGGAAACAAAAAAGCGAAAGAATTTGAAACGATGTTTTTACTACAATGTACAATTTTATTCAGCTGTATTCAGTCGATGTGTCAGTCGGTAACGCGTGAGTGAATAGTGGTGTTTGTTGCGTGGCTCAAACGAAATAAAAAATGGCACATGTTTACGAAAATGCTGAATGTAGTACAAAGGGCTCGTGAATCAGGTGACTTAAGACCTCACAGGGGAGGGCATGCCGGTGCTCCAAGACCGCACGATCAAATACAGGTCCGCACTGAAATACTTGTCAAGAGGATACTTTATAAAACAAGGTAACATTTTTTTTTTAATTTTTTTTAATTTTTACACACATATTTTGGTTTATCTTCCTTCTGCAATCATTATCTGAAAATTAATGACTCAACTTCAAAGTTATAATATAATATAATATATAAAATGGCACTTTATCCTCACCGATACAAAATATTGATTTAAAGAACAGTGACGAAGTGATGGACGTGTCAGCATGCTTTTCACCTGGAAAACATTGACACAAACTTAAAGAGAGAAAAAAAAAAAAACTTAGATAAACCTTATCAAGAGGAAACATCAATTACTGTGATACATAAGAAATTTAGCATCCGACTGCTTTAAACTCTTTTAACCTTTTTTTAAATGCTTAGGCTATATCTTTATACCACTTGATAAGCTTAAGGGTGCCCAGTCGAGAAACTGCGTTGAACAATGCTGTCAATCCGCGGGATAAGTAAGATGAGTTTATTCTAGAGATCTTTGTTCGTACTGCAGAGGAGGCTTAGTTTTGTTAAAGATAATATGGGCGCTTTAAGGATAAGGGTCTTATGTACCAAAGATAGGCAATGCAGTTTCCTCAATTTGTTCATCTTAAACCATCCCGATTGGTCAAAAGCGCTACTAATATGATCAAATTTACGGATTCCATAAGAAAATCTGATGCATGAGTTTTGTATCATCTGAATCCGCTCGGCATCACGTTGTAAAAGAGCAGGTCCATAAACAGAGTCACCGTAAGATAATTTTGACAGGATAAGGGACTCGCAGAGTTTAAGCTTGAGCTGTGTCGACAGGACACTTCGACTCGGGTATAACTGACGAAGCACATTATAGGACGCATTGCATAGTTGGTTAACATGTTTAGTGAAGCGTAGCTTGCAGTCAAACCAGATACCAAGGTTTTTGCATTCGTTTACGAAGGATATGTCTTCATTATTCACCATAATATTAATGCGATATTGATTTATTTCACGATTCTTTTTGGGCCCAAATAAAATGCAGCATGATTTGCCAGGATTTAGTTTTAGATTGTGAGTACTAGATATGTCAAAAATAGACTGCAGGTCTTGATTTATTTGATGTTGGCCAAGCATATATTCATCAGGATCGAAGCAGTTATAAAGTTGGGTATCATCGGCGTAATGATGAACGATTGAGTTGCTGGCGGTTTCATGAAAATCACATATATAAAGAGCAAATAAAAGGGGACTCAAAATAGATCCTTGAGGGACACCAAAATTTCTGAATAAAGAAGTTGATATATTGTTTTCATATATGACAGACTGTGAGCGATCAGTTAAAAAGCTCTTAATCATCGTGCAAGCCGATGATGACAGGCCAAAGTATCTAAGCTTTTTACAGAGAATATTTGGGTCAACCGTATCGAAGGCCTTGCTAAAATCAAGAAGAACTAAGCAGGACAGCTTTCCTTGATCAACCGCGCTATAAATATTATCCGATATAGACAGGAGCGCAGTGGTGGTGCTATGTAATGGTCTGAAGCCAGATTGGGAGGTGGTCAGTAAATTATTTTGACAAACAAATGTGTGCAGCTGCTCATGTAGAGCCATTTCCAAAAGCTTAGATAAACTTGGTAAAATGCTTATAGGACGAAGATCAGAAAAACTTGAAGGATAATTAGATTTAGGCAGAGGGAGAACAAGAGCATTCTTCCAGGAAGAGGGATAAAGATTATTTGTTATACAAAAGTTAATAATGAAGGTAATATACTTGAGCAAATGCTTTTGTATTATACGGATCATATCAATTGTGATGCCATCTGAGCCTTTAGCATGACTTTTGATGCGATTAATAAATTTCTCTACAGTGGCAGGGGAAACTGTCGTGAACAGAAAAGTACCACTATTCTTGACGTTTTCATATTTGTCTAAAAGGTTCAATTGAGTTAATGATTTGGTTGTTTGAGGTACGTTTAAAAAAGCACTATTTAATGAATCGAGATCCTGAAGATGTGGAGGTAGACTTATGGAGTTATGTTTAACGATATTCAAAGATCTAAGTATATTCCATGTAGTCTTCGAATTTTTATGTCTCATAACATAATCGAGGTAGGCTTTTTTCTCTCGCCTAATAGCACTAGAAACATAATTTCTAATTTTCTTATAGAATTCCCAGGCAGCAATCGTTCCTGTACGTTTAAATTTTTTATATGCGTCACTTTTTGTTCGCATCATGAGTTTTATGTTGAATGTTCGCCAAGGAGCTGGTGGCTTGGTAACTCGAATGTTTCTGACAGGAGCATGCAAGTTGAAGGTGCACAAGATATTAGAGCTCAGGAAGTCAATCATTTGATCCACATCTCTCAACGTATATATAAAATCCCAGTTTATTAAAAGTAAATCATGGTAGAAATTGTCTAGGCTAAAGGTAGAGTAATCACGATATGTCCTCAGTTTACATAGGTTGCTTATCTCCGATGCATCTACATAAAATATTAGGGCTAGATGGTCAGATATTCCATCTACGTCAACAACTTCATAACCACTTATTATATCAGCAGAGCTAACCATGAGCAAGTCTATAGCTGTCTGGCTATTGGAAGTTATACGTACTCAAGTCACCTGTATATATGCAGATGATGGACGTCCAGAGCGAGGTTTGTCATCAATCGACATGTCGACATTTTTAAATCAAGCAAACCAATCGTACACTTGAGTTTTTCGATAGCATCATCTTTGTAAGCTATTTTCAACATTAAAACAGTTTCAGCAGCATGTTTTCCAATTAGAAAGCGAAATTTCACAGCTGCACGTTGCTCACTGAAGCTTGCCATCGTAAGAAACGAAACAAGCACCTCCTCGTATATATATATATATATCTCCGTTCTTATAATCTCGTTTCTTATTTTGTCCATTTTGCTTACCCCTTCAGCTCGTCTCAAGTATTTCATTTCAACTGCCTGCAGTTTACTTTTTTGCTGTTGCGATAGAACCCAGGATTAGCATCCATATGTTAATATAGGTCTATATATTGTATTATACACCGTCATTTTTGTTTTCTTGAACATCTCTTTTTTATTGAGAAAAACTTTACTCATCGCATAGTACAAGTTGTTTGCCTTTCCTATCCTTTAAAAAATTTCTATTTGATTTCTGCCGTTAGGTTCCAATATAGCTCCCAGATATTTAAAGCAGTTCACCTGTTGTATAACTTTAGTTTTAAGTTTATGTAGTCTCATACCATTGTCTTCAAGTTCTTCATTCGAAATGTTTAAATTTTCCTGTGGACTCCCGACACTACCAGTTACCAACACCAAATCATCTGCAAATGCGCACTGCTAATTTCACTTTTTGCAGCTTCCTGTATCCAACAAAAATTGTTTTTATTCTTTGCCTGCATAATAGAGGACTAAGCCCTGCACCTTGACGTACTCCCTCTGTAGTAGCGAATTCTTACGACACATTTCAGGATATTACTCGGTTGTTAGTCTTGTGATATATACTCATGATCACTTCTACTAATTTCACAGGAACATTTTTTCTCAGCAAATTCTCTTTTAACTTTTTTCGTGGAACTCTGCCAAAAGCTTCTCCAAGGTACATTAATTTTCCTTTTGATAAAAATTTACTTATCAGGTTTTTAATGGTAAATATGTGATCCGGAGGGATTCTTCCCTTTCTGAAGCCACTTTGTGTTTCAGATAATTTCGGCTCTATATCTTATAAATCCTTATTGAGAAAAAATGTACAAGTAACGTATTTCACAAATAAAATCTATCCAGAACAATCAATACGTATGTAATTTATTATAGATGCTCACCCGGACGCTAGGAACTCTGTTCAAAAAACAACCGAACTTACACTTTATTGACAATCACGCATTATAGAAATTCCTCGAACGCTGAAACATCTTGCACTCAAGAGCAGCTTAGGCTGGAAATTATGACAAATACAGTGATGCCAACCGCATGACGCTAAGATACTTCCTTGTCGCTCAGTTCAAATAGTTCGGGTACTTTTTGAACAGCTCTCGTATTAACTCGCTTGTCACTTGTATAGTTCACGACAAACTTACATTTTTATCGCGAGACGTTACAAAAGCCATAAAACTAAGAATGCGGCTTATCTGTACATCAACTGTACACCTAGTAGCTTGTGGGGGTGTTGGGCGTCGTGAGAAGGGGGGGGGGCTTCGAGTCGGTTAAGTATGACCGTATCGAAACAATGCGATTTAATTTAGATTCACAGCAATTATATTTAACTATTAGTGCTTTTTACATTATTGCACTTAATTATATTTAGACCAGTATAGTATTAAGACCATATTATACGCATGTCGGTACCAAAAAATGTAAACGAGCGCTAAAAGTTTGTCATGAACTATATCAACTGTAGCTTCCCTGGAACTGCTTCTCTAACTTGATCACTTCAAAGAAGACAGAAATGCGATGGATAAGTGATCATATCGTATTATCTATGATTTTTTGAGGATTCGATCGGAACGTTAGCTGAAGTGATACAGTAACACCCATAGGTGACATCTTTCATCAATTAATGGGCAATAGGGTGTCCCTTATTTTTCAAAGTTTTCATTTCCTAATGCATACTCCCCAGTTTTTTTCGTGTATAAAATACCCATCAGAGCAATTCCTAACTGTGTGAAGAAACTGACTGATCTTTACCAAGCTTGGAGGGAGTTGCGGAAAACTTCCAAAAAACATCAAGATGTTTATAGAAAGAGTGAGGAAGAATTTTCAAATAACTTGGACAACTTATTCGATATTGCTCACGCCTATCCCTTGGAACAAATAAAAATTAATTAATCGGTCACTATACGAGACATAGTACAGAGTACAAAACCATATGATTTACCTACCATTTCCGATGAAAGCCTGGAACAAGCTTCCTCATCAACAGCTCAACCTGTAAGTTATCCGACTATAAAAAAAGGAGAAGGAAAGACTTCATGACGCCCAAGTTAGTTGCAGCTGTAGATAGATGCCAGTTAAGTATTCGAGACTCAGTTTATGTACTAGAGGCATTAAGACTCAGCAGTGAAGACTTTTCCATCAATAAATCGTCTATTCAACGCATGCGTACACAGATTCGAAAAAAAGAGTCCATACAATATAATTTCCACAATAACATGCCTGAAATTGTTACTGGTCATTGGGATGGCCAATTATTACTTGGGCTGGATGTAGGGAGTTGTAAAGAAGAAGGGTTACCGATCCTCATCTCGTTCGGAGATAACGAACAACTTCTTGCTGTACCAAAATTGGAAAGCGCCTCGGGTAAGGATCAAGCTAAAGCTGTGTCAAACGCGCTGTATGACTGGAACCTTGATGATAAGGTACAAATTATGTGTTGTGATACAACAGCTTCTAATACAGGGCGGTTGAATGAATCTGTTGAAGCAAAAATTAAAAAGAGAATTGCTGCTTTTTGCTTGCCGCCATCATATTTACGAATTAGTTGGTGTATTAGAATCAAAAATCGAACAAGTCACGAGCGGTCCTGATATTCCATGACTTAAAAAATTTAAAGATAACTGGAAAAACATTGATCCTGCAGCAATCTAAGTAAATAAACCTCGACTTCATTCAACAAAACTTGAGTAGCACCAAAATTAAAGAATTGTTAACATTTTGTAACCATGAGCCTCAAAAATGTATAGTACGCGAAGACTATCAGGAACTGATTGAACTATCTATCGTTTTCTTGGGAGGAGATAACGAGAAAAAGCTGAAAATCAAACCTCCTGGAGCAATGTATCAAGCGAGGTGGATATCGAGAGCCATTTACTCACTGAAGATGTGTTTACTACAATCTCAGACTAATATGTGCTCCAGAGAGAAAAAATCACTTCAAGATGTTTGTTTATTCATTGCCGCTGTGTATGTAAAACCGTGGCTTCAATGCAGTTTGGCGATAAAGGCTCCAAATCAAGATCTAAGCTTTTTAAAAACCTTAAAGGAATATGAATGTATTGACCAAACTATTCCCAAAGCAGCTCTGAGCAAACTTAGCCAACATCTTTGGTATTTATCAGAACAAATCATTTTAGCAGTTTTTTATGAAGAATTCGATGAACAGACGAAGAAAAACATGATTTTGAACCTTCAAAGAGAGAGTTTGTTCTTTGGAAAGAGATACATTCCATCACAAAACGAGTTGTCCAATTATTTGTGTGGTGAATGAAAGTACCTTTACTTGCTGAACTGTTTTTTTTTCAGTTGCTTTCGTACTATGTATGCTGCTAACAAATCGTTGCAGGGAAATCATTGGGTGATTTTGTGTCAGCAATGAGCATAAATCTGTTTTTTCGTTTGAAAATGGACAGGAATTTTCTGGAGAAACCCGTGTCTACCTGGGAACTGATCCTTCCTTTCTGGCGACAAAACGAAAGGCCTTTTCTTTAAGAGCAGTCAATGATACGGCAGAATGGGCTGAGAAACTGATACAGGATTTCCATTGTCTAATCACTGCTGAAGAAGAGCAAAAGTAGTTTTTGCTACATTCTGTATAGGAACACAGGAAACTGTACCCCAACTGTAAAAAAGAGACCCTAAAAAAAGCTATCCTGAACGATCACTTTTATATATGTTAATAAATAAATATTACTATTTGAGACTTGTTTTTAGGTATTGTTTCCAAAAATAATTATAATTCTCCAGATTGAGCTACGTAACAAAAACAGTTGAAAACGGTTATTTTCGAGGTAAACTCGGCACGGGTTAATATTGCCGCAGGTAAATAAAAAATTTTTTGACTATGTTTAAAGTTTCGAAAAAACTTGGAACGTATACGTTTCAATAACTCAAAAAAATGTTTTCGCCAATATAAAGGACACCCTAGTGGGCATACTCAAACTGACTAGCGATGGCAGCGCCAGCACCCGTTAAGCAACTGATCATGTTGTCGTCACCTCCGTGTGAACACTCGTTTTTGCTGTCGGTAGTTGCTTTCTGCGAGAACGGTTCCTAAGATGTACCTGATGCTTCTGAAGCTGTTGGTTGAAACGGTGTTATTGCTGGATAAGATGTCTTCAAATCAGCGCTTCTAGAAGGCTTCAAAGAGGAATCAGTCACTATGCTGAAGTCTCCAGATGCTGACAGATCCTCGTCATAAGACTTATTGGTGTAAGTGCTGGTTATAGGAGAGCAACATGAGCATTCTTCGAACCGGCTGTAATACATAAAAAATGGTGTCAAGTAGGTTGACTCTGCACTTCCTAAGAAACGCTGTCATCAGAGCATAAAAAATTATAATATTCAGCACAAGTTGGTCCCACTGAGAAAAAGTTAGCTTACCATGTATAACAAAAAACTAAATCGATCAAGTTAGTCAGGCAGGCTCATAGAATTCAAATTTGCTCGTTTAGCAGGCTTTTCCATTCAATTTTGGGGCTGTTTAGGATTAAACTACCTGAGAAAATATGCTACTCCTCGCTCTTCCAAAAGTTTTGGGGCAGGTCGCTTTCACACAAAGTTATCTCTTGTAGATGGATGATCCTCTCCCTTCCCTTCAGAAAAATTCCTGCAGGCGCATATGATCGTAACTATTTGTACATCTGGCGTGGATGACGATCAACGGTCCACATCCATTCGAGCAGCGGAGGCCGACTGCTACACACGCGCATTGGCAGGATTGCGAAGCATGTAAGATCGACGCGCGAGGGTCAGAAATATTTCTCCATCTTTCTAATATTTGAGGATAAATGTTCGTGAAGATCCATGATCGAAATATGTCTGTAGAATTATCGCGGCTGGAGGCGTATAAGTATGCCAGACTCAAAAAATACGACATAGTAGTAACCTTGTGTGAAATGTTCATCTAAATGCGACGTACTTTACTTTTCTAGCGGGGAAGGATTAGCGGACAGACAAACAAAGACCGACTGAAATAAGTGACATTGTTTTTCGTGACCTACACGTCATATAAATTCCAAAAAACAGAATATCTATCTTTCGAAATAACTCGGCAAAATAATTGAGGTATTAGTTTCAATGTTGCAGGCCCCTTTTTTCAACATGTCTGGAGGAGTATACTTAATACTTTTCGTCTGATTGTTTCATGGTGTGTATAGGGATGACCGAAAATAATGTTTTCACTTTCTTTTTTATAAAAAAATGCTTTTTTTGTGCATTGTATGCATTTTTTCTTCAATCGTAACTTTTTAACAAATAATAGTACAGCTCTAAAATTGTATGTAAATATTCCACCTTTATGGCAGATTAAAGTGAGTGGTTACTTGTTTTCTCATCAGTTTGCTGCAAAATGAGGTTTCAAGAAAAACAAAGATGTTTCGAAGAGAGAAAGTGATAATAATAAAAGCAACCTCCTCCTTCATTCTTCCAGAACAGTATAAGATTCACATACAATTTCGGAGCTATACTAATATTAGATTTGTTAACAAGTTACGATTGAAGAAAAAATGTACAATAAAATGCAAAAAATGCATCTTTTACAGAAGAAAATTGATAACATCGTTTTCTTAGACATACCTTTACACACCATGGAATAATCAGATGGAAAGGATTTAGAGTACTGCTCTAAACAGGCAGTTTTGTATTCATGCTAGGACTTCGAATATATAATCTGGTTATGACTTCTCGTGTATTTAACTGCGAAGATTAAATCGTTTCACCAAGTAAAAGCACCTGTAATCTAGAAAATTGAGCTTACGTTTGCGGGAAAGCTATCTTCCTGATAGGCACATTAGCGTTAGCCAAAAAGGTTCTGAGTGGCGACCTCATGTTCCTGATGTCGTAACTTCTGAGTTGACCTGAGGTGGTACTGCAGGCCATTTCGTAGCAACCTGGGAGGAAGGCCAAGCTACAGAAAGAGCAATCGTAGTCCAACGTGGCGGTTTTCGTGTAGCTTCGTAGATCGAAACTGGAGAATCTGCCGTCTGCCCCAACTGTGCATACCAAGTTATTGTTGAAAGCTATGTCTGCTACTTTCCCGGTGTGAAGCCTGTCCCAAAATTGAATTATTACGAAAATAATTACTGCCGAATTCAACAAACTCAACATGTCGAACTGATAACTATCATCTTGTTAATATTTATCTTACCGAAAAGTTATGTTTGCTTTCACCAAAAACAGTCACATAAGTAAAAAACGATATCAAGTAGATTGACTCGATACTTTCCATGCTCCCGAAACAACTTCTAGTACAATTTTCCATGTAGTACAATGACATCAAAAAGACGTAGGTTTTTGTCAGAAACAGTAATGCCTTATTTGGACGTTCCATGGAAAAAGTTTGCAGCAGTGAGCGTATCCGAACACAGAAGCCTCATTTCTTTGAAGCACTAATGTAAAACTGTTTGTCAACAATTTTTGATAACTGATCATAATCGCTCTTGATAAATACTTGTATACTACTATATAATATTACGTCAAATACCATAATTTTCCCAAAAATTCCATCCATATCTACCGAAGGAAATGATGACGTGGTTTTCCGTGATGTACATGTCACGTAATATACAGAAAACATATTTTCGAAATTTTTCACGATTACACTACTTTCTCCGCCAGCAGGCGTGCGAATTAAAAACCCCAAATATACTGGTCGTTTTTCTGATGCTGCTAACTTCAAGCTTGTGTCAAGAAAATATGAGTTTCGTCCTATGGAACACTCTGACAACCACCGATGACTTGACGAGATCTTGAACGGATGCTAGTTTAAAAAATGGCATCAAGTAGGTTGACTCTGTACTTTCCACGCAACGCTGGACAAATGGACTTCATACATTCATTCACTACATCATGTATAGTATTTAGAGTCAACTTTTATAAGTTCTGGTATCTTTATTGTTTACCGACTATGTAAATTCTTGTACCCTGACAAGATTAGCCATGACAGCTGGTCATGTGATATGATTTGAGAAAAAGTATTGCGAATTTATTTTCAAATGATCGGGGACAATTTTCGTACACCCTGGTATTATTTGCTTGAGGGGAAAGTACTAAAAATAGATGAAGTTCTTCATTCCACGACGTATCTTCATGCTTGCAGAAGACGGGCGCGGACGCGAAGGTCTATTCGTTATTTCACACCAGAATAACTACAGCTATTCTGTTTTCACCGTATGTGAGTACTTATATGTAATAAATTATATTGCCACTAGTAAAGCGAAAGGGCGTCATCGACGAACTCTTCTCAGCTGTTCAGGTAACAAAGTCGCGTGGATGTTCGCCCGGCAGCGGCTTCATACTTTATCTTTATACGTATTATAAAGAATATTTCTATCGCTCTGTCGTAAGAGCAAAAAATATACGTGTGTCATGCCTTACAGACACATTACTGGGGTTTAAATTTTATAAATATACTAACATCAAAAGATTGAGGTACATCCCCAACTAGCATTTTGTTAAAATGGGCTACCACCCTAGAAAAAGTTACATATACAAATATTTGTCAAATTTAAGTAATTAGGTGTATATCCTTGAATGGCCTCAAAAAATGAATTGTCTTGAGAGTTAAATCCTTTGCGAAAAATTGGTAACTAAGGGCCGTATCGTCAGTCGTTTCTACAATTGTAGGACGCTTTTATGGCCTCCTTGATTGTCATAGTTTTCTACTCGTCCCTTTCAGCGTTCTATTTTGAGGTTATTTTACTAATATCTGTTTCCACCAAATTGTCCATGCTTTTGATTTATATTATCTTTTATATAGGCTGATTATTCCCTACAATTCAAGAAGAAAACATAGCCTGACAATAGGAGAGCGCTGATGCTGGCACGGGACAGTGAAAATCAAGGAGGCCATGAAGGCGTCCTACAATAATATTGTAGGAATGACTGACGATGCGGCCCTAAATACCAAATTAGGGCACTAACAGACATTTGAGCAAGAGGTTAAATTGGTTGGTGCAAAACAACAAAAAACGCACCTCTAAAAAGTACTTAATGAATGCTTGATCTCAAAGACAAATCCAGAGATTATCGCTTACCTAATATTAACCTAAAATATGTACATAACGATAGGTAAAAATTATCTTATTAAGGACCATTAAAAATTACTTGTAAGTTTGCATCATACATTGGTAAAAAAGGATGTTTTTAGTAAATATTTTTGAATTGAACATTTTAACTTTCACGAGCTGTCTGGAATTTTAAAGCGGAAGAGGCATACCTCACAATACTACCGGGTTACTAAAAGAAGCTCTGCTATAATTGTAGTCACCGTTATTGGCAGGCCAAAGTAAGACTACCAGTATCCCTTTATATATCTCCAACTCCCTCATATATACACATGCAACCTATTCCCGTGTTTGAACGTTTGTTCGGTAAACTCAGAGACATACATTTTTTAGTTGTGGGTCTCCGTCTCCAAAACTTTGTCGTTACGTACGAGTGCTCTTCTGTCACATTTGTCAGAGTGACAACTTACTAGAGATCAGCGTGCTTTGTGAGTTGTCCTGTTATCAATTTTCAATATAAAATTGTACAATGTCCGGAAATACGATCAATGGAGAAGGCCGACAGGTCGTGCTAAATTTATTAGAGTATTTCCAGGAAGAGAATGAAAACAGCGGTCCCCTGTTACCCACTTCATGCGTACTGGAGAGAGTAGCAGATGCGCTAAAGATTAGTCTGCGCAGTGTTCAGTGAATAAAATCAGAAAATAAGAAAGGTTTGCCCATAGTAACGCCTGCGGAAACTCACAAAATCAAAAAATGCAAGACCGATGATGTAAGTGATGCTGTCAAGACAGAAATTAGGAATACTCTCTACGATATGAGAAGTAAAGGGCAACATATCACGACCTCTGTGCTCAATCAGTAGTTTAAAAAAAGGTTCATATACAATGCCTCGGATTCAATTTTAAGGCGTCTATTGAAAGCTTGCTGTTTTTCGTTCAAGACATAGGATAACCGCTGACTCTTGTGTCAAAAATCAGACATTGTTTCGAAACGTATCTATTTTATGAGACATTATATGAATAACCTGGATAATACAAGCCCTCTCCAATGCGTTTTCTTACATAAAACGTGGATATTTGCCAAAGGGTCGTTTAAACGAGTTTGGCAAGAAAAGAAACGTAACGAGTTTTAAAAGAGGCTATCGGGGTACTAGCACGCGGTATGTTGTTCTCCATGCTGAGGGCAAAAACGGTTTTTTGTGAGATACTGCATTGTTATTTGCTACAAAATGAAAAAGTGCTGACTACCACGATTCCCTGGACAAAGATTCTGTCAAAAAATGGGTATGTGATAAGCTGATACCAGTTTAGTAATCACGGATAATGCCTCTTATCATAGTGTCTTAACAGGAAAAATGCCCAATTCCAGTTAGAGTGAAATGCAATTGAAGCAATGGCTGCCAGACAAAAAGATACATTTTGATGATGACGCTTTTAAACTCGAGCTTTTAAACCTATGTCGCCTTAATAAACCATCGGCACCAGGATATTATATCATAGACGAAATATTAAATGAACGTGGACATCAAGTATTGCGGCTCCCCCGTTACCATTGTCAATACAACCCTATTGAGTTAGTCTGGGGAATATCCAAACATTACTATGATCGTCATATTGGGGAAAATGGCTATGGTGACCAGTGGCGACGCGTCCATGTAACCATTGTTACCATTGGTAACAGTTGAACATCTTATAAATAAATATTTTATGACTAAGTACTGTGAAATAATTTCATTTATTTGTTTACCAACAGCGATATGTAATAGTAATTCAGTAAATAGCAAATTAGCCCCACGAACACGATGAAGCTGACTCGCCTCAACTTGGTTGTCGGTTGTTACCATTTGCATTTATGGATACACTTGGTAGTCTTTCGGGGAGCGTCGGTACCGGCTCGTGTCTGATCGCTGTCGCCCGAGTGCGTGGGGCGCTGCGACTATTATGTGGGCTTGTTACCATTTTTTGATTTGGTTACTCACTTCTCACTCGTTAGTAGCCGTTTTGGTTACCAGCTGTAGTATGCGTGCAATTAAACATGTATGAGTGTCGCTGCGTAATCGATCAACTACTTGAAAAGTCATTCTCATGTATAATTTTTAAGAAAAAAAGGAGATCATTGAAAATGGAAGACCAACGCCTATTTTAGATAATTTTAAAAAGGAATAAAAAAACGTCGTTTGATATTTTAAATTAAGTTAGTATATGGAAACTCTTGTTTATGTGGTTGTAAAAAAACAGATTGTATTGTTGGTGATGTTTTCTGTTTTATACAGAATAAAATGCAACGGAGTCAACGATTTAAATAGTTTTAGGGCTCTAAAGAGGAGGCATGAAATTTCTCCGTTACATGTGAGATGTGTAGCCAATTTAATTCAGTTTGGCAAAACAAGAATCGAAAGTTGTCTTAACCAAGCTTTTAAGCAGCACACTTCTAGATACCGTATGTTTTTTTGGCAAAACAGGAATTACCGTTCATTTTGAAGGGGACGACTCAGACAATAGAGGAAATTACAGGGAATTGTTAAGATTCATTGCCAAAATAGATTAAACATTTTCCGAACATCTAGAAACGACGACTGTTTTTTCGGACGGCTTGGATTAGTCATAGCATAAGACGATGAGGTATATCAAGTGCCCCAGACGCTCAGCCCAGGAATGTTAACCTTAATTTAAAAATAGTTTAAATAACTACCTAAAATAAGCAAAAACTTTTTTAATAAGATTTTTCACATCTGGTTTGGTAACAGTTTAGGAAAAGTCACGCGACACCACTGATGGTGACAAGGAAGTTTTGAAAGCTTGGGACGATGCTCTGGCGAATGTGACTCCTACAGTTTGGGCCAAGTGTGTGGAACATACCGAGGACTTGATTAAAAACGACTAGAACAAGCATCATTGTTTAATAGAGGAGACAAATATAATCTTCGCTTGTGAAGAGATTAATTGAAAAATTCATGAGACTGGATCCGTTGGAGACGCCAAACACACTGGTCGTCCAAAAACAAGCCGTTCAATGTGAATATCGAAGCAGTGCGTGAGAGTGTTGCGGACAATCCAGGAACCTCAATTCGACGTCGTGGACAAGAATTGCAAATGTCAAGAACCTCTCTACAGCGTATACTCACCAAAGATCTGTGTCTTCATGCTTACAAACTTCAATTACACAACAATTGAAGCTTAATGACCATGCAGAGAGAAGAGAGTTTGTTGAATGGATTATTGAACATCAACAAATGGACCCTGATTTTCAAGCAAAATCATCCTAAGCGATGAAGCACATTTTCATCTTGATGGCTTTGTCAATCGCCAAAATTGCCGCATTTGGGGTTCGGAGAACCCACGTGTGATTGTCGAAAAAGAAATGCACCCACAACGCGTGATTGTCTGGTGTGGATTTGGGCTGGAGGCATAATTGGGCCATATTTTTTTGAAAATGATGCTGGTCAAGCAGTGACTGTTACTGGTGCTCGATATCGCGACATGATTACACAGTTCTTTCTGCCAAAATTGAATGATATTGATGTACCCCATATGTGGTTTCAACAAGACGGTGCCACATGTCATACAGCCCGTGAAACAATTCAATTACTGCATGAGACATTTCCCGGTCGTGTACTCTCTCGTTCGGTATCAAAATTGGCCTCCTAGATCGTGTGATTAACACCATTAGACTTCTTTTTATGGGGTTATTTGAAATCACAAGTCTATGTCAACAAGCCCACAACCACCCGTGCATTAAAGGAGGAGATTCAACGCTGCATCAACGAAATTCAGCCACATTATGCAGAAGGGTCATGGAAAATTTCGACAAAGAGTGCGCATGTGCATGCAAAGCCGTGGAGGCCATTTGTCCGATGTGTTATTCCATACATAACCCTATCCTATGTACTTTATGAGTCAATAAAAATATAACTATTAAAAGACTAAAAATGCATCTATGTATTAATAGAGAGGAGACAAATATAATCATTCGCCTGGGAGAAAGTTCAGATGACTCTGATGGAGAAATCCAATAATTCATACTATTATTGAAACAATTTTGAAAATTTATAGTTCTTAATATTCTGTGTGCACCTTAATGTAGATTGTTAAATATTTGATAGAATTGGAAGTTACAAGCTTGATATTTATTAAGGTGACATAGATTTAAAAGCTCGAGTTTAAGATCACCATCATAAATTTTTTTGTCTAGCAGTCATTTATTAGTCGCATTTCACTCCAGGAAGAATTGAGCATTTTTATTATAGAAGATGGATCTTCTAAAGCTATCATAAGCTTGTCACATATCCACATCCAATGTTATATGTTCCATCAAGTTAGCAAATAGATGTGTTATTTTGTATTATATTGTAAATTCCGTATGTATTTTATTACAATTTTAAGAAATATCAAATGGCGCGTCATACTCGACCCATGTTGATGTACTAGATTAGAAGATTTTTGAGAATTACGATTAGTAAGTAATTTTGAATCGGTTTCCCTCAGTCAGAAAAATTAAGATACGCCCATGGTACGGAGAATCGATCTGTTTACTTATTCAGATGGCGTTGATGACGTAACCGGCAAGAAGGGTGACTACAACTATATCACGATTTTTTAAGCGCGCTTGCGTGTCCATTTCGGAAGTTTTGTAGTTAGGTGCGCACCGCTCAAAATGCGGACTATGATACGTTCCTTTTTTTTTCTTTGGAACAAGCTAAATACAGGATTTTAAAAAGCCACACAATATAAACCACAGAACTATCAAAATCAAACACCACATGCTACTAATGAACGCACCTCGATATGTCTCTCTCATTAGATTAGACAACGACTGTATTTTAAAAAGAGAGAATGATCCCTGTCAGGAAATTTTCCTATCGCATGGCAAACTGATAAATACAGCCTTCTTACATCAATCTGAAAAATTATTTAATGTCAAATTGTTTGTCTAAAATTTAAAAACAAGAACTAGTTTAACCTTGATTTGGGACTTGGCGTATAAGTAATTATTAGGTCTGAAATGGAGTAAACTCAAGTATAAAGTTAAAAATGCATGCTATTTCGACCTACAGGTCGAAATTCTGAAAACAGCCATATTTGATATATTCTGTTTTTAATATTAGAACAAGAACATTAACTAATTGCTTACATATTATGTTACTTGTTCCAAAAACACATTATTTTTCATATAATTAACAACTTCGCGCCTTAAAACAAAGCGATCTTATAATTGCTGTTATCAGAGAGTCTCGTTAAGATTGTTAACAAAATTCGTTAATTTAGCTTATTTCTAAGACCCGTGAATTTTGGCTAAAATTTGTTCACCTGTGACCGAAAATCTATTTTCGAAATCATTCTGTTATAATCGCTACCAAAAATGGAAGCCATTTCATTAACATACTTGGCTATAGACAAGTGCATCACCAACTAATCTTATTTTTAAATAATAGGATACCAACTGTATGTATGAGCAAGAGAGAGAGAGAGCCACATAGCATGTTTCCTTTATTGTTAAATTTAGGCCAGACTCATGTGATTTTATAGTGCAAAATTACTAGGCTTTTATCACAATATGACCACAGTTGCCTCATCAACCTAATATTGACTTCAAAATTACTTTGGTTTTATTCCCTACTTTGGGTAAAAGCCAAACGTTTGGAAGTAAGAATAACGTTCTTTAAATATTTCATGCCGTCGCCGTCGTTTTACCTATTTTGAATTTAATTTCGATCTTTGAATGTTTTCAGGGCCTCCCCCACCTCCTTACAACCCCCCTCCTCCCCCAATTTCTTACCCCTCAGAAAATTTCGATATGATCCGGAATTTTGAATGCCAAAAAAATGAAATACCTACCTTTGTGTAAGTAAATTGTCAGTTGTCTCAGTGTCCCACATGGCTAGAATACCTTCTCTACTTCCAGCCGCAAGTAAATGTGGAGCGAGTTTGCTGTAAGTCATGCAAGCTAGTGTGGGGCTGTTCGGGATCAAAAAACTTGCGCAAGGCTTCAAAGTATGATCGCACAGAACTATTTGGCTGTTAGTACAGCCAACAGCTATAGTTCGGTCATCGTTCGAGAAGTCCAGATGTTGGATCTAAAAAAATGTCATAAAGGAAAATTTATACAGGATGTCCAAGACGTCGGCGTCTCATAATAGTTATCAGAAAAATATAAAAAAATCTAGGTCGTGTACTTTTCAAATTATAATGAAGAAAAATCAGAAATATCTACAGCCTGTCATGATCTTTTAGTTCCCATTACTGCAAATTTTAATTTCTTCTTAGACGGGTAACTAATAGTGTTATTCTACTAGCCCCTTCCCACTTCAGTTGGCCCAACTATTGAAATATTAGTTTTTTTCTTATCAAACACAAATAATAAAAATGTAGCAGGGTGTTATAGGTTTAAAATATTAACAATGAATATTTTGTTAATACATATACGGGTGGCCAAACACGTGACGTCATAAAAAAAATTAGATTCCCACATCGAGAGGAACCCAAATCACCCCCATATATATGGTCCGATTTTGTTTAGTTTAGGAGTTATGATTTTTTTTTCGGATTTTTCGAGAATTTTGAGTTCTGTGTTTGTTTTTACCATAACTTCGTTAATAATTGTGATAAATGCCTGCTTTTTTCACGATTATGTAGCTAAGACCTAAGGCTTAACTATCATATAATCTTCGAACATAACAAAAAAGTAAAAAAGTGCAACAACTTTGAACGTTTATAAAAAATTGAAAAAACATGTTCTTACTATTCGTAAGTATCTCAGGTTGTGGTCCGCCTCGGCGTATAAGTTGTTCCCGGTACAGCTGAGCATTACCCAGACCACCGTGTTTTTATTAACACACATAACACTTTCATGGCAGGCCGCATTCCAGGACGAGGAAGCAATGAAGGATATCCTACAGCTGATCCGGATCGCAGAGAAGTAGTACTTGAAGAAATTAGCCGGAATCCCTCAACGAGTACGAGATCTATGGCACAAAACCTTAGAATGCCACGAACATCGATACAAAATATTCTTCATGAAGAAGGTTATCATGCCTATCATGTTCAAAGAGTTCAAGCGTTGATGCCTTCAGATTACCAGTTAAGAGTGGATTTCTGCGAGACAATGCTGCGAAGACAACGAGAGGATCCCGATTTTTTTGATAAAATTTTATGGACTGACGAGTCACGTTTTGAAAGAACAGGGATATTCAATATCCATAATTTACATACTTGGGCTGTTGAAAACCCCACCACTCAAGGCCGTCGACATTTCAACACCGTTTAGTGTGAACATGTGGTCAGGAATATTCAATATGGAATTTATCGGTCCATTTGAACTGCCGTCAAGGTTGGATTCGGTAGCCTACAAAAGCTTCCTTGAAAATAGCCTACCATTATTGCTGGAAGATTCAAGCCTGGAAGCCAGACGGAACATGGTGTTCCAGAATGATGGTGCACCATGCCACAACGCAACGATCGTGCGAAACTACTTAAACGAAAGGTTCCCAGACAGATGGATCGGACGAAACGGACCGATACGATGGCCTCCACGCTCCCCTGACCTCAACCCCATTGATTTTTTTGTTTGGGGATATTTTAAAGACATAACATTCGCCCAAGAATGTGCAAATGAAAATTCATTGAGGAACAAAATTCAAGAAGCGACACATGTGTTGAAAACAACACACAAGCATTTAGAGATTTAAAACAAAATTTCATACGTAGGTGTACACTGTGCATTTCTGTTAGAGGCAGACATTTTGAAAACCTCTTGTAAATAACATAAATGAATAATAATCTGCTGTTCAGTAAAAATCAAACGTGTTTTTGTGGTTTTTGCAATTTTTTTTCCGAAACTAACAATTTCTATTGAGCAAAGGGTTATCCAATTTTGGGTTCGGTTCTATTTGAGCCACAATTACGGTAGCATGTAGTAAAGCTAGGTTGATGAAATTTTTACGGTAAATAGCTGATACCGTAAGGAAGTTTTTAAGATACTTACGAATAGTAAGAACATGTTTTTTCAATTTTTTATAAACGTTCAAAGTTGTTGCACTTTTTTACTTTTTTGTTATGTTGAGATTTTGAAAATACACCATCTTATCATATCGTAAAAAGCGGCCACATATTACGAATTATTGAAAATCAAATTCAAAGCAAATAACTCAAACTCAACACATTTTGGGGAATCTAATTTTTTTTTTTCCCACGTTTTGGCCACCCTGCAAGTCGAAAACCCCACTCACTCCATAAAATTGCCGCTAAAATAACACATGTTGCAATTTACAGCATATCAACCTATTTTAATTTCAATCCAAAATAAGTCTATAACGAATAGTGGTGTGAAAAATAAAAGCCATGAACAATTGTTTTTATTAACCACAGCTATCAGAATACGTTTAAATAGTTTTGGGTGTTAAGGTTTTCAAAATGGGTAGAGGAAAGGCTATTAGTGAGAAAATTCGGTTACTGATAATTAAATTTTTTAATTCTGGGAAATCAAACTCAGAAATTGCAACTTTGTTAGACTTATCGCGGTACAGCAGTGTGAGAAATATTGTTAGATATAACGTAACTGGTTCAGTTAATATTAAGCCACGATATGTGAAAAAAAGTAATATCACAAATGCCGACCGAAGAGCATGAAGAAGAATAATCGTGAAAAACAGGCGTGCCAATTATTTACAATTAAGTGCTCTGTGGAGTGACGCTGTTGGAAGGAGAATTTCGAGGTCCACAACTCATAGAGAGGCCCACAAACTAGGATTTAGCACTTGCAAGGTAAGTTTTCTTATAAAAAAAGTGAAGTAAAAACCCTAAAGTTGAACAACTTGTTTATATGCCAAAGAAAAGCCACTATTAACATTAACTCGAAGTTTGTGTTGGTGACAGTCGCAGTAGAATTATTCGCAAAAAAATGAAGCATTCCATGTTGACTGTCTGAAGAGAAAAGTGAAATTTCCAGCATCCATTATGGTCTGGGGCAGTATGTCACCAAAAGGAGTATGAAAACTTCATTTTATTGATGGAAATGTGGATACAAACAAATATTTGGCAATTTTAGAAGAATCGCTTTTACCAGTGATGGAAGAATGTTTGACATCCGGCCAAGATTTTGTGTTTCAGCAAGATGGTGCAGCGTGCCATACCTCAAAAAAGGCTATAAAATGGATGGAAGAAAATAATGTACCACTTTTGAAATGGGTTTCTAGCAGTCCAGATCTGTCACCTATTGAAACTTTGTGGCACGAGATGAAAAAGATTCTATGACAACATCCTGCTCGTACCATCACCGAACTGAGACAAAAGCTTCAAGAAATATGGGATTGTTTTACACCAAATTTTTGCCAAAACTTGGTTAACACCATGCCCCAAAGAATTTCAGCCGTAATAAAAGATAAAGGTGATGTTACCCAATGGTAATCTTTCAATTGTTGCTTTGTTAACTTCGCGCATTTATTCGCACATTGTTTATTTGTTCAGATGTTCTATTAGTGATAGGTCTAAGTGATTTCAAATATTTATTTTTACGACTAGAGTGTATCTAAAGTGTTTTTGAGAAAATAAATTGTTTTAGAAGTAAATAGTTTCGTCATGTTTAGTTTATAAAAGCATATTTTGGTACAAATCTTGAAGTCGGCTAACTGAAGAGGGAAGGGGCTCGTACGTAATGTCAGCAAAACAGATGCTAATCCCGCTTTGATAAATTCATGTGTACACCGTACAGGAATACTCCAACATGCACCTCATTTATGGGGAATGTAGATGCAATGCTCGTGCTGCAGCCAGGTTTCCGTCATCCCGATCACCGACTTTTTGTGAATGAGCACTTTTGCTCGAAGAGGGAAGATTCCCAAATCAAGAGCATGGTGAAAGAAGAATGTAATTTACTTACGAGGACGTCATACTACAAGCAGTCAAAAAAGACCCGAGTACTTCAGAACGTCAAATAGATGCAAGCACAGAAGTGCCTAAAACTTCAGCCCACCGAATCTTGCGAAAGAACGGGCTTCACCCGTACCACATACAGCGAGTACAATCTCTACAACCCCGGGATTATGTTCCAAGTGTTGAGTTTGGTCAAACAATGTTACAGAGACACCAGGAAAATCTGCGATTTTTAGAGAAAATTTTTTGGACTGATGCGTCTGCATTTTTAAAGGATGGTTACACCAGTGGCATATAGAAAATCCTCATTTGATGAAACATGATGGATCACAGTATCGTTTTAAAGTAAACATATGGACCGGGACTCTAAACGGGAGAATCATTGTACCCTTTGAGCAGCCAAAGTTCTTGAGTGGCAAAATTTATTTAGATTTTTTACAAAATCATTTACTAAAGATATTGGAAGACGTGCCACTAAGCTTTTTCAGAGGCGTGTGGTATCAGCAAGATGGCTGCCCGGCGCACTATGCCCATTCTGTTAGAGAATACCCGAGCAGATGGATACGGTGGTCTGGTACAATTTCGTTCATCTGACTTAAATCCACTTGTTTTTTTTTACTGAGGAGCGGTGAAAGAAAGAGTTTACTCAAAGCCAATCGAAAATTTAGTTTAGTGAACTAACATGTTCATACACCCGGAGTCGGCAAAAAAGACTAAAGGTGCCATACTTGCCTGGCTTCGCCTACCCACCACCTACTACTACTACTACTAAGTAGAAGTACTACTAGTGCGCATTTTGCAATCAGATTTTGCACGTTATAAGAATGAATTAAAACTATAACTTACTCCGCTCGGCAAACTTGATCTTAGTATTAAGTTCTTTGAATTGAGATCATAAGTAAACATTGTTCCATTCTCACAACCAAAAGCGATGTTGTTAGAATTGGTGCTTGAGAACGCCCCAGTTGTCACGTGACACACATCTAAATCGAAAGCCTCTATGTAGTCGTCTCCTCCTACAGGCGAGTTCATCACCACTGCAGTTCCTTTGTTTTTTATTGCCAGAATCTCGTTACCTAAGGACAATGTTAACTGGTCAAATATTTTTCCACCAATAACCCGAGGAGTTATTACATCAAAAACATATACAATGTCAAAAGAACCGATAAAATGTCACCTTGCTGACGTAGTGTACAAATAGTTCATTCCGCAACTTCTCGCTGTGAGCGTTTTCAAAAGCGTCATCTGTGGAGGAATGACTCAATGACACGCTAAATGACCAGCTGCAAGTCAGTTCCCCAGCATGCTTTGTTGGTTGCAGAATGCCGACGTAGTCGTTAGATGCAACACAGAAAACTGGTTAAGTAGCAAGATCGCATCTGGATGATTGTGTGTATTGGTGTGCATGTGTACGAGTATAAAACAGTGATATTTGCTGTGTGGGAACACCATTACAGAATATGCTGCCCATGAAGTATATCTATCAGCTGTACCAGACGAGCTATTTGTGTTGTACTTTCTAAAGAGAGGTTATGTTCAAAGTTATAAATTACGTTTTTTGCGATTTCAAAACCTTTGAGAAGTATTACCGGAAATCACCACTACGGCCGCGCTATGTGTAATTAAGCCACATCAAAGAAAAATTAGGGATTTTCTTATCTCTGTATTAACACACAAATCCTCACTATGCACTTATGCACTGCGGTTTCCTTCCAGCTATAGTATTCAACTTACAACTTAGACCTTTAATAATACTATATCTGAAGCAGAGATGTTACAACCAATCAGAGCCAAACATTGACAGCAGAACCGTCATGACGTTTAGGCATCACGTACAGCTACAGAACGAGTACTCATCAAGTGAAAAACACCTAGTTCTAAGCTGGCATCGTGTAGAAAACCTACATAATGTCACTTTCTAAGATACGTAATACCCTGCTGGACCCGTATTTTACTTAACTTAAAAAGCGACCTATCGATTTTTTATGACATATAGTTTTTTTGTCATTGGTCCCATTCATCATAACGTAGCGCTAGTGTAGCGATCACCTTGAGGCGATCTAACCGCTGAACGGTATATTGATACATGTCACAGAGGTTGTCAGCTTACGGATACAAAATTAAAAATGATTAAAAACGTCATAGGTAAAGAGTTAAACAAAACTTTACCATTTTATAGCATGAAATGAACCTCTGTTAATTCATTAATTGAATAGATGTTGTTTTATACTCGTAAGTTATATTTTCCTTATTTCTTTCCATTTTTCATGTTTGTTCATCAATTTTGAAATTTCCTAGAAATGATTTCTATATCGGCTTTGTTTTAGCAAGACCCTAGGTACACAGTTTTCAAACCGTACAAATCAAACACAAGACATTGAACATCATATGATTATCACTTGATCAAACACGGAACATATCTTGGTTATGCTGAAAAAATGGCTACCGCTACGGTAGCGCTCAAAGTAATCATGTGCGTGAAACAGAAACTAAATAGATACGAATGATGTTAAAATCACAGTTTTTTTAACTTCTTTTACTCGATAAATGATATAGTATTGACTAAAAAAAAAAGCTACCAAAAAATTGCTATTTTAAGGTCAAAATTTTCATTTCTGTGACTGACAGCCGTAAGAAGGATATAGTGGTCCGACAAAATATGTACAAAGCCAATTCATTAACAAAATTATTATAGATACGACAATCTAGATACCTTTTTGGCGTTGATGTGTTAGGATTGAATGTCTAACAGTAACGTAAATGTTGGGGAAGAAACTGTGTAATTATTCATACATTTAAGCATTTCCAAACGTAAATCTCTTTGAATCGGTTAGCGCTATTGCGTTTGGGGTTATGTATGGCTGTGGGGTTTGATGTTTTATCTGATTCTTAGGATATACATCATTTTATTGGAATAATCATGTCGACTGTCTATACGTACAAGAAGTCGATAGCAACCATGTGGCAGTTGCGTCGAGCAATTGGCAGGACCTGGGGATAAGGTCAAAGGTCCTGCATTGGCTCACGGCTACGGTGGTAAGACTCAGAATACAGTATGAATGAATGCGTGCCATGTATCGGAAAAACTGGATTACCCGAAGCTCGCCAAAATTCAAAAACTGGCGCCGCTAGGGATAATTGGCGCGATGAGGACACCCCCTTCAGCAGCCCTTGACATTGTTCTGGGACTGCCGCCACTGGACTCCTATATAAAGCGGGAGGCCATGTCGGCATACCTAAGGATACACGATGAATCCATGACGGCTATGCGAGAACCGGTGGCTGGTCATACCAAGATCATGGATGTGGCGGAGAGCGTTCTTCCCATACTATCATCGGTAAAAGCGGAAAGGGTCAAACTTAGAATATTCGCTCATGGTCCCTTCGAGGTAAGAAGGGGTGAATGGAAAAATAACATTCCCGCCTCAGTGTCGTATGCTTCACGTATGGATCCTTTTCCAAGAAAACGGGATCCGGTGTGGCGGGACTATACTTGAAAGGTAAAGCCAAGCAGGAAATCTTTGCGCCTGGAATCTGTACAACGGTCTTCCAGGAGAGATATTTGCCATGTTAACGGTGGCATACTCAGCGGAAATTCAGCAGTGCACCAAACAGAGCATATACATATGCTGCGAAAGTCAAGCAGCTTTGAAGGCGGTGGTATCCCCGAGTACAAGATCACTCTTAGTCAAGGAATGCACAACTGCCCGTCAGAGCTTAGTCCAATTTAAAGAAGTGCCCCTGCGTTGGCTCCCCGAACACAGCGTAGTTTCGGGCTACGAGAAAGCAGATCGCCTGGCTAGGCTGGGGACCAGAAGCACTTGCATCGGTCCCGAACCTAGGCTGGGCATAAGTAGGAGCCAGGCCCTGACTGAATGGGTGTATAGGGACCTGTAAAGAACGTGGCGAGAGAGAGAGATGACAGCAGACAGGCCAAGGAGTTCCTAGCGATCCCCGACAAACGTGGAACCGCTGGCTGCTGGACAGGTGTATGTGATTTTCTAATCACTCAACCTTTTGGTGGAGGTTCTCACCGGCAACCGCAGACTGAATGGGCACTTATCGCTTTTAAAGATGGAAAGAGGCCCAACATGCCCCAAGTGCTGGGAGTAGGACGAAACATTGTTCCACTTTCTGGGCTATTGCCCTGTATATTGTGGTCTAAGGGCTGAGATATTCGGGGCCACGGAATTTGTTGGTGAAGTTGCTTATTCAGCGGAATCGTGGGCATCTTGAGTTTAGTATATCTTCATGTGAACTAGAGTGTTGGTACATTCGAGGTCGGCGAAAAGAGCCAAATAAGGCTTACTTGCCTGGCTTCGCCTCCCCACCCTTACAGGTACTAATACATAGGGCAATGTGTTTATTTCATATTCCATCCGTGCGACAATCGCTTCTTCATACACCACAATCTAGGTTTGAATAGTTTTTTAATGTTTTCTCCTACTAACAAAAAATTCGACCCTAACCTCACCTTAACTTAAATTTTGTCTTACCTTCACACGACCAGGAGATCGTCTTGATAGACATGCACTCTGCAGGAGCTGCCTCGTACCCACATATATATGTGATACTGGGCCATTTATAGAATTTAAGGTCTTTCGAGCACGTCGCTAGGGTCATCGTTAAATTAACGTCGTAAAATACACGTGAAATACACTGAATTTTTTATCAAATTTGACGGTTTTTTGACTTACTGTTATTTATATGTCATGAATGGAAAGTGTCTTAGTGTAGATCTAGCATGCTGTACTTGTGTATAGCTCAAGCTATGCGATCTTTAATGTTTATATACGGGTCTGAAAAATGAAACCTTGATCCAGCGGAATAGCACAGCAACCCTCTGTTGCGTGATTCATCAGGACTACACAGTCGAGCAAGTTCGCACACATACCAGGCCATGCCTCGCACTGTGATCAAAATTAAATTGTAAATTCAGGCCAGCCAAAATTATTTCAGTATACAAAACCGATCAAAATTATTTTTTGGAGTTACAAAAGAATTCGAGTAATCAAAGCAATAATGCTTAAGCTATTACAAATGATTTACTTCTTTTCTTTGCTCTACTCGTATTTCTTCCTTCCTTTCTTTCCTTCTTTCTCTTTTTCCCCTAAACATGTTTGGTAACTGGGTAGCCAGACCTGACAGAATAACAGACCGACGAGACTTTTAACTAAGAGCAAAGACGAATAGTTATGAAATCTTGATTGTTGAAATCCTAGATTTGTACGATAGCTCGGAAATAGGTAAAAATGCAAACACTGCATATAAAAAACTGTTTCCCACTCAACTGGCGGGAAGTATTGTAATCTGCGAAAATGAGATGTTATGTACATGTATTTTGTTATATGACATCACGAGAAACCATTTGTGGCGGTCTGTCTGTCGGTCTTTGTGTCCGCTAATATTTGGCCCGATATAACTTGCAAAGCACCCTCGAATTTTGATGAAATTTTGTAAGAAGATTAAGGCTATGACAAGAACGGAAAAGCTTTGAAGTTTTTGAAAATCGATCCAGCGGCGGAGCTACAGGCTGAATACCAAAAAAATCGCTCATACTTTGTTTTTGATGTTTTACAGATTCCTGATAATTTTCAGAAAACATTTTGATATATTTCAATTTTCTGACAGTATATTTATATGCTTCCAACCATCGTAATTTTACGCACCTATAAGACATATTGCACACATACATTTCCCCTTACATTTGCACTCAAAACTTAGAATGATAGAGAAATATTCTCAACACACGCGCCTCTTTGTATATACGTGTCAGGATCTGGCCGATGTCTGACCTATGAGTGGCTGACGAGTGGCGAGGTATGTCATAGCAACGTTGCCAGATCGTCGATGCAATCGGTAGGGCCGGGAAGAAGTTCTTAGACCGTAACGTTATCAAATAAGGGCTCGAATGTCTTGATACGTTCAATTTTATTGTTGTACATGCTTGTGGCTAACTTATTTCTAACCTGTGCCAGACTCGATCCCTTATGAACTGATAAATAATTGATAAATAATTTTTGAGAGTCAAACTTTACAATGTCGACTTTTTTAGAGTAGAACAGATTTTTAGGACTTTTATAATAAACATTTGCTATTTTAACTCGAGTATTGAAACCTGTTTTCATTCAAAAATTGATTAAGGTAGTTTCGCGATCGTACGATTATGTTCTGTGTTCGTGTAGAAAGGCTTTTAGGGTAACATTGATTAACGTATGATAAATCAAGATAGCTAACCATATACTATATTCCGGTGCCTAAAATACACTAGCGCCACCTATAATTCAATTGAATTCTTTATTTGTTTCAACTACACAACATTTACACACGTAAGTAAGACAGTACCAGGATACGACAATGGGATCATGTAGATTGACTGTATTCTTCCCCTTCCGCCTTCCAAATAACCTCTACTATAATTTTCCATGTAGTGTAACAGTATCAAAAAGATGTAGGTTTTTTCATCATTAATGCACTATTTGGGCTTTCCATAATAAAAATCCTCAGATTGCATCAATGAGCGCGTCCGAATACGGTTAGCCCATTGGAGCTCTGGTGTAAAACTGTTAACAATGTTTGACAACCTCATTAAATTACACTCCAAGCAAAATGCTCGTATATATACATAATATTGCGTCCTCCTTATGTGCGTATTGCGTCACCGTCTACCGAAGATGCAATATTTTCAACCCCGTGGTGCTACCGATAGGTACATACACGATGCGTTTACTGGATATATTTTTAGATTTAGGTGCAAATGTACGAGGAAATCTATGATGTGTAGAATATATCTACTAGTTGCGTAGAATTACCGGGGCCGGAAATGTATTAATATACTATCATTAAAAAATTGCTAATTAAAATATGCATTAGAAAGGCGCCAAAATGGGATTGAAGATCCTAGCGCCTATGAGTCAGTAGAAGAACTTTCTTTAAAGTGGATTTCTAAACTCATTTTTGTAGTCTGCTACTGTCTTGTAGAGGGAGCTACAGTATATTCAGATAAAGATAGACCGGACATAAACAAGACGACGTGATCATCGAACGCTGTAACATTCGGCAGGGACGTATTAAGAGTCACGCAGTACATATTTTAGATAGTAGATGCTGCTTTGCGTAACTTTGTAGTAAATTAGCACAATTCGATGTGTATACGATTGGTGATGGATATAGGATCATGTGGGGGTGGGACAAGAAATATATAATGATGTAAATATACGTTTCAAAATTTTCGCTTCGATTTCTAGCTTCGGATGCCGTCTGATGTTTGGTGAAATACAGTCGAATATAATCTCAAAATGGCGTTTAAATTAGCCTAAATTAAAAATAATCGTATATCTCTTAAAATTGCTTTTAGAATATTGATTAGTATATTTTTTGATTTCTAGGTAAATATGTAACTAAATTAAAACGTTCAAAACGTAAAAAAATGTGCATGGTTGAACATTGTCAGAAAGTAGATTCTTGAATAGGTTTTGCCAAAATGGGTTCAAAAATGTCAATAATTAATTAAAAAATACAGTAACTTTATAATTACTTATAACTTACCGAATTTGATGAACGACATCTTTTATTGGAAAGATGAGCTTGATGAGCTTTCATCATCGCTACTGCCTGAAGCACCAACGTCAATAATGAATGGCTCGACTTGTTCCTCTAAAATATTGTCCAGTTCCCACATTCTCTTTTCAACTTTGTCTTTCACGTGCTTAATACAGTTTTCCCATTTTTGCGCTGTTATTAATTCTAGTGCTTCTTTTAAAAGTCCTTTGAGGTCACAAAATTTAAAAGTTGTATTGTGCTTAGCTATATAATTTTTAACCTCTGCCCATATGAGCTCAATGGGATTGAGCTCGCAATGGTATGGAGGTAAACGGAGCACAGTTTTATTTTGACTTGCTGCCATTTCGTCAATGGCGTATTTTTGATATTCCGCCTTGTGATCCTTGACAATTCTTAATAATTGTACTTTCAGCATTGCTTCTTCAAAGTTGATATTTTTCGAGCGGAGCCAATTTTGAACATCAACTTTCCTTGAAGCCGTTGTTGGGACCTTCTCCATTCTTCGAGAATGATAAGGCGCATTATCCAACACAATTACTGCGTTTTCCTCTAAGTTCGGTAAAATTTTTGAAAACCACTGTTCAAAACGATTCGCCATTTATTTCCTCGTGGTAATCTCCAGTTTTCTTAGACTCAAAGCACCACAGACCGTCAACAACAAATCCATCCTCACTGCCAATATGGCAGATAATGAGCCTTTTCCATTTACCTGGAAATCGAAGTACTAACTGGTGTAGATTTATTTCAATAAGCGAACCTTTTTCAAATGTTTTCATCACATTCAGCGAAAAAACATTGAGACATGAGTATCAGATTGCTATAATTGGGATTATTTAGTCATATTGAAAGAAAGAATATTGAACGTCGTATGATTACTCAGCGCTTCACAATTTAATTTAAAGTTATAAACCTTTAAAAAATGAATGATCAGGAACCTGAAATACGCGCAAATATTAATATTAACAAATTATAACTTTATAAAGCTTAAAGTATGAATTAAAATGATCAGAAATATTAGGAACGGTACACAATATAAAACTTAGTAACTTTTTTTACGTTTATAATATTCGACATATTTTAAGATTATATTAAAAAATTATTGAAATATCGAAAACACATAAAAACATGGCTTAAAAAAGTTCTAACAAATGAAAATGACAATAAAACATCCACGCATTTTATCGAAAGTTATAAAAGTTTTGTTACTTGTAATATGTTTTATCTGCCCCCTGGAATTAATGTTTAGAACCTTGTTCCCAAGGTTTGAAAAACATCCGATTGTTGTCTATTACTCGTATTTACCTGCTGGATTTTTTAATCCGGTGGACAGTCCATCTAGAAAGGCCCTCCTGGATGAAGTTACAGAATCATCAACCCATACTTTACTTGTAATGTGTCCTGCGTTTACCCACGTTTCATCAAGGTAATAAATCTTCCTGTTTTGATTTCTATATTTCCCAATTTTTGTTAAATAATCCCTCCTCCATAGCACAATTTCTCTATCCAGTAGTAAACTATTACGACCCCGTTTTTTCCATTTGAAATTTAAATGCTTCAGTAACGCATGAAAAGTTGATCGTTTGAAATTTGGCAACGTTGTATCTCCATTTACCTCCTGCAGTACTTTATCTATAGTAGGTATTTCATTCCTAAAGAAGAATTCATGCACTTTCCTCCTAATCGCATGCTTATCAGCTTCATCCAATGATTTAACAATACTTTTGCGATGTTTACTGGTCATTGGCTCAGAAAAGGTGTGATTTTTTTTGTATTGTCTTAACACATTAAACACTGATGCGCGACACACCCCAACTTTGTGAGAAACCTTCACAACAATTTCTTTGATGGTTGATGCCTCGTTCTCCTCGCGCTCGATCTTATATATATTCAAAATGACCTCTGCCATTTCTGCACTCAGGTGTCTTTTTTAGAGCGTTTCCTAGGTGGACTTCAGGAGTTTACAACTTCATCGGCAGTATCTGTACTACTGGGCATTTTGCGCAAGCAGTTGATAACAATAACAATCAATAACAAGGTATAACAATAACAACGACAAACTCAACAACTTAATAAGATAACAAACGAAAACGTCCAAAGAAATATCAAATTGCAATGATGCACACGACATACATAACACGTCTGAACCTGAATGTGACTCTGCCTTGATACGACTGCTCTGCCGCTCGGCATAGGCATTTAATTGCGAATTGACCAATGAGGGCTCCTGTTTTACGTCGAGACGGCGGCGTTAGCGTGAAAATCACCCGAACCTTTTGTTTACATCCGGTCTATCTCTTATCTGAATATACTGTAGCTTAGTGTTATTTCTATTTCACAGCATATGTTTGGATGTCCTCAGGTGCAATACGTTAATCAATGTTAGCGGGTGACTTATAGGTTTTAGGATTAACTTCCGGTTTCAACTTATGACGTATTTTCATGGACCTCCGTTGCTCATTCCATTATTCTTTTGTTTCAGGAAGCATGCCACCTGCTGCGTGACACCCGCCTCTTTTAGCCACGCCCACATCTGATTGCTTGGCCACGCCCACACACGATGACCCATGCCTGGCTGCTCGGGCTGCTCATCCTCCTCGTAACACTAAGCACCGCCTCCTCAAACGAGGAGGACTTCGCTTTTGACGCCACCGATGATGTGGAGGTGGAATTCGATGGTGAGGATGGCGATGAAACTGCAAAAGAGGAAGGGCTGGCGGTAGTCGGAAGGGCGTTTAGGTACTCGGTGCCGCCCTTTGAGGAGACAGGGTATAATATCGATCATTATGAGGTAAGCACTTAAATTTAGGATACATCTACCATATATATAGGCCAGGATTCCTAGAATCTGAAAGAAAAGGATTTGTAGTAAGCTGTTTTACAACAATTATATTCATGAGGGTATATGAAAATGCCCCTCATGGAGAGAAACAAACAACTTTGCTGGGTACAAACAATGTTGCTCGCTAACTTTTTTATTAACGTCAGAGGTAGAAAATGTATAATATACTTAGGAATTATTGGTTTAGGCGGTCCAAAAAGGTTGTAGTGTGTGAATATACCTTCAAAATAAGACCTTACACAGCCAGTTTGCTGTAACGCTTAACTTAATACAAAAAAAATGTCATAAACCGTCTATTTAAAAATTAAGTAATTAAATTTAAAATAAATAAAATAATAATTTGAAATAACAAAAAAAGCCTTTGTAGTGCTTAGCCAATAAAGTAAATTTTAATAGAAAACTCTCAACACTGCAAATTTCTAATCATTCCGTTATTTGTTTTTTAAGAAACATTTGCCTTCTTTGACCAGCTGTTCAGAGACTTCAGTCAGTCAAATGAAGATACTTAACTGATTCTCTCGCTAGAGACTTCCTTTAATATCGTATCGATACAGATACAAGATTTTCTTATACTCACCAGATAAAAAAATGACGTTAAAGCTACATCTGTTTTTTGCTTATACACAATTAAAATGAAGTCCATTGTTTTTGACAGTTGTAATTATCCACTGAAAAGCTGATGAAAAGTATACACGAAAAAATGAGCTTTTTGAACCTTTTATAAGGAATTTGGGGCACGCCAATGCCAAAAGCAGTCTCAAACGTGGCCATTCAGGATAATTGCAGATGACCTTAAAAGTATAGGGCTCATATATGAACTCTTCTTGTTGGAATGGAATGTTCTGTGCTGATATCTTTAGTTTTTAGTCTCATGGTAAGCCCATCGCTTTGAAATATACTGCGAAAGGTTGGGAAATCTCGAAACAGGAGATACTACAGACAAAAATATGTAAATTGACCTATATACCTTAGTCCAAAAGTTGATAGTTTGCGAGATACAGGGTTTTTTATTTTTCCTTATTGTTTGAGAATTATTTCAGGTTTTGGCATAAAACTCGGTACAGGGAGGTTTTCCAGTATGAGAAACAAGAATCCGTTATTTTTTATGGCCAAACTTCTAGAGGGCGCCACTTAACAGCACTATTTCAGTTATCATAACTTATCATAACTTTTTTGTGCTATCCTGTATACAACCTCCCTATACCGAGTTTTATGCCAAAATCTGAAATACTTCTGAAGCAATAAGGAAAAATATACAATAAAATTGTAACTTTGACACCCTGTATCTCGTAAACTAACACTTTTGGACTAAGGTATGTTGAGGTCAATTCACATATTTTGGTCTGAGTATCTCCAGTTTCGACATTTTCCTAACCTTTCGCAGTATAATTATTGTTATATTTTTATATTACACTTTGAAGGCTAAAGTTACATTTTTTCTTGACTTAATAAAATATTCGAGGGTAACAGCTTGGTTCTGTTCGTATATTACTAGGTAATACAAATATTTGATTCGTAATTTTCAAGAAAATGATCCACACTGTATACTAATAGCCAATAAGCTGGATAATTTATTCTAAAATTGTTAACAAACGCATGTTCTGTGTGAGGTTCAAGGTGACTCTATTTCAAGAACTCCTTATCTATATTGTTTTGTTTCCTCATCTGTATTGTATTTATTATGGAAAGTGCAGAGGCCGACGAAGATAAAGAAACCCAACGCATAGTTTTAACAACAATCGAGGTATTGTTCTAGTCCCGTCGATTTGGAGCATTTGAGGCGTGTCAGAAATGCACCTTATTGCATCTCAGTTGAGATATATCTCTCGATGAAAAGATTCCATTCATGGGTGCATGTATTTACAATATGTTTTGCGCCTTCACGCAGAATGATTCAAGAAACAGTGCTAATCATCATGCAAAACACTGCAGAAACTTCCTCTAAACATAGTGCCTATCTAAATCGAGAAAAAATCACTGTAATGGATAAAACGACCAAATTGCGATATTGTACAATCAGCGAAAATCAAAAGCTGTCCAATTTTGGGCTATAAAACAAGGTCGAAAACCGCTTTAATATAAACTAAGCCTAAAATACTCTTCAGGGACTTGTAGGGAAAGGTTTGACCTTTCATTTAGATTTAGACATTCTGCAACCTCAAAAATAATAATTTTTATGCTGTTTCAGGTGCTCATAACTCGAGCACGTTCAACTTTAGTAAACTGTTTCTAAGAACATGATTGAAGCCTGAAAAAGGTTGTCTGGTACGAGAGAAATATTTTTATTTGATTTGTTAAAAAATTGTTCCTACAAACTTACTCCGGGTTATCAATCGCAAACTCTTGATTCATGGAATCGGATATTAGAAGAGACAAAAATCATATTTGCGAAAGAAGTTTTCCTACTAAATTTTTTCTATAACCACGGTTTTTGGGCGCCTCTTGATGTGAGTCTGTTAAGTCTGTTATAGAATATGCCAGTCAGTAACCCGTAACCAATTTTAATGATCAATTTTCATAAACAAATTACTTAAAAATGATCTCTGCAGAGTTCTGGCATTTATGAAGCTATATACATTATGGACCTATGTTTGCATTCTGTTTTTGATGAAAACATTGAGTTTCGACTGAATTACAATGATATCAAGCGAGAAACAAAGAAAGGTTTTCACATACATAAAGTTTGGTTGGCCAAACATAGTTAAAGAGGAACTGCAACCATTTTTCAGACGGCGAATGGAGCGTCATATTGAGAAGGACTTAATACTACGTGGTTATCATGTAGTGACTTCAAGTCTGTAATTAAGGAATTTCAGGCATCGCAAGATAAAACTACTCGCGAGGTCAATTTTCTGGTGGTCATCACCAGACCATTATATTGAAAACTGTTGTAAAGAATTGCTATCATTGTTTTTTTATACTCAGAATAAGGAGAATCCTGCCAAGTGAACGGTGGTTCCGTTGTATTTTCCATCAAAATCTTGGCAAAGTATCTATATTGATTATATGGGACCATTTGTAGCACGGCTCTTACTTGGTTCTAGTCGATAGTCACTCTAAATGGCTGGAAGCTTTAGAAACAAAGTCAATCTCTGAATCTACCGTGATCACTCTTTTACGAATGGAATTTGATAGGTTTGGGGTCCCAGGAGTTGTTATCACTGACAACTATTCTTCGTTTACGCCAGAAGAATTCCAGGAGTTCCTGGCGAAAAATGGGGTTCAGTTCAAGAGTGGGGATGTGTAGTCTCCAACAATAAATGGAGCGGCAAAAAATGCTGTCAAGACAGTAAAAAGTGCTTTAAAGACAGCACTAAGCAACGCATCACCAGAAAAATAAAAACACGTCAATGCTAAGCAGGATAAACAAGTAGAATCATACGATTGTAAAGAAAAAGTAACCAGAACCTACAGATGATGTTTAGGTACGTAAATACAGACAAGTAGAAGCATAATGGGTGAACGGCACAGTATTGAAACGTTTGTGTCCAAACGCTCAGTGTCTATATACCTCATTTGGGCATAGCAATGACCAAATTCGAAAGAGCGATGTGGAAGAGCCGACTTGGGACTTGATTCTTTGTGAAGCCACTTTTGAAATTATCATGGCGTAGTCGAAATTCTGAGGGCATATGAGTGACGTCATACTTTGGCCACGCTTAGATAACAGTCAGCTATGAAACTCTCATGTGTCAGTGTTGAAAAACGACTGTCATATCGGCAGAGAAAATCGCATGTAAATTTCCTAGTAAAGCGATTTCTGTTCAGCAGCAGCCGGTGTTGCAGCGTACCATGCCAGCGGCCGCAGATATGCTTTGCAATCGTAAAATGACATTCCGATATGATCTGGCGTAGTTTGTGTGACTCAATAAGAAAAAAGAGTTTGTTTATCCAAAAAGAAGTGACGGGGTATTGATGACTATTCATAAGAAGCTTAAATTAATTTGTAACGTTAGAAGTATACTAAGTGACATATAAATCCGAACACCCAGTTTAAATGGTTTTATTTTAATAAAAGTTGGTGAATGTATTTATCTTACTGTAAATAACAAGTGAAAAAATTTTCAGCCATTATCAGATGGACATTCCGGTTTTTATACTGCTTTTTTTAATTCACTAACGCTCTAAAAATGAATATTTCAGCCGCAGTAAAGAATCAACGTTGGCAGATTTTGGTTCTTGACATCCTTTACGATCGGTTACGATGCCAAGAGTACGGAGACCTGTACGATTTCGTCAACTTAGTGAGTTTGATAGGGGCCGTATAGTGGGACTTCGGGAAGCTGGAATTTCTTTTCGGACAATTGCAGTTAGAGTGCAAAGAAGTGTAGACACTGTGGTTAGGTGTTGTCAGGCATGGCTTCGAGAAGGCCGTACGCAAAGAGCAAGGGGCACTGGACGCCGCCGTAGAAAAACAGACCGTGAAGATCGCCGCCTAAGATTATTGGCCTTAAGGGACCGTTTCTCCACTACCAGGTCCATTGCAAATGAATGGTTTGCAGAACACGGAAGACCTATTGGCATGCGAAGTGTTTACCGACGAATGAGAAGTTTTGGCTTGTTTTCATACCGGCCACACTGGGTCCTCCCTTTAACTCGAGAACACCGACGTAATCGCCTTGAGTGGTGCAGACAACGGTCACTCTGGGATCAGGAATGGAACAGTATTGTCTTTAGTGACAATTCTCGATTTTGTTTAGGCATGCACGATGGTCGTGCCAGGGTTAGAAGGCGACGTGGTGAAAGGAGGAATCCACAGTTTTTTTTTGAAAGACATGTTCATCACACTGTTGGAGTTATGGTTTGGGGTGCTATAGCTTATGGTTCCAGGTCACCTTTAATCTTCATCAGAGGTAACATGAACGCGCAGCGTTATATCCACGAAGTTCTAGAACCCCATCTTTTACCCTATCTTGACACCCTGGTAGATCCAACTTTCCAACAAGATAATGCCCGACCACATGTTGCAAGAGTCACAATAGACTTCTTTCAACATAATGATGACACATTGTTACCATGGCCACCAAGATCTCCCGACTTATCCCCAATTGAGCACGTGTGGGATGTGATGGGTAGGAGATTGCTCAATTTGCAACGTCCTCCTCAGACTCTAGAAGCACCTGATCAGAAGCATGCCTTGGCGCGTTGGAGAATGCGTAGCACATCAGGGTGCATCCACACATTATTAAAGGTCAAAGGGCTTTAAAGCAGTGCAATCATTTTGAAATTTTTATCATTTACCTATTATGCTTCATTAAGTACTTATACAAAATTTTATTAAAATAAAACCATTTAAACTGGTTGTTCGGATTTATATGTCACTTAGTATATATACAATAAACGGAAAAATATTTACTTCTGGTATGTATTCTAGGGTGCTACGGTATAATCAGTCCATTTCATTTTCAATGTCCAGACAAGTACAAGCTTCCCTCAATCACAAGAAATCCGCCGAAACTGCCACCGAAACTACGTTTGTAAGTTTTCTCAGTTACAAATCATTGAAGAATTCCAGTTCAGGCTCAATTTCAGGCTGAATATTCAAAAAGTTTATTTGTATAAACTATTTCCATATTTACTGATCTCTTGGAAATAGTTTTTGTTTTTGGTCTTTGAATAATTCTTATAAAAAGCCACTAGAAAGTATCCTTGATATTTCTTTGGGAACACACTTTCAACTTGAAACTCAAGCTTTCGATGGACTATGCCATCATCATCAGGAGCTAAAAACAACATTGGGAAATAGCAACAATAAGCAATTAGGAGACGTTTTATTACTTACTAAGTCGGCGAGATTGTTGTTGAATTGTTCTTAGAAGAAAGTGGTTCGATTAGGAAAATTATTATGGCAAAAGTAAGTATATTTCGGTTTATTTTAAATGCTTCTACCAATACAAATTGATTTTAAAGCTGTGTCATAAATGAATAGTCATTCATCAATACTTTGTCCCTACTTTCTGTACAAACATATTTCTTTGTATCATTGGTTCACACACCCTACACTAGATCATATCGGAATAGTATTTTTACGAATCAAATGACTATCTGCGGCCACTGGCAGGGTACAAATCAACACTGGTTGAGCTCTTAAACATCTTTCATCGTAGTACTAAGGAAATTTGCATGCGATTTTTTTCGCCGAAACGACGACCGTTTTTGACACTGACAGAAGAGTTTAATAGCTGATTGTCGTCTAAGCTGTGATTTGGTGACTGTTAAAAATAAATTTCAACAGTCGAAACTATGATTGCGGCTGCACTAATTTGTGGATGACGTTTCGTTGTCAATTAGTAATAATAATAATAATAATAACAATAATAATTATAATAGGCCTTTATTTTACCTGGCGGGTATCATCTATAAAGCTGCTCCTACCACCGATAAGGTGTAGTAGTGTTTCTGTCTCGGTTTCGTTGAGTAATTGTTTTACTTCAACATAACGGCCTACGCTTTCGTCAACTACTGGATATACCTTAGAAGTCCTAACATTGAAATTTGAGTTAACAGTCGCTAACGATTTAAAATCAAATCCCTGGAGTGCGATAGTCTGATTGGAACGGGTGAATGGGACAGAAGCAGATTGAGTAGGTCTACACAAAACTTTCCAGATAGAATGCAGCTAAGTACTGTGGAATCACAGGTCAACGATGTATCATCATCTAGAGCAAATATCAATACTGCAGCCAACTTGCTAAGATTGGCACAAACGGCAGAAAGTGACGATCTAGAACGAGAACGGCCAAAACGGGAACCAAAACCTGTCCGAAGGCTGATCGAAGAGATTTTGTTAGAAACTTTTGAAGATGTGTGGATCGACTAGGCATAGGCAATTAACATCCTATGCATGCAGAAAAATATTTGACATAATTTGTTAGATGTATTGTAGATCATTAGAGTTGTTTTCATGAAACTGCGTTTACAAGATATTACTCTATCAAATTTGGTCCATATTTCCAGTATGGAACAAGTTCTTTTTGATTGGTGGATTTTTTGCCCATAGCAGCAAACTTCGTGTGAGGTCTCAAATGAGAAAATAGATTTTTGTAGCTAAACCGAGTGATTTATGAAGTATTTCTTAATTTAATATGTCAATCAGGAGCCCATCTTACATAAATCGTATAATTTTTCTCTAGTTTGAGAGATATTTTGCAAGAAATCGACTGAGTTCATTTAATCCATGACCTTAAAAACGCCTTCTCATCACACGATGGAGTAACGCATCAGAATTGGGCAATTCTCTATGAAAAATCTCTCTAATATTTTCATGGAAATTATGATGGTAGCTGAACTGATTGTGTTTGCTTTACATCTCTATATATAATCAGAAATATAACGATAGCCACCTACAAATAGTTTGCCAAAGCTGATTTCATTGTCAATACTTCAAAAATGACAGAAAGACATTTTTACATCCATAATAGGCATATATTGAATTGCTTCATCACGTAGAACAACAGAGAGGTGTCATATATGCACTTATAGGATATCAATACATGTCTTTCTTTGAAAAGATCTATTTGAGGATGTATGAAATGAATACGTTCAGTAACAGCCTGAATACCTCTTCTGTATTATGCGCTTTGACGGTCTTATATTTTACTGTTATGCTCCATCAATACAAATACTAATTTTATCTTTCACTAGCACACACATGATGACCAACATCAATAGTCCGATTGTATGTACCAGCATAGATACAAATATATCTATTTGCATTTGTTTTAACAGAATGCAAATCATACAGGGGGATCCGAAAAACAGTGGTTATATTTGTGTAATTTGTCATTTCAAAAATAATTCTTTCCGACATGTTTTTTTTTTAAATGCTGCGTTAAAGGTAAATGCCTATTGTGGGTATACATTTTATACACCCAATTCTACGAGTATCCATCACGTTTTGTTGTCTACTAATGGGAACAGCTAATCAACAAGTGACATCTTGGTATTAGTCTGTAAGGTTGGCCATGATGAATCTGATGCAAAACTAGAAAAACTTAACTGTAGCGTTTTGTTTTTACAGTTGTTAACAAGCACAAAATGAATTTGTATCGTACCAAAAACCAAAACAATATAACCCCCTCTGTCTACCTGGCCTAGGCGGATCCGTCAGAATTATGTGTCATATATTGATATGGGGAATTTTGAAATATTACTAAATAATGAGATGTTATTCTACCGTAATGGATACTCGTGAAAAAGACAATGGGTCTATTGAATAAAAAAAATTATTTTCGTGCTTGATAAGCATTGAATGAAGTCAGTAACTACTTCATAAAGAACAGTCTACTCATGGTATTAAGTAAACTCATTCAGTTTCAAGTAATCACTTGAAACATAAGATTTCACTTGGGTTTTCCCAGTACATCCTTCTTTTCAGTTGAATAAAAGGAAGAATACTTTAAAACTAGTAAGAATTAAATTAATGTCTGTTAAGGTATCTCCAACGCATACTTTTATCAGAGAAGCATAATTTCAGTAATGGTAACCCTAATAAAAGTTCATAATACTAAAAACTACAGAGAAAGAAAAAGCATAAGCCTAGCAAATTTAAGGTTTCATTGCGTTTTGAAAGCGAAACTGTAGACTATTTATCAGAACATTTTTACCGCAGACAGATGAAAACAGAGGAGGTGCACTCACCTCACAGCAAAGAATGGAAATGTTTCTGCGGTATCTTAGTGACCCTGGATTTCAAACAGGTATTGCTGAAGATTTCGGCGTTAACCACACGACAGTATGTAAAACTATAGATTATGTTGCTGACAGAATATTTGAAAAAGCCCATCAGTGAAAAAAGTTCCCGCCTGACCTGGAGGGCTTCGAAGAAGCAAGAAGAAAATGCTCAAATCGATTTGTTACACCTACTGTCATCGGTGCATTAGACTGTACTCATGTCCAAATAAAAAAAAACTTCAGATTTTGGTGACGAATATGTCATTTGAAAAGGATCTGCGAGTATAAATGTACAAGTATTTTGTGATTACAAGTGTAGATAGTCAGTGGCCTGGAAGCGTTCACGATTCCAGAATTTGGAAACAAAGTTCAATATATAAAATTATGACTAGATTTCGAGGTAATTTTTGCCTTCTCGCGGATAGTGGAAATCTAATTCCATGGTTATTGTGTCCATTTAAAAACCTTCAAAACAGAAGAGAGGAACTATTCAATATTTCTCATTCCAAAGAAGGAATCACAATTGAAAGAGTATTTGGGCAGCTGAAACAGAGATTTCTCATTTCACATCATAAAGTGCAAGTATCTTTCACAAAAGTTCCAAAAATTATTGTTTGCCTGCGCTGTTCTGCATAACATTCGCAAATATCTGACTTTGCGGTCGAAGAGAATAAACTGCCCCGAGGACTTACACTTACATCAAAGAGCAGATGTAGAGGAAGTAGTTAGGCATTCATCAAAAAGGTGCGGCAAAACGTCAAGCAATAGTGGAGACAATGTATAACCATATTGTTTAAAATGATTCTAGTTTTAACTTGAATTTGTCATCATATGGTGTTATTTATCCATTGTTTGGTCACTTAATTGGCGCGGTGAATTTTTGTGTAATACCACAAACAAAGTGTGCTTTATTTATGATAATATTGGAATAAGTAACAAGTTTCTGTAGTTATATTATTTAATTTAGTGAATCCTTGTAAACAAAATCAAAAAAATTGTTGAAATGAGAATGAAATACGTGTTTGTATATTACTATCCTAACCGTGTCGAACTTCTTACATCCAGAACTGGTCGGTACGACCGCTCCTTTGTCAATAGGGTGTCGAGGAACAATCTACCTGCGGAGGCTACACAACTGCTTCGGTATAAAAAAATTACAGTATCCTGAAAATTCTGTGACTCATAAAGTTTTGCATTGACCGTTCCATTTACCTCCTCTATCCTTATTTTTAGTCCTCTTATTACTTTCTTCTAGGTGAAAAGACCTGGTGGAAAAGGCCTACCGTCATGGCTCCTCTTCGACAAAAAGTCCGGAATCTTCTGGGGTGTGCCTTTGCACCAAGACGTCGGAACCTTGCCCTTAACTGTGCGCACCATCTATAAAGACCTGATGGAACCAAGAGAGGAACAGCTGAAGATTAAAGTGACTGAAAAAGAAGGAAAATATATGGATGGAGAAAAGTGCGAGGAGGGAGAAGACCATACAATGCTGACACTGTTGTTGGACAGAAACTTACGGACCATCAAGCCGAAACAGAGGGTGGTAGCTGTCAATAACATTGCCAAGTTTTTTGGCTTGCCATATGTAAGTTAGAATTTGAATTGGAAAGTCTGTTATTTTATCATTGGTTAACAGAACTCTATAGAAGATATCCGAGAAATTCCGGTGGCAATAAGGTACCCAAGCAACATTGACTTTATTTCCCGAATGTGTGAATGTTCGGTTTGCCGCTTAAGACTATGTCAGATGCATTTACTATTTCGAAAAAATTATAAATGTTCCTAAAGACTGAGGAAGGGACAAGACACATAGATAAACTCATTTGATCAAGAAAATATATATAGGATACCTACCACAAAATCACTTTATTGACACGTATTAAAGTTGTTTGCGGTCTACAATAGTCATTCTCAATAAGGATGATATACTCTGATAAGTAGGTGACATCATTTTCTAGAGGTAATGTCAAACTAATACAAAAAATTATTTTCATACAAAAGCAAAAGCTACACCTATAAAGGCAGTAAAGTCATTAGCCACAAATTTATTTGCTTGCTCAGAGTCGCAACTGAAACGTTCTGAAACTGATGTCAGTCGGAGGAGTGTATGTTCTTCGCACTGTTGTCTACAGTAGACCCAGAACAATATTGTTCTCTGTAACATTGAAACATTCATTTTGTGACTAATTTCCGTTTGGAACCCATTTTGAAATTTAAATGGCTTATAGCTTTCTTTTCGTAAAAATGTATGGGATGTCGTGGTTGTTCAAAAACGCCATTCAAAAACTATAGCGACATATGTCAGCGAATTGTCGAAGAAATCAACTTCGGAAGTAGATACCTACGCTACGGGTGCTTTTTGATGATTTCTATTTATGAATGTGGCTTAAGTACCTTACTGCCCTAAACCTTTTCATTTTTCAAAAATATTCGATAATTTAAATATTATTTCCACTCATTTCCTACTTCGCGTAGTTGGTACTAATTTGACGCCGCGATTCATAAATGCTCTATTTACGCCCTATACAGGGTGATTCACAAGTCGTGACCAAAAATGAAACATCATACACATGTCCGCATTTTAAGGGAGGTCTTTGGCAAGGCGCGCACTGAGGTAGTGTGGTAGTGGTGAGGTATTGGAGTGGTGAGAGGCATAGGGATGGTAAAATTTGGCGTGGCGATCGGAATAGCGGCGAAGTGGTATGAAAGTGATATAAAGCGCACTGAAGTGGCAAACAAGTCAGTTGATGTCACCGGTTTACCATGTCGTCCTCAGAAGATGAAGATACCCTTTTATTTATGCAACTTGTTAATCTAAATGCTATAAGTCAGGAGACGAAGAAAAAACGGCATTGGGTTCATCCGCTGTGGCAAAAAAATAAAAGTTTGGAATTTTTAATGTTTATAAAAAGGATTTGAACTTGGACGACCAAAAATTTAAACTTTTCTATCGAATGAAGAAAGAGACTTTTAGCAAGTTACTGACTAAACTACGGCCTATGCTTCAAAAAAAGGATACGAACTTCAGGAAATGTGTTTCTCCGAAGAAAGCGTTCTAATAACACTGAGGTACGTACAATGAAAAAATATAAATACAGATATATTTACTATCCAAATACAAACTTATTGTACAACATTATTCTTAAAAAGCAAATTCATGATCTGGTAATAATGGGTTATTATACTGAATATTTGGTAATAATGTATCTTGTGCTTGTGTAGATGTCTGACGTACTGTTGAAAACGAAATATCTTCATATGTCCGCGAATCAGCTGTCTCACATTGAGGTCGAATAGAGCTGGTACATGCTGAAGAGGAACGGGTAGAAGGTATGCTGTCTGCAGCAAGCGATGAATAACTAGACGTTGGGGAGAAGAGAGGTGCAGAAATATGAGACACTACAGGCTCATCCAAGATTTCACCGGCAAGATTTAGGACTCCCACTTTATATTTTCTTTTCTGCTTGTCTGTCATTTTTTTTAAATCGGGCTATAGACTCAACAAAAACTGCACATCGGCATCATCATTAGTGAAAGCAGGTGGTTTATACGGTGCTTGCTTCTTTTTTTCAAAAAATTCAAAGGCAGATTTGTTAACATCTGCCAAAGATATTTGATTCGGAGTAGTTTTATTTCTTTTAGGATTATTTACACTAGGTACTGACGAACTGGATACACTTCTCTTTGTGTTTTTTGCTTTGGATCTCCAGAATCATTTTTTTCCAAACTGAGATACAATAATATTTGATACAGGCTCGTTAAATTCTTCAGGAATCGACTGTTCATCATCAATATCGTCATTTCTCCCTTGGTTGTTTTTGTAATTTCCAATTTTTGGACTTCCTAATTGTTGAGTTTCAAGCTCTTCGGTCTCTAGGTCCTCCGTAATTGATTCTTCATGAATTATATCGGCCGTTTCAATATTCTTTGGTGCGTCAACATTTCCTTTCGGTTGGCGGGACTTAGTGAACGGTAAAACAAAACATATGTACTCCGAGAGATAGTATGGGCGTTTTACCGATGCTCCAGATCCAGATGGCATGTATGTCTTTAAATGTTTCGTGTAACTTCCACGTAAATTCTTCCACCTTTTTTTGCAATCTGCGATGGTAGCTACAATAAAAACACATCATTAAGATATACAAATGAAGCGTGCTGAGCATAATGTGTGTGTGTAAAGTTTACTTTATTGCTTGCTATTATTATAATTATTAATAATATTGTTATTAATATTCACTTTTTTACGCTTTCGAACACTATTAAAAAAAAGTGAAATAACGCCAATTAATATGTAATTTTTTATATTTTTAAAACCAAAATGCCGTGATGTGGGGAAAACCACCACTTCCACACTTTGTTTGGTAAAATAAAGTACCTACTTAATTATTGTTTTTCTTTCCAGGTATTTTGCAACCGGCTGCCATCTAAAGGCACTATCATGTTATTTTTTGAGAGGTCATACTACCATTAGAGAAATAATTGCAAGAACTTCAGTAGTAATTTGGAAAGTTCTACAACCAACTTATCTTCCTAATCCTACCAAAGAAACATGGGTACAATCAGCTCGAAGATACTGGGAGTTATGGAATTTACCAAATTGTGTGGGGAGTATAGACGGTAAACACATCAGGATCAAACGTCCACCAAAATCAGGTTCCGAATTTATTAATTACAAAGGGTATTTTTCCATTGTTTTGATGGCTGTATCAGACGCAGATGGCTGCTTCTTGACCATTGATGTTGGTGAGTACGGCCGAAATAGTGACGGGAGGGCATTAAAAGAAAGTAATTTTGGAAAGAAATTAGTTAACAGCACGTTAGACTTGCCAGACCCATCTCCATTACCAGGACAAGACACAAATTTTCCATTTTATTTTGCTGCAGACGAAGCTTTTCCATTGATGTGTACTATAATGAAACCCTACCCTAAAAAAGGCTTAACAAATAGAAAAAGGGTATTCAATGGTAGGTTATCAAGAGGTCGCAAATCAGTTGAATGCTCATTTGGAATGATGTCATCCAAGTTCAGAATTTTACACACAACAATTGGTCTTAATATAAATACAGTGGACAATAAAGCAGTGTGCTTACTGCATAATTTTATTAAAAAAGAGGAAGGTATATTTTCGCGCCCGCGAGGAAAGAAAGGAAATGATGATGACATAGAAGTAGAAAATGAGGAACAGCCTTATCCGAGACTCTCAAATCAAAGAAGAGCTACCAATCCAGCAATTGCTACACGGGAGAAACTTTGTGATTTTTTTAACAGTGGACGGGTCACTTAAAAGTCAAAAACGATTTTGTGTATGAAAACAAGAAGATAACAATATTAACTGAATAAAAAGATAACTAAATAATGCCTTTAAATAAAAAAATATATTTTTCAAGGAACCACATTTTTTTATTACTTACCTCCTTCCACAATGTCTTTTGCAATTTTCGCCCAAGCCCGTTCTTGCACATGGATCATATGATAATCCTCCCGTGTATTGTCATACAGACAGGGATATGCCTCTACAAGGGCTACAAAATTAATGTTCAATTCGTGGTCGTCTCGCATGATTCACTCCAGGAAAAAGTAAACAAAAACCCACGTCGCGTCGTCGTCACCAACCGCTTGCCAGTCGAAAATAAAACTTGCTCGAGATTAGTGGCACCAGACTGACATCACGCCACCTACAAAATGCCACGCCACCGCTACTCCATTTTGATCCGCGCGTCATCATTTGTTTATATAGGCTTTAGCGATTCCACCTGCCACTTGATCACCGCGCCACTACCACGTCACTTGCTCACCATCTCAGTGCGCGCCTTGCCTTCTATGTAACATTTTTCCTCGAGACCTTCATTAAAAAGATACGGGGTAGGAAGATTCAAAATAAAAAACAATTTTTTAATATCTTCAAAACCGTCAACTGGAATGAACTAACATTTGGCATGTGGATTTATCCAAGTATTGTCCATAAATAATTACTCTTGTGCTTTTTTCCTAGAGTGCATTGTTTTCGTAAAAATAAAAAAAACGAATTAGATGATCAAATCTTTATTTCAATAAATGTTCAAAAGACCGCCATTCTGACGGACACAAGTGCGGCCTCTGTTTAATAAAAAAAACGTATTTCCTGAATTTGATGAAAGGCATTATCTATTCTTTCTTGTAACTGATCAACAATAATAAATTAATTTGTTCAGCATGCACTAGTTGTTTAAGAGCGCCCGACAAAAATAAATCCAGGGAGTTCAAATCAGTAGTCTCCGCAGGCCAATGTACGGCTTCGTTTCCATCGTTGTCTAAAATGATTATTTAATCGTGCGGTTATGTCACGACGAACATGCGGTGGGGCACCGTCGTGTTGATACCACATTCGTACTCTCTTTGCTAACGGAATATCATATAGTATGAGTTTGCATTTAATACGTCACTACACGCACCTCAAATTTTACTCGAACACACGCCCTACGCCAATTTGCTCAAATCCACTAAAAAGGCTTAACGGTTAAGAAAAGATACTAAAACATAGTAGATACATCCTGAGAACAAATTTTCCTCAATATAATACGTTTATTTAGAAAGCTTCCTGTTGTTTTGTTGCACTGTTAGCAAATTGCCGCATAGTATTGAGTATTTTTCAGAAAATTGCAGTTTTTTACTAATAAAAATGTGTTTTCTACTACAGTCAGGAACATCTTCGTCTAGGGACCTCAACCGCTCTAACTCTCGTTCATATGGGTCGTAGTAATTCATTTCAAATGTCGACTGACTGAAATATATTAAAATAAATGCACCTATATGTCAAAAATAAAAAAATGTATAACCTTACCTATCATCACGCCTGTTAGCAAATTGCTCAATTTTTTTAGTAAATAAGTCTACGTTATCGAACGCCTGTTAGCCAAATGCATATGGAAGCCGACACACTACGTCAAGGGATAGCAACAGACAGACGCGACTCATAGTCGTCATTGATAGAAGTAGGACAATGAATATTTAGTCGCTCTACCCTAGTTTCGCATAAACAAGGAAGATATTAGGTAACTTCTGTTTTTGCGGCAAAATGCAGCGGGACGTGCTATGACGTGTTAAACGTTGTGGCAATACGTGCATAAACAGTTGGCCATTGAAAATGCCACACTAGACATTTCTATAAAATCCGTGTTCAAACGAGTGTAATTTTACAGAACGGGGATTTTCTAACGCCCAAATATGTGCATTATGAGAATTAAAGGTTCCATTCCTCATAAAAAGCGATTCATCTGACCACAAAACCAGATCAATGAAATCCGCATTTCGATTATGCATTTCCAGTAACCACTCACTAAAATTTCGCCGTTGCACTTGTACTAGGATCATCCAACGCCAAATTCTTAGAAATGAAACGCGTAAAAACCTTTGGGGCAGGTTGGCGTTTGTTAGGAAATCTACGCTGATACTCCCGAGAAGCCGCTAAAGCGTACACAAAAATAATGTCGGCCTGCTCATCATTGCTAAATTCCATTTCAAAACACTCAAAAATGGAAAAAATAATCTTTTGACTTGACTGACAAAAAAATGGTAGTAGTAACGGTAGCAACCATATAACACGTAACTTTGACAAACCATCTCCCAAGACACGTGAAGTTGGTATCAAGGCCTCCTATTATATTTTGAAACTAATTGTATCTCGGCTCTTCATGAATGATCTGATTTGTTTTATTTTTACGAAAACAGTGCATTCTAGGAAAAAACAGAAGAATAATTATTTGTAGCAAATAAGTAAAATTCAAGAAATTGCGCGTTTAGAAAAAAAACAGTGCCTTACTATTTTTATTTGGAAAAATAATGCCACTAATCCCCTGCATCTCCGCAACTCGTGCACGTAAATTTTAAGTAAATGTGGATAATACTTAGGTAAACTTCCTACCCCTTATCTTTTTAATGAAGCCCTTGAGGAAAAAATGTTTGATAGAAGACCCTTAAAATGCGGTCCTGTGTATGATGTTTCATTTTTCGTCACGACTTGTGAATCACCCCGAATACATAAATAACTATTACTTAATACTTAATTTTTCCAGAGTGCCTTCAGACTACAGCCTCCGCAGTCCCTGACCACCTTAACATCGTCAGACGACCTCAACACTGACCCCAGCATCATCCTCGCTGGACCCGGCGATTCCCCCACGCATCCAAACCTAGCAGGCTCCGCCCTGACAGTACCAGTGGGATGCGGCGGCCGCTTGTGGGTGGCTACAGGCAACTTGGTGAAACAATTGAAGGAAGAAGCACGGGATGGCACTGTGGCGGAAGTGCTGGGCGTACCGGTGGTGGGATGGAGAGTGAAGAAGGTACAACCTGCTAATGAGGTGGAGGAGTCAGGAAATCTGGATAGGAGGAAAAGAGCGGCTGAGGCTTTGCCAGACGATGACTATGGTAAGCTGTGGATTATATTGATATTACTTCTTACACCAATTAGTGATGAAGTACTGCCGTCGTTGAACGTATACTTGTCCAGAATTGCATAGAAAGTACAGAATCAACATACTTACCATTTTTTTTGTCTAGGAGCAAGTGGCGACTACGGCGAAGAATACTACGACGACTACGAAGACTACGACGGTCAAGACGACTTGACAGGGGACGTAGAGAAACCTCCCACCAACTCAAAATTATCACCCTCAGTATCTACCTCAACAGTCCGTACTACCTCCATATCGACAAACACCACCATGGCGAGTAACGTACAGACTCTCCCAGACACTGATGTAATAGAGGAAGATGAGTACGAAGATGAAATTGAAGAGGAAGGGGAAGATGTAGAGGTGGATAAGAGTGGAGAAGGCGATGCGGCATTACCTGAGACGAGCAGTACTGTCAGCAGTAGAACTGGAATTAGTTCGACGGAGAGTTCTACGCACGCGCATAGACATCATCACGGGGAGTTGAATCCTAGTCTGTCTGTAAGTATCACTTTAGTAGTAATCCGGCTTGATGCGGGCACCAAGTTCCCAAAACTAAACAAATGTATCAAAAAAATGTCCGAGTGCCCCGACTTGCTATTTATTTTTTCCCAACTGCAAAGTAGAGGCTCGTATTTCACTCAGTCCTGGAGCCCCTTCACCCGCAGACCCCAAGCTCCTTTGTACCTAATAGGGAATATGCATAATTCCATGTCACTCATATCCGTCTGTCGGTTTGTCCGCGAATCCTAAAACCGTCTATAACTTATTTACATGATATTACTACTATGCCAAGGACGAAAAATCATTCTGCTTTTTGGAAGTCGGCACAGAGGCGGTGGAGAAAATGGCCAAAAACTTCGTTTTTTTTGAGGTTTCAGAAGATCCTGACCATTTTTGAAAAAAAATTAGACCTTAAAAATTTGAGGATGGGGTGTAGGGCGGTGAGGAGGGTATATCTTAATTTCTTGATGTTAGTATTCCAAACGTTCTATTTTAAATCTTATAATTTTAGTTAATAAAAAATACTCGTTTCGATGAAGAACAACATTATAAGTACTGGATTGCACCTATGTGTAAAAATATGACGCGGAAAGCATATTCCCCAAGATATCAAGATAAGGGATGTGATGTAAATTATAGAAAGTGATAATATATTTCCAAAAAGTAATTCAAATTGTTGTACAGGTCAATTTAACGAAAGTACAAAACACAGAATAGCATTTTGCCCAAATATGATTAGTTTTCATTTACCTTAGATTACAAACAATATGTATCTTTTTTCTCTAGTCATTTAAAGAAGATAATTCTATAATATTAGATTCGACATTCCTTTAGTTTTTGGGTTGCGCCTGTGTTCATTTATTTCCATTATATTATGTTGACAGCCACGGACAGTGAAAACAAATGCCTGTCATTTTATGTACGACAACAAAGATTTGCCTGGTCACGTCACACCAACTGCGTTGCGTTTCGATATTTTAAATTTGCCGCGTATTTTTTACGTTTTTTGTTAATTGGTACTCGTCATATTATAGAGCTCAAGTGTAAAATTATATATGGATATAGACCATAACTAAAAATAACATTGAATCACATGCATATTCCCTATTCGACAATCTTGATTCCTATAAACTTCCTGATTCATATTGTTCGGCCCATATCGACATATGAGCAGCCATACCAGTCGTATATCGATGTTTCCGATATACATATCACTTTCGGCCTATCCGTATATTCTTTTAATTTTTCTACATCTTTGCTATATCTGCAGAGTTCTCGCGATCATCACACCACGCACAAAGTAACCAGTAGCGGACATACTCCAAGCACTCCATACAGCAGTACTGGGCGTACCAGCACCACCACAGTCAGCAGTAGCTTGCCCAGCAGTACGACGACAATCAAAAAGATAGAACAGAAAGGGCCCGATTATGTGCTCAACTACGACGACTACGGAATTGATAGTTATGATGAAGATTACGATAGAGGAGAAGAAGATCCTATTGAGAGCAAAACCATTGTGCCTGATTATTCAAGTAAGATTTTTTCTATTTATTTTTTAATTTGTCATTGCGAACTCATTTCACAAGAGGTTTAATTCTGCTACTGCCACACAGATAGCGCTATAATCTATCCAACGAACGTACGGAGCAATAAAACAAGTGACAGGGCAGCATGCTTTACACCGCACAACTACCTGCAAAACTGATAATGCGTTATCGCCAGTGGCGTATAAGTTTTAAAATTAATTGAGGTACCATTTAATTTATTTTCACTGTTTCTTCTATCTTTTCATTACTTTCAAGGGACTGCAAGGTTTATTACATTGATATATTAAATATGTTGCCTCAGTTTATGATTCGTTAACTTTGCATATTTATTATATTACAAAAATAATTTTAATACGTGGGAAAAAATAAAGAAAAGGGCTCAAAAATTAAATTCTTTTTTAGATTGGGTTCTGGATCTTTTTAATATAATACCTAATAATGAATCTACCTGCATTCATTACCACGTTTATCTAGACGGCTCTATCCGGATAGACTTTAAAGTGGATTATCCAAATCATGTGTAATCCTGACCGTTTATTCAACCTACTTTGAAATGTATCCCGATAGAGCCATAGAAATAAACATGGTAATTATATAAGTATGTTTAGGCATTTAGGTCATTCGTCATTATCCAGTAAATATACAAATTATATACGTTACATTGACACATATGATCTCGTCCTTTTCTTTCAAGATGCTATTTCGCTTCCTTCCTACAAAACTCATATTATACGAATAACGAATTTCAGGTGATTCATCTTAGCAACATTGCAAATTTAGTCTGGTCATAAAGTATAGATAAAGAATGATAACAAACATAAAAAACCCTAATCTATTTTTGAGTGTGAACATTTTACGGATTTTTTAGTTTTGTATATTACTTTCAAGGAGAAATAAAAAACAAAATAAGTTTGTTGTTGTTCAACACTTACCCAACGTCGATCTTTTGAAGTCTGGCAAGTCGTCGTCGACGTTTATGGATTACAAAATTATGTCCAATGTGGGTGGTTCGTATCGAAAGAAAAATTCGTGGATTTTCTTCGGATTAATGCCTTATTTTCTTGTGAAACGTCCAAAACTACTCTGGCTCTATGGTAACCTTTGTGAGGAGAAAGACTGTTGCTTCTTTTGTGCTCTGCCAAAATTTTATATTCACTGCTACTTGATGCTCCTGAAAACAAATTAATACATTTTGCATATATTATATATATATATACACCTTGGGAAAAAACATTATTATACATTATGATGAGGAAGAGAGATGGAAATATACAAAAGTATGTAGGTGCGTGAAAGACACTCGATTGTAGGATTCTATGTGGCAGCATCGGAGTGTGACGGACAACGGGGTAAAGTAGAAGAGTGATAAAAGAGAGAGATGGCAGAACGGGCGCTGGCGCCTACCGCTTAGACGGATGCGCTCACAAATGCGATTTGTTTCTCCCATTCGCAGAGTTGCCGATACCAATATGTCATATTTCTAAGAAATCTAAGTCTACCCAAATTTCGGGAAAAATAGCTGCGGATTCCACATAAGAGTATTCCAAAAATGAAAAAAGTTCAACTATTAAAATTGTATTAATGTTTCATGGTTCAAATCATATTTTTCATGTTTGTATATTGTTGTATAAATGATTTTGTAATCGCTATTCTTGTTGCCAGTAGAGATACAACAGTATTGAGAGAATCATGGACCGCTAGATAGGGCTACAACTACTATATGACTATCAAATAGTAGTGATAAACAGGGTTTTTTTATAGCACAGTTGCCTGGTGTGGCGAATTGCGCCATAGGGGCGATTTGACCACTTTGAAGGACAACTATAACGGTTACTACGGTGCCCGGTATTCGGGAATCTGGCAATACCTGATGATTCCTAACGTTTATTACGCCAGATTGTTTGCTGACTTGCGCAGTACAACATGACAATCAACGTGACTGAGCACCTGGTAACCCTGGTTTTAGGTGTTATATTTAAAGAGCTTGGGGCAGTTAGGTATCTAGGTCACATTGTTTAATGTATTTCGAGAAATCCGTAATGTTGAGTAAATACTAGATCACGTTTCTTGCTTAGTTTGCTGAAAATGCTACAATAGACGTACATTTGAGAAACAGAGATTTGGTGACGACAAAATCGTAAAAATATAACGCATTTTCGTAAAATAATTTCTTTGTTGAAAAGACTGTGGCTTGATGACCCATTGAACGAGTATAGTGTCCCGCTCCGCTTTGAATATCGAAACACTATACTCCAGCAGCATCAGCTTCAATGTTATCTTTATGAAGTTCTAACGTCTAGGCCATGCTGATTAAAAGCTTGAATGAATCAACACTCAACTCTAAATTCCCCACAATTCGGGAAGCTCTACTCAATTGGCAACACAGCGTATCTGCCTATTATTCTCGTTCGTGATACAGGTCTGCGGTTAACGGTAGGAAATATGTACGAACAGCGATGAAAGTAGACGAGTCGATGCGCTGTTGGCAGCTCTTTTTGTCCGTTTTCTTGGTCATTGTCCCTCGTCTAATAAGGCACTCACAAAAATAAATGAAGCACAAAAAAATTCAACCGCACGTCACAGACCTTCGGAAAGAATTGAAGTGCTATTGTGAACTTGTCGGCTTATCTACCGAAAACTGACCAATAGGAACGAGGCGCGTGCCGGTTAGATGATTTGTTACTCCCTAGGTTCGTTGGATAAATTATGGTATCATCCAGATCATTTTTCGTTCCCGGTTGGCTATCTTCAGGGAGAATCCGTTAATCTATGGTAATAGTGAGCCACGGCTTAGTGAAGCTTTGATGCGGCCATTAGGAGTAGGGAATTATTGAAAATCTTATACAGCCAGGTAGTATCAGACAGTATTTTGACATTGTTGACATACGCATGCACAGTTTGGGTCCCAATTACTGCCGCCACTAGTGAAAATAGTGGCTGCCTCTAAGTAGGGAGGAATACAAACTGGCACAGGCGAGTCCTTATTAGCCGTTCTTGACAACTTTGACATTCCTTGCAGATCTCAGCACTGTCTAAATCTCTTTTCAAGTTGGTGGTTGAGCTTTGGATGGTTTTGGTTATTTGTATTTTGATCCTCATCTTCCCATGTGATTTTCATTTCCAAACGACAGGCGGCGGTTTGTGCTATTTGTGCCATTTGGTTACATGGTATGATATAAATAGGTTATTAAAATTGATGAGGTAACAGCTTAATATCCATTTAACATCGACGATAAATCAGAGGATTTCTATATAAGTTTGTGGTCAAATTTCAGGAATTGGACTTCAAATAAATCCACGAACTTCTTGGTAGATTTCTTCACGCAATAGGAACATGTTTTAATGGTTGCCAAGTTGGACGACAAACATCATGGTACCAACCTGGTTCTCGTTTCCATGAATATCTTTTTAATTCAAGTATAGAACTTTGATAGAACTACAGTATTCAAAAATATGGTTTCTGTTTGTGAGATTCGGCTCAAGATCAAAACCACAATAACTAAAAATGTTTCTAGAAAGAATTCGTGGTGTGGTTAGAAGCACTGTGCACTAACAGATAATCCATGAATTTGTTCACTGATGCAAACGGTGCAAAGCATAATCAGGATGGCCTTGAAGAAATCTTTCTGAATAAATTCGTGAACAAAAATTGTTAATGTAAAACGGATATAAGACCTTGTCTAACCATCAAATCAATAAATGTATTTTTATATCACATTAGTGGAAGCACATTGTCAAAATACTGCCTTGACCTATCAGTACCTGGCCATAATAATTCCCTATCATCAAAAATATAATAAAATAACTGTCTTCAGGTAAGAAAAAGCAAACCGTTCCGCCATTCGAAGACACCGAAAGCATCACCACGGAAGAAGCCACGCCGAAAACGACAACCAAAGAAGTGGTAATATCCGACACATCTCCCTCTACAACATCAACCAGCACCTCTACTGCTACCTCTTCTTCTACTTCTACCACTGCTACTAGCACTACTGCATCTACAACAACCCTAACCTCATCTAGCTCTACCGTCACGAGCGCTACTAGCGGGCTAACTGAAAGTAGCGCTGCTACCGATAGCGCGACTAGCGGTAGCGCAGTTGTATATACCGAAAGCGTTGCGTCGGTCACCACGTCACCCGCTGTTCACGTGACTAGCACCTCGTTTTCTGAAGCACCATCGGTCACGGTGACACAGTTTGGCGAAGATGTGGTTGAGTCGGAGGTGTGTAAATGTTATTCTCGCACAGCAGTGCTGCCAGATCTACTGTGTTGAGCTTTCGGCTGCCGCAAAATGCTTGATTTATATCGCTTTTTGTTTAAGTTTCAATAACATAGGACGACAAGATTTTTACCCAGAAACCAGAGTACACTTCCTCGAAGGTGTTTGCAAGAATCATAGAAATCTCAAACTACAAGCCTTGCCATTTCAAACACCCGTCGAGTTTGCTAAATATCTTTTTTTTGCTAAGATATGGCACTATGAAATTTTCATTTATCTGAATTTCACTATATTTCCTGCTCTACACGTTATGGTTACGTGTGCATCAAAGTTGTGGCTTTACACCGAAAATTAAATAACAAATTTATAACCCACCCCCCATATTTCGGTATTAAATCTTTAAAATTAAGATCTGCCATTTATTTTTGCTTTTCAGACGTCTCGTCTATCGTGTTCAGCTTTTTTGATCTGGCAGTACTGTGGCACAGTGACACGCGTATAGTAGAGGACAAAAAGGATTCTGTGACGTTTTCTCCATGTCACAGGGAATTGGAACAAGGTCCAACTATGCAGGGCAATGCCTTTGAAGCCCCTGTCAGCTCAAGTTAGACCACTGTATACAGGCTATTTCCTAACTGAATGTCAATATTTAAGGGCGCGATTTTTGAGTCGTATCTCAAGAAGAAACCTTCACATGAAGGTATGTCCATTCGTAGTCTCTTATGCCCAGCAAAACACAACATGCCCAAAAGCGAGATTGTACAGGTCCGTATTTTCCTCAATGGTTTTGGAATAATCTAACAAAATAAATGATTTTTATAGAAAGAAGTGCACATGCTTTTCACAATTCTTTATTCGCTGGAAGTACTTGAATCATCGTCCGAATGGTTAATATTAATTATTATAGGTTCAATTTGAATATCGATCATATTGTCCAGATCCCATATCTTTGTTTCGATTGTCTCTTGAACGTGACGGATGCAAAATTTCAATGTTCTCTTGTTTGAAGCCACATAGTTTTTCATATTTGCCCAAGTCATTTCAGTGGGATTTAATTCGCAGTGATAAGAGGGTAGCCTTAAAACGGTCTTATTTTGGTTTTTAGTCATTTCATCAATAACATTATGATTATATTTTATATTTGTGCTGCCTGCCTAGATGGATAAGTTCTGCTTTGACCAAATTTTCATTGAAACTCGTGTCTTTTGATAGGGGTCATTTCTGCCTTCCTTGTGGACAGTGTAGGAATTTTTTCTAGTGTGGTATGCAGCATTATCAAGTACAATGACGGCATTGTCGTCAAGCTTTGGGACAACTTCTTCAAACCAACGTTCAAATTAACTCCCGTCCATTTCTTCATGTAGTCGGTCGTTTTCTTTAAGTCAAATGCCCCTGGGGCAGTGGGCACAAATCCATCTTTACTGACAATGTGACATAACAAATAGTTTTCCTTTTCCTGGAAATAATTATTTCATGTAGTATTCAACAAAACTAATAATAATACAAGCAGAGTATCTAACAGGTGTTGGTTCCAAATCTAGCAGATATAGCTAAGTTTAGTGTAGGTAAGTTTTCAGCATGGGCTCATAGATTCAATCTACTTAACACCCTTTTTACAACTCAAATGACGAATTGGTTAGATACACGTACCTGACGGTTTCTTTAGGCCAGAGGTTAGTCCATCTAAGAAGGCGTATCTTGTTGATTTAATAGTGGAGTCAGCCCATTCTTTAGGTTTTGTATCTCCTGCATTTATCCAAGTTTCATCCAAGTAATAAATCTTTCTGCCCTGGTCGCAGTATTTCTTTATTGATTTTAAATAATTTCTTATCCATAAAATAATCTCTTGGCTGTCCCGTTTTCTATACTCGAAATGAAGTTCTTTGAGTAAACTATAGAATGTGGTCCTTTTGAAAGTAGGTGAGTCCTCATCACTATTAACCTCCTGTAATACTTTGTCTATGGTGGAAAATTCCTGCCTTTCAAAAAACTGACGAACCTTGCGTCCATTTTTTCCGATCAAAGTTATCAACTGTATCCACTTCGTGTAATGCAGCCTCTGGTGTGGTGGAGACAATTTTTTATTTTTTTATATTATTTAACAATGTTGAAAATTGTCTTAGGACGTAAGCCTGTTTTGTTCGCCACACGACTTTCAATATCAAGAATTTTTATTTCAGGTAGCTCTAAAATTTCGCCCTTATCAACATTAAGTACAATTTCTTTTGCCTGAATATTCAAATGTCCCTTGTCACGTTTTCGGCGAGGAGACATAACTGAAGAGGAAGCATGGCTGAAGGAAGCAAAAATTGCTGTTGTCGCCTCTGGTAAACTTTCTATAGGTTTTTTGGGTCATTCTGAATAAAAAAAGGTTCCTATGAACTTTTCCCCAAAATTGATAGATTCCGAGATATCAGCGATTTAAGATTTTCAAAATATGCCATTTGCGAGCCCGAATATCATTATAAATAATACAAAAATTTTAATCTTGCCAAGGTTCCTAAATCTTCAAACATCGGGTAACAAAATCCCAAGGCGTTCTAGGGGATATCGTTATTACAAACATTTGCTTTCTGATATTGAATTTATTCAAGATTTTCTAAGTATATGTTTGTTTAGGGTAGGGCAAAAGCGATCAGCTCTCAACCACATCAGTAAAGTGGTTTTTATTTACAGAAAAAGTAAGTTATCAATAGTTGTGTTTTGTAGCTACAATTGGCATTTGAACATCGTACAATATGTTGTGAAGTATCGCTTGAATATGTTCAGTATACCACTTGCAGTGGTGATCTAGGATTCTGAAGCGAACTTGAGTATTTGAGATGATCACAATAAATAAAAGTGTTAGAAAAACAACACGGTTTATTAACTCTTGTAGACAACAATAACAATGACAAATGACGTATTCCACAGTACATACAATATACAGAGTGAACAAACTGCAAGGAATCAAAGTCTCAAAACAATACGAAATATTCAAATCCTAAAAATAGCCACCAGGGTGTACAGAAGTCTAAATGCGGTGGTGGTTTCTTGTCGGTGATGAAATCAGGAAGGCCATGCACGAAGAACTAGAAGTACAGGGCGTCAATCAGAAGAGCGGCTCCACGTCAAGATCGCCTAGGCTTTTGGCTTTACGGGATCGCTTCTCGTCCACTAAGTCAATTACGGACCTGTGGTTTGGAGAGCATGGAAAGCCTATTACAATGCAAATTTGTTTATTGCCGGATCAACAGTTTTGGACTGACTTCATACGATTGTCAGAACGGCTAAACTGGGATCCCGAATAGAATGTCTTTAGTGATGAGACCAGATTCTGTTTGGGGATGCATGATGTCCGTGCAAGGGTGAGACGGCGTCGATGTGAATGACAAGATTCTCAATTTTCTATCTTCGTGCAAATGTACCACACTGTTGGAATTATGGTGTCGGGGGGATTGCTCTTAGAAGAAAGTCACCCTTGGTGTTCATCAGAAACAATGACCGCCGTGAGTTAAATCCAGGAGGTGAGGAAACCACATGTTTTGCCGTATATATGGACGCTCACGATCCACTTTCCCAACATGTAGCCTGAATTAGGTTGGTCGATTTGTTGCCTTGGCCCCTAGATCTTCCGATCTTCCACCCATTAAACACATCTGGGTCATTATGGACAAATATGACTCCCATCCTCCACAGGCTCCTTCGGCACGAGGTACAAGTAGCCTGGGATCAGATGCGTCAAGAAGAAATCGATCATCTGGTTAGGAGCAATCTCAGGCATATTTCTGAGTGATTAATGCAACATGGAGTCCCGACAGATTATTAATGTTGTACATTCTTTCAACGGTTGGATTTTTCTGAAATTTTCATCAATTACTTACCCAACCCTAAGAGACATGTAAACAAAAAACAAACGGTTGTAATAAAGTCGTTAATCCTGTTGTTCTTTTTTCAGTTTCACAGATAGAAAATATCACATTGTTCCCTAACATGGAGAGAACATTGCACAGTTATTTTTGCTTCAAACTGTACTCTCGGTTTTGTTTATTTGTTGTGTTGTCGGCTTGCATGAATAATAGAGCAATGGATATAGTCAATTACAAAAAATCCTGAAGTTTTTAAAATTAGTCTTTTTGTCAAACCCTGCTAAATGTTCAACTGAAACTAAAAGTTAAACAGTGCTGGCCAAAGTCATTTTCTCTTTTAGATTTCCATGTGTGTGAGAGAGAAGAGCGAGAAAAACGTGTTAGAAAGAGTGCGCCGTATATGCGTCGTCACCACATTGCCTGGCAACGACACAATCACTGTGCGAAAACCTAAAAAAAAATTGAAAGCGAACGAATTTTTTTAACTATTTTGACGTTAACACATTGAACACCAAGATCGACATGCACTTGGAACTTTGCGTACACTATCTTTACCAGGGCAGAATATTAAACTTGAAGCTTTTGGTGTATCATTCGACACTATTTTTTAACGGCAGAAGTGGAGAGATCATCCGATGTGTTGTGGTGAAAATATTCGAGCATATGAATGTGGATCAGAATAATATCATTTGTTGTAACAGAAACCTGTCATTATTGCTTTTATGCACACCGTGAGTTTGACGGATCACTATTTTTAGCTTCGCTTCTTTATTAGTAACATTCTGCCTTTCCCCAATTGGAATAAATGATGTATGTGAACCTTGAAGACCTACCAGACAAAATCTAGTGTTGGTGACAGGTGATCGAAAATGGTGGAATCAAAATACCCTTTAAATGCTTCCTAGAGCAAACTGATCTCTGATCTCAACGACTCCGGAATCCTACTATGACCCGCCCGACATTCCGATTCCCGTTTAGCGACTAACTGATCTCTGCTCGACTTCCTTGGAAAATATCCTTGACATGACCTTGAAGTAATCTTCAAATGCCTTATAGTGACAAACTAACCTCAGATTCAAAATCGGCGAACCAAATAATTGCCCTTTCCAATGTCGTTGCCAAGCAACACGTTTGTATGGTGCACTATTCCTAACAGACTACTCTTGCTTTTCTCTTTTGTACACATATATACCTAAAAAGGCAAACGGCTTCGGCCAGCACTATAATATGTGTAGAGAAATCAAATTGGCTCCCATAATGTGATGAGTAATAACGGTGTGTTTGTAATATTTGTTTGTCTGCTTATACTTTTTATATACTTGCACGTTTTCCTGAATTGCTAATAAGCTTGCTTTCATTAACATTCATTGTTGAAACGCTTCAGAAAAAGGGCTTAACTCACATGCTTGATTATCCGTTCCTAACTGATTTTTTTTTTGCTTTGCTTTTTATATCGTTTTATAATTAACAAGTTACAGATATATTATAAGTTAATACGAATATACTGAATTATTTCTGTAGGGAACAACAATCATAGATACGGAAAGACCAACAACATTAGGCGAAACAACGATTCAACAGACGGTATCCTATCCGACTGTTTTCAGTTCCAGCACAGCTCCACAAATTTTAGCGAATTCGAGTACTGATTCGCCTACAACATCAGAAGAAACTACGTTTAAGGTAAGGACGATGTTAGTTGCAAAATGTTAGCACTGTTATCACCATAAGCAACCCGAGGGCAGTCCACCTTCGAAAATATTGTATACTCAAAGGTTCACCACTATTGTGCGTTTCTTGATTTTCAATTGTTTTCAATTTTCTTCATTAATTTAATTTTGTTATGCACGGGACTATTCAGGTTTATAATATACCAACTATAATGTACTCAAATCCCATTTACGCGCCATCAAAGCATACATGATCAATAGGAGCGCGCGAATTTAAACATCGCGCGCTAGTGTTTATTTTGACAAGGCGTAAATGATATTTGAATACATAAAAGTAAATCTCATTAAAGTGAACAAAAAAGTGTATGTAAACTTAGGTATTGCAACGAAAACGTCGATTTTATTATTTATAGTCCAATTTATTACTCTCACGCTAATTTATTTCAACACTTTTAATTTATTATAAATATATGACTATGTCGGCTAGGCTATAGTATTAGGCGTTGTTGACTGTCGCCCGACTATCTCTGCTCTGCCCTCTGTGCGTGTATGAATCGACGAATCAGGAAGCATTCTCGCGCTTTCTAGATAAAACTCGAGTCTTCGTCGAAACCTGATAGATAGCGGTATATGTTTCACAATGCATGACGAACGATCGTGACGTGTAGTCGCATAATTGGTTGCCTGAATGTATATGTTACGAGGGTGTCTCATTGTTGCTCATAATTCCAGTTACGATGGTGTTACACTATCCCCTCCTTAAGACCGTTTCGTCACGAAATGGATTCCCTGGGTCATGGCGATATCTGCAGATAGTGCCCTTGGAGCATCTGGGCTTTCTGTTGAAATGGCTTGGCACAGTCTTCTCCTGGGTCCTCTCTGCAGGAAGGCGTCGCTACAAACCAGGATTTCCTCGCCCGTATTCATATTCCGTATGGTCCTTCAATACACTCCAACCTTCATTCGGTCACTAACAATTTTGATTTAATTCCGCACTTTCTCATAAATCTCGTCCATGCGTCTCTCCAGGCCCGATACGTAGTCGCCACCTGCCACATCCGCACTGGGCCGACTTTCCAAACTGCAGGTCACAAGCTCACATTCGTCGCGATCTGGGCCATTGACTCGTTGACTGCAGCCCGATACGCTATCAGGAACATGGGCAGATACATGTCCCAATCATACTCGCAACTGGACACCACTTTTGGCAGGTATTTTCCATTGATTCGATTCATCCTTTCCCTGATGCCCAGCTTCCAGAACCAGAATGTATCTTTTCCCGTCTCCGATTCTGGAAACGGCCCCGAGATGTCGATGGCTATCCTCTCGAATGGCCTATTCACGTTAAACCGCTCTCGAACCTTTGCAATCGTCTTCTTGACGCCCATTTGTCCACGTTATGTTATCTCGTGGAGATGACGAAGAACCTCGGGCACCCCAGTTCCTTGTCACCACCAGTTGCAGCCTCCACTGTGACCCATCTTCTTTCTCCTCGACTACTTCTAGACAACATAATTTTGTTTGCAATAAAGTGGTTTTTGATACGGCTCAAAATCTGCAAGTTCTATTCTTCTTTATGAGTCCCAGTGGATAAAACTTGAGCAATCCATCATTTTACACCTTCCAGTTTATTTCTGTGAGCTTGACATTCGGTTGATTTTTATAGCTACAGACTCTGGCCCATGGTCATACCCACAAAGAATTCGGTGTCGTACTTGGTTAAAATTCTGAATACTTGGTTAAAATTTGATAACGATGCCCCTAACGGTAATTCGGTTGAATTTTACAAGAACAAATCAAGTCCCTTAATTCTTATCGTCGATTCAAAGAGTTTCATCCACAGATTACAGGTTACAAAAGAAAGGGGTTGGCTTGCTAGCCTTAACGTCACTGCGACACAAATGGATCTATTGTGACCCCCATATACACTTTCTAAACCACTGTGTCCAGCCTTAATCCTTCAATCATACAGCATGCTCCGGAGCCTTGACATGTAGCTTTCTGATCTTGGGTTTGTGGTGGCTAAGCCTTGACCTCAGTGACACAGGAGATGCACTGGATTTTCCTCCTACTCTCTCATAATTATATCGATTTTGGCCTTCCTGTTAAATCTGAGTAAGTCCTCTGTAAGTGCGGGCCCCTGTTCTTTGATGATCTCGTTTTCCTGCCTTTGCCCTAATTTAATTGGCTGTTCCACCATTCTAGGGACTTTCCGTTGGTCTGTTTAGTGGGTGTTCTCGTCACGCCACAGAAAGGCTCTGGACCTATCAGGCGATTGACCGCACTCTGTCTGGCTAGCTCATCGGCCTTTTCATTTCCTTTGTGTCCTTCAGGTCCTGTTACCCTGATCAATGTTACCTTGTTTCGGTTTCCCAGCTGTTTCAGAGTGTTCACGCAATCCCATAGTAGTTAGTTCAGACGATGTTTGCAATGATCTGAGCAGACGCATTCCTTATTAGCTCTTCTGCGCAGACTTGTATGGCCGTCACACCAGCCTGAAATATTTTTGCGATATTACCTAGACTTATAGAAACCCCAGTTTTTGCCTTTTCCCATAAATCCCAGCTTCAGCTAGTTTCGTCTAAATCACTCAAGTAATTCAAAATAAATCAAAATAGGATCATAACGAAATCTGAAATTAAGAACGTAAATCTTAGTACCAACTATATACACCTAAATAATCGGATACATAATAACGAGATTGAAGAATTAAAAGAACTTAAAATCGAAAGCTTACAAAATTAATACGCACACTAATTTACAAGCAATTCACTACAAATCTGAAAAGTCCATTCAGTGCATCCGAGTTACGAGGTTTAAACATAAGACCACTCCACAAATAGTTTTTTTCTTAATTTTCAGTCAACAACTATAAGACAAGTCTCGCCAACCTCACCTAGTAGCACGACAACACTCAGGGATGTAACAGAAATAGATTTTTCCGACAACGTAGAACCGTTCATAGAGAACAGATTGAAGCAAATGTCTGTAACAGCAGGAAAAATATTCAGATTCGTTATACCATTCAACACATTCAAAGACTTCGAGGATGAATACAATCTTACCTACGAATTGTTGGATGCCAATAATAGGAGTTTGACTTATTCTAACAATACCTGGCTACATTTTAATCCTTACAGGAGAGAAGTTTATGGACTGTAAGTATTTTAAATGAATCTTTAGAGTACAGTATTTATTAATGCATACAATTCTAACCATCGATTTTCGATAGAATAACATAGAGCCTAAAATATCCCAAGTACAGGGTGCGGCAGAGAGGACGGACATTTTTGGGATGGGTAGTACTCTCCGCCTCCGTCTACGAGAGAGGTGGGGAGGGTGCCGTTTGACTCGTGAGAACCTAGCATTATTTTACCAGTTATGTCGTTATGGAGCCTTGGACGGTGGAGCACCGCGTTTTCGCCTATGATTGTTTCGTCCGAAATAATGAGTCGGTCATCGTCGTACAGCGTGAGTTTCGTCGCCACTTCAACATTCATCGGAATAGAGCTATTCCCTCTCGAAACACCATCCTTCGTTGGGTTGAATCACTTCGCAGGCGTGGTGAACTGATCAACAGAAGACCAAGAGGAGCGCCGCGAACAGTTCGAACTCCTGAAAATGTTGAACGCGTTCGACAGGTCTTTCTTCGCAGTCCGACTCGATCTGCCCGGAAACATGCTGCTGCACTTCGCCTTAGTGATCGTTCGGAAAGGCGATGGCATATGGATCTCCGCTTTCACCCCTACAAATTGGCCATTGTGCAACAGTTACAGTCTGGAGATTATGCACAACGAATGAACTTCGCACGTGAGATGGAAGCACTGATCGAACAAAATGAGAACCTCATGTTTCACTTAAACAGCATGGTTAACCAGCAGAATTGTCGTTATTGGGCTAATGAAAATCCGCAACAGTTACACGAAAGACCGCTGCACAGTCCAAAAGTGACGGTTTGGTGCGCTGTATCGCAAACTTGCATCATTGGCCCTTACTTCTTCGAAGACGGTAATGGTCGTGACGATACCGTGAACTCAGAGCGCTACGTCGACATGATCACCAACTTCTTTCTCCCTCAATTACGACGGCGACTTGTTCCAATCCGACGTGTGTGGTTCCAGCAGGATGGGGCGACCGCCCACACAGCCTGAGCATCCATGGACGTTATTCGCCCTCTCTTCCCTGGTCGCCTTATTTCCAGGTTTGGCGATGTTCATTGGTCTCCTCCGTCCCCAGATTTATCCATATGCGATTTTTTCTTATGGGGACACCTCAAGGCTAGAGTAATACGCGAACAAGCCCCGAACTCTGGACGAATTGAAGGGCGAAATTCGCGCGGAAGTCGCCCAAGTTGAGAGAGCGATGTTGGAGAGTCTACGCGAACTTCCAAGAACGCCTCCAGCACTGCATCACATGCCTGATGTGATTTTCCACACTTGACTGTCTAAAAATGCTATTTCCTTGTGATTCCATCAATAAATTGTTTTTCGAGTAAAAATTAACGTTTTTATGATTTTTAAAACCATCCTCTCTGCCGCACCTGTATGTATGTTTAGTATCAAGTCACAATATCGATGCATGAATGAATCGGCGTTCAAAATCTCATAAGTGACACAATTGGAGTTTTTTTGAGAACTGTATCAGACAATAAACTGAATGTCATTCGCGAATGTCGCAATAGTTCATTCGCATCGCGAATGTTCAAAAATGAATTGTTCATCACGTAGTGATACTTATTCGCCCGTGAACGCATAATTTGTAGCGGAATTTATATTAGTGCTTTGGGATAAGCATTGCTCTAAAAGAATCAAATAAATATTGCCTACTTTTTGAAATGACCATCAGGATCCCCGCGAGGTGCATGCAAAAACACCATAAGTAATTTGACCATGTTTTCAAGTGAACCTGTAGTTCCCGGTATTATTTGGGGGGAAAATCTATTGCCTATTGGTTTATAGCAAACAAGCATTTTAGAAGAAATGTGACTTAGCTGTGGTACTTGGAAAAGACAACGGAGTTGGCTGAGATGTTAGTTAACTCTCACTTCTGCATCTGTGCTTTTATATAGCGGTCAGCAAAACATGAAGGTTGATCAGCAAAACAACCACAGAATAAGTTTCAGATGTTACATTAAATTTTGAACACCTGAGGCCGGAATTAGGGAAAGAATAATAGGATTTTGATAAAAGTATTTCCTTATTTCATCTATCTCCGAAAATACTCTGAATCGTGTAACTTTCTAAGTGCCATTTTCTTAGTTATTTAAATGCTCAACTTTGACACATTCAACCGACTTCGTATCTCTTACCGTTCCAGAGATCTCAATTCTGGAGGCCGAATTTTAAACACCTATAATATTTATACGATTCACTTATATACTGACGTAGTTTGTATAGTTCACGATAGACTTATTGTGTCTGTTTACATTTCTTCTGCTTTGTGGTACCAAGACGCGTATAATATGGTCATTATATGCTACAAGTCAAAATATTGATGAACTCTGCTTCATCTGCAACTATAAATGAAGCGACTCAAGCCACTCGATCCCACCTCCTTCCTGCGCACGGACCTCCACAAGCTACCAGGTGCGTCCAGGCAAAACTGTAGACAGACACTATAAATCTGTGGTGAACTAAAGATAATTGATAAGAATCAATTTTCCAGGCCTTTAGAGGAAGACGTATCAAAGTGGGTGTTCTGGGTCCAAGCCACTGATAGAGACGGCGCGTCAGTCAGAGAAAAACTGAACATTCAGGTTCAACAGCACAAACTGAACTTGATTTTCAACCAAGAATTTTCTTTACACATCAGAATTGAAAAGCACCAGGAATTTCCACATTACGTGGATTGGTCATTGAAAGTTTTAAGAGCCTTAGGAAAAATATACAACACCAATATGTCGGAGATAACAGTGAGAAAAATCAGCCATTCGCAGGAGTTGGTAGTGTTCACATGGTCAAATGATTCGTTGCCTACGAATTATTGTCCGAAAAGTGATATCGAGGATTTGTACAAGGTTAGTAGATCATTGCCGTAAACTATCGGGATAGTACCTACAGCGACGCTAATATAATGTCTAAATATGCTGATTTCGTCCGTCCGACCTCAGATAGCCAATCCTTGGCAGCATTTTTTTTGCTTTTTTTGCAACTTATCCTAGGCCTGTGCTTAGTCTCTAGGACAATGACGAAAGCTTAGCAACTACCCTTTTTCGAGACCTGAACTCTATCGAAGTAAGACGCCCAAAGCGCATCTACTACCAGATCGGACCACTGCGAGAGTGTAATCGCAGCTATCGGATGAAACTGTAAAAGATCTCAAATCTGGTTTGATAGCCCAGACATCACTGTGACCGCTGGACGCTTGACGATTCGGACGGATAGTAAATTTGGTGTACTCGTCAATTGAACAACTAATTTAGCTGACGTCGTAGTTTTAAGAGAATCGGGAGGAAACTTGCCATATGTATGTCGATGAGGTGCGCCGATAGCACCCGTGACCTCGTACTCGGGTTGCTAGGCAACTTCTATCTTCTTCTAACACCCGTATTACACGGGTTCTCATCTCGTACACATGACGACATCAGTGGCATTTGGTTGCCAGTGTATACTTTATCTGAGTCACTTGAAACACTGTGAAATACCGGTGCGTTTTATATATCTATATTTAACACGCTCTGTTGCTGCAAAAATCGCCAAATTTCGCAGCAAATATCCCCAGTATAAGAGATCAAAGGCAGTTTCACCGGTCCACGTGGAGTAAAGCACGCCTATGCGTGGACATAGCCAATGAGAAAGCGTGTATTTCAGAGCTCCGAATAAGTGCAGGTGGCTACTGAAAGTTGAAACAGTTTAGCCAGTGCCGTGTAGCGGTGAATAAACGTGTTTTCTTTAGTCTGTCCGTGTTTTTTCATAGATTTTATATAGTTTGTGTGTTTTTGACTTTTGAATACTCGGTTTACTTGTTGATTTAATTGTTGTGTTGATTGTTCTTGTGTGTCCTAAATATGGCTCTTTGGAGACCTTGGGAAAATGCTCCAAGCCACGAGGAGATGGTTGATGAACCTGTGCAGGCAGAATTCTTTCATAAAGATTTAGAGGAACAGACCCAAAGAGTAATCCTAAATATGTATGATTGTCTGAAAAACGAAAATCCAGATTCCTCGCAAAATCAAATTTTAAACAGAATTTGTATCCTGACAAAAATCAGTCGGTCTACCATTTATCGGGTTATAAAAAGGGGAGATGTAGTCAACCATTCCTTCCACAGAAAGCGCATAGGGCAAAAATTAAAAAGAATAGACGTGGGTTTTCAGGAAGATATTCGTCGTATAATATACGGATTTTATAAAGAAAATTTGGTGCCCACGTTGGAAATGATACGGGATAAATTAAAAGATTATCCTGAAGATTTTTATAATTACAAATGCTTAGACTCACTGCACTGTATTGTAAAACTGTGTGGTTTTCAATACAAAAAATTAGATAAAAGAATGGTGATTATGGAGTCGTCTCGAATCGTTGAATTGCGCCAAGAATTTTTGCACAAAGTTAAAATCTATAGAGAGCAGAAAAGAAATCTGATTTACCTGGATGAAACGTGGTATGATACCCATGATGTTGTGCAGTACGGCTGGGTTGACGACAGCAACAAGTGCATTTTAAATGCACCATGCAACCGTGGAAAACGAATCATTATTCTCCATGCTGGCAGTGAAAATGGATTTATACCTAATGCCTTGCTGTTATCTGCCAAAAATATCAAAGAATCATGTGCCGACTATCATGAGGACATGACCTCCGACTTATTTGAAAAGTGGATAGAGCAGCAGTTAATACCAAACATTTCCCCAAATTCAGTGATTATTATGGACAATGCGCCATACCATTCCCGACAGAAAAACAAAATTCCGAATACAGGCACAAAAAAACAAGACATTATTGATTTTATGAAGGATAAGGGAATGGAAATACCACAAAAATCAACCAAAGCCATATTATTGGATCTTATTAAAAGACAAAAATTTGAAAAAGAGTATGTTGTTGACAATCTGCTTCAGCAAAATGGCCATGAAATATTACGTCTACCTCCCTATTACTGCATTTTTAACCCGATTGAGTTGATCTGGGCTGCTTTAAAAAAAAAGTAAGAAAACATAATCAGACCCCTCAATTAAGTGAATCGCTATTGGCCACAATAAGAGATGCAGTATCTCATATTGCTGCCACAGACCTATGGAAGCAGTGTTCTAGGCATATTATTGAAAAAGAAAATGAATATTGTGTTTTGCCTCCTGTAAATCCCGTTGTAATTGCTCTACAAGATGACTCTAGCGACAGCTCCGAAGGCGAGGATGATATATAAATACCTATAATGTAAGTCTTTATATACCTTTTTATATACCTACCTGCTATGTAAATATTTGCCTATGTCAAACGTTGGAATTCTGTAATTTTTCCATTTCTTAACTTTCAGTCAACATAAATTAAACTCCCAATATAAGTATTTTTTATCCCAAATCAAAAAATAAGAAGATAGTAAAATCCATGTATTGTGATATAAAAACATTATTATTATCGTTCTAAATAAATGCCGCACGCCTATGATACGTCATGAAATTACAAAGGACGCGCCGACCAAAGGTTTTTATGCTAATTCAAGTGACTTCAGATACACCATACATATATCTTTGGTTAAACTACTAGTAGTGAACTTAGATTATGAAAAAAATCTGATGGGAGAAAAATTACAATGTTTACAGATATTGACTGCGAATGACCATGGCGACCCATCAAGAGAACTAAATTTATCTCTGCAACCAGAACTGAGAGTGAAAAAAGTGTCATACCGGCAATATGGCGTCTGCGAACCACCTCAGACTCCAGTCACTCAACCAATGAACTTTTCGCCGTTGCTTAGGAACCCTGTGGACCATGTTAATGCTACTGTTGGAGAATTGCTCATTTACAAAGTCAAAGATGTAAGTAACCGATGATTCGTTTAAGGTACTGCCGCTGGCGAATTATTGTCCCATCGCAATAGGGGATATTCATTGGATTCAAATATCGGTGTTTATTGTTTTTATTAACAGTTTATATTGCTACAGAATGACGCCTGACGATTATTAATTAATAAAAATGGAAAAGGTGCGCGGTTTTAAATATTTGCGACTAACCAGCCAATCCTTTGTTGATTAGTAAGTCCGATTTGTAATGGCAGGCTTTTGTTTTCACTGTAATTGATTATGAACCTGTCAGTTTGATCGAAAGAACACATTTATTTATCGGGTTGTTTTTACAACTTTCTCGTGTGCTTTGGAACATAGACAAACTTATTTCTTGAGAATAGTCTTGCTGAGTGCAATCAGCAATGACTGAAAGCGGCTTATAGTTTCATTGAATTATCTTTTTCAAATAGCAAGTGGAGCAAAAGATACATAATCTTTGTAATCTACGATTAATAAAAACTAATCATATTGTTTGGACAAAATTGTAGTTGTGTGTTCTGTACTTACGTTAAAATAATCTTCACAACAATATGAATTACTTTTTGGAGATATATTATCCCTTTTCATGATTTTAAACCATTTATTTCATCTTGATATTACATAAGACCTTTTTGTAAACTCAACAGCACATTAACCAAACAGAAAAATGACGTCCCCTATTAATATTGCACCTAAGTCAAATGATCAGTAGGGCAGAGGAGAAATTTACAAATCACAACATTGTCAAATGGGTTGGGACTAGAGACTAATTGTTAATGTGCGACCGAAGGCTTCGACCGCGCATGCGGCATTCGGCCAAGAAACGCCGGCGGAAGGTTTCCAAAAAATCAGTACTCACGAGAAGAGGTGTTATGGGGTATTGACATATGCATACGTCTAGGGTTTTTAGAATCAGAATTATCCAAGTGCATATCTTGTCCAATATTAAATGATATACGACGATAACAGAAAAGCCAGTTTACTATGTGGTGTTCATATGCAACTATTTTGTGCTCAGATCTTTAATTAGTTTCAAAACTTTGCGCCGACCTTCTGATCTTTGTTTTGTCAAAAATTAACTTCATAATTACTCGTTGAAGTATTCTTTCATTTTTCTGTAGCTTATTCTACTGTCAAACAGTAAAATGATGTACATATATGGTTGCTTTGTTTTGAAAAGGGACTTTCACCTGGAAAACGTTTTGTCTGTCTTCGCTTTTGCTTTGCTGTTTCCCACTTATTTTCTAACTTATTTTCTCGGTTTGAGTGTTCTATTTGATAACGCTATGTTACAAAGTCAATCTACATACTTGACGTTACTTTGTTTGATACTCTATTTCATAAAGAATACTTTCCATCCGGCACAAAATCAGTAAACGTCGAGCATAATACGGATCCTATTCCGTAGATGGAATTTTATGTCATAAATGTGCAGCTTGCAAGTCCTCATTCTACTTGAAACGTAATGTTTTTTTTTCTCAGGACACTTTCTACGACCATGAAGACGTCGATCCCCGTATGCTCAACATAACGCTCCTAACAGCAGACAGGAAACCAATTCCTCCGGACAACTGGCTGCAATTCGATAGCAAGAACCGAGAATTCTTCGGCATCCCTAGAAAAGCAGGCAGAACCGACTACCAGCTGGTCTGCATTGACAGTGGAGGTTTGGAGGCCAGCGACAGTTTGGAGGTGATCGTCGATCTTCCTGCGAAACGGCACTACAACGTGGAGTTCAGCATGAATGTCACAACGGAGCTGCCGTATCAGAAGTTCGTTAACAGCGCTGCTATGCAGAAGAAGTTTATCGAGAAGCTTATGGTGAGTAGTAGACGAGGCACGAGGCGAGGACTTAACATTCGTTGGAGAAATTTTGTAACTCCCTCTATAATGCGCTAGCCCATAGTTCGACCTCTGCCATGCCTTGTCAAATTGTAGGTTAGGTATGTTGTCATATAGTTCTCAGTTATTTATTTCTAGATATGTTTCGAGTTTGTAGAATTATTCAGTTTTCTAGAAGATTCACATGTTACTAGCAATCCAGTCAAAATGAAAATTAGGTTTGCAAAAATTCCCACAAAGCTAAAAAATGGTAATGACCTTAAATACATCGTTATCAATAATATATCAAAGCTCTTCGTATATCCTTTGAGCGGAACCTTGTTTTATTTGAGCTGAAATGTCAAAAATATCACCTATATCCATTTTCTGCTCGAAACTATTTTCCTCCTTTTTGCGGATTTTGCCCAATATTTTTCTGTTTGTTATATACCTTTCTCCGCATGATCCTTTCTTTTTTGTAGATCTTTTGGCTTGAGGTACCACGGCAAGGAGCTATAACTGGCTGCGTGGTTGTTGTTAGATGTCGCCTTGAGAACTCGAGGTCTTCTGACCATTATACTACAAAAGTGTAGATTGGCTCTTGTTGGTGACTTCGTGTGTTATTTAGTTCCTCTCCATCTTCGTTTCCTCAGGTTACACCCCTATCCGGATGTATGGGCATGTGTGTCTACTTTTGTAGTTTCATATGCGCATTCATTTCGGGCGTGATGAAGCCAACAAGCAGAAATATGTATTGGTTGGGTTACCTATTCTACTTTCTGCTCGAATCCACTGTCCAATTTTTTGGCAGATTTTGCCCATTATTTTTCTATTTGTTATATACAGGATGTAATTTAATTGATGGCTAAATAAAAATACAGGATATGATTCCTTATATCATTTTAGGAAGAAAAGTTTATTTAAACATAATAAGTCCTAAACCTAAACTTTTGAGCTATAGGGTGTTAAAATTTAAAGAAAAAAATTTCTTAACGTAACTTTAATACTGTTGTAGATGTTTTCATATAATTTGGCATGCCTACCTACTAAGCACCACTTGACATTTTTTTATGTAGAATATTTTTTAATATTTCTACCAGTGGCGTCCGTACGGGATGTATACAGGAGATTTTTCAAAGAAAATATGGTACGTCATTGCTTTTTCCGGAAATGAAAATCATTTTTGAAATCTTGATTTATTTTGCAACAAATTTGACCCCTTGACTTTTTTCCGTCGCATAAAAAATAAAAACCATTTTGGCTACTTTAATCAATTGACTACACTTGAATAAAAATTAAACAAAAACACATATTACCTAGAAACTACGACATGAGATTTTAGCGATTTTCCAATGCATGAAAATTCAAAAACAAGTTTTTAGCAAGTTTTGACAATTTCTGTGGATCAAATAAACTAATACTATTTAATTTAATGATCACAAGAATTGTTGAAAATTTCCTCCTTCTGCTAGAATACGGGCTTCAATTATCTTTCTCATGGATTGGCGAATCCTTTCAAAAATTCCAGAGGAATTTCTTATGGTTTGGCAAGAAAGTAAAATTTTCTGCCTTGGTTCCTCTACCGTTTGGTCCGGTCCTAGTCTTGAGGTGCCCCCAGAGAAAATAGTATATAAATCAAGATTGAGTTCCCCCACGTTCTATCCAGCGATTCGTAAACGCTGCATTTAGAAATTCCCTAGCATGAATGCTAAAATGTGCAGGAGCACCATCCTCGAACAAAATTGGCAAATCTTTTTCAAGAAAGTAACGATAGGATAGTCCGTCCAGTCGTCCTGGAAGGAAGAACAGTCCTATGTGGAAATCTCCAACTATTCCAGCCCACACATTCACGGATCACTGCTCCTGATGATGTGACTTCATAATTGCTTATGGGTTTTCTTCGGCCCATACATGGTTATTATGGAAATTTTGAATGGAATTGCGGGAAAACTAGCTTCATTAGCAAGGAGTATTTTGATATCAAATAAAGGGTTTTCACCAAGTGTTTCTAAAAACCATCGCCAGAAAGTTAATCGCAATGGAAAATGAGGCAGCAGTAGTGCTTGAACCCTTTGAATATGATAGGAGTATAGTAATTATCAACAAGTATTTTCCAAATAAGAAAATGGGAAACATTATGCAGTACCGCAATTTTCGTAGTAATTGTTTCTCGATGTTCCTCAATTGTGTTTAAAACAGCTTCCTATAATTCTGGTGTTGTCGCCGCGGGATGTGCCCCTTTGGAACTGTTGTCAATGCTAAGCCTCATAGTTTTATGTATTGTTCTGTCCCCTGTTTTGCCCCCATTCAAGCGACTTCGTATCTCTTACCGTTTCCGGCATCCCATTGGTGAGCATCGAGTTTGAAACACCCTATATATTCCCTATTTTCCCTTCTATGACTTCGCTGTAGGATAATTAGTGGTTTGAGAACTCATCATTGTGATACATATTATAAAGGGTGTCCTGAAAGATGACACTTTGCTTTTCAGAAACAACTACGTTTAAAGTATTAAAGTGGTAAAACAGCACTGAAAATGTAAAAAAATTGATGAAAAATATTCACTATTTTTTTGATACGGCATATTTCTTGACACTTGTTTTGTTTGTAATTACTGCTTGAAGTTTTCGGTGTACGAAAAACACGAGTGTTTTTACTTCTTCCTAAATTTGCAACATTTGGGGTTGTCTAGGTCTTCTACTGTGTCCACCTAGACGGGTTTTTTATGATATAAACAAACCTAGGCAGCTCTGATGGACATATCGAGGACGATGACGACGGTCTGAATACTCAAATACACTCGTGGAGCAACAATAGGATTTTGATGGCGCTCACAGTAAACTAACATTGAATCCATAACTACGTTATTGCTATAGGAATGTACCAATTTCTGTTTTCAAGTGCGGTTTGTTTATAAACTAAGTGGTTTGAATACTGGCTCACAAAGTGATAGAAGGGAAAGGGGGCAGGGTAGGAACAGCATATTTTCGGAACCTGGAATATCGGTTGTCTTGATGATTCACTATATGTGTTACTAAGAAAACATGCTTATTATTGCCTGGCCTATACACCCTGTAAGCGAAAGTCCCAATTTTGAGGACACCCTGCATAATTAATTTTCTCAGCAGTGCTTAAGTAGGCCGAAGTTAAAAATGGCATTACTATCCTTCAGCCTTTTGGGGTATTCTGCATTATGCATTTATGTAGATACTCCAATAAACATTATTAATAATAATATGTCTCTTCTTTCATATAGTAATTATTATATTTCCATTTCAGCATCTTTTTGGTGAGAAGACTCCAAATAACTTCCACTTGTTGCCCTTCAAGCAAACCTATGATTCGATTATAATTACATGGTTTAACAAATCGTTGCCCCTAAACGTCTGCCCGCATGAGGAAATCAGGAGACTTCAGTCAGTTTTACATAATATGAACGACAAGTCAATATCGCATAAGGTAAGTACAACTAATTTAATTCTTTACCATTGTTTTTAATTTGACATATTTCAAGGGTCCCAAAGAACACCACTGGAAATCGGTGTTTCTCGAATAACTTTCAAAAATATCGTGTAATCCAATGAAATTTTGAAAAATAGTAAATAACTAACTTCTCATGATAGTTGTCATAGCTCATTTAGTTCGCCAGTGATAGACTAGCCCTAATGCAATATTGCTCATTTCTCACACCCTGTGTAATAATAGGTCAAAAGTAGTATTTTTAGAAAATTTACTGAGTTTGCAAAATGCGTAAGATTTCCCTAGTTATATCAGGACGTGACGTAACCAAAACCTTACAGTTGGCTCTTGGGCTATTACAAAAATATTAGCAAATTTCTCCGAAATAATTGTAAAGTCTGGTTTTATTGATGCAAATTGTTCAAGGGGGTATTTAAAACATGGACACATAAAGTGGGTACACCAATTTTTGTGGGAAAACTTTTTATTCGACAACAAAGAATGAGAAACCGTGTTTTTTGAGATTCAATCAAAAGTGTTGTCAGGAACCAAAAAACTCTTCAAATAAGATTGTTAGGTATTTATGAGACCTAATGAATGAGATTACACGTGAAAAGAACCGACTAATAGTAAAAAAGATATGACCGAAAACCGAGGCAAAATGCAGGTTATGGCTCTTGTTGCTAATGTGACGATAATTTCACGCAGCTACTTGCAATTCTTCAACTCCGTAGGCTCAATACTTCTAAGTAATCGCGACAAAATTGGAGTCGACTGGTCAAGTATTTTTTGAGAATTTCTAATTATTTATCCCATAACACCTGTCTTCCGGCCATCATTACTGAGGGTTCGTTCAAAGGGCATTTTATAGCGAAATACACGAGTTTACCTGAAGTATCTGCGTGAAACTATCGTCGCATTACCAACAAGTGCTAAAACCTGCATCTTGCTTCGGTTTTCAGCCATAACTTACTATTAGTCGGACCTTTTTACGTGTGGTTTCATTCTGTGGGTCTCATAAATACCTAAAAATCTTATGGGTAGAGTATTTTCGTTCCTGTCAATACTTTCCATTGAATCAAAAAAAAACACGGTTTCTCATTCTTTGTTGTTAAATAAAAAGTTTTCTCACAAACATTGGTGTATCTATTTTATGCGTCCATGTTTTGAACACCCCCTTGAACAGCTTGCATCAATAAAACTAGACTTTACAATTATTTCGCAAACCAGGAGTATTTTCGTCTAATATGATTAGACTATTGGTTTGATGATTGGTCACTGCATATAAATGTCTCTACAGTATATTCAGATAAGAGATAGACCGGACATAAACAAGACCACGTGATCATCGAACGCTGTAACATTCGGCAGGGACGATATTAAGAGTCACGCAGTACATATTTTAGATAGTAGATGCTGCTTTGCGTAACTTTGTAGTAAATTAGCACAATTCGATGTGTATACGATTGGTGATGGATATATGATCATGTGGGGGTGGGGTAAGAAATATATAATGATGTAAATATACATAAGGGTTTCAAAATTTTCGCTTCGATTTCCAGCTTCGGATGCCGTCTGATGTTTGGTGAAATACAGTCGAATATAATCTCAAAATGGCGTTTAAATTAGCCTATAATTATAACAAGGTATAACAAGTACAACGACAAACTCAACAACTTAATAAGATAACAAACGAAAACGTCCAAAGAAATATCAAATTGCAATGATGCACACGACATACGTAACACGTCTGAACCTGAATGTGACTCTGCCTTGATACGACTGCTCTGCCGCTCGGCATAGGCATTTAATTGCGAATTGACCAATGAGGGCTCCTGTTTTACGTCGAGACGGCGGCGTTAGCGTGAAAATCACCCGAACCTTTTGTTTACATCCGGTCTATCTCTTATCTGAATATACTGTATATTTTACTTTAAAGTTCTAATCCTTGACTTCTTTGATCACACTCTATCTTTCTCAGGTCCACGCTGTGATGGAACCTGACTTCAAAGTCTCGACAATCAAAGTCCACATGCTGGGCAACTGCAAATCTAAACACCTCCCGCCACACGAACCTCGTCCAGAGTCGCCACCAATAGAAAAGCACACTCCGCACTCAACCGTCGGTCGCAAATTGCCACCTGAAACCCCGCAGGAGGAACACCGTCCTGACGTGCCCCCAATTGAGGACAGTGCCCCCCAATCCAGAAGCGATGAGTACCTGATGACCTTCATCGTGCCGGCTGTCATCATCTCTATTATGCTGTTCTTGGCGTCAGTAGCTGCGATCGTGTTGTACAGAAGGAGAAGGATGGGGAAGATGAACGTCGAGGAGGATGGGCGAGGAAGTTACGGGAACAAAGGTGAGGACGATAAGGATTCCAAAATTTGTACTTTTGGGAACTGTTATCACCGAAAGCAACTGGCACTTCAACCCGCCTTGGTCAATGTATTTAGATACAAGAGAGGACGAGCGTGGTCTTGGCTGACTAGTTAAGATACAAAGCAAAACGTTCTTTAGGATGCAGCCACACTCATTGAATATCAGGCAAGAAAGAAGGTTTTGTTCTGTGTTCATATCAAGGTTTCAAAAACAATATGCATTTTTTAAAACTGCTCCTTCTTACCTCCGAATGTGTGCATCCTATGTGTCTTTAGGCAAGTTCTATCTTTACTATTCACCCGTTTCTAACAACAAAATTCTTTAATTGTTTTAATAATTACTCCACCTAATAGTATGGCAATAATATGTAAATTTTTTCACTCATGAAGTCTCAAATTGATAAGTATTTTATATTGTGACCTATGCTTTAGATGTTATACATTTGTTGATGTTTTTTCTCCATTTTGGCGGTTGCTCGTCCTGAAAGAGAACTTCAACGTTATAAGTATTTTTTTGATATTGAAATGAATTTAGGTATCAATATTCTTGTAGCGCGTCCTGTAAAAGAAAATAAATATTTTCGAAACCTTGACATAAACACAGAACTACCCTTACGCACATCGCGCGGCATCATCATGGAGGGGAGCTCTGAGGAACAAAGCCCGTTGGCGTAGCTGTAGAAGAAGCTAGATCGCTGACAGCCGGTCGGTGCGAAATGATCCAGAGACTGTCAGAGAAGAGTCATCGGTCGGATCCTCCTCTGAACAGCATCGAGCATGCATATTGTAATCGGGGCGGCAGCACCCCAAATATGTTAGCAGTACTCGAGCCTAGGTCTTACCTGGGCCTTGTACGGAATGAGGAGATCATGTAGAAAATAGTACTTCTTGGCTCTAAACAAATAGCATATCTGTTTCCCAGCATCTGCTGCTACTGACGAGATGTCATCGTGCCAGATCAAGTCCTTTGTGATGTGGACTACTACCAGCCGATATGAACGGCTAGTTTTCTTTTCTCCAGCTCACCGGCAGAGGTCGACTGGTTATTCTGAATTCCTACATGTAGAAGCGCTAAAGCTGTGGGTCGGATTGATCGGAAATATGGTCGCCGATATGTAAGACGAACAGTGTCGGAGCCAAGACCGATCCCTGGGAAACGCCCCCGTTAACATTGGGGGATGAAGTGGAGAACCCGTCAATTATGACGAAAGACCTGGAGCAAGCTCCGCTGCACACCTCTTCAGTACAACGGCAGGAATCAAGTCCTGTCCAAAAGCTGTGCTGATGTCGAGCGACAAGAGTACCAATCTTATGATCTTATGCCTGAACGTTACTTCGCATATAGTGTAAGGAACCCTCTAAATCGACGACACTCGAACATTGGGTTAACGTCCATGGTAGAGTTGGCAGCAAAGATCTTTCGCCTCAGCCCTTGTCGTTACATTCATCCTGATAGGTAAGTAGTGGAAGTCCAGTCTTTTAGAAGTTCCCTTCAATGTGCTTGGTCAGCATCCGGAAACTCTGACTGTCATTGAGCTGGGACATTATCTTACCCCTAATTTTACTTCGTGCTTGTCTTCCCAGTCGTCATGTCCGTAATGCCAAATTGTGCGGCCTGAGCTGCCACAGCCGGTTCTGACCGAAACATGACCTCTACAACACAATGGTCCTAGTTGCCCAGGGAAGACAGGGCAGCAGTGCTGTAAGGATCAGGAAACTCGAGGGAAAAAGTAGGGCTCGTTACCAGCTGGGTCAGTCTTTGGTTAACAGCGAACGCTTCAACAGCACGACCTGGGTAATCCTTCAGGCAAACCAGGGCTCATTATGGATATTAAAATCACCGAGAACCACTTCTGAAGCATGGTAATTGATTTTCAGGAAGACGATCTTGACAGTGAGGTGACCAAGTAGGTCATCCCAGTTATGGTCCGATGGAGACAGATAAAGGCAGCACATAATTTTGGAGGACAAGTTGAGGCGAAGCCAGTTAATGTCCTTCCGACCTCATTCCAAAAAAAAAGTCTCTAGAGTGGAAATAATTGCTGCAGACAAAGTCCTCATCTCCTTTCTATCCTGATATTCAATACGTTCACAGTGTACGCTAGTCGGTTTGCAGTTGCCATCGAGAGACGTGCTATTAGATTGTCTTTCGGCCAAAATTCCAGAATCTTTCTTTTTCCCTGTCTTTATTTGTGACAAGATTTTGGAATTGATTGCATATTAGCATTGCAACTTTTTCTCCTCTACAAGGTGGCAAAATTAAAATTTCAATATGTCTTGTCTTCAATCATCGTCTTTGTTTTTTCTTATAAACTTTATATTGAATTTTTACACAGAGTTTCTAATCCTGATTCCAAAAACGTATATGTCATACATTGACATCGTCAAACCTTAGTTATTTTGCAAAAACTAACACTGCTTCAGTTTTTGAGAAGCTGGTTTAAAGGTCGTTCTGATAATTTGCCCATTTAACAACTATAACAGCACAACAGAGCCTCTCTACATAACATTTGACGTATGCATCAGTTTAGATACGATGGAAATGCTTAGCAACCTACACATCGTCGAGGCTTTCACTTATTCTAAAGTGTTTCTCAAAATTAAACCCTAATACCAACTATAGGAAGGTTAATTTTTATAATAGTAAAATTAAATTAAATATGATACGTAAAATTAATCCATTTCATATCTACAATATCATATCATTAAAATCGAAATAGGGACTGTTTATACAATGTTCAATTTATTTGGCAGTTCCACCTCAAATAAACTCAGGAAAAAAGAAAACGATTTCGGGAAAATTCGTTTTTTCATGCTATCTCTGAAAAAAATTTGAATTGCGAAGTTTTGCACCCATTTATCCGACTTGACCAAATTTGAAACTCCCTGTAGTCCCAGTAGAGTTTTCCGCAAGTCAAAACGAGGTTACTAGCTCCTTAGCAGCTACTTTCGCTAAGAATGAAAAAGCAATGCAACTGAAGTCGAAATCGATTCGACGCCGAGTTGCCGCCGGTTTGCTTTTGGTGAGAACATGCAAAGGAGATAGCAGGTCAACACTACTGGAAATTGTTTTTCCCCTAATAATCTTTATTTTTTATTCAGTGATGCAGAGGAGGTATGAACCTATCAGTGGAGAAGGACATTTTTCAGAGTCCGTTAGTTTTGGCTTTGTTTGCAAGGTAATCAGCGTCATAAAGCATAAGTGTTGCTAAACTCAATCACTATATCACACTAATTTACTTCATTTCTTCCCACTCGTCTATTTCATGTAGCAAATCCATATGACTCAAAACTCAAACACGCACGATCAGCCACCGACTTCAATAAAATTTCAAAATTTTACACCACCATTTCTAACCTGACTTTTGGAAATATAATCGCATTTTTTCTGCACATATCTCGGAGAAACTGAAGGTATTTTCTTCTACATCACTGGGTAAATGTGTCATTTTTCTCTGTTGGTTATGGACTAGGTGGGTTCTGGGTACAATTTGAGGTTATACTAATATAATAGTCTATAATATAGCGTGGTCCACATTTGCTTTTACTCCTCAAGGTGTCTTACGTTCTATTCAGCTAAATGTTATTCATTTGCACGATTTTTATGTCTAAAACTAAAACTAACAATTCTCTTTCTTTCCTCCAGGAATCCCGGTGATATTCCAAGAAGAACTAGAAGAGAAACCCGAATCAGGTACCAAAGCCCCTGTGATCCTGAAAGATGAAAAACCGCCCCTGGCCCCACCAGAGTACAGCAAGAGCGGCAGCGTGAAACTCAGCGACGCAGATTCAACGGAGCCCTATCAGCCCCCGCCCCCATTTGCCCGTTCGCAGGATTCAGGAGGCAGGCAGCCGCAGAGACCCCCGAAGCCTACCCCCACGTACAGGAAGCCCCCGCCGTATGTGCCGCCCTAACAGTTGCACTTTAGGTTCTTTCAGCAGTAAGGGGCTATAAGGGGCCACCATTAGCACTTTAATGGCCTACGCTTACTTACGGGAAGCCCTCGCTGTACATGCCGCCCCAACAGTTGAACTTTAGGTTCTCCCAGCAGTGAGTGGCTATAAGGAGACCGTATCGTACCCTTAGGGGCAATCATTAGCGTTTTAAGGGCCTTATATGTTCTTCTAGCAGTGAAGGGCTTTAAGGGGCCCGAGTGATGCCCCTAAGGACAACCGTTGCGCTTTAAGGGTGCCCCAAAGCATACCCCTACATACAGAAAGCGTCTGCCGTATATGCCTCCCTAACAGTTGCACTTTAGATTCTTTCAGCAGTGGCCGGTACGGTACCCTTTAGGTGCTGTGGTGTCGCCTAGGGGCAGCCATTAGCGCTTCGAGTCTTACAAATTTTTGGTGAGGCTATTTAGCAGAATTGTCACTTCGAGATATGAAGGTGAGCCTTATGTTGGAATAAGGTTTCTTAAAATTACAGTTTGCAGTCAATTAAGATCAAAATATAACCATTAACTTTCTCCAGTCTAAGCGATAATGTACTTTGATATAATGATTATAGTCTGTTAGTATATCTATTATTTCAAAACTTCGAGATTAACTCTGTACCTGAGAGGTAAATAGTTGTATGTCCATAAAAGAGAATGGCCAGAAATGTGCAAAACAGATAGAAATGCTGGCTCAGTTTACAATTTGATAAATGTTCCATAACTGTAGTTATATGTTATTTTGGTATTTAAGTCAACAATATGAGCTCTTTCAAAACCCATTTGTATTATTTTATAAATATCTACCTGTACTTTGATTTTGGACTTACTGCTTTTTACCTGAATCTAAAAAATAGGTGTTAAGTAATAATAAAGCCTTCTATTAGAAAACTATTTCCAATGTTTAATTAGAACACTATTGCAATGCACTGAATAATGAAAAACATGTTTGTACTTCATATCAAAAGTTCAGTCCAACAAAAAATTTAAGCATTCGTTTCCTCTTCGGAACTTTCTTCGCCATCCTTCTTGCAAACCGGGATATTTTTATAAAAATGATGGAACTGCTCAGGAACCAACTGTAAACTTTTTATCAGAAAATCGTGCTTTTTCTTTGTTATTCCTTTTAAGCTACTGCGCAGGTCTACTAACTCTACAGGCAATGGGACTGAGTTTCGCATGGACCTTGTAACATTCAAAGTTTTAAATTCTTCATAGCTAAACTTTAACTTGTAAAACACTGTCCTGGGATGATCAGCTTGAATTCGAAAATATACAACGTTTGATATAGGAAAATCTTCTTTTTGAGTATTTTTTTTCCTATTAATTAACGGGGCTTTAGGTTGACTGTACAAGTAATCCACATGTTTGAAATTAGCAAGATTTAGTTTTGACAGTTGCACCTGCTGATCTAATTATTTGCTGCCAGTCCCAAGGTGTGCAAATTTCCATAGTTGGTTGCTTTTTTAATGATCTTTCAATCAGAGCATGTACGTGATCCGCCTCCAAGTGTGTGTGACCTCGTAGTAAGAATTTGTGTTCAACAGTCTTTAAATTTGGACAAATCTTCAATAGCCATAGATAGGTGAGCATCATAACAATATTACGATTCTGACCGGGGCAGTTGTCCGACCAAATTATTAGATGTTCTATGATGTATGAGAAGTGGTTTTTTTTTTTTTTTTTAAATCGAAACAGCCGCGCAGGCAGAAGCCTAAATGCCGGAACACCGCGGCTGCTATGATGATCCCAAAGAAATTTTGTTAATACGATTTTTGAACTGCCTAAGGTTAGTAGAACTGGGAAAAGCTTCCTCCCGTAGATTGTTCCACAATCTAGACACCCTCGGGACAAAGGAGCGGTCGTATCGGCCAGTTCTGGATGTACGAAGTTTGACACGGTTAGGATGGGATGCCGAAGTCAGGCGGGTCTGTCTGGCAGGCGCATCGCGCGGCGGCATCATGGAAGAGAGCTCTGAGGAGCAAAGCCCGTTGGTGTAGCGATACAAAAGAGCTAGATCGCCGACGGCCCGCCGGTGTGAAAGAGTCCCGAGACTGTCTGTTAGAGAAGAGTCATCGATCAGTCGGACCGCCCTCCTCTGGACAGCATCGAGCATGGACAATGTAGTCGGGGCGGCAGCACCCCAAATGTGTGAGCAATACTCGAGGCTAGGCCTTATCTGGGCCTTGTATAGAGTGAGAAGGTCATGCGGAGAAAAGTACTTCTTAGCCCTAAACAAATAGCCCAGCTTTTTCCCAGCAGCTGCAGCTATTGAAGAGATGTGTTCGTGCCAGATCAGGTCCTCGGTGATCTGGACTCCGACCAGCCGAAATGAGTGGCTCTTTGGTAGAACTCGACCGTCCATCGAAACTGTATGAGCGCTAGGACGCTTTTTGTTCGTCAAGGTACAGTACTGTGTTTTGGAAGCATTGAACTGTACAAGATTGTTGCGTCCCCAAGCAGTGATAGCCTCCAGGTCTCTTGTCAGAGAAGAAGTCGTCGCTAGTCTTCTTTTTTCCAGCTCAGCGGCAGAGATCGGCTTGTCACTCTGAATTCCTGCATGTAGAGTGCTGTCATCAGCGAAGCTGTGGATTGGGTTGATCGTGCAGGAAAGGAGGTCGTTGATATGTAAGAGAAACAGTGTTGGAGCCAAGACCGATCCCTGGGGAACACCCGCGTTGACGTTGTGGGATGAAGAGGAGAATCCGTCAATTACGACGGATATCTTGCGGCCAGAGATAAAGTCAGCCACCCATCTGCAAAGCTTTTCTGGGAGGCCGTAGGATGGAAGTTTGCTTAAGAGGGCAGCGTGCCACAGCTGATCGAACGCTTTCGTGATGTCAAGAGCAACGACATGAGCCTCACCATGAGACTGGATGAGTTTACTCCACAGTTGCGTGACGTAAGCTAGGAGGTCCCCTGTGGATCGTTGGTGCCGGAAACCGTACTGCCTGTCGCTAATCAAGCTGTGACGTTCGAGGTAGTCCAGAAGCTCGCGATTTATGCACCTCTCCATCACTTTACTTATAACAGAAAGCAGAGCTATAGGCCTGTAGTTGTAAGGGTCGGTTTTAGATCCTTTTTTTGGGATGGGCTGTACATGAGCAAATTTCCAGTTTTCTGGGAAGGTGCCGGATTCATAAGATATCTGGAAGAGACGCGAAAGAACTGGAGCAAGCTCAGCTGCACATCTCTTCAGTACAATGGCAGGAATCAAGTCCGGACCAGAAGCTTTGTTGATGTCGAGCGACAAGAGCACTCGTCTTACGGTCTTATGCCTGAATGTTACCTCCCGCATAGTGTGGGGAACCCTTTGAATTGACGGCACTTGGGCGTTGGTGGGGACGTCCATGGTGGAGTTGGCAGCAAAGATCTTGGCTAGCACTTCTGCCTTGGCCTTTGAGTCGAATACAATAGTTCCATCCTGACACGTAAGTGGTGGAAGGCTACTGTGTGAGAAGTTCTTTTCAATCTGCTTGGCCAGCGTCCAGAAAGACCGACTGCCATTGCGCTGCGACATTACCCTGTGCCTAACTTTTATATCATGCTGGGTTTTGGCATTGCGAACCGCTTCGTTATATTTGTTTCTGGACTCGACGTCGGCTTGTCTGTTCTCTACAGTGGGGTTTTGTAAGTAGGTTCTGTGGGCCTTGATCTTCTGCTGGCGAGCAGTGTCACACGATTTGTTGAACCAGCCGTTGGACCCTGGTTTAGGAACTTTCACTGTGTGAGGGATGTATTCCTCCATTCCGACGTGGATAATTTCGGTTATTGAAGAACAGACAGTCGACGCATCCGCGTCAGTGAAACAGACATCTCTCCAAGGAAAGCTAGAGAAGAAGTCTCTGAGCCCCTCCCAGTCGGCATGTCCGTAATGCCAAGTTTTGCGGCCTGTGCGAGTTTCTGCGGCCACAGCGGCTTCTGACCGAAACCTAACCTCCACAACACCGTGATCTGAGTTAGCCAGGGGGGACAGGACGGCAGTGCTGTAAGGGGCAGGATGCGTGGTCAGAAAGAGATCTAGCAGGCTACTGGCGTGTGACGAGACGCGGGGGAAAAAAGTAGGGCTCGTCACCAGCTGGGTCAGCCCTTGAGTAAGAGCGAACGCTTCGACTGCACGACCTGCTGCATCGGTCTTGTTTGAGCCCAACCAAAGCTCATTATGGGCATTGAAATCACCGAGAAGAACTACCTCTGAAGCGGGGTGATTGATGTTCAGGAAGTCGATCTGGACGGCGAGGTATTCGAGTAGGTCATCCCAGTTATGGTTCGAGGGAGAGCGATAAAGGCAGCAAATAAATTTGGGTGATGTTTTGGAGTTGAGGCGAAGCCACAGAATGTCCTTCCGGTCTGATTCCAAAGAAAGATCCCTGGAGCAGGAAAGAGTGCTGCGGACAAAAGCCACAACTCCCCCGTTCTTTCTCAGATTGGAGTGCACCTCGTAGTTTGGGAAGTTGAGATGGTTAATCGGTGCAGCCTCTGAGATTTTTGTCTCCGCCAAGAAAAGCACGGCGGGACGATTGGATTGCAGGTAGTGATGAACAGCATCAATGTTGCTGTTGATCCCGCAGATGTTCGAAAAACAAATTTTATCTTCGATGTTGTTCCCTCGAGCCCACCCTCCACCCGGACATTCCGAGAGTGGAGTGAGTTTACGTCCGGAGTTTTTAGTGCTCGAGGGATCCATCATCATTAATTTCTTTGTTTTGGTAGATAACCGACTGCATAGCTTAGGTGTGGAAACATGCGGACATTTATAAGACACCCTGGGAAAAGCTAGCGGGTGGTACTGCCTCGGTCGACTGGTCCTTGTCTACCACCTTCTTTTTACGTATTAGTGATGTTAAATAGACCTAAAGTGGCCCGTTGGCGGACTTGTACCGCCACCCGGCAATCGGTACTGAGGTATTCCTTAACGCGTGCGCAATCACTTGGACGGGAAGAAGTTGTATACTGGATACAACGACTTCCGGAACAAGCATTTGCCACGGCCCTCGCTCAGTAGGGGACAAAAATACTTTCAGTCCACTTGATAAATGCAGATGCGATTTCGTTGCCTCCTCTCCCAGCCTCAGATTCAGCCCATACCAAGCAATAGGACAAATTGTTGAATCATATATTGTCAAATTTAAGGTCCAAAGCTTAAGATAATAAAAGCTTTGGTTATTAGAGAGATATGGGGTTGGAAGACATTTTTGCAAATCTAGCATTATAACCTTGGTGCTGTCTTTTAAAAGCCTGCTCTTCTCTTTATCATCCTTCTTAATTTTGTATCTCATCTCTGCTTCCTTTAGGTGATCATCATATTCCTGTTGGATAAGAGGAATTTGATTTCCTTGAGAATTGTTTAGTTTTACACAAGTATCAGCTGAAGGTTTTTTGAACTCCAAGTTAAATTCTGTGTTAAAACACTTTCTGAATATCCAAAGCTTAGCTATGTGTTCTTTGGGAACTTGATCTTGTTGACATCTAGCTAAATACAGCTTGTACATCTTTTCTATGTTTAATTCTGGGCCTAAATATTGTCTGCTACTTTGTTCAAGAGTATAATGGCTTTTTTAACATGGAAAGGATTTGATATGTGCTCTGAGTCCATCAAGAACAACCTCAGGTAGTTTTTTAGGCAGCGCATGTCTTCCTCTCATATCTCTTGAAACAAAGCCACCAACAGTCTGTTTCTTTAAGGCATTGCGCACAATTGTTTCTGAGATACCTAAAGTATTTAAAAAAAGTTTTACATGTCTGAACTTTTTTAGTAGCATTTTCGAGCTGCATCTGAAAAAAGTATTTTATGGTATGTTTTTTGCTACTTTTACTATTGTCTCTAGGTCTACGACGTTCTATGGGTGTCGACTCAACAGATAAATTGTCTTTTTATATCCCAGTCCTTCTCCTCATGAAAGATCTGTTGTCTAATACTCTCAGGAATGTTTTCGGTACAGTTTTTTCTGCACGGTGCACATCCTGACTTCATTGTCTTTCAAACAATCTTTTTTCCTGATTTTGTCATATGCTCTGCACCTCTTAAAGTTGCTTTGGATCTTTTTGTACTAATCCAGGTTTCTAGATGTTTGGTACGCTTCCTTGATTTCAGCTTTTCTAGTTCTATTCTATTTTGTTGTGTGTAACTTCAACTTCTTGTTTTCTTTCTTACTGTGCAACCTGCACCTCTTGTTCTTCACTTTCTGGCTCAATAGCGCAATTTTCATCTAGAAATTCTTCCTTATCGTCACTAGCGTCGCTGCTTGGACAGTAGTTTAGATCCTTGTAACTATCATCACTATCTTCAACATATCCAACAGGACAGCACCTCGAAGTAGACAGCTGATCTGGGACTATAAGATTACTAAGTTATCTATAAGCCTTACATGAAAAATTGATTTATCTTACTACACTCATGAAAGCTCTCATAAGTTACTTCGATAATAGCACAGTAATCGAAATGAAAGTTATAAAGTGTATAAAAAGCTTTATATAAAATAAATACATTAGTAAATACATACTAATGAAGTTAGAAATTATATATCATAACATCACTACCTTAAATTCTTCTATCAATATCAGTGGCGGCCGGTGGCTGTGAGAAATGGGGGGCTATTGTAGGGAAGGGTGGCCTGCCGCAGTCACCGCCGGAGGCAAAGAATTTTTACGGTGCCACGCCCAAAAACTTCCATTTTGAGCCTTCAAATTCAAATATACATTTTTAGAGCTATAATTTTTTTGCATTTTTTATGTCCTGATTTTGTGGATGGATCAGTTGGCAATCCTATACCTATATATTTTATGTACAGTCCTCTGTATAGGAACAAACATATTTTAGATACGAGAACTTATCGCAAAAGAAAGCAGCATCTAATATGAAAGCAACAGAGCATCTATTATCAAAAGAACAACAGTACTCAAAAGTATAGTTTTTCACTTTCTTACAACACATGTAACTATAAATAACTGGAAAAGAGAACAGAAATACGGTATACCTAAATGTATTATTGTATTATAAACGACTAAGTATACCTACCACAGCTAGAGCAAACATTGTGTTTCAACTGTCACACTTCACACTTCTATTTATTACAAAATATTTTTTAATGTTTATATGTAAAGTCTAATCTTCTGTCTTTCTGTGAAATAAAATGTTCCATCACTTTTTCGTCGAAATTGCTGATATTATGTACCAGATTCTTATTAACAGACATCATTGCCAATGCATTCAGTCGTTCATTGCCCATCGAGTTTCTTAAAAACGATTTTATCCTCTTAAGGGTTGAGAAACAGCGCTCTGCTTCGGAAGTTGACATGGGAGTAGTTATAATTATTTGCAACAACTTAGTTACTTCGCTAAAAGTTTCCTCTAGGTTGTTATTAGTCAATAGGGACAGCAAATTCAAACCACCTGTAATATTTTTGAAGTCTTCCCTCATGTACATTACTTCTAATTCGGTTTTCAGTTTTTCTTTATTTACCATTGGATAATAAGTCACAACTGAATTCAGTATTTTTGCTGGAAAATATCTCGAATAGTTTGTGAAGTTTTGTGTATCTAATAAAGATGCAGCTTCTAGATGACCCCTGTAAGAAAGTATCTCTTTTGTCTGTACAATTATTATATCGCAAACTTCTTTCGCAATAATACAATTTCTTTCTTCGGGTCCTACTTTTCTGCGTTTATTTCCATTGTCTCCATGCTCATTTTCAACAGTTTGCTGTATATCCTCTGTAGTGTCCCTAATCAATACAATGGCCTTCTCAAATACGTCAATATCTTTTAAAAGTTGTACACTGTCTTTATTCCTACTTTGAAACTGGTTAAACAAAATAGCTACGTGCGGTAGGGTTTTGTGAAAAAAAGTCAAAAAAAAGATGAAATCAGAATCTTCGAGTGCTCTTCTTAAACCGTATGCCTCCTTACTAGTAATTGTTTTATCACATTTATTCTCTAACTCCCGGAAACAATCAATAAGACTTTCACGGTTCTCAAAAACGGCACTGACTGTGCGAATGTTATAATTCCACCGTGTTGGCGCAACCTTTGGCATTTTGGTTTTAACTATTGTTTCCAATAAATCGCATCTGTGCGTGGAGTTGGAGAAGAAACTTGGAATTGCCGACAGGTTTGAAAAAAACACTTTTACTTTTGGATTTTGGCTGGCTGCTCTCTGCATAATTAAGTTCAGTTGGTGAGCGTAACAGTGTATAAAATGAGCGTTCTGATATTTTTGTTTGAACTCCACCACTGCTACCGCTCATTACGTTTGCACCATCATAAGTTTGCGCAATTAATTTGTGGGGTGAATCTTTTAATAATGGGCCTAGTTCTTCTTCGATACACTTTGCCAAACCTTCAGCTGTCTTGTCCGTAACGCTCAAAAAACGCCAAAATCTTTCTTGTATTTCACCTTCATGGAGATATCTAAATATCATTACCATTTGACAATGATGTGAAATATCTGTTGTTTCGTCGCACTGTAATGTATAGCTAAAAACTCTGCTGCATTAATTTGCTGTCGAATTTCTTGTTGGCAGACTTCCAACATACTATCTAGTATTTCATTTTGTACTGTTTTAGAAGTACCCTTAAACAGTGTCGCACTTTTTAAATGTTCCTTTAATATTGTATCCAGTTCGGACGTAAAATTAATCAACTCTCGAAAAATGCCACGATTTTCAGAGTCTTCACTTTCGTCGTGCCCTCTTAACGCTAATTCCAATTTACCGCAAAACTTTATACAGTTTATTATTCTTTTTAAAAGATATCTATTTTTGTCCACTTGCTCGTTGTGCTTAATAATATTTTGCCTGTAAGCGGAATCTAACTGAGCAGCGATACTAGCTGTTCCCAATAAAGCTAATACTGTCGAACAAATCATGTGACGAGCCGAATTTTCATGCTTACTAATTTTCTGGTTTATATGCTTTAAATCTTTAAATCCAGTTCTTGTCCATGTCTTTTCCGCTGCATCTGAATAAAACGGAAAACAAAACAGGGCGTTTAATGTGCCACAACCGCATATCCATTTGTTTTTGTTATAGATATCTTTCTTAAAATGTCTCTTAAAACAACCAGCTTTCGTCGATTTATCAGCCTGAGTAAGGTTGATATATTTGGAATCGGCCTTCCAAGGGATTTTATTATTATTTTTTCAGCAAGCGGAAGCCGAGAAAATTCACCTTTTAACAAATTTTGTACTTCATTTGCCATTTTAAACTTTTTGAACGCCCGAACGACGGCACGGGGACGCGACGAAGCGATTTCGTACACACGTAAATCGGGACTGGCTAAAAATTATTTCGCCACCTCGCGTGTTAAAATCCCGTATAAAACTCGTAAGCGCGTGGGGGGTATGACGTAGCGAGCCACTCAATCAGGTCGGCGATCGCGGCAAAAATTATTCTAGCCTCGAATCGATAGGGAATCTAGCTCGCGACTTCGGGGTATTGGGATCGGATAATATATATATATATATATATATATATATATATATATATTGCGTGTTGCGTAACTGGCTACTATTAAAATTCAGGTTTTGATTGAATTTTCGTATATATCTGGAAATTATTTAATCACAAAATCATATTTTAAATTTTTTGTTAATTCGCATTTTGTCTTGGGGGGCTGTAGCCTTTTCGCCCCTATGGACCGGCCGCCACTGATCAATATGCTAAACAGCTAAATACGGTAAATCTGACTTGAGGCATAACCTGACTTTTATAATATTCTATTGCTTACCTTTGCTGCTATTATTTTCTACTTTCACTTGGTCCATTATGAAGCATGCTCTCTGGCTAACAGTTTTTCGTAAAACATCGTTCCTTTTATCACTTTCCATCTTTAATTGGAACAATGTAACAACAACCTACATACGCGTCACGTTGACGTGGACTTACTACTGTTTACTGCTTGGCAGTTTGTGTGTCTAATACATAAGAACTAACCTTATGTGGACATACGTTTCTTTACCTAGTTCATAAATGGACATACTATGTTTTCAAAACTAAAAATATAGGCAACCAGTGATTCGTGACTTACGATTTTTTGCCACAATAGCAAGTTGAGAGAGCGTAATAGTATTAACTTCATATTGAGTAAAAGTGACTTACGACTGTTTACCTTGCGGGTACAGAGCTATATTTGAACATTGAATTTATTATAAAAAAACGGAAATCAGAAGTTGAAACTCTATGAGGACTCATGTCACTGCCTGCATATTTCTACCATTTTTCTTCTGTTCCAATATTTGTTACAACTTCCTAACCAGTTGGGATCTAACTTTCGTAAAACGTAAAGGAATAAACGTTTGTATACTGGCCAACTGATTGAGGAAAAATAGTATAATTACATATTTTTTGCAGTCCGTTTAAGAAAGTTTCATTTTCCAAAATGGTACGCTGGCAATTCTGCCTAATAAGTCTGAATAAATTCAGAATTGCGGTAATTTGTGAAGGGCGGAATATTTTTCAATAACTTCTAGTACTTCGACTACTAAATTATACTGCTGACAAAAAAGCGTCCTCATTTTTATCAATGGGGGGATAAAGAAATCGAATATCGTGTAATGCACTGCATTTTTGCACCTTTGATTGCGCAAAATGAAAGGTGGTCATATTTTTTTGTCAACGGTGTTCATCACGTAAAAAGTCCAAGCGGTACTTATCATTTTTGTATTCCTTTTTGTTATTAAACTGTCTTATCGTACAGAGTATGTATGAATTGAATGTGTGGTTTTTATTTCGAATATGCGACGTTCATTTGGTAGTTTTTCATATAGGTTCTTCTATCATGGAATTGCACAATAACTGGTGATTTTTTCAATTTATGGATTATGATAGGATGGAAAACATCTACAAAATACATGTATAATTTGCTAATAACATGCTGCATAATATGAAATAGAACCTTTTTTGCATCCACAAATTGAAAAAACCCAATATATTTGTATATTAATATACACCTCAAGATACTTTGTACTTTTTAACTTAGTTTTTTATGCATTTTATATAACAAACTTTTTTGTGCATCCTTTTTTTATAATGTATTTTAACGTCCCCATATATATCTACTCCTCTGTGATATTTCTGCTATTATTTATATAAAATTATATTCATTGGGTGGTTATATTTTTCCTTATGTATAATGAGAGATATCGCAAAGCCAAATTTTGAGAAATAAACTCTTTTTTTAATCTGTAATTGTATATGTACTACCACAATGGCTTTTATAGCATTTAAGTATTCTATGGTTCCATGGAAAATTCGAATCATTAGATTTTAAAAATGAGTTATTCAATACTTCAATACTCTTGGTCCAAGAGCTAGATACAATATAAACGAACTGCCTTGAACCCAGATAGGAAATGCGAAAATGTGGCATTTGTGGAACATTTTCTGACGCAAGAGGTCGTAACCCCATGCAAAATTCTTATAAACAATTTAAAAGTGCTTATTTCGCTCCATTTTGGATTATTCTGAACTACAAAGTTGACCGTTTTCGATTTATAACTTTAAAAATGCTCATTATCAATGCTTAGAGATTCGGTTAAAAACTATCAGTTGTGCGGTACCCAAGAATCACCAGAACCAAAAAAAAACATTTTTTATGTAATCTATTAAAAATGGTCGAAAAAAACTAAATTTGGCAGCTACTAACATAAATCTTAAGTATTGGTTTTACGAAACATATCATTTAAAATTGTATGTCCCTCCTCTAAATTAGCATTTGAGCTGATCAAAAAGTGCTCATTTTCAATGCCTAAAACCAACAATAAAAACTATTATTTTTGAGGTTGCCAAGTGTATAAATTAAAGTTCAAACCATCTGCTACAAGACTCTAATGTTTAGTTTATTTTGAGCATAGTTATTATATTATTATTATTGTGTGCTGTGTCGGGCTCGCGTGTTTCAAAAATGAAAACGCAGTGCTTTGAAGTAAACTAAGCCTGAAGTACTCTTCAGAACCTTGTAGGGGAATGCCTGAAGTTTAATTTTCCCTGTTAAACCAAGTTTGTACGCATTGAAAATGGCCATTTTTTGATTTTTCAGACTGTAAGTCGAAAAGCCTCAATCGAAGAAGGTATCTATGACTTTTTGTTCATATTGAAAAAACTAAAAACTGTCCAGGACGATTTTTTTTATAATCTGTTTAAAAAATCTCGCTAAAGAACAGTATTTTTTTGGTATCTACTAAGACAAGGCAAATGTTACTCAAAGGTTTTTCGAACCATATTTAATATTGCATATTGTTCCCATAAAATAGCATTTGAATTGTCCATGAGAACCTTATTGTATGAATTAGTATGCAGAAGAAATTATTATAGACTTAGTGAATATAAGGCTGTTTTTTTATCATGTAGCGCATCTATTTTGCTTTGATTTCTGAACAGTTAATACTCAAAACCTTTTTGTACCATTGCACAATTATACTATAATCACACATTATTATACAGGGTGACGTGTCTCTACCAAACAATGAGTGTTTACCTGTATACAAGTTCAGAAATTGAAGTTATCTCGTCATTGAGCACAGTTTTTGTATCGAACAAAAACTTTGCATCACATAATGTCATATTTAGTTACCACTAAAACTTCATTGAAGGGACTATATTTTTGGTGCATATTAGTTTTGATGGGTTCATGGGTGTTCCCAAAATATGTATATTGGTGGTCCGCTTAATCTTGTACGTAGATTGTAGCAAAATATACCGTGCGATTAAAAAGATGACAATATTTATAGAGCAGAAAGTACATCTAACGATAAAGTTCCATGGGTCCTGGGCTGTATTTCATAAAAAGTATGGTGTTTTAATTACAAGTGAATTTTCTTGTTACTTATACGAGATATTGTGTTCCATGTAACTTTCAAACACAATATATTAGTACTGATCCATATTTTACAAGTTACAAGACCATATTCACAAGTTTATTTTCCACAAAAGTACAAGTGGTTCTAGTTTGCGAGCAAAGAACATAACCAGCTTCTTGGAAGAAAAAAGGCACAGATGCCGCGCAGGCAGAAGCCTAAATGCCGGAACACCGCGGTTGCTATGAGGAACCCAAAGAAATTTTGTTAATCCCATTTTTGAACTGCGCAAGGTTAGTAGAACTGGGAAAAGCTTCCTCCTGTGATTGCTCCACAATCCACAACCCTCGGAACAAAGGAGCGGTCGTATTTGCCAGTTCTGGATGTACGAAGTTCGACACGGTTAGGATGGGAGCTGAAGTCAGGCGGGTCTATTTGAAAAGTGCTTATTATTTGTAGTATTTTAGTATAGAATTCGAATTCAATGATTAGTACACGTCCAGCGGAGACTAACCAGTTTTCTCGTTAACCAACTCTATAGATTCATTCCCAAATAATAATGTTATATACATCACAACTTGAAGTGTTCTATTTACCGATTCGTCTTTACTTTTCTTAACTCTGATATCTTCTCATTTTTCAGTGGCTTTTCAATGGAGTCGTCTCAGTACCGGCTTCAAAAGTATCATTCAATCATTGGACGACGAGGAAGTTGTTCTAAATTAAAGCAAAAAGCATGTCTGAAAATTGAAATTTCTTTGTCGGTGATATGTGGAACAAAAAAAAATTATTTGACCATATTTACAAAAACTTGTAACTTAATAATTTACTAGCATGTTTTTTTACGAGCCCCTATTCCGTTACCAAGATACAGGGCAAATTTCTACGCCACTGATAAGACTGGTTAAGGCCAAAACATGGATATAGGATTTACTCTCGTAATACACATACAATTTTTAATGTCAAACTTTACTAACTTCATGGTATTTTCAAAATAGAACAGGTGAAAGACTTTTACATGGATTCTACCCCAAATATATATAAAATATAAAGGGGTAGTCTGACCAAAATTTCTGAAGTCAGGCGATTCATGTCATATTAATGCATTAGATGTTTCAAAACGCACAGGCGTAGAAACTAATTTTCTTTTTCTCTTCTGCAGGAGTCAGTATTAAGCATTTTTCCGCCACTGGTGTAATTAAAGTCACAAATATTTTTGTATGACTTGTTTATACATTTACTACATGTACAGAATTTTAAACCAATATACCTCAATTCAATTACTTTTTTTTGAATTATAACTTCAACACCCTGAATCTCTATAGGGGAGATTTTAAACTAATGTCCATATGAGCATTTCGTGTTATTTCTGCCCTAGAAATATTGTCAATGTTTTCCACCATGTGTAGACAAGCCTATACAACCATGAAATGAGTTTTGACTCACAACGTGTATTTCACCAGGAAAATATAAATATTACATCAATTATTGCTGGAAAGTAAAGAAAAAATGGAAGAATGCTCGTTAAGTGGACTATTAACTACATTGAGATATTGGCACTGCTGAAAACATAGTTCCGCATCAAAAAAATGTTTAACATTAACGAACATCTTTATCCACGAATCTAGATTCAGATAATGAGATACAATTTTTCATAAATGAGGTTACTTAGTAGCTGTGAAGCTTGCTAAAAGCACCAGATGAACACAGTATGACGTATCTAATTTTCATATCATGTGTATAATAAACAATGTATCATATCAGAATCTCATCATATTTGTCTCATATCAAGTTTTGTATTAACCATAACAATCATTGTTCAATAAAATAATTTACAAAGTTTGGTCTCTATCAATTCTAATACTCCTATACCGGATCAAAATCTCTTATAAAGCATGATTCATTTAGAAGTACCTTTTTAGAAAGAAATAACAAAAAACCACTCAACTTCATCCTGTTATGTTTATTATCGAAAAAAATAAGCATCCTTTACAGTCAGTTTTTGAAGTCTTGCTAAATATTGCTCGAAATGCTCTGACACGTAGACGAAAATTGGAACTACAAAATTATTCGTTATTCGCAATTTATATTCCGACACGATTATTACTTCTCACTGATACTGGCGAGGAAGTATCGTAGTCGCGAAAAATTTCGAAAATGAGATTTGGTTTTTGGATCTTATACTGAGTGTCAGAAAAAGGTAAACACCTACGTATGTTTATTAGAATTCAAGAATTTTTTACATATCGATTTATCTTGCCATGAACAAGTGATTAAATGGTCAGGTTTTTCTGTTAAGTTTTTGTGGTGGCTGCGTGTATTGTTTGGTGATAAAGAAGCATTCAGTTTTCGTACATTTACGGTGTCAGTTTCGTGTAGCTTATTGAGGTCTATTTGTGATTGCTCAAAATGTCTAGAGTGCGTAGCATTCGTCGGGTGTCCCAGCTAAGTGACTTTGACGTGACCCACAATTTGACAGAGTGCGTCACGTTCACCACACCGTGGGAGCTAAGCTATTGCTTATGGTAGCAGATCACCACTAATTTTCATCAGAGGCAATATGACAGCCCGACGCTATATTCAGGAAGTAGTGGAGCCTCATCTTATTCCATACCTAAACACCATCCAAAACCCGATTTTTCAGCAAGACAATGCCAGGCCGCATGTTGCCAGAGCATCGTTAGCCTTCATGGATCAACCGTTTCCCTTGGCCACCACGATCGCCTGACCTATATCCAATTGAACCCAGCCAGCACGGTGTCGTGGAGTCGACGTATATTTGGTGATTTTGGTCAAAGTGGAATTTTAGGGAAAATTCTTCGTTTAGTCGACGTCAGCTATGGATCAAATTTCGCTTAAATTTGTCCGATATAACCACACCACGTCGATAAAACGTGAATATTACGACGTGTGTACACCTCTATACCAATTTCCACTGCCCCGAATAAAACCCGGTTATGTTGCAGTCACTTAACCGATTAATTAACGTAAACGTATTAGTTTGTTATAATTTCCTCCTGTATTCTTATAATATAATCGATAAAGCGTGGAAATCCGGTGTAGCACGTCACTAGTCGACGAGGGACGTTTTATCCACGTGAAACAGTGACCGCAAATACATCTGTACCTGTTTTGGTTTTTTATACACGTAGAAAGGACGTGGATGTGACGTGGCATTTTATCATAAATTTAAATTCTAATCTTCCAAATAGAGAATGTCCGAATGATGATGATAAGTTTTTGGGTGATGTAATTTATTTGTAGATACATCCTGGTGTCATAAATATAAAAGCGCATATCGAACCTAAAATGCTTTGCGAGCTTTGTTATAAATAATAAGGCCTTGTAAACATATGTATTACTCATTATCAAGTGAAAATCATCGATCACCTCAGTGAAATAATAAAATATGAAAGTGTGATTGAGAATTAATTATAATATCGATGTTTCCCCATTTCATGACCAATAAATTTTGCATTGCCAGATTGCAGAATTTTCTGCAATTTCATCACAATCACCGGTATTAGCTCCCAAGATTTTTACATACTTATATTTCAGATTTGGAAAGCTACAGATTATTTCTTGTCATGATGCAATTTTTTGCGTCTATATAATGCTTTTGGCTCAAGCTGATCTTTGTGTGTCGTTCCGTCTTCCTTTGATCTATGCTTTTTTTTCATAGCTATACTATTAACAATTTCCTAGAGTTCATAAATAGTTGTTTTCTGATTGAGTCTAGTACATTTCCTGTGGAAGTTTATATAAAGTACATTAAGCTTCTCCAACTCGATAACATTAATTTGGAAACATTGAACAAGCAGCATTAGGCAACCATGTTTTTGAATAGACATCCGATCCAATCAAAGCCATTCCCACGCTCCCCATCAAGAACATCATGTTGTTTCTTACGTCGCGTTCTCCATAACATGTCTGGGACATGATGAATCGCAGTCTCTTGAATTGGCAACACTCTACACAGGCTTTAGCAGCTCTTACGAACTTGCAGTAGCCTGGATTGAGATACCCAACTGGATATCGACCACCTTATGCGCACGATGTCCATGCGTGTCAATGAGTGTATAAGGAATGGTGGATCCTCAACACATTATTGAGCCAGCTTCTGCATTCAGTTGGCGAATCAAGCTGAAAATGTATATACAGGGTGTTCCATAATTATTGCGACAAAATGATAGGGGTTGTAGAGGGCATCAAAATGAACAATTTTTCCTTATAAACCCTGTTCGGAAATATGCCGTTTGGGCTGCAGCAAAAAAAAAGATCAGTTTCTTGAAACAGCTTACCTACAGTAATTGCTCAAAGTGTCCTCCACCTTGCTCAATACACAGCTGTGCACGATTGTTCAATGATCGGAGAACTCTGTGGCATACCCCCGGTATGTCCTGAACATGTGCGGACGCGGCCATCACTCTTCCCAGTAGCTCTTGTTGGTTGGGAACAGGAGTTTCGTACACTAAAGCTTTCAGATAGCTCCAGATAAAATAATCCAGTGGGGTCAGGTCAAGTGACCGCGCAGGCCAAGGCACAGGGCCACCTCGGCCTATCCACCTATTTGGAAATTTGTCGTCCAAATACTGCCGCACTTGTAAAGAAAAGTGGGCTGGACCGCCATGGTGTTGAAACCACATGTTGGATCTTATATTCAGTGGCACATTTTGTAATAGTTCCGGTAGCACATGCTGTAAGGATCGACCATAAGCATGCCCATCCAAACGTGGTGGAAGCAGATATGGCCCGATGATATGCTCGTCCACAATGCCGCACCAGATGTTAATTGAAAACTGATGTTGGTCTCTATGGAGGTGCGAGCACGTTTTCTTTCCCAAATGGATGTTGCAAAGCGCTGCACGGAGATGAACCAAAATCCAAAGGTTGCATCAGACTCCGTGATGCCCCACGCACAAAATACCAGGGAGATAGCATCTGGGACCTGTTTCTGAGCTTGGATTTCTAAAGGGATAACATGTACTGATAACAAAAATGAAGACAGCAGCTCAGCTCTTGAGACCATGAAATGTGCTAGACAGACATTCAGTGGTGAATTTTTTGTTTCGCGCTCTGGAGCTCTTACTGTATCAAGAACTGTAGTCCGCTCAACGCGGCCATTTCGACTGGTGTTTATAAGGCAAATTGCAGTAGTGATTGCCCTCTCAACCCCTATGCGACGGTCGCGTGTCAATGAATATATAAGAATGGATCCTCACACATTATGAGCAGCTTCTGCCTTGGACTCAAGCTGAAAATATACTAGTAAGGGAGGACTGAACATATATGCCACAAATTATTAAAATTGGATGAACATACGTAGGTGTTTACCTTTTTTGTCACTCAGTATATATGACATGTACATCACGAAAAGGTTAAGGGCAGTGATGGCAATTTAAGTACTGCAGAATGAAGAAATTGAAGCAAGATGGAGCAGGTAGAAGATACCATAGATGAGCCAGTGAGGGAAGAAATAGAAACAATAGCCGAAAACATGAAGGATCATAATTCAGCAGGGTATAACGGTATTATTGCAGAAAACATTATTATCTGGTGGTTTTTGGAAAATAAGATCGACAACTGATCAGATTTTTTTTCATGAAAGAATCTCTAACCACCTGCTGCGAATATAAAATACCAGCAATTATACAATTTATTGACTTCCAAAAAGCCTATGACACGATCAGAAGGAGTACAGTATTTCTTACAATGAATTATTTTGATATACCTGGAAAACTCATAAACCTCACAAGAATGACGAAGACAAACAGAAAGTATGGTCAAAATAAGATGAGAATTAACAGTTGAGATTAATACAGGACTTAGACAGGATGACCCATTATCTACATTTTTATTTAATATGATCCCAGAAAGAATTGTTATTGAGTCAGCTGAATAGGTTAGGAATCATATTATTCATATTATTTAAGTGCCGTATCGTCAGTCGTTCCTACATTTTATTGTAGGACGCCTTTATGGCCTCCTTGATTTTCATAGTATTTCCTCTCCTTCAGAAAGGCTGGTATATTTCTAGATTCCTACTATGTCATGTCAGCGTCAGCGCTCTCCTATTGCCAGGCCAAGTTTTCTTCTTGAATTGTAGGAAATTTCAGGCTATAGGTATAACATGATATAAATCAAAATGAACAATTTGATGTACATAGATTTGTAACATAACCTCATAATAGAGCGCTGACCCGGAAGAGTAGAAAACTATGAAAATTAAGGATTAATTTTAATTAATTAAGGAAAATCGTGGCCTTACCGATTCTCTAGTTTACTTCTGATTTCTCATTTATTTTATTGCTACGAGGGATGTCTTTGAAGTTTTGTATATAGAAACATAGGCCGCGCGGATCGAACGTCAGCACTGAATCTTAACCTCACTCTTTACTAAACTTAAATTCAAAGTTTCACAACAATACGTGCATTGTTCTCACTACAGTGAATTTTTGTGTCACCAAGTCATTAGAAAAATGGAACTCAACTGAGAACATTTTCGCGCCATAATTTATTACAACTTTCAGAGACAATTATCGCAACAAGAATGCCTTGCTGAGTTACTGTCTGTTTTCGGCAACGAAGCGCCACATAATTCGACAATTTCCCGTTGGTATCGAGAATTCAAACGTGGACGGGTGAGTCTTAGCGACGATCCCAGGGTGGGTGCACCAAAAACGGCAGTCACCCAGGAAAACGTCGATGCTGTGCGCAAACTCATCATTGAAGATAGACATGTGACATAACGCGAGATTGAGGCGTCCTTGAAGATCTCAAAGACCTCAATACAAAAAAAATTAAATGAAGAATTAGGAGTAAGAAAATTAGTTTCTCGATGGATGCAGATGTGTATTAATCTTCGTGAAGAATAGTTCGAAAAACAATAAAGTCATTTAAAACTACCTACCGTGTTGTTTTATTTCCATATGCAAAACTTAAAAGATATCCCTCGTATGTAACTCAAAACTGAATCCAAATTCAAGATGAGATGTAAATAATAACAGTTAGCGCGTGATCTCTCGGTAACAGGTGGGGACAACGCCTCTTATTGGTCAATTCGCCAGCTATAGTTGATTACAATAAATCGAGAGCTTATATTGACCTGTCAGATCAGCTGAAAAACTTATTCACATTGCCTTAGAAGGGGCAACAAATGGTACCGAAAACTAGCAATTGAATTAATTTTTGATTCCACATTAGTCAATGCATTTATATGTTATAAAGAAGTAACACAAAATAAAATTCAAATTACGTAATTCAGGGAGCTATTAGCATTATCACTTCTGGGTGCAAATAACAAACCTGATAAACCAAATCAAAGAAATATAAAACACGAGCTTCAAGAGCATGCGAAAAATCGATGTGTAACATGTTATGTCAAAGCTAAGTAGGAATTTGGTTGAAAAGAAGCACGAAGCAAAACACCGAGGACAAAGTTTCAGTGCACTTCTTGTAACAAGAGTTATTGCATCCCGTGTTTTTTTGAAACCCATCATGCTGAGAAATTGGACTAACTTGTTAAATATTATTATAATATTTTTTAAACATCATTATATAAGTTGAAATTTCAAGCGGTCGCCTGGCGGAATAATGCGCGGGGCTGGGGCAGGACAGGCAGAGTTGCACTCAGGCCACCGTCCGTCGCGTGTTTTCGTATTCACCTTGCTTGGTTGTTGCTGTTGTTAAGTGTATTTGAGTAATTTTTTCAGTTTCTGTTAAATATTGTCATCTTTGTTTTACAACACGTTGGTGGTAGTCCGTCATTCGGAGGTAGCCCCGAATACGGCCCTGTACGCCGTCCTTGCTTTTGGCAATCACGCATCCATTCTACGTTGGGTGTAAATACACTATACAACATAATATGTCTATATGTATCTGTGTTGAGATGATTCTAACCCAAGAAGCCTGCTGACCATGGTTTGCGAAGAACGTTTCCGACTGGACCCTGTTGCAGTTGGAACAAAATGCCGATTTTCGTAAACAAATCATCTTTTCAGACGAGGCACACTTCTGGCTTAGTGGCATTGTGAAAACGCAAAATTATCGCTTCTGGTGTCGGAACAATACCCAGAAATTAGTCGAGAGGCCATTATACCCGATAAAAGTGACTGTATGGTGTGGTTTCCATGTCGGTCGACTTTTTTGGGGACGCAGAGGGGCATACTGTGACAGTCAACGCAGAGCGCTACCACGACATGATAAGAAACTTTCTTTGGCCTGCAATTGTTGGTGGAGCCTTCGAACAGAAGTGGTTTCAACAGGAAGGAGCAAAATCACACAACCTTTTTATTAAAAGGGCGTGTTGGCGATCGAATAATTTAACATGGTCCTATCAACCGCCACCAAGGTCCTGTGATCTTACTCCCCTGGACTTTTTTCTTTGGGGATATGTGAAGTTGAAGGCGTACACTAACAATCCTCAAACCATCGACGAGTTGAAAGTTAACATCACCCGAGTTATTCGCGAAATTCAGCCAACTTGTTGGACAGTCATTGGAAATTGGGTTTATCGTCTAAACGTCTGCCGCCGCAGCCGAGGTGGGCATCTTAATGATATCTTATTCAAAACGTAATGTTACGTAATATACTAGGAAATAACCCATCAATCATAGAATTGTATCTTTTCGTTTTTATTTTTTAGCAATTTGAACTTATATCATTCTTATTGGTAGACCCTGTAGTTTTGGGTTGTGCCACTGTTACAGCAGGTGAGCGAAATGAAATGCTGTGTGGATAGTAGTGACTATGAAAAAACAAATTGAATGTAGGTTTATTGCAAGAAAGTTAGGGATCAACCCTCCGATACTTACCTGTTTAACTTGTCCTTCAGTCAATAGTACAGTAATGTCACACAACTTATAGGAAAACAATTTTTATTCATTTTAAGATGATACATCATATGGAAAAGTTAAAGCTATTACAATATTATAAAAGCAACTCGCTCTATACTAATAAGAGTCGCCTAATATAAATAAAATGAATTATCTTCTCTGTTCCAACGTTTAAAAATGAACAATACTCTCTAGAATTAATCTTTTTGTCAACTTCACCAAAGAAAAGAGACAATATAGATGAGAAGAAAATCTCACATTCGTGCGATAAATTTTCCGACTCGATTTTTTTCTCATAATCACATTTGTTGGATGCCCCTTAACACGAATCATGATGTTGCCCGGCGGTCAACCCGTGCAAATTTCTATTAATCATTTGTTCAAGCAAATTGTAAAAATAATTTTTTCGTTCTGGACAATCATTTTTTGGATCATACTCCCCTACAAAGGTGACTGCGAAAAATGGCGATTTTAAATGCAGGAAAACGCGGAAATACATCAGTTTTGAGGTTTTAAGTGTCTAAATTTAAGGCCAAACCTTCCTAAGACCAGAAAAAGTATTTGGGGTTAGTTTATTTTAAAGCATTGTTATTTGTAAATATAACTCATGCGCGCGGCCTTGAATATAATAAACAAAGCTCAAATTGCTCTTCGAGGCTTGCAGTGGTAGGTTTGATCCCCCCATTCATGTTAAGGGGGATCCACAAAAAGTGTCTATGAAAAAAAAAATCGAAACCGAAAATGTACCACGTACGAGTATGTAAGATTTTCGTCTGATCTAAAAAATCATATATTTTTCACGCATCATAATCAGTATTTTTTTCTCTTTGTTCCAATAATACATCAGGAAATACTAGGATATTCTGAAAACAACGACCTGTTAGGTGGACGTCAGGATAATATTTGTGCATGTTGACATTTAATGCTGGCACTCTCAGGAAGAAGTAGACTATCAAATTATTCAACTTTTCAACAATTAAATGTCAATATTTATCTATACATTTTGATTTAAGTAGAAACAGCTCTATACAAAAAAAGAAAACTTTATTTCACCAACACCCAAGGTTTATAGGTAGTATCACCTTACATGAGAAACAATTATCAAGTAGTCACAAAATGGTGGATAAAAGTATTTGCACACTATATAGTATCATACTAGGATCATGTCATGAACATAATATAGTTCTCAACCTGACTGAGAAATGGCACTTCAATCAGGTAAAATTTATGATTCTTGCATGGGTGCACTTATCATTTGTTTGTATGATGAGTTTCAACTTGTTCTTTCAGACTATTCGATTACAAGAATTTTTGAAGCGCACGTCGGTTTTCGTTAAGATGGATAAACGCGAATTTCGTGCTCTCAGATTGCTCAAGTTGGATGGATCAAATCCTAAAGAAATTCTTCCAAAGTTCACAAAAGCCTATGGGAGCTCTGCTCCTTCAATTTCAACTGTTAAGAAGTAGCCAGGTAAATTTAAATGTTGTCACAAAGAATCACATAAATGACGGCCAAAAACCTCAACACTTGAAACCATTGAGAAGCTCCTCGATATTGAGGATGATAGGCATGATAAGGTTAGTAAGACAATTGATATCATGGGGATATCGGAAGAAATGATGTGAAACATCTTGCAAGAACTGGGGCATCATGAGAGATGAGCCCACCACTAAACGCCATATTATGGATAAAAAAATGAATCCGCTTTCATTTTCAGTCTAGAACTTTACACCCTATCCTCGCATGCGGAGCTCACTAGTACAAAACGCGATTAACCCTCTAGGTGCTGTGCTGAAAACGATTCTAGTATGATATGGCGTAGTGACCAAATACCTTGAAGTGCCAAGCGTGGAAGACTGCCTCACTTATTATGCAATTTCAAAAATCAGAGACAGTCCCTTATGCGCTACAATAATGCAACCATGTTTTATTAAGGTGGAAAACGAAGAAAAGCTAACTTTGGAAGCACTATATCAACAATATTTTAATTTAATGTCTACTACTTGTCCAAAATGATAATGTGGCAGATGTTAAATCAATACACGCCTAATTTGGTGAAATTTTTGTTATTTCAATGATCATTTGCCGCATTTTTCCTTGGGCAAGAAATAATTTCACACCACTTCAAATGGAGTGGATATTAAAGGCACTCTTGCTAACATTCTCAGTTCTGTTCCTATATTGCTTATAAGCTTAAGTACCAGTCCACGGATAAATTTACCACTAGAAGATGAAAAACAGTAGATTTAGTTATATGACATCTAGACCTCCTTATTTATTTTTACATCACGAATTTCCAAAACTTCACAGATGGATTCTGAAGACACTTGCTCAATCTCTCATATTAATACATAATGATAATCCTCATTGTAAAATCCCCATTGTAAATGATGATACACACTTGTATGGAGTTTTAGACTATTCAATTTTTTGTTGTTGTCTATGGATAAAAATGCGTTTCATCTAATAACCTGAGAAATCAACATTACTGAGTATAATCAATCAATGAAAATTAGCTGTTATCTCCATAGGTAAAAGCACCTAGATATATAATGAATGGCAGTTAAAGCTGTATTTTTTCAGTCTGACAACTGAACTTTAAATTTCAAAATACATATTTGCAAATAATTTATTTCCAACAAGCAATTTCTGACTATCAGAGACTGTCAGACAGCCATCAAAACAAATTAATAATATGATCTTGCCAGGCAGCTCTAATCAAGCCCACTGTAAATGGCCATTCTGGATGATAAGAAATTTATTTTTGAAGAGAATCGAATGAGTCGCTTTTCAGACAAGGTGGACTATTTCATGACATTTGTTGCATTATAATTACTTCTCAAAAAACGTTTTTACTCGAAGACAGCAAAAAAAAAGAAGGGGGAGAATCCAAAATGGATGATCGTTTTTATGGGATGCAGTTGTCTCATATCTATTTGGAATAGAAAAGATCCCTAAGCTACCATTCTAAGAGTAACTACAGACATATCGTTGTAAACAATATGTAGCCTGACTTCAGCCCAAGAGCACTGTTTTAGCATCAAGCACAATCCACTATATATAAGAAATATAACCTAAAAAGAATAGCAAGTCCACAGTATCTATATGTATATACCATAGTCAGGATAGATAGGATCTTTGAGAACAGAAAACAGAACTAAAGAGAAAATAAGGGGTATTTATTTGTTAGTCGATACACAATGAAAGCAGCGGTCACCCCTTTCTTAACTTGTCGTTTGAAAAATGAAAATAGTATTAGACACACCACGCGTATGAACACCAACCACTTTTTGTAACCAACAGCGGTGGATCTTACTCAAAACATGACGCAACGTGGCTTCTTCTTCTTTTTGACCTGCAATGCCGCCCTGGTGGCATTTTCAAACACTTCTCTCACGCCCTCTTTGCTCTTTGCGGAGCATTCCAAATACGCGAATGCGTTAATTTTTTCTGCCATCGCTCGGCCATCCTGTGGCTTCACAGGCTCCTGTTTCATTTTCTTCAGCTCACTGGAAACAAGTGAGTTGCTAGACTAAAACAACCCCAACAAATCAAACCCTTTCATGTAATACACTGTTCAGGTGTATTCCAATGCCACAGATACAGAGATACACATATTAAACTTATAACCACCTAATTTTAAACCCCAGAGGTTAATGTGTCTGGGGTTGAGAATGGCATCAAGCAGATTGTCTACTTCCCATGCAATTCTGTCAATATAATCATATCGTGTTCAGCTCAGTTCCAAGCCTAGTGCTATATATATATATATATATATATAGGTGAAAATTAAAGCTTCCACCTTTTGTTGGGTACTTCGACAAAATTTAAGCAAGGACTCTATACTTTTTTAATCTCTCTAGCTTTCAATGGTCTTTGCCATCATCATCAGGAGCTGAAATTACATTGATAAAAGTAGCAACAATTATGTAAAATGAATTTAAATTAACTTACAGTAGTGTGTGAGGATGTTGCTAAATGTTATTTACGTTAAGGATGAGGGAAACACCCAGTAACATGGTGAAAGCTGGATACATGGTACAATGGTCAAAATTATACAAACTACACACAGCTGTATGACAAGAACAAATTAAAAACAGATTAAAAATATTTAAAACGAAAGTTAAGCATTACATCGTGAAGCCACTTGATGATTGCACAAAACGGTGGGCGTAGAATCATGAGTAAGATGAACCTTTTGACAGATGGCCGAAGGTTAGCAATGTCCCTGTAGAATGATGGAACGAAAATTCTTTTGTATGGCGTGTGCTACGTTGCCAAATCACTTCAGATGGTATGATTTTCAAGATATGTTGGGTAAGAACTTGTCAACCTGACCAGAGGCAGTTGAATTAACTATATTATTATGAGATGGGCAATTGAATTAACAGTTATTATTTAATTATGAGAAAACAATTATTAAAATTTGAATCGAATGGATTTTTTGGTGGAATAGACCAAAAAGCAGATTCCATTTATGGTTGTGAAGAGTCAAAATTTGGAGAGATGTGTAGCTTTAATTTTCACCTAACTGGTCTAGACGACAATGACCACGTCTCAAAAAAAAAATATATACATATATATTATGGAAGATTACACATTACACTAAAGAAAGGCAACACTGCCTCCTTCTCAGGAGAACCGCCCACACTCGACCGCCAGTGGTGACCGAGCTGCAGCAGCGTGCTCGATATCGTGCTTTGCCGCTTTTCTCGTTTGTTAGACTTCGCACTAAGTAATCATTGAATACACAACCTGTATATTATTAAAAAAACAAATTTCTAGCAAATAAAATATAATTTCCATGTTTTTTTCATTGTTGTTTAAATAATGTAGAGCAATCTGTTGTAGAAGCTACTAAAATGAAAGTGAAACAAATTCGCTGCTCTTAGAAAACAAGGTAACATTGCACACATATATAAAACAGCATGGGTCAAGACTATTCAAAAGTCTAAAATGGATTTGAAGTGTAACATGTTCTTTCAAAAAGAATTTTTGCATGTATCTCCACATTTGTGAATATGAAAAAAAATCATAATCCTGTATCAATAATGGCAAATGCATGGAAAATGTGGAACTATTTTGTTTAACAGATACATAATATTATAGAGATCAGAAATTTCTTAATAGCATGTTTTCCACTGATACCAAAGGTGAAACATTTACAACCTGCAACCCCAAGATTTCATCCCTTCCAGAAGAAAGTCTGAAAGTGAGTGGAAGTCTGAAATGTCAAAAATGTGGTTTAAAATCTATAAAGCTTATTCTGTGGCATAGTAGTAACTTTCATCAAAATTTCTTTTAGGTTATACAGTGTGCCAAGGTTCAGCAGACAGACAGACCAATGGAATTAAGTGTGACATAGTTTTTCGTGATACACATCAAAAAATATATCTCATTTTTTATATTTTCTATGACTTCAATACTTGTCCAGGGAAGCAATATGAGGGGGTCATTTTTTAACGATGTCAATCAGTAAACCCAACTATTGTGAAGTGTGTGCTACGCATGCTCTCTAGCAGCATCATTCTGCTTCATGACAATGCTCAGCCTCAAGCTGCAGAAAGAACACAGATGCAACTGAATGAGTTCTGTTGGAAATTACTGGATCATCCACCATACAGAACTGACTTAGCACCATCAGACTCTCATCTCTTCCCAAATCTTAAGGAATTTCTTGGTGGAAAATGCTTGGAAGATGACAACATGATAATAGAAACAGTTACTAACTAGTGCAATGCTCAGGCAGCAGCACTGTTTGATGACAGGAACCAAAACCTGATGAGATGACCTAAATGTTTATTGTGACTATGTTGAAAAATGTTCATATTTTAGTTTGTGCTACAATTTATATCCATAAAGTATCTCTGACTTCATTACAAAATGGTTCATGCTTAAAAAATGATCCTCTTGTATCCTGAGTTGACATTTTAATATATTTAGTATGTAATTTTTTACCTAATGGTGGCAGGATCATTTCTTAGATCCTTTTTATTTCCCACTAGGATGATTGGCACATTGGGGCAGAAATGCTTTACTTCTGGTGTCCATTTCTCAGGTATATTCTCCAGCGAATCAGGAGAATCTACAGAAAAGCACATCAAAATAACATCAGTGTCTGGATATGACAGTGGCCTCAGACGATCATAGTCCTCTTGACCTGCTGTATCCCATAAGGCTAGTTCAACTTGTTTACCTATAAACAAAAACATATAAATCCTATGGATCTTTACTGCATATGTCATAAGATTACAGATTATTTCAAGATGCAGAATTTCATACGATGTATAAACCAATCCAATTTCAAAAGTAGATTACAATTTTAGATACTGTCTTAAGTAAGGTCTTAGAATCTAAATGATATCTGGAAACTTCATATAGTTTAGAAATTGAAACACATCTTATTTGGCTATGTTTACTTGACTTAGACTCAAAAGGTACTGATGAATTTAGCATTAGCTAAAAACAAAAAACAACATGACAAATATTAGGGAAAAGATATATTACAGCTTCAATATATATATATGTGCTTTAAAAATGAAAGGCTGTATAATAAACAGTAGTTTGATATAGATCACAATATATCTGGTGTTCCAAGTTCAACCTCATCATTGTGATCTTGGAAAGATAAGTAATACAAGATTAGTAAAATGGGGGAAGAATGCATATTCATTAAACTAATAAAAAAATGCTAGTAATAATAATTTGGAGATATACCAGTTGCTTATGGTCTTCAGAAGTAGAAACTCTCTTATAACTTAGAAGTATAAGCAAGGGTCCATGTTCAATCTAGTTAAAAGATAATATGATAGCTAGGTTGAGACCTGAACATAAAGATGTGCTAAGTACATCACCTGATGAAATGTCAAAGGATGACTAATCTAAAGGCAATAACCTGCTTTACAGAGACAATTTTTTGCACTTTTTGAAAAAATTCCATATGAATGAATGTCCTACACATCATAAGTTTTGAGGTAGTGGAAATTAAAAAAAGTGGTGCATGAAAAAAATCCTCTTGATGCCAGTTACCAATTAAATATCTATAGTGGTATTTACAGATATCAAAAATGAATAATTATTTATTTTTGAATACTTTACCACCCTGTACCTCAAAAGTAAAGATGTTTAGTCATGCATTCTTGTGGAGTTGTCTTCCCAAAATTGACTCAATAATCGCCACTTTAGTGACATTGAATAGGAAACACCCTGTATATGGCAATATATATATATATATATATATATATTTTCATTATTAAAAGATTAGTCAGCATTTGAAAACAGAGAGGATTGGTAGAATCACTTAAGTGGGTCATCAAGTTAGCAAAATATCATAAAAATAACGTTTTTTTACGACCAGACAATAATTCCAAATTAATGATAAAATATGAGACATATTCCTTTAGATTATTCAGTAGGTAGCGATCAGAAATATATATTTTTTTGATATATAAGCAGTTATTATATAAAATCTTGTAGCAAAACATACTTTATATGTTTGTGAGATGAATATGAGAAGTCAAAAAGAGTGCTGGAAATCACCAGTTGCTTACCATCTACTTCAATGTCCGCCACATAATTCTCGAATACAGTGGGTACATACACCTCAGGAAACTGATCCTTGCTGAAGACGATCAACAGGCATGTTTTCCCGCAGGCCCCGTCGCCGACTATCACCAATTTCTTCCTGATTGCGGCCATCGGACCTAACAACAATCACACAACAGTTAACGCCTATTTCGCCACTGTACTTTTCAATATGGCGGACACAGAACGGAAAGGAGACTTTAGGAGCGGGGATATGTCGTACGTCTACGCACTACCTTAGAGATAAGGATCACATGCAATTTGGGTTTCTACTGAACTGGGCCCACCTTTGCCGTAGTCCTCTTGGTCGGCGAAACAAGAAAACATTCAGTTAGATTACAGATAATTGTGAATTCTTGGGAGGCCACCGTGCTTAGGCTTTATTGAAATTTTGCACAAGATAAACAAACCAGTAAAAGTCCTTCTTGTTGTCACGTCAAGACGCAAGCGCCCGGGATTTTCGCTATAGTTGTCTTTGTCGCTCCAATGAGCGGAAGAATTGCGTCTGTCTCTGTTTGCAATGACAAGACAGGATGACGCACAGATGATGTGAGTAGAAAGAGGTTAGCGCTTGTTGCCAAGTTTATTCTTTTTAGGCAGATAGTATAAAAAGGAATATCCGATATGTGACACGCAATATGATATATTTTTTTTGAGTTACATGACGTACGAGCCCCTTTCCACTTCAGTTGGCCCAACTATTGAAATCTTAGTTTTTTTCTTATCAAACACAAATAATAAAAATGTAGCAGGGTGTTATAAGTTTAAAATATTAACAATGAATATTTTGATAATATATAGTAGAAAACACCAACTTTATCACTCCCTAATCAAATTTGCAGCATAAAAATAACACATGTTGCAATTACAGCATATCAACCCATTTTCATTTCAATGCAAAATAAGTCTATGGCTGTGAAAAATAAAAGCCATGATAGTTGTTTTTATTAATCACAGCTGTCAGAATACGTTTAAAATAGTTTTGGGTAGTTAAGGTTTTCAAAATGGGTAGAGGAAAGGTTATTAGTGAGAAAATTCGTTACTGAAAATTAAATTTTTTAATTCTGGGAAATCAAACTCAGAAATTGCAACTTGGTTAGACTTATCGCGGTACAGTGTGAGAAATATTGTTAGAAGACATAACGTAACTGGTTCAGTTAATATTATGCCACGATATGTGAAAAAAAGTAATATCTCAAATGCCAACCGAAGAGCATTAAGAAGAATAATCGTCCACAACTCATAGAGGGGCCTACAAACTGGGATTTAGCACTTGCAAGGTAAGTTTTCTTATAAAAAAAGTGAAGTAAAAACCCTAAAATTCACAACTTGTTTATAGGCCAAAGAAAAGCCACTATTAACTCCACTGCAAAAGAAAAATCGGCTTAGATGGGCTAAAGAACATAGACAATGGACACCTCAACAATGGTGTGCAATACAATGGAGTGATGAGGCCCGATTCGAAGTTTGTGTTGGTGACAGTCGCAGTAGAGTTATTCACAAAAAAATGAAGTATTCCATGTTGACTGTCTGAAGAGAAAAGTGAAATTTCCAGCATCCATTATGGTCTGGGGCAGTATGTCATCAAAAGGAGTAGGAAAACTTCATTTTATTGATGGAAATGTGGATACAAACAAATATTTGGCAATTTTAGAAGAATCGCTTTTACCAGTGATGGAAGAATGTTTGACATCCGGCCAAGATTTTGTGTTTCAGCAAGATGGTGCAGCGTGCCATACCTCAAAAGAGGTATAAAATGGATCGAAGAAAATAATGTACCACTTTTGAAATGGATTTCTAGCAGTCCAGATCTGTCACCTATTGAAACTTTCTGGCACGAGATGAAAAAGGTTCTACGACAACATCCTGCTCGTACAATCACCGAACTGAGACAAAAGCTTCAAGAAATATGGGATTGTTTTACACCAAATTTTTGCCAAAACTTGGTTAACACTATGCCCCAAAGAATTTCAGCCGTAATAAAAAATAAAGGTGATGTTACCCAATGGTAATCTTTCAATTGTTGCTTTGCTAACTTCGCGCATTTATTCGCACAATGTTTATTTGTTCAGATGTTCTATTAGTTATATTTAGTTATATAGTTTCAAATATGTATTTTTTACGACTAGAGTGTATCTAAAACGTTTTGTGTATCTAAAATGTTTTTGAGAAACTAAATTGTTTTAGAAGTAAGTAGTTTCGTCATGTTTAGTTTATAAAGGCATATTTTGGTACAAATCTTGAAGTGGGCCAACTGAAGTGGGAAGGGGCTCGTATATATCACGAAAAACAATTCCATTCATTTCCATTGATCTGTCTGTCGGTCTATCTGCTGATTCTTGGTCCTTCTATAACTTTGAAAGTACCGCTCGAATTTTGATGAAATTTTCATACAATGTTATATTTATACTAAGGACGAAAAAGCTAGGTTTTGAAAATTGATCCAGCGGTGGCGGAGCTACAGGTAAAAACAAAAAAATAAAACAGCTTAAGCCTCGTTTATTTTTGGTGTAAAAATTTGCGACAGGGCATGGGCGCCCATAAGAGATGTCAAGCGGGGCATGTTTCCCCTGGCTTACGTCTGAGAAGTAAAATATCCCTAATAAGGAAGCCGTTTCTTAATAAACAACGAGTGGCGCATTTCTTTTTTTTTTTTCGTTTTCATAAAGATGAAAATATTACCTGTTGTTGATCCGAACGTTGATGATGGGCCTCTGATTACACCTTTTCGCTTGGGAAACTAACTGAAAGCAAATGTCGCCCTATTAAGGTAACACTCTCCACGAGCAATGTGTATCCGAAGTGATCAAGAAATCAAAGAATTTCAAATACTCCCGTTTTAAGAATAAAGTTTTCCTTTAATGTGATCGCATTCCTAAGCAGCTTGCTTGTTATAAAAAGTTTAAGGATGAGTTAAAGGAAAGACTTGATTCTGGCGAGTCTAACATAAAAATTAAACATGTGAACGGGATTCCTAAAATTATTTTTGAAAGAAGAACAGCGTTCGCTGTTATTATCAGAATGTACGTGCAGCATAATTCATGTTTTTGTTTCATCTGTTAGTGATGCTGAATTTGACATTATTGCTTTAACTGATTCTAATCGGATGTGATGATCAGTGAACTATTTCCTACGGACTCTTTTGTTGTTTTCAGAAAGGATAGGAAATGTGATATCATTAGCGAGCAAAATGGCGGTGGTGTTATATTAGATAGAAGAATCACATTAAAGCGGAAGTAGTAGATGTGTCATTTCTAGATGTTAGCTTTCCTCTCATTGATATATTAGTTTGTAGACGTTGGATAGGTCAGATAAACTTTTATGTGGCTGTGAATGTAATCTACATTCCTCATACTATAACTAATGACTAGGTAGCATCATACTGATAGATGACTTCAATAATGTTTCAAATTTTAACTTTGTGGGTAGTTTCGACCGTAAGAAATATGCTATATAATAAATTTGCTAATTATGTTGAACGTTAAACAATGCAATAATGTTTTAAATGATAATGAGAGGCTGTTAGATTTAATACTATCAAATGAAACTTGTTCTGTTTCTAGTGATACTTTGCTACTGGTACCTGAAGATATCCCCCATCACCCAGCTCTTGATATATGTTGAAAATATTGATGTTAACCCTGACGCATTTCCCTTATTTAGCGATATTAACATGTATAATGTCCGAAAAGTATAATGCGCTCCTCATTGTAGACTTTTCTTTTTTAGATAACTTTTCAAATGTTGTCTATTTTTAGACTGTATCTTTCATATTTACATACCCAATTATAAATCTTTTAGTCGTAAGTACCCTTCGTGGTACACCAGTGTAATTATTATCAAGCATAAAGCAAAGTTATACAAGAATTACAAAAAGAGTGCCAATAACCATCTACATGAATAGCACAAACGCCTTTTAGATCTGAGGTAAAGCGTCAAATATCTGTGGCCTATAAAAATTATACACAAATGTTGAGATTTCAATCATTCAAGATCCTAAAAATTTTTGGAGTTTCATGCATACAGAAAAACGGCGTGTTGGGAATTCCTAGTAACATGAAGTTGAACGACGTCTCACTAAAAGATCCTTACAGTACTGGCAATGCATATGAAGATCATATAAATCGTTATAACTCAATTAAGGATTTAGGTGTGGTTTTTCACTTTATCATAATTTTTCACCCCACATAACTCAAAAGATAAGTGAAGCTTCGCTGGCGTACGGTTTTATTGTGAGAAACTGCAGAAGCTTCAGCCGTCCAGAGTCACTGTTGGTTTTGTGTTCTGCATATATAAGATCGACATTGGAATATGCATCCTTAATTTGGAACTCAATTTACAACTGCTACATTTATTCTTTTGAGCATGTTGAGAGAGAGTTTCTAAAATTTTTATCTTTCAAAGTTGACGGTGCATATATTGAGCAGGGTATATCTGGAAGTTTGTTATTGTCTAGGTTTCAAATGCATTCTTTAGAGCTGAGAAGTAAGTGTGCGTCAATTCTGTTCTTGCATGCACAATAAAATTGATGCAAACGAGATTGTGGCTCAACTAAACTTTGATGTCCCATCTATTCAAACTCCTACCGCTAAAACCTCATTATTATTGTGACATGGCTCGGACAAATTTATTTTTGATAGCACCCATTATGTAATGTGTGAAACTTTGATTGCCACATCAAATTATTGTGATATATAGCTCGTCAAGTGTATGAAAAGATATAAGGATTTGGTGGGATTGCGCACACGAGAGAGGGAGAACGCATTCGGAGCAAAAGAGATGGCACGTACAATACGTGCCATTCGATCTCGAGTGGCACAGTCTGAGTCCTAAATCAATCGAATAATTTCAATAATGGAATACGCATTATGTGAAGCCTGCTTTTTTTAAACTGAAATTGTTGACATGAGTGTCGAATTTTTAAATATCTTTTTGTGAGCCCAATATTCTAAATTTGGTAACTTCATTAACGACTATAGTCAGAATCACGAAAGATGACTATTACGTCATACCATAAATTGTACTGAAGTAATCATTGGAGGTACGTCGATGATAAAATCACGATATCAGGATTAATGACAATAAATTTATGTTATGATTTGGGAATTTAGGTTATTACACTGATTATTTTTGTTTTCATTTTATTTCATGGTTTTGGGTTATAATAATCTTAATGCGGAGTTTTTGTTTTGAAAAATACAGTTATGATAAGAATACCTTAACACAGCAACACCAAATACCAAAGTATTATTCGACAACTACATAACCTGCTTTAACATAACCTAACTATTCATCTTTAAATATGATCGATCATGCAACATGAAAACATCGTGTATCTTTGTCGGATACATACATACAGTTTGTTTAGACAATAAAATTCTGTTTGTCTATGTCTGGCATATCTGAAACTTCATTAAAGATATTCACAAATCGCTGTCGTTTGTCTTTACTACAGACTAAAATGATGACGTAATCGTCATCTTTCCCGATTTCGACTATAAGTTCTATCATTATCAGCGTCAGATGTTAGATCATCAATTCCACGAGCACTCGATCTTAAGCTATCTATTGCCTGTAGTATTTCATGTGGCTCGATAACTCTTAGAGAAAATTTGTTCAATGGGTTGAGTTTAAGTGCATTATAAAATTGAGTTTGAGAGTATATAATATACAATTAACGAATCTACGTAGTCATGCCATAAGTTCTGTCCCTCGTTTTCAAACAAGTGTAGACCTGTTAATACTTGTCCGATTGTTTACATTGTGGTGTCAGTTGATTAAGCGCTTTTCGGGTAATTACATATACCTCAGTTTGTATTGATCTCTCGAAGCATAACGATGGAGTGGGGCAAGGCAGAGAACCGTATTGCAGTGATAGCTTTACATAAGTGTAATCACAGTGCTAGTCAGATTTTTGAACTCTTACGCGGCCTTCAAATATCGCGTAAATTTGTGTCTAGGACCATTCAGCGGTACAATGAGACGTCCTCTGTTGATGACAGGCCAAGAAGCGACATACTGGATCCTATCGTCAAGCCTTTAAGTGGTACATTGTTTGCCAACCAACACTGGGTCTACCAGCAGGATTCCGCCCCCGCTCACAAGGCTAAGAGTACGCAGCGCTGGCTGGAAAGCAATGTGCCAGAGTTCATTGCTGCGGAAGATTGGCCCTCAGGGAGTCCGGACCTCAATCCTTTAGACTACAAGTTGTGGGACCTGCTAGAGCAGTTGGCCTGCTCCAAAGCCCACCGTAATATCGAGTCCCTGAAAGCGGATTTGATCCGATCAGCGGCAGCTATTCCTTTGGAAGCTGTGCGTGCAGTGATAGATGAGTGGCCCGCGAGATTGAAGCAGTGTGTGAAGGCCAAGGGGGGACATTTTGAATAAAACTGTTTGATTATGAATTCTAAAAATGTTGTCGAATAAATAATATCTTTCATATAAATATATCTTATCTTGTTTCATTTTTATCATGAGATTATCATGGGACAGAACTTATGGCACGACTACGTATATCATTAGGATATCTTAAAATACAATTGTACGTCTACCAGACTCATTTAAAAAAATGTATATATCTAAAAAAAGTATTATATACTACTTTTTCAATGTTTCAAAAATTGCAAATACATTAGTTTTACAGAAATTTCATGTTTCGACACTTGTTCGCTACCGAAGAAAGGTTAAAAGGATTTATGTGATTATTTATATGAATGAGATAAACATAGAAATAAGGAAATAAAAACAATTTATTCAATACCATAAGTATTGCGCGCTATGTAGCTATAGGATTGAAGTTGATTGGTACTCATTCTATTTTTAATTGTGAATAATTTCAATTAATAAACAATCAAATGAAAAGTAATGTCAGAAAACTAACATCGTAGTAGATACAGTTAGCAATATTTTAAAGATTTATGAAGTTTCACAGAGGGTCAAATCCTGAAAGTTCGGAATCGGAATCTGAGCTACTACTTAAACTTAAATATTTTTCCATTCTTCTGCGGGATAAGACGAGAGAAAGTTTGTAGACCGTCTTGAGATTAAAATCTACATTTTTCTCAGCCACATATTGTTTCAAAGATGCCCATACCAACTCAATTGGGTTCAACTCGGGGTGTATGGTGGCAATCTCAAAACAGAATGGCCTTTTTCAGCCATTACTCTGTGTATTTCATAAGTTATATATGCCGACTTGCGCATTTTGATAAGGCCATATAAATCAATTTCCAACATGTTGCCAGTGAAATGTATGTTTTTTTGCCTTAGTCATTCTTTCATATGATCCTTTTTAGAGCACATAGTAGGACATTTGTCTATCTGAACATTGTAGTACGGAGCGTTGTCTATAACCAAAACAATATTTGGTGGTCGACTGGGAATCAGTTTATCCTGAAGCCATTTTTCATAGTTACTTTGTTCATCTCACTACGACAATCACCCGACTTACTATTGGATTTAAATCTCAGATATGCATTTTCCACGAAACCATTTTCACTACCAGCATGCACACTAATAAATCTTTGTCCTTTTGAAACTGGCCTGTGAAGGCCCTCATTGGTATTATCGCTCCAACTGTTTCCTAATAGTCGATAGACTAACTCCTGTGGCCATGGCTGCACGCTCCTGAACTTTCTTCAAATCTTTAAGAGGTTTATTTCATTCTGCTTCTCGTTGCATAAAGAATATAACATCTGCTACAACCTCCTGATAAAACTATGGATTTAATATTTATTTGGATTTAATATAAACGAGTAAATCTATTAACACACAAAATAAATGGTGACAATTGATAGCGTAAAATTGTATGTATTCAGCCCACGAATTCGTAACCATACATACAATTCACAGATAATTATGAATAAAGTTGTTTCCCTGCCTGACATTTTTTCTCCTGACTTTACGCTAACTAGTCTAGACACGACAAGAGAGTATACTGTTTCGCCAGGCGAATTGAGCTGCTAGAGCTAGCTACTGCGCACCGAGAAGGCGTGACATTATTAAAAAAATTCGCATCTCTTCCTACACTTGACGAGCTGTACATACTGACAGTTTGAACAGTATTCTGGGAGTAGATAGAAATTACATACTTGAATAATTTATGATATGCTTCTCACTTGAGTGAAATATGTTTTTTGCTTCGTTTTTTCTTTAGATGAAACCACCTGCTTTTTGTATGTTTTCTATTTTTGTTAGTTTGATTTATCTTAGGATTGTCCTGTAAATGGTTTCCTTAACTGTTGGGCAATTTATTTATAACATCCGCGAAAATTACCAGGTGCTCAGACCTATAACGAAATAGACATGCACATTTTTAAAACATACAAATAATCCGACTGCAGTAACTGAAAAGAATGAAGAAACAATTGTGTAGCCCGTGAAATAGCAATCTCAAAGTTGAAGTTTGCGTTTAAAAACTCGCACATTTTGGTTTTATAAACTTTTACTATACCCAGTGCTACTCGCACTGTCAAGCAAATCTAATGACACCTCTTATGTCAAAATATATTAAGCTGTAGCCCGTAAAATAGGAATTTTAAGGTTGATATTTCTAATTAAAATCCGCCATTTTGCTTTTATAAAGTTTAGTATACCCAGTATCACTCGCACTCAGTAGGCAAAACTAGAGAAACCTCATATGTCAAAATCCATCACGCCTTTTGAGCCGGAAGTTCAAAGTTGAAATTTTCGATAAAAATCGGCTGTTTAGGCTGGTTTTAGTGTCAGACGTCAGCGCTGACAGCTCAGCCCGTGGTTTGTCAGTGCGAAACGTTTTAGTGAGAACCTCATATTTTTTGGTAAACCTACCAAAGATACCGATAACGAAAATTCGGCAACACCGCAATGATGGACTTGCCGTTCATTCAAAATGTTCAATTCGGTCGATTACTCATACCATGTTCCAAGAATTCTCGTAAAAACCTGCTGTGGTTATTACTAATTAGTACGTAACACATCACAGATGGCAATCTTAAAATTATTTTGCTGTTAAAAATAGACTATTAAAACATCAAAAGAAATATTACCTGCTTTTAATAATTGCGGAAACTTTCCATATTTCTCTTTATATTTCTACACCTTAACACTAAAACTACTTATTTAGATAGATAGATAGATTTGAAGATTTGTACTTAATATGCCATTTAGCTAACAGTCAAATACGGGGATATATCTTAACTGATAAAGATAATCGGCAATCAAAAAATTGGAACGGCATTGTTGATGAAGTTAAGTATAGAGGGTCATACATAACCAACGTGTATAAAAGAGGTGGTGCAGAAATAAGAGATCAAAGCTATTTCATTGATATGGTCTAGGCCTAGACGATATAAAACAGATTTTTGTCGGGTCTAGGTATAATTTCGCTTAAGCAGTGGAGTGGCTATCTCTATAGTGCTCAATATTTTTCTGGCCAATTGAAACGTGTGCTGAAAAAAATCTTTATTGTACACATTTCGGTCACAACGGTGACTTTCTTCAGTACAATTACGTTAAACATTCCATTAAGTCATGAACAGTACAAAAATGACTTTAAGAGACTCAACTGGCAACAGCGCTCAGACACAGCGAGTCGATATACATCGAGTGTTTGGTCACAGCGTACTCGTGTTGCAATGACAGCTTGACACTTTGACAGCCAAAATCTTAACCCCATAAAATTGGTTTGATTTTTGATTTATGTTGTGATTTTGATTCCACCGTTCATCTATGTTTTTAGAGAGTATGTTACCTTATTAACCAAAAGTTGGAAATGGTAGTTTGTAAGTTCTTTTTACAAGGCTACTGCAAGTTTGGCGATGATTGCAAATTCGACCATCAAATCACTAGCGGTAAGACAGGCACATCCTTGTTCATATCTTATACGTTAACCTTCCGGATTTTCAGATTACAATGCACCGAAGTCATCCTCTATCCTGCGTCAGGCACACTTCTCGCCACCTCAACATTCTCAGCCAGGTATGGCAGCCCAGTCGCCAATTCAAGAAAAACAAGTTGATCAAAATACATTGGTCCAAGCTGTGGTAAATGACATGATTAGCATTGAAAAGGGTGGGCAATGGCTGCTTTCTTCTTATGCCCCCTTCAAAAACAAAGTCACATTTCCTGGATTTGAGGACCATAGCTTTGAAGAAATCCGTTGGGGGTTCTACAATGCCCAGAAGAATGGTACATTGGATCAATATGTAAGTGGTGGAAATAAGATATTTGTTGTTGAAAGTATGATTGTATTTATATGATTTATCATTCGTCCATTTCTCAGGTTACTACATTTTATAAACCTACAAAGGTCTAAGACTGTTTTAACAGTATTTTGTTATTCAAATTGATCCCCTTTAATTTTATGAAAGGCCATTTTGAGAAAAAACTTTTATATAAAAGTTATAAGGTCTAATACAGTGTTTCAGGCATTATCTTTTTTGTATACAGGGTGTTTCACAACTTATCTGACAAATTTTAACCACATATGCACTGTTAAGAAGTTGATTTCTCAAAAAAAAAAAAGTAATATAAGTCCTACAGAAGTCGAGATAATAAAATAATACAGTTTAACAGTTCACTTATAAAAGCTGTTCAAAATTGTTTTCATTGACTCTCCCCATTGAAACCACATCCAAGCTCTTACCGCCAATGGCACATCTTCAAGAAGTACCGGCAAATCATTCCGAAGAAATTCCAAATACTGGTGACCATCCATCCGATCTGGCATTATGAGTAAAAATACCTTCATCGGTAGCCGAAATATCAGCTGTAAAATGGGCATTTCAAGCATTTTCTTGCAACAACCATTGACAAAATCTTACTCTTAGGGGGTAGTCTGTAGGTATTAAAGCCTGGACTCTCTGGATGTGATAAGGGTACAATTGGGCCTCATGAAATATGCGCCACGCTGTTGCATGTGACACTTCTGGGACCTGTTGGGCTGCCTTGTGGTTATTCCACAATATCTAAAATTTCGTCATCGCCATTTAAAACGCGTTGTGGACGAACCCGAACCCCATCCACTCCACGTCTGGGGCGCAAATCTCTACCAGCACGTGCACGTAAAACAATTCAACTAAATGTTTCGTAATGTGGTATGTGCCCATTCGGAAATCGGTGTGCATACAAACGAGAACGCAACATGCAGATATTTATTTTTCAATTTATTATTGAAACTCACGTTTATAACTTAATTTCTGTAGGGCTTTTATTATATATATATATATTTTTTTTTTGAGAAATTTACTTTTTTCTTAACAGTGCACATATGTGGTTAAACTTTGTGGGGTAAGTTGTGTTTCAGAAAAACACTATTGAATAAAGTTGTATTTTTGTAAACATCTTGTATGTTTTTAGTGGATATGAAAGCCATTGTTAAGCTATTCCAAATACATAGCTTATACTTATATGTATTAGTTTAGTCAAAAAGCTTTTGTGTGTCATTTGATCATATGTGTCTGGTGAATACCAGATTTGGTAGCACCTTTCAGAGATTTTTCTGATATACAAAAGACGAAAAAACATTGGACAATAAACCTAGATTTTGTAGCTTTTATATAGAACATCTTAAGGGTTATAGAAAAAAATTGCAGGGTGCCTAATTTATGGTGAAGCACCCCATACATAGTATGAATATAGCTAGTTGCAACTTGTGGACAATCATGGTTATCATTTCGGTGCTTATGCTGAATATAGCTATACAACCTGAGCTTTGATCCTTTGAAAGATTGGTAAAAAATGCTTACATCTTTGTTCCAGAAACAGCAAGTTCAAATGATGTTTCAAGATGCAGCAATGAAGGCAAAAGCTTTACAAACCCCAACACAAGATGTAGTGCAAATGATCAGCAATGTTTACAATGCTCCATCTGCTACAACTCAACAGCCCAGTTCTCAAATTTTTGGCAGTATTGGAGCTGTATCATCTCCTGCTAGTAATATTTTTGGAAGTAGCAATGCAGCATCATCCCCAGCTAGTAGTATTTTTGGTGGTAGCAATACAGGCTCGTCTTTGACCAGTAATATTTTTGGGAGTGGCAGTGCAGCAAATTCACCAGCTAGCAGTATTTTTGGTAGTAGCAATACAGCAAAATCAACAGTTACCAATATGTTTGGTAGTAGCAATACACCATCTTCTCCTGCTAGCAATATTTTTAGTAGTAGTGGCACAGGATCGTCTACAGGTGCTTCAATTTTTGGTAGTACCAATACAGCAAAATCCCCAACTACATCAATTTTTGGCAGTAGCAGTGCTGCCTCACCTTCAACTCAAGCTTTTGGTAGCACTGCAGGGCCCTCCCAAGCTGGTACTAGTGTCTTTGGACAAACAAGTGTTTTTGGCAAGGCTCCCACACCTCAAGGAGGTTTTGGTCAGAAGGCTGTTTTTGGAGGTGGTCCTACTTTTGGACAAACTAGCATCTTTGGCCAATCGGGTGCCAGTGTTTTTGGTCAAGCAGCAACCAGTCCAGGAGGTTCAATCTTTGGAAGTGCCTCAGCGCAAAAAACTAATGTATTTGGTAGCTTTGGTAGTTCTACTCCAGCTACTACTTCCGGCCAATCACAGAATCTATTTGGAGGTATGCAAGAAGGTTCTGCAGCTCCCTCTTCTACAAATTTGTTTCAAACTTTGGCAGCCCAACATTCAAACGGTGTGTTCCAAACTGGTTCAGGTCAGTCTCAAACTGGCAGTTTTCCTAATACTAGCAGCTTCTCTCAACCACGAACTTCAACAGCTCCAAATGTTTTCCAAGCTGCATCAAGCCAGATTCAAAGTAGCTTTTCTCCATCACAAGCTTCTGGTAATCCCTTCCAAACTGCTGCAAATCAGCTTAAACCTAGCATTTTTACCCAATCACAAACTACAACCAGTCTCTTCCAAACTGCTGCAAACCAGGCTGAACCTTCGAAAACTTCAAATGCCTTCCAGACTATGCAAAGCCATGCACAGCCAAGTATATTTGGTGGTAGTGCATTTGGTCAAAAACCAACTTTTGGACAAGCTCCCAGTTTTGGACAACAATCCACTTTTGGCCAAGCACCTCAAACATCTAGTTTTGGACAAACAACTTCATCACCCATTTTCGGACAAACGACTCAATCGCCTACTTTTGGACAAACGACTCAAACATCCACTTTTGGAAAAACATCTCCAACATCCAATTTTGGACAGTCACCTTCAACATCTAGCTTTGGACAAACATCTTCAACATCCACTTTTGCACAAACAACTCGGGCATCTGCTTTTGGACAAACATCAACTACATCAGCTTTTGGACAAGCACCTTCTACATCCAGTTTTCTTCAAACACCTAGTTTTACATCTCCAACACCTAGATTTGGACAAATACCCTCAACATCTATCTTTGGACAATCACCTCAATCGTCTGGTTTTGGACAAACTTCATCTTCAACATCAATTTTTGGACAGTCACCTCAAAAACCAATTTTTGGACAAGAGTCTACAACCTCATCAGTGTTTGGTCAACAAGGTACACAAAGTATCTTTGGAAGTTCTCAGGCGTCGTCACAATCTACACAGAGCATTTTTGGAGGTGCTCAGGCTTCACCGATAAATGTGCAGTCTCATACGCAGAGTATCTTTGGAGGTACTCAGTCTTCACAAGTTGTTAAGTCACAACCAGAAACTGCTGATGAAGACCTGTATTCTAAGCTTGAAGAGTTGAGTGTAGAAGAAATAAAGTTCTTTGAGAGTGACGAGTGGGATCTGAAAAAGATACCTGAGAAGCCACCTACCTTGCAGATGTGTCGTGGATAATATGCTAAAAATGCTTAACAGTGGTGACACAAAATGTTGAATTTCATTAGCTTATAATTTTATCTTGGAGAGTTGAGTTGAGTGAATGAAGATTTTTATAGAGAATGAATTGATAGTATAAATACTTCTGAAACCATCTACTTATAATATTTAAAAAGCTTCACATTCTTTTAAAATAGAAGTTTTTGTATATAGCATCTTTCTGTTATATTGTTAAAAAATCTCTTAAAATGCTACAAACACTTTGTTAAGGTAGGATAATTTGTAATATATAATAATATGCAGATTGACTGTCAATGCATAAGCACAGTATTTGTAATGCCGGGTCCACATTAAAGCAACAAAACAAAAACAAGGAACAAAATGGAAACGCAACAAATATGCAACCTTTTGGAATCAAAACAAAATGAAAACTTATCCACATTGCCAAGAGACAAACAAGTTTTCAGTTGTTTAGTTTGGTGCAGTTCACACCAAAAATTTTCAGACTGAAAATAAGCGCGAAGATTTTATCATAATGTCTGCTGGTTATATGTTTCTCCAGAGTTGTGGCCGGAAAAATAAAAAAACGCTTTTGGGTGAAACCATCCTAACGTCAAAGAGAAAATCGTGGTATTGAAAAATTATTGTCCGATTTGCGTAAAGGTAATATTGGATTGCGAGGAGAAATGCGTGCTAGTTTCGAGAACTTTTTAAGATTGTCCAGTGGAAACTTTGAAGAAGTAATACAGCTGATCAGTCCTTAAATCTATATAAAAAATACCAATTTCAGAGATGCCATTAAAGTAGCTGAACGTTTGGCCGTAAAACTAAGATACAGTATACTCCCTATATAGTTCAATTGAAATACTCGTGTTATCTACACTCCACTTTAATTCTTCACCCAACATACTGCGCATTTATTTTTAAACACCCTACATAGTGCCTTCGAATTTGATTCTAGTTTATGTTTTATATTTGTTTCGCTGTTGCGACTTTGTTAAGTACACACATCGTACCGACAATGTTGCCTGAAATGAAAACAAAACAGAAACCTTGTGATCTGTACCGACTTGCGACGAGAACGCCAAAAGTTGCCAAAAACAGAAACAAAACACGAAATGTTGCTTAATTGTTGAAAAATATTGAGTTGCTGTTTTGTTCGTTTGGTGTGGACCCGGCATAATAGAGACAAGAAAGCTTGAAGATGGTCCTTAACAAACAGTCAAATTAAAAACGTGTTTCTAACTGATTTTCCAATTTCTTCGTTAAGAATCACAAAACAAAATTGAAATGTGATTATATTCTTCACGGCAGTTTCACAAACTGTCAAGGAATATTGTTTGTTGAAGTAGCGTATTTTTCAGAGACATTTTATTATGAGTGATCTTGATTTAATTTATGTATTGTATAAACAATAAAATGACAGCATATTTTACAGTATAGTCATCACCTATCAAATGTAGATTAAATCTGATTATTTTAACAAATAACACGACGCGATATCACGCAGTAATAAAAAAATCTTCCATAACTTCCCACTACAGTACAGTCATAGTGGATATTATATGATAAACATATTACCAAAATCTGTTGAAAATCATTTATTATACAAATGTAATATACATCAATAAATTTAAATAAAAAGAATAAGCATTGGCTATCACAGTAGTATTCAGATACTACAAAGTACATATGTTTTATATAGCGACATAATATTATCCCTATCATCAACGTTTAAGGATGAAGGACCCCACATAAAACATATGAAAATGGGTCCCAGTCGATTTGTCTAAACATTCAATATACGTGTCGCCTTCCTGAACAGCTTCTCATCGGACCAAAGCAGACTGATGATTAATTTCTGAGAAATAAGGGATTGACGTTTGCCAGATTTTTAAATTCATCAAGAAAACCATTCAAATGCAGCAAGTATCGAACCTGCGAGGCGTTTATAAAATACATTATTAATAGATACCATCCTCCAATTACTATTTATGGGAGGTGCTAATGCTACTTTAGAGCTTCAGAGCCAAACGTTAGTCCAGCGTTAGATGAAGTAGAAGGCTTTCACACAAGGAATGTACTTACCGTTTAGAGACCCAGTAAAGTATAGGCTATGGATATCTTACCAACAGATTTATGAAAATAACCAGGATTTACCTGATTATTACGCAGTAATTAATGGGAATTACGGCATATGTAAATCTGGCGCCCAAGACACGAGATTGGAGTTCATTATGCGTCGAAAAAGTTGACTCAAACCGTTTTGTTGTGCCGGAAGCAGACCAAAACAAAATTCCAATACCCTAAACCCTGAAGCTATGTCGCATTACTGCGCTTTCACTTTCATTTTCGCCTTCAAAATCAACTTGCCCTTATAAAAGTCATAATCAAATACAACTAAACAACCACGACTTTTCCATACCCTTGTGAAGCGAACTGTCCTCTTGTGATTTTTTTAAATTCTGGAACAACTCGTACGAGATCCATTTCAGTGTCAACGTATAAAATAAATAAATTGACCTTATAAGGATCATGGTCAAGATCAACATGACACATCCCAACGCATTCTTAGACGGTTTTTAAATGAAATACTTCTTCAGCATAACAGAATTTTGTCTCAGAACCACAATCGATACTTTCACAATTTTTGTAAATCGGGCAAACCCCCTATTCCTCAGAAACTAGTAAAAATGCTTTGATCCCATGAGAACTTTTGTTTTGGAAAGCAAGCAATATCATACTCGATTTTTAAACAAATCGACTGGGACCCATTTTCCTTGTTTTATGCGAGGCCCGCCTTCATTGATTAACAAATCATACTAGAAGATGACTAATTCAATTGAAAGCATTGCCTGCGCTAAAATAACCATGCGTACCTTGGTGCCGCCAATCACTTATACCTATAACTATATACGTGTCCACCACCGTCTTTAGCCGCTAGGATTGACACCTCTCGAACTGTTGCAGTAGGTTATGGAATTTTCGTTAAGAAATTCAGCGAATACAAAATCTTGGGAATTATTACAAGGGGGTTGATAGAATGATGTCATGTTTAAGAATAAATGATTTTCTATAAAAGGAAAATGCAGTATGTTTTTATGACTTCTAAGGAAATTACTGCAATTCATCTGGGCTTTGATGATGGAAATTGTAAGTGAACTCCCAAATACAACATAAGGTGGGGCATCTTCTTGGATAATATGTTAATCAATAATTCAAGTAACTGTTATAGAAATAGTGGGGGTGAATCTCCAGGTGTGTCCTGTTGACAAAACAGGATTAGTGGTAGCCACATTATTTTCTGGGGCGCAGCACTGAATATCTAACTTGTATTGGCCTGGAGTAAAGAAAATAACATTGCAGTGGTGATCCGCCTTCAGGTTTGGTTCTAGATGCGGTATTATTTTCCTGAAACAATGATCCGTTATATCTCACGACTGAAACATCGCACTGTTCTCTCACCAAAAGCATCTCTACACCAACCAAAGGTTGGGTTGCCACTGAAGCAACTGCTAAGCAGCTCGTTTAAAGGTTGTGGAAAAAGACACAGACCACTTACTAACAAGAAGGAGGTATATAAATAGGCCATTCTGGTTTTAAAAGCCCACATTGAAAAAATGGTAAAAATCAGATAAGCACATTTTTAATAAAATAAGAAAAGGTGGTGAGGTGTCCCCATAGGAAAAAATTGCGGATGGATAAATCCGAGGACTGAGGAGGTCAATGAACATGACCAAACCCGGAAATAAAGCGACCACGGAAGAGAGGACGAATAACGTTCATCGTTGCTCTGGCTAGGTGGGCGGTCACCCCATCGTGTTGAAACCACACATCGGAATGGAACACGTCGTCGTCGTAATTCAGGCGAAAAGAAGTTGGTGATCATTTCGACATAGCGTTCCGGGTTCACGGTAACAGCATTGCCGTTACCGTCTTCGAAGAAGCAAGTGCCGATGATGCAAGTTTGCGATACACCGTCACCTTTAGGGTGTGTAGCAGTCTTTCACGTAACTCGCGGATTTTCATTTCCCAATAACGGCAATTCAGTTGGTTAACCATGCCATTAAGATGAAAGCGAGCTTCATCACTCATGAACAAAATGAGGTTCTCATTTTGCTCGATAAGTGCTTCCATTTCACGTGCGAAGTTCATTCGTAGTGCGTAATCTCCAGGCATTAACTGTTGCAGAATGGCTAATTTGTAGGGTTGAAAGTGGAGTTCCATATGCAAAATACGCCTTACCGAATGATCACTGAGGCGAAATTCAGCAGCATGTTGCCGAGCAGATCGAGCCGGACTGCGAAGGAAGACTTGTCGAACGCGTTCCACATTTTCAGGGGTTCGAACCGTTCGTGGAGTTCCTGGAGGTTTCTTTTGATCAGTATACCATGTGTGCGAAGTGATTGAACTCAAAGAACCTATGGTGCTTCGAGAAGGAACAGATCGATTCCTATGAATATTGAAGTGTCGACGAAACTCACGCTGTACAGCCGTGAGAGACTCATTATGTCGGACAAAACAGTGGTACGCGAAAACGCGGTGCTCAACCGTCCTCGCTCCATAATTTCTACTGGTACAAATGCAAGGAACGCCCGAGTCGGCACTCTCCCCACCACTCTCGCCCAAATAGGCGGTGAGTACTAGCCATTTCAAAAACATCCGTACTTTGTTTTGTTCTTTGTATTCTCTCTTCCAAATAATTTTCAATCCATTGTAGTGCTGTACCTTTCATATCATAACATTCACATTTTTTTAATATTTTTTCTATCAATTATTGTTTCAAATGCCCTTTTGATTCCCTAAAATCGCTTAAAATTACTTTTTCCTGATACATGTGCCGGGTCGAGTTGAGATTGCCAGCTGCTTTGGGTGAGGACGGTCCCTTTAGGGTATACCATTAGTTTTTAAAATCTAAGTAAAGTACAACTTCAAATAATTATTCAAAAACTTACTTGGTAGCGCCAGCAACAGCTAACCTAGTGTCCATTCTGTAATTCAACGTTCCGTTTTCGTAGTCCTGATAAAATTGTATGGATAATGTTAAGTGACATAATGATTTCTCTAAACCATTCGCTATGGACATTTTTAATGGTAATGGGTTGCCAGCTTCCCAAGTTACGTCTTCTTGGGTTCTAATAATTCCACCATTTACGGCTACCTCTGAAAAGAAAAACATGGCGTCAAGTAGATGATCCTAAATAAGACGACAAAAACTCCCATCTATCACTAGAATCGACCACGGCGAGAGTGAAACAGCAAGCTGTCTGTTGGAACCTGTATCCCAGTTCGCATTGAACAGCCGGATCACCACTGTGGCCGCTAGACGCTGCCGATACTGGTGGTATAGTAAATACGGCATGTAGTAGTAGTAAGTAGTAGTAGTGGTGGTGGGGAGGCGAAGTCTGGCAACTAGGCCACCTTTTTGCCGACCCTGTAGTCAGACCAAGCTGACTAGTCAAAAATCAAACATATTCCAGAAAAATTGCAATAAGCGGTATTGCAGCGACATTATATTCTTATATATATATATATATATATACAGGGTGTCCGCAAAGTTGGGGTTTTCCTTTTCAGAAACAACTACCCTTGAAATAACAAAGGTAATGTGTAGTGAAACGAGGGCGACCAAGTAAAAAAAATAAAGGAAAAAGTACTTACTCTCCAGTTGACGAGAAGGGCTAAGTACGTCTCTGCCCGAAATCATACCGCTCCAACAGAAAATGAAATCAGCTGATGCGCTACCGAGCAGACGCAGGCAAACAAGGAAGGCAAAATGTTGCGTAAAAAGTTCTAGGTATTGCATCCCGTCCAATCGATTTGGGAGAATAAATGGTCCAATGAGCATACCGTTCATCATGCCAGCCCAAACATTCACCGAAAATGTTTGTTGAAAATGTGCCCGACGGACAGCGTGCGGATTTTCTACTGACCAAACATGAGTGTTGCGAAAGTTATTCACGCCATTACGCGTGAACGTAGATTCGTCTGTCACCAATATGCACTTCAAAAAGTCCGGATTATTGTCATGTTGATGCAACAACCACTCACAAAACCGCAGTCTTGCTGGAAAATCGTCAGGTTGAAGGGCTTGTACACGTTGGACGTGAAACGGATACAGCCCCTCTTCACGCAGCGTTTGCCACACTTTAGTTTTTGATACTTGCACTTCTCTAGCCACGTCTCTAGTGCTTGTTGTTTTTTGAAACGCAATCGAGTATATGGGTTCGTTTACCTCTACACGCGTGACCGTAACCGTCGGTTGAAGGTTGCATACTGACCTGACACACTGACCCCGACCCAGTTCTGTCGTCGGGTTGAGCTAGTGTCCTCGTACCATAGGGGGATGTCGCGGCTACTGGACGGTATTCAGATATTTTTGCCCTTTATCTCGGTTCCCTTAAGACATTGGTGTATATGGTACTAAGAAAAATTGCTTATGTTTTCAAGATCTACACGTCGTGTAAAGGAAAACCCCAACTTTGCGGACACCCTGTATATATATATATATATATATATATATATATATATATATATATATATGTCTTATTTCGATAGTCCTTATAACCTGAATATTCTCATAAATTTATTTAATAATAGTTGGAGACTTCTGCCGAATAAGAAAATAAGTAAAAGTGTGCGATAATTGAAATGTGTCATATATATAATAGTACATGCTAGGAGCTACGTGTGATTTTGATCCTGAAATAAACTGGAATTTTGCTGATTTAGAGTGGAATCAATTGCTTTCGGTGTTGCTAATTGGAGAAGAAGAGTGTTCCAGCTAAATTTGGTGAACCGGAAGAGGCGGTGGAGGAGACACTGCAAGAACTATTCGAGTTTTTGGGTGCAGGCCTTTTTGACAGACATTTGTCAGATTTAGTAAGTCAAGTATTTTCCAGAAGATAGAATAGATATGCAGACACCAAATGATGACGAAGATAGTGATAATAGAGACTGAGAAAATATTGGATGAGAAAGGTTTTTGTTTAAAGGAAATACTCAAATTAAAAGGCTATACAATATCAATTCAAGAAAAATTGATCAAGGAATTATATGAAAAGATTGAATCATTACAAAGGCAAATTGAAAATTCAACGAAAACGACAAAGCCATGTAAATCTTTTGCAGATATGGCCAAAAACACAGGACAGCAACATTCAGTTGTTAACTTAATACCACAAATACAAGCGGGTGTTCTAGAGCAGTCCCTATCTTTTAATGACGTGAAAAATGGACGAAATATTGATCCAAGCAAAGAACCAACAATGGCATTTAAGGAATAAAATAATATTAACAATGTGGTTGTTTCTCTACCTGAACCACAAAATACAATTGTTATAAAACCAGTTACTAGAAATCAAAATTGCCTTCAAATAAAGAAAGTATATTAACCCCGCCAAAATGAATGTTTCTATAACAAAAATTACCGATTTGAAAGATGGAGCTGTGAAAATTGTATGTAAGAATAATGAAGATATCTCTAAATTGAAAATAGAAGTGGAAAAAAAATTGCACAAAATTATACAGTTAACGTGGGTCGAAAGAAATTACCTATGATTAAAGTCGTAGGTTTTAGTGAAGAAATGGGTAAAGAAGAACTGATTAAGGACATAAAAGAAAGAGTTATTAGATCTAATTCAATAATAAGAGTGGAGATGAAACAACGATATCAGGCTATCTTGAAACTAGATGAGACTACATTTAGTGAAGTTATGAAAGAAGGTGTACTTTTTATATCTATCGATGTATGTACAATTTTTGAACATTATAACCTGCTAAGATGTTTCAATTGTGCTGGTTTCCACCATAGTGCAAAGAATTGCTCCAAGAATGGTATTTGTTTGAAATGTGGTGGAAGTGGACATCAGCCGCACACCTGTGAAATACCAGAAAATGAAACAACTTGTCCAAATTGTAAAGAATCTAATTCAAAATATAAAACAAATTTCGACATACACCATTCACCCTTTAATAAAATTTGCAGCATAGTCCAAATGGAACATAAAAAACACAAACCAAAGCATATTACAGTGATAAACCATAGCAATTACAGATAAAAGAATATGCAAACTATATGTCAGTGAAGCCGGTAATGCTCTGTTTAACTGAAACACATCTCACAGAGGATATTGACGATGAAGAAATTGGTTTTGAAGGCAATCAAATTGTAAGAGCAAACACAATTTCCAGATATAAAGGTGGTACATTATTATATATTTTACATGAAATTGTAGCTGCTGAGTACCAATGGTGGTATATTAATGTTGAATTGAATCTTAAGCACAATTATAATTTACACATTTACTACAGATCTCCAACTGGAAATATAAACAGATTTATAGATTTTTTCGAAAATATCTGTGAAAAACATTTTTATCGAAACTGCATCACGGTACACTTGGGTGATTTTAATATAAATTTTGATAATCAAGACTTCTACGCAAAGAAATTTAAACAGGCACTCAGTTTTTATGGACTATGGCAAAAAGTCTATGATCACACTAGAATTACAAATGAATCAAGAACAATTATAGATTTGATAATAACGAACGAACAAAATTTAATTGCAAAAGTTATGCATATTCCTAAGATCAGTGATCATTCATGGATATGTTTTGAAATTGAAAGTAAATTTGATGCTAACAAAGTGGAAGAAATTACTAATATTAACTATGTAAAATTACGAGAAGCTCTTTTACTGCAAGATATGACTGAAGCGTTTGTTGATGTTGATAGCTACTATATAAGCCTATTGGATAATGTTGAAGTTTGCATAAAAGAAGCTTCAGTCAAGACAACAATTTAGGAAAAATCCAACACCTTGATTCTCGCAGATGTTCAAGGATTCTAAATAAAACAGAGACTACAATTATAAAAAGTTTATGATTACTGGAAGTGAAAATGATTGGCTAGAATACACAAGATCAAGAAACCAATCTGTAGCAGATCTACGAAATTGATCAGAGTAAAAATAATAGCAAACATATGTGGAAAACGTTGAAAAACATTGTTTCTCCTATTAGTAAAAGTACATTATCTAAAATGAAATTCGACGATGGGGTAATAACAAATGAAGAAATAATAGCAGATCGAACGGATACCTATTTTATAGAAAGTGTAAACGACATTGTAAAATCAATTATTGACGGGGATCCTAATGTTCCATTAGCTCATATTATAATGCATCATTCAGTGAGTTTAATAATAATAATAATAAATGTCTTTATTAATCAGCATACATCAGTGAGGCGAAGTTTAGCCAAATGGCTACTCTTACACTTAACCTTAACAATAAACATTAATCGACTCAAGAAGATTATATCAAAAATTAAATCAAATCAAAATAAGAGTGAGATTTTGTCTAAAAGTGTGTTTAATGAATGTTTTGATATTATTGGAGCAAGAATATTAATCCTGATAAAGTACTGTTTAAAATATGGCGAATTTCCAACAAAACTGAAGTGTTCTACCATTACTCCTGTATCTAAAGTTAAAAATTCTGAGTTGTACGCCAATATGCGGCCAATAAATGTTCTGCCAGATGTTGAAAAAGTTTTCGAAGAAATTATTTACGAACAGATCATCGAATTTATTGAGGGAAACAACATTTTAACCAAATTTCAAGCTGGATTCCTTTCTCCGCACGATCCTTTTCTCTCTTAATATATATATTTATAATTATATATAACGTTTCGTTATATTCTTTACATTAATTGATAAGAGAGTATAATCGGCAAAAATAAACATTGCGAATAATTTGGGATATGATTTACATTCATAATCAAAAGTAGAGGACTTAAAACACCGCTCTGGGACACACCATGTTTTATTAAGCGGACTGACAATCTTTCATTTTTTTCAGAATTTCATCGAAATCCAATCGATCTTTCCGAGTTATAGAAGGATTAAGTGTTACCGGACAGACTGCCAGACAGACCGACGGTAATGAGTGACATGGTTGATCATGATGAATATGTGATGTAACAGCTAAAAACCATGACATATCATTTACAAACTTTTCAAGCTGGTGAGCCAAAACAGAAACGTATGGTTATGTGTGAGGGAGATGGAGGTGTGAAAATCATACTGGTAGTTTTACTTGTTCCATCTATTAGAATCGTAATAGATCTAATGATATCATAATTTTTTACTATCTATTACTATGCTCATGATCTCTATTACTTTTCGTATTTTTTCCTGATAGCTGCTGGTGGCATCTGTGTAATTAGTTCTATACCTGCACATGGTTATGATCATTTTTTTAATTCACGAATAGGTGGTTGTCCAGTCCTAGGTGGCCCAGTCGGATTTTTTTTTCGTTTTTTTTTATTCCGCCTGAAGTATACGAATTGAGAAAGCATTAGTAATTATAGAGGTTTTTTAGATCTTATTTGCCTTCTCGTGTTTTTTCATTATAAAAAGTGTGAAGCTCGGATAATATAGGATAACGTATATACATTTAAAGTTGATAATCTAGTACAGGTCCTTGTGAATCTCTTATGATTTCTTGGGAGAAATCTATCACCCATTAGGGAAGAAATCTATCGCGACACAAAAAACGCTCGGAACAGCAATGACGGTGAACGTATTTAATCACTATACTTACCCCAATTCAGGGGTGACATCCTGACGATGTCCAACATCCTAGACGTCAAATTGATTCCTTTCAGCGACGCCACTCCTCTAGCATTCGACGCCAACAAATGCCATCTTAAATCAACAAATTCAGTGATATGCTCTGAGCAAATTCTCTCGACATCAACATTGCTCTTGATTCGCTCCTCGGGGTTTTTATCAACACTGTCCTGGTAGAAGGCTGACAGTTTTGACAGCGGACATCTATCAACTGGTACGGGTACTCGGCAACTTTCTTGACCGTCCACTAACATCGTCTTGCCCGCTGTGTAATGAAGTTCCATCTCTTGGTTGGTCAGGTTTACGATGTCGAGGACTAGGTAGAACTGGGAGCTCCTAGAAAATTCAGTTATAGCATTCTACGTGAGGCGGACAGCAAAAAAGTGAGGTTTTAAAATTCGTTCATATAGGGCCTGTTTGCACATCTAGTAGGTATGAAAGCAAAAACACGATTAGGTATTTTTTCGTGGCACGTTCATTTGCTAAGTTACGGGGTTCGATAGTGAAGTCGTATTTGAAATTGGAATTTTTTTAATGATATTGGAATATGATACATAGCGTTTTTTATATGAAATTTTTTGTAATTTTTGATAAAAAACCCAAATTTCAAATTACAAAAAAAACTTAAGGTGCTAAACCGGGAGTAAACATTTCAAACCAAAACTATTACAAATTCCATTTTTTACTTTTTTATTCCAAAATATAGCCTAAGTGTTTAAAATACTTCAAAAGCTTTGAACTGGTATGATAATTAATTAAGGAGGTATAGTTGTAGTCACCGTTCTTGGCGGGTCAAAGTAAGACTACCAGTATCCCTTTATACAATCTTCATCTCCCTCATACATACACTTACAACCTACCCCTGTGTGAACGTTTGTTCGGTAAGCTCAAAGACATACGTATTTTTGTTGTATGTCTCCGTCTCGAAAACTTTGTCGTAACGCATGAGTGCCCTTCAATCATATTTGTCAATATAAAATTGAACAATGCCCGAAAATACGATCAATAGAGAAGGCCGACAGCTCGTGATAAATTTATTGGAGTATTTCCATGAAGATAATGAAAACAGCGGTCCCCTGTTACCCTGGTTCATGCGTACAGTATTCCGCTTATGGTACGGAGACTCGATTTGTTTACTTATTTCATATGGCATTGATGACGTTACCGCCAAGAACTAGACTGTAACTATAAGTATTTTTATGTACATATATGTCGCCCTGGGTATTCAATTAGGGCTTATTTAGGTCGACTAGTTTGCGAGATATTGGGTACATTATAAGTATTTTAGCTCTAAAAATCGATTAAAATATATGTTGGCATAGAAGTATATTTTATTTTTATACGATTTGAAAAAAAATATGGTGAAAAAACGGAAGTAAAGCTTCAATCAATCAAGGGTAATTTGTACTATTTTTATCCTGATTTTTTTACTTCAAAACATAACCAAAAGTTATAAACTACAAGTTTTAAAATGAGATGCGCATCCACTAAGGTCAGATATTTTTATTTACATACCCGTACATACCGCACTGAGTATGACGTTAGGCGCTTATTTGTCGGCTAGTCTGCGGAAAAGGCGTATTTAGTAAAACCACATTAATGTTAAAAGGAATACCTTATTTTATAATATTTGCAATTTCACTTCACTCGCTAATACTAGTACTTCTAAACACAAAGCCTTCTGTCATGGTGATGAATGCATGGAACTGCTTAGTTGCTGGGATTGTTCTAGCTCGAATAAATCGGGGTTCATGGAAAATTCTTTCATGTTGGATGTCTTTAGATGTTCGATTTTCCACAATAAACAGCATTGATTAGCATTCTAAGACTGTGATAGTCTCACATGAAATTAGATATCCTGCAGTGCTATTATGTAATTTTATAACCGCCTAGAACTATGACGTATAGTCCTACCTGCAGTCGCTTCGTCACGTGACGGCGGACTTTCAATTATTTTTGTCGTTTCAGAATTACCTAATTGGTTTAAGTTTGTTTGAGAACTAGAAAGGAGGCTAAAAGTATAATCGTGTTTGTAGCCGGCAAACATATGTGGATAAACGAGATTTAGACGCTGCAATAATCCCGACTCTCAAAATAATTGGTCAGCAGGCAAGAAAATTTCAAACGGAAAGACCATGCAGCAAATTACTGATAAAAAGTTAGTAATAGTAGTAGTAATACATTTAAACTCCTAAGTAGACTATATGGACACCAATGTGGGCCGGTTTACAGGGTCATTCAGCAAACAAAAGCTCCAAGAAAGAATAGCTGGTAATTTCTAAGGTCCTTATCGTCAGTTGTTCCTAAAATTGTACCTGTCCTTCAGAAAGGTAGGGGTATTTCTAGATTTCTACTATTACGTATCAGCGCTATATTTTGAGGTTGCGTTACAAATATATATTTGCATCAAATGTTTTATCATCCTGGAATTTCCTACAATTCAAAAAGAAAACATAACCTCACAACAGGAGAGCGTTGATGCTGACACGGAACAGTAGATATCTAGAAGTACCCCAGCCTTTCTGAAGGAGGGCTATGAAAATCAAGGACGCTATAAAGGCGTCCCACAATTGTAGGAACGACTGATGATACGACTCTTCGGCTTTAAATGGAACGAGCTCTAGTATAAGCAGAAAATACAAGGCAAACGTGAAATGTAAAAACGAGAGTAATAATCACGAATTGAGGAAATACACGGAAGCAGTGAACAAACATGAAATACTAATTGTTCAACACGTGCAGAGATGGTAGCAGATTCAGATACACTTTAAAACTTTTCATATATCATATAATTAGAGTTTAGAGCAAGTCAGTCTTGGAAAAACCACTTAGAATCGCTTATGGTCATGAAACGACAGAAATTTTAGAGGTTTATGATCACTTTAGCACGTTGCCAAATTGTGGAGACTAGAACCATTTAGGCCCTCCTAAAAATTATAGTCGGATTGAAGCGAATAATTGTATAATTCCAGAATGCTATAATTTTTGTGACAAAAATCCACCGACTCAACTTCTTGCCTCAGTTCTAGAGTTGTTTTTCGTAATAACCCTGCTGCAAGAGTCATCTATGAGAATTTGTCACAGCTATCTTTCTCCTCCGCATGCAAATCAGAAACATACTATCAAAAGGTTAGCGTCTCATAGATGGCGCTGTAGCCAACTATATGCTCACAGTGCACTTTTGACCAATCAAATTACTTTTAATTATCGGTGTTAGGAACTAATTGCATCCCACAATTTCTTACGTTTCTGCCGGCAAGACGTCCCAGTTGGTAACATGCAACGACGGTATCATTTCTAGCACAAACAGCAAAGAACAGCTCCTGCAGTATTCAGCGACCAAGCCATCTGAGCCGCTGTACTTGATCCTGAATTGCGCTTCAAAGGTTGAGTTAGATGGTTGTTGAAACAGAGTCGTTAGGCCTCCTACTATGCTGGACTGGCCGGAATTAGATGAACGGAAACTTGAGTTATGCCTCAACGCTAGCGAGCCACCTGTAGAAAAAAAAATGAAATGACCCCGCACAAAACATATGGAAAACTAGCCTGAATCCGCAGCTTCGCTCGCGTAGAAATCGTGTAATGTAAAGTATGGCTATTTTGGCAAAAGATATTTTTTATTCAACATTTTAATGCAACAATATATTAATGTAAATATCTCTCCAGTCTGGCAGCATCACGTCTGAACCACAATACGAAGAGACATAAGAATGAGTACACTTACTCATATTTTCATCCGAGGTAGTTTATAGGCATGGTTTTATCCGCGAACACATCTTCGCATTTGCATACATTTACAGGGTGTCTATGAAATACTAGAATACCCCGAAAACTTTCAAGAAAAGGTTAGGATAACAAACGTAGTTGACCTTAAATATGACCTCAAAATGATCTCCAAGGGAATTGACACTCTATCATTAACTATGCTCAAAGTAAGTCTTCCTATAACATAACTTTCTTTCATATCACCCAATTTGTCTAAAAATTCAGTATATTTCTCACCAATTTTCAAAAATGATGAATGTGATCAAATCGAGTTTTAAATTCCTCGAGAAAGCCATTAAAATGCAGCAAGTAGAGAATCTAGAAGACCTTTATATAATAGCTGATGCTTTTTATTTATGGGACGGTGCTAGTAAAATATTAACTTCTATTCAAATTGCTTTACGGATATGAAAAACGTACAACATGAAAACCTCAGATTTACAGAATGGTCAAAAGTATATAGACAAATTAATATTGTGCTGAATTTGTTTTTTAACTTGTTTTATTAATATACCAGCCTGTATACATAATTCGTTATAGCATAATACTCACATAAATAAATTCATTAGACTCCCTTCAAAAAAAATTAATTGAAAAAACTGGAACTATGAAGGACAAAAATATATAGACAAAGCAAAACAATTATAGAAAAAAGAAACAAAGTTCATTGAATTATAGAAAACCAACCATGTTTGTGTTAATATTTTGTAGCATAACCATTATTATCAATCACCGCCTGGCATCGAGTCGGCCTAGATTGTAGAAGTTTCTTGATATAAGATTCATCAATCTGCCTCCACTTTTGCTCTAAAGCGGCAAAAAGTTCATCTTTGTTTGAATAATTTTTATCTCGTATTTGCTTATCTAAGTATTCCCATATATTTTCAATGGGGTTTATATCGGGAGACTGTGAAGGCCATTTGAGCACTGGTATTTTTTCATCCAGAAAGAATTTCTTTGCGAGATTTGAAGTGTGCTTCGGGTCATTATCTTGCTGGAAGATTGATCTTAAGGGCATATTATCTTCCATATAGGGTAACATGACATGCTTTAGTACGTCTGTATATACAAACTTATCCATAATGCCATCTGTTCTATGTAAAGGTCCCATGCCAAACCCCGAAAAGCACCCCCAAACCATAACAGACCCGCATCCATGTTTAACAGTGGGCAAAGTGTACTTGGCGTTCAATCTCTGTCCACTAGTCTAACGTAATGAACACCATCTGATCCAAACATATTGAACCTGGATTCGTCACTGTAACATACCCTCTTCCAGTCACAGATGCTCCAATCAAGATGCAACCGTGCAAATTGTAGTCGGTCCTTACGGTTTTTCCTCGAGATTAGCGGCTTCTTACTCGGGCGACGTGCAAATAAGTTCAAATCATTTAATCTTCTACTTATAGTTTTCGTAGAAACACTGACAATTCCTGTTGTCTCGTTTTCGGCTTTTATTTGTCTGGGGGTTTAAACGAATCTTTGGACGAAATTACTTTTATTAATCTAACTGATCTAGCATTTAGTTTTTTAGGCCGACCACTTCTCTTACAGGCTTCCAAGATACCTTTTTGTTTATATTTGTTCAATATTGCTCAAACTGCTTTACGCTTCAGCTTCAAATTTTTGGCAATGTCGGCTTGACGTTGACCACCTTTGTATAACTCAATGATCTTAGTTTTCACATCGAACGAAATTTCTGTACCACGCGGCATGGTCTTAAAATCACTCAACTTATTCCACAATACTTGATGAACAAAAACTAATCCTCTTCTGACACGAAACTGTACTAAACTAATGTTGAAAAGAGTTTGTCTACATATTTTTGTCCCTCATAAAAAAGTGCTTATATTCAGACTTGTATTGTGTTCACTGCAGATAATTTAAAAACAAGGAATTTAGTTTTTCTACCAATAACGCATTTGTTTATGGAGCAATGAAGTATGAATTCGTTTTCTAAATGTATTTAGGTAAATATTCATATTTGTCTATATACTTTTATCCATTACTGTATATAAATAAAATAAAAATATACATGATTAAATAAGAATGAAAAAGGTGATAAGCGGTTAAGAGCAACAAAAAAAATATGGTCACAATGTACAAATAGTTAAATAGAAAAAGTATTCAGCATAAATGTATAAACAGTAATATAATGCTGCATTAGTGTTTCAGCTGTTATCAACGGCGCAACAGCCAAACGTTGTTCTAGCGTTAGCCTGAAGTAGAAAGTACTCACGTTTTAGAAATCCAATAAGGTATCGACTATAGATATCTTCTCTACAAGTTTATGAAAATAACGAGGATTTACCTGATGATTACGCAATAATTATTTATTATAAATTACAGATGTAAATTTGCCGGAAGTAGACCGGATAAAAAAACTCAAATAAATAGTGCACACCCTAAAGCGATGTTCACTTTACTGCACTTTTTCTTTTTATTTCGCCTTCAAAATCAATATGTCCTTGAATTGACCTTGTAAAGGACAATCAAAGACAACTAAACAACTCGTATCAGATTCATTTCAGTGTCAATGTATAAAAATAAGCTTGCTCTTGAATTGACCTTGTAAAGATCATGACCGAGATCAACATGACCCCTCCCAACACCTTCCTATAAGTTTTATAAATGAAATACATACTTTCTTCAGTATAACAATTCTCTGAGTACTTGGTTTGATAACTATGGTATAATCAGCACATTCGCCACTTTTGCAAATTGGGCAAACTTCCTCCCTCTATTTCTTAAAGACTAATCATATGATTGCTGAAAACGTTTGTTCAGGAAAGCGAGAAACATCATCATCAAACTCAGTTTTTAGACAAATCGACTGACCGTTTTTAAAGAAAAACTCAGTGTTCCCGTTCTTGTTAAAAGCCTAATGCGACTAGAAGAGTCCAATATAAGTATTCTTTTAGAAGCATTGATTCCAAAAGATTTCCAATCCACTGGTCACATACAATTTCCATCTCACAGTGGTTCGAAAACAAAAAACCTGACCAAAAGTAAGAACAAAATATTCGCATTTTCCCCAGATTTTGTGCAGTTACATGCATGCAAAATTAATCTTTTGAAAACATCACTTCCACTCAATCGCTCTGGATGCGAAAATTATAGTGAAGTGAACGTCTGGCGCATAACACGCCAAAATGATGCACCTGAATAGTGTCGCTTATTAAAATAATCAGCTGTATTGAGATGTCGCAAAATGGATTGCGGAGTCGAACGTATGTATAATACTAAGTGATAGAACAAAAAACGCCCAGCAATAATGAATTTAGTACAAAGATTTTCTAGGTATATGTTTGTTTAGGTTAGAACAAGAAACGGCAAGCTTTTCAACCATATTAATAAAGTCATTTTTGTGATATCGTCTGTTCTTACAAAAAAATTAATCATCGTACAATATGTTATGAAGAACTGCTTTAATCTGTTCACTGTGGGAAGACGAGACAATTTTCAAAAGCTTATCGAGTTTAATAGGGGGCGTAGTGAGCTTGTGTGAGGCTGATTGGTCCATTAGATAAATATCCACCAGAGTGCAAAGATGTCTTTACCCTATTCGTAGTCCATTTACGCCCCGGCATAACAAAGATGCAGCGCTGCACAGCGGCAGTCGCATAAGCGTTGCAATGCAATAGCTATTGGTCAGTCGGCCACAAAACTACTAACAAGTGCAGGATTCGACAGGATAGAACTCAGGCTCGGGATATCGTCGGCACGCCGACGCCTGCAGTTGCTGTTCATATTCGGTGCATACTTGGCGTGTGTTTATACGTTAGCATATCGACTACGGATACAGCAGATGAAAGTGAGAATATTTCTTCCAACACTTCCTTCAGCCATGCTTCCTTTTCAGTGATGTCTCCTTCCCGAAAACGTGACAAGAAGAGACATTTGAATATTCAGGCAAAATAAATTGTCCTTTAAGTTTAAAAATGCGAAATTTTAGAGCATCCTGAAATGGAAATTCATGATATTGAAAGACGTGTGGCAAACAAAATAGGCTTATGCCCTAAGACAATTTTCCACACTGTATAAAGAATATAAAAAAAAACAAAAAATTGTCTCCACCACACAAGAGGCTGCACTACACGAAGTTATTGGATACAGTTGATAACTTTGATCGGAATGCCATTAGGCGCAAAGAAGATCAATTTTTTTAAAGGCAGGAACTTCCCACCATAGACAAAGAATTAAAGGAGGTTAATAGTGATGAAGACTTACCTACTTTCAAAAGAACCACATTCTATAGTTTACTGAAAGAACTTCATTTTCAGTATAGAAAATGGGGCATAAATAGTATTTTGATGGACAGCCAAGAGATTATTTTATGGAGAAGAAATTATTTAAAATCAATAAATAAATACCGCGACCAAGGCAGGAAGATTTATCACTTGGATGAAACCTGGATAAATGCAGGACATGTAAAGAATAAAGTATGGGCTGACTCTGCAATTAACTCAGCAAGACAAGCCTTCTTAGATGGACTAACCACTGGCCTAAAGAATCCTTCAGGTACGTGTATCTAACCAATTCGTCAGTTTTGTTGTGAAAATGTTGTCAAGAAGACTGAATCTACGTGCATAAGACATCTTGGATGCCCAACAGATTTATTTTCACATTTTTTTAACGGTTGGATTTTTCTGAAATTTTGAGCATTTACCTAACCCTAAGAGACGTAAACAAGAAATTGTTTTAATAAATTCATTACTGGATATTCTTTTTTCTGTCACTTAGTATGTTCGACATTGTATTATTTGCCAGCCGAAACATGACTCCAAACATTAATAATATTATGTAATTGACATTTTTTCCATTATTCGCAGTGACTCAATGAATTCAAAATGAGTTTATAAAAAACTTCCATTATAGTCCACATTAATTTCGAATAGTAACATGTCTCTCATACGCCCAGTTAAGAAATATGTCAATTTTGGTTTCAGTCGCATTTATTTGAAAATAATCGATATCAAATCCGTTATCAGCGACCTCAAAAACGTAAAAAAGACAAATTTGAGCGCAATAAACACATTTATTGCAAACCTGTTTGCCATGTTGAATTCGCTATTTGAGTTCTACTTAAATGCAGAGTGTTGCTTAGATGTTTGACGAATAACGCACACTCAAGTATTACTTAAGTGGTGAGTTGTCGCACTTACCTGGTAAAGAGGCTGACATACTGCTAAAAACTCCGCTGCCTAAATCTTGAGGAAATGTCGGAGATACAGCTACGTTTGGCAGCAAAAAATTTCCAGGAGAAAATAGCATCACTTTGAATGTTTTCACTTCATTAGGAGATATAGGAAGCAACATCTGCAATAATTGCACGTAAAATAAAATATGTAGTGACAAAAGTTCATTTCAAAGCAATTATAAATTTCACATGGATTTGGTATCTTCATCTTCTGGTACGTTCAATCAATGCTGTAAATGAACACTCTCACCTTCACCTCTTCTTCATCCCACTTGAAAATCTGGTCTTGCAATGTCTGATCCAAAATACTATTAATATCGATCTCCAGCATTTCTATCTGCACATCACTGACATTTCTAAGGCTAATAATACATTCCCCACTCTGTCCATGGTACAGAGTTGTGCTGGCTGTCATTGTGACATTGTTATCTTGGAAACCAGATGCTGATAACGACTGAGGTAGAGACGTTGTTACCTAGAAAATGTATTTAAAATATCAACACTAGTTCTCATTTAACACAACACCATATTCTTAGTGTATATCAACGTTTTAATAATCGAAATAAGACAACACAAAGCGTCCTTTATCACACCATTATCGACCACTGCGCAGAATATTAACGCTCTTAGTTCACGTGTAATAGCCCAATCACCGCTAGATGTCTGGCGATTCTGGCTGTAAAGTAGATGTGGTCTGCTAGCCCTTGAATAAACCAAACATGATGCTTTCGTCTGTCCGATCAAAAGTTGACCAACCACGGACAGTTATTTCGTGCTTCTTATCTACTTATACAATATATACAGGGTACGTCAGAAAGAACGCATGTTTTTTAAATGAGTAGTATAGTCAAAATAAGTATTGGAAAAATATTTTATTATATCAAAATACTGAGAAATACATGCCATTTTTGAGTAAAACAAAATTTACGTTCTAAAAACTATGTCAGCCATATGGTGCCCTTGAGCCGAAATGCAGGAATCAAGCCTATCTCGAAATGAGCCCATTGCGTCGGCCAGTATCCGTGCAGGAATTTGGGTTACTTCTCTTCTTATTTCCTTCTCCAAACCGACGAGGGTCCGAGGCTTGCTTTGGTAAACTTTTGATTTCAGGTAGCCCAATAAAAAAGATGTTGTCTTGTTGGAACCACACTGTTCTGAGACGGACGTCGAAGTTCCGGAAAAAAGTTGTTCAGCATGTGGATGTAACGCTCTGAATTCACAGTAGTTGATTCTCCATCATCCTCAAAAAAATAAGGGCCAATAATCATCGTTGGGCCTACTGCACACCAAACTGTAACTTTCGGGGTATGCAGGGGGTGCTCATGCAACAGTTGGGGGTTCACTGGTTACCAATATCGACAATTCTGTTTATTAACGTATGCATGTAAATGACAATGTGCTTCATCACTCATAAACAACGTCATGTAATTGTTAAGCAACTGTTCAATCATGAGTTGTGCAAATTTAACACGTTGTGCATAATCCCCTGGCAACAGTTGTTGACAAACTTGGATTTTGTAAGGATGGTACACTAAATCCTTCGTCAAAATGTGACGTACAGATGACGCATGGATCCCTAGGGAACTGGCACGCAAACGGACGGAACAATTCGGGCTTTGCAGCGTGTCAACTCTCACTATGTCTACGTTTCCGGGGGTTCTAACAGTACGGTTTCGCCCTGACGGTTTTTTCTTCGACATTACCTGTTGTGTTGAATGCTTCCATCCAACTGAAAATGGTGTTACGATCTGGTACTGTCCCACGACGTGGAACACGAAACTGAACGAGAAACTCACGTTGCGTTGGAACGACAGACTCGCCATTTTGAAAATACCGACGTACAGTGAACACACGATCCTCAACGTTCCAAACCATCTTGCCCACTGAAACGGCACTTCTTCCACTATCCAACACGCCCTTCTCCACCGACACGGGACCAGCCCACTCGATGTAGTACCTATTCGAAAAAGATGCGTTCTTTCTGACGGACCCTGTATAACAAAAAATAGGAAAATAATGGGCAAAATCCGCAAAAAGAAGGAAAGTGGATTCGAGCAGAAGATAGGATACGTAACCTGAGAGATACGTACTTCTCCTGGTTGGCTTCATCAGGGATGAAATGAATGCACATATGCAACTACAAAAGTAGAAACGCATGCCCATACATCCGGATACGGGTGTAACCGGAGGAAACGAAGATAGAGAGGGAAAAAATCAATTACACACGGAGTCCACAACAAGAGCCAACCTACACACTGTAGTTTAAAATGGTTAGAAGACCTCGAATTTTCAAGGCGACATCTAACCACAACCACGCGGCCGGTTATAGCAACTTGCTGTGGTACTTCAAGCCCAAACAAAGAGAAATTATCATGCGGAGAAAGGTATATATATATATATATATAACAAAAAATAGGAAAAAATGGGCAAAATCCGCAAAAAGAAGGAAACTGGATTCGAGCAGAAGATAGGATAGGTAACCCCAGCAAACTCGAAATTGGATACTTCTACATGTTCATTAATTGTAACGCCACGCCCATCTAACTGAGACCCAAGTTCCCGATTAAAAGGAGCCATTCTGCGCTCTTCTAGGTGATACACACTTCTACCAAGAGCATGTAGCTATAAACGATGCATCTAGATCATATCTCTAAAAACTTTTGTACATATCTCATAAAAAACTTTTTTGAATAGAGGGCATTTAAATGTTGAACGTAAGTTGAAACGTCGTCTTCCTGGCAGCTTGTCTGTAACAAATTGGGGAACTGAGAAAATTCGCCCCTTCCAATATTTTGCTTCATTAGTTTAACTCTGGCAAGAAACGCTGATAAGATGGACTTTGTTTTAATCAAATTTAAACTGTCGCCTTGTAATTGCAAATTAACCATATTAAATTTTGTAAACAAATCTGTTAAATAGGCGATGTCTGTTTTCCTCTTCATTAAATTTTCTTTCGAAATTTTATCTTTAGTATCCAGAAATTCTAAAATAGTCTCCATAAGTGCAAAAAATCTTGTCAAACATAAGCCTTTCGACAGCCAGCGTACTTCAGTGTGAAGGAGTAATTGATGAAAGTGTTCGTCATTTTCTTCACCCAACTGCGCAAATAACCGCGTATTCAACGCGTTGCTTCGGATTCGGTTAACTGCATCAATGAAGTGATTCATGCAATCTAACACTCAAATTTTTAGCAACTAAATGTTGTCGATGGATGACGCAATGTATTGCTAACACCCCTGACATATTTTGTTTTAAATAGCTTATAAATCCACGATAACGTCCAACCATGGCAGGTGCTCCATCTGTAGCAACTGATATTATATTTGATAAAGGAATTGTTTTTTCAATGAAGTAATCCTTCAAAACATGAAATATTGATTCACCTTTAGTGTCGGTTATCAAAGTTTTTGCGAAGAGCAGTTCTTCATAGATTTCTTGATTCATAATAAAACGAACATATGCCAATAATAGTGCTGCATTATCAGGTAAAGTTGACTCGTCCAGTTGTATAGAGAAATGGGTCGTTTGCAAATAATTACATAAGAAGCTTTCAATATCAGAACTCATTTCATCAATACGTCTTTCAACAGTATTGTTGCTTGAGGGAATTCTTTTAATGATATCAGATGTAGGTTTGTGTAAAACAGTTTTCAAAACCTCTTCAACGGCTGGCAAAATTAACTTATCTCCGATAGTATGCGGTTTTCCGGATTTTGCTATAAGTAACGAGATAATGTAGGACGCCCGCAAACCATCATCATTTCTTTGTGACGTCGAAGCGAACATTCTGTCCAGTGTAGGTCTCTTCTGAAATTTATCTTTGAGTGTTTTAAAGTATTTCAAATCTTTCTCTGTTTTATCAGGGTGGCATCTTCTCAGATGATCTTGCAGTTTAGATCGTTTCGTAGCGTCATTGCCCAAAACTTTGTTGCATAAAAGACACATAGGCGATTGTTTTTCCGGCAATGATGGAATGAAGCCCAATTTCAAATAATCAACCCTGTACTGTCTACATTTCTTTTTAGATTCGGACATGGCATCAGTCATCTGTGGGCAAAATTAAATTATTTAAATAAGACAGAAAATCCAGCAGCTGTATATTAAAAATATTTTTTGATTTTCCATAATTCGAACATCTTCTTGCAACAATTAGCTCGAATTACGGAGATTGCACTGTAATTATATTACCGATTGCTAAAACTTTCAAAAAGAAACTATTGAGGAGTACTCGTGTAATTTTAACTACTAATAACTAAAGTCATGATTGGCGTAATTTATCTATCTTTGCTAACTACGAGTACAAAACTAAAATAATGTACTTACTTTTCTCCAGCACTCTCAAACAAAATAACACTGACTCACTATAATTTGTGTGATATACTATCTGTTTATATTTTTTAAAATATTTTCCTAGCACTTTCCTTTTCAAGATTCAGGAAACGAATAAACGTATTTGTCCCACATTCGTATTTATAGAGTGACGAATTGAACAAGTCAGTGCAAGGTAGGAAGCTCTGAGACTGCGACTCTCAGGTTTTTACAAGTTCAAAATATATTGCGACCACAAAGCGAATACCAACATCCTAAAACTTACACAATTTTATAAACATATATAATAAATTTTTTACTTCATAGGTACTTTTATAAATAATGTATATGTTTTGATATTATAAGATAGTATGATGTAAGTAAATGGTAGAGCATTAGCTATCAACGATGCATCTAGATCATATCTCTAAAAACTTTTTGTACAAGCCCTATAACTTTTTGATGATTTTTTTTTCAAATCGAAATCAAACTAATTATGTAGAGAGCCCGGAAAAGTAAAACTATAAATATTGCTAAGGTAATCACCATTCAGACCCCCATTACTCATATCATCATAAATAAGCAAAGTAAAGAGCCCGTCCCTCTTTAGTGCTTCTCCGCCCGAAGTGCGAGACTTACCTCCAGAAGCGGCAAACTGGGCACCACCTGCACCTTGTAACTCGCAGGAAACTGCGTGCCCACTCGCATATCCTTCAACCTACAGTTCGACTTAACGCCCAAAGTGTGCGTGCTGTATCCGGTCAGTTCAAGCTCCCCACTCTCTCGAGCCATTCCGCTTAAAATGACAGAAGTGGGCGTGTCCGGGGACAAAGCCACCGTTTCCGGTATAGATTCGAAGACAACACCGGATGTCAATAGGCGCATGTTGGACACTTTCAGCTCGAATGGTAGGGGGTTGAGCAGATTCAGGATTACGGTGCAGGAATCATCCTGGGCCCATAGAAAATCTGGAAAAATGGATTTGCATCTTCAGAACATTTCTTTTCATACTCCAAGGTCCCCCGGCTGCCAGATATTACTTATTTTCTAAAACACAAAACGTAGGACATGTATTTTTAATGTCTGCGTATCTGCAATGTTGGGCAAAGCGCCGATTTAGTGGTACCAGCGAGAAAAGTTGAGTAAAAATATGACAAAGTATAAAATATTATTACAAAGTAATATTTAGCACTGCCAAATACAGACTCTTTAACCAAAGTGTCACACTGTATACTGGCCTCTCTCTCTCTCTCTCTCTCTCTCTCTCTTTCTCTGCTTCATGGAATTTGACATGAATTGAGTGGAGCTTGGTCGCTGATCCGACCGAAGTGAGTAAGGGTATATAAATAGGGCGTTTACGTCGTGCATTTACAGCATTTTTCATTAACAATGCAAAAGTGTGTATATTCGTGTATTACGTTTTCACGTCAAAACGAGTGAACGGATTTGATGAATTTTAGCATAGAAAATTGTGAACTGTGAAAAGTATTCAAATGGTAGCATGAGGCAACTTTTAACAGCATAGGTGTTGTCAACAGGCATAACATGCACTATTATGCGACGGAAAACCCTTACTGTGTTAGGCAAATAGATTTCCAAAATAAATGAAGCTTGAATGTTTGGGGAGGAGTTATTGGCAGACAAGTTATCGGGCCTTTCTTTTTCGACAACAGATTCACAGGTACAGGATACTTTAATTTTTTGATCGAGCATTTGTCTTTGCTTTTGGAGGATGTCAACCTGCAAAATCGGATGCATATGTACTTCCTACATGACGGCACACCTGCGCATTATCATAATCGTGTGCGTAACTATCTGGACACCTGGAGTAACAATCGTTGAATCGGTCGTGATGGGCCTATATCTTGGCCTCCTAGATCGCCAGATATGACACCTATGGACTTCTAAGGATGCTTTTCTGAACATAAGGGAGCACATGCTGAGGGATGTGCAACGGTCATTTGTCCAAAGACCACGGCAGTGTATTCAGCATGATGCAGATATTTTCGAGAAGTTTTTATAGATTCGATCTTGAGTAGTGATAGTTGTTTGTTTATGTTGTTGTTATAGTTGTTTTTCTCTATTACGCTTGAAGCTGATTTATACTGTTCTGATTGTTATTAGTTTTTGCGTCAAATCTGTACTCTTAGGCCCGTATCGTCAGTCGTCCCTACAATTGTAGGGCGCGTTTATGGCCTCCTTGATTGTCATACTCCTTTCTCTCCTTCAAAAATTTCTAGATTACAGGTGTCTCGTGTCAGCGTCAGCGTTCTCCTATTGGGAAGATATGTTTTCTTTTTAAATTGTAGGAAATTTCAGGCTGATAAAACATGATATAACTCAAAAGCAAGCACAATTTGATGCAAATAGATGCTTGTGACATAACCTCAAAATAGAGCGCTGACACGGAGAAGTAGAAAACTATGACAATCAAGGACGCCAAAAAGGCGCCCTACAATTGTAGGGACGACTGACGATACGGGCCTTAGTGGCAACAGTAGCCCACTGTTTGTCTTTTGTTTCCATGGATGATGTGATTTTTTTTTCCTTAATTTTGGTGTGCTGTTCTGTTAAAAGCTTAATAACTCAAAATCTAGTGATTTTATCTGAACCAAAAAAGCTTATATAAAATTGAATCCAAACTTGCACAAATATACAGAGTGATAAATTGGAAATTTTTGAGAAAAAGTACAATTCGCGTTTTGGACCATCCTATATGAGCAAAAATGAAAATTCGAAAAAGTAACAAATAAGATAAAAGCTGAGGTGTTTGAGTTTTTTTTTATCCAAAATTCAGCACTCCAAATTTCAAAATGGCGGATTGTGGGGTTGCCGAAGTGGACGGTTTTTCTGGACAAAATACCTTACATCTCAGTAGCTAATTACCAAAACCCCATAGTATGTTATATAAATCTTCTTATCCAAATATGCAATAAAATTTGAGGCATACTATTTAAAAAATCACAACTTTGATATATAGGTCAAAATTGGGACACCCTGTATAATTGCCAATATTTTAGAAATGTTCCCTCAAATGTCGTGTATAACATCCCATAAATAAATTTTCTCAAAATGTATTTGTTTATGATTAATATTCCGTCCACACGTGGATGGGCCACCCTGTATATATATATATATACATATATATTGTTAAATAATGATAATAAAAAACTATGAATTGGTTAAATGTTAATAAACTGAAATTAAACACTAGTAAAACAAAATGTATGTCAATGGGGAAAGCTTTAGGTGACAATACAATTAGGTTCATGATTAATGATAAAAAAATTGAAGTAATCGGATCATTTAATTATCTGTGTATATATGTGGATAATAAACTACTGTTTAACGAGCATTATGAATACATTATTTCAAAAATATTAAAAAAGATAAATTACTATTATTATATATTAAAAATTAAAAAGTTGTGTAAAGCACTATAATTCTTCCCCACCTTTTATATTGTTCAACCATCTTGTTTACAGCAATTGAAAACATATTTTCAAAATTACAAATTCTACAAAATAAAGCTATGAGAATCATTTTAAATAAAAACAAATATGTTAAGATATACATATATGTTAGAAGAAGTGGTTGAATGTAACAAATTTCATATGTTATTCAGATCTCATTTTCATATTCAAATTAAAAAACCATTTGTTACCGCTATATCGAATAATCGAAAAATTTTAATAGCATAACTAGCAAATCTCTATTTCAAAAGGGAGTATTTGAATTTAATAAATTGAGTAATGATATTAAACAATGTTTAAAGTGAAATTAAAAAATCACTTTATGAATTCTCAAAATACTAAATGTAATTCTAATGAACAGGAATGTAAAATTACAGAAAATGGATTCAATAAAGTGTGTGAACGAAAAATTATGTATAATTGACATTTTAGAAATCTCCAACAAACAAAAAACATTGTAGCTACGAACTCAACGACTTTGTAAGTTATGTTAATCAAACTTTTACATACTTCAAATACTTAGTGTCAGCGAGAGACGGAAAAACCGAATTTTCCCAAAATCCTTCCAATTTTTTCCTGACTTTATTTGTAGTGGGATTTCAAAATGTACTGCACATTAACATAGCCACTTTTTCTCCTCTATAAGAAGCCATAATTATAATTTCAATATGACGTTTCGTCTCTTGTCCTCCAGCATCAACTGTATTTTTTCTCATAGATGTCATATTAGATGTTTGCACAGATGAATAGAGTTTTTAATTCTGATTCCAAAAATGTATAATACGTCATTGACATTGCCAAAACTTAGTTTTTACAAAAATAGCGGGCCTTGAAATTATTAGATAGTCATTTGTTTAGCATGCCAGATTGATCCCAAAATCGCATTTATTTTTTCCTGACTTTATTTTTGAGATTGGATTTTAAAATAAATTGCATGTTCTCATTATTACTTATTCTCCCCTAAAAGATGATGTAGGTAAATTCTCTATTCGACATTTTTTCTGTCGAGTTCCATCACCAACTTTGTTTTTTCATATCGATGCTATATTGGAATTCTTTACATTTAAATGGACTTTTCAGTCCTAAATTCAGTGATGTATTTCTTTAGTTGGCCATGAATTTGCTGTTCGATTAAAATTATAAGGTAATAAAAAGGTATGATGAAATCTGAACACAAAATGAAAATTTTATTGATGGTGAAGTAATAATCATAAATAAGCAAAGGAAAATCAGCAGATGTCCGAAATGTTGTCCGTTATTTTGTAGGTAAAGCCTGAGTCTTCTTTGTACATTGCTCACTGCTTGATTTATTTCTCTTCCCCTCACAGTCTTCCAAACTCTGTTTCTATGTTCAATTTGAGGTATGATCTGGTATACGAAACAAATGAAATCTTATAATTTCAACGCCTACCCAGAAACTTCTGTTTTTCTAGAATAACTATAAGGTTTGGCAATGTCAATGTATGACATAACATTTTTGAAAACAGAATTAAAGACTCTATTCATCTGCGCAAAAATCCATTAGAAAAAATAAAGTGGAGAAAAAGAGACGAAACGTTATAATGAAATCCTAATTGTGCCATCTTGCAGATGAGAAAAAGTGGCGATGTTAACATGCAATACCTGAGAATTCCAAGGCTTACCTAGGAAATTCTGCTTTTTTAAATAACGAAGGTTTGGCAATATCAATATATGATACATACATACATACATTGTTGAAATCAGAAAAAATAAATTTGGTACTGGAGGTACTACAAGCAACGAAACGTCCTATTGTAATTCAAATTAAGTCACCTTGTAGAGGAGAAAAAGTGCCAATAAGAATGTACCAGTTATTTTGAAATCCCACTACAAAGTCAGGAAAAAATTCATCTAAGCGAATTCGTATCTCTTACCGTTTCCGAGATCCCAATGATGAGGGTCCAATTTGAAACACTCGGTACAGACAGAGAAGTATTTTTTACAAAGTAAAATTCGGTTTAATCCAATGTGTTGGTTTGTTGAAATTTTAGTTAGTTTAGCAATTTTAAGCGTACCAAGTCGCGGGTAACAGCTAGTATTGAATACAGTTATATTTTTTAGCGGGAATCTTCATTCAATGGACGAAAAAGACAGTACATGAAAAATCTAATATTAGTCTCTATCTCATATGAATATTTTCGTCAAACAGTAGGCTATTGTCATAGTACCTAGCTTTTCATTCCCCTTCTTGCACCTCCTCTCCAAACTTCCTCCTCCCCCAAAATGTATGGGGGTAAACAAAAACGGCCCCGTTTCTTTCTTGTCTCTCTCCACCTTCCTCGGCCTCAAATGTGGCTTCAAGTCTTGCGGCGTGAATTCCAAGCAAACTGGGAGATCTGTCAGGTTGGCAGGTGGAATGGCTAGGCCTGTTTCGAGAACCAAAGGAACGGGGGAGCCTTCGCATTGGCCGGCGAGGCTTTGCAGTTGAACGGCGAAGTCTTTTTGCTCGGCTGGGCTGAAAGCGACAAATATACTTGCTTATGGTATTACAACAGGTTTAGCTTGCATTGTCGATGATTTGATGATTTCAGTCGCAAAATTGTTTAGTATTACGTGATTACAGCAAGGCTTTCGATACCATGGACCATGATATACCTGGCACTAAATTGAAATACTTTGACTTCAGCTCTCCCGCTTATCAACTTTCTGTTCTGTTTTCTGAAGGAAAGGTACGAATATGTATCAATTTTTTTGAACGAGTCCAATAAATCTCCGATAACAATGTATATTTCAGACTTATATACTGATATGAAGTACAGCAACGTTCATCACTACGTAGACGACACAATTATATTATATTTTCATATCAATAGTGCATCTTTTTCCATTTATTTGGTCAACAATGATTTAAATACAATGTATCACATTTCGGCTGCTCATAATTTAATGCTTCTAAAGTTATGATTTTTGGACCAAAGCAGAAACGGATTATAGTAGAAAGTGAAAATCTATATCGGCTTAACATCAACAACATTCCTTTGACAATTGTAACTGTAAGCAAAAATATGGATAATGAATTGAAATTTGACCATCAAATAAAGGAGTTATGTTCAAAATCTTATGGTATCCTCAGACAATCATATCCTCAAAGACATTTACTAGATAGTAAGTTAAAATTACATCTGTGTGATTCACTAATCATTTCAAGGATATCTTCTTGTGATGCTGTATATGGACCGGCTTTGTTGCAAAGCGATAAGATCAAGCTGCAGCGACTTCAAAATTCTTGTTTCCGTTATTGTCTTGGTATTAGAAAATATGACGATATAACTCATGTTTATGAGGAAAACGAAAACTTGATTCTAAAAAATCTCAGAATTTGTCATACACTATCTTTAGTCCATAAGACCTTATCGAATAACAAACCTGAGTACCTTCTCAATAAACTACAAAAAATTTGAAGACGTTGACAACTTAGCAAGTAATAGTCAATCTCTAGTTATATCCCACCACTTTAAATCATTATACAAGAAGAGCTTTTCATACACTGCGACCAAACACTACAACAATCTACCAACTAGGTATTGCAATTATAGGCTATGAATTTCAAGCAAAAAAATACAAGCAAAGCTTCTATACACCTCCTATACATGATAATAATGAGAGCAATTTTCAAAAATTCATCTAGATTAAAGCTGACGATTTTGTGAGTTATAGGCATTATGATTTTATATTAAAAGACTTGAAATTTAAACATGTATACTTTATAGACTTAGACATTATTAGGCAATGGTCACAAATCACATGTATTACTTTATTTTTGAACAACTCTATTCTAATTCTTATTTGCACTTTTATTTTATGGCCGAGTTGAAAAATACCTTAAGGTAGCACTGCCTTTCTTTGATAAAAAACGCCCTGTATAGGGCACTGATAGCAGCTGTCCCGAAATTTCGATCCGGATTATTTTTGAGACGAAAAGCGAGATAACCGAGGTATTTACTATGGAAACTGACCCAGAGGAGTCAGGAAATGGCACTTCCACCACGGCAATGGAGATGGAGTCGAAGGAGCAGACCGTAGAGGAGTTTAGAGCCGAATTGGAGATGGTTCGACAGGAGCTGTCAAAAAAGGACGATGTTACGAATACCTATGAAATATTGATGATAATCATCGAAGCCCAGCAGCGGAAAATTACCGACCTAACAGTTAAATTAGACCTCCTACTGAAAACCCAGGCACCTTCCCATCTAAATATTACACATTCTTCCCAAACACTCCAACAAAATCCCAGTAAAGACAAAGCTGTCAATCTTAAGAGACCGTTAAATAATTCAAGCGATCTTTCCACTGACGACGATACACTCCCTGATGGTTTTATCAAGGTTAGGCCCCGTAAAACGCGACGAAACAACACCGACACGACAGGCTTTCCTCCTCTCCCTCCACCAAAATCGCGTCTGAAACGTCTCGTTCAACTGCAAGCGACTCGAATAAACAGCTTGTGCCTAATCTATCGGTTACTTCTTCACCTTCGATATCTCAGGTATCAGAAGACACGTCTGCACAGCCCCCACGCTAGGTACGTATTACCCCCATCGTTCTTCGCGATGCTTCGAGATGGCGAGGCGTAAATCACAAGTTTATTTCTTTGGGCATCAAATTCGAACGCGCGGGTGCCGTCGATGCAGGAATCAGGATAATTCCCAAGTCCGCGGATGATTACCGCAGAATTATTCGTCGCTTCAGGGAGGAAGAGGTGCCCCATCACACTTTCCCTCTACCCTCGGAGAGGAACATTCATGCTGTAATCAGAGGAGTACCTGCGACACTTTCGGAAATGGAGATCAAGGAAGAGTTGCAACAGAGGGAATATTCCCCCTTGCACATAATTCGCCTGAAAAGCGGTGGCGGCGTGCCCATGCCTTTGGTGGTAGTCATACTGCCCAAGATAGAAAAATCTCAGCAGCTGTTCAACGAACATGAGCTGCTAGGTTTGGCTATCCGAGTCGAAGTTCAAAAGAACTCAAGACTCATCGGACAGTGTCACCGCTGCCAAAAATATGGGCATGCGCAATCTTACTGCTCTGCACCACCTAAGTGTCTAAAATGTGCTTCTGACCACATGAACCACTTATGCCGTCAAACAGAATAAGAGGAACGAAAGTGCGCGAACTGTGGAGGGGGGCATCCAGCGAATAGCCGAACTTGCAGATTTGCCCCTAAGAAAAATCTGCAAGTGATAGCGCAAAGGCGCAATGTAAGTTACGCGGATGCAGCTAGGGATGCAACCCGGGCTGCCCCCTCTGTGGGATCTTCTGCCAACACGCAAAATGTGGACCTGGCAACCGCGCTAAGGTCCTTACAGCAGATCATAGGTCCTCTGATTAGCGCAACACAGGCTTTGCAGGCGATCTTTCCTGCAAATGGCTAGGTACAATCGACGACAGCCTGAATTTATCAAAATTCTTGTTTGGAATTGTTTGGGTCTAAGGGACATTCCCAAAAAACGGGAATTTCATCAAGCTCTTGTGGACGAAAGTATAGATGTGGCCTTGCTGCAGGAAACATTACTTAATCCGGCAGATCGTCTAGCTTTCCCGAATTACGATGTTATCCGGGCTGATAGATTGACTGGATGGGGTGGCGGCTTCGCAGTGCTAGTGAAACGAGGTATTGACTACCACAGAAGCATCTCAGCGGCTTCCGTGGTGGTCAATATGACGGGAGGTGTGCCGTTAAAAATCACATCGATGTATGTCAGGTGTGGTATCAGGCTGCAAGAGGCGGATCTGGAAGTCCTTTTAGACTACTCGGGTCCACTTATTGTGGCAGGGGACTTCAACTGGAAACATCGAGCATAGCATTCTAGGTTGAATTCCACCAGTGGGATCCGACTGTATACCCATGTGATACGAAATGGCTACCTCATACCTAGTACTGAGGAGCCGACGCACCACCTATTTAATCACCTTCAGGCACCTGATGTTCTTGATTTTGCATTATCCAAAAACTGTAGATACAGTATCACTTCTCGAATCATGTATGACATCTCAAGCGATCATCTTCCCGTCATTTTGGAAGTGGGTAATGAGCAGATCTGGGGGGAAGAAACTCTCCAAGGAAACGAATTGATTGGGAGCTATACAAGTCGCTCCTCAGAGAGTTCCCCAATATTCCGATCATAGATGATGAGATCGGTATAGATGCGGCTCAAGCAGAGTGGACAAGTTTTTGTTCAGCAAGCTCTGCAGCGTGCAGCTGTACTTCCCGTGCAGCGACACGGCATACCTTTTCTGTCAGCAGACATTCGTCAGAAAATTTCTGATAAAAGGGCTGCAATTAAGCAAGCGAAAAGGTCTTGTCATCCTGATGACATTCGCAGAGCAACGAATCTTGTTCATGAAGTAAGAAATGCTCTTCATGAATTCCGCAATGAGCAATAGAACGACTTTCTGGCGGGGATGCTTGACTCAAGCATTCCTCTCTGGAAGGTGGCGAAGTCACTCAAAAACGGAAACCGTGAACAAATCCCACATATTCACGGTCCTGGAGGTTTTCGCCGATGCCATGGAAAGACAGTTCTCTCCCAACTATGATCTTGATAATGACCTCGACGAGGAGCAACACATCGTAAGATCTGTCAGGAGATATTTTAGGGCCAACGGCGTCAGTGACAGTCGCGCTATCGTTGGTGATTTTTCTTCATCAGAAGATTCTTCTTCAGAAGCTTATTCAACCGAAGACCTGCTTAGCACATCAGCGGCATCTCCCGAGATCCCGCATTGCACACCAGCAGAGATTCAAGGTCATATAAAAGACCTTAAAGTGCGTAAAGCATCTGGGGAGGATCAAATCACTAATAAGGCACTGAAGCTGCTTTCGCGGAAGTCCTTAACTTATCTCGTGGCAATAGTCAATGCCATGCTAAGGATCCAGTACTTCCCATCCGCGTGGAAGACCGCTAAAGTTATAATGATTCCAAAGAAGGTGGGTTCGATATTTCACCAGGATTATCGTCCCATTAGCCTGCTGTCAGCTCCGTCTAAGCTCGCTGAAAAGGTGTTTTATCGTCACCTTGAGAATTTCTCGTCAGATCACCATGTGATTCCTGACGTGCAATTCGGTTTTCGGTCTGAACATAGTACGGAGCTACAGGCGGTTAGGCTGGTGGAACGTGTAACCAGAGGATTCACCCTTAACGAAAGTACTGGCATCTTGCTTTTGGATGTCTCAAAAGCATTTGACAAGGTGTGGCACGCGGGCCTCTTTTATAAACTAATCCAAAAGGGCTACCCTTTTTGGCTTCTAAAACTACTGAAATCCTTCCTTGAAGGTAGGAAATTTCGGATCAAAATTGACAATGTCCTGTCGACAACACGGCTGATTACAGCCGGCGTCCCTCAGGGTTCGGTCCTTGGACCTATCCTTTACTCACTGTACATCCATGACGTCCCTAGTCCCAGCAACTGTGAAGTCTATCTCTATGCTGACGATACTGTATTGGTGGCTCAGTCGTGGTCTGGTGACCTAGTCCATGACAGGCTGCAAAGTGCGGTGGAGGAAGTATTAGATTGGGCGGATCGGTGGCAAATTAAAATAAACCATTCGAAAACGCAGGCAATCTACTGTACAAAAAGACGTCGCGGCGTTCCGTCTGAAGTTTCAATGAATGGACTTCGTATACCATGGGAATCCTCCGCTAAGTATCTCGGTGTCTTCTGGACAAAGGGATGACTTGGCGGAACCATATAGAAGCGGTAAAAACTAAATTCCAAATTAAGTTTCGACAGTTTTACGCATTATTATGTAAACGTTCAAAGTTAAGTTTGATTAACAAGATTCGACTCTATAAGGTGGCCATAAGACCAGCAATGACATACGCATGTGCGGCTTGGTGTTTTATTGCTGAAACACACATGCGAAATCTGCAGGTTCTGCAAAGCAGGACGTTGCGTGCTATTGCTGATGCCCCATGGTATGTCTCTAATGAAACTCTACATAGAGACCTCGATGTCCCTTACCTAAAGGACTACATTAAGCAACAGGCGCAGCGGCGCTATATCCTAGCGGAATCGCACAGCAACTCTCTGTTGCGTGAGTCAGTGGACTACACAGTCGAGCAAATTCGCAAGCACAAAAGGCCGCAGCTCGCACTGTAATCAAAATTAACTCGTGAACTTAGAACAACCAAAATTGGAGCATTTTGACAAAATCTTTAGAAAAAATCGAATATTTTTAGACCATATCAAAATCTGTGAAGTGATTTTAACAATGCCTAAACGCTGCCTATTCTAAAAGATTCTCTTCTTCCCCTTTGCTCTCGTTCTTCCTTCTCTCCTTTCCTCCCCTTTTTTCCTTAAAATTGTCTGGTGTCTGGGTTACCAGACCTGACAGACATACAAACTGACATTGTGACTCAAGAGCTAAGGTCCCACAGACCGCTCTGACAACCAACGGTGACTTGACTTTCTTTGATTCCAAATTTTCGTACCTCACCTTACTCAAAATAAATAATTATGTATTTACTGGCAGTGAAAGCATTTTTTGTTGAAATTTACTTTTGTTTGACCATTTATTCATGGCGATGATATTTATCATCCGCTTGCAGCCTACGAAATATATTTTTATATATTTTTCATTCAATAAAGTTATACATTCCATTCCATTCCACTGTTCGCAAGTGCTCTCCGAGTCAAACAGAAGTTATTTTCCTAACCCGATAACATTTATTTTTCAATTAAAAGCGTCGAAATGGTAGTTAACCAGTCTAACGTTTATTTTGTGGATTTACCGCGATTTTAACCTCACGGCTTTTTGTTGTACAATTATTTGATGTGGTAGCACTGGGCAGTCCTGGGACTGGACACCTGAGCTGTTGACACGCACAAGGTAGTATTTTATGAAAATCCAGATGTCATAGTGGTGAAATTTTGACTATATATATATATATATTTATACCGGGTGTTTCACCCTCACCATTGCAATCTCGGAAACGGTAAAAGATACGAAGCCGCTTAAATGGGGACAAAGTTCCATATTTAGGTAACTAACAAAAACCGCTAAGAAAGTTTCGAAATCCAAAGTACCTCCGAAACACGAATTTTCACAAAATCGTTTTAAATGTTTCCTGACTCTATTTGTAGTGGGATTTTAAAATAAATTGCATATTAACATTGCCACTTTTTCTCCTATAAAAAATTGAATATTTGAATTTCAATATGACGTTTCGTCTCTTGCATCAACTGGATTTTTGCGCAAATTAATAGTGTTTTAATTCTGATTTTGAAAATGATATTCCCAAACCTTAGTTATTCCAGAAAAACAAGTACACAATTAGGCCTTGAAATTATTAGATAGTAATTTGTTTCCTATACCAGACCACACTTCAAACTAAACATAGTAACAGAATTTGGAAGACTGAGAAGAAGGGAAATAGATCGAGCAGTGAGCAATATACAGAGAAGGGTCAAGCTTTGCCTGCAAAATAACAGACAACAGACTGTTTATTTATTATTATTATACATAATGGAGGAGTTGAACGAAGATAAGAAATTGAATATTAAAAATAATAAAGATAAGGTCATAAGACAACTAGAGTTCACCGTGCACTCATCTGTCGAAACGATTCTTGAACCTGTTAACTGCGCATTAACAACGTCGTAGGGCAACATGTTCCAGGTATCAAATACTCGGTTAGATAGGAAACAGTGGCGAGGTGTAGTTCGGAGAGGTCAGTTAAATTGAATAAGTTCAGCCTCTCCTATGAACAGCGTCGTTGAATATCATACAGGATGCGTGTAGCTCTCCTTTGTATATTTTCTAACAGGTCTCTGTGTTCAAGTTCAGGGGCAGCAGCCATCTTCTGGACCATTCATAAGGGTTGTCGAGGTCGCGTTGAAGGATGTTATGACTGGCACGGGGGATATTGTTTGTGTCGTCAGCATACAAGGAGCAGGTACAAGATATGACACAAGGCAGGTTCGATGTGTAGAGGAGAAACAGCAAAGGTCCCAAGACGGAACCCTGGGGAACGCCGCTAGTCACCGCCTGGCTGACAGTGAATCGCCTACCCTCACCGTGAACTCTCTGTTACTAAGGAAATCCCTTATCCACTTCGCCGACGTATTTTATAGTGATATATTTCTCATCAGCCGCTTTTCTACGATGTAACTCATTGGCGCAGCGAGTTCAAGTGCGAAATTTGAGTTGGCGTTTTGTCATCAGTCATCGTAAGTTTGCGATATGATGGGTTACTTAATACCGAGCGTTTTTTGCGCAGGATGTTTAATGCAGATCGCGGATTAGAAAAACACGCTTTTACTAGTCGAGATTGGATGTTAGATGTAGAGGGTCCAAGTCTCGATACGCTCAATATTTGAATGAACTTACTACAGGATCCACAAGATTTTTTAAAAATAATGTTGTGAGACCTTATGAACCCTTCAAATGTCTCAGGATGGGATAGTGTTGCTAGTTCAGATTGAGTTCGCTGTTCAAGTTCGGAGATTCTATTTTCGACACAGACGATAGAGTTGGCTGAGATGTTTGGAGCTGCTGGTTATCAACAACGAATGATGCATCATGACGAGATATAATATTTGAATGTTGTTGCAACAAAGTTGTACACTGCGCAACATCCGTAAATAGGCGTGACTGCGGATCTTTGATATCCTTTATATATTTTGCTATAATGGCGAGTTGGTTCAAAATAAGTGATAGCTGATCGGTAGCTGCAGAAGTGTCTCAAGCAGTGTCGCCTCGAGAAGAAGATGAGTTGACGTGAACAGTTCCATTTTTCATTACCCTCAGTGAGAAAACTGATTTCATTCGCAGTTTGATTGACGCAGGAAGCATGGTAACTTTTTGAACACACCAAGCATCATATGGATAAGTTCTCTGAGCTTACAGACTTGTTGCATTTATTACAAGTTGGTGCCGTTGCAATAAATGATCCGTACACAAATACAGAAACGCGTAGGATGGGATAAGGAAGACACGCTTCACCCTACTTGGGTAATAAGAGAAACTTCCACACAAAAAAGGTATATCACGGAAATAAAATTTTGAATTGTATAGAGACATATAGATCCAAACAAGTAGTAATGTCACTGTTCCGGAGTACAGCAGACTGTACAAAAAAATAATGTGGCGTCTATAATAAAGATATAAAGTTTAGGCTGGATGACAAGAGACGAAGCGTCGTATTGAAACTCTAATTATGCTATCTTGTAGGAGAGAATAAGTAGCAATGTTGATGCTCAATTTATTTTGAAGTCCTACAAATAAAGTCAAGAAACATTAAAACGATTTTGGGAAAAAGCGGCTTTTTCAGTCTCTCTCCGGAAGTCTTTTTGAGCGGTATTTTCTTAATTATCTAAATACGCAAGTTCGCCCCCCTTTAAGCGTATCTCTTACAGTTTCCGAGATCCCAATGGTGAGGGCCGAATTTCAAACACTTTCTAGTACAATTAGAAAATAAAAAAAGATGTTACAAAACATTGTCAAGAACATGAATTTACAAATCTTACCTCAAATGCGTCCACATAGTCTGCAATAGAAAGGTCATATGTCTCGTAGCTAAAGCTGAATGACCTGTTCTCCTGGCTGCTAAGACTAACTCCTTAAATAATAAAAAAAAGTCAGTCAACCTGATTTAGTTTCGATCATTCATTAATATATTCTACATGGTTAAATACGTTAATCAATGGTTATAATTATGTAATCATGTACACTACTAGGCCAATTCGCGGCTCCGCTCGCGTGGACGTAAAGTATAGGATAATAATCGTTTCGCATTAGTGTGGAGGAGATTGGTTTTGGAGAAATAAAATGCAATATTCAAAGTTTAACATTTTAATGCAAAAATAAATTAATTCCAATGTTTCTCTTTTTTATATCCTCTACAAAAACTATGGGGTTTACTTGAAAATTTACCTGACCTAAAAATAACCTGGAAGGTCATGGTCAGCTTCATTGGCAAGAATACACTTGATCATGCCGCGTGGTTGTCGTTTGATGTTGTCTTGAACACTAGACGTCTTCGGGCCATTATAGCGTACTACAATGTGTAGGTTAGCTCTTGGTGACTTCGTGCGTCGTATTGTTCCATCTCATCTTCGTTTCTTTAGATTACAAGCCTATCCGGATGTGTGGGCATGTGTGTCTACTTTTGTAGTTGCATATGAGGGTTGGGGTCTGATAAAGCAAACTTGCCTTCCTTATGCGGATTTTGACCATTATTTTTTTCTATTTTTTATATACTTTCCTCGGCATGATCCTTTCCTTTATATATATATATATATATATATATATATATATATATATATATAACATATATATAGAATAGATACATGACTATAAAATATTAATTACCTGCAAAAGTTGAATTTGCAAAGCTGGCCAACCCTGATTTGCAGCTCTCATTTCTACTGGATCTAAAATGAGGTGGTGACCTGGCAAACTTTGCAACATTAGAGCATAGCATCGACCCCAATTCGGTGCAGGGTTTTGAGGCGACACGTATCTGCAAAAAACATACTCTGTATTCTGCCGGTGTCGATCTTGGCAATATTGTGAAATTATTAATGGAAATTGTATGTGAAGGTTCAAAAACAGCATAGTGTTAGCGTATTCGTGGAAAATCTGTTCAATAGTGCTGGATATCCTTCACAGGGACAGGATGGCCTTAGAAACAAAAATTCAGCACTAAATGCGAGTATAGAAACACAATCTGACATGGACGATCAAGCACTAGTAGATGATGATTTTATTCATCCTAATAAAAAACACGCAATAAAAAAAGCTTCTTCGAATTGCACCAGATTCAGCTGAAGACAAAACTACTAAAACATTACAACCAACAGTTATGAATCGTTGGATCTATTTCATGTATTGAGCATTATTGGGAACAAACTCTAAATCCAAAAAACAGGAGATGGATATTTTGGTCGGTAATACTCCCTCAACATTCCATAATAAAAGTAATAAAGGATCAGACAAGGAGCCAATGGCGCCGCCAATCACTTGAATAGATATGGATCTTGTTGAATCTAAAGATGGTTAAGCACTGCTCTGCCACCCTAAAAATGAATCGTTTTACGAAGAAACGATACATACAACCAGCAAACAATGACTCTCACAAACCTGAAGGCGATCCGACCAGAAGTGGCAATAATCTACAGAAGTAAAGTAACAGTCTTATTTATTTTCAAAAATAATTAACAATGGACATGTATTATTAAAATTAAACATTATCTAAACAAGAAAGTTGTGCTGGATGGTTCAGATTGTTCAAGTATGCTCAAACTGTAAGCAAACGGGACACACGACGGAAAATGCAGTTTGCAAACTATTCAAACAGGAGATGGAGAAGTACGAAAAACCTCGTCAAGATTTCATCCGCAACAACAGCGAAGGGAGACAGCAAAATCAATCAAGAGTCCAGAAAACACTAACAAGTACGTGACCAAAGGGGTGCACGTACTTAGTGCTCACTGGATGCTGCTATAATAAAATCACGTCATATAAAAGGATGGAATTCCATGCCACTTACAATCGGATCCGGTCACTTACCGTGACTGCTTGAAATCCAAATCAATATCACAAAGATACACACCAGTTGAGAGACAATTCAAATTTCAAGACAGAAGTCACTACGCTCACAGATCATCTGTATGGATGTACCTCAAGTATATAGACAGTGAGCTGGCAATGCCTGCTATCTGATTTTTTTTGCAAAATGAGATTTGACTTCCTATCGCCAGCTATGCTGGGCATGTCTCTTGAACACAGTCTTTAGCTATAACATTACCCCTTTATTATATGGTTGAGTGACGTTATATTTTTATTGTTCTAGTGGGAGATTTTACTCGGCGCGAAAATTTGGCAAGCATACGTAAAGGACGCTAATACGAGGTATTGCCATGACTTCCCGAGAAAGAAAAATATTGACCTTGGTCAATCAGCAACATGAAAATAGAAATTCTGAAGTTGCTCTTGAAAATATGGATACAAATTTCAATAAAGCTGATCGAGATCCAAACGAACACCTGTTTGACATCGAAAATATTCTGATTCTAATGTCGTACTATTCGTCATTGTTCGTCACAGCGGACCGGTGGACCTTTGCTCTTAGTTAAAAGTCTCGTCGGTCAGTTAGTCTGTCAGGTCTGGCTACCCAGATACCAAACATGTTTAAGGGGAAAAGGGAAAGAAGGAAAGAAAGGAAGGAAGAAATAGAGCAAAGAAAAGAAGTAAATCATTTGACGTAGCTTAAGCATTATTGCTTTGACTACTCGAATAATTTTGTAACTCTAAAAAATAATTTTGATCGATTTTGTATACTGAAATAATTTTGGCTGGTACCTGAATTCACGATTTAATTTTGATCACAGTGCGAGGAGCGGTCTGGAATGTTTGCGAACTTGCTCGACTGTGTAGTCTACTGAATCATGTAACAGAGGGTTGCTGTGCCGTTCGGCTTGATTATAAAGCCGCTGTGCCTGTTGTTTTACCATACATAGTCCCTTAGATATGGGATATCAAGTTCTCTGTGAATGGTCTCATTTGACACGTACCAAGAGGCGTTAGTGATTGTGCGTAGGGTTCTGTTTTGCAGGACTTGCAGTCTTTGCTTGTGCGTTTTGGCAAGAAAACACCAAGCCGCGCATGCGTAGGTGATTGCGGGTCTTATGATCATTTTATACAACCGAATCTTGTTGATCAAACTTAATTTTGAATGTCTGCACAACAAAGGATAAAGCAGCCAAAAGGTAATTTGGAATTTTCTTTTCAAAATATCAGTATGGTTCTGCCAGGTCAACCCCTTGTCAATGATGACTCCAAGGTACCTGACAGATTGCTCTCATGGTATACGAGTTCCAATCACTGATATCTCTGATAAGGCACCGCGACGTTTTTTAGTACATTAGATTGCCTGCGTTTTCGAAGTTTGATTGAACCACCGATCCGCCCACTCCAATACTTCCTACACCGCACTCCTGAACCAGGTTCCCAGAACAAGACTGGGCTAGCAGTGCAGTGTCGTCAGCATAGAGATAAACTTCACAGTTGCTGGGGCAAGGGACGTCATGTATATGTCGGCGTCAATGCTGAAATTCGTCATTCCCTGAAATGTCTAGTCAGTGGCAAACACCGTAACAGTTTGATTATTACAACGTTTGACCAACCATTTCAGTCATTCCCTGTAATGACTGAACAATTTTAGTCGGACACCGTAACAACCACATTAACTTCGTTACTGCATTTACCTGATTCCGTCATTCATTGTACCAGTTTTGTGTTCATTTGCTTGAGTATACACATCGTCTTTTCTGTGTTTGTAAAGATGTCGCAGCATTCATAATTGTTTTACAAGAAACTAAGTGAATACTATGACAATTTTTATAATTTTTTGAACCTAACTTAAATTATAACGTACATAGGCTTGCTCAACAGCAGCATCCATTGTTGCCGGATTTCGTATATAAATACTAGATTAAAAAACTATAATTCGTCCACGCTGGAGTTATTTATATCAACAATACACATCCTCGTGTCGCCATCAGTATTGCTGCGGTATTGTGAATATGTATAACTCTAGAAAAAAATTAAATAAAAAAATAATGTTTCAAATAATATAAAATATAAGATAATTCTATGTAACTTTTATTCGCTTGTCACTACTAAAAATATAATTCGTCCACGCTGGAGTTATTTATATCAACAATATACATCCTCGTGTCGCCATCAGTATTGCTGCGGTATTGTGAATATGTATAACTCTAGAAAAAAATTAAATAAAAAAATAATGTTTGAAATAATATAAAATATAAGATAATTCTATGTAACTTTTATTCGCTTGTCACTACTTGCAGACCTGCATTTTGTTTGTTCTTTTACAAGAAACTAAGTGAATACTATGACAATTTTTATAATTTTTTGAACCTAACTTAAATTATAACGTACATAGGCTTGCTCAACAGCAGCATCCATTGTTGCCGGATTTCGTATATAAATACTAGATTAAAAAAATATAATTCGTCCACGCTGGAGTTATTTATATCAACAATACACATCCTCGTGTCGCCATCAGTATTGCTGCGGTATTGTGAATATGTATAACTCTAGAAAAAAAATAAAAAAAAAAATGTTTCAAATAATATAAAATATAAGATAATTCTATGTAACTTTTATTCGCTTGTCACTACTCGCAGACCTGCATTTTGTTTGTTCTTTTAATGTGTATTGTTTTATATTTCTTTCGATAGTTTCAGGATATTTCTTAATTTGATTTAATACACTAATGATTAATGTCCACAATAATGTAATAATAAAGACAACGGTTTATTCTATTCTTCTTTTCTTTTACATTAACGCATGCTTGATTATTATGCTTTTAATATTAATGATAATGTATTATGTAGTACCTTGTTATATTACGTACTGCATTGGAGCAACACTGTGTTGATTACAGCGTTTGACTAAAATAGGCGAATGCAGTAACGAAGCTAATGTGGTTGTTACGGTGTTTGATTGACATTGTTCAGTCATTACAGGGAATTACTGAAATGCTTAGTACAAACGTTGTATAAATCAATGTTAAGTATTTGCCGACAATACGGGGACTGACTAGGCATTTCAGGGAATGACGGATTTCAGCGATTGACGCCGACATACACCTACATAAAGTGAATAAAGGATTGGCCCTAAGACCGAACCCTGAAGAACACCGGCTCTTACGGGCCGTGTTGTTGACAACACATTGTTAATTTTGATCCGAAACTTCCTTCCTTTTAGAAAAGATTTCAACAGTTTTAATAGCCAAAATGGAAAACCCTTTTGGATGAGCTAATACAAGAGGCCCATGTGCCAAAACCTTGTCAAATGCCTTTGATACATCTAAAAGCAAGAGACCAGTACTTTTGTTCAGGGTGAAGCCCGTGTGCTCAGACCGAATTGTGCGTCAGGAATAATAATAATAATAATAATAATAATGACTTTATTCAAAAGATGATCATACGGTGATCTCACGAAAAATTCTCAAAGTGACAATAAATCACCTTTTCAGCGAGCTTAGAAGGAGCTGACAGCAGTCTAATGGGACGGTAAGCCTGGGGGAATATCGAACCTGCCTTCTTTCGGATCATGAAGACTTCAGTGATCTTCCACGCCTTAGGAAAGTAATGAGTTCTGAGTATTGCATTGATTATTGCCACCAGATAAGTCAAAGCCTTGAGCGAAAGCAACTTCAGTGCTTTGTTAGTGATTTGATCCTCTCCAGGTGCTTTACGCACCTTTGAGTCCTTAATGTGACCTTGGAGCTCTGCTGGTGTGCAAAACGGAATCTCAGAGAATTCCGTTGTTGTGCTAGGCAGAGATTCATCTGAAGAGTCTTCCGTAGAAGAATCTTCTGAAAAGGAGTCACCGATGTTAGCACTGATGTTGTTGTCGCCATTCGCTCTGAAATATCTCCTGACAGATCTTACAATTTGTAGTTCCTCGTCAAGGTCATTGTCCAGATCATAATTGGGAGAGAACTGCCTTCCCATGACGTCAGCAAATCCTCCACTTTATCCTCAGTCCTGAAAACTACGCCTCCAGGACCATGAATATGTGGTAGTTGCCTTCCGTTTCTGAACGATTTTGCCACTTTTCAGAGAGGAATACTTGATTCAAGCATACCAGCCAGAAAGTTGTTCCACTGCTCATTGCGGAATTCATGGAGTGCATTTCTCACTTCATGGACGAGATTCGTCGCTCTACCAATGTCATCAGGATAACAAGACCTTTTTGCTTGCTTAATCGCAGTGCCACTTTACAGAAATTTTCCGACGGATGTCAGCAGGGAGAAAAGGTTTGCCGTGTCGCTGTACTGGAAGCACAGCAGCACGATGTATCGCTCGTTTACACAGTGCGAGCTGCTGACTAGGCAGTAGACAGCTCCTCGGATGGTCTACTCGTATGCCAGTAGCTCTACTCGCCTTAGTTGTTTCCACTATGATAGTAGCTGCCCAGTATCTTCCGAGTTGTCGCGATGTTGAGTCAACTTGCTGTGATTAAAAAACGGTGATAAGGTCTATGACAATAATATTATGTGAAGAATTGGAAAAATCCTACAAAAAACTTCAAAAAAAGGAGAGGAAGAAAAAGGTTTGGATTAGAGATTGGATGGCAAGGCGATCTATAGGGGCAACATGTGCGATTTCCAAGGAGCTTTATCATGAAGACCCCCGAGAATATAAAGCAGTGCTGAGAGTGACACCCGAACAAGTTGACAAACTTTTAAATTTGATAAAAATCAAAATAGAGCGTCAAGACACTTTTATGAGAGATGCCATACCAGCAAGGGTAAAGTTAGAAGTAACCCTGTGTTTTCTAAGCTCAGGAATATCATACAGGCTGTTAGCAATATTTTTCAGGATTTCAAAATCCTCCATATCAAAATTTATACCAGAAGTTTGTGACGTTATGTATGAAGCTTTGGACGAATATTTGCAGGTAAGTAGAAATGTGGTAAATGCTTCATGAGTTGATACTTCAAAGGTTCAGTTAACTTATTCAATGACACATGTGTGGATCATACATACATTCATTTATTTATTAAAGACAAACCAAGTCATACAAAATTAAACAAAAGTAACACAGAGGATAAAAGTTATTGCATATTGTTCATATCAGCATCTATCATTGCTCTGACTAGTGGATCACCAAAGTGGATACCCTCGTATGATGCATTTGATGGTTGTCCAACAACTGTTTGAACTGGCTGCCGAGAAACTGTTTCTGCGGGCCGATCAGATATTGGGACAGGTCCTGGGAATGAATCACTTGGTACACTGGATCCTGGTGATGTCAGCGATATGTAGGACGTTGGCGACGATGTATTATATGAGGAAAAAGCAGATGTGTTTCAGGCACATTCCAAAACCCTCAGAATCCTACACTTGCGAATCAGGAAACGAATCAGATCATGGTGATCGAGTGATTCGTCAGGAAGAAGATATGCCATCAACGTCAAGAGATCCTGATTTTATACCGAGCACGTCATGCCACCAACCGCAGAAAATAACACAGTCAGAATTAAATGATCTTGTAAGAGATTTAGAACTTCCAAAATGTAAGGCAGAGTTACTTGGATCAAGACTGCAGCAGTGGAACTTGTTAGAAGACGATGTTTCGGTATGTGTTTTTCGTAAACGCCACAAAGACTTAAAACCACTTTTCAATATGGAGAATAACTTGGTTTTCTGCAGTAACATTAACGGCCTACTGGCGGCTTTAAATATAAACTATAACCCAGAAGAATGGAGATTGTTTATAGACAGTTCAACATTGAGTTTAAAGGCAGTGTTATTGGATATTGGAAATATTATACCATCTCTTCCTGTAGAGTATGCAGTTCATGAAAGAATCATATGACAATATGAAATACCTATTGACATGCATAAAATACAATGAGCACCAATGGCATATTTGTGGCGATTTGAAAGTTATTGCACTTTTACTTGGGCTGCAGCTAGGCTACACAAAGTTTTGCTGTTTTTTGTGTGAATGGGTCAGTCGGGCAAAGGCACTTCATTACACCAGACAAAACTGGCCTGTTCGTCAGCCAGGTCAAAAAATGTACAGCATATGCCATTAGTAGATTCGAAAAAAATTTATTACCACCACTGCATATCAAGTTGGGCCTAATGAAAAACTTTGTCAAGGCATTAGATAGAGATGGGTCAGCTTTTCAATACCTGCGTCAGAAATTTCTAAGACTAAGTGAGGCAAAGGTTAAAGAAGGTATTTTTGTTGGGCCACAGATTCGAAATACTTATTCAATGACACATGTGTGGATCATACATACATTCATTCATTTATTAAAGACAAACCAAGTCATACAAAATTAAACAAAAGTAACACAGAGGATAAAAGTTATTGCATATTGTTCATATCAGCATCTATCATTGCTCTGACTAGTGGATCACCAAAGTGGATACCCTCGTATGATGCATTTGATGGTTGTCCAACAACTGTTTGAACTGGCTGCCGAGAAACTGTTTCTGCGGGCCGATCAGATATTGGGACAGGTCCTGGGAATGAATCACTTGGTACACTGGATCCTGGTGATGCCAGCGATATGTAGGACGTTGGCGACGATGTATTATATGAGGAAAAAGCAGATGTGTTTCGGGCACATACAGCTTTTTTTCGGTATCGGGAAAGTACTTGTTGGATTTCATCTTTGGCGTCTATAAAATCGAGTAATGGGAGCTCTCTCAGTTGAATAGCGACATGTTTTCCAATAACATCGTACTCATCACATTGCTGAGAACAACTGGAAGTTTGTATAGTACTATTCAGTTGTTTAAGCTCATTAATAGCTGCTGCAATTCCACTCGTTTCTTGGGTAATGTTATGCTTTATTTTATTTTTAACTTGAACTGGATTTTTATTTTTGATCAACGAGCTGTCGCTGGAATCGATTGATTTATTATCAGTTTTATCATCAATGTCCCGACTAACATCATCTTCCAAAATTTTGGACCCCGACGGTGTATCGTTAGGCTGAAATGAAAATACTAAATTAATATTTTTTCAGGTACCAGACAAAAGGGAATGGGAAGACATACAAGTAGGATTTCACCACAGGTGGAATTTTCCAGGATGTTGTGGAGCCATCGACGGCAAACATGTGGTAATTCAAGCTCCTCCCAATTGTGGTAGTGAATACTATAATTATAAAGGAACAAACAGCTTGGTGCTCTTAGCAGTCGTGGATCATGACTACTGTTTTAAATATGTGGCCATAGGCTCATATGGGCGAAATTCCGACGGTGATGTTTTCCAAGCTTTCTCATTGTATCCAGTGTTGGAAAATGGGTCATTACTGCCAAAAGGTGGATTCCTAGTGGGAGATGATGCTTTCCTTCTTAAGACGTACTTATTGAAAACGATATCCCAATGAGCCCACGATTGCCGAAAAAATTTACAATTACAGATTCACTAGGGCAAGACGCATAGTAGAAAATGCATTTGGTATTTTAGTATCTCGATTCCGTGTTTTGGCAAAACCTATCCAGTTGCAAGAGGAAACCGCAATAAAAATGATTCGAACTACATGTGTACTGCACAACTGGTTGCGCAAATCTTCACTTCACACCTACACACCACCTGGTAGCATGGATTATGAAGATATTGTAAATTTCACTACGAACCTAGGAACGTGGAGATCAGAAATAAATGCGTTACCAAGTATCGCCCGTTCGCGGATCAATAACAGATCAAAGTTCGCAGCTGAAAAATTGAGAGAAAAATACAATTTTTTTTTTGTAATGAGGGTGCTGTCACCTGGCAAAATTATATGATTAGTAATAATTAAATGTGATGAACTATCTCAGTGGAATAAAATATCAGGTACTCACCAGATTGCTTGTTGTTTTCTTTTCTTTCAAATTAATTGTTTTCATTATATAATCCATTATATCGAACCATTTTAAGGATGACTTGTAAACATCTTCCGACCCAGATCCACTCTTTTTACTTTTTTCAATTTTCGCGCGTTCTTGGTTATAGGTAGATCGTAAATTTTTTATTTTTTTAGTTACCTCACTGGTGTTAACTAGACTCATTTCGTTTGCAATGTATTCCAAAGATGCTTTTCTCATATCTCTATTTTTATAATTTTTATCAAAACAATTCCATAGGTTTTCTTGTTCTCTGTAGAGATTCATGAATGTAATATTATTCTCAGAAGACCACCTTTCTGAGCCCATTTCGAATTGGGTAAACGCTTTTTGGCGCAGCACACATAAAATACAGCTTCTGCTTCGTAATTGCTGGCTGACACTGGCGAGCTACTGCCTAACATGTCCGAACGATGCGAATGACGTCCGAGCTGTTGCCATATGCGCGTTGCTGTCGGGCCAGTAGGCGAGTGAAAACAAAAATTGTTGAAGTAACTCGGATGCGAGCTACTGTCCAACTCGCACGTACGAGTTACTCGTAGGTACGTCCGTATTTATGCGAATTACTGCACTGCAGCTACTCGGCAGGATGACTCGTACGCTAGCTCGCACTGTGTAAACGAGCCAGTAGAGTTTGGTGAACGAAACTTGTCCACTCCGATTGAGCAGCATCTATTCCGTTCTCATCATGTATGACCGGGAGACTGGGAAACTCTTTGAGAAATAACTTGTATAGTTCCCAATCAACTCTTTTCCTTGGATGAGTTTCCTCCTCCACGAATTGCCCATTATCTACCTCCAGAACAACAGGTAGATGGTCACTAGAGATGTCATACAAGATCCTAGAAGCAATAGTGAACCTAGAGTTTTTAGATATTGCAAAGTCTATAACATCCGGTGCCTGAAGGTGATTGAAAGGAAGGTCTGTCGGCTCTTCGGTGCTGTGAATAAGGTACCTGTTTCGCATCACATGGTTGTAAATCCGAACCACTCAAGTAGAGTTAAGCCTTGAGTGCCAAGATCGGTGGACTTCAAAGTCCTCCTCTCGCAGCCTGGCACCGCACCTGACATACACCGAGGTGATCTTCAACGGAATGCATCCCGCCATATTGACCACCACGGACGCCGCTTCAATGCTTTGCATCTCGGCGTTTGTGGTTCTGTGATAGTCAATACCACGTTTAACGAGCACAGCCAAGCCACCACCCCTAAAATTCAATCTGTCAGCGCGTATAAGCAGAGCTACTTCTATACTCTCATCCAATAGAGTTGAATGAAATTCCCGTTTTTTGGGAATATCCCTTAGGCCCAGACAATTCCAAAAAACAATTTTGATAAATGCAGGTTGTGTATTGTACTTAGCCATTCAATGGCTGCGGAAAAATCGCCAGCAATGCCTGAGTGGCGCTAATCAGGGGACCTAAGCGCAGTTGCTAGGTCCACATTCTGCGTGTTCAAAGAGGATTGAACAGAGGGGTAAGCCGAAGATATTAGGACGGCTGCTTCCCCGTATGACTTGCTGCGTCTTTGCGCTATGACTTCCAGATTTCGCCTGGGTGTGAATCTGCAAGTGGGACTGTTACGCGGGATGCGCCCCTCCACAGTTCGCACACCTTCGCTCCTCTTGTGGGAGATGGTTTTGAGGGGACTGTCAACTTGAATTTAGATTTTGCTTTTGGAAGAGATGGGAAGTCATCCGTCTTGTCCGTTTTGTTCGTTTTGTCGCTGCGTCTTTTCCTAGATAAATCCATCATTCTGTATTTCATCGTCGGTCGATGTCACGTTAACAGTCAAATTTTCAAGAGGTCTTTTTAAATTGACAGCCTTGTCAGATTTAGAATTAAAATTTGGATTATTGATTAAATGTGTTACCTGGGTGGTCAGGCAATCTATTTTACTGTTTTCGTCCCTAACTGTCTCAGTCAGTTCCTTTTTTGTTCATCAGGGACGCTGGGGGATCATTACTTTGACCTCCAGAGTCTATCTCCATGTTTTTGAATCGGATATTTGCTGTTGAAAAACTTGAAAACTTTCACGAGCAAAATTATGATGTATTGTCAATTATCCCTTATACAGGGTGACTGACTTAATAGATGGAAGTGTACTACCTCTAGATTTAGAAAACTGCTTGAGCAGTCCAGGTGATGACATTCCGATTTCTGAATATTCAGAAAGATTGTTGTTCCAAGTTTGCCGTGAAAGTGAACATTCTCCAGCTATCCAGTAATCACAGTGGCTGTAGGAAAATACCTCAAAAGTGAGATATCCAAAAAAATGAGTGTCATGAACCAGATGTCAACTGTTATGATGAAAGAAAAGTTTGTTTACTTGTCTGTGTTAATTATTATATCATTAAAGTTTGAGATGAATGACTATTGTTTCTCTTTGAATACCTCCTATCTAGATATGAAAATTCATGCAAAATATCCTGTTTGCAAAAACTTATATTTGATATTATCCTATCATCAAATCGAAAGTACTTGGTAAATATTCTAGTAAAAATAGTGAAGTATCTTCATTTTAGATTGTACATCGTTTTTTATTGTTCTGTAAAATCCCTACATTTCAGTTAGGAGAACATGGCAGCTCACCGTCAATATGCAGTCCCATAGAATGTGATGGAGCAATTGCAAAAATCAAAGCCACTCTCATCCAGGCGTTATACCAAATGGCAGCTTTTAGAATTAGCAGCATACGGTAAACTTTTGTTGCCAAGGATTCGCGCTAAGGTAGAGCAGAGAAACTGTCGCTTACACCGAAAATTCAATATCCAAGGACTAGCTGGCGCATGTCACGCCATACTTCAGAGGAAAGAAGAAAAATGAATCGAAGCTATTGAGTCATCACAAGACCATCGCTAAAAATTGTGGCGGATCCAGCGCGCACTTAACGGCGCTCTCACAGTCAAGCAGAGTTTCTGAGGGGAATCGGGGGGGTGATAGGGAAACGCTAGTAGGACGGCGTTGTGACAAGGCAAGCGCTCTACGTTAGAAAAGGATACTAATACGCAGAGGTGTGTTGTTCGCGTGCCTGGTTGAATTTGCATATTGCACAGAGTCGGATTTGATTTGGATATACGATCTAGCGTACGACTGTTTCCCTATTTTGGCGCATAGTATACCCAGCCCTTATTACTCTTATTACCGTTATTGAATTGTTGTATTATCGTGTTGTTATTGTTGTGTTGTTATTGTTGAGTGTCTTTCTTACCAAGGTATCAAAAATGAACAATAAGAGAAATAAACGTGGCGTCTCGAAGAAGCCGCATTTAAATACGCACAGGAAAAAAACGTTTTCCAGATAGAAAGGTAGGTACCAAAACAATTATGAATTTTAGCATTCAATTTGCCAATAAATTAGACTATATGTAGTTAATATTATAACTATATTTTATATGTTATTTTAGCTTAAAAATGACAGCAAGGTTTCGCATATGGATTCTTTAACACAGACAGATGGCATGGATCTTCAAATTCAGGTGTGTATACCCTTTTTTTTTTTAGATTTGCACCAGAGGCTGATATCATTTCTGGCAATTCTGATTAAAAATGCAGTAAGTTTACTTCATGACGTCGATAATAATATTGTAGAGCAGTTTAACTCAATCATAGCTAAATTCATTGGGCGTAAACGGATTAATTATTGCAAGAAGAGATCCTACCAAGGAAGATGTGCTGCAGCCGTAGTGAGCCACAATACACAGCGGCCTTTTTCTGTGATCCAAAAGCGGCTACTCCCTAGTTTCAGTCGAACCTCTTTGATTGTTCAAGTTGAAGAAAGGAGAGCGCACAAAAATCTGAAAAGGAAGCTGAAACCAAGGAAAATTAAAATCAGAGATAGTGATACTAAAGAGAACGCATCCTATGGGGAATTCTGTGAGAAGCCTGACATGAGCAACGAAGACATAGAGGCTGCCAAGGTAGAATTCTTGAAAAAACTTGCAAAAACCGACTCCGAAATTTCCCAAATCGAGCAAGCCACAAAATCTCAGGATTGCAATTTGTGGCGTCTTCATCGAAGAATGAGGTTGACTGCGTCTCGGTTTGGTGAGGTTTGTAGAAGAAGAGATACAACAATTTGCAGAGCTCTAGTAAACGCCAAAATATACCCAACCGAATTCTTGGCAATGGAAAAAAGCATGAAAGCGTGGCAAAAGCAGAAATAGAGAAATCATATTCGCAATCAGAAGTACAATCTTGCGGGTTGTTTATTGATAGGACCCATCCATTTCTGGCAGCATCGCCAGATGGTTTGATAGGCGAAAAAGGTCTGCTAGAAATTAAATGTCCATGGTCGGCTAGAGAAATGACCCCTGAAGAGGGCATTCTGAACAAAAAATTACGTTTTGGATAAACGATGAAATAAATAAAAAAACATAAGTGGTATTACCAAATTCAAGGGCAGCTACATGTTGCACAAAGAGAGTACTGTGTGCTTGGTGTTTGGACCCCGTATGGTTTGAAAATAGACGTCATTCAAAAGGATGACGTTTTCTGGAAAAATGAAATGGAAGAGAAATTGAAATTCTTCTACATGAACTGCTTGCTCCCAGAACTGGTCGATCCCAGGAAAAGCAGAAATATGCCAATCCGCGATCCCGATGTGATCTTGAAGGCACAAGAAAACCGTTTGAACAAGAAAAAAGTTCTTGAGAATTGGCTATTTTTGCTGTACTCGGGTACCAAAATGGAAGAGATTAGCATATTACATTGTACGTCGTTACTAACCCCTTCGTGTCGGCAAATGCGGTGTGCAGATCTCGCTTTAGCAGCGATGTGCTAGATGTTATGCTAATGTCTTCCATTTTGGTACTAGTACCAGATGTTCACTATTTATTGTATATTATGTATATATTGTTTATTCAAATAAGTCAATCGTCAGGCTCAATAGCACGTAACATCGGCTAGCTTTATCTAGTCTGTTAGATGGCGAATATTGAAATGTCACATTGACAAGTTAAGCGCCACAGTAGAATCTGAAAATCCAGTCCACTGGGCCAAACTGTTATTATTGTCAAATTAGCTTGTTTTAAGTTTCGGTTTAATATTTTGACTTGACTTTTTTCTCAAATCCTATGATTTTCCCCTTTTTTGATTTTTTTTTTCTGAGGTACTAATTGTATGTCGCGTGGCCCACAGACCAGTCGGGTCGCGTGGCACATAAGTCGCGTCGCGTTTTTTGCAAGTCAAGACTTGAATCATGTCGCGCGTTGAGCACTGTTTCGTGTCATTTATTATTGAAGCCTTGTTGGTATTGTACGTCATCTTGTGCAAATTGCTTTACTGTTTATAAACTATTGAATACCAAATTTAGTGATGTCGCGATAACTAAGCGGAGCAAAAAAGTTTTGAACAATTGTGTAATGAAATACTATCGGATGAAGAGAGTGGCAGTACTGAGTTATGTGGGGATGTATACTTATCTGATGCGTATTCTCCAAGTGGTAGTGAATCAGATAGTAGTTGTAGTAATTCCATATTTATCTGTATTACTGTTTATTTATACCGGTATTTTGTTTATACCTGCATAAGACTTTGTCAATCTGTTTAGTTTATAAGAGTTGCTCCATATTTGTGTTCGTTAGAATATCGACATTTACCATAACTTACTGATTTGCTGTGAAATTACTTTGTTCATTTTTGAATGAGAATGTCTGATTATTTTATAAGATTTGCTTGTTGTTTTAGATTTGTAGAATATCCTCTTTTTGTAAAACTCTATAAACAACGTGTTTTTTAATGTTTTCATTTCCAATTCAGTATAATTTGGTCCCTCAGGCCTTGGTTCCCGTAAGAAAATCACATCAGCATGGCACACGTCTTACGTTACGCGGCCAAATATAACTGCCAGCAGTGAGACATATCATGTGTGTCACGAGGCCCAAAGCGCCAAATGAGGTGCGACACACGCATTATATCTCATGACGCTTATCGTGTTAAGTTTATTTTACGATACTTTATAAGGTTAAAGCTAAACAGCAAGTGACATTTTATTTGTGTTAAATGTGTTCACTTTAATTATTATTTTTAACTGAAAATATTACCGCCTCCAATGACCCTGGAACCACCTGGAAACTTTTGGTCACAAAGTTCTGTATTTTACCACACATGTCAAGTCTTTTCATTTGATATGTAAATTGGGGGTTTTGTACAAAAATATGTAACTCGCAATTTCGAAACGGCGGCAATCTTGGAATCAAATTTTTAGTGAAGTACTGTATTCTACAAGGCGACGATTCTTATTTGAGATATTAGCAAGTATGTTATCCGCCATTTTGTGACGGCCGCCATCTTGATTTGAAACTGTTTTCGTATTACTGTTTTGAACAAGTGCTTCCATTTGATATCCATATTGGGGTGATTGAACAAAAATAATTTTTGTGGTATCACCTCTGAAGCATGGCCTATTGTACTATAAAAAGAAATGATCAAAATCGATTAAAAATTTCCCCTCTTTCATTGAAGCCTATTAAAAATGTCACTTACTGCTCCGATGTTTATCTCGAACGACCGACGTCAAAACTGCTACTGTTTAACTTGGGACAACAAATTATCTGAATACGTCCTTTCTTAGTCCGTACACACCGCCGCGTTGCTTCGACTGGCAGCACGAGATAGTGGATAAAATTCGTGTAAAAGACTATTTGCAGAGGTTTTCGCGCTTCAAAATTGACGCTTCATTTTTGAATATTTTTCAATGAAATTTTCACAGTGCACTAAAAACAAGACTCCACAGGGTGCTATAGAGCCACTTTTTCGTTTTTTCCTCTGGGTTATTTTTTAAAAATCGAGAAGTCGAACAACAATTATCTGCACTTCAACCCACCATAACTCCATAAAAATTTTTTTTTTAGAAAAGTGGCTCTATAGCACCCTGGACAATTGTCTTCTGAACATACTGTATAAATTTTATTCAAATATATAGAAAAATGGAGCGTCAATTCCGAAGCAGCTAAACCCTTGTAAATGGCCTGAAACTCACTGCGTCGGAGCCGCCTTAAGCAAGATTCTCATCCGCTGTCTCGCATTCCTCACACCAGCTCAACTGAAGAAACCTGATCGATACCGTCTTAGTCAAGTAAATTCAAGACTTGCAGTCAAGTTATGTAAATTCACCATTTCAGCAACTAGAGCTGTGTAACTACACAGAAAAGCATAAAGCAATTCACATTTCCAAAAACAAGAAAGCGCGTGGACCTGACGGAATACAAGCCCTTTGTATTAAATCCATACGACTAGTGGTGAAAACGCGCCTTCCGCATGTGACCAACTTTATACTCACTACAGGACATTTTGCAATATAATGCAAATAAGGATATTGTATTTTTCTGCATAAATCTTGTAAGGTCATTACAGATCCTAAATTACTCTGCCCAATTACTCTTTTAAATATTATGGCAAAAGTGGCTGAACGGATTATCCTCAGTCGTTCAAACCCCTGGTAAGAAAAGACAATCCCACACTACCAACACGGATTTGCGAAAGGAAAAGGAACTGCTACTCAAATCCTCAGAGCACCTCACTACGTGTGCGAGGCGTTGGCCAATAAAGATCACGTTGCGATGATATCAACTGGCCTTATTAAAGCCACATATACCACAAAGTACTAGTGTACAAAATGCAACAACACGGTATCCCAGCCTCTGACGTCCACCTTGTAGAGAACAGCGCGCGGAAAACTTAAACGTTTTATCCGGCCCACAGGGTTAGTGAATAGTCTTCGTCAAGGTTTAATTTTAGGTCCGGTTCTAGGGAGCTTATATGTGTCGGATGTTTCAAAAAACTGCATTGCGGGAACTTTTTTCTCACAGTACGCAGATGACTTTGTGTTGAATTGTTTCTCGGATCCAGATCGTGCGATTATCTGTACGAAATGAACATATGCCCAAAAACCTTTGGCACAAAATATTTATCGGATTTTTTTTAATGAAAAAAATTATTTAAACACTAACTAGTTATCATAAATTACAACTCAATACTTAACTACACAATACTATCGAATTATGTGGAGTGGCCCATTCTGCTCTACCAGACGCAACTTTCTTCGAATGTCTCTTATGAGGTCCTGGACGGAATTCAGATCAATTTATCTCAGTTTTTTGTAAATTTGCCGTCGTAATTTTTCTTCACCTTGGGCTTCCCAGCATCCATGATAAATTTCCCAGACAGTAAAGCTCAAAATCCTCTATTGGGCGAGCCTGCGGCAAGTTTGGAAGATTATTGTTTTTAGGAACAAAAGGTATGTTGTGTTATCGAAGCCAGTTTTTGGTATCTCTTGAGTAATTTCATGATACTAGGCTGACCAAGACATGATATGGTCATTACCATGATGTTCGTGGACAAACTGAAGCAATTTGGAAAGGTAGTTAACAATATAGCTCTGACTATTCAAAGCTTCAACCCCCACTCTTCCCACAAAAGGTTGGGATACAACCCTGTTAGAAACTGCGCACCAGACAAGGATTTTATCTGCAAATTTCGCTTTATGTTTTCATCTAACATTGTCAGGGCATTCCACTACGATCACTTTTCAGAATTACTCAAAGTGAAATACTTTTCGTCATCTAAAATAATGATTTTTCCATTGATAAAGTCTACCCGCCTGATTTGACGACAGCATCTTGGTATACGAAGGAGTTGCGCTTGAGAGTATTTGGCGCACTTGAGTCTCTTTCGATATTCAAGACCATTCCTCCTGAATTCCAACAATATCGTACTCTTAGAAGATCTATATTGACGAGCCAGTCTCTTTGTTGGCTTTCCAACCTGATTTTTTGCTCTTCCGCCAATCTTTCTGACCTCTGGGCAGTAAATGCAGGTGGTCTTCCACTTTTTGGAAGATTCAGACATGGTATTCCTTTCTCGCTCTGAGCTATTGTTCGATAAATGGTTCTGCGTGAAATGTTTTCATTCTGGAATATTCGACAGATTTCAGCTTCGATTACCCGCCCAACCAACTGGTAGATACTTTTTCTTATTTCTAATGTATACGACATCTTAGAGCGAGAACTTCAAAATAAATAAAAGTCAATTGACAGTAAAGTAAGTAAATAAACTTTTGTATCCAAATGCATCTTGATATTATTTTTTGTTTGTTAAAATTAAAGCCAATGAATTTTACGTCAAAACTTTTAGGACATACGTTAAGTGACGACCGAAGTGTAATGCGCGAAAAAAAATGGATATATAATTAAAATCAAGATGCTGTTAGCAAGGGTCCCTACAATTTCAAGGTAGCAAATTTGCAACAGAAAAGGCCAGTGAAGCTACATAAACAATCAATCACCGACATAACTCTCCAGTTAGCCCTTCAGCAGTCAGGGTATCAAGGGAGAGGACAACACAATGTCTAAAAACCCTCCTCAAGGACTGGAGGTGGAATTTTTCTGGTCTTAGTATCCCCGTCCACCCATAAAGAAGGCTATATAAAGCCACCCGTGCAGGGCAGATGGGATGGTAGCTGCCTTACGACCGTCGGATGCTCGCACAAATGCAATGACATCGCTCCTGCCAGATATCTGGCACAAATAAATTAACATTGCCTATCTTTCGGAGAGACCAATGAAGATAAAGAGGCGGCAGCATGCGAACGGCCTCGAGCCGCTAAGTATTGTAAACTTTCTTGAAAAATTAAATAACTTTGTAATGTTAAGTATGTAATGTAAATAAATTTTGATTGATTTGATTGACATACACTACCGTTCAAAGGTGTTTGAACACCCAGAAGACAAGGAAACTGACGGAAATTATTAAAGAAAACATTACAATATCTCTGTGAAACAGTTATTTTCTTAATTCTTAACAACATACAACTATTTGTAATCAAATTTTTAACTCATCAATATGTCCTCCTTTAAGTTTAATTACAGCCTGGAAAATGATGGGTAATCGCGCAACTAATTTTTCTGTTTTGAGATGTAAGACATTTCCGTACTTTATGTCCAGTTCATCCCACAGCAACTCTATCGGATTCAAATCCGGGGATTGGGAAGGCCATTGAATGACTTGCAAAATATTTTGTTCTTCTTTTGCTTCCAAAAATAGTTTACAGAGCTTTTATGTGTGTTTGAGGTCATTATCATGCTGAAAGACAATCAATAAGACGAGTCCCAGAAGGCACATAATTTTCTAGTATGGCTTTGTAACCTGCTTTATTCAGCATTCCCTGTTACAATACCCCCCACAGCGGAACCACCAAAAAGGCCCCAAATCATTATAGAGCCTCCACCGTGATTAACTGAAGCGACGGTGCATGATTCTGATGCCCTCTCGTTAGGCCGATGGCGGACAAATACTTGCTATCAAAAACTTCAAATTTCGATTCATTGCTCCAGAGGACCTTCTTACAGTCAGCAACTATCCAACTTTGATGTTGTTTGGCCCAATTAACTGAACTCTTAACGGTAGTCACACTTACAGGTTTACTACGGCCCACATTCAAGTCCGCTGCTATTTCGGGTGCAGTCATGCGTCTACTGGGTTTACATTTCACTATTATGCTTAAGTCTTCAGTGGAAGTTGTAACTCTGGGTCTCCCTGAACGACGGCTATTGGACGTTTTGCCTTGAGCATTAAATTTCTTAATAATGTGGAGTACAGATGACAGTGGTGCCCTCTGAAGTTTAGACATTTTTCGAATACTTTTGCCGGATTTATGAACCAATAATAACTCCTTTTATCTGCTCGGATTATTCTTTAGTTTTACCAATTTTGTCCAGAAAACAAAAATAAACGAAAACCCACTTGTTGAACAATCTTGAACCACAAAGTATTGAAGCACGGTTAGTTTATCAAATGAGACAAGATAACTGAAGTAAAAATGTGTTACGGATTTACGTACAACACAAATTAAAAGAAATAATTGAAAAACAAATCCTTAAAAAGAATTCCTATACAAAAACACATTAATATTATAAAGGCAAAGCAATTCCTATTATGGCTAATGATGAGATACCAATAATAGTTTGAGCAACATTTTTATTTCAATGACTTTTCAGTGATGCTTGATTTCCATGGTGATGGTTTTCAATAAATAAAGAAAAATAATTACGTACTCAATATTTTGTTTGTTATGATTTTAAACGGAAATTTGCGGGTGTTTAAATACTTTTGAATGGTAGTGCAAATCCTCAATTTGATTTTTTTGTGGATTTCCTAACTCCAAAAAATTCTCGTTCTTCGAGTTTTCCGAGTTTCCATTTTATGGCGTACATACCTGGTTGCAGCGAATCTAAGACAAAATGCGGCTTTCCTTGCAAAGCCTATTTGTGTGTATAAATCTGCTAAGGTTTCAAATCTGTCTATTTTCTCCTGTTCAGATAACGTCAAGTTGATGTACACAACGTTTTGCAAGAAAGTGGCTGCTTGTAACGCATGATTCTGTTCCACAGCAATTCTGGAATACAGAGTTAAAAATCTATATACCGGGTGTTCCAAGCTCGACTCTCACTTTGGCAACTTGGAAATGGAATGAGATACGATGTTGGTCAAAGAGGAGCAAAGTTGCGCATTTAGGCAACTTAGGAAATGGCACAAGTTTCATAATTCAGACTACTTTCGGACAAAAAACCGAATATACTTAAAAACGTTTTTTCCTTACATTATTTGAATCTGGATGCTAAGATAAATGCACATAATTATTACTCCATTCACCTGTGCAAAAATCTAATATGGCGTCCATAAGAAGAAATAAAGTTGACGAAACGGCATATTGAAATTATAATTATTCCAGCTTCCAATGCTAACGTCGAATTTATTTTGAAATCTCACCCCAAATAAAGTCAGGAATAAATGAAAATGATGTTGAGAAAACTTGTTTTTTTTAGTTTAACAATCTTCGTATCCCTCATACCGTTTTCGATTTCAATGGTAAGAATCAAATTTGAAACACCCAGTTTAAATTGTTTACATTTTACATTATCTAAAGCCTGAATAAAAAAAAGAGTGGACTTGCTCAAGTCTTAGGACACTATCTAATATTGATAACACACTCAAAATTTCACACTGTTAGTTTCACAGTAATCCACATACCTGGCGGCCTTAAAACAGGCTTCAGTCTCGACAATACCAGCGTTCTGGTACTTGCTGTAATGTATTATTGCTTCTCTATATCGTTTCAAAATATCTTCAGGTGTTAGAGTATTGGGGACAGGTTTTCGGGCAGGTAAAGTCACCGATTGAGAGGCAGAGCTTGATTTTCTTGGAGACCCTTCCTGTAGACAAAGAAACAGTATTTATACAGGATGTTTCAAATTCGATTATCACCATTGGGATCTTGGAAATGATAAGAGTTACTAAGTCGATTAAATGGAACCGAAGTTGCGCATTTAGGTAACTAAGAAAATGGCATTCAGAAAGTTTCGCAATTCCGAGCATTTTCGGCGAAAGAAACAGAATCGCTTTTGTTTTTTCCTGGCTTTATTTGAGATTCGGATTCCAAAATAAAAAGCACATTTTTTCTGCTCTACAAGGTGGCATAATTAGAATTTCAATATAACGTTTCGTCTCTTCTCCTCAATCATAAACATCATTTTTATAGACACCAATTTCAATTTTTGCACAGGTGAATAGTTTGTAATTGTGTTAAACCTTAGTTATTTAAAAAATAATTTTCTAAGTAGGTCTTAAAATTATCAGACAGTCATTTGTTTCATAATATATATATTCTATGCTTTTATGTTTGTTTTTAAAAACAGAGATCTGTTTGATGATGCTACAAATAAACATAATCACATGACTGGGCATAATGAAGATCTTATCTCAGATGACTTTAGTTATATACAGAAAAATGCTCCATATAGTGTTAAAAAAAAATTTCAATAGTTTTCATTTAAATGTAAGTAATTTACCAGAAATCAAAGTTAAAATGATTATCGCTCATTATTTGATCTCTAAGGCATTTTATTCATTGAATGATTGTTTTGAGAATAAAGATAGACTTACTCTATAGTTAATTTACAATATTTTGTACTGCAGGGTATTATATCATTGTTGCTACTATACATAATTTTATTAAATAACGTTAACTATACTGAAAACTGCTGTAATTAAATACAAATATATTGTTCTTGTTTATGATTGTGAAGCCACATAAAATCTTAGTAGTTTAAAAAAATCTTTGTAATTGTATATTTCTTTTATAATTAATTTTAGCTAGCTGATTTTTGTTGTTGTTGATTTATTTAGCACACAATGTCAATTTTGCATAATGATTCGGTTACATATTTTTCTTCAATCCATTTTCTGTAATTTTACATTCTTGTCTATTAAAATTAAAATTACGTCTATGTATTTTGATTAACATAAAGTGATTTTTTAATTTCGCTTTAAACATTTTTGAATTCAAACTCTGTTTAATATCATTATTCAATTTATTAAATTCAAATACTCCCTTTTGAAATATAGATTTACTAGTTATGCTACTATTACAATTTTGCAGATGAAAATCTATACTGCCTCTAGTTTCGTAGTTATGATGATGACTATTTAATTTTGTGAAGTTCTCTAAACGTGGTGGTAATAAATGATTTTTTAATTTGAATATGAAAACGAGAACTAAATAATATATGAAATTTTTCACATCCAAACACTGCAGTTCTTCCACATAGACTTAATCCTAGCATATTTGTTTTTATTTAAAATGATTCTCATAGCTTTATTCTGTAGAATTTGTAATTTTGAAAATATGTTTTCATTTGCTGTAAACAAGATGGTTGAACAATATAAAAAATGGGGAAGAATTATAGTGTTATACACATTTTTTTTTGGAATACATCTAAGATTATGTGAAACTCTATAGAATTAATTTATCTTTTTCGATATTTTTGAAATAATGTATTCATAATGTTCGTGAAACAGTAGCTTACTATCCACATATATACCAAGATATTTAAATGACTCGACTACTTCAATTTTTTCATCATTAATCATGAGCCTAATTGAATTGACACCTAAATGTTTCCCTATTGACATAAGTTTTGTTTTATTAGTTTTTAATTAAGTATATTGACATTTAACCAACTCATAATTTTTTCAATATCACTATTATATTTTTCTCTTTAAAAATGTTCTAAGCCTAGGCTTATGAATAAATAAAAAATTATCTATTTTTCTATCTAATATCTTCAGCGAAACATTTCTTCTGTTTTTATGAACTAGGCATAAGTGTTCTAATGATGTTATATTGTACATATCATAACACGGAGTGATATTATAAAACTTCAAATATCTAAAAAAGGAATATTCCTATAGTTGGTCTCAACTCATCGAATAAACCATAAAACATAATGCTAATTCTTTTTCATATTACTTAAGGGCCGTATTGAAAACAACGAACAGTATTATTTTATGTAACTGATAGAAACAGTTTGAAATAAAAGCCTCGTCCATGTTGCAACTTCCTAAGCACATTTCAAATCCCTCATATTTAAATCAATGCATACATCTTAATAATAGTAATTTATTGACATCAATTACAAATTGTGAATAAATTGATGATGATCAAAAGGAAAATATCCTTGTGTCTGGATATCATTCTAACACATAAAATACTCATATAACATAGTAGCTACAATGAATTGATTGCACTCAAAAAAGAATCTACATACTATAATGTAATATATCTTGCATTCAAATACCATTAATCTATTGCTGACGTGTCATGTAGAGCGCCGCCATCGTGCTAAAATAACGCTTGTTATAGTCGATAAATAGACAAATTATCTGAATGTCATTTAAACACGCTTCTAAGAAATTGGATCATTGGTGATTTCATGGGATAAACTGTCATTTTCAAAGCCAAATATGACAATATTATTTAATTGTATTGTAATGTATGACATATATAACTAAGGTTTGGCAATGTCAATGTATGACATGATATTTTTGGAATCAGAATTAAACACTCTATTCGCCTGTGCAAAAATCCAATATGGCAGCTATAAGGAAAAACAAAGTTTATGATTGAGGACAAGAGACCAAACGAAATGTTGAAGTTCTAATTATGCCATTTTGAAGAGAAGAAAAAGTGGCAGTGCTAATTTAATTTTTATTTTGAAAATCCCATCTCAAATAAAGCCGACAAAAAATTAAAACGATTTTAGAAACAGTCGGTTTCTTCCGGAAATGCTCGGAATTGCGAACTTTCCGTGCTATTTTCTTAGTTACCTAAAAGGGGAACTTTGACCCTATTTAACCGATTCCGTATCTCTCACCGTTCTCTAGATCCCAGTAACGAGAGTCGAATCTGAAACACACAGGACACTCGTAAGTGCGAAATTGCTTCGTTTCCACATTGAATAAGACATTCTACTTGAAGATAACCAGCCATACTGTATTCCGGCGCCCAAAGAGGATATGAGACAGTAGCAGAACACAAAAATGAATTTAGAAATCTAGTTTGAAAACAGTGTTTGGTTTTGCTGTCAAATAGATGGCGATATCTTCAATCCTTGTTTGTCGTCTCTCTAATGCCTATTTTAATTGGATCTTCTAGCGTGTTAAAGTAGGCATTAGAAGCGCTAAAAATACATTGGAGATTCTAACGCCATCTATGAGTCAGTAGCAGAACCAAACACTACCCTTTTCAATGTGGATTTTAATTCAATTTTGTGATCAGCTACTGCCTCATAGAAGCGCTAGTATCTGAAAGTATACACAAGAGAAGCGAGCAAAAGAAAGTGAGAGAGTAGCAGAACGAAACACACAAACTCTTTTCAAAGCGGACTTCTAAAGTCATTTTTGTGTTCTGGTATATAGGTGAATATACCGTATTTGGGTGTTCGGAGTCAACTAACAGAAATAGCTTATTTTGTTTTCATATTCATTATGTCACAAGACTATATATTTTGATTTTGGCAGCTTTTATAGGTACCAGGGGATGACATTTCAACTATGAAAAATATACTTTAAGCATGATATAAATACCATTAGTTAAATAAATTCAATAGTACTTTATTATAAATAACAATTCAGTCGATGTTGAAACAAGAGAATTGTGTAGATTGAGAACTCGCACGCCCTCAGGATAATGGTTATGTTTGGAAGCTCGACATTTTTTTGATAGCAAATCGCAGCCGCATTGTTTATAATATTTTTTATTATACAAAAATGGTAAAAAGTAGAAATAAGAAAAAGCAATTGTCATGAAAAGTGCCAGAGAAGTGACGCAGGGGTAGTGACAAGAACGTACAAAAAAATTAAGACTGATTAATTATTATAACATTGTATTTCACGAAATTTGTATTCGTTGTTTTTACGTAGTTTTTTACTCCGAAACCGCGCGAGCCGCGAATCAGAAGCTTAAATGCCAGGGCACTGCAGCTGCTATGAGGATCCCAAATAAACTTTGTTAATCCGATTTTTTAAAGGGTAGTAGAACTGAGAAAAGGCCCCTCCTGTATTATTATTATTATAATTATTGTTATCGATAACGTTCAAATCGCGAAATTGTCACATTTAGACGAAAATATCAAATTTGAACTACGCCAGGTGAGGGACACACAATTTTCAGGAACCGCTAAAAACGTCTTTTTATGCATTTATATAAATAATGTCTAGAGTCTTTTTTAATGAAAATATTTGTATCTAACAATACAGGGAAATATACATTTTGTTAATTTTCAAGCATATTCTGCATACATTTTAATTATCTTACCTTAATTTCATCATATGTTCCAAATAAAGATATTTTGCACTATTTGGATTGTTTATTTCCACAATTTGTCGATTTGACTAGTATTTTTCAGATCCCTTTTTGGACGCTGGAATAGATTGAATGGTTTGCTACCTATGGGGGCATAAAGTCTATTTGTCATCTATTGATCTGCTTTCGTTCATTGTCCTACCTAGAGACCAAGCCTAAACCATGCTGATTATTGCCAATAAGTGTGAAACAGCGCTGTACACGGTTCGCCCTCTATTGATCGGACGGACGAAAGCAGACTATTCATTTATTATGTACCTGCAGACTAGCATTTCTGTGCAAGGGCACGTTACGTTGCATATCAGGATAAAGTACTAAAGCTGAGGCAGCGCTGAGACCTTCATATGCGGCACCCAACCATAGCCAATCGTTCACAGACTTTAAAGTTTCAGCAGCTTGAGAATAATATGCTAAGCTTTCACTGACCAGACCTGACTGAAGACAGAGATCTCCTAAATGTTTTGTCATCCGACCTGTCGAAAAAATAAAACTATTGAATTTACATAAATAAATAAATTAACTGCAACGTACAGACTCTCTAGGAAGCAGCCAACCGTAAGCGAAGTCAGGCCAGGAAGAACGTGATGTTTATTGTCTTCCGCATTCTCCAGAAAAAAAAATGGTGGAGGAATACCATTAGTTAACGTACAACATCAAAGATACTCAGGTCATAAAATAAAAGAACACTAATGTTTAAAAACAATAAAATCAAGTAAGTATCATACTATTTCCCTACTGAGCTGATCCGTTTCCACACAATTTACGCAGTAGGTTTTCTCCCCTTTCCCTTCACAACAAAGAAATAGATGACGATGGATCCCTCGAGTACCGAGAATTCGGGACGTAAACTCACTCCTCTCTCGAAATGTCCGGGTGGAGGGTGGACTCGAGGGAATAACATCGACGATAAGATCTCCTTCAAGAACATCTGCGGATCAACAGCAATATTGATGCTGTTCACCACTATTTGCAGACAAATCGCCTAGCCATACTTTTCTTGGTTTAAACCAAAATCTCTAATTTAAGGAAGAACCTGGGGAGTTATCGCTTTTTTCCGCCGCAGTCTCTCCTATTCCAGATACGATTCTTTAGAATCAAGCCAGAAGGACAATTCTGTGGCTTTGGCTCAACTCCAGACTATACCCAAAGGCAGCAGCGTTGGCCGCAGTAGTAGACTCTTCGGTCTCCTGATCAGTCGCCGTGCGCTGTGCGGGTTCGAATACCGTCCCAAGAGAAATGTTTCTCTTGGCTATGGATGTTGTGATTATCCGTAGGTGGTAGACGGTCTCTGACTGTCGAACGCAGAGGTACCACCCGGCGGATCTCGTAGGCGGGGCCAGAATGTATGCATGTTGCATGCACACGTGTTCCATCGCTAGAGTCCGTGTGGCGTCCCCCCTTTCCCCTATAGCCCCACGGTACCCCATGGATGTTTAAGCCTTAGGATTTCATGGTGGTCGGAGTATAAAAAAAATTATTTGCTGCCTCTATCTCTCTCCCTCGGGCCATAACTGGAATGACCTACTTGAATACGTCGCGGTCAAGATCATCTTCTTGAACATAAAAACCTTCTTCAGAGGTAGTTCTTGGTGATTTCAAATTCCATGGTTGGGCTCAAACGAGACCGATGTAAAAGGTCGTGCTGTTAAACATGACATTACCCACGGACTCACCCAGCTGGTGACTCGAATTCGTCGGCAGTCTGTTCGTCAATAATTGAAATTATCCACGATGGGATGGAGGAATACATACCTCATACATTGAAAGTGCCTAAGCCAGTGACTACGGCTGATTCATCAAATCATGCGACACTGCTTGTCGGATCAAGGCACACAGAACCATCTTACAATTCCCCACTATACAGAATAGACAAGCCGATCTCGATTCCAGAAACAAATATAATGAAGCGGTTTGCAATGTCAAAGATACGCAAGATGCAAAAATTAGGCTCAAGGTAATGTCGAAGAGCAATGGCAGTCGCAGTCGAACTTTCTGGACGCTGACCAAGCAGATTGAGGGGAACTTCTCAACCGCTTACGTGTCAAGATGGAACGATTGTAACCGACTCAAAGGCTAAGGCGGAAGTCCTTGCCAAGATCTTTGCTGCCAACTCCACCATGTCTGTTACAAGTAAGGCCATAGAGAGGGGTGAATAAAGCGGGAACTTCTGGAGTATATTGAACGTCACGTCTGATTAGCGACAGGCAGTATGATTTCAAGCACCAGCGATCCACGGGGGACCTCCTAGCTTACGTCACGCAACTGTGCAGTAAACTCATCCGGTCAAATGGTGAAGCTCGTGTCGTTGCTCTTACATCACAAGAAGCTCCCTAGCGCTCATCCGGTTTCGATGGATGGCCGGTGCTGGTCAAAGGAGGGCAGTCCGACTGATCGAAGACTTTTCTCTAACGGACAGTCGCGGGATCCTTTCGTACCGACGGGACGTCGGCGATCTAGCTGTCTTCTACAGTTATGTCAACGGGCTTTGCTTCTCAGAACTGTCCTCCATGATGCCGACGTGTAATGAGCCTGCCAGGCAGACCCACCTGACTTCGGCATCTCGTCCTAACTGAGTGGAACTTCGAACATCCAGAACTCACCCCTCCTTTGTCCCTAGGATATCGAGATTGTGAACAATCTGCCTGAGGAGGCTTTCCCCTTAGGCAGTTCAAAAATAGGTTTAACAAAGTGTCTCAAAGCTCCTCGTAGTAGCCGTGGTGACTTGTTTTAGGCTCCTGTCTACGCGGCTGCTTCTGTATTTAAAAAAATAGTTTCTCAAATTTTCCAATCATACAACATAGTGGTTGCTGAATGAACGGCAAATAGGTGTAGAAGCCAAAAAATTGAATTATCGAAAGAAAAACGTCAAACCGCGAAGGTATACACTCGGAGATAGACAGGTTTGTGAGCATTTTTATATGTAGACTATTTGGCAAAACTGCTGTTAAGAGCAAATCTATTCAGGATTAAAATATCTGGTTTAAAAAAGTAATAAATGAAGGTTAATTGGTCAACTTTAACTGGGGCAAAACAACACGTTAATTTGAAAGGGTAAGACAAAACCTTAAAAGTCCAACACAGAGACAACTCATACATTATTGTTATCAGCATATATTGTAACTTTTTTTATAAAGGAGTAAATTTAATAAAAATAAATGAAAAAGGAAAACAGTATTTATATGGGTGGTGTTGTTTATTCAGCAGCTGCTATGTTGTATGGTTATCATTTTACAAACTCATACTATGGAAATTGCATAATTTTATAATTTTTTAATCTTATTACTGAACAATATTTGATTTTGTGTGGTTTTTCTCCATTTTTTTATTGCTTCTCTCGACACAGGACTCCACGATGTAAACAGTTCCTTCATTTATATTTTAATGGTTTTAAAGGACATTCAATATTCAGAAGCTGGACTTGAACAAAGAATCACGTTCTTTCTGGCCTGACCACGTTTCAGGTTGGTTGCTTCACCGAGAATTTGTCCTTTGTACTTAGCTAGTCAGCCAAGACTGCCATCCTTCTCTGTCTAACCCAGTAACTGCAAAATACACTTTTTGTAGCGCTGCTAGGAATGGAAACAGCCAGGTGTTTAACAACATCTATCATTTGTTCAACAGCTTTGATTTCGTTTCAAGAAATGATCGCATTTCACGAAATGGCCGACTAAATTTGACCTTATCATTGAATCGTCAACGTTTAACGATTTTGTCATCTACGACTGATCATATCGTAAAATAGGGTCTCCAATAAAAATTAGAAATATGTTACGAACTTGTTTAATTGTTCTCTAAGTACGACAACCATTTTTGATTGAAACTACGAAATTAAAATAAAATGATTATATTAAAACATTCTTAAAATGCACACGTGTCACAAATAAATATTTTGAACATATCAGATATCACAAACTATGTTAGTTATGCTATTTCGCATGGTTACCCTACTCTGCTTTATTTGACGTATAAACTAAAAATGAAATAAAACTTGAGATGAGTTTTACACACGTAGAATAATACAGAACTTTAATAGACAAACACAATATTTTAGCGGGCACGCGATTTTGGCTTCCAATAAATGGATGATAATTTAAGAGTGAAGTACTAACCTGTGAAACACTTTCCGAACTCCACGGCTTTTGGTAGTACCTTTTTGTCGTAAAGTCCTAATACCCATTTTTTTGTCATTTGAAAATGAGTTACTAGAATGTTCACTTTGTTATTAAATTGAAATGTAAATATGGCAGCGCTCTATCGGAATTAATGTACATAACATGCTTGACAATTTCATGAAGTAGCCGCGCTTTTAGTTGACCATATTGTTAAACGATTTATCATTGATCTGGTCAATGCAGATCATGATCTGGCCAATAGATGATACATTTCATGAAATATGATCATTTCATATGGTATGGCCATATGACATATATAACGAGAAGACTGAATGCTTACCCGTACACCTCTTCTTGTTATTTCTAGATTCCATATCCAGTCCAACGAAATCCTTTTTTTCGAATGGTGCTAACAAAAGAGAAACTCTCTCCAACTTCTCTCTAGACCTCTCCAGCCTTTTCGACTCCAACACCCAGAACAATGAGTTGATAAATTCGTTAAGCTGCGTTTCCAAGTCCATACACGTAGATGATTCGTCGTAGAACAGCGCTCTTGTTTTGAAGTTACTCGGCGTCGTGAATTTGTCTACTATCTCACCACCTTCGACAAAAAAATTAAGTCAATTAAAGTGCTATAACATTCTCCAAAAAGATACCAAATCCTATGATAAATTTAACACTTACTATCAGCATTTTCCGACTTAGTATCTGTATCAGAACTGCTAGACCCAGGACTTGCCTTCTCATCGATCTGAGATTCTTGGTTTTCCTTGGTAGGCCCAAAGAATATGCATCTTGAATCAAATAGTGTGTTGTTGTACTTGACCTTCAAACTCTCATGTACTCTGCATATTTCGTTCAATTCTTGTTGAGAGTCATATTTCCCCAATGAAATCAAACCAAGCAACCTGAAAAAAAAACAGAGAAAAACTATACAAATCTTGTTGGATCTAACGTAATTGTTTAATTTTAAGCATGGAATCAAGCTCAAGTTTCCTCCCTTCTACTAGTAGCTTTTTATGATGAAACTAGCGTAAGCCCGCGGCTTCCGCTCGCGTGGAAGTAGTGTAAAGTATAGGTCAGACGCCTTGCATTACTTTGAAGGCGATTAGTTTCGGAGAACGAGATGCAATATTCAAATTATGCAAGAGTTATTTTGGTAATGTGTCTTGTTCAACAGTTTAATGCAACGATATACATATACAAAATGCGAATGTTTCTCCAGTCTGTCAGCATCACGTCTGAACCACCATATGAAGAGACGTAAAGACGTGAACACTTTCTAATTAATATCCGAGTTATGTTAAGAGGCATGGTTTTATCCGCGAATTCATCGTTGAATTTGCTAATATTTCCATGCACTACCTGAACACTCCAAATACTTAGTGCTCACGTAATTTTTGGAAAAAAGGTTCTAAGGAAAGTGGATATCAAAATTACTTTGTGTGAATTGGCACTCTATCACTATGACCAAAGTACCTTTTCCTATAACCCTCTTTCATATCACTCACATGATAATTTTTTGTTTAGAAAAAGGATACCACGCTAAATAGTGGAAGCTCGCCTTAGGCCCGTATCGTCCAGTCGACCCGACAATTGTAGGGCACTTTTATGCCTCCTGATATAGTTTTTTGCTCCGTTCAGAACTCTAAGTTTGTCAAACTCTACTCAATTGTGCTTGCTATGAGTTATAGCATGGTTTATCACCGAATATCTCAATTTAAAAGAAACATATCTTCACAATAGGAGAGCGCTGACGCTGACACGGGACAAGTGTAATCTAGAAATTTTTGAAGGAGAGAAAGGAGGATGACAATCAAGGAGGCCATAAACGCGCTCTACAATTGTAGGGACGACTGACGATACGGGCCTTAATTATACCTTTGCCTCATAGTTCAAATCCTACTGAACTTAAACATCTTAGACCTATAAGCTTGTTATCAGTGTTTCCAAATATTCTAGAAAAAATCATACAGAAACTATTCAGATTATACTTGAAGTAAAACAAAACACCAAGCAAATCTAAATCAAGAAGATCGTGCTAAAAAAAACGAATTTTGAAATGCAGTAAATGCACCTCATGTCAAGCTCCATTGAGCTGTTTGAGCTGAAGCCCGTGAAATATATATTTCCAAGTTATTTCCCGGAGTAAAAAGTAGCTCATGTGCTATTTTTTATTATAATCTATATCTGTACCAAATTTCATCCAGGGTTATTTTGTAAAAACCCTGTACAATGTCAAAAAATACACACACATATTATATATATACATATAACATGTCAACTTGTTGACTAGGTAGGCTAGTGTGCAATTAGTTCATTCCGCGCTTGCCACAAGTGAGCATGAAGTGAACGACAGCTAGTTCCAATTGGACGTATTGTAGGAAAACCTACATAATCTCAAAAAAAAGCCGACATAATGTCACTTTTCAAGTTACGTAGTGTCCCAGCCGTTCAGTCATTTGGATGTGATTAGGTAACAAACGTCCACACTGTCTCATTTATAATAGTATGTTCACTTTGATGATGCGAGGGAAGGCCCTGTTGGAATCTTCTGTTTCCTCAACAGGGCTTTTGCCTGCTTCGAACATGACGCACTTTTGGATAGACTAGCATGCCTGAAAAATCAGCCTTTAGATTGATTGCAAACCCTCATTACAAACAGAAAGCAGTACTTATACTATAGTGGTACTAGGGTGGAAGTAAATTCTATGAGTGAAAAATCTTTGATGCATGTCCCTCAGGGACCTTTTTAGACCGTTTTATTTTTGCTTTATGTAAACGAGTTACCTAAGATTACACATGTTGCATTGATAACCTTATTTACAGGTTTGATGCATGTCCCATGGGAGGCTGTTTTTAGTTTTATTTTTGATTTATATAAACGAGTTACTTAAGATTGTACCTGTTGCACTGATAACTTCATTCACAGGTGATACCTCAATTATAACTTCTGGTTCTTTTAATTAGTTTATATCAACGGGTTAACTCTGTTAAAAATTATAGCTTATCATTTTGGAAGCTTATTAAAAATTCAAGGGATGTGTTCATGGAACAAAAAGAATAATCAGATGCTTAGCAGGTGTTAGTGGTAGAATATCATTTAGATATCTGTTTAACAGATTGAAAATACTAACACTTGGTTGGTTTATACATCTTGGAAACTTGTTTACATATATTTAAAAATAAGAATAAATTCCCAAAACACAGCCAAATGCATTTGATTAACATGATGATTAATGAAGATTTCTACATATATATCATTGTATAGAAATCAAATTATGTGTAATAAATAAATATTATTGACCTCCACATGTTTAACCTACTGCCTTTGGAAATAAAGAATTTCCACAATTTAAAGACACTCAAGATTTTCATAAAATACTTCTTAATTGTAAATAGCTTTTATCATATAAGAATATTGTAATATATCCCATTCATTTAATTTTCACTATTTAACTGCATGTGTGCCTACAGGAATTATTCTCAGGGGATCAATCATCAGCAAGAAGTAAATTTTTGTGCGAAATGTTGGAAATTGCCTGAAATATGTAAATGGTATGGTAGTTCAAAGTCGACAGTGCAGGACTGGATTAAAAGAAAACATTAGTTTCTTGTTCATTTTAATGTAGTTCATATATGTTTTTGTTTCATTAAAAGGAGTCAATATAAGTGAGTTCAATACCTTTTCTTCAAAGTCTCAATAACATAATTGATTTAAATTCTTTATTCGATCAGAAATTTTTAAATACAGCTCTGTCCTAAAACTTGCCTTTTGAACACTGTCCAACAATCAGCAACTAGCTTGCCAACTAGTAGCACCTTCTGTCTGAGTACTGCCAAAATAGCAGTTGATTAATTTTTTTTTATTAAATTACATGCATATCTATAAGCAATATTTGTAGTCTGCAAAAAGTTAACAACATGTATGACTACCTCCAAAAACAGTTTATTTATCTTCAGCACAAAATTTAGAATTACACTTCGTATTCCGTTTTTGTCTAAACTGTCCTGCCACTGGCACATTCACCCTATGCCAATTTTAAGGTCCTACTGGATTCCCAGGGTGGTCGTGGCACCTCTGGTACCATCCAGTGGGCATCCATATTTGAATGTTTTTTATTAAATATAGTTTTTTTTTTTAGCTTTAAGCTCATATTGTATAACTAATCTTATACAATCCTTTTTGTAGGTGGAAAATTAAATAAATGCTGCTTGAAATGATAAGAACCAATTGACAGAAATGAAATAGTTCAAACTTCATAGACAGATCCTTGTATAGTCCTGATCAAGCAATTAACGTTTCTTTATATTTCTGAGGTTCCTAACTAATTTTCTCTATGAAATAGATATGTATTGTTAAGTGCAATTATCAACAGAAAAAGTAAAATTATGTACATATTTTATTCTTTACCTCCTATGTGTCTGAAAATCTCCCCAATCATTATTCTCCACAGGGTACTCCTTCACATAGCGCACCAGAATATTCCTGGCTAGACCAGTGGAGTCAGTAACTCTGATATTGCTGAGCTTTGCGATCCGATCAAAAAACTTCGTGTAGGTTTTTTGCTTCAGTTGATCTCCAATGAGACGCACCAGCACCAGAAGAGCTGCATGGTCATGTGAGTACTGTTCGTAGTCAGGGTGAGACATGTTTGGCTCACTTGTACTACTTGATAATATGTAGCTGACTGAAGAACGCATTTGAATGCTTTAATCGATTTTACAAGGCATAACTGGAACAAGAAATAATGGTTTACATTAAAATATTATGGCAATAGACAAAAACAGAATAAAGGACTAAAAAACGTAAAAGGGTTTATTCTTTATTCTTCATACCTGAGGCACTAGAATGTCAGAATATTTCAAATTTTAGGTGGTAATCAGTCATTCCTTTCTGTTTAATTTAAAATTTTTAAATCAGCTGTGAAGATGTAAATATGTCAATTCGACTTTGACATCCTAACGTAGCATAAAGCATAAATCAAATCCAAGCGAATAACCAAAATTTCTGTGTTATGTGCCGCGGTTATAATATGGTTCAAGATGACACACGGGTTGATGACGTCAGTTACACGAATCGCTTGAACGCGTTGGTTTTAACCTCGGTTTTGTTGCAAGTTGTTTATTTTAGAAAAGCGCGTATATAATCTCTGATTATTTTTATTATCACTTAATAATCGGTGCTTTTTCGTCTACAACTGTATATGGAAAGTTTAAATAAGAAACCTTTCATAATATCCATGGGAGAAATGTTTTTTTCAGATTTTTTTTTAATGATGGAACCATGGCTTTGTAGCTATGATAACTTTCAATTCTCTAAATTTTTCCGCATGTCAAAGAAAACATTTATTGATTCAGCAGAAATGATGAAAAAAGAAATTAGCAAAACCGTATACAGGTGGATATCATCTAGTGAGTTTATATGGCCATATTTTAATATTCTTGTGGTATATGGCTACACAGGATACTTTGTTAAGCATAGGAACTACATTTAAAGTGTTCCCAACAACCGTAATGAGTATAACTAATAAGGTGCTCCACTTTATGGTAAAACTGAAGTCAGCCTGTATCAATTTTCTCAAAAATGAAGCTGAAGTACAATAACAATATCCAATACCCGGCAAAATTCTAACTTGTCACATTTCAAATAATAACCAGAAATATAAAACTACTCTTGAGTTGGGTAAATACCACAATTTTGCGGTGATAACTATGACATATAACAGCTGATTCGTGACGTCACGGATCTAATAACCAAACTGATAACTACACTCGCTTGAACGGATTGGTAAATACCAACCCAAAATGGTAAATACCAGTTCCATTTGGTTATCCGCTTGAATTTGATTATATATTTATAATTATGACAAAAAACTTCTCAAATGTCAATGAGCACAATGAATTTTGAATACACGACGCGTACACGCTGTGAGCGTACTACAGTTCTGCGGTGGTGCCAATTGCACTTGCTTGATAATTCTGAGAGAATGGAATATGTACTCGTAGTCAAGTAAATTTTCACACTATTTTCTTTGCGTTAATGTAAAATCTATTCAACGTTTGCGTACCCAATAAGTTTAAAAGAGATACAAAAATACAAACTTTTCAAAGAAATGTAAGCTTGTGATGATTGTAAAACCTATAATTGTTTGCCATACATGTACTGTATGTATGTTGATAAAATAAACTCATTGTCTTTGATAAAATCTTTATTTATTTTTTCAATTGGTAGACAAGAGACACGAAATCGAGTAGAAATTATTTACTAGAAATCGTACTACGCTAGTATTACTCCTGCTCACCCTCCATATTTCTGTAGTTAGTAGAATAAACTTTATTATACAAGTGCTACTCCTCCTTACAATGTGCTTGTTGTATAAAATCCTGCTCTAAGCAAAGTTTATTATCAAAATTATATCAAAAAAAATCTGTCCGTGCACAATCAATTATTTTGGTTTCAATGGGCTTTACAAGACAATTTAAAAATTTTCTGTGGCTTATAAAACATGTTAACTTGAGATTATTTTGTGAAAGTCAGGTATATTATGATTTATTTTACGTTGTTTTACGTTTATAAGTGAAATACATGTCTTGTGTCATAAATATTTTATTAAAATCGACGGATTTGGGAATCTGTCTAAGGGGGGCGCAGCGGTAGATGCAGCATTCATGAGTCTAGCAAGGTAATGCTTACTTCAATATACAGCAACATACTGTTTTCCTTAACAAAACAAAATTGTGGTTTGTGCCCTCCTTGTCCCCTCTATATCATCCAGTGCTTGATACGTTCCAGCGTTATAGAGAGGTCAAGTTGAAAAATCCTGGAATGGGATACATATTGATCCGCTTTGTATATGGGTCAAACCTAAAATTCCACTTTCTGTATTGGCGGGTCATATCTCATAGATCAGACTCATTTTTTTTGCTTTGAAGATGGGTGGCTGAGTTTACCTCTCGTCGCAAGATATCCGTCGTAATTGACAGGTTCTCCTCTTCATCCCACAACTTCAACGCGGGTCTTGGTTCCGACACTGTTCCTCTTACATTACATATCAACGACCTCCTTTCCTGCACGATCAACCCAATCCACAGCTTCGCTGATGATAGCACTCTACATGCAGGAATTCAGAGTGACTGGTCGATCTCTGCCGCTGAGCTGGAAAAAAGAAGACAAGTGACGACTTCCCCTCTGATGAGTGACCTGGAGGTTATCACTGCTTGGGGACGCAATAATCTTGTACAGTATAACGCTTACTGTACTTTGACAAGCAAAAAGCGTCCTAGACCTTCTCACTCTATACAAGGCCCAGATCAGGCCTATCCTCGAGTATTGCTCACACGTTTGGGGAGCTGCCGCTCCGACTACATTATCCATGCTCGATGCTGTCCAGAGGATGGCGGTCCGACTGATCGATGACTATTTTCTAACAGACAGTCTCGGGACTCTTTCGCACCGGCGGGCCGTCGGCGATCTAGCTCTTTTCTACCGCTACACCAACGCACCAACGGGCTTTGCTCCTCAGAGCTCTCTTAAATGATGCCGCCGCGCGATGCGCCTGCCAGACTGACCCGCCTGACCTTGGCGTCCCATCCTAAGCGTGTCGAACTTCATACATCCAGAACTGGCCGATACGACCGCTCCTTTGTCCCGAGGGTGTCGAGATTGTGGAACAATCTACAAGAGGAAGCTTTTCCTAGTTCTACTAACCTTAGGCAGTTCCAAAATCGTATTAACAAAATTTCTTTGCTTCGGTATATATATATATAAAAAGATGATATAAATATGGAGAAATCATTGAGTATGAAAAGCGAGCCTAGTTCTTTTTGCAAATAAACTTTTCACCATGTATAGATACCTAATTGAAGAAATATGTCTTTGTGAGGTTACAACAAAAATGAGAATTAGTCAAAGTCGCTGATAGTGCTTATATATTGAAGGTAATCTGATAAGTCAAATTAGAGCAGCTTGGTTGTAATATACTTGTAAGGAATTAAATTAATAAGATGAAATCATGGTACACAAAGTCAATTGTATAGTCATAATCACGACTAATTGTATCTTGAACTGTCAGACAGCCACTGATATATAATGGTATAATTTAATGGGTAAGTCAATGTAAATAGCTAATTATGTAAATATAGTCCATAAGTTCTGGCTTACCCCATTACATTTTGCTTAGATCCATTAGAATTAACAATCAAGAATAAGGAAAATGCATGGTAAAACATATGACCAGTAATTATCCAACATGTTTTATAAACTACCAAGGCATACGTTTGGAAACAAAGCAAAAATCTGGAAACATTAGGATAACCGATAATTGCAATATCCGCTGAGCTTGAAGTAGATAAAAATCCTATAAATTAAAGAAGATGTACATAAATTACCCTTTGAGCGTAGCACGCTGTGTAATAGTCGTAATAACATACTTAATATATTTAGGTGGCCAAATGGAAATTTGCATTCTGACGTTTACGTAAACAAGTCAATCCGTATCCGACAAATGACTGAAATCTAAAATAAACATCCGTCTTTGTAAACAAAGACGAAATATCGAAATGTGCATGTATAGTGGATACCAAATAAAATCCGATGCACGTCATAGGTGATGTCATTCATAAAAATCATGGTTACCAACAGTTGACTACATTCAATGTGAAATTTCTCCTTGAAGTTTAAATTTCCCCGTCTCGATTCGGTTGGTAGTGCCGTGCAGAGAAATGTGAGGTTGCCACTTCTCATTTGTTGACATCAGTTGCCATTGTCCTTTTGTCGTACTATTAGTCCTTTATTGTTTAGTTTGTGAGTTTTGCGCTATTTGAGCTTTGAATCGTTGCCTTGCCAATTAAAAGTTGTTCTTTTCAGAACAAAAGTTACTGTGAAGTGGTATAAAGTATCCAAAATGCCAAAACAACTTAACAGTCGGTGTAAAGAGCTCATATCAATTCTGGCAACAGCGCACAGCTCCAGATCGATGACGTGCATCGGGTTTTATTTGGTATCCACTATATAGTGGATACCAAATAAAATCCGATGCACGTCATAGGTGATGTCATTCATAAAAATCATGGTTACCAACAGTTGACTACATTCAATGTGACATTTCTACTTGAAGTTTAAATTTCCCCGTCTCGATTCGGTTGGTAGTGCCGTGCAGAGAAATGTGAGGTTGCCACTTCTCATTTGTTGACATCAGTTGCCATTGTCCTTTTGTCGTACTATTAGTTCTTTATTGTTTAGTTTGTGAGTTTTGCGCTATTTGAGCTTTGAATCGTTGCCTTGCCAATTAAAAGTTGTTCTTCTCAGAACAAAAGTTACTGTGAAGTGGTATAAAGTATCCAAAATGCCAAAACAACTTAACAGTCGGTGTAAAGAGCTCATATCAATTCTGGCAACAGCGCACAGCTCCAGATCGATGACGTGCATCGGGTTTTATTTGGTATATAGTGGATACCAAATAAAATCCGATGCACGTCATAGGTGATGTCATTCATAAAAATCATGGTTACCAACAGTTGACTACATTCAATGTGACATTTCTACTTGAAGTTTAAATTTCCCCGTCTCGATTCGGTTGGTAGTGCCGTGCAGAGAAATGTGAGGTTGCCACTTCTCATTTGTTGACATCAGTTGCCATTGTCCTTTTGTCGTACTATTAGTTCTTTATTGTTTAGTTTGTGAGTTTTGCGCTATTTGAGCTTTGAATCGTTGCCTTGCCAATTAAAAATTGTTCTTTTCAGAACAACAGTTACTGTGAAGTGGTGTAAAGTATCCAAAATGCCAAAACAACTTAACAGTCGGTGTAAAGAGCTCATATCATTGAATATCACCTAAATCAGGTGTTTTTATTCAGAAAGGAATTTAATTTTACAACAAGTTTATTTATTTTTAATATAATGGTATTATAGTAAATGGTAGGTATATATAAACAATTTATTTTATTAAATTTATTTGCTTAAAAGAAAATGTGCAAATTCTGGCAACAGCGCACAGCTCCAGATCGATGACGTGCATCGGGTTTTATTTGGTATCCACTATATATCAAATATATCCACTATAGTCGAAATCACGAAAGATGACGATTACGTCATTATTTTAGTCTGTAGTAAAGACAAACGACAGCGATTTGTAAATATTTTTGATGAAGTTTCAGATATGTTAGACAGAGACAAACATAATTGTATTGTCTAAACAGACTGTATTGCTGATTGGCATGTATCCGACAAAGATAGACGATGTTTTCATGTTGCATGATTGATCATATTTGAAAGATGAATACTTAGGTTGTTTTCGAATAATACTTTGGTCTTTGGTGTTTCTGTCTTAAGGTTCTACTCATAAGTGTTTTTTTTTCAAAACAAAAACTCCCCACTAAAATTATCATTAAGGTATCACCCAAAACCATGAAATAAAATGAAAATAAAAATAATCAGTGAAAAAACCTAACTTCGCAAAATCATAATATAAATTTGTTTTCATTGTGTTCCTGACATCGTGATTTTATCATCGACGTATGTCCATTGATCACTTCAGTACAATTTATGATATGACGTAATAGTCATCTTTCGTGATTTTGACTATATGAGTCCATAAAAGGTCGGATACCTGTCATTTATTGCATCTTTCCAAGGAAAGCTAAAGTTGTCATCATTGAGCGTGCGGCAGGTAGGGCCAAGTGCCTGGGCACGCGTAAGCTCTACAGCCACTTTTCACAAGGGCGCTGCTAATTGCGGCTGGCCAGATACTGACTACCTGTTGAAGTCGAGGTCAAGTGTACAGATAAGATTTGTCTTGATTTGCCTTTTGTATGTTAGAATGAGTGATCTGGCTAGAATTAGTTAAGAAAGTATACAAGTGTAGTTATGTACATACTTGGCGAATTAGACTGTAGGACTAGTGTATGGCTCATAAGTCCATTTGAAAGCAAAGGTGTGTAACAATAATGAATAGTTCTGTTGGCGCCATATCTCTCCTACTCGCCCGAGCTTCATGGCCGATCTCTGTTTTTACGCGGATCACGACCGCACAAGCCGCTTGGCGACATGTGTGAGGGCCGCGTGCCAGTGACTCGCCTTCTAGATCGACGCGAAGTGACCTCGACGATTCAGGAACGCCGCTATGTGGCTCACCGGATTCTTCTCGACCCAACGATGCGGACTATATAACTCGACGGCCGGGAGAGGGAAGCAGAGTAGGGTAGAGTAGAGCAGAGTGGAGTATAGTCCAGTCAGTGGTACGACATAAGAATTAGTCAGACATAAATAGTGGTGTACATAAATGTTTTATCTAGTCAAAATAAATAAATTAGTGCATTTCTTTTTGTGGAATCCTGTGTTTTAAACCACACCCAAAAAAAACCCAGAAAAACGCTACATTGGCGTCAGAAGCGGGATGCGGATTATTGGACATTTAATGAAAATAAATCGGACGATCAGTGAAGGAAGAATGGCGCGATTGGTTGATTTGAAAATTGCCGATTTAAAGAGAGAGCTGGAGGAAAGAGAGTACGACACGGCTGGAAAGAAATCAGAATTACAGGAGCGGCTTTGTCAAGCGAGGACCCGGATATTTTCATTTTTCCCGGTGCAGGGGATATTGGTTTAATGCTGCAAAACCTTTCGACCAAGTTAGAAAACAAGCTCGTGTAAAATTGTGTTAACCTAGAAGGAAAGCTCATGGAAAACTGTGCCGATCTTTTAGAAAACTCACCCTTGTTAGAAAATAGGCTCGTGGAAAATTGTGCCGATCTTTTAGAAAATTTAGTCAAGTTAGAGAATAGGCTCGCGGAAAATTGTGCCAACCTAGAAGGAATACTCTTGGATTTACACGAAAGAACAGCCAAATTAGAAGTGCCAATTTAAAAAACAATTGAAAGATTAAATTAAGGAAAAATCTTGCGAGTTGAAAAAACGGATTTTAGAAACTCTGGAGGACAGAATTCAAAAGTGCAAGGAAAGTTTGCCGCTTTAGACGTCAAGACCATCGACGAACGACAGAGTGGACTTCCGTTGGAAAAATCAAGTGAGGTTGGAGCTTCTGTTGGGTCAGCTGGTCATCTGCGAATGAAACCGCAGCAATTTGATGGTACAACGCCTTGGAATGTCTACCGACGTCGGTTTGAGGCAGCCGCGAAAGCAAATAGTTGGTCATCGACCGAAAAGCCAACTGCACTCCCTTTGGCCCTGCGAGGAGATGCTGCAGCTATTCTTCGAAGAATATCACCCGAAGAGCAAGCGGTCTACGAACAGCTAGTAGGACATTTGGAGATGCGATATGGCCAGCCACATTTAGAACATGTCTACCATACTTAATTAAAGAATCGGTTACAGAAGTCAGGAGAGTCCTTGCAGGAGTTCGGAGCGGATATTGCGCGGTTGGTATGATTAGCATATTTATCCTGATGTTCAGGAAAGGATAATGGAGCGATTGGCAGTTCACGCATTCCTTGATGGTCTTCGTGATAGTGAAATGAGGCAAGCCTTACTACTAGCACATCCACCTAAGCTAGTAGATGCGCTAACTCGGGCCTTAGAATTCGAATCCACTAAAAACACAAATAAAAGCCATGTCCGAGTCCGCCAGATGGTACCAGGAGATAACGAGTTCGAAGAGTCCGTCAAGCGCATGGTTAAGGAACTTGATGGTGAACGTCGCCGCCAGAACAGCAAGTTGGAATGTCGGAAATGTGGGAAAATAGGGCATGTTAAGAGACGCTGTCCTGAAGGAGCTAGTCATCATCCAGCCACTCCGGAAAACTAAGGGAGGTCGATGTGAAGGGGCTATCGTCGACCTGTAGCCAACAAGCCCCATCAGTTAATACCGTCCACGTCTCCTCGCTTAAACATTAGTCTAATAGTGTTTTTGCCGATGCTTTTGTGAATGGGACTCTCCTCACCGTACTGCTGGGTACAGGTGCGACAAAGACTATCATAAGGCGACATGATGAAAGCATCGGCGAAGATTCGACCATCCAAATGGCGACTACGAACGGCGACGGGAGACCGAGCAAACGTATACGGTGAAGTAAATCGCATTTCGAATAGGAAAAGCTACATTCGAACATCTGGCGATAGTAGCTGATATTGAGGACGAGGTAATAATCGAAATGGACATCATGGACACAAAAGGCTTCGAGTTGAACTTTAAGCGAGGAATCTTGAGAGTCAACAATGAGGTGGTCATTTTACACCGGGAAAGTAATGGAAACGTACGAGTTCTATTACCTGAAGACACCGTGAATGGCTCAGTAGAGGGCCAGACTACAGACGGAGAAATAGTCATGTTTGAACCTAGGTTGCATGACGAGGCTATTGGCCAAGGGATAGCAGTTGAAAAGGCCCTTGTGCGTGCCGATAAAACTATTCCTGTGAGACTAATGAATATCAGTCATTACCCTGTGTCATTGAATAAGGGCTCGGAGCTGGGACACTGCTGTCCAGTTTCTGCAATCATTCGAAATATGCCAGCTGTGGAAAACTCAGGGGTCATTTCTAAGGAACTGGAAGAACTAATATCGTCATCAGGCAGACATCTAAGACCAGACCAAAGAAACAAACTGAAACATCTAATACATATATTTCGGGATGTATTCTATACTGGACAGAAAGGAAGAACCAATATAGTCCAGCACAAGATCAATACGGAAAATGCCCGCTCCATCAGGCAGATGGCAAGAAGGCTCCCACTTGCCAAAAGAGAGGAGGCTGACAAGATCGTAGATAGTATGGCTAACGAGAGAATCACTGAACCGTCCAACAGTCCATGAGCCTCACCGGTAGTTTTGATTAAAAAGAAATATAGTTCAACCAGTTTTTGTGTGGACTACCGAATGTTAAATAACGTGACCAAGGACAGCTACCCTTTACCGCGTATTGATGATACTATGGATACCATGGCTGGATCAAAAATGTTTTCTACCCTAGATCTAAAAAGCGGATACTGGCAAGTAAAATTGGCCCCTGAAGATCGGGAGAAGACAGCATTCACGTTGGGCACCGGATTATGGCTGTCTAATGTGATGCCATTCGGCCTGTACAATGCTTCTGCCACCTTTGAACGGCTGATGGACACGATTCTAAGAGGACTATCCTGTAAAATGTGCCTGGTTTACCTTGATGACATCATTGTGGTGGGAAAATCATTTGGGGACCACATGAAGAACCTAGACGAAGTTTTCTTAAGGCTACGAGGTTCTGGCTTGAAATTAAGCCCAGAGAAATGCCACCTGTTTCAAATAGCTGTGCAGTATCTTGGCCATATTGTTTCCGGATAGGGAGTCGCGGTCGACAAGGAGAAAATCCAGACTGTAAAAGAATGGCCAGTTCCGAACAACAAACGTGAGCTACGCAGCTTCCTAGGATTGTGTACATATTACCGAGGTTACGTCGAAGGATTTGCTAACATTGCAAAGCCATTGACCAGGCTGACAGAAGATGAATACAAATTCCAATGGGATCAAGATTGCCAACAAGCTTTTACCCACTTGAAAGAAGCTTTAACAAGCGTCCCTATACTCAGCTATCCACTGCCAGAAGGAAAGTTTGTGTTAGATACTGATGCTAGCAGTGTGGGCTTAGGTGCTGTGTTATCTCAATTCCAGGAAGGCAAAGAAGAGAAGGTCATCGGTTATTTTAACAAAACACTGTCCAAACCAGAACGTAACTATTGCGTTACCCGGAGGGAGTTACTGGCCGACGTAAAGGCAATGGAACATTTCTACATATACCTCTATGGCAGAACCGATCCCAAAGCTTTAAAATGGTTTACGAATCCAGAGGGTCAAGTTGTAAGATGGATAGAAAGGCTGCAAGAGTTTGACTTCGACATCGAATATCGAGCGGGGAAAATCCATGGAAATGCAGATGCCTTATCGAGGAGACCCTGTTTAGAGGATTGTAAGCATTGCCAGCGGGCAGAGAAGAAAGACGCCCAAGTATTAAGAACCACTATCGTTAGTGATACTTGGCAAAATGAAGACCTCATTAAAGACCAAGAGGGCGACCCCGATCTCCAAATAATTCTGAACTGGATGAAAGAACTACGGAAACCAGCCTGGGAAGAAGTTGCCAAGTATTCCCCTACCATAAAATATTGGACACAATGGAATTCTCTCGTTATGGACGACGGACTCTTACTGTATAAAATGGTGGATCCGGGGATCCCGGAGCTGCTAGAAGAAATCCATTCTGGTGTATCAGGAGTCATCTCGCAGTAACAAAAACCTTGGGAAAAGTGAGCGAAAGATTTTACTGGGTCAATAGCAATGAGGACGTAAAGGGCTGGTGCAGGAAATGCGTTGTGTGCGGCAAGTAATGGACAGCAAAGGAAACCAAAAGCTTCGATGCGCCAATACAAGGTGGGGAGCCCCTTTGAAAGGATTGCTATGTATGTGGCGGGACCCTTTCCAGAAAGTGTAGCAGGGAATAAATACATCATTGTGGTAATGGATTACTACAGCAGGTGGGTTGAGGCATACCCTCTGCCAAATCAGGAAGCCTCTACGGTAGTCGACGCTTTTGTAAAGGAATGGATCTGTCGATTTGGGGCGAAATTTCGAGTCAAATCTGTTCCAAAATATCTGTCAAATCCTTGGGATAAGAAGACCAGGACGCCTTACACACGCAGTCAGATGGAATGGGACTATTAACGTATTTGACTTAGGTAGTCTCTAGCCATCAAAGAGACTGGGATAGTTTTCTTCACCTCTTCTTATTGACTTACCGATCGTCGTTTCATGAAAGCACAGGAGAGACCCCGGCTCGAATAGTTATGGGAAGAGAACTTAGTCTCCCATGCGATCTAAAGTTTGGCTGTCCACCAGGAACTGATATTGCCGGAGAAGACTACGTAAGTGAGCTGCGTAGAAGAATGGACGCCATCCATAGCCAGGTTCGTGTTTCAATTCAAGGTGCCAGCGACTGGATGAAGGAAGATAATGAGGTTAATGCCAAAGACCAGAGGTATGACAACGGTGATACGGTTTGGCTTTACGACCCAAAGAGGCAAAAAGGGCTGTCGCCAAACTTCAACCATCCTGGGACGGGCCATATAAAGTTCTGGAGGCCATCAACGATGTTCTCTACAGAATTCAGACGGCACCACGCGGTAAAGCCCGAATTGTACATTTCAACCGCCTTGCACCTTATCATGGAAACAACGAAGATGCGGCGGTGCGGCAAACCAGAACCGGACATGACATTTGACCAATTTATGGCTCACCATGCTAATGGCCATAAGAGTCTGTATGGCGTGACATGTGAAGTACAGCAAGATCTGTTTACTACTTCACCAGAGTATGCCCTGGCACACTATGTGGCTCAAGACTTGCGAATGTCGAGAGGTATAGGAAAGGTCTTTGTTAGAAAGTTTGGAAGTACTCCAGATAACTGAAAAGGGTACCAACCGAAAAATCTTCTATCTGGTTACCAAGAAAGCTTCGTATCAGAAACCGAATTACGAGGATGTCTGGAACGCCTTGTGTTCTCTTAGATAAGTATTGCTTCCGAGGACCTGAGAAAACTGGCAATACCTAAGCTGGCATGTCGACTGGACAACCTGGACTGGAGGATCATCCGAAGCATGCTTGAGGTAGTCTTCCGGTATACAGGCATTCGATTTCTGGTACGTTGTCACAGTCCTAGGCGGCTACCTCCTGGAAACTGTGTGGATTGTTACTTGTTCAAGAACTCCTACCGCAAGAAAGGGCAGTCGCGCCGATATCGACATCCACCACCAGTAAGATCATTCCGGGACGGAATAACTTTAGGGAGGGGGCAGTGTAATAATAATGAACAGTTGGCACCATCTTTTGGGAGACTCCTCCTACTCGACAGAGCTTCATAGCCGATCTCTGTTTTTACGCGGATCACGACCGCACAAGCCGTTTGGCGACATCTGTGAGGACCGTGCCAGTGACTCGCCTTCTAGATCGACGCGAAGTGACCTCGACGATTCAGGAAGGCCGCTATGTGGCTCACACGATTCTTCTCGGCCCAACGATGCGGACTATATAACTCGACGGCCGGGAGAGGGAAGCAGAGTAGGGTAGAGTAGAGCAGAGTGGAGTATAATCCAGTCAGTGGCGCGACTTAAGAATTAGTCAGACATAAATAGTGGTATACATAAATGTTCTATCTAGTCAAGATAAATAAATTAGTGCATTTCTTTTTGTGGAATCCAGTGTTGTAATCCACACCCAAAAGAAGCCAGAAAAACGCTACAGGTGCATTAAAAATGAGTGTCTAGCAGAGACCCCAGTCAGCAAATAAAATAGATTCAGAAACAAAAGCCTGCGTCATAGAATTGTTTCTTCTTTTACTTGAGTCTCAGAATTAATAATTTGAATAGAATATAGAAATACACATCGCTACGAATGTAGTAGTAGTAAAAAGATTGCTATAAATTAGATATCGCGGCTCAAAACAAGTTCAGTTCTTGTTTATTCAACTCGTTATTTGGACAGTTGAGGAAAATTAAAATCATAATAGCAATAAACGAAGTTAGCTAGAGTTTGCGCCAGCAGACAGTACATGCTAGTGCCAACATGTGAGAGGAAGTGATATGAGGCGAAGACTTCGACTGCACATTTGTGTAGACAATTCAAGTGGTCTTGGAGCATCTGTCATTTGACAGGATTGGCGACCCGAGTGACTAATTAAATTTTATTCACGGCTTTTAAGAGTTAATTGGGATCACTCGAGGTAATACTGATCGTAATTTCTTTTTCGGTAAACTCAGAATTGGTTTTAGCCTAATATAAATCTTATTTCAGAAAGCTAATTTTAAATCTTTTCACAGCTTCAAATAATTTTATGTATGAATTTGAAAAAGGGTAATTTCTCTATATAAATTAATAATATATTTCGTCGCTTGAATGCAGAAGTATTCTAAGTCACAAAATACATATTTTACGGGAGAGCTATTTTTCGTGTTTGTGTCTTGCCTAACATTTCTGAGAAATTTTGGATATAGAATGCTTTACCGGAGAAAAAGTATGACTAGTCCGTGAAAGTAGACTTATATTTGTTGCTGACATTGGACTTACAGTCGTTCTGTAAGTGATCATCTGCTCTTATCATAGTTCTGCAGCGAAATGACGCCCCTCAAGCTATTACCCCAAAATATCGTTCAAAACCTGTGGTGGGGGAACGCTTGCGCAGGGACTTACAATACCTCTGCATGCAATGTAGGTGACTATGACCCACAATGTCGTGTTAAAATCTGAAAAACGAAGAATTTGGACATACAATAGTTCTGCATTCAGGCGACGATTTGTTCTCATCTACAGCTACTGCCTATTTTCCGTAAAAAATTAAGACAAGGAATTACTTCAATCAGTTAACAATAGTTTTTCGGCTATAACCAGTCTTTATTTTCAGCTAATATTTTAACTAGAAAAAAATATTATTTACGTCAGGGCTGTCCAGCTTAATGTGGCCCAAGGGCCACTTCAAAAAAAAAATGCAGTTTGGAGGGCCGCATTATAAAATCTTTCTATACAACATTATTACAGAGTTAATGTAAGAATTGTGAATATTTGGAATTTGAGAGTAATTTATACATGTGATGTATACATGACCCATGAAGCGGGCCGCAAGAAAGCAGTTCGCGTGCCGCATGCGGCCCGCGGGCCGTATGTTGGACAGCCCTGATTTACGTAATAGTTAAGATAATATTATTTTTGGCCACAGCTTCAAATAATTATTTTTCGGGGAATTTAGTTAAGAAATTTTTTCAGAGATAAGTCAAGATCAATGTTGTTCACAGCTTTAACCACCGTTTTCTTCCAGCGTGAATTTAGTTGATTAACTATTTCTTCTGGGAATAAAATATTTTTTTCTTGCAGCTATAATAAGTTATTTAAGCTTTAGATATTTGTTTTAACTAAATAATTTTCCCACAGCATATTTCTAGAGTCGTTTTTTATCCCTTTCAGCTATTGATAAGGAGCATTAGTCATAGGTATAGTTATTAACCATATATTTATGGCATCTATTCCCATTGAAGGATAGGGTGAACTTTCCTAGCCTGAGCCAGGAAAAAGGAAGAAAAAAGTAATTTAATTTTTAGGCGGCTAGGTTATTATAAACTGTCATTCCAGGAAGGGGCCAGGACCTGTTCGATAACTTTATAAATTGTCGTGCATTTTATAATTACCCGTTCCAATGGCGGGTAGCAGAGGAGCTCTTCGAATTTCGTTTGTTTTTGTGGATGGTTTTGTCACTATCGTATAGGTTGGTTGAAAACTCCCGAAATTGGTGGTCATTCCGTCACGTCGTACTTAGAAGTTGCAAATAAACGAGCGATTAGTGGCCCTTCGTTGGAGTTAGGATTTGAAATTGATAGACAGATAAGGGAGTTGCTTTGATAACAGGGGTTAAGGCAAATCGTTTAAGGAAATAGAAACATTTAGGTCGGTGTTAGCAGATATCAAACAAATCGAGAGCCAATATGACAAGTACGGCAGAAAATGTACGCGCTACTACCAACTGAGCGCCAAGCCTCAACAACACTATGTGAACAACACTAACGTTGTTGCTGCCGCCTACGATGCACCTAGGATCGAACTTTATGTAGGACGTACTTGCAACTGTTGGCTTAAACTCATAGATAGTGGAGCCGCCGTTAGACTAGTCAACTCTGAAGTTGTTAAGCGCTTAAATATTCCAGATGCCCCGAACGACCATAAGATCATCACGGACATATCCGGATTCCGGAAACATCATCCACGAGGAAGGATTAGCGAGAGTACGATTCAACCTCAGAAGTATGCAAATGGAACATCAATTTGTCATGTGCGACGATGATCTAAAGTTTCCAGCTGACGGGCTATTAGGCATCAATTTCCTGGACCATCATCAACCTATCCTCCTTGTTTTGTTTGCGAATATCTCTTGAAAGCTGCATTATCCAATGGAAATGGACGTCAAGCAATGTGTTGATGTATTTATGAGCCGGGCATAACCTCTACAATCAGACCAATCTCCAATAACATCCATAAACCCTCTCTAGCGTGATGAAAATTGTAGATTTTGGGTTAAAATGACGAAAATTGGATTAAAAGGACTACTCGACCAATTTAGAGATTCAACGCGTTCGAATTATTAGCCCAAGGTTATAATCACCAATTAAAAAAAATTTTTTTGACTGAAATATCTACCCAACTAGTTATAAAATCGCACATATTTTGCGGGACCTAATACTTTTCAATGACAGGAGTAGCGAAAAAATTGAAATGATGCAAAAAGGCTGAATTTACATTTTTCCGAACCTCGAAACTTTGAGCGCGTCGTCCAGAGCGAACCTTTCGACTTAGGAATTTGAGATTTTACAAAGTGTTATGCCTCCATGGGTTCTCTTTAGAAAACAAAATTAAGTCCGATATGAGTCATGATCCGACCTGCTGTATGACGAAAATGGCCAATTTTGGTTCAAAATATCTAAAATTGGATCCAAAGGCTTATCCAATTTAGAGGCCCGAGTACAAAATCCATTTACATAGGGAGGTAGGCTGCACCATCTCCTTTATGAAAATAATTTTAAGTGTCAGCCTAATCATCATATCCCAATTTGAAGGTCATTTTTAACTTCTTTGGGCAATTTTACTTCGGAATAGTCAAATATTATGACACCTAATGATTTCCAATCAGAGAAGTAGCGAGAAAATGGAAAAGTTGCTAAAACTCTGAAATTTACATTTTTGCGGAACCCACAAGGTTTGTGAATTATTATAATATGACGTACCAAGCCCAACGTTTAAAAAAGCCATATAATCCTGATTTCGAAAATTTGTGCGCACACATTACTACCTCATCTGCCGGCAGTAGAAGTGACTGTCATCCTCCTACCGCCAATTTTCTTACTTCTATATTTGCATTTCTTACATGGGGAGTCAACTCGTATGGGAGAATGGAAAACAGTGCGGTGCTGCCGAACACAACCTGACAACACTGTTGGCATCCAGAAAAAATGGCGCCTTTGACAAGTATGACGGTTAATTGCTGCCTTTTTTTCTTTTCTAGTTAACCTCCACAAAACACATAAGGCTGAAGAAGTGGGTGATGCATGTTAAACAATGGCAGCACCGTTGACGTTTTGTCAGATGGTTGATCCGCCTACTTGCCTGGAGATCTGGAGGAACTATCGAAAGAATGCCGTGAATCGTGAATGCGACTGGAATACGGAATGCTAGGAACATGCCGGACTGCCGGGAATCTCGTTTGTTCATAATTTGAAATCTGCTAAAGATATTTCCGATATTGAAGGATTATTTCATAAACATATATTCCAAAAAAAATATCCCCAATAAGGGTAATATCTCTTTCAGCAATTTTACTGCGAAGAAGGTTCAGCATGAAAAATCCAACCCTAATAATTATGAAGCACCAAATTTATTTAGTTTCAAAAAATATTCATATGCTGTTAACAATGGTATAGAAATTGTATTACATGAAAATATAGATAGATTTATATGAAATTCAGGTTGAGTGTTGTAAAACATAAGTGTCTCGCTTCATTGCACTGCTTGTTGATAATGCTGAAACAATACAGAAAACGCTAATGTAATTCATAATTATTTGTAAATAAGCTAGTCACTTTTCATTAGTTTGCTCAGTTCTACCCCTTCAATTTGCTGGCCTTTCAAACTTAATACAACGGTGCCAACTACAAGGATTATAAAGAGGCTGAATCCAGACATGCAATTTTAAATAATCTACCAAATACATCATGCCGATATGGTTAAGTTCACAGCCTACCTGTAGCACTTTATGACATGACAGAGTCTCCTGAGCTTTATGCACCTCCCACAATCGACACAATACATTTCACGTATACCATTATAGGTACTAATTTTGTTATTTTATATGTTATGCTCATTTTTTGCGAAATATCTCCAAAAGCATCAACGTTGATAATCTAGATATTAACCAAAACAAACGCCATATTTGATATTTTTACATTCAGATCATGGTTGCCAGATTCGTCGCAGGGAATTATCGTACAAACACGTCAAAATTATCGCACATTATCCTACACTGTGCCTTAGGGCGTATGCACATAGAAAGCTGGCTACCGGCGCCGATCTACCAGCGCTTATCGACGCTGGTCTGTTCCGGCAACCTCTACATAAAGCAAGCGGGTTTAAGCAGAAGCTCGCTGGCGTCTCTCTGTCTATGCTTTGTGTCTCTCTGAGCAGCGAGCAAAATGTCGAGCTCCTCAGATGAAGATATCTTTCTATTAGAAAATGTGTTTCTCAAAATGCGCAAACAAAGTGTACACACCATAAATAGAAAAAGAAAAATTTACGGAGAATATCATCATTTATTTCAAGACATTAAAGCAGACAAACAAAGATTTTATAGATATACAAGAATGACTCCAGAAACATTTTACTACATTTTGGATAAAGTAGAACATCGATTCATAAAAAACTGGTGTAATTGGCATCAACAACCTATTCTCCCAGAAGAAAGACTTGTTGTTACCATTCGGTACGTATCAAACATTTTTAATTTAATTATCAGGGTATTCTGATAGGCCCTCAGCGAAAGACTGTAAATATGTGCTTATTGGCGCATGGAATGCTTTTGATACAGATTGAGTTGCGTGTGATTCTGGTGTGTGAGGTGTGATTGGCGGTGAGTAGAATGATTGTGCTTCCGGTTGAGTTGCTTGTAATTCTGGTGTATGGCGTGGGATTGGTGTTGAGTGGAATGGATGTGCTGCTGATTGGGTTGTGTATGGTTCTGGTGTCTGACGTGTAGACTGAATTGCATGTGGTTCCGTAGAGCAGCTAGAGAGAGTTGAAGGTGAGAGTCGCGGGAACTGGGACTGGTATGCATAAATGTCAACTGTTCTTTGAATATCATTTCTAAACGAAAGCAACCGCTCTTGTGGAATTTTACGAATATGAGGCAAAAGACTTTTCAGAAACAGTAGATGTTCATCGTCTTCAAGTTTTCTCGCTTTTTGTTCCAGGTATTCCAACTTTTTTCTTTCAGTATCTAGCATACTTTGATTGAATGGGTTGGTTGTTTTTGTTTTGTTACGTGGAACTGAATTGGTGTCATTACTGTTTTCTTCTAGTGCATGATGTGTACTCGTATCATTGTCTTTACTGTCGTCGGAATTATTAGTCTGTTCTACAGATCTGCTAGATGAAGCACGTTTCAACGATTTGGTTAAATTTCCTGAAGAATTTCTTGGTTTGACAATATCTTTCAGGAACATTAGGGAATAATAATATGGCCATTTCGGCTCATACGAAGTCGAAGCTTCATCTCCAGATCGAGGAGCAGGAACTTTCCCATATTCAGTCGCGAACTGATCCCTTAAATATTTCCATTTCTTCCTCAGTTTGTTTTCTGGAAAAAAACAGTCGTATTATTTCTTACAGGTATCTGGCAACAGGGGCAACATTTGCACATTTGGCTTCTGAATTTAGAATGGGTCTTTCCACAATAAAGGATATTATAGAAGAAACAACGAATGTATTGTGGGATGAATTACATCCAGTACACATGCCCATACCTACAAAGGAGGCTTTTCGTGCAATAGCAAATGACTTCAACAATATTTGGAATTTTCCAAATGTTTTAGGGGCAATCGACGGAAAGCATGTGCGCATACTCTGTCCAGATGGATCAGGGTCCATGTTTTACAATTACAAAAAATATTTTTCTGTCGTGTTACAAGCAGTCGCAGATGCAAACTATAAATTTATAACAATTGATATCGGCGGGTTTGGTAAACAAAGCGACGGTGGAACATTCAAGGCTTCAGAACTATACCAACGTTTAAGTACTGGGCAGATGGATATTCCAGAAGCAGAATATTTACCAGGAACAAATGTGAAAACACCATATGTTTTTCTAGGTGATGAAGCGTATCCTCTGCTGAGATACCTACTAAAACCTTTCGGAGGCAGAAATTTGCCTTCAGAACAACGCAACTTTAATAAACGTCTATCAAGAGCTAGAAAAACTATAGAGTGTGCGTTTGGTATAGTAAATTCGAAATGGCGATTGCTTTCCAAATGTATTGAAACCAATATTGATGTAGCTGACCAAATCGTTAAGTGTATATGTGTTTTACATAACACTATCATTGATAAAGAAGGTATCAACCGTAACTTAACTCCTGTTCATTTAGTACGAAGAAGGTGGAATAACTCAGGGCACGACTCAAATGAGGCAATGGATATCAGAAATATTTACGTCAATTATTTTTTACATAACTCACTAGCTTACAATAATTAAGTGTTTATTGTTAATAAATTCAATAAGTAAATACACTCACCGCCTACATCCATCTCGGCACTTATTTCCCTCCAGCATTTATCCACCACGTATCTGTTTGAATGCCTTTTGTCTCTTTTATCCCAAACAGGTGGTTTACTAAAAACTAACGAAATCAGTATATCAATATCCATATTATTAAACGCGGTATTGTTCCCTTGAAAATTAAGCCGCAAATGGCAGTTTACCAGCGCTTATCGGTGCAGGTCGGAACCGGTCAAAACTTGTCGGCACCGTTCGGCGCTTATCGGCGCTGTTACGACACAAAGTATAGAAACTGCCTGCGCCGGCTGCCTGTGCGCACCGGTTCCGATAAGCGCTGCTAGATCGGCGCCGGTAACCAGCTTTCTATGTGCATACGCCCTTAGATTCTCTCAGGATTCATGATGAAGGAAAATTTCCGTCTCGGGGGGGTCTCTTTTGTTTCCCACTCTTTCCTATAAGCTTGCTGTCTATGTTTGGCTTTCTTCAAAGATTCCGCTCATTTTCTTTTGTTTTCTGTATTCGAGAGTATCGCATCTTTTGTTGTGCTTCTCTCTTCCAGAGCAACTTGATTCGGAATCCGACATATCGTTATTGAATTGAAACCGGTTAAATATCGAAAATAACTGAAAATGATCTTTTGATTTTTAAGCGGCAACACTGACAGCTGCTTGATGGTGTTAATTGAACGTAGTTGTTAGATTGATTCAACATCTGTGAGTAAAAAAGCTCATTCGCAAAATTATAGTACATTCAGCTATTATCCTACACATACTATCGTACATCGTACAGTACTTGAAATTATCGTACAGAAACGATAATTATCGTATGTCTGTCAACGCTGATTCAGAAATTCAGATAAAAATAGATAATGCCGGCAGGGTTGCCAGGTTTTCAGTCCCGTTGGTCGTCAAGTTTTGATGAGAAAATCGCCAGAAATCGCCAATCCAAATTAACTAAGTGTCAAACCAAAAAACTCCAGGTTAGACATTGGAATGGATTTGTCGCCCGGGGAGGTGAAGTAGTGATCATATTTTCCGTAAAGCTTTTACATTCTGATTATCACTGTTATGGAAATGTGATTAGTTATCCCTGTGTTATAATTCTTATGAAAAATCTGGTAACTCTAGTAACCTTACAGTTGTAAATGATAACTATTATTTCTTTTTGAAATAATTTGTTTGCATCACTAATTCTAACAATTTTTCCATGCAGGTGCTGCAGGAGGCCATCACCAGAAATGAAAATATTTGGAGCATACATATTATTGATGTGTCCATACAATATGAAATTTAGATTAAAATATATTCTCAATTATAGATTCTTTTACTGTCCTCAAATGTTCAAATAGCTAGGATATATGGATGATTTTATAATGGCATATGTTATTGACGCTGCTGCTTAAACAGATGAGTGATTATTTACTTGTCATAACAGCAAAAATATGTTAATAAAACATGTCATTATAAAATCTTCCATATATCTTTAGTAAATGCTCAATATATAATTGTAAAAGAGTCTCAGATTTATGCAAAAGCCGGCAACGTCGTATGCGGGTTCGTGCACAATCTAACAACCATGTGGCATCCAGAAAAAATGGCGATTGACACTGACATAAATCAACCGTGTTGTCCTATGAATAAAATAGTACGTGACTTCGTGACCAAACCTTCTTCAGTGTATATGTTTTGTGATTCTGATTTGTAGCGTTCTGTGAATACTCCAGGAATTTTCGTCTTTATCGAAAAATTATATCACAATTTATTGAATAAACAGGTAATATTTCCTAATAATTTTACTCTAGATTATGGTTGTTGACCATAAATAAAAATTACGTAAGGGGCTATCTTAATATATTCGTAGGAAAATTTCATTCCTTCTAGATCATGGCTAACCACGATTACATAAGCACTTGTTATTGCTAATGATTTAAAAATGGATATCTTTCATTTGTTTCCGTTAACCTGAACTGAAACGTCCAAGCTTTAAAAAGCCAAAGATTCAAGTCAAGCCTTGAGATGGAACGGGCAAAAATGTTTCTCACATATCTAAGGGAAGAATATGTTCCCAAAAGTTTATCATTTCCGCATTTCCTAGGACCAAAGGCCATGGCAGACGATAAAGCTGTTAGCAGACCCATGAAATTCCCCTACACCTTCTCAGCTAAGATTGCTCAGTTTCCATTAAAGTACTACCTCAAGAACCAGTGGATCTGGAAATACTATGCTATCGCTGTGGTCCTCTGCATTCCTGTGTTCAAGAAAATCAGCAATCTAGGTAAACCTAACATTACTTCTTATAAGACTTGTATATTCAGGGTGACTCGGAGAACAGTGGAAATATCATCAAAGTGGAGTGTACAGTCTGTAAAACAAGAAGTAGTCTAGATCAAATGATGCTTAACATGGTAAATGGCATAATGGTTCCATGGGACCACTTGACAATGGGCCTATCACGACACTGATGCGCATATGGGCTGCATTGTATTTAATTCAACAGTCTCTCGAGCCAGAGGTCAGGTTCATTTTAAGATTAGATATGGACCACTGTAGCTTGTATGGAGTACACCCATATGCCAACTTTTTGTATTTTTTTTTTCACTTAGTAAAAGTAAAACAGCAAATGCTTCTTAGCTATAACTATATTAAAGATAAGGAAGAATATTAACTAAAATGCTTTTTCTATATAAAAGAACTAACTAATAAAGGTTTGGGATCAAAGTAAATCACAGATTAATATGCCCTTTTCTATTTATTAACTAAATTTGATGGTTGCAGACCATTTGCAAATTGTTGCAAGAACATGGCTATTACTTACATTTGACTATGAACTTCCCATAATGCATATGGATTGTTACTTTGCTTAATTCAAGGTGTTTTAAATGCCAAGATCTTTATCATCAGCATTTTTTGGGAGAAATTATTGAACCATTTTGAAAAAGTCTTGCTAGGGGCGTTCTTCTCCACTGCTGGAAGAATCTTCACTACAAGGAAATTGCACATACGAGCCTGTTGGATCGGGTCGGTTAACTGACGGCCAGATATCCAGCTTTCCAGCAAGTAACGAACCATATCCTTTATCGGGTCAAGTCACTATGAGGGATGTCTTTTAAGTTTTGCATATAGAAACATAGTACGCCGTGCGGATCGAACGTCAGTACTGAATCTTAACCTCACTCCTTAGTAAACTTATATTCCTAGTTTCACAAAAATATGTGCAGTATTCTCACTACAGTTAATTTTTAAGTGTCACCAAGTCATTAGAAAGATGGCACTCAATCGAGAACATTTTCGCGCCATAATTTATTACAACTTTCAGAGACAATTATCGTAACAAGAATGCCTTGCTGAGTTACTGTCTGTTTTCGGCAACGAAGCGCCACATCATTCGACAATTTCCCGTTGGTATCGAGAATTCAAACGTGGACGGGTGAGTCTTAGCGACGATCCCAAGAAAACGTCGATGCTGTGCGCAAACTCATCATTGAAGATAGGCATGTGACATATCGCGAGATTGAGGTGTCCTTGAAGATCCCAAAGACCTAAATTAAAAAAATTTGACATGAAGAATTAGGAGTAAGAAAATTAGTTTCTCTTTGGATACCCCACCTGTTGACTGAAGAGCAGAAAGCAGCCAGGGTTAATAGGTGTCAAAAAACGCTTGACCGTTTCAATTCCGGAAACTCAAAAAATGTGTACAGCATTGTTAGTGGTGATGAATCGTGGATTTACTGTTATGGACCAGAAAATAAACGAGAGTCGGCTGTTTGGATGTTCCAAGGTGAAGAAAATCCAACGAAAGTCATTCGTTCTCGAAGTGTTTCGAAAAAGATGGTCGCGACATTTGTGTCAAAAGCGAGTCATATTGCAACAATTCCTCTTAACGAGCAAAGAACTGTTACTGCAGATTGGTATACCACCATTTGTTTGCCAAAAGTCATCACCGAGCTTCAAAAAATCAACCCCGAAAGAAGAATCATCCTCCACCAAGACAATGCAAGCTCGCACCAGCCCAAAACACAAGGCAGTATTTAACGGAAGAAAACGTGGAATTATTGGACCATCCTCCATATAGTCTCGATCTAAATTCTAATGATTTCTTTACTTTACCGAAAATTAAAAACTGACTGCGTGGTCAAAGGTTCCAGTCACTAAAAGAAACAGCTGACGCATTCAAAAATGCCGTTTTGGATCCGCCAGCAAACGAGTGGAATAAGTTCTTTGAAAATTGGTTCGAGCGCATGCAGATGTATTAATCTACGTGGAGAATACTTCGAAAAACAATAAAGTCATTTAAAACTACCTACCGTGTTGTTTTATTTCCATATGCAAACTTAAAAGACATCCCTCGTATCTGCTGTAACTATCAATACTTGAGTAGTGACATTTGCTTGAGTGAGAGGTTATCTACAGTATATCGGTAAAGACAAATCTTAGCCAATCTCAGTTATTTCGATTATCCTGTTAAGAGGATGATCCTAGGTATTTATATCAAAAAACTCCAATTTTTTTCCTAAGGTCATCCTGCACAAATTGTTGAAATAAATGTTATACTAACTTATACTCGTACATATTTTCAAAGTAGAACAGGTTGTGATTTCGATATATTTTACCTCAAACATTCAATTTTTTCCAATACTTTTTTTATTTACAGCTAACTCCCCTGAGAATGTCGCAAAATGGGCAGAAATTCGTCGCAAAGAGGCTGCAGAACACCACCATTAAATGTTTACGCTAGTAGTTGTGTCTTTATCTAGAAAATCATAATTTAAAACTGTAAAAGTAAACTTTTTTGTTAAATGGTGTTTCATTTGAAAACATCATGTAATCTTTGTATTACTTACTTTTGCTTGACACTTTAATAGTCAAAATCACAAATAAGTTTAACATTAACAGATTCACTAATAGTCACGTTATATGAAAATTCTCTTTGTTAGCGAAATAATTGTAAAGTTTGGTTTTATTGATGCAAGCAAGTTGTTCAGGGACACATAAAATGAGTACACCAATTTTTATGGGGCACTTTTTATTCAACAAAGAATGAGAAAACTTGTTTTTTGGTAGAAACGAATGAATGCTAATTTTATGCGAAGAACAAAGGGTTACGTTTTTCTTCTATAAACAAAGTCAAACATTTCGTATTTGTGAGTAAATGAACAGATGTGCTACAATATTCGGAAAACATACATTAAACATATTCTAAAACAAAGCGGGTGTGTATCACCTTTTGTTGCGAAGAAAAAAAATGTTCAAGATTCCTTCACACTCTTGTGTATATGTTTATTTAGAGCTAAACTTTTTGCACATCACAGATGAGCCTTGAAGTTTATAAAATAAAATAAGTTCATACGTAAATGCACTGAACTGTTTATAAGGTAGCACGCAAACTGAAGACACAATTATGTTTCAAACTGTCTTAGCCTAGTTAGTATGTCGCATGTGCTACATGGCTATATTATTGGTGGCTGCATGACCTTGTCCGTTAAGTAGCCTACTATGAGGTTCCAAAAAATGTTAATCCGATTTTTGATTTTCCTAAGGTTAGTAGTACTGGGAAAAGCCTACTGTTGTAGATTGTTCGACAGTCTAGGGATAAAGGAGCGGTCGTATCAGCCAGTTCTGGATATACGAAGCTCGACACGGTTAGGATGAGACGTCGAAGGCACGCGGGTCTGTCTGGCAGGTACATTGCGCGGCGGCTTCATGGAGGAGAGCTCTTGGAAGCAAAGCCCGTTGGTGTAGCGGTAAAAGAGCTAGATCGCTGGTGCGAAAGATTGTCTGTTACAGAAGAGTCATCGAGCATGAATAATGTAGTCGGGACGGCAACACCCCAACGTGTGAGCAAAACTCGAGACTAGATCTTATCTGGGCGTAGTATAGAGAGCGATGGTCATGTGGAGAAAAATACTTGTTAGCCCTAAACAAATAGCCTAACTTTCTCCCAGCAGCTGGTACAGTACTGATTTGGAAACATTAAACTGTACAAGATTGTTGCGACCGCAAGTAGTGATAACCTCCAGGTCTCTCGTCAGAGAGGAAGTCGCTGCCAGCCTTCATGTAGAGTGCTGTCATCATGGATTGGATTGATCATACAGGAAAGGAGGTCGTTGTATGTAAGAGGAACTGTGTCGGGGCCAAAACCGATCTCTGGGAACACCTGCGTTGACGTTGTGGGATGAAGAGAAGAACTCATTTATGATGGATAACTTACGGCCAGAAAGAAAGTCGACCACCCATCTGCAAGGATTCTCTGGGAGGCCATATGATGGAAGTGTGCATAAGACGGCAGCGTGGCACAGCTGAACGAACGTTTTCATGATATCAAGAGCGAACGACATGAGCCTCAGTTTACTCCACAATTGCGTGACGTAAACTAGAAGGTCGTGTCGTTCTAGGTAGTCCAGAAGCTCGCGATTTATGCACCTCTCCATAACCTTACTTATAACAGAAAGCAGGTCTTTAGGCCTGTAGTTGTAAGAGTCTGTCTTAGATCCCTTTTTTGGGGTGGGATGGACATAGCAAATTTCCAGTTTTCTAAGAAGGTGCCAGATTCGAAAGATATTTGAAAGAGACGCGAAGGAACAGAAGTCTGAAGCCTAAATCTTACTTCCCGCATAGTGTAGGAAACCTTCTGAATCGACGATACTCGGTCGTTAAGGGAGGCGTCCATGGTAGAGTTGGCAGCAAAGGTCTTGGCAAGCACTTCCACCTTAACCTTTGAGTAGGTTACAATCTTTCCATCCTGACACGTCAGTGGTGGAAGGCTACTGTGTGAGAATTTTCTTCTAATCTGCTTGGCCAGCGTCCAGAAAGACCGACTGCTATTGTACTGCGACATTACACTGTACCTAACTTTCATATTGTGCTGGTCTCTGGCATTGAGGACCCCTTCGTAATATTTGTTTTTAGACTCGACGTCGGCTTGTCTGTTCTCCACAGTGATGTTTTGTACCTTGATCTGCAGCTGACGAGCAGAGTAGCATGATTTGTTGGACCATGGTTTGCAGAGGTGGAGAAGTATCTCAGCCCTTCCCAGTCGGCATGTTCGTAATGCCAACTTTTGCGGCCTGAGCGATTTTCTGCTGCCACAGCAGGTTCTGACCGAAACCTAACCTCCACAACACTATAGTCGAGTTACTCAGGACAGCAGTGCTGGAAGAGACAGGATTTGTGGTTAGAAAGAGATTCCGCAGGCTACTGCGGGTGACGAAACGCGGGTTAAAAAAGTAGGGCTCGTCACCAGCTGAATAATAGCGAACGCTTCAACTGCACGACCTGCTGCATGTCTTGTTTGAGCTCATTATGGGCATTATGGTAACTTAATCCAGTTTCTTTTTGAAGAAATATAACTCCCTGGACCTTTTTTCTAGAAGACAACTGATCGTATGAAAAATTAGTGCAAAATGCTCGGTATTACTCCTTAATTCGTAATTTTATAATTTCAGTATTGTATATTGTATGGTTTTCAAGATTATTCGAATTGTTTATAATAGATTTGATGTGTCGTCAACGTTCGCTTACCATTTGTCAGTGTCAAGTGTAGTAGTGGTATAAATATCCAGTAGAACAAGAGCCCTCGTGGTCTAGTAGAAAGGAGAAAGGGTTGCAGAACCACAGAGTGTGGGTTCGAATCCACAAAACTTCCTTTTTTTACTATTTGTGTTCTTAAATTTGGTAAAATAAATGCTTTTTCACATTATGTGTGCTTTAATTGTGATCAAAAAGATTTTCGCACACCATAGGAGATGTAAGTTAGCAAATAGGAAACCGGCAAAGGTATTACGTATCTTGAAAAGTGACATTATATAGATTTTTTGTGGCATGTAGGTATTTCCACGAGATGTCAACTTAGAACTATCTGTTGTTCACTTGATGTGTACTCATTCTGTAACGAGAACGTGTTGCCTAAACATCATGACGCTTTAGCTGTCATGTTTGACTCTGATGTGATATAACATCTGCTTCAGAGATAGCATTATTCGAGGTCTGAGCTGGAATAAAATTGCCACGCATAGGTGCATAGTGAGGATTTCTATGCTAATAACACTGTCCTGCACGAAAATCCTCTCCGCCAAACAAATACGTTACATCGATAAGTTCTACATATTTAACCCTTACGCCGACCTTTAAATTGTCGTATCACGTAACGGAGTCCAGGGAGTATCAACTTCAGCCGGTGTAAGAATGTCTAGGGAAAGAATGTACAATCTGGCAACACCGCATGGGGGGATATCTGGGAATGTGTCTACGAAGTACGAAGTCTCAACCCCCTAGGCTTCAAGTAAAGGAGATACCCATTGAATCCCATGTACTTCCTGATTTCACCGTACCCTACAGTCGTCGGACAGTTACTTATTGAATGGTCCCTGTATACAAAAATCGTTTACGATCTCTTGATTCCCGCTGTTTCTAGAAAATACCAGATGTTCTAAAGGGGTATATAAGCAGCTAGCCACTTGTCGGAAGATCAGCGTTACAGTATTCAGTAGTGGATATATATGAGCGAAGCAATGCCGTTGCGATCCTGTGTGAACCATCCAAACAGTTTCTGTTATATTTGTGGTAGGGTGACATTTAAAGCTCAGCGAAAGACCTTGAGCCCAATTGTAGGTAAAGCCAACGAGTTATATTTCGGGTTCAAAGTTGCCCTCATCCAGTAGACCTGTACCTCATGACTCTTCTAGCATACACCTGTTCCCAAGCCTCCAAAGAAATATGATGAACCAGATAATTCTGACACACAGGAGCCAGAAGCCAGTCCAAGTTATGAAGAGGAAGTCGTTTTCGAATGTAGTATAGCAGCAAACAGCCACATTTTATATCTCAGGAAGAGTTCAATGATCTAGTTCGTGATTTAGATCTATCAAAAAAATGACAATGACTTAGTTTACTGTCATGATATTCCAGGTACTATTCGTCAGAGCGGTCCGGTGGATCTTTGCTTTTAGTTGAAAGTCTCGTCGGTCTGTTAGTCTGTCAGGTCTGGCTACCCAGATACCAAACATGTTTAAGGGGAAAAGGGAAAGAAGGAAAGAAAGGAAGGAAGAAATAGAGCAAAGAAAAGAAGTAAATCATTTGAAATAGCTTAAGCATTATTGCTTTGACTACTCGAATTATTTTGTAACTGCAAAAAATAATTTTGATCGGTTTTGTATACTGAAATAGTTTTGGCTGGTCTGAATTTACAATTTAATTTTGATCTCAGTGCGAGGCGCGGCCTGGAATGTGCAAATTTGCTCGACTGTGTAGTCTACTGAATCACGCACCAAAGGGTTGCTGTGCGATTCCGCTTGATTGATATTCCAGGTTTACTGAATGAACATGGCATTTCCTATGTACCTACCGAGTTTCGACTATTTATTGACTCTTCGAACACAAGTCTAAAGGCAGTTTTGTTGTTCAATGGAAACGAACGGCCATTAGTTACCATTGGTCATGCTGTAAATATGAAAGAAACATACCAGAACATGCTCATATTACTACAAACCATAAAATACGAAGATCATAAGTGTAATATCTGTGCCGATCTCAAAGTTATTTCATTGCTCACATGACTGCTGAGTGGCTTCACAAAGTATTGTTGTTTTTTATGTGAATGGGGCAGCACAACTATTTAGTTAAACATTGGCCGTTACGTGAGAACGTTGCGCCCATCGCCTTAATGAACCCTTAGTAGATCAGCAGATAGCTCATTTGCATCCTCTGCACATAAAACTAGGGCTTATACAAATTTTCGTGAAAGCCTTAGATAGAGAAGGAAATGCATTTGTTTATTTGAAACGGAAATTCCCGTGTATAAGTGAAGCAAAACTTAAAGAAGGAATTTTCGTTGGAACTCAAATACGAGAACTTTTTGAGGACCAAAATTTTAAAACTAAACTTTCGAGAAAGGAGAAAAGAAAAAAATTGTTTGAGTGTTGTTTTTATACAATAAGAAGTATGTTTTCTAAAAAAGTGGATTTTATATTTTTTTAATTTTTGAAAATTCGCTTGTAATTTGGGATTTTCATATTTTATATTCTCCCTTCTCCAAAATTTGTGGGTGATGGGAAGAAACTGACTGCATATTTGATTTCAGTAAAACACAGTAGACGCAAGAAACCCGAAAAAAATTCGGAGAGCGACAAAAATTTCGAGAATGCTGAACAGTGATTATTTGAATTGAAGATAAATGAATTGCGAGTTTTTGAGTAAACTAGAACCAATCGTTGATTTAGCGACAACGTAAAGCGGTGGGGCTTTGGGAACAAATAAAATTTCCCAAACGTTCATTCTTCTTGTAAAAGTATTATTGTTTTTTTACGTAACATTCCTTCTTCTTGTAAAAGCAATATTATTTTTTACATAATGAGTAAATAGAGTAACCTTGACACTCTTGTAGACAGATTCTACGTTTTCCTCAAACGACAGCTAGCTAATCTTGATCGACGTTAGTAATTCTTTTGATAAAATAACACTTTTCCAGATACATACTGAGAAACGATATTAGCATGATTCCGTATTAAAAAATGCTTGATCACAATGGTTTTATTTAAATTCTATTTGATTTCATTTGTTGAAAATATTATTGAAATGGCATTGATTTGAAAACCTTTGATTTATGCTGATATAATACAAACTATGCAAAAATGGCTTCACTGTTGATGAAATGAGCATCTACTTTCAACAGTAATTTGATAAATATAAAAACTGTGAGTTAGCCCATTTAATTTTATGAGCAGCATCTGCGGCTCCAAGAGGTACCTACCTTGACCGCGTATTAAATACTTGAGCATACTATCACAAACAAATTTCGGATGTTTCAATATTGTTTCTAAAATTTTGTCGAAATAATGTAAAAAAATATATAGAGTCATACTTATACCGATATTGCCTATTTGCATACTTTTACATTTTCTATGGCGTGCGAAAAGGTTGATCACGATAAAAGTACACAGCATTTATTTTACCTAATTTTAAAAGAAAATGCCACCCTTTCTCCTCTCTACTACATCACGACGCCTCTACTAGATATTCATACCACTATACTAGACACTGACAAATGTCAAGCGAATAACGTTTGACGGCACATCAAATCGGTTATAAACAATTTGAATGAAAACTGAACGTGATCCAACCAAAAGGCACACCTTTGAAGGATGATATTTGCAGATTGCAGATCATAACGTTTGTAAGTTTTTATATGATTCAATTGCCATTGATGATTTGTACTGCTCTTTATTCAAGCTAGTTTACATAATTCGTTTTAAATCAGCTATTTTCAGAACAGCAGGGTTGATATGCAGAGCTCACGCTAATCTTAATGAAATCGGAGCTATGCTGAAGATCGAAAACGGCTGAGATGTACATCAATTTATTGGTCATTATTTTGGATTTATTTGATAGTGTCAATATTAACAACTTATAGAGATACCGGTAACAATAAATTGAAATCAAAATTTTGTAAGACAATTTACTGAGAATGAAAATAAACAATTGACATTGAGATATATTTTGATAATTTCTAGCCAACATAAAATATAGATTTAAGTTAACAAAACACACGAGTTATTTTGAATCTTGTATAAGGCATGTATTCGATGAGAATGCTGTTAGGCTAGTAGCAGACACAGCTACTTTTGCTGCGCAGCATAGTAGAAACCTACGCAGCCTGAGGCAATAAATCTGAACACCCGCAACCTGAAAAGTTGCGTGTGCAACTCTGATTACGCGCAGTATTTTCTTGCTGCGTGCAGTTTAGATGTAGCCAAGCGATATTTGTAGGTTGCACGTGGAGCAAAAGATATCAAATCAGTTGAAACTTTTGCAGCGGCAGCCGGTGCAGTTTTTGTGAGGATAGTGGAATCAGAGAGCATGGAAAATAGCTGATGTGATTTTATTGATAGAGCTCCTTTTAGAGTAGATATAATAACCTTTACAGTTTTTTTGGGAAGAAAACAAGCACGAATCAAGTCAGTCGCACCAAAAAAATGGGCGTATGTTAGCCCAACGTGTGAAAGTGGCTTAAAGACTGCTGAATCTCTCATCATAGACATACATAAAAAATTACAGGTGACCAATTGTTTCGAGACGATTATTATAGCAATAACGTGAAGAAACCATAACAAGTATTTTGATGACTCATTTACGCTTCGATATTCCATCATGCATTTTTATGATTTCTTACTTGTTTATATGTGATTTAACATATTTTTGCAGCTCTGAACTTTCTCGCCCTGTAGCAATGCCAATTGGAAATACAGGGTTCGGCAATGAAACGGGAAGATTTCGTAAATAATTTTATTATCGAAAAAATATTTTTTTTTGTAATTAGTAATACCATACTGGGAAATAAAAGAGTAGCCATTTGATATACAATGTTAAAAAACATTATTTTTTGAAAATCACATCTGTCAAATGGCCTCCGTTGACACGTATGCATTCATGGAGTCGAGCCTGGAAGTTCTGCATAACTCTTCGCAGCATATCAACAGGTATTGCTGCAATCTCGTCACGAATTCGTTGTTTGAGGGCCGGGATTGTCATGGGTGGATCAGTTTCAATCACTTTCATTTTCAGATAACCCCATGAAAAGGAGTCGCAGAAGTAAGGTCGGGAGACGGAGGGGGCCAAGCAATATCCCCTTTTCGAGAAACGACATGCCCTGGGAACAAAGCATTCACCGCATTCATCGAAATTCTTGCAGTGTGGCTTGTTGCACCGTCTTGTTGAAAAAGTGTGTGTTCATTAACTGGAAAGCGGTAGAGTTCAGGTGTGAGGAAGTTCCGAATCATTGAAACGTATCTCTCAGAATTAACGGCATTTTCAGCCTCATCCTCAAAAAAATACGGACCGATGATTCCATTTGCAGACGTTGCACACCACACTGTCACTTTCTGAGCATGAAGAGGTGATTCATGAAGCATACGAGGGTTAGCCTCCGCCCAGTATCTAAAATTTTGTCTGTTAACAAAACCGGAGAGGTGAAAATGTGCCTCATCGCTCATCCACAAGTTGTTAACCTGGTCATCAATTTCTTCCAGCCTTGCAAGCATAACCTCACAAAATCTGAGACGCTGTTGATAATCATCCGGGTGAGAGAGATTGAACAACCTGTATTTTATACGGGTGATATCGAAGATCTTGATGGAGAATCCTTCTCACCGATCTGTCACTTAATCGAAGGCGTGTGGCGTGACGGATGGCCGATCGACGTGGACTTCTTAAAATGGCTTGTCGAACACGTTCAATATTTTCAGGGGTTCGAATCGTTCTGGCACTACCACCTCTTTCTCTAGACGTCGATCCAGTTTGCTCTAGGTTGATTAGCCACATTCGAATCGAATGGTCTGACGGAACCGGTTGGTTACGCGGTATGTTAAAATGCCGTCTAAAATCTCGACGCGTTTGCACTGAACTCTCGCCATTTTGGTAATAAGCCTTAATTGCGTAACCGCGATGCTCACCCGTCCAACGCTCCATTGTAGACTAAATGGCAAGCAGAGATATGGCAAGCCACTCGGGTCCCGACAGGTCTGTGACTGTCCTCCCTACCACTTCACCGCCCGCTGCAAGCCCCACCCCAAATCTTCCCGTTTCATTGCCGGACCCTGTACTATACTTAATATCTGAAAATTAACTTACCTGTTGCCAAATATCGTAAAGCTATAATTATACACTCCTTTGGTGTAATAGCTTGTCTCATTCGAGCATCCTGTTTCCTAATTCGTTGAGTCACTTTTTCTAAGAGATAATCAAAATCCGATTTTTCCATTCGCAAAAAATTTTATAGTGCCACTCGTCTTGTTCGCGCAGTTCAGTCAATAAAAGTTATTAACTGTCCCGTATTGTTCGCGCTTCCTTATCCAGTCTTTTACCCAGATTCTGTTTTTCTTGTCTTGTCTACGTCTTTGCCTTTCTGCCAAAATCACATACGAGTATAAACATGCCGCTGCTTGCACTACAGGATCAATTGCTTTCCTTCTTCACAATCTTCACTACGCCAAGAATAGTCTGTGCCCTACAAGGAAAACTGCGGCTGCAAACGAATGCTGCAAAAGTAGCGCTTCGGTCTGAACACCCGCGCAGCTATATTCTCGACCTGCAACTTTTGGAGGTAGCTACAGCAAACTGCACAGTAAAAGTAGCTGTGTCTGATACTACCTTTACTGTGAAAAAATTATTAGATGCTTAAAAATAAAAAATAATAAAAGTGTAAAAATTGTGTGTGGCACCTCTTCTGGACTATAACATGGGCGCTCACTGGGATGTATTAGGGGGCCGTGGCCTCTTCTGAGAATCCGCTTGGATCTTAAAGTTGCGTATTTAGCATGAAATCTGTGAAATATAGTAACATATCTACAAAATTCAATATTTTCCTAATTTTTGAATAACGCAGGTGCCAACAGAGGCTGAGGAATGAAAACATCTGAACCATAATGATGTTAATACTGATTTGTTTGTAGAAACATGTATTAGATTTATATAATAAATCGGTATGTTTCCTTTTGTGTACCGTGTATGTTTCTTGTTAAGGGTTAATGCCCAATCTGGCAACCATAACGCACCATCAAAAATGGCGCTTGACATTGGCATAAGTCAATCGTGTTGCACTTGAAAATCATGGAATTCTACGAATTAAACCTTCTTTAGTGTATTGTATATTGTATATGTTTTGTGTTGTATATGTTTTGTGGAGTGATCTAACTTTTCAAAATGTCACTGACGAAAATATCAAATATTATAAAAACCCTACATAATTTATCTGCAAACCATGCGTCTAAATGGATTAGGTAAGGATGAGAATTAAAACATCAATTCAAATAACTTTAGATAACCTGTTTTCAGTTCTCGCGCAAAAACCACTTCGGCCCCCAAAAGCAGTCTGATGGAATTTTTCGACGACGAGAAAAACTGGGGCGCACAAGAAGTAAAAAGCGGCAGATCATGGAAAATAGAAGAACTCAGACTGAAATCAAACACGGACTTGCATCAATTATGGTATGTTCTTTTGAAAGAACGGAATATGCTGCTGACTATGGAGCAGGAGGCTAAAGATAGAGTCAGGCTTTTTCCAAGCCCTGAACGACTGGATAAAGTAGAAGAGTCCATGGAAAATTTAGAGTCTGTGGTTAGGGAAAGGAATAAAGCATATCATATGCTTGAGACTGGGGAGACAGGTGAAAGACCTGGAAAGATGGAAACTGGTTACTTTGGAATTAGATATTATTATAAGTGAGTATATGGCCTTATTTTGTTTCATTATATCACTAGACTATATTATATGTGATGCATATATGATGGCAACAGATAACATTTTGATTTAGACAGCTTTTATGGGTAGAAGCTAGAACATTTTTTGATAGTGGGTGCAGCTGTTGCTTTCATTCTTTTTCGTCTCTTTGATTGTTATTTGAGTGGTCTAAAGGACGTTCGCTCGTGACTGGCAGAATGCTGTTTTCTTTCTTCAAAATCTTCCTGAGCCCACTCAGGGGAATTTTTTTTATAAGATAGAGGAAGACGAAGAAAAGGAGAAAGGAGAGAAAACAGGGCAATATGATCGAAAGGTGCTTGATTTGGTTAGAGTATTGTAAAAAGATTTATAAGTTAGAGAGCCAGATGGGGTCTTCTATGTTTTGGTACTTGAGCCAAAGTATAGTCCACAGGGGCATGCAATAAAGGGTCTGCTCTTTCATAACACCTCCTAGCCAGTAACTTGATCTGCTCAAAGATCATACATATTTGCAGGTCTCTGTGAATGGTGTTATTGGAGATGTACCATGGGTAGTCTCTCACTCACCCAATCAGGCGAGTGTGAAGAGACTACCAGAGTCATGTCATCCGCATAAAGAAGTACCTCACAGTGGGTGGGACAAGGGATTCATAAGTATATAAAGAATAGAAACTAGAAGCCAGGACCGAGCCCTGGGGGACACCCATAGGATAATATCTAGAATAAGTATCCTTAATATTGATCCTGTACTTTCCTCCTTCCAAGAAGGATTTATGCAATTTTGACACCCTAGAGGAAAATCCCTTATTGATCAATATATAAAGCAGCCATCAAAAGCATTTTTTTATACTGAAGCAGCCTCGCAGGCAGAAGCTTAAATGCCGAAGCACCGCGGCTGCTATGAGCGCCCCAAAGAAATTTTATTAATCTGATTTTTGAACTGCCCAAGGTTAATATAACTGGGAAAAGCTTCGTCTTGTCTTGTGACACCCTCGGGACAAAAGAGCGGTCGTATCGGCCAGTTCTTGTCGTACGAAGCTCGACTCGGTTAGGATGCGAGGCCAAAATCAGGCGGGTCTGTCTGGCAGGCACATCGCGCGGCGGCATCATGAAAGAGACCTCGGACGAGCAAAGCCCATTGGTGTAGCGGTAGAAGAGAGCTAGATCGCCGACAGCCCGCCGGTGCGAATGAGTCCCGAGACTGTTAGAGAAGAGTCATTGATTAGTCGGACAGGCCTCCTCTGAACAGCATCGAGCATAAATAATCTAGATGGGGCGGCAGCATCCCAAACATGTGACCAATACTCGAGGCTAGGTCTTATCTGAGTCTTGTATAGCGTGAGAATGTCATACAGACAGACGAAAGTACTTCTTAGCCCTAAACAAATAGCCTACATTTTTCCCAGCAGGTGTCGCTATTGACGAGATGTGTTCGTGCCAGATCAAATCCTCCTCCAGCCGAAATGAACGGTTCTTTGGCAGAACTCGGCCTTCCATCGAAACCGGTTGAGCGCTAGTGCGCTTTTTGTTCGTCAAGGAACAGTACTGTGTTTTGGAAGCATCAAACTGTAGAAGATTGTTGCGTCCCCAAGTAGTGATAACCTCCAGGTCTCTCGTCAGAGAGGAAGTCGTCGCCGTTCTTCTTTTTTCCAGCTCAGCGCCAGAGATTGTCCTGTCACTCCGAATAACTGCATGTAGAGTACTGTCATCAGCGAAGCTGTGGATTGGGTTGATCGTTCAGGAAAGGAGGTCGTTGATATGTAAGAGGAACAGTGTCGGAGCCAAGACCGATCCCTGGGGAACACCCACGTTGACATTGTGGGATGAAGAGAAGAACCCGTCCATTAGTCTTCATGTAGAGTGCTGTCATCATGGATTGGATTCATCATACATGAAAGGAGGTCGTTGTATGTAAGAGGAACTGTGTCGGTGCCAAAACCGATCTCTGGGAACATCCGCGTTGACGTTGTGGGATGAAGAGGAGAATCCATTTATGATGGATATCTTGCGACCAGAGAGAAAGTCAGCCACCCATCTGCAAAGCTTTTCTGGGAGGCCATAGGATGGAAGTATGTAAAGGAGGGCAGCGTGCCACAGTTGATCGAAAGCTTTCGTGATATCAAGAGCAATAGACTGGATGAGTTTACTCCACAATTGCGTAACGTAAGCTAGGAGGTCTCCTGTGGATCGCTGATGCCGGAAACCATATTGCTATCGCTAATCAAGACGTGACGTTCAAGGTAGTCCAGAAGCTCGCGATTTATGCACCTCTCCATCACCTTACTTATAACGGAAAGCATAGGCCTATAGTTTTGAGGGTTGGTCTTAGATCCTTTTTTTTTTTTGGTAGTTTGGACATGAGCAAATTTCCAGTTTTCTGGGAAGGTGCCGGATTCATAAGATATCTGGAAGAGATTCGAAAGAACTAGAACCAGCTCCGCTGCACACCCCAATGGCAAGAATCAAGTCCGGACCAGAAGCTTTGTTGATGTTGAGCGACAAGAACACCTGTCTTACGGTCTTATGCCTGAATGTTACTTCCCGCATAGTGTAGGGGGAACCCTTTGGATCGACGGCACTTGCGCTTTGGGGGGATATCCATGGTGGAGTTGGCAGCAAAGATCTTGGCAAGCACTTCTGCCTTGGCCTTTGAGTCGGTTACAATCATTCCATCCTGACACGTAAGTGGTTGGAATGCTACTGTGTGAGAAGTTCTTTTCATTCTGCTTGGTCAGCGTCCAAAACGATCAACAGCCTTTGTGCTGCGACATTACCCTGTGACGCGGGGAGAAAAGTAGGGCTAGTCACTAGCTGGGTCAGCCCTTGAGTAAGAGCGAACACTTCAACTGCACGACCTGGTGCATCGGTCTTGTTTGAACCCAACCAAAGCTCATTATGGGCATTGAAATCACCGAGGAGAAGTACCTCTGAAACGGGGTGATTGATGTTCAGGAAGTCGATCTTGACGGCGAGGTATTCAAGTAGGCCATCCCATTTATGGTCCGAGGGAGAGCGATAAAGGCAGCAAATAAATTTGGGGGATATTTTGGAGTTGAGGCGAAGCCACAGAATATCCTTCCGGTCTGATTCCGAAGAGACATCTCTGGAGCAGGAAAGACAGCTGCGGACAAAAGCCACAACTCCTCCGTTTATTCTCAGATTGGAGTGCACCTCGTAATTTGGGAAGCTAAGATGGTTAATCGGTGCAGACTCTGAGATTTTTGTCTCCGTCAAGAAAAGCATGGCGGGACGAAGTGATGAACAGCATCAATGTTGCTGTTAATCCCGCAGATGTTCGTGAAACAAATTTTATCTTCGATGTTGTTCCCTCGAGTCCACCATCCACCCAGATATTCCGAGAGTGGAGTGAGTTTACGTCCGGAATTCTTAGTACTAGAGGGATCCATCATCATTAATTTCTTTGTTGGGGAAGATAACCGACTGCATAGCTTAGGTGTGGAAACATGCGGACACTTATAAGACACCCTGGGATAAGCTAGCGGGTGGTACCGCCTCGGTTGACTGGTCCTTGTCCACCACCTGCTTTTTGCGTCTTGATGATGTTAAATAGACCTGAAGTGGCCCCCTTGGGGTCGTTCTGTCTTGTTCGGGTCAGCGCCCCTAGACCGGCTGCATTCGCCACGGCTCAAGGAGCCCGGTCTATCCCTTGAGAGCCGCCCACCTTGGGACAGACGCTAGCAAAACCCTCTCGCAGGATGATTCCCGCCATCGGGATTGTTTACCCTATTTTGGTCAGTCATCCCGGAGAGACCTGACTACTTATACCGGTAGTCGTCGGTCGCCATTTCCTCGTCAGTTATACAGGGTGGCCCATAAGTCCTTTGAGCTGGAAAAAAAGGAATAAAACCAAACTAGTTACATTATGAAGAATTATTATATTTTGTTATCATCTTTATTGAATGGGAATTATGTTTTAAAAATCACATCGTCTAAATGCAATCCATTACGATCACGGCACTCATATAAACGACGTCTAAAATTGTCGATGACTGCGCGGCAAGTCAACACTGTAATGCTTGCCATTTCTCTTCGGATATTTTCTTTCAGGACATCAACTGATCGCGGAGTGGTGTCGTACACTTTACTCTTGAGGTAGCCCCATAAAAAGAAGTCCATTGGGGTCAAATCTGGAGTATGTGGTGGCCAGGAAATGTCTCCTCTTCGAGAAATTACTTTGCTGGGAAAAAGTTGACAGACGACGGGCATAGAAGTGTTGGAGGTGTGGGCAGTTGCTCCGTCCTGTTGAAACCAGGTCTGCGTATTATAGCCTGGAAAATTCTGCAACGCTGGTGTCAAAAACTCTTCTATCATTGCTACATACCGCTCCGAAGTAACAGTTAATGCGCGACCTCTGTCGTCCTCAAAAAAATAAGGGCCTACGATGCCATGCGCTGACATAGCAGCCCAAACTGTAACTTTAGGGCTGTGTAAGGGCTTCTGATGCTTACGCCTTGGATTTTCGGGGCTCCAATAACGGCAATTTTGTTTATTTACATGCCCGTTTAAATGGAAGTGAGCCTCGTCCGAGAACAACACATTATTGAGCGAAGAAAATCGATTCAACATTTCATTCGCAAAGTTTAGTCTCTGCAAAGCGTCATTATCTTTTAATTCCTGCACTAACTGAATTTTGTAAGCGTGCAGACGTAAATCTTTCCTTAAAATCCGCTGTAAAGATGTTCTGGGTACGTTTAGTGCAGTGGAACGCTTACGAGTAGACTGGGTAGGATTTTGACGAACAGACTGTGCCACAATGTTGATATTTTCTTCAATACGAGTTGTCCTTGGTCGACCCCACCGCTGTTTATCTAACGTCGAACCAGTCTCTTCGAACTTAGCAACCCAGTTCTTAATCGTTTGAGCTGTTGGACACTTTGTAAAATTGTGTAAATTGTGGTATTCTCGATATTTACGCAGCGCAATGGTTGCCGAATCATTATTTTGATAAAACGCGCGCACACAAAAAGCACGATCCGCTCCAATGAAACACTCCATGGCGACTGAATTCCCAGATACTGAAGATACTGCCCCCACCTCGCCCGTGCCGCTCACGCTCACCCGTTAAATTTTATTCAAATTTGAAATTTCAAAGGACTTATGGACCACCCTGTATAATAACAACGGGGTGCACCACCGAGAAGGTGAGGTTGGCAGTTGTGTATGAGAGGCTATATCTTGCGCGACAATACACCTTACACCCCGTTGAAATATCCAAAAAAGAACTCCACTATTTTGATTTTGAGTGAATCCAGAGGTTATAGTCTCCACAAGTATCATTACCTGTTGCGCAGTACTGTGCTCGGCGCGAAATCCGAATTGTACATCGGGAATTGCTTGGAGATCAAAACAGTAATTCTCTAGATGAGTATGAATAATCTTTTTGGCCAATTTAGACGGAGAAGACAATAGACTTATATCCTGTGAAAAAATGAATCCCGCCTTTTTCGAGATCATCGCAACTTCAGCGATTTTCCCGTCTCTTGGAAAATATGGGAGCCTAAGCATCGCATTAATTATTGTTAGGAGATATGTCAAAGCCCTCGGAGACAAAAGTTTCAATGCCTTGTTGGTGATCCCTTCCCGGTGCTTTGCGTACCTTAAGGTGTTTGATATGACCGTGAATTTCCGCAGGAGTGCAATGCGGAACTTCTATGACGGGTTCTACGCTGCTACTTGTGCCCCGTTGGCTCTGAAATATTCCTAACAAATCTTTGAATGTGTTCTTTTTCATCAAGGTCGTTATCCAAGTCGTAATTCGGAGAGAACTGTCTCTCCATGGTTAATACAAAAACTGCCGCTTTCTCCTCGCTGGTAAAAATCATGCCACCAGGACCGTAAATTGGTGGCAGTTGTTCTCTCTTATCATTTCTTAAAAACCTTGCAACGCGCCAAAGAGAGATTGAGTAGTTTACATTCCTTCGAGGAAGCTATTCCGTTCTTCATTTCTGAATTCAAATAAAGCGTCCCTAACGGAACGGGCAAGATTCGTGACCCTTCTAATGGCTTCAGGGCGACGAGTGCATTTAGCGATCTTAATGGCTGATCTTTTATCCCTGATCTTTTGTTGAATATCAGCAGGGAGAAAAGGAGTCGGGGCACCTTCTTCTTAAGGTAGCTGCTCTTGCAAGTGCTTCTTGCACGACCCTTGTCCACTCCGACAAAGCAGAATATAATTTGGCCCTCAATACCTATAACCGGAATATTGGGAAAGGTAGCAAGTATAGACTTACAGAGTTCCCAATCAATGCGCTGTGACGGAGGAGATTCTGCTTAGTTTTGTTCGGTTCCTACCTCTAAGATGACTGGAAGATGGTCACTCTGAATGTCATACAGGACTCGAGAATTAATATTAAAGTAGCAATTTCTGGATATAGCATAATCAATCACGTTTGGTGTTAACAGCTCCTCAGTGGGGTGTATGAGGCATCCATGTTGTATGACATAATTATACAAGCGAACACCGCTAGATGTGTTGAGCCTTGCATTCCATGACCAGTGTTCATGTAAAAAACCTAAAAAAGTAAAAAAAAACTTTAAGATGTCTACTTGCAGGCTAGGTAGTTTTTAGGGCGCAAACAGTCATTCCACGTTTGCTACTAGGATCATTGTTAACGTCCATCTATGGAGGAATCACTCAACTAAACTACACATTATTGGTTGCATAGTTTTGTCAGGCTGAGTGATCCGGGTCTGTAGTTTTTATCTCTGAGAAGAAAGTTGGTTGAATAGCAAGATCGCATCTGGATCATTATGTCTATTGGTCTGCATGTGTATAAAATCAGTGATATTTGCTGTGTGAGAAACTCATTACTGAATATGACGGGTTATTTATATGTTGTGATCTCTGAAGAGAAGTTATGTTCAAAGTTATAAATTACGAAAAACTGAGGAGAATTACGGGAAATCATCACCGCATCCGCGTTGTGTGTAATTATTGTTAGCATGTACTATATATGGCTTGTAATTCGATAGTGTACAGTGAATATAATTATTTCTTAACGCTCTCATTTTTGAAATTCAGCAAATTTGTATATGTAATTTCCAGAATGGATAAGAAAAAGTGGATGCGCAACTAATTTATAGCTTTGAATCTTAATTAAGTGTATTTGAGACAAGAACCCAATGTAATTATCATCAACATACAACTTACAGCTTAGACTTCCAGTAATGCCATCTCAGAAGCAGATTTTACATCACATCAGAGCCAAAGATTGATAACAAGCCTCATGACGTTTAGGCAACACGTACAACTAAGTGCTAGGTTAACATCTTGTAGAATAACCTACATAATGTCAAAAAAACAGCATAATGTCAAAAAAAATCGGCATAATGTCACTTTTCAAGATACGTGATACCCGTGCGGACCGGCACTGTATTATGTAAAAACGTATAAAACGTTAAAAAAACCTATAAGATGTTATCTTGCAAACTAGGTAGGCTTTAGGGTGCAAGCTGTTTGCTCAGTTGGATCGTTGTGAGCGCGATCCAAAGCGTCCATCTATGGAGGAATGAATAATACTCGTCTCGTTCCAACTCCAGAGTGTCACGGACCTGAGCTACTCATTTTTGAAATCCGCTGCCCTCTCATCCACCACCTTTTTATTCGGTATTATACGCTCCGAAATAGTGGGGATAACGAAAATGACAATGTGTCAAGATTGTTAGTCTATGTATTTTCAACGTTTTTTTGCATTAATCTCACATTAAACCGATACCAGACAATGAAGGATGGTAAAAAACTGGTAATGTTATGACCCTTAGTCACAACGTACATTTCAGATGTTCCTGAGTAATAAAAATCACAAGAGAGTGCAAGAATGCAGGTTCATAGCGACTTGTAGTGGGCTTCATCTATAACTAGACACTTAGGAAAATAATATTGAATGTCTTCACTAAAATATGAATCCGACACATTTGTCCAAACGCTTTACAATAAAAATGCAGACCTGTGGCGTGTTGCACCATCATTCTAAAAGCATGATCAGGCATCAATTGGATAGTTTGACAATGCTTCTGAAAATAAAGGCAAAATGTGTTTGCATTTTCATTGTGTCAACGTCAAAGCAAAACATCAAAAAACACGTTAGGTTTTTCTCGTCGCATATTTTCTAGAGCAGTTCGGCAGCGTCACACTCCGGGTGCATACAACTCTCAATTCAAAAGTACTGGAAAGCAGCTCAGGATATGTTTCCATCTTATTATACGTCTTTTTCCTGGATTTTCGCGAATTAATTCTTTGTAACATGTTTTATTGTAAAGAAATGACAAAAAAGTAGATACAAAAAGAAGAGTAGAAAAAACAATTTCATATGATCACTGCCAGAGAAGTGACACCAGTAACTGTATTAGTGTATATTGATTCATGACTTTTGTATTCAAGAATCATTGCGTTTTACCTAGTTGCAGTAATGTACCATTGAAATTCACAAACATATACTTACCAGCGTAAATACTGGATTTACTGGTAACAGGGTATCTGCCAACACAATATGAGCAACTGATGCATATATGGTTTCAGTAGGACAAATTGCCCTAGTTTTAAACTATAATTTCTTGATTTGCTATGAATTAATCAAGGTCACATCGTGAGATTGTCACATTTACATGTCCCATATGAATTGTGCAAGGTGAGGGTGACACAATGTTCAGGAACCTCTAAGAAGGTATTTTTTATGCATTATAATGCGATACAAACAGTATATGTTTATGATTGTCAGATACATATACAGATGTTTGCAGTGTAAGTTGGGAATGGAGCATGCTAGGGGAGTATACATTTTGTTAATTTTCAAGCATATTGCATCTAAATCTGGATGGTAAATTTAATTTCATATGGTTCAAATGAAGCATGGTATTTTACACTATTAGGATGGTTTATTTCCATAATTTGATTTGCTTTATTTTTTTGACAGAACGTTGAAATCCCAAATAATCTATATTCACCCATATTTTCTTGTTATTTATCCCTGCCAATACTATAAAAACAATTATTAAGAGTCATATTTAAATACAGTATCAAAAATTGTGTACCAAACTACAGGATATGAAGATGGAAAGTTGTCCTATGAAGAACAATAATATTTTGACTGCCAGTAAATATTTTTCCAAAATCTCACTTTTTTGAATGTGTGTAGATCGCAAATCCATTGTTGATTTGGTTCCAAGCAACCTATCTCTTCCTCTTTGGCTCCACAACATTTAGGTTACCAGCATGCTGCAAGTATGTTTGGTAACAGTGCATTGAATTTTTTTTTTTTTTAGGATGTCTGAATATCCAATCCCAAAACACATGAACAAAAAATGGCATGAGAAACATAAATTCTACACAGATGGAGCTGATAGAGATGTAGAAGACTTCTTGGTGAAGTATAGAGAAAAGTTGTATCTTTCAAAAAGGAAACAAAAAAGGTATGATATCTTTGTCTATTATTTACAGTACATCAAATTATCTGAGGTCTCCAAATATAACAGGCCTAAGCATTTTCAACTAATTGTCTTGGGAGATGAAGAATTTCCACAATCTAAAGATATTTAGGAGTTTATAAATGATTTCTCAACTACAAATAGCTTTTATAGTTAGAAGAATATTGTGATATGTGTTATGTCATTATTTGACAGGTGGTAACCTTGGAAAAATGGGCGTCATCTTGGAACATTTCAAAAATCTAGTGAGAGGTCATGTGTTATAGTTCACAACAAAGTTATGGTATCTGTTTCTATTTTTTATTGACGGTCGTTTAAGAGCGATTAAACCGAAAAGGCGACTTGGGCAGCTCGTCTGGATGCACCTATTTGCTTGTGGCGGTGCGGGCACGAAAAGGAGGTGGGGTCTATCAGTGTTCAGTCGGAATTATAGCATAGTCAAATTATATAAATTTTTTGCTATGCCCACATTGAAAGAATGCGATTTATTTGATTCGCTACATTCAGAGCAATTATATGGAACTACTAGCTTTCTGTCCTGCGGATTTACCCGCGGAACGTGTAGGTTGCGTCGCTAATAAAGTAGCCAAATTCCCTAAGCATGCAAATTTTCTGTCAATAATCTAACCCCATCAAAGATACAAAACGTGGTCAGAAGTTTGCGTGTAACAGCTGCCTATAACATGGGGTATCAATCAGTGAGTGTACAGATTTTTACATCTCTCCATTTTGTGGTTTAGACGTGATAGCCAATATATATATACAGGGTGGCGCATCGAAAACGAAACAGACGCATATACTGGCAGCTCAGTTTTTTTTTTTGAAAAACGGTCAGACCCGTCGATTTTGTTTTCGAGGGGGACAGAAGTTTGTCAAAAAATCACGTTAGCACGTGGAGCCCCCTAAGCGGGGGTGACACCACCCTCAAAATCTGAAATAGAAAGGAGGTCGAGTGATACCTTATTTTAAAGGTATTTCAATTCCCTTTATAATGATATAAAAGTAATGTACTTCAGTTCAGTAGTTTTGAAGATTTATTGATTTAAAGCTTAAATAAAACTAATACATCATCATTAGTGGAGATCAATACATTTGGCAGCAAAGTAATTTAAAAATGAAGAATGAACTGACCCGTTAGGCAAGTAAATGTTGAAAATGTCCACCATGACTCTCCATGCAATAATAAAGATTTTGGTCAAAACGTTGCTACACATTCTGCAATATTTGAGGAGTAATTGGAAGGCACTCATTCACAATTCTTTGTCGCAGGTCTTCTAATGATGTTGGCTGAGTAGCATAGATTTTGCTTTTTAAATGACCCCACCTAAAGAAATCCGAAGGTGATAAATCTGGCGATCTTGGGGGTCATTCAATGGCACCTCTTCTACCAATCCATCGATCTGGAAACGTCTGATCTAAATATAGTCGAACACGTAATGCGTAATGTGGTGGGGCACCATCCTGTTTGAACATCAACCTATTCGCAATGTACCGCCGATCATTCTGATTTTCAATTATGGCTGTTAATGCAGGATCTATGGCGTCTTCCAGTAATTCCAAATACATTTCACCGGTCAAATTTCCAGGTAAGAAAAAAGGACCAACTAAATGATCGCCAAAAATACCAGCCCAAACATTTAATTTTTGTGGCTGCTGTGTATGAACCTCATGATAAATTCTGGGATTAGAATCGTACCAATATCGGCAGTTATGACGATTTACTACGCCATTTAAGAAAAATGAACATTCGTCGGAAAAGCAAGTGTTGAATAGAAACTGTTCATCGTTTATAATTCGTTCACTCATATCTTCACAAAATTGTAATCGCCGATCAAAATCGTCTTCATTAAGTTCTTGTACCAGGTGAATTTTATACGGAAGAAAACTATGGGCCTTTAGAATCCGTTGGACAGTACGTCGACTAACACCACACACAGTCTCCAATTTGCGGGTACTTAACGTAGGATCTACATAAACTTGCCCTAAAACCCCCACTTCTATTGCTTCGTTCCTTACGGGATTTTCAGTGTTGCGTTTTTTATTGGCGACTGGCCCAGTTTCCCGAAATTAAATGTTTGGACTGGTATTTTTGGCGATGATTTAGTTGGTCCTTTTTTCTTACCTGGAAATTTGACCGGTGAAATGTATTTGGAATTACTGGAAAACGCCATAGATCCTGCATTAACAGCCATAATTGAAAATCAGAATGATCGGTGGTACATTGCGAATAGGTTGTTGTTCCAACAGGATGGTGCCCCACCACATTACGCATTACGTGTTCGACAATATTTAGATCAGACGTTTCCAGATCGATGGATTGGTAGAAGAGGTGCCATTGAATGGCCCCCACGATCGCCAGATTTATCACCTTTGGATTTCTTTATGTGGGGTCATTTAAAAAGTAAAATCTATGCTACTCAGCCAACATCATTAGAAGACCTGCAACAAAGAATTGTAAATGAGTCCCTTCAAATTCCTCCTCAAATATTGCAAAATGTGCGGCAACGTTTTTACCAAAGTCTTTATTATTGCATGGAGAGTCATGGTGGCCATTTTCAACATTTACTTGCCTAACGGGTCAGTTCATTCTTCATTTTTAAATTACTTTGCTGCCAAATGTATTGATCTCCACTAATGGTGATGTATTAGTTTTATTTAAGCTTTATTTAAATCAATAAATCTTCAAAACTACCGAACTGAAGTACATTAATTTTATATCATTATAAAGGAAATTGAAAGACCTTTAAAATAAGGTATCACTCGACCCCCCTTTCCATTTAAGATTTTGGGGGTGGTGTCACCCCCGCTTAGGGGGCTGCACGTGCTAACGTGATTTTTTGCCAAACTTGTGTCCTCCTCGAAAACAAAATCGACGGGTCTGAGCGTTTTTCCACAAAAAAACTTACCTGCCAGTAAATGCGTCGGTTTCGTTTTCGATGCGCCACCCTGTATATATATATATATATAATACATGCAAATGCCCTAATTCGATAGAATCAGCAGCTGACCGCCTCGTCGCCAAACACCTCATGTCAAATTCAGCCCTTTGGACTGTAGCGCTTGAAATAGATATTTAGATATAGCCTATATGCTATTCTAGGCTATATCTTTCTACAAACGGCTACAGATGAAACCATATAAGAAAATTGCCCCGAGGGTATCCATATCAAGCCAATTAAGTTATATTGGGTCAAATCATCTTAGCCTCATTTTGGAAGATTCTAGGGCCCCTAACCTCAAAAAGGGTTAAACATTTCTTGAAAAATTTGCTATATTGTGGTACGCTGCATAGCCGTGCTTTTTTATAGATTTGTGCAACGTACAGGTATGACAAACAAAATTTTCGAATTTTTGGTTAGTAGTGCAAATTTCGCAAACTTTAAAATCCACTGCAGATCCACTAAGAAAATCATAAATTTTTGCGCGAAAAATCGACATGAATTGGATAAACCGCATTTTTTTCAATTTTTGATATTTCAAACGAATTTAGCTAACTGGAAAACCCAGTGTATTCACGTGTTTTATCCAGTCCTTCGGGTTTCACATTCAACATTTTTATTTGTTTCGAAAATAGGAAAAACCGCATTTGCACTGTTTTTCTTCAACTTTTTGCTTATTGCAGGGATGCTGGCCACCCATTTCTCGGTTTTTCTCACTTTTTTCGACTCACTTTTCGTTGAAAATCCTCACTTTCCTCACTATTTTAGGATTCAGGATGTTCTGAATTAATTGTTACTCGTTCCGACAAAGGAAATGTCACTGTAATAATGCTCAGGCAACAATATTTTGATTTATACAAGAATTTAATTGACAGTGACCCTTCCTACAATAGAGACCCCACACCAAGAGCGGAAAAAGGTTGCAATGACATGGATAATAGATTGTTTAACCCTGGACAAATAAATCAGGACCAAAAGAAATCTTTAACTACTTACAACTCAGTCTCACCAAAATTGTATTCCCTTCCAAAAATACATAAACCAATACTTTCAGTAAGACCTATAGTGGCATCTATTGGTTTAGCTACGCAGGTTCTATCCTCATTAATCTCGGATATATTAAAGTCAGCCCACATCAAAGGTGAATACTACATTAAAGATTCCTTTGATGTATCTCGACAATTTAATAGGTTGCAGATACCACCCGGACATGCTTTTGCAAGTCAAGATGTTATGTTACTTTTCAACAGTGTCTACTTAGAAGCTTGCATCAGAACCATTCACAAACATTGTGATCAAATATCTCAGTGCTGCAGTCTAGCTCTGTAATCTTTTGTCACCATCTTAGAATATCTTTTTGATAATAATTATTTCACTTTTAACAACAAAACCTATTCACAAACACATGGTTGTCCAATGGTATCAGTGTTATCACCAATTCTATCAGAATACGTAATGGATGACCTGCTTGATATTGTTATTCAGGTATTGCCCTATAACATATTCTTTATAAAAACATATGTAGACGACATCATTGTTTGTCTCCCCACTGAAGGTTTGGACAGTATTGTGGACGATTTCAACAGCCATGATCCCTATATTCAATTCACGATAGAAAAAGAGGATTATAATCAATCAATTCCATTCCTGGACTCTAAAATCATCCGAAACAATAATATCTTATTGGTAGACTGGTACAGAAAGCCCATGGCATCAGGCAGGTTCCTGCATTTTAGAACTTACCATAAACTTAAGATAAAGATAAATTTGGTGAACAAATGAAGACTAGGTTATTGGCATTTTCTACAATAATTTTCATCTGTCAGATTTATACATTTATGCAACCACAAAAGTAGATACACATGCCCATACATCCGGATACGGGTTATTAAATTAAACATTTTAAGCCGCCATGGTTAACCGCCAATGTTAAATTAATGATGTTCTCTTCGTGACAAGGCGTTTCGAAAATTTAAAGGGACCGGTTTACGGGAACATTGGGATTATTATAAACAAATGAGGAATCTCACCACCAATGCTGTTAGGGCTGAACAAAAATCTTATTTTAAGTATTCGTTTAACAGCTGCCGAGGGAATTCAAAGGCTATGAAGAAGTTGCAAAGCGTAGATATTGCTGCCAAGTCTAAAACGCCAAATATACCTGCAGAGTTTGATGATCCGAATGAGATAAATAAGCATTTTCTGATTCCGCCATCAAACAATGTTGATCCTGATCCTGAAAAATTTCACTTTTACAATAGCAATTTCCGTAAGGATTTTGATCGGTTATTTTCATTTGAACCTGTTTCTGAAGCCATTTTTTACAAATATCTTTATGAAATAAAAACTCTTGCAACTGGGGCGGATGGTATTAATATAGAAATACTACTTTTATGCTGACCGCACATTTTACCAGCCATAACGCATATTATTAATTGTTGCCTAATAGAAAATATACTTTTCCAGACTGTTGGAAAGTTGCAAAAGTTTATCCTCTGCCAAAGAAAGGCACTATATCTAGCTTTTCGGATCTTCGTCCAATTTCTATATTACCGGTACTGTCTAAAGTTCTGGAAAAAATTATAAAATTTCAATTAATGCTTCATATAGATAATTATGATTTGCTGCCTTCATTTCAGTCAGGGTTTCGAAAGGGTTTTAGTTGCACGACAGCGCTTCTAGATGTTACGGAAGAAATTATCAGGGATATTGATAACGGCAATACAGCGCGGCTCTTGTATTACTTGATTACACAAAGGCATTTGATACAATTAATCACCAGTTAATGTTTTCTATTGCAAAATACATGGGTTGTTCCGTTAATGCTATTAAACTATTCAAAAGTTATTTCTCGAAGAGGACGCAGTTTGTCATAACCTCTTCCGGGGTGTCTGTTTCCAATCCTGTTCTGTGTGGGGTACCTCATAGCTCTATCTTGGGTCCATTACATTTTTCAGTATACTCTGCAAATATTACTAGTAGTTTGATATATTCAAAGCCTTATTTATATACTGATGATACCCTGATAAAATTTTCGTTCTCTCAAACAGATACAGCAACTGCGGTTACATTATTAAATGAAGATCTTAGTAATTTGACAAATGAAAGCGTGGCACATCAGTTATCTGTAAATCCAACCAAGTCAAATGTTTTATTGTTCGGGAAATACAAAATGAGCTTAGAAGATTCATTCCATCTTTCAATTAATAATAATGTTATTCCTCATACATCCGCTACTACTAATTTAGGTTGGATTATGGATAGTGACCTGAGGTTTTCAAAGCATGTTGATAAGTGCCATGCTTATGATCGGCTTAAAATGTTATTTCCACATCGTCATATCTTTTCTACCGAACTTAAGGCTTTGCTTTTTGACACCCTTGTTCTGTCATTATTCAATTACTGCGACTCAGTTTATGGGCCTTGTATAACAAGGTATGATGTTGATCGTATACAGCGCGTCCAAAACTCTTGTCTTAGGTTTAGTTTTGGAGTGAAAAAATGAACATATTTCTTATAAGTTACCTGTAATAGGATGGCTAAATATGGAAGCTAGGAGAAAGCTGCACTCTGCAGTTTTGGTTCATAAAATTATTCTCTATAAAACTCCGCCTTATTTATATAATAAGATTACATTTCGAAGTGATGTTCGCAATATCAATGTTTGATATCGGAAGCTGATTTCCCAACCACGTCACGTACATCTATGTTTAACAGATGTTTTTCTAATTTTATCTACCACTTGTACAATCACGTCCCCACAAACCTTAAGTCTATGTCTGTGTCAGCTTTCAAAAGAAGTTACAGAAAATTTCTATTAGATGAATTGTAGTGTTTACTTTATATTGCTTCTGTCCTTTTTATATTTCAAATGTTTTTTTTGTTAAATCTGCCTAAAATGATTTGACCTTTTTCGTTAAATTATATTTTTTTATATAATTTCTTTATATACATATATTTTTTTGTCGTTTGTAATTATTATTTATTAATTAATATTAACTTATATAATTTGGTTAAGAACTCTCTGTTGTAATTTTGTTTGTTGGCTAGTACTTTGATCAGCTCGCCTGTTTACTAGTCCCTATTGTTTCTTCATTTTTAATTTTTTCTTTTTGTATTTTTTTTCTCTAAATAAACGCTATTATTATTATATAATCACTATACCATACGCGTGTCGAAACCATAAACAAGCAGAAAAAGTGTAAACAGTTACTATAAATGTCATTTTAAAACTCCTTATCAGTCCTAAGGCATAGGTTTATCAACATTTTTTTTAGAAAGGTATATCTGAATGTGAAATAAAATCTTCAACACTACGTAAAAAATTAACACGATTTGGTAATTTTTTATTGGAATGTTCCATGTTTTAGTAAATATTCAGATACAAGTAGATCTTTCCAAAAAGATTGATATGACTGACATACTATAGTTTTGTGATGATCGATTGTTATGGTTATAAGTAATTCAATGTACCAAAACGACCGCCTACGAGTCGGCCATTTTGAAAGATATTTTTTATACCAGGACTATAAAGAAGACATAAAGAGCTTCAGTACGAGAGGTATCACATGACGCAAAAAAAAACAATATGGCGCCCAACCTAAGTTCTCAACCACCACTTAAAACGCTAAAATATATAACTTATATTCTAACTTGACCCTTTCAAAAAATAAGTGGGGGGTTTTTCTGGAACGCACTGTGTAATTTTGACATTTCCAATACCAAAATATTTTTTTAGCCGAGACTTCAACCATGTGGTGCAATTGTTGAAAAGGTTCCCAAACATGGACATGAATGCTCTTCAGCAACAATATCCTGATGTAGACATTGAGAAGGCAAAAAGAAGTAGAAAGGCCAGAGGACATTATGCGCCAACATAAAAACACGTATTATTTACCTGTTGTTTATTGGTAACTACAATATTAAGTATAATTATTGTTTATATAATAAAAAACTGAAATACAGATATAATATTGTTTTTTGATTACATATAAATATTGTATTCAGTTACTGACCCAATATTGTACATGATTATTTTTCATTCTGATTGTGAGAGAAAACAATTTTTCAACATGCAACAAAAAACAAAGATTCAAAGCACCAATTGATATAACAATCAAAATTATCCAAAAAATCTGATATGAGTATTTTTTAAATTGCAGCTTGAGTCTTCTATCTTAGCTCGTGGACCATTTTACACTCATTATCTGTTGCCAGTCTTTTTCATATATTTGCGCCTATTCATCACTTTCCTAACTTTTCTATATACATACAGAAAACAGTAGTGAGGTACTGACTAAATATGTATAGGTAGTAGTACTTCTGATCCAGAATTTTTTAGTATGATGTGGCTTGAAGTCGAAATATTCAGTAATCTAAAAACATTTAAACACGAAGTTTGGACGCGTTCTGGACTTTTTTCAAAATCTAAATAGCCCCTTCGGCCTTGAATCGTTTCTTGACAAAGCCTTGTCAGATTTGTCTAGAACCTATCATTGGTTTGAACATTTGATGTAAAATCCTAACATTTCGTAGAAAACAGTTAAGTTAGCAAGCAATGATGAATGAAAGATGATAGAGCCTTTTTACAACCACAAATATTTTCGCCGCCTATCTTTGTGGCCAAAATAATTTTTCTACCAAATAATATAAAACTTGAGTAAACCTCCAAAAGGGTAATTTCACAATATTTAGAAATTAAAAAATTATTCCAAAGACATTAAATAAACTCCTGAAAGCACAATTTTAACATAACAATATAACTAAGCCTTCTTCTGCGCATACCCTTGGCTGTATAGCTTGATTGCATTATCAATTATAAATGTGTAAATTCATGAAAGACGTAATATCCCTTGACGATCGACGTTCGACGCTCTCATGGAAATTTCACCTAAATCAAGAATTCGCATCATTTACAAACAAAACAACACAACCAGAAAATACCTGTTGATGTGTCAGGTTGTGAGCTACCTTGAAACTATAACAGTTAGAGAGCTTAAATAGATTAGATTATTATTATAACATTATAGTATAGAAACTACAATTATTAATGTGCATTCTCTACATGTGCATCTTTTTAAATTCACATAAAGCGTATATTAGCATAGTATATAAATATTATTAGTAATACCTTCAGCTCCCTTCCAGTTACTATCACATTTCTCATTGAATGGTAGTTAAAAAAGACTAGAAATCAATACAATTGGATAAAAAATTCTCAATATCTACACCTTAGAGTAATGTAAAAAGAAATATACACCTATGAACAAAACAATATGGCTCAACAAATGACCAAATGCACACACAGATTAAAAGTATTTTATAAAAATTAAATTTTGACTGAAATAACTGGGAGCTTTTAAAACAAAATGCCACCTTTTATCAAGTGACAAATGAATTTTATTGTGAAAGTAACAAATGTAGCACATAGATCATTTTATAGAAGTGTATGCTACAAAACAATAATTGCACACTCTGACACTTGGCAGGCATCATATGACATTTAATTTGAGGCATCATGTGATATTTAATTTGAGGGATTGTCAGTCAGGAAATAAAATAATTAGAAAATTTATAGAAATCTACCCGTGAATGCAGTTTGCTAAAAATTCCATATAGCAAGTTTGTTTGAAGGTGATTTCTAATCTAATCCAGCTAATAAATATCAACCAGCATTCCTTCAAATTCATTAGTTAAGCTTTATAGTTTTGTTCATAATTTTTCTAAGGTCAAACTAAATAAAGTCAAGTATATACAAATCATCTAGGTATAAAAATATAATAAATACCGTTTATTTTCCTTCTTGCCATATTCACATTTCTTGAAATAAATATTCTTCTCTTGAATTTATATCGACATGACGAAGAATTACTAAAATATCCTTCTAGATCTTACTGGGATTAGTATAGGATACCATAATTAAGATGCGCATGTCACTGAATTAATATCTGACCACAGTTTCTAACTAAAGGGGTGAGTTTGTTATAATTTACCTTTTTTTTGTAATAAATCAAAATTCTTCGTTCCTTCGAATATTTATCTAAATCATGTTATTTTTGTTTAGTTTTTTATGTGTATATATTGTAACGCCCGCATAACTGGAACATTGAATAGCGAGGCGTCGCCTTATAGTAGTAAGTTGCAATGTTAATGTGCAATTTATTTTAAAATCTCGCCACAATAAAGTCTGGAAAAAAATTAAAAAGTTTTTGGGAAATTTTAGTATTTTCCGTCCCTCTCCGCAAGTACCTTTGAATTTCAAACTTTCATCATCTCTCTCATCTTGTTAATTACCTAAATACGCAACTTTGATCCCATTTAAGCCACTTCGTATCTCTTACCGTTTCCGAGATCCCAATGATGAGCATTAATTTTGAAACATTGTCACAAAAATCAGAAAAATGTTAACTTGTGCACTAGGTACCCGCTAGTGTGTTCGGCTAGTTCAAAACCTACATAATGTCGAAAAAACCTATGTAATGTCAAAAATCAATATAGCACTTTTTAAGTTACGTAATACAGGTGTCGAATTGGTCGAGAGGTATCGATTGACATCGTCTGGAATTTCGACGAAGGCGCTGAAAAGCTTCTCAACTGGCCCATTTCAAAAATAAAAGCTGCTGCGCTGACGGCGAAAGACAGTCTAGCAGTCGACAACGGGCAATGACTTAGTCAAACATGGTTATAAATTCTCGTAAATTAGTACAAGTATTATAAATTAAAGTAAAAGTACTAAATTAGACTTTAGGCGGTGTTTTCGTTACAATATTTTGGGTCTTAACTAAAATTAAATACAAGAAATTCAAATAAATACAGGCCATTAGAAGACGAATATAAAAAATGTCCTACTAAACAAAGTACTCCTTCACCTTGAGTTTCTTATCCCCTGTCGTCAAACAGCTGCTGACACACTTCACAGTCAGTAACATCTCCATATAGAACGGGGCCTAACTGCCGCGTTGCATGATACACGCGCATAGGTCTACAATGCAGGGACTAAACTCAGATTCATACAGTTTCAGTTCACTTAAATTATTATTCATAAAATATCGGCAAGGAAAATAAACAGGATTTATTGCTCAGCAATATAACTCGTTAAGGGCACAACCTAAGTGTAAAATGTTGAGTGAAAGCTAAAGCATGGGATGATGAAATGTTGCTTCTCGATCGTTGGATCATTACAAAAACTGTAGTAGCACCGTATTTGCCGGCCACACACCAATGAGAGACGTGTAGAAGTCGACACATTTTTTGCTCAACGGATCAGTTTCTGGTATGGTACTCAACGGGAAACTGTCACCCTACAAGGAAATAAAGTTTGTATTTGGCCTGTTATAGCAAAAAATACCTAACATAGATTGACTCTGTACTTTCCAGACAATTCTGGACAAATGGATTTTGCATATGACAGCATGTATTGTATCTAATAGAAAAAAATAGCTCAAATTGGAGAGGCTTCTTAAAAATCAACAAAATTACAAATTGGATTTCAAATCAAAAAAATGTACGCTATTTTCACATTACTCCAACACTTACACTTTAATTGTTAAACAAATTTCAATTGCTCTTTTTTGTGATTTTCCCAAGCTTTTGATTTTGTAAATCATGATATTGAAGAAATTAAACAACTATGGTTGTACTGGAACTTCACTAAATTGGTTTAAAACATATTTAAAGAATGGATCCCAAATAAATTAAATATAAACGCAGGGGACACCAGGGATCAAACCCAGGTCCAATCATGTTTTTAGTTCATATTGCTTAAATGTTAATAAACCTTAAACACTAATAAAACGAAATGTATGTCAATAGGGAAATATGTGACAATCAATTAGGCTCATGATTAATGACGAACAAATTGAATTAGTCGAATCATTTAAATACAGGGTGATTCACGAGTAGTGACCAAAAATGAAACATCATACACAGCACCGTATTTTAAAGGAGGTCTTCTATGTAACATTTTTTCCTCGAGTGCTTCATTAAAAAGATAGAAGGTGTTGAAGTTCAAAAATAAAACACAATTTTTTTTCCTTCAAAACCGTCAACTGGAATGAACTAAAATTTGGTATGTGGATTTATCTAAGTATTGTCCACATTCAAAAGTTTTTACTTAAAATTAACGGGCACCAGTGACGGAGAAACAGGGGATTAATGGCATTATTTTTCCAAATAAAAATAGTAGGCCAGTTTTTTTTCGCAACGCGCAATTTTTCGAATTTTACCTTCAATTTGCTACAAATAATTACTCTTGTGCTTTTTCCTAGAGTGCATTGTTTTCGTAAAAATAAAAAAACAAATTAGATAACTAAAGCTTTATTTCAATAAATGTTCAAAAAGACGGATACAAGTGCGGCATCTTTTTAATAAAGAAAAACTTATTTCCGCAAACTTTGTTGTGGCTCGAATTTGATGAAACGCATTATCTATTCTTTCTTGTAACTGATCAACAGTATTAATTTCTTCAGCATACACTGGTTGTTTGAAAGCCCACACAAAAAGAACTCCAAGGGATTCAAATCAGGAGACCTGGCAGGCCAATCTACGGGTCCGTTTCTGCCAATCCATCGTATGAGTTTGCGTTTAAACGTTGTGGCAATACGTGCATAAACAGTTGGCCATTGAAAATGCCGCAGCAGACATTTCTAGAAAATCTGTGTTGAAACGAGTGGATTCGTACAGAACGGGGATTTTCTAACAACCAAATATGTTTATTATGAGAACTAAAGGTTCCCCTCCCTCGTAAAATGCGTTTCATCTGACCACAAAACCAAATCAATAAAATATGCATTTTGATTATGCATTTGCAGTAACCACACACAAAAATTTCGCCGTTGCACTTCGTCGCCGGGTTGCAGACATTGCACATTTTGCCGATAGTAAGGATGTAAAACTTCCCGATTTAAAATTCTCCACGCAAGATTTTGGGAGCATGGTAACTGGGCTGCAATCCACCTAGTACTAGTATCATCCACATCACTTCCAGTTCCTCTTGAACAGTATGCTGGACACCATGGCCTCAAACTCCGGGAAGTTTGGCAATTCCATATTGCCGAAGTCTTAGAAACGAACGCGTAAAAACCTTTGGGGTAGGTTGGCGTCTGTTAGGAAATCTACGTTGATACTCCCGAGAAGCCGCTAAAGCATTTCTATTACAGAACCCGTACACAAAAATAATATCGGCGTACTCAACATTGCTAAATTCCATTTCACAACACTCAAAAATGAAAGAAAGGAACTTTTGACTTGATTTTACAAAAAAGAAAATGGTAGTAGTAACGATAACAAGCGTATAACACATAACTTTTACACACTATCTACTATTTTATTTTGAAACTAATTGTATCTCAGCTCTTCATGAATGATCTACAAATTTGTTTTGTTTTATTTTTATAAAATCAGTGCACTCTAGGAAATTATTTGTAGCAAATGGAAGGTAAAATTCAAAAAATTGCGCGTTTAAAAAAAAACAGTGGCGTACTATTTTTATTTGAAAAATAATGCCATTTATCCCCTGTATCTCAGCCACTGGTGCACGTTAATTTTAAGTAAAGACTTTTAATTGTGGACAATACTAAACCTACATAAATTTTAGTTCATTCCAGTTATCGGTTTTGAAGATATTAGAAGAAATTGTTTTGTATTTTTAAACAACACCCCGTATCTTTTTAATGAAGCCCTCGAGGAAAAAATGTTACATAGAAGACCCACCTTAAAACGCGGGCCTGTGTATGATGTTTCATTTTTGTGAATCACCTGTATACAGAAATAACACGCCAGAGTGGCACGGGAGGTAGATTGGCTTCAGATCAATCAGATAAAATCATGAACATAAGATGACCTGTTATGGCTATAAAGAACTTCTAACTCATGATTCTTTTCCCTGGAATACCATTAATAGTTGGTTGAGACAACCGAGTATTCATTTCAGTGAAAACCTGCACCGTATGCTAAAAACAAAAAAGTATTACAATTGGTTTCAATGCGAAAACCTTTACTAAAGTTTTACTAATCACCGTGAAAAAATATGCTGAATCGGCAAATCACCCAAAAAATTAGCTATTTAATGCTCTTTCAAGAATAGTATAACATGTATTGTAGGTTCTTCTTACTAAAAACTGAATAATTCCAAGTTTTGTCATTGAAGTCGTAATACTTGCGAAATACCACAAATAAAAAATCTTTTGTGTCCAAATTAAAACTATGTCTAAAACAGCTATCCATTATCCTTTTTTATTAATTGTTGTATGCAGACATAAAAATAATGAACAGAACATTAGGTTGTATTTTTTTATTTCCATTGATTTTTACAGCTTTAGGTGGTACAAGTGTATTTATTGAAAAAACCTAAAAGTGGCAATATCTCGGAAACTAGAAAATTTTTACTAAGGTCAAGTTGATTTTATCTGATTGATCTGAAGCCAATCTACCTCCCGTGTCACTCTGACGTGTTTCTGGGAGACCCCGTATGTGGATAGTAAACTACTGTTTGATGAGCATTATGAATATACATTATTTCAACAATATCAAAAAAAAAGATAAATTACTTCTATAGAGTTTCCCATAATCTTAGTATGTATTCCAAGAAAATTGTATATAACACTAAAATTCTTCCCCACTTTTTAAATTGTTCAACCATCTTGTTTTCAGCAAATGAAAACATATTTTCAAAATTAGAAATTCTACAAAATAAATCTTTTTAAATAAAAACAAATATGCTAGGATTTAGTCTGTGTTAGAACTACAGTGGTTGGGTGTAAACAAGTTCATATGTTATTTAGACACTAGAGGCAGAATAGATTTTCATCTGCAAAATTGTAATTATAGCATAACTAGCAAATCTGTATTTCAAAAGGGAGCATATGAATTTGATAAATTGAATAATGATATTAAACAGTATTCGAATTTAAAAATGTTTAAGTGGTAATTAAAAAATCACTTTATGAATCCCAAAATGCACAGTGATGCCATAAAAAAGACAAGAATGTAAAATTACAGAAAATGGATTCAAAAAAAATGTGGAAAAGAATAATTATACAAATATGTTACAATACTTTGTCGCCGAAGTAAAACGAACTTTTGTAAAAGTGAGTAATATTTGATTATCACTTCAGAGCTTATTTGCAGTATAATAAACCAAATAAGGTTGATATTTTGACATACTTACGTTTTCATTATTATAATGCCAAAGCATCTCAAGAGTAGATATGAAATTCTCTAGCTCTGCATTCGTAGAGAAATATAGGATCCAATCTCCGCTATACTCGTGAACTTCTCTACATGCGAATTCCTGGAAATACATACATGTTCACGGCCGGATCACATCCAAAATAAAAAAAATTGCAACAATGTCCATTATCAGTCCGATCAAACTAACGAATTCGAATAGATTAGAAGGAGCCTATATGTTTAGACTGCATTGTTTGTCGCCAAAATGGTGCAGTTTTAGAACATACCTTTGGCTTATTTAACTACCATTGCTTACTGTGTTACGATGTGAATCTGTTATAGGGTGACAGGTAAATAGGTGTAAAACATTTTAGGAGGTGATAGTACATCTCCTTTGCTATCAAAATTAGTATATAATACCATACCCTATATTCAAAGGTTAAAAAGTTATGGAATATTTATTTTTTTTAAAAAAGAACCCAGATTACAGAGTAAAATAGTTGAGATAAAAAAAAGTTGGTGATTAAACATTCTTTTTTTGGTTAAATAAATAATTCTCATACATTAAAAAATATATGAAAACACTACTGAAAACGTATTTATTTTCATTTAAATGTTAGATGAAAATTTTCTAAAATGGTATAATAACATATCAGTAAGTAAACCATTTAACAAAACAATATTACTTTGCTAGAAAAGGCCGCTAAGCGCATTTCATTGTACTGAGCAGGTAAACCGAGCCTTTCATGGTTGGACCCTTTTTGTTATTTTTTGTGCCCTGTGCCGTTATTCGGGTTTAAGTATTCGGAATCTGTCGTCGCTCTTCGGAAGCAAGCTCTGCGTGTGTTATGAATTGACACAGCTGACGGATCAAGGAAAGGGAACTAACGCTTAGGTTAGTTAGTAGAATATCAACCTTTAACGCGGTAGGACGTACTTTTACTTTTTTGATCAGTTTTAATAATGGCGAGTTACCGTAACGAAGAATACGCTGATATTCTGTTTTGTTATGGTTTAAGTGGTGGAAATTCCGTTGAAGCCAGGCGAGAATACGAAAACCGTTTTCCGAATCGGCGAATACCGAGTCATCGAGTATTTGCTTCTCTGTACCAACGCGTCAAGGAAAGTGGACAGGTTCATGAGAGACGTCATGATGCTGGTAGACCTCGGTTGTTTGACGACGAAGATCGAGAGGCAATACTGGAATGCTACGGCAGAGACCCGACGACGTCTACACGAGTTATAGCAAAGCAGCTTGGTTTAACTCAGTGGAAAGTTTGGTTCGCTTTGCATTCGGCGAGACTTTACCCTTTCCATTACACACCGGTTCAAGTATTAGAAGAAGGAGATCCCGCAAGAAGAATTGATTTTTGTCGATACATGCTTCATCGGGATGAAGAAGAAAACGACTATTTAACTAAAATATTGTGGACCGACGAGTCTAAGTTTGACAGAGAGGGGACAACAAATTATCACAACTTACATTATTGGGCCCCACGAGAGGCAAATCCCCACATGGCAAAGCCAAGAGCCCATCAAAGATTTTCGGCAAACGTGTGGATGGGAATCATTCATACGTATCTAATTGGACCAGTTTTTTTGCCTGACAACCTGAATGGCGAGTCCTATGAAAACTTTTTGAGATCCGAACTCTGGGAGTATCTCGAAGACCTGCCTCTGAATATCAGGATGCAGATGATCTACCAACACGATGGCTGTCCCGCGCATTTCCGTCTGGGTGTTAGACAGTGGCTGGACGAGCAATATCCTTGTCGCTGGATTGGCCGAGGTGGACCGACACCGTGGCCAGCGAGGAGCCCAGATTTAACACCGTGTGGCTATTATTTATGGAGGACATGAAGTCACTGGTGTACGCTGAGCCCATAGACACTCTTGCACAGTTGAAAGAAAGAATATTGCTGCTGCTGACACTATCAGAGGACAACTAACTGGCCGCATCACGCGTACCAACATGAGAAAAAGACTACGGGCTTGCATAAGAAACGGCGGGCGTCAGTTCGAACAACAATTTCAATGAATTTTACCTTCATTTCATTATTGTATTTTACTTACCAATTGTAGTAACTTTTAGTCAGTTTTTATTATTCTGTAGTACAATTACAACTGTGTAAATAATCTAATCGTGTAACTTAACCGTAGTTTAATATAATAACTATCCCATAGCTCACAGTTACATTATTTTCACAAAAAAAAAATAGGAGACAAACCATTGGTAAATTTACTCCCTATTGTTGTATTACAATACATTATGTTTAGTTTCACACAGTTTTTGTGCACTTATCATACCAATTTAGATTCCTTATGAAACAAGGATATTATTTAAATTGTTTGTACGTTTTTTTGTATACTGATTTTTTTGTAAAACACCTTACTTACTGTAAAACGTTATTTGTTTTTCTTAGTTAAACATTTTTGAATGAAAATAAATACGTTGTTTGGTATTGTTTTCGAATCTTTTTTAATTTATAATAGTTAATTATTGAAATAATAACCCAAAAAACAAATGTTTAATCGCCAACTTTTTTCTCTCTCGACTTTTTTACTCTGAAATATGGATTATTTTTAAAAAAATCTTAAATCTTCAATAACTTTTCAACCTTTGAATATAGGGTATGGTATTATATACTAATTTCGATAGCAAAGGGGCTGTACTATCACCTCCTAAAATGTTTAACACCTATTTACCTGTCACCCTGTATAAATTAAATAAGGCAAAGGAACGAAAGTGAATATTTATTAACAGTACATCATATGAACGTGATTTTGGAAGGAGAACTATACGAATCATTCTCTTCATCAAAGAGCAACAATGGCGAAGTACCTGCCATTGGAAATAGTAGTACACCTTGCTTGAATTCTATTCGGTTTTTCTGAACGGTTATGATCAGGGCAGATTCTTGTCACTACTTGCCTGAGATAATTTAAATAAGGATATATTTTTAACAATCCATCATGTCCATTGAGGTTAGCTACAGAAACCTATTTTTTTCCTCTGTTTAGGCTTGTATCAGATCAGTCAAAATGGATCATTAATTTTATCCCTTAGTGTATAAAATTCCGCTTAATAAATTCTTTGAAAACCTAAATAAAATTAAAGAATGCTCATTCTTTAATAAACATCGAGTACATATTCAATTTACATGTACTTGACTATCTTGCGATCATCCTGTGTTCTATGTTTATGGTCAGCACGTGTTTAGAGCTAATTTTTCTGGCTTAAAAATCAAACTGCTCGCGCGCCCTCTACCGGACCGTGGATTCAACTGCGCCACCTCTAACTGTGCCTTGCCACGGTGAAGTATTTCTTGATTTAATATGTGAATTAGGGGCTCATCTTCACAAATCCTATAATTTTGTCGACCATATTCATTAGATCCATTACTTCAAAAACACCTTCTCATTGGTTGAATTTGTGCCATATGCGTAAATATTGCGCCCCGGATTAATAATAACCAATTATTTACTTACCAGAATACACCAACTCTGTTCAGCAGAAGGTAGCCTGAACGAAGTAAGGTCCACGATACAGGCGCATGAAAGAGCCTGAGCACCTTTGATAGGATCATGCTTACTTCTAGGCGGTAACAGAGAGGTAACTGTAAACGAAAATGCTTCCCTCACTGTCAAAATATGTTCACTGGTCATCAGCAACGTACATGCTTGAGTCGGATGTTTCTCTCTGTTTGTATACGCCTGAAATTAAGAATAATAATCAGAATAAAAGCCGATATATATGAGTTATCACCCTGTTGGTTATTCATATTTTTCTATACATAATTAGGGAATATGTAGTACATGACTGTTTTTCATTCTTTGTCGATTATTTACGTTAATATAATACCGTAAACATATATTTCATTCATGGAAATGTCTGAAGTTTTTTTTAATGAAATATACAAAACTGAAATACCAATGACATTGATTTAAACGCAGCATTCTTGGCGCGCTTCTCAGCGACGTCCTCATGATTTGTCATTTAATTGTACATTTGGTTGTCGAGTTTTTGACATAAACCCCTCTCACGTGTGTCCATCACGTTTTGACGTCTACTGAGGTGAACAGCTGATCAGCAAGTGACATCTTTTTGAAAACTTGCTTGTAGCGTTTGTTTGTATACAAACGTGATTATGAAAACCATAGGGTTAGCAAATTTCTCTCACGAATCTGTGAGGTTTTTGTGCAAGATTTTTGTTCCGTCTAGAAATAATTCCAGTAGAATCCCTAAACTTTTTCCAATACATAATATACCTGAGAAAGTCAAAACATAACCTCACATCCTACGAACTTTTCACAATGAAATACCCAAAAGCCGGATGAACTGTCAATCAAAATAGTGACTTTACGAGTCCACTATGTGAAGCGCGGGCAGTCTAGAAGGCTGTGTAATCGGACGATAAGCTCGATTTTCGCCTGACCGTCAGCGGAATATGAACCATAACATGATTTTCAACCGTTCTCCACGACTTACCCAATCCAGCTAACGAGTTAACAGACTTATCCGAGCTTTGACGAAGTGATGGTAGGCCGCAGGGTAGCCAACATAACTTGATCCATCGCCTTTAACTCACAAACCGATAGTTATACAAAAAAATGGTGAATACAAAAGTTTGTTGGTTTGGGTCAAAGTTTTATTTTATCATATATATATATATATAAGGTGTTTAGTTTTGCCAGAGTAAGCGTCATCTTCATTTTTTTAAATAGCATTTCATATTTTTCATTCCGTTTGCAGATTCTACATATAATTTACAATACAATTTGTACAAAAACGATATTTTTCGATTTTCAAGATATATTTTATTTGATTCATTTTCTGATAAATTCATTCTCCTTTAAAATGAGTCATTGTAATAAGAGAAAACCTGCTTAAAATGGACACGCAAATTTCATAATATTCAACTTGAAAAACTATTTTTTAAATGATAATGTCCTATATATTTTCTCATAGTTTTTTCAGAGGCTTGAATTCCCTTTCATTTGATTTCAATGTGTACGAGAGAGAAGTGTGTATAGACACGCATGTTAGAAAGATATAGAAGCCGAATGAATTAAGATCCATGTTGAAAATGTCCATTAGTTTATTCTCAACGCGCAAATAATGGTTTTATTTTGAGCATGCTCATTTATGAATTGTGTCGAATCCGTTTAGGATCGATTCCGGATCGGTCGCCACAAATTCTGCAATATTGCATCATTAGTTCGCTTGGCAACACCGCATCTCGTACATTCCAAGACAAGGTTTCCACCTCCATGATCATAGATGAGTGATTTTGGCCAGTCTAGCGCTCATTAGAGACTGTCGTAATGCTTCGAAATGGTTTTCACCTGCGTACACACAGGCAGTGATAATTGGTGAAAATCACAGATAATTCTAAAATAAAAAGACACTTAAGTCGCATCAAAATTGAAATAATTCTAATCAAAATGAAAACAAAATATCAAATTAAATGTTCGAATAGACCTCCTTCTTGGGTTTGACAGTAACCTAATCTATTGTAGATTCCTGTTTTATGACTCCTCCCAAAAATTGTTATCGGTGATTTAGGAAATTATACATAGTAATAGAAAAAGAATTCATCAATATAAGCCTTTTATAGAGAAGAATAGAACGAATGTTAATTTAGCTATAAATTATAATATTACATTAAGATGAACATGAAGATCACATATCACTTGGAACTTCTAAAATATAAAGCCCTTAATCCTTCAGATAAGATTTTCCCAATGGCTTGGTTTTGGACATGACCTTGTAGAAGATTACGAAACCATCTTTTTAAAACTATTCAGTTCCTCTAATAGTTATTTTCCTTAAAATGTTCTTTGTTTGACTATTTGGATTTTGTTTAAACAGCTGGGGCAGTCTTTGCCAAGTACATCATGATCTTATGGAATATTTGAGATCTTTAATACTTTGTGTGCATATTTACAATTACTCAAAGTATACTTTTTAACTTTACAAGCTTCCTTCATGTGATTTTGAATGCAGTCCATACATACTACAACAGTACTGCACTTCTCAGTCCGAAATGCTAATGGCCAATATTTGTAACATTGAAGAATTTGTAGAATTTATGAATATTCCTTCCCAAATATATTGATTGCTTTTTATCTAGCAAGTACTTATTTTCTTTATTAGACAATAATTATCACACTACACTCATGGATTCTACTTTTACTCGTCTTGCATTTATGAATTACTTTCACTTCACTACTTCTTAATTCTTCAGGAATATTTTGCTTCTGAAATTCAGACGCAAATATTTCTACATCATTCAATTCAGTATCGCAAACATGAATTATTTTTATTTTCGTTTTAATTATACTGCCAATTTGTATTCCATACTTTTCTTTTAAAGCTGGTTTCCTTTCACTGTTCAATTTTGCTAATGAATTTTCGTCTTCTACGTGAATGGCTAAACATCTTTGTTTTACTTGTGTAATTTTATTAACAGAAATTCCTATGTCAGAAGGATTTAACATTGAATGGAAATTTTTTGTTTCAGTGCCAATTTTCTTCTTGTGTTTTGATTTAACTACCAACTGCTCAACTTTATTTTTTCTTACATCATGCACACATTTTTTAATTTCCATTAATTCTATCAATTTTGAAGATTTCTCCAGTAATTGATCAGTTTTATCAGTTTTCTTTTCAGTTTATTTTTATAGCATCTAAATTTTACTCGATCCTGTTTAGACTTTTATAATTCTGTCTTTTTTCTTGTTGTTTTGAACCGTTTTCTTTTACCCTCGAGTTTTCATTTACTAGTCGTTCTATTAATCCAGCTTTACCAGCTAGTAAAATACTCTTCTCTTGAACTATTATTTTTTTATCTTCAATTTTTGTGATTTGGCAGTTGCATCTTCATTATCTCCATAGTTGTTTCTTTTGAACACTGATCCGTTTCCAACAACTTGATCTTCATCTTCATTTCAGCCTTTTTTTTAGTTTTACTCATGTCGCCCGTAGTAAGGACTTCATGGATTTGACTATTACCTCTTTTCTGGCAGAAAGTCAAATAATTTGTAGAGAAGAGGTGAAAGTCTTATGGAGCGTTTCTAGATAGCCACCAGTAAATTTCTGTTAAAATATGCGGGGAACTGTAGAGTTTAAAATCTAGATAGAACAATCAACGCCATTAAATTCTGTTACTTATAGAATGGTTTCAAACCACCACTTGAATGTTTTTCAAAATTTGTCGACTCCCTGGTTATCTTTAGACACAGTCATAGTTTTTTTGAAGGGGTCAATGATTTTCAAGAACTTCGAATTGTTTTCTGTATATTTTATGACTTTTTGTTAATTTTTGGGGTATGTTTTACAAATTCTATATTGGTATTAAGAATTATGCAACGTACATTTGTTGCTAGTTGGAGTTCTCCTTTTACAAGTTTGGTTTGAAAATAAACTAAACATAATCCAACTGATGACAGAATTTCCAGGGAATTAATCAGACACTCTACTCAACGCCATTTATTTTATTAATTAATACTCGTAAGTTTATAGCACTCAAGCATAAATAAGGTTGAAGGGGTCTTTCGGTAGCAATGCGGACCGTAAACAAGAATAATTAAACGATATTTGAACCATATTCAGATTCCCTATTGGTGTTGGGGAGTTGATGGGTGATATTTTTTAATAAGTGATGTCATGTGCTTCAAACATTGAAGCATTTGATGGAAATTGAATATGAACGTCCAAATATAACAAAGGATTGAACGTGTTCTTGGAGAATACGTTAATGGTCATATGCATTTGTATATCATATCTAGTGTTGTGGTGTAGTGATAGTAAATTTTTGCTAAGGGTCAATCAATGCTCAGGTCAAAAATCAGTGCGGGATGTTTACCTCGTTTTCCAAACTTGAAGAAAAACCATGTACATTCTCTTTTACAAGAAAAGTAAAGCAAAGGCAAGAAAATATAAAAATGTACCAAAGTGATATACCCTCAGAAAGTTATCCCTTGTTCTAAAATAATGTTATGGCAGCTCAAAACAAAGCTGCAGGAGTATGAATGGTGGTTCTCCGCAATGCCTTTCCACTAAAAGGAAGCAGATATTGAACAATCTTATTCAGGATATGCATTATTGGACGTGTTCCGATGGTATACAAAAAAGAACTTACCGCTGAAGGTTAAAATCACATTAGAAAATGGACGGGGTAGCACCCAAACCAAAACAACTAAACGTACGGCACAAATGGGCGATAACATCCCAGAATCTGAAAATTATTACCAACGAAACGACCCACGCACAACCAAAGCCTCAACGGAAAGAAGAAAAGAAAACTGACGCTGGACCGGCCTGTAGACACAATTCAACCCACCGATATTTATCTTCTGAAATATACCTATTGATGATAAATTCTACTCACCCCACTAGCAGCATGTATCAATTCCTGCAACCATTCACTAGCAACATATTCATCAGGAGCGGCCAGAAGCAAGCTCTTTCCTTCCACAATGAGCTGGAACGTGTGAGGTCTCACGCTATTAAATACCCTCCTTGCACCCTGGCAAGATCCGTTTATCAAAGGAAACACTCGCATCGGTACCCTCTGGGATACTGATGATAGCATGTATAAGACGCCAGCCCTTGAAAAGTAAAATACAAAGTTATTTGTGCAAATACACCTATTAAGAGTAGTGAAATGAATCTACAACAAACAATGCTGCGAACATTCATAAAAATATACATAGGTAGGTTGAAAAAAGTGACAGGGTTACCTAAGACGTTATGTCATATCTCTGGAGACTTTATCAGTGAGATATTTTCACTTTATTCAATACTAACCTAAACCCATGGCTCCGCCGGGTTGAAATACGATATTTTTCACGAGTATTCATCACTGTGGAATAAGAGCTGAGGGATCCGTCAACGCCAGGGAGACAGATCCGTATTTTACTGTGGTTTTTTGTTCGCTACAGATTAATTTTGTCTTTGCTAACAAGTATTTTATTTAGAAGAGTTCTTTGCATATAAAAACACTACAAGCAAAACTCAAGTCAGGTAGGAATAAAATAAGATAAACAGTTTTTGACTATCGTAATCATCTCTACTTCTTAGAATATGATTTTAAAGGGCAATGCATCAGCCATACAATTAATTTAGACTGTGTGGTAGTATATGACCGATTTGAGGTTCGATTCCCCGAATTAGGTCTGAACATTACTCAGTTAATTCTAACAAGTTAGAAATTAGAAAAATTTACAAAGGGTACTATAAAAGTTTTGCAATATGACGTCACAAACGGACGCAGGAGGCTGCATGTTACTGCATGTTGAGGCATGTCCTCGAATGCATAGTAGCCGCCAGCAGCACGTTTACTGATTTAGTCGTTCATTCGTATTGACAGTGCAAAGTGCGGACTATGGCATCGTGGTCACGTAGTGAGATAAGGGCAGTTTTACGGTATAACTTTACGAGTGGTTTAAGCATAGACCAGTGCATAGACGCTTGTATTAAAGAATGATTGTCCTCATCGTACGACTATATTCAGGTGGTACAGAATTCCAATGGGGCAATTTTACTCTGGAGGATTCTGAGAGGGAAGGAAGGCCGCGAACGGCAGTGACAGAGGAAAACATTACTGATGTGAGGAAAATGCTTGATGAAGACCGGATAGTGACATACCAACAGATAGAGGAGACCTTACACCTTCATGCACCAGCAATTCATTCAATTCTGCATGACCATTTACACGTAAGGAAACTTTGTTCCCTCTAGGTACTTCATAGTCTGACGGAAGAGCCGAAGACTCGTCGTACGACTTGGTGCCGAAAGACGCTGAAAATGTTTGATAAGGGGCAATCTCGGTATGAGAACAGCATCGTGACAGGTGACGAGACTTGGCTCTATTATTACGATATGCCCACCAAGGCTCAAAACAAAGTTTGATCACGAGGACACACCCGTAGCTGTCAGAAAATCTCGATCTGTTAAGAAAAAAAACATGATAGCTGTATTTTTCAAATCAAGCGGGATTGTGGACACACAGAAGATCGTCACAGCTAAGTGGTACACCCTCCTTACAGATCTTCCCCTGCGACTTTACACTGTTTCCGCACTTGAAAATGAAGCTAAAAGGAAAACGGTTTTCTAGCGATGAGGACCTTCTGAGGGCTTGGGACAACGAGTGCGCGCACTACCGGGTGAAACTTGGCAAAATGGTTTAAGGACTGGTTTTGGCGAATGGAGAAGTCTAGTGAATGCGGTGGAAATTACTTTGAACGAAGTCAATAAATAAAGCTGTAGTGCAAAACTTTTATAGTACCCTTTGTAAGTAAAATGTACAACTATTGCAGGAAGTCATGAAATGTATCTATGACATTGCAGTGTTCGTGAATACATGCATGGGTCAACTGTTGACACCAAGACACCAAATGTAACGGAAACGTTGCGTGGAAGCTGATAGCGCTTGTGAGAGAGCAATAAGTAATGTAGTTAATCATTTATACAAAGAGAGTAAGACACTCACTTGGATGTACCATGTCAGCAAATTGATGCTATGCCATCATTACATATCAAGGAAATGGGAAATTCCAGGAAGTAAATTTTATTATCATTTTTATTTTACTGTTTGAGTGAGAGAGTTCATTAATAATTTTTAAGATAGGTCCTGCTCATACTTAACCTGTTTTCGAATTACGCTACACTGATGTCGGACAATAAATCAGAAACACGTGTCTATATTATTTTTACAGGCAAAATTACAGCTTATGGAGAGTACAATGCAGCCGCCTATTGTATTGACTTATCTCGTCATCAGTAAATACCAGATGTACCATAATTATGTTCGAATAAATATTTATATATATATGTGCTTCGTAAATGTCAAATTCCATTAAACCATTTGGGCTGTAGCCCGTGAAATAGATATTTCAAAGTTATTTCCCTGGATAAAAAGTAGCCTATGTGCTATTTTAGACTATAATCTATTTCTGTACCAAATTTCATCCAGATCTGTTCAGCCATTTCGGCGTGATTGAATAACAAACATTCATACTTTCTCATTTATAACATTAAAATAGGGGTGAAGGCATTAATCTAACATATTTACAATATTTCTACTTACTTTAAAATGAAATATGCCGTTTCCCACCTCGATGCTTCAGATTCTGAGGTTTTGAACATGAGAGGTCCCTCCTTATTTGGTCCAAGAGGTGTAGAGTCCCCTTCAGATGCCAAATCTTGTACATTAACAATACTGTAGTAGAAATACTCTTCATTCTGAAAATTATACCAATCCATTATCTTTTCAGCACCAAATATAAAGTGATTCAATATGACTATTTGGATCGGGAAATTGGGATAGCAGCAGTGCACTATTCAAAGTTCTCAGTATATTTTATATCTCAAAACTTGACTAACAGAAACCAGATGGTCCCCACTGTGGTTCCAACCACGAAAAAAAGAAGATCCACCAAGTTGGGAGATGCACCAGAAAATGGTCAGATTCACTGGCTAAACTACATGTACAAAGGGAAAGCTGATCCAGATGAAGCAACTAAAGTAAAAGCATCTGCTCTTAAATGTGAAACTTTTTTTCCTAAATTGTTTGTTTGTTTAAGATTTATTTAGCATGATTGCTACAATTACATTCTTCTAAAAAACTAAACAATTACATAACATACAGACATTCAGAAAAAGAAAGGTAATGGAGAATCAATTTATATTTTTATTGGAGGGAACTTCTCAAAAAGTATCTTTCCACCTCTTACCTGCCAGGATGGAATGATTGTTACCGACTCAAAGGTCCAAATGCCGTCGATTCAAAGGGTTTCCTACACTATGCGGGAAGCAACCTTCAGGCATAAGACCGTAAAACGGGTGCTCTTGTCGCTCGACATCAAGAAAACTTCTGGTAAGGACTTGATTCCTGCTGTTATACTGAAGAGGTGTGCAGTGGAGCTTGCTCCAGTTCTTTCGCGTCTCTTCCAGTTATCTTACGAGTGCGGTACTTTCCCAGAAAAATGAAAATTTGCTCATGTCCAGTACATCCCAAAAAGAAGATCTAAAACCTACCCTTACAACTACAGACCTACAGCTCTGCTTTCTGTTATAAGGTGATGGAGAGATGTATAAATCTGGATCTTCTGGAGTACCTTGATCATCACGGCTTCATTAGCGACAGGAAGCACCAGCGATCGATGTGGAAACTCCCAGCATACGTCACGCAATTGTGGAATAAACTCATGCGGTTAATTAATAATTAAATGTGACGTTATTCGAACATTTTTCAAGGCAAATAAGATAGCATGTATGACATTTCACACGTCTTTTGTGTTCCCGCAACTTGCCTCGACCTTCATTTTTCTTATGGCCGCCATATTGGATTTTTCAATTTTTGAAAAGAGCGTAAAATTTCCAGCCTAGTGATGTCTCGCAAGTAACATAAAAGATTGGAGTATCATTGAAATATCATCACACGTAATGTATGCATTAATTTTTTTTAAGGAATTTGTCCGAAAATAAAATTAATAAATAACGCATTTTTTTCATCTAAGGAGGCACTGACTTTGACGTTAAATAATTCAAAGTATTAAAATTGTGTTTTAATCAGGAGTAGGCACGTTTTCTCTCATTAAAATCATAAATCTGACAAATAAAATTGTCAAAACCCGCTGAAAATGGCCGGTATTCCCTACTCAAATGAAGAAAAGTTTAACATGTTAGCGCTGAACTTGCAGTCACACAGAAAGGCCGACATTACCTAAGCAAGGTACTTGGAGATCTACTCCGAACGATGACAGTTTCACAAAACCCAATTTAGAAAAATAGTACATAATTTAATAAACCGTGTGGGGCCTTCGAACAACCTAGACGCGGATACTATATTGAAAATGAAAATCGCGACAGAAACATTTTACAAGCTGTCAACGAAATCCCTAGTGCATCAGTAAGAACTATAGAGAAATTGGTGTGTCCAAATTAATAAAACAGAGAGTGTTAAATAAGCATAAGTACCATCCATTCAAATAGTTCAATGAGTTAAGGTTACTGATTTTCCAAGGCGAATGCGCTTCTGCGAGTGGTATACTAGGAAGTCCAATGAAAATCCAGATTTTGTAAATCGTGTCTTGTGGTCCGATGACAGTAGGTTTACGAATTGTGGAGTTTTAAATAAGCACAACACTCATCCTTGGGCTGGGGAAAACCCTCACGAAGTGGCAAAGAGACGTCTACATAGCAGATTTGGAACTAACATTTGGTATGAAGTCATTAGTAATTTAATCTAACTTACCTTTTTCAATTGGGCACCTATTTGAAATTAGGTATTAATCATTTCAGGAAATCGACTTAAATGACCATTTTTGTTTGACTTCAACCTAAACGGACAGAGGTACCTAGAGCGTTTGCGAAACCAGGTTGTGTCCGCTTTACGAGCTAATCTAACCGAAGATGAGTTTAGAAGAACCTGGTTTTAACAGGATGGATGTCCGGCTCACAACACCATTCGAGTCAGGAACTTCTTAAGAGAGCAGTTAGATGAAAGAATAATTTCATTTAATGGTTCAATATCTTGGCCTCCTAGATCCCCTGGCCTTTCACCCTTGGATTTCTACCTCTGAGGTCACATAAAGAATGAGCTCTATGAATTTGATCCTCCCGCGACAACAGAAATCCTTAGACAAAGAATTTTGAGAACAGTTAGAAACATTAACAAAAATGTATGGATGCAAATGGACGTAGTTGGGAATTTGTCAAAAAAATGGCTTGTTGAGAAGTCGACATTAACGTTAATATTCAAGGCGTTTATGTGTTTTTTGTCTTACTCATTAATGTTATTTTCTGACAAATAAGTCATAGCCTCCTTAGAAAAAATACATACCAATATGTGTGATGATATTTCGGTGATACTTCAATCTTTTATGCACTTGTGAGACATCACTAGATTGAAATTTAACACTCTTCTCTAGAATCAAAAAATCCAATATGGCGGCCATAAGAAAAATAATTTTGAGGTGGGTTGTTGGAAAACAAAAGACGATTGGAACATGCCATAAATGCTATCTTATTTTTCTTAAATAAAAAATGTCCGAATAATGTCACATTTTGAGAGCTGTCAAATTGTTTTGGATTTACTGGCAAAAAACAAATTCCGTCATTTTCGGTTTGTCGCTGATATTTTCAAAACCAATTGACCGATCGTAAATCTGAAGCCGGCTGTCAAATGCGCCAAGTCTGCTCTAAAACTTTCCCCATTTAACCTTTGCTGTAGGTATAATAGGAGCCAAGTCCCTGTATGAATCCAGATGCTAAGATGATCTCTACCAGTAAGCTGGAGAGAAGAAGACTAGCAGCGACATCCTTTCTGTCAAGAAATATGGAGGTTATCACTGCTTGGGGACGCGACAATATCGTTCAGCTCAATGACACCGAAGCACAACTGTACCATGACTAACAAAAAGCCCTTCATTTCGGCTAGTCGGAGTCGAGATCATCGAGGACTTGATTCTAGACTATTTCTTTAGAGATAAGCAGTTCTTTTTTCCACATAACCTCCTCACTCTGCTCAAGGTCCAGATAAGATCTAGCTTGAGTATTGCTCACATATTTGGGTCGTTGCTTCCCCGACCACAACCATGTTCGATGTTGTTCAGAGGAGGGCTGCCCGACTGATCAATGTCTTTCTCGGCACAATTTCGCACCGTCGCTCTGTCGGGGATCTGGCACTCTTTTACCGCTATGCCAATGGACTCTCAGAACTCTTCTCCACGATGCCGCCGCGCGATGAGCCTGACAGACAGTCCTCCCATCCTAACAGTCTCAAACATCGTACATCTTGAATCGGTCGGTACGATCGCTCCTTTGTCCGGATCAAAAATCAGATTAGCAAATTGTCTTAAAGTTCCTTAAGCAGCCGCGATGCCTCGGTACACACCCTGTACTTAGCTAGTGTTGCCATTTACCTTATCCACCGACGTCTGCTTGCAAACGCTCCTCCTCAAATTGGCCATATCGGCCATGCTGAGCTGTTTTACTGCCGGCAATCTTGGCCGATTTCCATCTCGTCGCATCGCTATTTCCAACCGACCCACCAATTCTCTAGTCATATTTGAGCAGCCCGTGGTGATAATGCACTGCATGTCCTTGTCGTAGTTTGACAGATGGATGGTTTGACCATTGGGACCGATCAGGATGGTGTTTAGTTCGGTGTATGGGAGGACGAAGTGGTTGCAGTATGTGCCGTTTGGTCGTGTACCTGAAAATATTACATACTCCAGCTAAAAAATATTCCGATTCGTCTTTTTTGCATAATCTTATTTAGAAAGGACTACACATGCTTGCATGCCATTAAAGTTTTACACTTTCTGAAATCATAACTTTATAAAACATACTTCCTGCAATTACTTTTTGTATTACTGAGCTATAATTTGACTTTAGTAACTTTTGACAAATAATTCATAGACGTTCCTTTATGACGCGTTTAAGCGGGGAATATTTTTCTGGGCGGCACATATCTTGAAAAGTGACATTTCGTCGTTTTTTTACATTTCGTAGGTTTTTATGTCAAAACAAAGATTTGTCTACAAGATGTTAACTTAGCACAAGCTATTGTACGCTTGTTGTGAACTCGTTTTGTAGCTGTAGGTGTTGCTTAAAGGTCAGCGAACAGCTACCATAGCGAGCAACGTGGAATGAACTATTTGCACACTAAAAAGTACCCAGTATGCAAGATGACATTTCGTCGTCTTTTTTTTTTGACGTTTTTTCGGTTTTTTACATAATTCCCCTACCGGAAGTTTTTGACGTTTCCAAACTATTTTCATGTATTGCTTTCAGATCTCCGCGATTCGTACATTCCATCAGTCATTCCTGCTTGACTTTTCTTATCATAAATTCTGAACAGGTAAGTGTCATCACATTGCAGACAATACTGCCAAGGTTTAATCGATATCTGATATATCAGAGAGATATGGCAGGGTCACAAACATTTCCCGTTTAGAGGCTCCATTAGACATACATATTTTAGACTTAAATTACACAAATTTTAAAAATTACTATACACAACCAAATGTTAGAGTTCACGGAATCCGCTAAAGTTCTTGGTGTGATTTTTGATTCCAAATTGAGGTTTATTAAACATGTAAATAGTATCTGTCGAAAAAATATCGTCGATTACGTACTTTAATAGCTCATCGTTCCCTAGTAAATTACAAATTACGTGATACTTTAATTATTGTATCTATCTTAAATTACTATAATATTGTTTATTTCCCATCATTAGATTATTTTACTAAAAATATTGTTCAGGTGATTCAAAATAATTGTGTGCAGTTTATATTCAGATTGTGTAAATATGAAAGTAAGTGGATGAAAATGTATGTTTTAGTAGGACATTATTACTTAAATTTCCGGCTTAAACTGTTGCTAACATCGAAGCTTCGGTGCCTTAAAATAAGGCATGGCAAATGTCTAAGAAACAAAAATATTAATATACTACAACATCGTTCAACCCAGTTCACAACAACAACAACAACAACAAAATCCATAAGTACAGGGTGTCCTGTGGGAAAGTTCACATTTTAAATTTTAATTACGCGGCAACCGTATATGCGAGGAAGTGGGGAGAGGCTTCAATAGTCACAATGGAACGTTGCACCAGAGTGCAACGTGCTTTTGCTGTCGAGGCTTACTTTAAGCGTGGTGATTCATACGGAAATTTTGTACATGATACAACATTCGCCGACCAAGAGATGCTCCAAGTAAGAACCTATTGAAAAAGTGGATTAAGAGGTTCCGTGAAACAGGCTGTACTCTTAGTCAACCCATTCATGGCCCTACACCTACTGTATCAACCGAAGTCATTGCAAATTGTAGATATTGGGCACCAACGAACCCAAAAGAGAAACATCAACAACAGCTACATAGTCCAAGCTTGACTGTTTGGTGCGCCATATCCTCTAGCGGTATTATAGGGCCGGATTCCTTTGAAGATGAAAATGGTCATGCATTGGAAGTCAATTCCGAGCAATACAAGGACATGATTGTCACTTTTTTTGCTCCTATGGTAAGAACAGCACGTCGATTTAACAGAAGCACATGGTTTCAACAGGATGGGGCCACTGCCCGTACTTCCAGAGAAGCGATGGATACGGTGAAAGCGTTTTTTCCTCAAAAAGTTATATGGAAGTTTGCAGACATTCATTGGCCTCCTATGTCACTCGACCTTACGCCCCCCCTTGCGATTATTTTTTGTGGGGTTATTTAAAGTCAAAAGTGTATTCTAATAATCCACTGGAGGAGCTTGAAGACAACAGTCGACGAGAAATAAACAACATCACTCCGGAACTTTGCAAGAGAGTGTGCCAGAATTGGCGCACGCGATTAGAAGACTGTGTCCGAAGGGATGGCAAGCATTTGGACGAAATGATATTTAAGAAATAAAACTCGCCGAATTTACGAATATGTTGATAGTAATAATATTAATAATAATAATAATCGTCTTTATTGAACAAAACATGGTACATTACATGACACCCTGTATTTTATGGGGCACTGATATTGTAAACCTTTGAGCGCGAGAGAGATGCAGCTTAGGGAGGGGCATCATCACTACCACCAAGATGAAGAAAACTGCTCTATTTATCTGTAGAAAAGTGGTAGGCCTGGATTTCTAGGGGACAGACTATGACCGAAGCTTGTGCAGCAAAAGCGGTATAAATTAAATGTTGTACAGTGGGTCCAAAGGATCAAAAGTGTAGATTTGGTAGCAATGCGTGTTAATTTTATAGCAGATAGACTTGCAAGAGCAGGGTCTATTGAAAATTCCTGGTTCAAGCACAAGAAACAACTTACCAGAAATATAAACAGTCATATCCGTCAAAACTGTCAAAAGCGGCCTTGTATCGCCATTGGTTGTATATGAGCTCCTCACATAAAACACCCCCACCACTTTTTCTAGCCTGTTCCTGAACAGCTCCTTTCTGAACTGCGCAATCATTTTCTTGTCATAACAAACCTTTTGAGCTTTCAATGTCTCCCTTCCAGTCACGATCTCCTCTTCCAACTGTCCATCTAGTTCATCTGAACCTGCAGGTGGTCGAACGCCTTTCACGAATAAGCCCAATATGTTGGAGGAGGATCTTGTTTTATTCCGAGATTTGACGTCCATTAGTTTCTTTGCCGTGACATTCTTCAGAAATCTAGATGCATTTATTAGAATTAATATTCTTTCATCATTCTCAATATTATCAAAGAAGTAAAATTCAACGTTCATTTCACTTAGGTCTGATTTTACTATTGATCCGCGGTAATTAAAATTTGCCCGGACACAAAATCTGCGACCAAACGGAAATTCTACCAAAAAAAAAAGGAATTGCGGCCTGCTAGAAATATGGATCAAACCCAATACAATAGATTGATATTACAGCAATTACTGAGCATTATATTGAAAATAACAGTACCATTACTCGAGAGATAATTTAAAAAGGATATAATTTTAATAATCCATCAAGGTTAGCTACAAAAATCTATCTTTTATCATTATAGGTTTGAATAAGGTCAATCGAACTAGATTGTTTACTTTGTTGGACAACATTCTGCAAATAAAGTCTTTGGAGACATAAATAACACTAGAGAATACTTATTCTTTAACAAACATCATCTAATTTTTCGATTTATTTAATTACCGTACAAAAGACCCTGTTTCTATTCATCTACTTGCTGCATTGAGCTCTCGCGCCCTCTACTAGACGGAGAACACCTTCGCGACGTCTTACCGTACCTTTCCACGGTACCTTGCAGGACCCAAATCCTTCTCTTCAACTGGTGGAGAGAATCGCAAACTGCGTGTCAGGGCTTAAATAGAATGATAGGTTTTTGTAGCTAAAGCAAGTGATTTATGAGTATGTCTTTATTTTCCTTGGTAATTAAGGGATGTCATGCAAATCGTATAATTTTTCTCTAGTTTGAGAGATATTTTACAAGAAATCGGCTATATTCTCTATCTTCATAAAGTAGCGCTGGATACAAAAGAAGCAGGTGTGCTCTCTTACATCACTAAGAAGTCGGGAAAAAAGAAGTAGAGTTCATTGTGAAAAAGGTATCAGATAACAAAAAGTTCAAGTCTTAGTGGCAAGTATAAGGATCTGTTTTATGACCCATTTTTTTGGCCGATAGGTGTACGTTGTAGGAGGTTTGATTTCAAGCTTGACAATAACAGGTATCATATTCCAGACGTGATTAACGGTAATAGCTCTAACTCAAATTATTCTAGTTCAAATTCTGAAATACCTAGGACGCAACAGCCTGATTCTTTTTTAATATGTATGATCTTGTATGCAGGAGACAGCCCTCGAGTTAAATATTGAATGTTTGTGCAAAAAATTAGATATTCTACGAACTGCTGCTCTCGAATAACTTAGATATAATCTGTATTTCTGAAGATTGGTTTGTAAATTTGGAACTACCAAATGCAATTCTTCCTAATTACACTTTAATCTGGCGTTTCTCTAGGTCGAGTCATATACATGGTGGTGCGTTAATATATGCAAAAAATAGTGCAACTGCGGTAGAAATGTCATCTATAAAATAGTTCTCTGTTGCATGCCACCTGGAAATATGTGTTGCTGTGTACAATACTGGTAAATCTCATGTAGCGATATTAGCTGTATACAGACCAGGTAAAGGAGATTTACAGACTTTTGAAAAAATGTAACTCTTGTTCTAAGTTATGCTATGAATAAATATAAATATGTAATTCTATTAGGCGATTTTAATATCGGATATCAATTAGCAGGATCGCCTGAGACTCAATTTTTTAATTACATTTTAGATTGTTTCAACGTTCAATTAGCAATCAATCAACCAACTCGTATCTTCACAAATATTAATGGCCAAACTTCTATCTCATCAATAGTCTATCTGACTATAAATATTCCTCCAGATTTCTATGAAGCCTCCGTGCTAATCTGTAATCTTGGGGATCATCTGACGCATCTTCTCACACTAAAAAACCTTTCTGCAATAAAAATTAGTCCGAAAATCAAGGCCATAACTCTGCGTAAATTGTCTCAGGGAAATATATAGAATCTTCCATATTATTTGGAAAAGACTGATTGGTCTGACGTAGTGAGTCAAATATTGATACAATGTATGAAGAGTTTGCAAAAACCGTTAAATGGTGTTTAGACGTAACATGTCCCTATCAACATCTCAAAGTTCGATCTGAACAACATGTACATAATCAGTGGCATAGAAGTGAGTTAAAACAACTAAAGCCCGAGCTAGACGTTTTTTTTTTAATATCACTACATTCAAGACTTCTAACTTAGCTGATCTGTACGATACAAGAAAATCGACAGTACACAGCGAAAATCAGTGCAAATTATTTATGACCGTTAAGAAAAACTGAAATTAAACACATTGTAGTCGATGATAAGATAATATCAAACAAAAGCTTTTCTAATATATGCAATAAAAAACTTGCCGACTCTTTTGGCCAGAACATGGTGTTACCTTGTACCATTCAGTATCAAATCAAATTGTATTTTCGTTACAACAAAATATGTTTTTCTTTCAAATTTTTTATATAGTGTTTTAACAAGTTGCTATTTTACTTTAGTTTTGGCCTTAAACACTACTATAACAAAAGCATTAGTTAGCTTACTGCCTATATAATCTTACTGAATGAACTTGTCTTTTTTAATCATGTTTTGTTTACAATATGGTGTAACAAGCACTGTTAACTCTCTTTGTATTATATTCACATTTATTGTGATATTTTTATTATACTACTTTTCTTTTGAAATGCCAGGTGAACTTCAGTTTGAAATTTGGCTAAATAGTCTTATTATATTAGCAAATCTCCCCGCAATAATTGTAAAGTCTGGTTTTATTGGTACAAGTGGTTCAAGGTGGTATTTAAAATATGGACGCATAAAATGGGTACACCAATTTTTGTGGGAAAACTTTTTATTTGACAATAAAGAATGAGAAAACGTGTTTTTTTGGGATTCAATCGAAAGTGTTGACAGGAACGAAAACACTTTTCATAAAAGATTTTTAGGTATTTATTAGACCTACAAAATGAGAGTAAAAAATCCGACTATAGCCAAAATGTTATGGCCGAAAAACGAGACAAAATGCAGGTTATGGCACTTATTAGTAATGCGACGATAATTTCACCGAACTACTTGAAATTCTTAAAATCCGTAGGATTCATTCTTCTAAATAACAACAAAACTGGAGTATAGTAGTCAAGTAATTTTTTGAGAATTTCTAATTGTTTATCCCAAAACACCTGTTTTCTGGCCATCACTGCTAGTTTATTGAGCAATATACAGGGTTCGTTCAAAGAGCATTTAATAGCAAAATGCACGTGTTTACCTTGCCAAAGGTTACTTTTTTCTTCTAAACAAATTCAAGAATTTCGTATTTGTGAGTAATTGAACAAATGCGCTACGATATTCGAAAAACATACGCTACTATACACATTTTAAAACAAAGCAGATGTGTCTATCATCTTTTGTTGCGAATTACTCACAAAAAAGAACTATTTGAATTCGTTTAGAAGAAAAAACGTAACCAATCATTTTTTGCATAAAAATAACATTTATCTTCCGAAATGGTTTGCGATTCTCATCGGTAAGGTAAACTAGTGTATTTTGCTATAAAATGCATTTTGAACTAACCTTGTATATTGCTCAATAAACTAGTAGTGACGGCCGGAAAATAGATGTTTCGAGGTAAACAAATAGAAATTCTCAAAAACTAGTTGAGCATTCTACTCCTATTTTGTTGTGGTTGTTTAGAAGTACGAATCCTACGAATTTAAGAATTTCAAGTTTCTGCGAAAAACCATCGTTTAATTACCAACAAGTGCCAAAACCTGCAGTTTGCTTCGATTTTCGGTCATAACTTTTTTGCTATTAGTCGGATCTTTTTACGTGTGATCTCATTTTATGCGTCTCATAAATACCTAAATTCTAATTTTTTTTTTCGTTTCCCACTTTTGACAGAATCCCAAAAAACACGTTTTCTCATTCTGTGTTGTCGAATAAAAAGTTTTCCCGCAAAAATTGGTGTGGGATACCGTTATGCTGAACACAAGCATAAACAGTTCCACTCCTCGTAAAAGGCGATTCATGAGCACAAAACCAATCCGCCTAGTACTTGTACTAGGATCATCCAACACCAAATTAATCACCTCCAGTTCCTCTTAAACAGTATGCCGGACACCATGGCCTCTAAGTCCGGGAAGTTTGGTAATCCATATTGCCGAAGTCTTAGAAATGAACGCGTAAAAACCTTTGGGGTAGATTAGCGTCTGTTGATACTCCCGAGAAGTAGCTAAAGCATTTCCATTACAGAACCCGTACACAAAAATAGTATCGGCATACTCATCATTGTTAAATTCCATTTCACAACACTCAAAAATGGGAAAAAGAAACTTTTGACTTGACTTCAACAAAGAAAAAAAAATAGTAGTAGTAACGTTAACAACTTTGACAAACTATCCCCCAAAAAACGTCGTTGGTATCAAGGCCTATTTTATTTTGAAAATAATTATATCTAGGCTCTTCATGAATGATCTACTTTGTTTTATTTTTATTGAGGTCAAAATTCAATAAGAAAAAAAAATGGTAGTAGTAACAACTTTGACAAACTATCCCTCAAGAAACGTTAAGTTCGTATCAAGGCCTCCTATTTTATTTTGAAACTAATTGTATCTCGGCTCTTCATAAATGATCTAACCAATCATTTTTTGCATAAACCAGTGTATTTTGCTATAAAATGCCTTTTGAACTAACCCTGTATATTGCTCAATAAACTAGTAGTGACGGCCGGAAAAAAACAGGTGTTTCGGGATAAACAAATAGAAATACTCAAAAACTAGTTGACCATTCTACTCCTATTTTGTTGTGGTTATTTAGAAGTACGAAACCTACGAATTTAAGAATTTCAAGTATCTGCGAAAAACCATCGTTGCATTCCCAAAAAGGGTCAAAACCTGCAGTTTGCTTCGGTTTTCGGCCATAACTTTTTTGCTATTAGTCGGATCTTTTTACGTAAGTTCTCATTTTGTACGTCTCATAAATACCTAAAAATTTAACTTTTTTTGCGTTCCTGCCAACACTTTCGACTGAATCCCAAAAAACACGTTTTCTCATTCGGTGTTGTGGAATAAAAACTTTTCCGACAAAAATTGGTGTACTCATTTTATGCGTCCATGTTTTAAATACCCCCTTGAACAACTTGCAGCAATAAAACCAGACTTTACAATTATTTCGCAAACCAGGGGTATTTTCGTCTAATATGATTAGACAAAAATATACTACTACTATTCATAGATCCATTACCTGAAAAACGCCTCCCTATTAGTTGAGTTTGTGTGCTGAGCGCAATTTTGCGACACCGGCTCAGTAAAATCGGACCGTTGTGTCGAATGTTAATTTAAATTGTCTCCTTTATTACGTCAAATATGCAACTCAGATAACATGCCCTTATATATAGCATTGCAAAATTCGGACTATGTATGTATTAGCAATTGATTAACACGTTTCACTATATTTACTTACCGGTTTATCAGCGAAGATCCTGAAGAACTGGTTGGCCTAAGCTGAGTTAGTGATTTGGCTACGTCATTGTCATCACTCCTATCCGACAACGGCACCTTAAAAGACTGACTAACCGAATAATGGTTACTTTTGTTCACCCTTCGTTTCGGAGAGCTCAGGTGACGGGTATTGTACGCCTCTGACAGTTCTGACAGTTGAGTATCGGTGTCTGACCAATCCATTTTGCTGCTTGATATTTTACTCAAAGGCGTTTTCGGAGCCGATTTTGCTTCTTCAACCTGTTACGTAAGATGGCGTCAAGTAGATTAACTGTACTTTCCACCCAATTCGGTTATCAATAATTGAATTACACAGGCCGACAAAAGTAAGCAGACTCTCTTACCCAGAAACCAGAGTATACTTTCCCCATGGTTTTTGATGCACGGAATCCAAATCTCGCAATTGGCTCTAGCTTCCGAGATAGCTTAACCTATAGGTGCAGATTTTTGCATATACATATTTAAGGATATGTAGTATGTCGATTTTTTAAAGCATAGACATTATCAAGTATAAGTTCAAGTACAAGTTTTGCCCTTTCAGATGCCGTTGAGTTTACTTAAATATCTTTTTCTTTCGCCGAGATATGGCACTTTGAAATTTTCGTTTTTCTGATCTAGATCGTTTCAGGTTTTATCAGAAGAAATTTTTAATTTAAAAAAAAAGTTTGCAATTCAAAATAAGAACGTTAAACTCGTCCTTGATAGGTTATAGTGGCTTGCCGTGTGGGTAATTTTCAGATATTTTATGGATTTAGCGTTGAGGATTTATGTTTTTTTTTTAGTGAAATAATGTGTAAAGTATCAAATTAATGAAATTCAAAGTAACGAAAATTCCAAAGTGCCATATCTCAGCCATAAAAAAATATTTGAGAAAACTCAAAAACGGATTCAGCATAACAAAAACCTTCGGGAAGGCTCACTGTTTTCTGGGAAAAGTCCTGTCGGCCTGTTTTTTTTTGCTCATATAATGATATAATGTGCTACTAAAACAAAGGTGGGCCAAATTAGCCCCTTTTACAAAAAAAGTTAACTACGCACATGTATAACAACAAAGGATGGGTCAAGTCCATTTTAAATACTCAAATGGAGTCGAAACTTGTCTGGATATAATCACTTATGTAGAAAATATGTAATCTCAAAAACGTTATGACTCTAACTCGCTATTGATTGCAAGTTATTTTAAGCTGTTTTACTAAGTTACTGATGCCAAAAATCATTTAAAATCTCCCATCGCCGTTAAATGAAGTCTCTCACAGATCCTTCTTTTACATATTTTATTCCATAAAAGTTATGTTTCAGACAAAATTCAGAAACAATTAAGCTGTCCATATATTTTAAGACGTAGTCAAGAGTTTATTTGAAAGATTCATAGATTGTGAAATCCGGAAAACTTGTCTTCTAATCATCCAGTCACTTTTATACAGGGTGATTCACAAGTCGTGACCAAAAATAATACATCATACACAGGACCGCATTTCAAGGGGGGTCTTCTATGCAACATTATGTCCTCCAGGGCTTCATTAAAAAGATACTTGGTGGGGTGTTGAAGTTTAAAAATAAAAAACATTTTTTTAATATCTTTAAAACCGTCCACTGGAATGAACTAAAATTTTGTGTGGATTTACCCAAGTATTGTCCACATTATTTACTTAAAATTAACTTGCACCAGTGGCGGATATACAGGGGATTAGTGGAATTATTTTTCCAAATAAAAATAGTACGCCACTGTTTTTTTTAAACGCGCAATTTTTCGAATTTTACCTTCAATTTGCAACAAATAATTACTCTTGTCTGTTTTTCCTAGAGTGCATTGTTTTCGTAAAAAAAACAAATTAGACTTCGCACATTTGACTGCTGGAGATCGCAACGCGAAAAATTACCCAAAGGCAAACGGTACTTCCCCGACATCCGCACGGTAGTTTCCCGACGTCCGCTTTTAAGTTAGAGATGTGCTCTGATAGAGCTGGATCAAAAATAGTAAACACTTTCAAGGAACTTCATTAACGTTGCTAGATTATACAGGCAATAGTTTTTTAATTGTTTTTTATGTTTTAAACATGTATTAAGTGTTTTAAAAAAAAATTTTTTTCAGGTAAATTTAAATGTTTTAAACAAAAAAAACATAATTTTAGTTTTTTTTAAAACATGTTTTTGTTCAACCCTGTCAAATAGACCACCATTCTGCCAGATAGAAGTGCGACACCTGATCACTAATCAACAGTATTAATTTGTTCAGCATACACTAGTTGTTAAAAAGCGCCCCACAAAAAGAAATTCAGGAGGTTCAGATCAGGAGACCTTGCAGGCCAATGTAGCGGTCCGTTTCTGCCAATCCATCGTTGTCTGAAATGATTATTTAACCATGCGGTTGTGTCACAACGAACATGCGGTGGGATACCACATTCGTACTCTCGTTGCTAACGGAACAACATCTGACACATTTTCTATGTAATTCTCTAGAAAAGCTAAGTATGACTTTGCATTCAAACGTTGTGCCAATATTCAGTTCCACTCCTCGTAAAAAGCGATTCATCTGAGCACAAAACCAAACAAATAAAATCTGCATTTTCATTATGCATTTCGCCGTTGCACTTCGTCGCCGGGTTGCAGACATTGCACATTTTTCCAATGATAAGGATGTAAAACTTTCCGATTTAAAATTCTCCACGCAAGAGTTTGGAAACATGGTAACTGGGCTGCAATCCGCCTAGTACTTGTACTAGGATAATCCAACACCAAATTAATCACCTCCAGTTCCTCTTGAACAGTATGCCGGATACCATGGCCTCCAACTCCGGGAAGTTTGGTAATCCATATTGCCGAAGTCTTAGAAATGAACGCGTAAAAACCTTTGGGGTAAGTTAGCGTCTGTTGATACTTCCGAGAAGCAGCTAAAGCATTTCCATTACAGAACCCGTACACAAAAATAGTATCGGCATACTCATCATTGTTAAATTCCATTTCACAACACTCAAAAATGGGAAAAAGAAACTTCTGACTTGACTTCAACAAAGAAAAAAAAATGGTAGTAGTAACGTTAACAACTTTGACAAACTATCCCCCAAAAAACGTTGTTGGTACCAAGGCATATTTTATTTTGAAAATAATTATATCTAGGCTCTTCATGAATGATCTACTTTGTTTTATTTTTATTTTTACGAAAACAGTGCACTCTAGGAAAAAACACAAGCAAATTGAGGGTAAGATTCGAAAAATTGCGCGTTTAAAAAACATCGGCGTACTATTTTTATTTGGAAAAATAATGCCACTAACCTCTGTATCTCCGCTACTGGTCCACGTTAATTTTAGGTAGACTTCTGAATGTGGGCAATACTTAGGTAAATCCACATACCAAATTTTAGTTCATTCCAGTTGACGATTACGAAGATATTAAAAAAAGGTGTTTTATTTTTAAACTTAAAAACCCCGTATCTTTTTAATGGAGCCCTCGAGGAATAAATGTTATATAGAAGACGCCCCTTAAAATGCAGTCCTGTGTATGTTTTATTTTTGCTCAGGACTTGTGAATCACCCTGTATAAACGGTATAATTTCAAAAACTGAGAGCTGAAACGTTAGATCGAAATTTTAATTATGCCACCATGTAGAAGAGAAAAAGTGAGAAAAAATGTGATTGTGTAATTTGTAGATAATGTGGATGTATGAAAAGTTTTGTTTCGGACTAAAGCCAGTGAAAAATGAAAACGACTTAGTGTAAATTCGGAAATACTCAGAATTTCCAAACTGTCAAGTTCCAGTTTTTATTTACCTGTACAACTTTCCCATAACGTACTCTGTGTCGTTTACGCTAATGTCAGAAGATCAGTATTTACTATGACCCGTCAATACATTTATCATGAGATGAGATATTTAGTGACCGGGTAGCCTGGACATCAGTAATTACTGATGCAAAATGTTACGTAGAAATCCACTGATGGTCGGTACGGGTATCACGTATCTTGAAAAGTGACGTTATACCGATTTTTTTGACATGCTGGATTTTTTTGACATTATGTAGGTTTTTCTACAAGATATTAACTTAGCACTTAGTTGTACGTGTTGCCTAAACGTCATGAGGCTTGTTATCAATCGTTGGCTCTGATGTGACGTAAAATCTGCTTCTGAGATGGCATTACTGGAGGTCTAAGCTGTCAGTTGTATGTGTTGATGATAATTACATTGGGTTCTTGTCTCAAATACACTTAATTGAGACTCAAAGCTAGGAATTAGTTGCGCATGCACTTTTTCCTTATCCCTTCTTGAAATTACATATACAAATTTGCTGGATTTCAAAAATGAGAAAGATAAGAAATAATTATATTCACTGTACACTGTCGAATTACAAGCCATATATATGGCTTGTAATTAATAAGAAAAAATTTTCGGTCATTTTAATACACTACAGGTACAGTAGAGAGCGCCCTCTAGCGGCTACAGTAAAACTATGCCCATGGTTCGTTTTGTCGTACCAAAAAAACCCTTGTATACCAATGTTCACTGTTATACATCAAATATTGTTCGAAATATTTAAAAAAAACTATTTTAGAAAGTAAATTTAAATACCCTGTATTTCGGAAGCCACGCATTTTTCGACCCATGTTTATATAGACTTTATGCATTAATTTTAAAAGTTCTATCGAATCTTAAAGTTATGCAACAATAAATTGAAACACCCTGTATATGCTAACAGTAATTACACACAACGAGGGCGCGGTGATGATTTCCCGTAATTCTACTCAGTTTTTCGTAACATAACCTCTCTTCAGAAAGCACAACATAAAAATAACCCGTCGGGCACAGCCAATAGATATACCTCATTGGCAGCATATTCAGTAATGATTTTCTCACACAGCAAATATCACTGATTTTATACACATGCAGACCAATACACATAATCATCCAGATGCGGTCTTGCTATTCAACCAACTTTCTTCTCAGAGATAAAAACTACAGACTCGGACCATTTGGCCTCACAAAACATATGCAACCAATAATGCGTTTAGTTTAGTTGAGTGATTCCTCCTTAGATGGAAGTTCACAACGATCCTAGTGAGCAAACGTGGAATGACTGCGCCCTAAAAACTACCTAGTTTGCAATATGACATCTTATAGGTTCTTTTTGACGTTTTATAGGTTTTTTACATGATACCCATGCAGGACCACAGTAAATCCTGACCGTGTGACATTCTCTTTACAGTTTCCGAGATCCCAACGGCGAAGTTCGAATTTGAAACATACGTAACAAATATCGTGCTTTCAGCAAAATTAAATAATTCTAACATTTCAACTAATCCTAATAACTCATCTAATAGATATTGATTCAGCTTGTGGAGAACCCCGTACACGAATAATTTATTTTTTGTAAAAAATGTTCTCTCCATTAGATGTTTGCCCAGCTAGGAAAAAGGAGACAGCTGCCTCCCCTGGGTACGCCCTTGCGCGCTTCATATTAATTCGGATTCTTTAGTATTAGACATTTTTTTAAGCATACCTTCTCAGGTTTCTCTTCTACGACAGTGTCAGGAGTAGCAGCATCATTGTTGACAACCCCTAAGTCTGCACACCCGGCACTATCATCTCTAGCCTTTCGACGGAAAAAATTGAACTCCTTCAGAATAGTTTGATACAAAGTAGAGCTCTTCGGCTTATTTTCCTGTTCAAAAGTTTTTTGAAAGTTGTCGTACTCGTAGGAATAACTAATGCCCTTATGTTCATAAACGTTGCTGTCGCAGATTATTATATTGGAGGGCAAGTTCTCCTGGACGTTTGGATAGGTAGGGTAAAAACCTTCGCTCCTTGTCAGCTTCATGTTGCTCTTTGCCTGCGAAAAATCATCATAAATCAGCAATTGAAATAAGACAAATATTACCAAAATCGACCACTGCGAGAGTGTACAGCAGCTGTCGGTTGGAACTGTAAAGATCTCAGTTCCCAGACACCACTGTCACTGCTAGTGGTTGATGATCTGGTAGGATAGTCGATGTGGTCTACTCGCAATTGAACGACTAATTGAGCTGCTTTCGTCCGACAAAGACAGCCAACCTTAGACAGCTGTTTCGTGCTTTTTGGCAACTCATCAGCATGATCTCGGCTTGGTCTCTGGGACAACGATCGTACGAGACGAACATGTTTTAATCGCGCTCCTACATCTAGCGAAAAAACAATATTAATCGTATTATTGAAATTATAAAAATACCATGAGTAATTCTAGTAATGGTATAAGAAACAATGTAAGGGAAAAAGACATCAAATAAAACAAGTAGCTTTTAAACTGTATCAATTGATCTCGCATAAGCAGAGAGAAACAAGATATATAATGGGTTTTTCTGAACAAAGTAAAACGATGTGCAAAATTACATTAGGTCAGAAGCAAACGATTACACGGAAGACTTTGGGTCCTAGAATGTGATGCCCAGAACGCCTCATAAGGAAAACAAAATTGATGATGGACAAAAGCGGTACAGATATGAGGAATCTAGACAATCGTCATATTAACACAGGCAAAAAGTACCAAAATATATAAGCGCTTGTTTTTTTATACTTGAACCACCACGAAGGCCTAAACACTGATGAGTGCTGTAGGGTTATAGGAGGATACGGGGGACACGTGGATGCTACACGGACTCCAGCGAGAAAACACGTGTGCATACAACATGCACAAATTCTGGCCACACCTTAGAGGTCCGTCGGGTAGTAATCTTAACATTCACAGCCAAGAGACAAATTCAAATCTTATTTGAATTACAGGCTTCAGAGTTGTGATTCGGAGAGATTGTGTATCCCACAAATCTGATATATGTCATAGTAAAGTGGGTACTATATTCAGACCCGTTTTATTTATAATATTCATTAATTAAACAGTTCAACATTAGGCCATCCAAATTTGAATATCACTCAATTTGCACTACTAATTTATTAGTAAAAGTATCAAATATTTCCAAGAACGCATAACACGCACAGAAAGTATTCAAGTTAGAAGAGAACTAGAATCGGTGTTAATTAACCACTATCAAATAAAAATAAGAAACAGCACTAAATTTTTGGTCATCCATATTTAGAATTATAGAATATTTGAATGCAGAGCTAAATAATTTTTGCAAACTTTGAAAGTATTATAAGGTATCGTATAATTTTTTGGGCTCAAGGCTCAACTTTTTTTCAAAACGCAGAAGTGCAAGACTTATGCCTTCCTTGTAGTCATATCGAAATGTCTTCAAATCAAAGAAACTATTAACCATGTATGCAGTATACATCTGTGAAATTATTTTATTTGCTTTTAATAATAGGACTTTTTTTTGAAATCACTAGGCATAGTAATAATACTGAAAAAATGATATCTCTTTCTCAAAACACAGATTAGCCTTCTATCAGAAGGTCCCCTACTACATGGGAATTAAACTTTACAACAAATCGGATAACCTAATAGAGTTTTTGAAGTGTGTTCAAAAACAATTGTTATTTGTGTAAAGTCTGTTATAATGTTATATGGCATTACGGACATGCCGACTGGGAGAGGCTCAAATACTTCTTCTCTACCTTTCCTTGGAGAGATGTTTGTTTCGCTGACGCGGGTGCGTCAGCTGTCTGTGCTTCGATAACCGAAATTATCCACGTCGGGATGGAGGAGTACATCCCTCATACAGTGAAAGTGCCTAAACCAGGGTCCAACAGCTGGTTCAACAAATCGTGTGACACTGCTCGCCAGCAGAAGATCAAGGCACATAGAACCTTCTTACAAAACCCCTTTGCAGAGAACAGACAAGCTAACGTCGAGTCCAGAAACAAATAAAACGAAGCGGTTTTAGCACAGCCAAATATCAGCACGATATAAAAGTTAGGCACAGGGTAATGTCGCAGCGCAATGGCAGTCAGCCTTTCTGGACGCTGGACAAGCAGATTGAAAAGAACTTCTCACACAGTAGCCTGCCACCACTTACGTGTCAGGATGGAACTATTGTATTCGACTCAAAGGCCAAGGCGGAAGTGCTTGCCAAGATCTTTGCTGCCAACTCCACCATGGACGTCCATTCCAACGCCCAAGTGCCGTCGATTCAAAGGGTTCCCTACACTATCCGAGAAGTAACATTCAGGCATAAGTCCGTAAGTCGGGTGCTCTTGTCGCTCGATATCAACAAAGCTTCTGGTCCGGACTTGATTCCTGCCATTGTACTGAAGAGGTGCGCATCGGAGCTTACTCCAGTTCTTTCGCGTCTCTTCCAGATATCTTATGAATCCCGCACCTTCCCAGAAAACTGGAAATTTGTTCATGTCCAACCCATCCCAAGAAAAGGATCTAAGACCGACCCGTACAACTACAGCTCTGCCTTCTGTTCTGGACTACCTTGAACGTCACGGCTTGATTAGCGACAGGCAGTATGGTTTTTGGCACCAGCGATCCACAGGGGACCTCCTAGCTTACGTCACGCAATTGTGGAGTAAACTCATCCAGTCTTATGGTGAGACTCATGTTCTTGCTCATGGTATCTCACGAAACGTTCGATCAGCTGTGGCACGCTGCTCTCTTATGCAAACTTCCATCCTATGACCTCCCATAGAAGTTTTGCAGATGGGTGGCTGACTTTCTCTCTGGCCGCAAGATATCCGTCGAAATTGACGGGTTCTCCTCTTCAGCCCACAACGCCAAAGCGAGTGTCCCCAGGGATCGGTCTTGGCTCCGACACTGTTCCCCTTATATATCAACGACCTCCCTTCCTGTACGATCAACCCAATCCACAGCTTTGCTGATGACAGCACTCGTCATACAGGAATCGAGAGCGACAAGCCATCTCTGCCGCTGAGCTGGAAAAAAGAAGACTAGCGACGACTTACTCTCTAACGTGAGATCTGGAGGTTATCATTGCGTGGGGACGCAAAGTCTTGTACAGTTTAATGCTTCAAAAACACAGTACTGTACCTTGAACAAAAAGCGTCCTAGCTCTCATCCCGTTACGATGGATAGCCGAGTTCTGCTAAAGAGCCGTTCACTGCGTCTGGTTGGAGCCCAGGTCACTGAGGACTTGATCTGGCACGAACACATCTCGCCAATAGCAACTGCAGCTGGGAATAAGCTAGGCTATTTGTTTAGGGCTAAGAAGTACTTTTCTCCGCATTACCTTCTCACTCTATAAAACTGACCGATACGACTGCTCCTTTGTACCCAGGGATCTACAAGAGGAAGAGTTTCCCAGTTCTATTAACCTTAGGCAGTTCAAAAATCGGAGTAACAAAATTTATTTGGGATCCTCATATCAGCCGCGGTGTCCCGGCATTCAGGCATCTACCTGCGCGGCTGCTTCGATATAAAAAAAAATATACTGTTGTTCGGTTATTTAATACAGATGTGTGTCAAAAGTACGTATTTGAAGAAGTTTCTTTTATATTTGTTCTTACAGTTTGTATTGATAAATGTAGTTGGAAATAAATGATTTGAATAAATGAAAAATAATTATACTAGAAGTTCATCAGGCTTAAGCCGCTAGTTTAACGGTTATTGATAAAATTGCGTTGGTTTCCATACTGTTCTAGTGTCCCAGACAATCGCCAAAAACGGTGAACGTGTTTGTGGAATGCAAAAAGCAGTTTAGGCTGAATAAAATCACATTTTAATGTTCGTATAAAATATTCACCTTCAATGTGAAAGGGCATGTACCCCAACGATGGCATACCAGGAGCAGTTATGAGTCTTAATTTTTGTCTTTCCAGTTGGTTTTACGAGTTCTGAGTTTCGCTAATATTTGCATAGAAAGTGTTGCATTCCACACATCCTTCATAGCACATACAGTGCTTTTCAGAAAGCCCCATCCCCCCACTTATTTTTTAAACGGGTCAAGTTAGCAAGTCGAAATTTCGGATGATGGAATTGATCCGTGAATACTATATTTTAACATAAAAATAACAGTTAAATATTTCAAGATGGCGGCTTCGTGCAAAATTGTAACATTTTGTCAAATGGAATAGAGGTCATATGATATTTTGTTTTGAAGTTCCTTTTATCTTTATGAATTTGAAATATAAAATCACTACCTTTCAGAATGGCGGGCTGGCATGCTATCAAAGTTGAGCTTTTTGTAGATTAAATTGCTTATAACTCGACAACTAATCCTCAAATATCAATCTTCTTTTGACAGGGTTTGTCTCAAATGGAATGTTCCATATATTTTATTACATATTCCAAGAGAAGAGGATTGATATATATGTGTATGTAACGCGTTTTGATATCTGGTTGTTGAGTTATAAGCAACTCAATTTTGAAAAACAGTATTTTATATTTTAGGTTCATAAGGGGCTCCAAAATGAGGTATGACACGACCCCCGATTTTCTCTGGGCAAGTCCTCAACACAGAAAAGAAAAATCAGCCATTATGAAATTTGGGTGGTGGTTACTTTGGCAGGAGAAAGGTAGCAAAGGTGTATAAAATAGTACCCAAAATTCGTTAAGGTATAAAGCCCAGTTTTTTTATATTTCAGAACGATATTAGAAATGACGTCATCCATGGCCAGATAATACAGTTTCAAGCCCATGCCAGACACCCCTAAAAATTAGAGTTAAACTTTTGTAATAGTCCAGAAGATGAATTTTATATGTTACTTGGAGCACTATCAAAAGATGCTACTCCAATAGCCAGACAATTTTAATGTTTTTCACATTGTGCCAAACTCATTGCAAGTGCGAGTGCGAGGTAAAATATACTCAGGTTCAAAACATACGCAACAAGCATAATTTTGGTGAATTCGCAACGTCATAAATTTTCTACTTTCACCTCAATTTAATTAGTTTTTACACTCATTGGTATTAATGTGTAGATATGAGTTCTTGATTAAAGCTACAGTTTAACTTGTTGTATCGGGTAAATCAAAATGATGTTTCATTTATTTACAAAACTGCAGTAACAATATAACGAGCAAGTCAGTATTTCAAAAGGGATTGTACGAATTTAATAAATTAAGTAATGATATCAAAATGTGTGTCAGTTTGAAAATGTTCAAAGGGAAATTGAAAAAATATCTCATGGAAAACCAGAATTCATAGTAGTGAAATTTTGTATAAAAATATGTAGTCCTGAAGACATAATATATTTTGTGATATACTGTGTAATATGGATATTATGGACATTGTATCATTAATGCTAAATAAATCTGAAACAAACAAACAAAAAAACAAACTTTGAGTCACTCTGTGGTGTGTACCCAGTTATCAATTAGACAGTTATACTTTCCATTATAAAGAAATATATTTTCTCTATAATTTGTTTTTTATTCACGTCAATATATTCTGTGGTTGGGGTTTTACAGGCAAATAGACATTTTACGACCAATTTTCTTCCTTCCTTTCATAACCTTTTGAATTCCCCTACGAGTTCAAAAAGTGTTTCATCAAATTGTATTCTGCGTTAGGTTCACATTTTTTAAATCGTCATTGATTTTGGTTATCTACAGTGGCAAAGAAAATGAAAACTTTTGACTTAATTTAAGAGCGCGCTGTATAATAATTTCACGCTCTACCCTTTTGAAATGCAGTGTCAGGGCAATAACCATATCTCCCTCATCCTCTAATTATGGATTCATTAAAATTCGAGCGAGTATTGTTCTTTTGGAGCAGACTGAATGTAACACAACAATTCTCAAATTTTAATCAGTATTATACTCTTCAGCCGGTCTCTGGTGGAACATTGCTCCCACATAACGTTTCATTCTTTACATGTGTGGAAGCATGATTTAGACATTCTCCAGAATTGTTCATTCTCAAATTTCATACTGAAGGTGATGGATAACCAACTTGTAGAATAACATTTAGAAAAACGCAACCAGACGATGATAATATGCATATACCTCTATCCTGTTTCTGTTCGGTAAAGATACTGATCCACATCCTCATGCACGACAGCACTGCGGGTTTCAGAATGTCAAACTGAACTGTGGAGTGTTGGAGATGAGAAGAGGCGTGGTCCAGAATATAACTTCACACGTCACTTCAATCGAGACAGCAACTGGGAAAAGGCCTGTGATATCCATATATGACTTTTTATCTTGAAATATCTTTCCCATTTTATACAAGTCATTGTATAGTATCTGGGATATTTCCTCTCTCACTGCTTATCCATACTCAACACTATTCAGTTGACGGCAGTCCAGCGTTAGGAATGGTCTTTGTACTCAGAGCGGAAACATCCCAGATACTGCACATCAGGCCTCACCTGGGGTACTGAGTGGCAAAAATATTTCAAGATGAAAAGACATACGGATGTCTTAGTTTTTTTTTCTCATCTGCTGCCTCGAATGACGAGACCTGTTCTTGCTAAGTTATATTCTCGACGGCTAAAATACAGCACTATGGCTTTAAAGCTATACAATTGTTGCGCTAACACATCAATGATAATCTTCGCGTCTTATGTCAAAGAGGAACTTACAGATGTATCCGTACCAATCACATTCTCCCCAATTCCCCAGAGCTCGGTTTGACATTCTGAATGACTCCATGCAAAAATCAGCTAAAAGTAAAAAAAAGTTATGACGTTCCGAATTTGACCAAAATTTTGCTTGTTGCGTTTATTTTGAACCTGAGTGCATATTCAAGCGGATGCGAATGAGATAGGGAGTTTAGTCTATTGCGATCTTTGACTACGCTAACGCTAATAGAGCTGGTCCGAGTTGAGCAAACGTGAGTTGTTTCCAGCACATACATTTTTACTGATGCAGAAGTATTGCTGCAACTATATCAAGAAAGAAATCGTCGGTGTTAATATAGTTTTAACAGAATCAATATTACAAAGTAGTACCAATAGCATTAAAAGTTCTTGACCAAATGGTTATATTTGACAGACAAAATTGTCACCAACCGCACCAACTGATAAGGCTTCATTTAATAATATGGCTATGAACGTAATAAAACTTTCTCATTGATTTTCTTACTATAAACAGTACGCCCCTCTATAGTAAACAAATGAATGTTTTCAAAAAACAGTTAACCCAATCCTAAACTACTATAAATTCATTCATTAGATAATTTTTTGAAAATCTATTGTTTAGTCATTGATAATTTTATGCAATGATATTATTTGATAACTACAAAAACAATATTGAGTAAATCAAAGATGCGTAGTAAAAGATTGCAATAGACCACACTTACTTGCGATGTGTCTGGCACAATGTAAGAACTAATAAAACTGTCTGACTACTTTTGGCAGTCGCCCAAGTAACATTATATAAATTTCAGCTTTTATATTTACACTATAACGAAAATCTAAACACTTCTGAACCATTTTTTTAGCAGTAGACAAATGATTGACATTAGAACAGACAAAACAAGTAAACTTTGGAATTCACAGTGATCAATCTCACGCTTGTCCTATAAGATGTGAAAAATGTACAAGTAAGTTGACTGCTCAAACCCTAGAGCACACTTGTTTCATATTTTCAGAGAGCTTCGTCAGTTCCTTGGAATTCCTTTGGATCACTCCTTGGGAGGTGTACAAATTGCTTATTTTTTCTTTGGCTTCTCGCTTCTTTCATATGATACACCATTGGTTTTTATGATTCGACAATATCTTTGTATTCTTCAATTAGGCTGCACAATAGGAATTTTTCAGACTCTGGATAGTATTTTTGTTCTTCGGTCATTTTGATCTGTATAACTTCAAACACAACCATCAAATAGGTTAACAGAAATTTGATTTAAATTTGTCAAATCATGACGTTGCCAATTTCGAGTATATTAGAAAACACTTTAGGGTCAATTCATTGAGAAGAATGTGACTCTGAGGTGCTGATCTATACACCTTTGCTACCAGTTACCTGTCAAAGTAACCACTATCCAAATTTAACGAAGGTCTGGCCGCCGTGGGCTCTTGGTTTATCAGTAGAGTGAGGGGACCTTTTTGATAAACACTATACATTAATGTATTGAGTTTTTTGTAAATAAAAAAATTTCTACATTATATGATAATTGATCAATTTACCTAGATTTTATTCATGAAGTATGTTACTTATGTGCTTTTTCTTTAGATAAGGCCTATTAAGAACCAAAATAGAAAATTTAAATTCGTCATCTTATTAGTAAGTGGTTAAAAATTGCTTTAGAGTCGAGTTTTACTACTTAGCTAAACTAACCTGATCAATTTTGCTGACGGGTACGGGTTTCACTTCGAAATTTTTCAATTGCAAACTTCCAAAAGTCTTTCTCTTATTGGTCACTGTTGCGTCATGTGATGAAGAATAAATGGTTATGTCTTCCTGCCCTTCAGGCACCCCCCTTTCTGCCAAAGGAACAGAAGAAGAGAAATTCAGAATGTTCTTCAGGCTGCCAAAGATATTGCTATCCAGCAGGTTTGTTTCGGATTTTTTCTTCTTCAAATTCGTCTCCTCCTGAAAACAACATGACAGTTAGAAATTAGTCATACTGCTGGCCACAGATGGTCAACCGTGTATAGCTGTTACATGCTTATTGCGAATCATCAGATGGTCTAAGCTAGGTTTCTAGGTTGTAGGTAATTCTCACCTCTACAATATTAGTGTCAATATACTTTCTATGACATTTGGTCTTTTTGAGACAACTAGACTTCGGTTTTGACTTCAAATCCGGTTCTTTTCTATCATAATTTTCCTCGCTATCCTCTTCATCTATAGAACTGGAAACGCTGGCGCTGGAACTGGACGAGGTGGAGGAATATCTGGGGTTCACGTAGATGTCTGATTTGGTTTCCCTTTGAGGGCCGGCTTTTTCGTAGTAGGGCGCATCACCTTCTGCTGCCCAACTGTATCTGCCTGTAGAACGACATATATTTATAAAATGGATCTGGTAAATCGACGATGTAGTTGTTTAAATGTGGCTTAGGTACCTTATTGCCCCAAGCCCTGTAAAAAGTCTCTAAATGGTCCCCTACCTACAAGTTTGCATGAATCCAGAATTAGATACTTTTTTTGAACTTACCTTTCACAACATCAGACTTTCTGATAAAACCTCGCTGATAAAAGCTAAAGGCAACGTCATCTTCATGTGTGATGAATCCATGATTGATATGAATATCATCAATCTTCGTGCTATTCAAAATATCTTCATGGAAAGACACACGTTTTTTCGGAGTATCAGACTTCGACTTTTTCTTGCGCTGTCTCCTAAAAACGATCTGATCATCTTGCTTTTCTTTATTTTCGGTAATCGGAACATTTTCTGTCACCGGCTCAGGCCTAGCTTTCTCAGGAGTACCATTCAAAATTACTTTCAGGTTTTCATTTACTTCCTCAGACAGACTGACATGCATGTCAGGATTCTCAGCATCAATTTTTTTATTTTGCAATGTATAATCTAGCAATTCATAGCTAGTCAATGACACGTTCATCAAATCAACTTCTGCGTTTTTTATCGGATGTTCCATTTCGAAAACGTCATCGCTGAAACTCTGCGTCTCGAGTTTCGTAGTACGAATAGCATTTGATGGTTTAGGCTCGAATTTGTCAAAATAACTTGGGACAGATTTTGACAGGCGGTTTGATTCAGAAATGTTTTGCTTTGGGGTGGTGATAGTATCTTCTTGCACAGGCTTTTCCGAGTCAGATTTTTCTTCTTGCTCATTAGGCTCCGCTATCTTCTTACCTGGATATGTACATTGAAAATTGAGTGCAGATAGTACAAGATTTTAATGAATCGATTCACCTATATGATGTTCGGATGTAAAGTATTTTTATTTTTTTAAATAGGTTATAGATTGCTTAAGTAAATGAATTTTTTAAAACAATTTTAGGAACTGACACAACAAAAGGCTGTGATTTTCCTTACACTGTACCTAATTGTATCCTTTTATAAGGAGTCCTTTTCTAGTTGTGTAAATTATTTGTCTACATGATAAGTAAAAACTCATTTATGATCAATGGTCTCATAAATTTGATGGTGTCTGTTTGAGGTCTTTGTTTCTTTATTTTTGATGGCATGGGGGAGTGGGGGTCTAGATGGTGATTTCATTAGCATCTAACATTTTTCTACTTTTTTGATTTCTCTTCAATATTTAAAGGAACTTCGAAAGAAATACAAAACGATCTACTGGATTGTATTCTTGAAGTTTGTCATGAAGAAATAATAAAACAGATCAACAGAGCCTCGTATTTGGCGATAATAGCAGATGAAAAAACGGACATTTAGGGGAAAACCCAACTGGTAACAATTTTCAGATACGTATTTAACGGCGAACCAGTAGAACGTTTTTGGAATTATATGAATCCCGAAAAATGTGACACTGATACTCTCGCAAGACATATTTTGAGCGTCGTAGATCCATCAATAGGAAATTTCCCTAACAAACTGATTTCATAAAGCTATGATGGAGCCGCGGTAATGAGCGAACATAACGCTGGAGTACAGGCAAGAATTAAACAAAGATATCCATTTGCTCACTATGTGCATTGCTATGCGCATCAGTTAAACCTGATTATGTCCCAAGCTGCTTCCGCAAATACTCGAGTTCGGGTGTTCTTTGGGGATTTGAAAGAAATTCCGGGATTTTTTAATAATTCTCCTCAACGCGTAGAGGTACTGAACAGAATTGTGGGGAAAACAATTCCCCAAGGAGCAACAACTCATTGGAATCTTAATACTCGAACAATAAATGTAGTGTTTGAGAACAGAGAATCACTCATTGAATGCATGGAAGAAATAGAAGAAAATTTCACTAATGAAACCGTTTGTAAGGCAGCTTGCGGTGTTCGCCGTATGTTAAACGATTCTGTTTTCGTGTTTTGGTTGACATTTTTTCATCATGTCATGCCTCACGTCGACAACTTGTTCAACCAGTTGCAGAAGAGAAAAACCGAGCCAGCGCAAGTTATAACGGCCATCGATAATTTTGCAAAATGTATTGTCGATGCGAGAAATAAAATTGATGACATAATAAATGAAGCCAAAAGAATTTGCACTGAACCCCAAGGCAACAAAAGGAGACGACGTAATAATAGCAGTCACGATCACCGAGTTGCCGCATTAGAAGTATGCGACAATATAGTGAATTCTGCAAATGACAGATTTCAATTCAAAGATCATTTGGTAGCCGCATCCCTGTTTTTCCCTGAACACTTTTGAGAATACTGTGGTAAGTTTCCTGATGACAAGTTGGAAACTACCTGCTTGGCTTATCCAGAATAAGAAAAAAGTCGTTTAAATACAGAGTTATCTGTTATTTATGCAAGGAATGATTACCGAGATTTACATGGAACTCTGTATCTTTTAAATTTTTGATAGAAACTAGTTTGGAGGAAACACAAAAAGAAACAAAAAAGCTATTAGAAATTATTGTTACAACTCCTATGTCAACATCAGAGGCTGATCGAAATTTCTCAACATTGAAAAGAATCAATACTTTTCTTCGTAATACTATGACTCAGGATCGCCTTACAGCGTTGTCGATGCTGTCCATTGAAAAGGATTGAAAAGGAATTTATTTCGACCATGGAAAATTTCAACGGGAAGGTGATCGACAAATTTGCTGCCAAGAAGGAGCACAGGATCGAACTGACATATAAAAAATAGGTAAGTTTGGATTTGCAGAACACCTGTTTTATTTTGCCATGAGCCACCACTGTTCCCCACTATCAACTTTTTCCCTAATTTCATTTACATCTTTGTCTTGCCAAAGTATTGTGGTATCATCAGCAAAAATTATGTATTCACCATTTATGTTTAAACTTATTAAATCATTGATATTGGAAATAATATAGATAGAATAAAAGGTGTTTGTAATAGGTTGCCTAAAGAAATGCAGAGTAAACTATCTTTGATTAAACGGCAATGAATTGCAATAAAAATTTAGAGACAAGCAGCAACATTTCTGAAATTTCAGAACCTTGAAGTCAAATGAAAAACGAGGTATTGTGAAATATAAGTGCCTTAACACCATGTACAGATACCAAAGCACAATTCACTATAGTTATTTTCACAATTTTGAATGGATTAACTGTACCATGTCTGGAGATCAAGTTGGCTAAAGGAAATTGCACATTGTGCAAGGCAATCCTTAATCCATCTGCTACTCATTCTTGCAGACATGGATGAATTGGTGAATAGAAGACAAAACATAATCTCAAATTGCACACCCATGTCAAGCAAGGAATCATACTAACAGTGACAAGCATAAATGTGGAAGACTTGTATGTTAATGGGAAAAATCCAGGCATACAGTCTCATTGCATAAATATGTATGTGTGAGGGAGATGGATGTAATTCCTGTAGTTTTACTGCGACCTACCAAAAAATGTTAAGGGACCTATGTGTCACTCTGAATTATACTAGTTTCATGTTTGTTTTGTTCTATTTAAAAGTGCTTTTAGTATGACCTGATTTTTCATATATTGCTGTTAGATTAGCAGCATTTATCAGTCATTTTTGCCTGATTTTGTAGCCCTCTGATGAAAAATTCTGATGTGTATATGTTTATAAGTATATACATTGCAAACAATAATTCTGCAAAATGATCACAATGACAGGGCTATAGTGGTCATAGTTACAGACAAATATTGCTCATTTAGATGCTCCAGTATCAAAGCAAAGGTTAGATCCTTTGTCAGATATTTGTCAATATAACTTTTAGGGCACAATATAATGATAGTTGAAATCTGGCATCCTCAGATAGTTCGCAACAGTGGTAACTACTAGAACTTGACTGGTCAAGACTGCTGTACAAAATAGACTGCATTTTTTATCAATCCTCTCAGACCAATATCACAGAGATGTTACTTGAGAAGATTTTAAAATATTTTTTAACATATTTCATTTCATAAAAAAATACTTTTCATCTGACCATCAGGTCAGTGAAGGTTGACCTTAATATGGATTCTGTTCCATTAACTTAAATTTTTCATTCAACTCACCTACTTCTTCAACTTCTGACATACAAGGATCCTCCACCTTATTATCACCATTCTCAATGAGCAGAATATTTTTATTGTCAATCTTGCATATATCAACTACCACGGTACCATTCTTTCCATTCATATCCTTTTCGCACCCTAGGAGACCATCAATATCTCCATACCCACTTCCTGACATCAGAGAGTTAATCTCGCTTTCGCTGTCCAGCAGCTGAATCCCAGAATCCATGGGTGAAGACAAGCTGGAGGCTGTGCTGGATGTCATGGTTGTATCTTGAATATCATGGAGCTTTTTGGGAGTATCATTGTAGAATTTCAAATTGGAATTTACATCTTCTAGAGTAGCTTCCATCGTCCTAAAAATAGAGCCAATTGTACGCTAGGTATTTGAGGTTTTCGGTGAAATTGTAGAAATCAATATAATTTGATATCTTGCCAACAATGGGTTGACACTTTAAAAGTATCGCAGATGAGAGGTATGGGGATGAGTTACCTTAGAAAAATCAACAAGTTAGCAGGATAGCGCTTAATCGTCACATAATATCTGAAAATTAAACCGAAAGTTAGGTATTACCATTTCATTTTTCCTACAATTACAACTATATGCACTTCGTTTCATACTCATACTGCGAGTTTTTTAAATGAGCATGCGTCAAACGTCTATCACAGTTGACGTATTGCCCATTGATTTTTCTACAGCTTACGACCACCACGCATAGGTGGCAGCACTGTATCCACACACGCATTTCTCTGGCACAGATCTCTTTAAAAATAAACCACTGTTATATTGGAAATCCAGTCTGAAAGTTTTGCAATAGCTTAGATCACAAAACATATAAGACCGATAGATACAACAGTCTGAAACAAAGTTTGGTAGCAAGAGCCCTTAGTCAAGCAAAAATATAAGAACCTCAAAGTTGTGTATGTGTCAAGAGAAATAGACTCCAGTTGTAGTGCTTCTGTGCTTTAAAAATAAACTAAGAAGTGTGACTGTGGCTGTTCGCGCCTCAGGACGCTAAGGATTTCAACTATTGAAAACGTGCAAATTCTGGTTGTATTTTTCCAATTTCAAATAAAAATGACATGGCTAAAACTGTTTTAGCCTTCAGCATTTGGAAACATAACAGAAATTATCAAATTACTAACAGTTTCAAATCTAACAGGTGATGAAATGACACCTTTGGTTGAACATGTGATAAATTTAGTTAAAAAATGTGGATTTGAAGTTATTTGTGTTGTTACTGATAATCACCGAATTAATAGAGCAATGTTCAGGAAATTAGCAAAGGATTCATCAGAAAATTATTCTATTCCAAATCCACATAATCCTGATAAGAACATATATTTAACTTATGATGTTGTGCATATTTTCAGAATCAGAAATAATTGGATTAATTTAAAAAACCTAGACAAAACTTTTGTATATCCTAATTTTGACAATACTGATATTATTCAGTATGCTAAATTTGAAAACATTCGTGCTGTATATCAATTGGAAAAAGAAGCTGTAGTTAAGAAAGCATATAAATTAAATTATAAAACATTGCATCCAAATTCATTTGAAAGGCAAAATGTAAATTTTGTAGATAATTTATTCCATCACTCAACAATAGCTGCTATGAAGGAATTAAAGTTTAATGATGCTGCACACTTTTTGGAAATAATCAGGAATTGGTGGGATATTGTCAGTAATACAAGTGTAATAAAAGGAGAATTGAAGCGAAATGAATTTTGTAAGCCTATTACCAATAAATATGATTATAGAGTACAATTTTTTAAAAAATTCCTGATATGGTTAGAAAAATGGCATAATCTAGAGAATAATAATGGACACCTGACACCAGAAATGTATACAGCTCTATATCAAAGCACGCTGACTCTACTTAATATAATTGAATATTCATTTAATCAATTTGACATTGAGTATGTATTGCCTGGAAAATTCACCACTGATAATTTAGAAAAACGATTTGGCAATTATAGACTTTTATGTGGCTGCAATTACAATGTGTCATATGATGAAATTTTAAATGCTGAAAAGAAAATACGGCTGAAGCATATTTTCAATGAAAAGAAATCGTCATTTTCTTTAGCAGAAATTAGAACAAGGTTCCAAAACTGCTTAGAAACTCAAGAAAATTTTGATTTCTTGGATACCAAACAAAATCCTGAAGTTTTGGATATATTCAATGAATTATTTGAGACAAATTACTTAGCCAATTGTGACATAGAGGATAGTACTAAGACTTATATATCTGGATATGCTTCACACGCTATCTCTAAAAACCTAAACTGCGAGATAAGCAAATCGCTAATAGTTAAAGAAAAAGGTTCATTAACAACAAATGTTTATTTTGATTATTTGCAAAGAGGAGGACTGTCAATTCCAACCAGTTATGTACCAATCATATTCTACCATATGTATGCCATTTTTGAATCTATTATTAATGTAGATATATTGGAAATTTTCTTCTTGAAAAGCAATAATCAAAAATTTATTTTGTCAGTTAACCTTGCTCAGCATTCAGTCTGACTTTATTTACAGTGAATTTTCTTTAACTTGCATCTGTGGCCGCAATTATGCAGATATTTTATCTAAGCTTTTGTCTATTTTTTTAAACATAATTTTGAATGATTATGTAAAATTGAAAAATAACAGTAAAACTGAAAGTAAATGTATTAAAAACAAACAGGTAACTCCACATTTCCAAGCTGGGCTGTTGGAACACAGTGTGCTGACAAAAAAGAAACGTAAACTAAATACTTTTAATTAGGTTAACTGCATTAGCGACTCATATATATCACGATTATTTCGTATTTTTAAATTTTTTAGACCTATTTCATATTCAGATGATTTGTATTGAATCGAACTGTCCTCTTTTCCAAAATTAAATTTAGTTCTTGAACGTTACACGGAGACGGAGCACACAGGCGCAGCCGGCCGATACAACTATACAAATCTTCTGTAAGTGTCAAAAACGGCCACCGTTTCGGCGGAGAAAATCTCATGTAAATTATCCTAGTACTATGATGAAAGAGGTTTTATTGTTCCGTGTTTAGCGGTCCGAGTTGGTCCTAGCCACGAAATATATGCACGGTAATTATAATTGAATGTAAAAATATTTACTTTTGCTATGTATTCTCACTGCTGAGATAGTCAATCCATTGAATTTTCACTGTTAAAAACACCAGAGGTTGTAGTATTCCGTGTTCAGCGGTCCTAGCCAGTGTTGCCGCGTACCATGGCAGCGGCCACAGATATTCGTTGCAATCGTATGATCATATTCTAGTGTAAATAAAGTTCATTACCAAACCTGTTCACAGGAATGGATTGCCAGGAGTATTGTAGGTATTGCCGACTTCTTTGAAGAGAGACCGCCACAGTGGCGCGCCGATTTCCAGTTTGGAAAGGGTAAAAAGTAGAATTTACAACTTCAACATTTTGCAGTACTTGTCATCATTAAACAGAAATAGCGGGAGCAGTGACCTACTGTAACTGATTAATATAAGAAAAAATGGATTAATTTGTCAGAACGTTAATGCAGCTCTCAACTAGCCCATGTTCGGGCTACCCAGGACTCACCACGGAGAGGTGTCTGCATATCGAGTCTCGTCCCTCCCTCCACCCGTATTTCAGTTTCAACAAAGTGAAAAATAAATACGATCAATCTCTGAAACTTAAAAATACAAATCACAAAAATAAAAAGTTCTGAAAACGAAAGACGCACAAAAATTTATCGATAAATTCTGATTAATCAAAAATCAAATATTAATAAATTAATAACTAAATATTCAATTGAACAAATGGTAGTCAGCTGCGCTGCGGTTTTATGACTCACCATTGTTCGAGCAGGAACTGTCATTGTCAGTGCTGTCGCTATCACTGTCGTCGTTTAAGTTAATTATCATAGGTTCGGCTATCCACTCTATGGAATGGTCCATTTCTAGAAATTTGTCTCTCTTTTGACTACATACCTTATGCAAATCATTGTTACACCCTTAATGGCCTCTTCCAAAAGAATAAGACATCCGCCATCTTAATATTCTTACGCGCTACCTTGTTTTTTATTTGAGCCCATATCAGCTCGATTGGGTTCAATTCGCAGTCGTACGGAGGCAATTTCAAAACCATACATTCTTTTTCCTTTGCTATTTCATCTACCATCAGTGATGGGCGCATTGTATACATAATGTATAATACACCATTGTATACGCGTATACAATGGTGATATATATACGTCTCGATATTCATGTATACAATGTATATAATGTATACAATGTATATAATAGCAAATCAACTACTTGCATACAGTGCTGGCGAAAGTCCCTTTCCTCTTTAGATTTCTTTGTGTACGAGGAAGAGAGAGAGGGGGAGAAGAGGGCACCCCTTGTGTAGGAGTGCGCCTCACACCACGTTGCCTGGCACAACAGTGATGAAGGCCTCAGAACACGGCTGTAATTTGCTGTTGTCTACGCCCAAGTACACATTTCTGTCGATCTGTTTAGATTCAATTCCGGATCGATCAGGTTCGCTACAAATTTTGCAACATTGCATTATTGGGTTTACTGTGAAAGCAGTTTATAAATATTGAGGAAGGTTATAAATATATAATATTTATTTATATACGTATACAAAGAGACAGTTTTAAATAAATTTGGAACATTTCTTAAGTAAAATAAAACAAAATACTTTCTTTAAACAAAATCCACGCTGTGAGTGAAGTCAGCCAAAGGACTGATTTCACTCAGCGGAATTGGACAACTTTTTTTGCAGACGCTACGCTCTACGGAATATGTCTTTCCATTTTCAAACAAAATGAGCCCTAGTTCATCAAATTATTCTTTGTTCTTGGGGCGTCCAACCATATTTTTGCAAGTTGCCGGTTCACTGTTCACCAACTTTCTGACGTATTCATTGTATACGCAATGTATACATTGTATACGCAATGTATACATTGTATACGCAATGTATACATTGTATACGCATTGAATACATCGAGACGTAGACAAATAATGTATACGCGTAAATGCCCATCACTGTCTACCACTAATTTCTTGTGCTGACGAGCGATTTGTATCAGCTCTGCTTTGAGCATCAATAGGTCGCATGGTATATTTTTTGACACTAGCCAATTATACATTTCTACCTTTCTCCATTTTAAAGTGGAAAGATTTTCTGTTCGCCGACTGTGATATGAAGCATTATCCAGGACAATCACAGAATCTGGTTCTAATTTTGGTAAGGTTGCTTTGAACCGATCTTCAAAAACTTATACGTTCATATGTTCATGATAATCTCCGTTCTTCGTGATTCGAAAACGCTCAATCCCCATCGACACAGTCACAATCGCTACCAATATGAGTAATAATTAAACGACGACCCTTACCTGTAGGGCGTTAAAAAACCTGTACTTAATCCATCACAATGCGCTTGTCCTCGAGATGTGATTTTTAAATCTTGAGAATATTTAGAAACCATGTCTCATCCAAATAAGAAATCTTCTTCCCTGAGAACTCAATATATCATACAGAAGCAGTTTCAGATGCGACAAACTTGACAAAGATTGACTCCTATAATAGAATCTATTTGTTTTTTAGGAGCCAAAATATACCACTTAGAGGACGTAGAGATAGGGGACGACTTTTTTCTAATGACAGCACGAATGACGAGGATGTCCTTAATAATGAAGGGAATTTTAGAGAACTAATATGGTTTAGAGTCGAGAGCGGCGACAATTTATTTGAAAAAAATGAAATTATAGAATGTTGTGGCGAAAAAATCTTGGACATGGCTTTAAGTCGCGTTAGGCAAAGTCAGTATTACAGTATTATATTCGGCGAATAGCAATAAATCACAAATGTCAATCGTATTGCGGTATTGTTATCAAAAACATATTTACGAGAACTTCACGGGTTTTGTGGATTGCTACTCAAATTTTGATGAAGATACAATGAAGCCCAAAATCACAGGTCAAACTCTTGCTCAAACAGTCAAGCATTTCATTAAAACCAAAAACTTAGACTCAAAACTATGTGTGGGCATTGGTACTGATACGTGTAACCTAATGTTAGGTGAACAAAAGGGCGCTGTAATGGAATTGCATAAATGTTTGCCAGATGCTCTGAAAAGCCCATACGCAAATCATGCCTTGAATCTTTCGATTTCAAAAAGCAGCACTGTCCAAGCAGAAATAAATACGGTAGGTATAATGAAAGAAATAATTGAGTTCTTCAAAGCATCCGCTAAAAGAAATACAGTATTTAAAATAAAACTAGACGGATATCAAATTCATAGTATGTGCGAAACAAGATGGACCGCGAGACATGGTTCTGTGCTCCAATTTGAAAGCAAATTCGAGAAAATTGTAGAGGTACCAAATATTATATTGGAAATACCGCGAAGCTTCTTCAAAAGCGGAGTCTTTGAAGACTGCCATTACTTCCATCCAATTTATCGTATCACTAAAATATTTGTGTGATATATTAGCATTAACAGTCAACCTGATTAAGATTTTACAATAAAAAACAATTGACAAACAATACGCTGTCAAACTCATAGGAAATATTATTTCAGTTGTACAAGAAAGACGCGCAAATTCCGAAAAACACTATAGATTACTATTCGCATCTATAATGAAATCACATGGAACCATAGGTATTGAACTGACTGTGCCAAGAATAGCAGACAAAGGAACAGACCAAACATAGGTACGTCTGACAAGGAAAATCATTACAGACAACCTATAAGTATGTCCCTTAGCTAGATAATACTCGTATAATGCAGGATTTGGTTCAATGAAGAATCTTTGAAGATCTACAATTTTAATATTTTCTTTGCGTCAGTACTTAATTCAAAAACTGAAGCCGAGGTAATGGACATATTACAAACAATCTCTAAATATTTGCATGGACTAAATAGTAACGGAAACAAAAATTTAATAAGTACCAGATTAAAAGCAGAATTTGACCTTTGGAAGTCACGTACGTAAGATATTATAGACAGTGGAATGTCACTGTATTTATCATGTGATGAAAACATTTTTTCTTAAATTAATAGATGCCTACAATTATTGATTTCATTGCCGGTAAATGTTGCGACATCTGAAAGAAGTTTCTCCCATCTAAAGAGGATAAAAACTTGGCTGCGCTCCACGATTTTACAAGAGCGATTAGTGGGTTTAGCTCTTATGTATATGCATAGGGATATTAAAATAGATGTGGATACAATCATAGATCGGTTCGCCAGCAAAAAGAATAGGCACCTTGACTTTGTAATATGATAACACCTGAACTTTGCCTAACTTTATCTCTCAAATCCATCGCTTCCTTCGGTCGGCCAATAAATAAAAAAGCAGATGTAGTTAAGGGTTTACTTACGTTTAAACCACCACAGTGATCTTTTCCAAAGTATCCAATCAAGATATGTGGTTTTATTTATTGACCAGCAGATTGATATAAAAGTCTGTTCAAATCACTTTCTAAGCTAATGTAATGATTGTTTTATTTTGAGACTGTGAACTGATGTAGTTTCGTAGTTTATATATTTTTGATTTTTGAGACTGGCTAAGATAATGTACTCATGCAATGAATATTTTTTTGTTTTTTCTCATGATTAAGAATTTTATTTTGATTTACATCAGTTTTATACTTTATAGAAGTCGTAACATATCTGTTATTGTTATTTTTTTCATGAAGATGTATTTTTTGTTGTTTTGTCTGACATTGTTATGTAGAAAAGTCTCTGTTAGATTATATTATTTTACATTTTTGTTTTAATATATGAAGATTGCTCGAGCTTGGTTTACTTTATTTACACTTTGATTTCGTATGATTCAAAATTAAAAAAAATTTATGTATTTTCTACAGAAATTACTGTAACAAATTCATATGTCTGCATATGTCCATGCTTTTACCCCTCCCAGACTGAAATCCTGCGAGCGCCTCTGAAGAGAATGTAAGCTTGCAAACAGGAAACCAGCTGTATTCTTATGATTGTTTATATTTTTTTATATTATTTTAATGAAATTTCAGAAATACTATGTCGGATCATAGCAGATAATTTTTGAAATCATACATCTTAGATGTGTAAATTATTAACCAACAATAATGAATGACATTCGAAATTTTGTTTGTGATAATATGCTCAAGTTTTCGATACGCCGTCAAATTAGGTACCTATTGGAGCCGCAGAAGATGCTTATAAAATTAAGTGAGCCAATCCACAGTTTTTGTATTTATCAAGCTACTGTTAAGCGTGAATGCTCATTTCATCAAGAACTTGGCCTTTTTAGCATAGTTTGTATTTTTGTATTATGGCAGCATAACGCAAAGATAATCTCCCTTTTCAAAGCAATGCCGTTTCAATACTATTTTGTAAGGCTTCAGCAGTTGGAATGAATTACTTTAAATAAAATTATTGGGATCAAATCTTTTTTAATGCTTAATATAGCGTCTCAATAATCAAATTCAAGCGGATAACCAAATGGAAATAGTATTTACCATTTTGGGTTGGTATTTACCGATCCGTTCAAGCGAGTGTAGTTATCAGTTTGGTTATAAGATCCGTGACGTCACGAATCAGCTGTTATATGTCATAGTTATCACCGCAAAATTGTGGTATTTACCCAACTCAAGATATTTCTGGTTATTATTTGAAATGTGACAAGTTAGAATTTTGCAGGGTATTGGATATTAATCAAATCCAAGCGGATAACCAAAATTTCCGTATTATGAACCGCGGTTATAATATGGTTCAAGATGACACACGGGATGGTGACGTCAGTTACTCGAATCGCTTGATCGCGTTGGTTTTAACCGCGGTTTGTTGCAAGTTGTTTATTTTAGAAAAGCGCGTATATAATTTCTGATTATTTTTATTATCACTTAATAATCGGTGCTTTTTCGTCTACAATGGGATATGGAAAGTTGAAAAAAAGAAAACGTTCATAATATTAATGGGAGGAATGTTTTTTTCCGAAAAAAATTTTTACTGATGGAACCATGGCTTTGTAGCTATAATAACTTTCAATTCTCTAAACTTTTCCGCATGTCAAAGAAAATCTGTATTGATTTAGCAGAAATGATGAAAAAGCGATGAAAAAAGATATTAACAAAACCGTATACAGGTGGACATCATCCAGTGAGTTTATACGGCCATATTTTAATATTCTTGTGGTATATGGCTATACAGGATACTTTTTTAAGTGTAGAACTAGATTTAAAGTGTCCCCAACAACAGTGATGATTATAAATAATAAGGTGCTCTCTTATGCTAAAACTTAAGTCAGCCTATATCAAGTTTCCCAAAAATGAAGCTGAAGTACAATAAAAATATCCAATACCCGGCAAAATTCTAACTTGTCACATGTCAAATAATAACCAGAAATATAAAACTACTCCGGAGTTGGGTAAATACCACAATTTTGCGGTGATAACTATGACATATAACAGCTGATTCATGACGTCACGGATGTTATAACCAAACTGATAACCACACTCGCTTGAACGGATCGGTAAATACCAATCCAAAATGGTAAATACCATTTCCATTTGGTTATCCGCTTGAATTTGATTATAGTATATGTAGACCAAGCTCAACGTAGAATTTTTTATACTGGTATATTATGCTTAATTGAAATGCTTCGAAAAGTCACATGCCATTTCGAATTTCCTTAAGCCCTTATACAGATCATCTTTCTGACTAAAAGACATGTTTTTAAATATTTCTAGTAAATACAAAGTATTTTCAGTTTGTAGGCTCATATGTCATATGACACTCATCTCGATAAGCATACAGTTTGAAGATACAATGTTTGCATTAAACACGATAGTCTTGAATAAACTATGCTTATAACATTTTGCAAATTTTAAGGTCGTTTATTTTCTTACAAGGTTCGGTTCCATTCCACTTGTTTAAATTCGACATTAATCACACGACGCACATTGCCATCGTTATACTCATACTACTCATAGTAATCAAAGTAACGAATACAATAAACGATTACTTTGTAGAAGAGTAACAATTAGTAACGAGTACTCGAAAGTAACGATAATCAACACCACTAATGAGTGCCCGAAGCACCGACGATATAAATCAAATCCAAGCGAATAACCAAAATTTCTGTGTTATGTGCCGCGGTTATAATATGGTTCAAGATGACACACGGGTTGATGACATCAGTTACACGAATCGCTTGAACGCGTTGGTTTTAACCGCGGTTTTGTTGCAAGTTGTTTATTTTAGAAAAGCGCGTATATAATCTCTGATTATTTTTATTATCACTTAATAATCGGTGCTTTTTCGTCTACAACTGTATATGGAAAGTTTAAATAAGAAACCTTTCATAATATTCATGGGAGAAATGTTTTTTTCAGTTTTTTTTTAATGATGGAACCATGACTTTGTAGCTATGATAAACTTTCAATTCTCTAAATTTTTCCGCTTGTCAAAGAAAACATTTATTGATTCAACAGAAATGATGAAAAAAGAAATTAGCAAAACCGTATGTATGTATATTTTAATATTCTTGTGGTATATGGCTACACAGGATACTTTGTTAAGCATAGGAACTACATTTAAAGTGTCCCCAACAACCGTAATGAGTATAACTAATAAGGTGCTCCACTTTATGGTAAAACTGAAGTCAGCCTGTATCATTTTTCTCAAAAATGAAGCTGAAGTACAATAACAATATTCAATACCCGGCAAAATTCTAACTTGTCACATTTCAAATAATAACCAGAAATACAAAACTACTCTTGAGTTGGGTAAATACCACAATTTTGCGGTGATAACTATGACATATAACAGCTGATTCGTGACGTCACGGATCTTATAACCAAACTGATAACTACACTCGCTTGAACGGATTGGCAAATACCAACCCAAAATGGTAAATACCATTTCCATTTGGTTATCCGCTTGAATTTGATTATTGTTATTGCACTTCAGCTTCATTTTTGAGAAAAATGATACAGGCTGACTTCAGTTTTACCATAAAGTGGAGCACCTTATTAGTTATACTCATTACGGTTGTTGGGGACACTTTAAATGTAGTTCCTATGCTTAACAAAGTATCCTGTGTAGCCATATACCACAAGAATATTAAAATATGGCCATATAAAGTCACTAGATGATATCCACCTGTATACGGTTTTCCTAATTTCTTTTTTCCTCATTTCTGCTGAATCAATAAATGTTTTCTTTGACATGCGGAAAAATTTAGAGAATTGAAAGTTATCATAGCTACAAAGCCATGGTTCCATCATTAAAAAAAAAATCTGAAAGAAACATTTCTCCCATGAATATTATGAAAGGTTTCTTATTTAAACCTGCCATACACAGTTGTAGACGGAAAAGCCCCGATTATTAAGTGATAATAAAAATAATCAGAGATTATATACGGGCTTTTCTAAAATAAACAACTTGCAACAAAACCGTGGTTAAAACCAACGCGTTCAAGCGATTCGTGTAACTGACGTCATCAACCCGTGTGTCATCTTGAACCATATTATAACCGCGGCACATAACACAGAAATTTTGGTTATTCGCTTGGATTTGATTAATATGTATGTGGAAAGTAGTTTATTAAGGACAGAAATGCTAGCTTCGATCAACATCAGCTGACTGTCGTTTTAGAAAATCAGTAATAAGACTTAAACTGGAGCCTGATTCTAAATGAGTTTCAAAGTTGAAATTGATTTCGATGGCGCCTTGTGACGATACACTTGATAATTTTGACACTGCCATGATAATTTGAATATATATCAAAATAATTATCATAGCGAAGCAAGTATATCCCCACAAGGCGCCATCGAAATCAATTTCAACGGTCGAAACTCATTTAGAATCAGGCCCCAGGTATTTGGTAACAGACTTTTTGAAATTACATGCACAACTCAAAATATTTTTTTTTCGGAAGTCTTTGAAATAGGTATTTGTGGAATACTCAAAATGTGTCAATTAATTATGAAACTTTTAGTCGGTTGCTATGATAGGTATTTCTATAATCCTCGCACCCCTGTTAACTTATACCAACAAAAGTCGTTTACTAAAGCTTTTATGTGCATTTTAAACTATACCTATGCTTTTGATCGCATTAGGTTTAGTGTACTATTTTTTTTTTGTATATTTATACCACATGATTTTTTATTGATCTAAGAGTGCCTTTAAAACCAAAATTCACTTGGCAACGTTGTAATTATAAGTGCGGTATTTGTGCTTTGAAGGAGTCGGTGTTGTTGGGTTGTGTGCGGTATGCTGGATTTATGTGTTTTAATCAATAGGCATATAGGCAAATCTCAATTAAATTAAAGATTTAATTTGTGTTTTCAACATTGAATGGAAGTTTGAAACGGTTATTCCCAGCCTATGCATATATGACCCTTTTAGATGAAGTTTATGAATCTCCAGATGAGCACGTCTTAACAAAGCCTTGCTGTCAAGAGTTTCGGTAATGAATTATTATAAATCAAATTCAAGCGGATAACCAAATGGAAATGGTATTTACTATTTTGGGTTGGTATTTACCAATCCGTTCAAGCGAGTGTAGTTATCAGTTTGGTTATAAGATCCGTGACGTCACGAATCAGCTGTTATATGTCATAGTTATCACCGCAAAATTGTGGTATTTACCCAACTCGAGAGTAGTTTTATATTTCTGGTTATTATTTGAAATGTGACAAGTTAGAATTTTGGCGGGTATTGGATATTGTTATTGTACTTCAGCTTCATTTTTGAGAAAAATGATACAGGCTGACTTCAGTTTTACCATAAAGTGGAGCACCTTATTAGTTATACTCATTACGGTTGTTGGGGACACTTTAAATGTAGTTCCTATGCTTAACAAAGTATCCTGTGTAGCCATATACCACAAGAATATTAAAATATGGCCATATAAACTCACTAGATGATATCCACCTGTATACGGTTTTGCTAATTTCTTTTTTCATCATTTCTGCTGAATCAATAAATGTTTTCTTTGACATGCGGAAAAATTTAGAGAATTGAAAGTTATTATAGCTACAAAGCCATGGTTCCATAATTAAAAAAAAAAATCTGAAAAAACATTTCTCCCATGAATATTATGAAAGGTTTCTTATTTAAACTTTCCATAATATACAGTTGTAGACGAAAAAGCACCGATTATTAAGTGATAATAAAAATAATCAGAGATTATATACGCGCTTTTCTAAAATAAACAACTTGTAACAAAACCGCGGTTAAAACCAACGCGTTCAAGCGATTCGTGTAACTGACGTCATCAACCCGTGTGTCATCTTGAACCATATTATAACCGCGGCACATAACACAGAAATTTTGGTTATTCGCTTGGATTTGATTATAGTTTGTGTGAACCAATAATAATACAAAGGAGTCTGTCCAAGAAGCAGAGGCGGACGGGGTATTGATGAAAATTTATGAATATTAATATCGATAAATACCACTTTAGATATTTTAAAGAAATTTTGCATAGAGGCATTTTTTAATGTACTATAATAATGTACTTTTTAATGTCCGCCAGTGGTGCTAGTACGACGAAATTTTACTTGCCTATTTTAACATTGATGGTACGCCCCCGATTTTGTACACATTAAAAGTTATTTTTGACATGTGCTAGAAATTCCTAATCAAGCAAATCTTACCTATCGCTTGACTTTTTTCAACCAGATGAATGGTTTTCGCTTAAACATAGCGTCAACTAGGTGGGCTCTGCACTTCCCACGCAACGCCGTTATCAGTTCATAAAGGATTATGTTCAGCACAAACTAGACCTCTGAGTAAAGAGTCAGTCAAACAGGTCCATACAATTAGTCTTTAGACTAGATAATCTTTCCCTGCCGGTAATGTATCTGGAAACATAGCCTCTCCCCGATACTTAACCCCGTCAGACGTGGCAGCACATTCAGAACATAGGAAATACTATGCTGTGACGTGACAGAAATACGTGTAGTACCATACCAGAACACCCCGCAGCTGCTTCCGGTTCGTACGCGATCCGTCTGTCGAGAATAAGGTTTAAGGGCTAATTTAAAGATATGTGAGAGATATGATGTGTGAAATATGTCTAAAATATGTATAGAATTAGCAAGGTTGGAAGCTTATAAATGTACTAACATCAAATAATTGAGATAACCCCTCCCCACTGCCCTACAACCTCCATAAACTAAGCTTTTTTACCTTATTTCTAAAATGATCAAGATTCTTTGGAACATCAAAAAACAAAGTTTGAGCGATTTCGATTTTTTCCGTTTTTGGCCTTTTTCTCTGCCACCAGTAGACCAATTTTCAAAATCTACAATGTTTTTGCGTCCTTGGCATAGTACAGTAACATTGTGTAGAAATGTCATCGAAATCTGTGCGGTAGTTTCAAATTATAGGCGGTTTCATAAGATTAGCGAACAGACAAACAGACCGACTGAAATGAGTGAGAGATTTTTTCGAGATGTTCATGCAATATAATATCCAGAATATATCATTTTCGAAAAAAATTTCGATGACAATACTTCCCCGCCTGTAGGCGTGGGAAGTGAAAAAGAAAAAAAATTTCTCCGAGTGATCATAATATCGTTAACATGACAATACCACCATGTAGAGAAATAGGATTTTTAGTTTGCTCGTTCAACCGCTACATTAGGAAGCGAGACTTCTGGCAACTTTTAATTGAAAAATACTACTTTTATAATCCAGATTATGTTTTATTATGTGGATTAAATTGATTAGCTCGTTACGCAACGAAATATCAAGAATTCAAGCCATACTATGGACAACAACTGTTAATTGTCAATTTTATTTGTCGCTTGTCATCATTTTGACGTTAACGAGGGGTACCATTTTGATATTTCCTCTCCGAGTGGTGTGTTTGGCGAATTTTCTGTTAGGATTCGTTTTTTGAGAACGTTATGTGAAAAATGGCTAGTGGTATTCCGAATGATGTGTGGAAAAATTGGGAGAAAAGCGGCAAACAGGAATTGTGAGTATTATCTAAATAGTAAACGCGTAAAAATGAGATGAAGGCATACATTGAATACGTTTTACCAGTTTTTTTTAGTGTTTTGCTTTTTGTTGGTGCATAAAACTTACAATGTGTTTATGTGTAGCCAGGTTTGTAATTTATATCATGTGGTTCATTTTGAGGAAACAATGCACAATACTTCTTATGCTACCAGTATTCTGCTCATAGTACTGAATCTGTGTGTTTAATATTGATTTTGATTAATACAAAACATTTGAGGCTAGGAATGAATATACACAAGTCTCGAGCAGAGGAATCTGAATAATGAAGCTGTTTATACTTTCATTCTATCAGCGATTTTCTAAACAGTATGTATTAATGTATCTGAGCTTCTTATAAGGTTCTGGTGGAAGGCACTTATTAGCAATTTTTCTGAGATGTAGGAAGAAAGATGATTTGTTCAGCAAAATTTATATATGCTGTAGAGTTTTCTTTCTGTGTGTCAGTAATTTGTAATTTTTTTACAGCACTAAACTTTGCACCAAACTGCTGAAGGATGAATCAAGTAGCCCACTTTTTGATAAGGATAACTCATCCACAGAGTTTGTAAAATATATTTATGAACTCATAGATAAAGCAATTAAAGGAGTTATCAAGAAGGAGTCTGTTATTTCTGTAATCCAAGAGTTGGTGGTATGTTTATCGTACAAAATATTTTACAAAGATATGTTGTACAGCAAAATATTGATGGCACAATACTGAAAACCATTTTGTCATGTTTTATGTCTGAGTGAGTATATAGTATTTGGGATTTCAATGTTTTGCCACAAAAGTCTTAAGGTAGTCAACAAATTATGGAAATAAACCATCCAAATAGTGTTAATTATGCTTTATTTGGAACATATGATGAAATTAATGCTTGAAAAAGAACAATGTATGAGTATACAAAAATACAAAAAAGCTGAAGTGTTTCTAAGGCCCGTATCATCAGTCATTCCTACAACTGTAGGATGCCTTTATGGCCTTCATTGTCATAGTTTTCTACATTTCCGTGTCAGCGCTGTATTTTGGGGTTATATCACAAATATCTATTTGCATTGATGTATGATTTATATCATGATTTATTAGCCTGAAATTTCCTACAATTTGAAAGGAAAACATATCTTCACAATAGGAGAGCACTGATGCTGACATAGAACAGGTGCAATCTAGAAATTTTTGAAAGCGAGAAAGGAGTATGACAATCAAGGAGGCCATAAAGGTGTCCTACCATTGTAGGAACGACTGACAATACATTATAACAGCACAAGAAAACAATGGTTCTTGAATACAAAACTCGTGAATGACATACAATAATATAATAATTGATATTATCTTTGTTGTTTCAATGATATCTATGTTTTGCTCAGTTTTCATGTCAATTGTTTTTTCTAGTCTTCTTTTTTCTGCTTTCTATTTTTTGTCATTTCTGCACAATAAAGAATATAAACAATGAAAGCCAGCTGCAACCCACAAACAAAAAATGTGTAGCTTCCAAACACAGCTATTACCTTAAAGGAGTGTGAGCTATCAATATATTTATTTTCAATAAAGAAGTATTGAATTTATTTAGTTAAAGGTATTTATATCATGATCAAAATATTATTTGACTCTGTTAAATATGCATCAATATGTTATGTAGTGAGTTGACACTGAAAACCCAAATACTGTATATTCATTCATTCATCTATAATTTGGCATATTAGAAACAATCAACTACTAATATTTGCTTCAAATCATTTCTCAAGATAGTAGCCTTGAATCCATATTTGAATTGAGGTCTTTACAGTAGAATTAGATAGTAGCTACATAAAGAATAAGAATAAATCTGCTTTACAATATTCCCAATTTTTTAGGCAACTCACCCAGATGTTCCAACAATAATATTAGATATATTGAATGTATTTGATGCTATCAGTTGTCAACCTGATAATGGTGAAAATAAAGAAAGATCTACATATTGTGCTATTGTTAAGGAATGTGAAACGGTAAGTTCTATACTTATTTTCCATTAATTTGAAAACATTATTCCTTATTAATATCTCAAGAATTTATTTCATTTTTTATTGTTTACAATTTTATAATAAAATATATTTTTTTTCAGTGTTTGTCTGACAAACTTTTGAAGGAGCGCCTGGACATAGACACATTGCAAGAAGTAGGAGTACTTAAAAACAATATATTTTCCTCCAAGTTCATCAGAGTTAAAACAAAATTATAGTAAGTTTACAATTTTTTGCTTTTTTTAATGATGGATTCATGATATTTTTGTTCATTTATTAATACACTTGCCTGCTGTGGAAGTAGTATAAAGTATAGGTCATCCGTTTTGCGTTAGTTTGAAGGATATTAGTTTCAGAGAAAGAAATGCAATATTGGATGTAATGCGATAGTTGCATTAGCAATCGACATTTTCCGTTCAATATTTTAATCTAATAACAAATGAATACCAAATAGTGTGATCAGAATCACAGTAAATAATACATAGCTTTATTTATTGACTTCATTCAAAGTAATTTCCACCACATTCAATTCACTTCTCCATCCGCCAAAAGCAGTCCTTAAACCAGCTCTGCCAAGTTTCACCTGGAAGTGCAGCACACTCATCCCAAGCCCTCACACGGTCCTCATCGCTAGAAAATCGTTTTCCTTTTAGCTTCATTTTCACATGCGGAAACAGTGCAAAGACGCAGGCAGCAAGATCTGGACTGTAAGGAGGGTGCTCAATAAGTTTCAGTCCGGTAGTGGCCAAATACTTGGTGCAGGCTTTGGCGCGATGAGCTGGAGCGTTTTCATGGTGAAGGTACCTAGTGTCCATTCTTGACTTTGGCTGCAGGTTTTTCATAGACTCTATGACTTTAGGCAGGCACTGTTCTGTGTACCACTTAGCGGTGACCGTCTCCTATGTGTCCAAACTGACATTCTTCACAATCCTGCTCGATTTGAAAAATACTTTATCATTTTTTTTACAGTTCAGGATTTTCTGACAGCTACAGGTATGTCCTCATCATCAAAGACCCAAACTTTGTTTTGAGCCTTGGTCGGCACATCGTAATAATAGAGCCAAGTCTCGTCACTTGTCACGATGCTGTTCACTTTACCGAGATTGCCCCTTATCAAACATTTTCATCATCTTTCGGCTCCAAGTCGTACGACGAGTCTTCTGCTCTTCCGACAGACTTTGCAGTCCCGGAGAGAACAAAGTTTCATTACATGTAAATGGTCAGGCAGAATTGAATGAATTGCTGGTGTATGAAGGTGTAGGGTCTTCTCTATCTGTTGGTATGTCACTCTCTGGTCTTTGTCAAGCATTTTCCTCACAGCAGTCTTTTCCTCTGTTACTGACGTTCGCGGTCTTCCTTCCCTCTCCTTGTCCTCCCGAGTGAAATGCCCCTTTGGAATTCTCTGGAACTTCTGAATATAGTCATACAATGAGGACAATCTTTCCTTAATGCAACCCTCATTTCTTCTAAGCACTGGTCTATGCTTAAACCCCGCGTAAAGTTATACTGCGAAACTGCCCTTAACTCACTATGTGACCACAATGCCATAGTCTGCACTTTACACTGTCAATACGAATGAACAACTAAATCAACAAACGTGCTCCTGGCGGCTACTATGCACTCATGGACGTGTCTCAACATGCAGCCTCCTGCGTCCGTTTGTTAAGTCATATTCCGAAACTTTGTACATGAAGTATCTTGTAGTCTGTGTAGCATATCGCAACATATAACTTAATAACTATTTATTCACAGTATTATACTTGAAGTACAACAAAGAACCAAACGAATCAAAACCAAGACGCTCACGCTAAGAAAACGAATGTCGAAGTGCAGTAAATGCACGATGCACATGCCCAATTTAGATACCCTTACTCATTGCGGCCGGTTACGTCACTTGATGTCAAATTCCATTAAGCCATTCGGGCTGTAGCCCGTGAAATAGATATTTCAAAGTTATTTCCTATTGTAGAAAGAAACCTATCTACTAAACCAGATTATAATTTGTATCTGCACCAAATTTAATCTAGATCCATTCAGCCATTTTGCCATACTAGTAGGAATTTCTTCATGCAGTTCATCTCATCAGTTGAAATGTGATTATATGGGCAGCAATTGAATTTTTAATGTTTTTAGTCAAAGTACTTAAAATATGTAATATTATAGTTTTTGCCCTAAATGATAATGTCTTTTAAGACTGCTTTTGTATGTAGAGTATTAGACAAGAGCTTTAAGATGAGACTACATTTTTACATATTTGCACATATTTTTGTTTTAGAATGAATACTTTCACTCAGGTTCAAAATAAACACAACAAGCTATATTTTGGTCAAATTCGTACTGTCATAGCTTTTTTACTTTTGCCGCAATTTTATTAATATTTTCGGTAGGTGATAGGTACACTCATTGGCATCAATGTTATGAGTTCTTGATTGGAGCCATGATTCGACTTGTACAGGGTAAATCAAAATAACAATTCATTACTCCAACTGTGAGTCACTTTGTGGTGTGAATCCAGTTGCCAATCAGACTGCAATGCCTTCTGTTATCAAGAACCACATTTTCTCTATAAACTGGGTTTTTATTCAAGTGAATGTATACAGTGGTTGAAGTTTAAGAGGCAAATTTACCACCATTTTTCCGTCTTCCTTTAATGACTTCAAAAAGTTCTTCACCAGATTGAACAGAAATCTATTGCCTTTCTGCATTAGGTTCTCATTTTCTTAAATCGTCATTGCTTCCGTTTATCTACAATGGCGAAGGAAATGTGTGGGAGCATGATTTAGGCATATTTTGCATTAGTCAGAGCGGCTCATTTTCAAATTGCATCCTGAAGGTGATGGATAACCAACTTACATATTTAAATAAACGCAATCAGAATAGGACTGTTCGATAAAGCTGCTGATCCACATGCTATCGGACGACGTCGGTTTGCATGCGGGCATTTCAGAATGTCAAACTGAGCTCTGCAGATTTGGGGGCAAGGAGACTAGTAACGCTACAATTGTGAGTTTTTCTTAGACGTAAGACGCGAAGATTATCACTGATGTGTTAGCGCAAAATTTTACGGCTTTAAAGCCACAATACTGTATTTGAGATATCCGTATTTGTCTTTTCCCACTAAATGCATGTCGCAGGTGAGGCTCAATGTGCAGTATCCGGGACGTTTCCACTCTGACTATACAGTACATACTCGACACTGGACAGCCCTCGGCTGAATAGCGTTGAGTATGGACTGTGTAGTCAGAGTGTAAACAACCCAGATTCTACATGGTGACTTGTGCAGAATGCGAAAGTTATTTCAAGAGAAAAAGTCATACACGGATATCTCTATTTTTTCAGCTGTTATATTGTCGACGACGCCTCTTCTTTGCTAAAATACAGAACTGTGCCGTAAAACTGTTGCGTTAGCAAGCATATCAGTGATAACCTCCGCGTTTTCTATCAAGAAGGACGTCACTACTGCATCACTACCAGTACAGTTTGACATTCTGAATGCCCGCATGCAAAGTGCTGTCGTCCGTGAGGTTATGGATCAGCAGCTTTACCGAAGAGAAACAATACTGAGTCGAACCTTGGTGAACACTCGTGTTGCCGCTATGGGATGCAAAGCACCTCAGAAAGGTCATAGGACAGCGGTACATATATCATATTGTCCTCTTGTGGTTGCATCTAAACGTTATGTTACAAGTTGGTTATCCATCACCTTAATTATTATGTAATTTGAAAATAAATCACTCTATAATGCCTAAATCATGCTCCCAAACATGCAATGCATGGAACATTTGCTGGGAGCAGTATTCGACCCGAGAACTACTAGAAGGCGCCTATATTACTGATTAAAATGTTTGAATTGTTGTGTTACATTCATTCTGCTCCAAAAGAACAATACTCGCTCAAATTCTTGTGCGCCCAAAATTAGAGGATGAGAGAGATATGGTTATTGCCATTGCCTTGACACTGCATTTCAAAATGGTAGAGCATGAAATTATTATACAGTGTGTTCTTAAATTAAGTTACTGTAGTTAAATCGAAGGAGTGACGATAACCTTTTTGAATTCGTGCGGAAATTGAAAAAGAATTCAAAGGAAGAAGGAAACTACAACCGCTAAATATATTGACGTAAATTAAAAAACATATTATAGAGAAAATGTGGTTCTTGATAATAGAATGCATTGCAGTCTGACTGGCAACTGGATTCACACCATAGAGTGGAGTAATGAAGCATCATTTTGATTTACCCTGTACAAGTCATACCGTGGCTACATTCCAGAACTCATATTTACACATTAATGCCAATCAGTGTGCTTGTTGCGTTTATTATGAACTTGAGTGTACCGTTTTCTGGTTGAAACTACTCATTAATTTGTTGTCTTGAATTTCAGCTATAAACAACGTAAATTCAACTTGTTTAGGGAAGAATGCGAAGGTTTTGCCAAACTGGTGACCGAGCTTAATAAAGAATTTAATGAAAATACTGATCCCAATGAGCTGATTGGCATAGTACAGTCATTAATAGGTATGTCATTTAACATGAAATATGGTTTCTATTATTAGAAGTAAGCAAGGTTTTTGAACATTATAAGGATGGTCTGAAGATCATATTTCATACATTTTTCTCACAAACATTGGTTGAAGCTTGAAAGACCTTTTACAATTCAAAATGAACATGTTTATCATTCAACAAAATAGATGCGATGCTTCTGTTCGTTTGTCCAAAGACAAGAGACTAAGCCTATATCATGCTGATGAGTAGCCAAGAAGTACAAAACGGCTGTCCATGGTTGGCCGAACGGATGAAAGCGTCATGTTTATGTTTATCATTTTCAGAAAAAAGGTATCTCGATATAGCATGTGAGAATTTCATCATATAAAATAAAACTTGCAATCACGAACTGTTTCTATTTTTGTTTCAGGTTGCTTCAATTTAGACCCAAATAGAGTGCTAGATGTGATTCTGGAAAGTTTTGAGAACAAACCAAAAGATGCTCGAATATTTATCTCTCTGATAAACTCGTACATGAATGATCCCATTATAATAAGTGAAGTTCTCAGTACCAAATTCTCCTTTTTGAAAAATAGTGGACAAGAAGTACCTCAATCCTTGTACATCCTGACAGCTCTGCTTCTGCAGAATAGGGTCATTCAGTTGGATGACATATACCATTGGGTAATATATAAAAATATATCACAAATTTCACTTTCAATACCAGTATGTGGGAAGATTGTAATAGCAAAAAATGGTGTCAGGTAGTTTGCACACATTGATGTCTACAGGATGTTACATGCTGACATGTGAACAGAAATATATAGTCATTTTTGATGTACTTTGAAAAAGGCCACCAAGGTGGCTGATATGTCATCATTCAATCCATCATAAGTGATTTCATTTGGCGTCCAGCAAAACATGGAGATTTATGCACAAGGTCGTTTTTGAAAAAACATACTAACAACAAATTGAATGTTGATTTCACATAAAAACTGTTTTTCGTTTTTCTGAAGGAAAACTATTTTATGAACCAGTAGACCAGCCTCTTTGTAATTATTATGCAATCGTAATCATGCTGGCAGTTTATTAACACAATAAGAAACTCTTAGGCCCGTATCGTCAGTTGTCGTTACAATTGTAGGGCGCGTTTATGGGCTTCTTGATTGTCATAGTTTTCTACTTCTCCGTGTCAGAGCTCTATTTTGAGGTTATGTCACAAACATCTATTTGCATCAAATTGTGCTTGCTTTTGAGTTATATCATGTTTTATCAGCCTGAAATTTCCTACAATTTAAAAGGAAAACATATCTTAACAATAGGAGAGCGCTGACGCTGACACGGGACGAGTGTAATCTAGAAATTTTTGAAGGAGAGAAAAGAGTATGACAATCAAGGAGGCCATAAACGCACCCTACAATTGTAGGGACGACTGACGATACGGGCTTAAGAGACACTTTGTTATGTAGACCAGTATGGCTTCAAGAAAACGATAGTTTTGCATAAACTACTGGCATATAATTTTTTGTTATAATAATGCTTAGCCCATTTTATACAAACATTCTGTAAACCCTGTATTTTCATATTTTTCATATGGTATGTATAAATTGTAAACTGTTTAAAAGTATTTTCTGAAATACAATAAAAATAAGTCTTTCTACACATGCACGTATCAGGGATGCTGGCGACTCGCTTTTACTCGATCCATCTCAGTTTTACTCCTTTTTAATTGAAAACATCCACTATTTTCGCTCTCGCTGTACATATCGTAGTTTATGAACGTTTTCGAAGGAGTTGTTCTCATTCTCTCAAACCCCGGTAAGCAATACAATACAAAGTCGTTTATTACGGCAAAGTCGCGCATTTAGGTAACTAATTAAATGTTTCTTAGACAGTTTGTCAATTCAGAGTATTTTTAGAGAGACAGAAAATCCGACTTTGCCCTGAACCGTTTTCATTTTCTCCTGGATTAGTTTGAGATGGGGTGTCACTATAAATTGCATTAACAAATCCTGAAACTGAATTTTGAACCAATTAACCTTAACCAAACGAGCTGAAATTTTGTTTACCTGTCCGGTTCGTGTGACAATACATAATGCATTAACTGCCGCCATTTTGAATCTAATATGGCGTATGCTACATAAATGTCATTTTAAACCAAATATGTCTATAGTTACCTATATGATTTGGGTATTGACTGAAAGAGCTTGATGAGAGAGATATATTAAGCAACGAGACGTCATTCTAGATCCAATATGGTGGCCGTCGCAAAATATTATTGATTTACAATTTCACCTCCATACTATGAAAGAAACACAAGCAAAGTGATGTCATTCTAATCCTATATGGCAAAGGTTTAATATGACAATTGACAATGCAATATTATTATGACATGGAGATGATCTGATGATGAAGCAAGGAAGCGGCCATGGGAATAGAACTTCACTAAATTCCTAATGACAAGTATCTAGTCGTACAGTTGAGTTGATGCAACTATTGTATGGAAACTACTCATCTATAATATCTATATCAAATTTCAACATTTTAACATTAACTCACCAAATGTAGGTTCAATCAACTGGACAAGAATACTTAATAGATATAATTACGTCTCCCGTATTTACAAGAATTTTTAATATTTTTAATATTTCTTCTTCTTTTTCTTATGCATTTGATCTCAAAATATGCATACATATGAATAATCATTTTTGCTTACGTCAATAAAACACTAACAAAGACCTTATATGAGTTATTCTCGTTTTTTATTCACACATTCTTATTTATATTATCCATTTAAATTTGGCATTATGATATTCAATTTCTCAGAAAATTAACTCACTTTTTATGTATAAATTCACTATTTATCACTACTTTTTTTGAAAACGTCACTTTTCTCACTTAAATTCATGCTTTGGGCCGTTAGCACCGCTGATTTATGAGTATCATCAATTAGTATGACAAAAAAATGAGCCCCGCTTAAAATATCTTTTGCCGCATAATTTTTTTCGACTACAACCTAAAAAAGTTAGTTTTCATCTAGCAAACATGTTGTAAAGGCTGGAACTATTACTCTAGGAGGATTACATTCTGACATAGATGTCTTCTGAAGTAGCCCAGCTTTCTATTTGAAGTTTTGCGGGACACCATGTGTAACATGCATAACAATATGGCAAGAGGAGAAAATTGGTCAAAAGATAAGAGTTAAACTGTACCCCATACGTAGTCCATTTATTCCCAGACCAAACACAACATGCCCAATAGCGAGATTGTACAGGTCCGTATTTTCCTCAATGGTCTTGGAATAATCTAACAAAATAAATTATTATTTTTATAGAAGTGCACATACTTTTCACAATTTTTTATTTGCTGGAAGTACATGAATCATCGTCCGAATGATTAATATTAATTATTACAGGTTCAATTTGAATATCGATCATATTGTCCAGATCCCACATCTTTGTTTCGATTCTCTCTTGAACGTGACTGATGCAATTTTTCCAATGGTTTGCCGTCACTCTGTTGACAGCTTCATAAAACAAATTTTTCACGTCAGAAAATTTGAATGTTCTATTGAAGCCACATAGTTTTTTATATTTGCCCAAATCATTTCAATGGGATTTAATTCGCAGTGCTAATGGGGTAGCCTTAAAACGGCCTTATTTTGGTTTTTAGCCATTTCGTCAATAACATTAAGATTATATTTATATTTGTGCTGCCTGACTAGATGGATAAGTTCTGCTTTGACCATATTTTCATTGAAGCGAATGTCTTTTGATAGGTACCATTGTTAAATTTGTTTCTAGTTTTCTAGTGCGGTATGCAGCATTATCAAGTACAATGACGGCATTGTCGTCAAGCTTTTGGAGCGTTTCTTCATGGTAGTCGGTCGTTTTCTTTGACTCATATGCCCATAGGGCAGTGGGCACAAAGCCATCTTTACTGCCAATGTGACAGATCACAAATCATTTTCCTTTTCCTGGAAATAATTTCACATAGTATTCAAGAAAACTAATAATGATACAAGCGGAGTATCTAACTGGTCTTGTTCCAAATCTACCAGATATAAGATAAAAGTTTTCAGCGTGGGCTCTAGATTCAGTCTACTTGACACCATTTTTACAACACAAATGACGAAATGGTTAGATACACGTACCTGACGGATTCTTTGAGCCAGTTATTAGTCCATCTAAGAAGGCTTGTCTTGCTGATTTAAGTGTAGAGTCGGCCCATACTTTTGTATGTTCTGCATTTATCCAAGTTTCATCCAAGTAATAAATCTTCCTGACCTGGTCGCGGTATTTCTTTATTGATTTTAAATAATTTCTTCTCCATAACAATCTCTTGACTGTCCAGCAAAATACTATTTCTGCTCCGTTTTCTATACTCAAAATCAAGTTCTTTGAGTAAACTATAGAATGTGGTCCTTTTGAAAGTAGGTAAGACTTCATCGCTATTAACCTCCTGTAATACTTTGTCTATGGTGTGGAAGTTCCTGCCTTTCAAAAAATTGATGGACTGCGTCTGATGGCATTCCGATCAAAGTTATCAACTGTATCCAATAGCTTCGTGTAATGCAGCCTCTTGTGTGGTGGAGACAATTTTTTTTTATATTCTTTAACAGTGTTGAAAATTGTCTTAGGACATACGCCTGTTTTGTTCGCCACCTGTCTTTCAATATCATGAATTTTCATTTCAGGATGCTCTATTTCGCTCTTATAAACGTTAAGGACAATTTATTTTGCCTGGCTATTCAAATGTCCCTTCATGTCACGTTTTCTGGGAGGACCCATCAATGAAGAAGAAGAATGGGTGAAGGAAGCATTGGGAGAAATATTCCCAGATTCATCTGCTGTATCTGTAGACGACATGCTAACGTATAAACACGCGCTATGTATGCACCGAATACGAACAGCAACTGCAGGCGTCGGCGTGCCGGCAATACTCCGAGCCTGAGTTCTATCCTGTCGAATCGTGCACTTGTTCGTAGTTTTATGGCCGAATAACCAATAGCTATTGCAACGATTAGGCGGCTGCCGCTGTGCATCATTGTTGTACCGGGGCGTAAATGCAAGTTCTTTTTCTCGCGTTCTTTGTTATATAGCTAGTAATGAATTTACGAAGTTTGGTAATGATCGATCTCGGGGGTCTGATGGAAGATGATAAAGAATTGACTGATCATTGGAATCATATGCCTTGCAACAGCAAACTTTGCAAGATATTGAGGAGGTCTCAGCAGCATGAAATATTTTTGAATACTCATCAGCCAGATTTTAATATTCTTTACGTTCCTATAACAATACAGTAAAATACTCAAAGCTGAAGTTTCATTTACAACAATTATGTATAGAGAAAAATAATCAATCTGTTTTCCAACCTATAAAAAATCCTTTTCAGCTTTTCTCAAAAACGGTTCCTTTGAAGAAATAGCAAAAACAGAAAAATTACGAGCAAAAGTCACAATTTCTTTGAATTATTTTTTTCTAATTTCCTCCCATTGTCAGTGTGATCTATAGTGCATATTGATTGCTCTTGTTATACACTGTATTTTGGAATACTTTCAATAGAAACTTGAGGTAATTGAGAAAACATCTACCTATGGGGCTTTTTAGTTGTAGTCCACCTGGAGTATAATGTTTATCATTTCAGCTGACTCCGGACGACAAATCAATGATAAAAGACTGTGAGAAAGACATGAAGGAGGCAAAGCACTATGTTCATAAACTGCAAGTGATCAGCCTCAACAGTAAAGATAAAGAAGAAATGCCAGACGAGAGTGAAAGCTTCAACGACAAGTACATTGGAAACCAGAAACTAGGCCTGTGCGAAGCCCTGTTGCTGATTGGTGATTGGGAAGATGCTCAGGTCCTAATGAAAAGGCTGCCTGATCGGTATGCAGTGGGGTATGAACCTATTGCAAAGGCTTTTAGTGGCCTGTTGCATCATATCATTGAGCCTGTTTATAAAAAGTGAGTTAATCTTAGAATTATAGGATTATATACTGAGTCACTTAGCTGGGACACCCAGCGAATTCTACGCACTCTAGGCATTTTGAGCAATCGCAAAAAGGTTTCTCAATAAGCTACACGAAATTTAACATTTAACTGAGATGGTAAATGTACGAAAACTGAATGCTGCTTTATCACCAAACAATACACGCAGCCACCACAAAAACTTAACAGAAAAACCTTATCATTTTATCACTCGTTGTTCATGGCAAGATAAATCGATATGTAAAAAATTATTGAATTCTAATAAACATACGTAGGTGTTTACCTTTTTTGTCACTCAGTATAGTACTCGGTTAAATTCTATTATACAGGGTTGTACAGAATGGTGGCAGGAAAATGAGCAGAATGAGCACGTCTAAATATGAAAACCGAGCTTCATTTCTATAATACCAGCAAGTTTCTAAAAAATAGTATCAGTATCCTAAAGCCAAGTCGATTTCACTAAAGGACCATCTCTTCCAGTTATTCGTTCAAGATATTGTTTTTCTGCAGTACTGTTCAACGTTATTAAGAACTAGCAATTGAGCCGTCAAATTACTTTTATCAAACACAACGATCTCAAAAAGTCACTTCAAGCAGGGTCAATATGGCTATGAGGAAACAATTATTATTTTTTCAAAAGCAGTGGCATACAATTATTCGCTAAGTATAAAATTTAAACACGCTGTATCATTAAATTTCCGGGCCAGTATTTCTATGAACTGAATCTCCCCTAAAAATTTCCTCTCAACATTCCGTTAAATGCTCTATTCTCTATAGACTTGGAATAATAAGTAAAATCAATCATCCTATTCCAAAAATAGAAAATTCTGCAATAATTAACAAATAGCGACAAAGAGAAGACTCCTACAGATATGAAATTAAAGTTAAAACATTTCTTTAGGTATGGTCTCATCAGCCAGAAGATCCCCCGCAAGCCACTACCTCCATACGAAAGCAATAGCGCTCCGAAGCAGGCCGAAACCTCCCTAGAACTGCGTGACACAGCTATTCCTATGTTGCACCACCTTGGCGCTTCCTTACGTTTCGACCCCGTCCTGTTGTGCAAGGTGCTCCGCCTCGCAAAGGCGGAACTTGCCTCGCACGGCATCGACAGTGCAAAATGCACCGCCCCCGAAGTGGATTCTCTCTACTACGATATCTTATCGTTGTTGGATTTGGCAGTATTGCCGGCTCTCTCATATCTCGATTGTAACTGTTGTATTGCTGAGGAGATATGGACGCTGCTCAGGTTGTATCCGTACACTATTAGGTAAGAGACTGTCATGTTCTTTGTACAGAGTTGCTAGCAATTCGACGGGTAAATAGGTTTGGACTAAAATCGTCGTTTATGGGAATTTTGTATTACAGACGCTCGATAACGTAAACACGGGATAATGAAAACTTGCGCTAATGTAAACACAAACTTCGTTCTATAGGATCAAACGGAACGCGCGATAACGTAAACAATGTGTACGCTCGATAACGTAAACAACTCTCGGCGCACGGAAACAGCGCGACGGTAAAATGCTGAAGCCTCGATGATTTATGTCGGGCGTCTGGGAGCCCCCGATTTATGATGTAGAGTGTAGGGGATTCACCTCTGCGATAAAATACGATAAACTCGGTCAGTCGTATGATCGTTTACGATACTTTTATACGTACGTATGTATTTCATTTTTGAACTTAAGTGAATACATTGCACGCGTTAATATATTTTACGACTATGGCATCCACATCCTATAAAAGAAAGTGTTTAAAGTTGAGTGAGAAAGTGAAAATCATAGACGAAGTTGCACTAGGTGCGGGAGTGACACAGTTTGCAAAAAATATGGAGTATCGAAAGCAACGATCTGTAAAATTAAGCGTATGAAAACTCAAATTTTACAAAGAACTTGCAATACATTTGGAGGTCCGTTAAAAAGAAAAACTTAAAAAAATGCGAAGGCACCTAAAATGGAAAATTCCCTGTATAAGTGGTTTTTAAAACAACGGGAAAATCATGTCCCACTTAGTGGCGAAGTACTTAAACAGAGAGCGAGACTGTTAAATGAAAAACTGAAAGAAACTGAAAATTTCGTAGCTAGTGATGGCTGGCTACAACGATTCAAAACAAGATATGGAATTCGACTGCTGTCTATATCTGGTGAAAAATTATCAGCACAACCACAATTAGTGCAACCATTCAAAGAAAAATTGATGAAAACAATTACCGAGCTAGATTTAAGAATGGAACAAATTTACAACGCAGATGAAAGTGGCCTTTATTGGAAAATGTTACCAGAGAAAACCTATGCTGCATCTTTTGAAAAATCTGCCCCGGGAAGAAAGCCGGAGAAACAACGAATAACGTTTCTAGCCTGCACTAATGCTAATGGTTCACACAAAATAAAGCCACTGGTAATTGGGAAAGCAAAAAATCCGCGCTCATTTAAAAATGTTAATATCCCTGTTGAATATGACTGTTCAAAAACCGCTTGGATGACTAGCAGTATATTCCTGAAATGGTTCCACAGGTGCTTTGTCCCTCAGGTATGAGAATCAATTATCACAAATGCTCTATTCATAATTTGAAGATGTGTTTTCAATTTGTAGGTAAAAGGTTTCCTAAAATAACAGAACCTTCCGATAAAAGCGTTGTTAGTATTGGATAATGCGCCAAGTCATCCTCCCGAGCAACAACTGAGGGGCAGGGATGGGTCAATTTTCGTCATGTACATACCGCCCAACGTAACACCGTTAATTCAACCGATGGACCAGAATATAATAAGACTCACCAAACTATACTATAGGAAGTTTCTACTTTCGTCTGTCTTATCAAAGAATCTTGAAAACTTATCTGAGGCTTTAAAAAAAGTAACATTACGAGAAGCTGTTTTAGATTTACATATGGCCTGGAATGAACTTAACCAGCAAACTATTCAAAAATGTTGGAACAATCTATTTTGTACCAATAATGAAGATGATGAAGAAGACGATGTCCCCTTAAGCGTAATTAGAGAACATTTGCGATCCAATAATGATAATGTTATTAGTGTGTCATTGGATGTTGTTGATTTATTGAAAACAGTGAATCCCAACATTGTACTCCTGCTGATATTAATTTATGGGACGAAGCTAAGCAGACGAATGATGCTGATAAGGAGGAGGATGATGAGAACGATCCCATTGAAGTCAGAAGTGATGTGACTGACGCGCAAGCTATACAAGTTTTTAACCAAGCTTTAGATTGGGCTGAAAGAAAAGAAGTTTCATACACGGATATTTTAGTTCTTCGTTAATTACGGGCGCAGGCATTGGAAGACAATGCTAAGCGCAAATTTACGCACACAAAAATTGTTAATTATTTTTCTTCTAATTAAAAAAATACTTATCGCTGTTAGAATATTTTTTTATTTTGTTATAAATAGTATGTATTAAAAGTTTCTTTTAATAAATCAAATATATTAATCACGTTCGATAATGTGAACCACACTGGGATCAAATTAGTTTACATTATCGAGCGTCTGCTGTATTATGTTCGTACCAAAGAGTAGTTATACCAAGAGAAGTCGGACAAGGCGAATAGATTAGAGAGATACTGGCCAAACCAAAAACATGGCGTCCACAAAACAGCTGATGGAGTCTAACCACGTGTTATTAATTAGCGAGAAATGTATGCGGTGTTGCCTTTTTGGATGAATTCATTGTTCATGTGTTTTTTTATGTTGTTGTTAAAATCTACTTTTATTCGGAAGTGTGGTGGGGATGTTTATCAACCATTTGCAAATATATTTTCCATTTGATTTTTTTGTAGGGTACAAAATATATAGATAGATAGCCAACATTCTAATATTTTTCGGGTTAACTAAGGGATCCTATAGTAATTAGTATTGTTAAAGGCGTAACTACTTATAAGAACTTGCATTCATATTTTAGCAAAGGCCTGCTGAGTGAAATATTTTCTAATAGTAGATCGTATTCCGGAAAATGAATGTAGAGAATGTGCATACGCTTTTTAACGGGTCACAGAAAAACGGAAAGACTACAGGAATTACTTTCATACATACAGACAAGTGCAATAGTCAGCTATGCGCGGGCGTTTGCTTGTGTAAGCTCACATACATACTTTTTTACTCTATCTCGTTGCCTTAAAGATTTTTTTCGACAACGTATGAGTCCACATTTATGCTTCTAATTGTCTGTATGACAAGTTGCTTGTCATGGGCGTGCGATTTGAGTTTATCTCTTGTTGTTCTCCGATACAAAACATAGCAATGTCGACAGTCTATGTTATAGATTATATTCTAATTAAAAAAATGCAGTTTTTAAGAGTTATGTCACTTTTCCTGTTAAACTTTTTACAAATGTGTTGTTTTATTTTGAGTTGTGTCACTTTTCATATATAAGGATGTGCAAAATCCATATTCCAGCGCCAAGTATAATAATATATACGAGCAATTTGAATATTATAATAAGCTTTATTCATACTAGAGAACAAGAGACATACAGTACACACTCTCATGTAAGGCTTAAGATATTACTATAAGGCTTCTTGATGCCATCTCACTTCTCTGGGTTAAGTGACCTTTTCTTCCCCTTTTGGTTTTTGGTTTTCTTTGTCTTCACGCTATACAGTTCCTTCTTTCTCGTTTTCCTCTCTTTTTTCTGGACCAGCTACTGCAGCCAGACGAACTAGAAGCATCACTATCCATGAAATTTGGATCGTTTTCTGTATCATCCACGTTACTGTGATTGCTATGAATGGGCGAGCAGTAACAGTTTTCGTTTCCCCTAGTCAAAGTCACTCTGGTATCTGACTGGTATGAAACTGTGTAGGTATTCTCTTTATGCTGGGAGGTATTAGTAGAAAACAGCAGTTCCGCAGTGTGTTGCTCCAAGCCTGCTAATGGCACATCCTCACAACTAATTTCTTGGTGTTCGTCATCAAGAGCTGTCAGTGCCATTTTCTGCTCTGCTTGAAGAATCCATTATCACTGAGAATAAAACTGTAAATCTTTACCTCACTATATAGGAGCAAACACTTCGTGCGTTCAGCTAATATAGAGCGGTACAGCAATGCAGCACTTTTATGTTTTATGCTGGATAGTAATAGCTATAGTAACAGTTTTCTGCAACTGAAAGGCGCAGAAACGAGTTTTAACGATTTTAAATTTTCTCAGTTTTTCACCAAAAACACCGCCGCCACTGGATCGATTTCAGAAAACTACAAAGCTACATTATACATTACATCTCAATTTCGGAATTTTTCGTGATTATAATACTATCTCGCAATTTGGCCTGGAAAATATAAGGGATGGAATGCTGCACTGCTTTACATTAACTGATCGCATTTTATGAGTTGATTCTCCAAAAGTGTCTCAACATGAAATCATACTAAAAAACAGGTAATTCTGCTGGTCAACTAAAGTGGATAAAGTCAAAATGATTCAATTTATCATCCAGATTTCAATCAGCTAAACTGTATTAAATCTAAATACTTACCCTACAAAACTTTGCACCAATCACGTATAACGACACAACTCAATAAGACGCTTTTGAACACGTGGACACATCGACGCTTGCGTTACAACTAACGATACGACACTACTGTACCGACTAATATCAAGGTGGCTCACGCATGAACAGTGACATAGCGGGAATATATTGAAGCTATTATAATACACCTTTGCTGACCTATAGAGGATTTTATACTTATTATGAATATGGTCGTAAGTGAAAAAATGCCTTTTTTGAGTTGTGTCACTTTTGAAGCAGGGGTGCGATATATGTAACATATAAAGGAGACCAGATAATACAACCATATTCAAGTAATCTTCTAACTAGAGTGAAATCCAGCCTGAGGTCCTATGTAAAAGGGATTGACGGCATATCCCTAACAATGTTAAAACTATGCATACCCGTTATTCTCCATCATATCGTAAATATTGTAAACAAATCTTTGAAAACGGGCTACTTTCCTACGGTGTGGAGAGCAGCGGTTCCTAAAAAATCCAATCCATCCGACCTAGCTGACCTCAGATCTATCAGCCTATTACCCGTTCTGTCAAAAGTGTTGGAGAAAATAGTTAATATACTAATTTCCACATATCTTGAAAAATACAATATAATACCCGACACCCAATCTGACTTTAGAAAGAATTATAGAACAGCCTCCGCTCTCTACAATCTTCAGGATAGTATTTTAAGTGCCTCAGATACAAAAATGGCACTGACTCTAGTATGTATTGAGTACTCTAAGACTTATGAAACTTACTTATATTGGTCTTGATGAATTAGCAGTATCTTTTTTTGAAAATTACCTTCACGGCAGAACTCAATGTGTTTTATTAAACCAAAGATTGTCCTCAACATCGTTGATACCTTCTGGTGTGCCTCAAGGCTCTATATTAGGACTAGTTTTCTATTTGGGAACATCTCCTAATTTTTTACTTGATATGGCACGAACGCATTAGGGCTAAAAAGTACTTTTCTCTCTATACAAGACCCAGATAAAACCTATCCTCGTGTATTGCTCACACGTTTGGGGTGCAGTCGCCCCGATTACATTATTCATGCTCGATGCTGTCCAGAGAAGAGCTGTCCGACTGTCGTTGACTCTTCCATGATGCCGCCGCGCGATGTGCCTGCCATACCAGATCCACTTGACTTCGGCCTCCCATCCTAACTGTGCCGAACTTCGTACATCCAGAACAGGGCGATACGACAGCCCCTCCAGATTTGGAACAATCTACAAGAGCCGGCTTTTCCCGAGTCTACTAACCTTAGGCATTTAAACAATCGGATTAACAAAGTTTTTTTGGGATCCTCATAGCAGCCGCGGCTTCCTGGCATTTAGGCTTCTGCCTGCGTGGCAGCTTCGGTGTAAAGAAAAGTATCGCAGATAAAACAACGGTCAATGAAGCCAACCGTCTGATTTCAAAGGCATTCACGCAGTGCCCTCTCTTGGTATAACAACTCTATGCTCATATTTTGAAAACAGGTTGTGGTGTCAGACGAAACGCCGGTTGAGTTATTAATCCATCATCTGCTGTTTTATGTATAGGTCTTCGGAGAGTAGAATAACGAATAGAAAGAGAGAATTCTGACAGGTTTTGACGTTCATCCAATAGGTTTGTGAATAGACCTATTTTCAACAAAATAATCATATTCCTAGGTTTGTCATATCATTTATCAAAATAATGAGCCGGAGAGCTTATTTTCTTTCAAGGACACGTTTTCCTCAAAAAAAAAAAAATAGTACCCTGCCCACTTTCTGTTGTTATTCTACTCCATTGTTCAAAAATTGCCCAGCAGATAAAGAGTGAACGATATTTTGGAGAGATAATATAGTAAGATATTTTTAGGTATTGTTTATATGCAAGATGGAAAAACGAAACTTACACAACTTGTCCCGAATTATTACGAAAAAGGGCCGATTCTGAAAAACAAATCAAGAATATAATGAAAAGAGTTAGTAAAGAGAATGTCAAACCTGTTGGAAGACTGATAGGAAAATTGACACATTGTTCTCCAGGTACTATTATAGTATTTCATAAAATTCGGAATATTTCTGATTTTCAAATTTCGAGCCAAATATTTTGGAAACGCGACGATGGATGGACATTTTTCCATGATATTTTAATGCCTTTGAGGTTTTATATGGACAATTATTCTTTATAAATTTGTTTTTGGTGAAAATTGAAATAACAGCGAAAAATATCAAGTTTCTGATGCGAGCCCATGTTAATGTTATAGGGATCATCTCAGGAACGCTCGATTTCATTCATAGCAGCGTCAGTGAAGGTTTTCCCTGAACATTTTTGAGAAAGGGTCCGATTTTTTAAAATAATCGTTTTTTATACTATTTCTGCATAAGTCGTAAATCCATCTATCTACTTCTGAACTTGAAAAGTGTGTGCTAAATATAAGCTAACGGGGCACCTACATTTGCCTAAAATTTATAGGAGAATCTGAAATATAAGAGGCAATTTCTGGAAGTCCTCGAGAACTACTTTGGTTTTGTTGATTCTTTTTTTAAAATATATTTTTATACTATAACAGACCCCTGAAGGACGTTATGCAAAGACGATTTTTCTCAAGTTAATTTTGAACGAGACCATGTGAATCGACGACATTTTGACAGCTTATTAACCAGTTGTATCCCTAATACCTAGCGCAATATTGCTGACATTGCTAACCTAAAAATAATATTTTTGGATCGCCTGATGCTTTAGCTCTTTAGCTGGTAAAATAAGTTCCTGTTTGATATCAATAGAATGAGCTGTTTTTAATAAAAGCTGTTCATATGGACCTACACTGCATCCACTCCCAAAAATCTAAATCTAAAATTCAAGCAAGTAATCTGAAAATTTAATTCTAGGGTTTTTGGGTTCGTTAATTAGGAATCTATCAGAATTACTATATTTGCGATATGGTGCACCATACTGGATCAAATTCCAAAATCAATGTACTGAAACAATAGTGTTTTTCTCAAAAACGACCAATTTTTTATCGATCTCAAAGAAGATACATTTTTTCAGCTGAAAAAGTAGGCTTTCCAAAAATTTTATCCTTGGCCCATTATGATACATGCTCGGAAGAATGTTTAACAATAGTGCGTTGGGGTTACTCGTACCTGGTGATTTATACGAGTGAACTCTTTACCATAGGGCGAGGACACAACTAGTTATAATGTTATAATGAGCTGTATAAAATTTCGTTGAATTCTACAGTGTCGTTGAAAATTAATTTGATAAAAACCGGTAATTGCTTGTATCTCCGTAGGGGAGCCCCATAGGGAATTTTTTTATATGAACTTGAAGTTTCATTTTATTGTGTTCTATATGTGCATATGAGGGATTGACATGTTATTCTGGGCACCGTGTATAAGTTGCCTAAATGTTGTTTGAGTAATATATTTATTTTCTCGCTCCGAAAGCCTTCTGATTTTAAATAATATAAAAACATGGATTCAAAAAATATAGTCGGATCTGTGCTTGAGTATTACGAGATTACCTCTTATAACTTTATTTCAGACTTTCCTTTATATTTTTAATCTACGATTTGTTTGGTTATGAAGACATTTATTATATCACTTTTTCTCAGTTTGTTATACTTACAACATTCATTTCTAGGATTTCTATTTGACTACATCCTGCTGCAAATCCAAGTATATAATAATCTCATCAATCCTGTAGTAGACTCGTTGAAGTACTTAACGAATCTGTCGTATGACGTTTTGGGTTTTTGTCTGATTGAGAGTCTATCCAGTGCAGAGAAGAAAAGAGTAAAGCACGATAGTACCTCCATATCGACGTGGTTGCAGAGTTTAGCAAGTTTTTGTGGGGCCGTTTACAAGAAATACTCAATAGAGTTGACTGGACTGTTGCAGTTTGTTGCTAATCAACTTAAGGCTCAAAAGAGGTAAATTAGATAAGTAAATAAATGAATATGCTTCATTATATGAAGAAAATCTATTTATAAGAGCACATAACTCAGGATATCACTTGAAGAACTGCAGCGATCGATTACTCGGAAAAATACGGGTAAATTTTAAAATATCGAAGCGCAATGCTATTGGCGTGACGTTATCATTTCGAGTTGTGGCTGGCCAGGCCTTTGTTGATTCGTCAGTCCGATTTGAAGTGGCAGGCCTTTGTTCTCAGTCATTCATTGTAAACCTGTCAGTTGGATGTTTAATCAACTCGAAAGGATACTGTTACCCATTGTTATTGTCTTTACAATTTTCTCGTAGACTTTAAGGTACAGTGACTGAAAGCGGTTTTCAAATGACACAGATGAATAATTATTCAAAAAAAAGATACATAACCTTTGTAATCCAAGATAAATAAAAACTGATCATTTGGGCAAAATGATAGTTCTGTTTTTGATTTGCATTAAAATGATCTTCATCACGATTTAATTTACTTTTGGGAGATATCCATTTTCTTAATTTTACACCACGTTTCTCTTAGCATCTCGGGGAATATAAAAAAAAACTTTATCTGGTGCTTTCTGTATATAATGTTTCCGTTCTTCATCCATGCTTATGTTTTTTTAATCAAATAGAACCTTTGGAAACTCGACAACAAATTAAAGAAAAAGGGCATTGGCATTGTAGTTTTGAATATTTAATTAAAAATAAATACAAACATTTCCATGAATGGAATATGTGTTTACGGTATCTTATTAATGTAAATAATCGACAGGAAATTTAAGAAAACCATGCATATTCCTTATTCGGGTAAATATTTTCAAAATGGTAGCCCTACCAGTTATAATGGAAGCTGATACCACTTGCTTATTTTAAGTGGGACTCACCATATACGAGGCTTGTTCAATAAGTATCCGTGTTTGACGACAGAGGGAAGTTGGTGTTATCATCGTGTGCTGCCATTCATCAAACGACGGCACAACAAATTTCAGATTGATTGACAGGTTAGTTTGGATTTGGCAGCTCTTCGAGTAACACGTGTTTTGTGATTTTCGCTAAGATGGAAAAAGGGTAGTACCGTTCGGTAATTCGCTTTTTGTTTTGGATGGGAAAAAATGCGAGGAGATAAAAGCAAAGTTGAATGCAGTTTATGGGGACACTTTGCCACAGACCACACACCACAGATAGATATTGGCTCAACGAATTTAAACGTGGGTGACCATCCGTTTTTGATGAGCGTCCGGCAGACGTGGTTACCTAGGAAATCATTCAAGAAGTCCATGACATGATTCTCGCTGATTGGAACGAAAGTGCGCGAAGTAGTAGATGTGTCGACCGGAACGGAAATGAATATTTTACATGATGAGTTGGAGATGAAAAAATTGTCGGCCCGATGGTTGCCACGATTGCTCACGGTGGACAACAAGCGGATGCGGCTATTAACTTCGAACCAGTGTTTGGAACAATTTAAGGAGTTTTTGCGTCGAGTTTTCACCGTTAATGAAACCTGGATTAATAGTTACACACCGGAAACTAAGCAGCAATCAAAACAATGGTTTTATCCCGGTGAATCTGCTCCAAAGAAGGGGAAGACGGACCAATCGGCCGGAAAGGTCATGCCGACGATTTTTTTGGATGCGAACGGCGTCATCCTCACGGCCACATTTGGCGAAAAAAAGGTGATATTTCACCACGCACCAGCACATTCATCCGGAGTTATCGCCGCCAAACTACATGAATTGCATTATGAAGTGCTGCCGCACCAGATCTGCGCCCCCCCCTAACATGAAGAAATGGCTCGCGGAAAAAACAAATAGCTCAAACGAGAAAGTCGTCGCCGAGGCAGAGGCGTATTTTGGAGTTCGACAAATCCTATTTTTTTGAGGGGTTGAAAAACGGCAGGAACATTGGGAAAAGTGTATCTTTCTAAAAGGTGACTATGTTGAAAAATATTTTTTTTTTTTTTTTGGAAAAAATGCCTCCATTTCTAACACCGGTACTTATTGAACCGCACTCGTATTCGATATCCGATTTTCTCATTTTGTGCAAGATTTTCAAGCATCATGTATTTCGTCCTATACATAACTCTAACCGTTTTTTGCTAAAGTGTCTTTGATTTTTGTGTACCTATTTTCGACCCCGAAAAATAGTATTCAAAAACGAGCATTTTAATGTTGCCAAAATATCCTTCAAACACCCATCAACAAGCATTGTTTGGGGTATTGTTATTGTAAGTCTTTGGTTTTTAATTGGGTATAATTGACTTGTCATGATGTTTATTAAACCGTGAATGAGCTTACATCATGAAGTATTTTTAAGGGTACCCATTTTTAGACATGTTTTTTCATAAATTCATATTATTTTTCGGACCATGCCACAAAACTTAAATTATACCTAAATCGAAAATTACAGTAAACAAAGCACAAGACCCGTAATGTTGCTTCTCACGTCAGTTGGCCAGAAAATATTGTAATGGTGAAACATTATGCATCAGGAAATTATGTTTTTTCGGAGCTGCGTGATATGTGTCACAAAATACCACGTCGTATGCCACAGATTTTAGGTCATTATCTTTATCAAATTTTGGTGAAACATGCGTATTATCATGTTATCGTAGTACCTTGTAGATTGTGAAAATATGTCCAGCGGCTGAGGAGTTCTGAGCGAAAAAAGTAAGACCACAGAATATCCACGATCTCTGTAAACTCCCTTTTTCGACATTTCTGAGCTGTCTGGTTACTTCCGGGCGCTTAAAGTGTCAAGAATGTGAAATGACGCGTACAATTTTCGTGTGCCTAGAATTTCAAATAATGTGGGCAACTGAGTTTGAGTTTACTTGATTTCACTTTTTTGTTGCATATAACATAAAAACGCAAAATGCTTAAAAACCATTACAAGGCAGGTAGCACTCCAGCAGCAGGTTGAATGATCATCGCTCGAAGATTGTAGAATAACGATAAAAAACTTCTTGTTTAAAATTCAGAAGTAATTAGAAGCTATAAAAGCACGAATATATAATAATATATCGTCCTGATAATAGAGGGTGTAGGTGTGGTCGCATAGTTTCGTTTCCTGTAAAGACCTATCGTTTATGGTAGCTTCGTTAGGAATGAACTCAAAACGGTACTGATAATATGTGCTCGTTTGCTGGTATTTATGTTTAACATTAACTTAGAACCTTGACTTTACAGCTTGGATTTGTTGATCTTGAAAGAAGTAGTCCAAAAGATGGCTGGGGTAGAAGCAGCAGAAGATCTCACTATTGACCAACTAAATGCCATGGCAGGTGGAGAATTACTCAAGGCAGAGGTAATAATTGTTTCACTATATTTATTTACGTTAATCATAAGTTCTCCAATTTTGACCTACCATACAAGGTTAACAATTGCTATAAAATGAACTTAGCCTAAAGTGCTACTCGGGATCTTGTAGCAGAAGGATTGATCTTTATTTAGACTAGACTCTTTGCTACCTCAAAAATAATTATTTTAACAGTCTTTTTGAGCAATGAGGATCTCCATTTTTAGGGTTTTTCAGACATCAAAGAAAGCACTTATGGCCCAACTTAAGACAAAATCTTTTGACTCTTCAATTCTCCTGTTAATATTTTTTTTATTTTAAAATAAATTCAATGCATTTGATTAACACAAAAAAGGTTAAGTATTAGTTCTACCCCCATTCTATTTTAAGGGAGTGTCACCAATATTATTAATAATATATATTATTTTTATTGCAAATTTACTTTATATGACAGCTTGTTAATGTTATGACATGCAATAAGGAAAAAAACAATACATTTTTATTTTAATTTGTATAGCAAGATTTTCATAATCAGATTGTGTAAACAATACAAGTTAACACGTTCGCTGTCGATGACTCCGATCGGAGCCAATAGGTGATCTTCGCCATGTGCCGACGGCTCCGATCGGAGTCATCCATTTCCGTGAGTAGTGATACGAATAATCCTAGTTTCAATGCCGCCGGCTCCGATCGGGGGCAATTTTTTTATCTACCACTACGAGTATACACTTTTTTTGAATTCGATGCCAATATAAATAACTAAAAATGATTACATATACCAATATTAGTCTGATTGGTGAAAAAAAGTATTTGGCTATTGGGAACAGTTAACCCAGTCCCAGTACAGGAGACACAGAGTTCAAGCATTGAGAACCTTTTTTTTTTTGTTCAGAATGATCCATTCGGAGCAAAAGAATTATAAGATGTGTTTAAAAAATTATTTGATACAAATTTGTTCCGGGTTGCCCACCGGCAACGTCTAGAATCATGTGATGGGGCATCCAAGAAACGAGATTATGAAAAAAATCGAGGTGGAAAACTTCTCTTGCGAATTGGGGGTTTTATCGCTCCGTACAAATTATTTTCAGATATTTCTGATCACACTGAACAAAAAAGGTCTTTAGTATATTTTCTCTAAAGTTGACCATTTTCGAGTTTCAAGCGATTTAATATCTGAAAACCCCTAAAAAAAGCATATTCAATGCTCGAAAAGTCCGTTAAAAATTATTTTTTTTCAGGTTGCCAAGTATCCAAATTGAAGTTGATATAATACCCTAAAAAATCTCGAAGATTATTTTAGACTTAGTTTAATTTAAAACAATTTTTAATCTTGTTTGGTAGGCCGAAAATAGGCGAACTTTTGATTTTCTCAAAATACAGCGGCTAATAATTCTTGATAATAATAGCAACTGATCGTTGATTTTACGTCTGTTTTCGATTAACTCTATGATATTTCTTTTATCACAGTAATTAATCAAGTCCGAGGGTTTAGCAAGCTTGCAGCCAAGATATAAAAAAAATCTCTTTTATACACTTTCAAGTGCTTGGTTAGGTACAGAAGAGTATACTAACCCAACAGAAGGACCTAACTTCTTAGCTGCTCGACGCTTGTCCGGTGATAGGTCAAAACACTTTTTTCAAAACTCCCACTTGCAAGTTAAGCAGTCTACAAATGAAGTTTATTATGATTCTTTTAGGCTGGCTATTTTAGTCAAGTGCGCAACACGAAGAAATCCTCACTGCGTCTAAAAGAAGCGATGTCCGAAAACGACCTTGCCGTAGCCCTGTGCCTGCTAATGGCCCAACAGAACTACTGCGTGGTGTACAAGGAGACACAAAAGAGCCATCTGAAGCTAGTGGGCAAGCTTTCCGACCAGTGCCAGGACACACTGGTGCAATTCGGGACTTTTCTAGGCTCCACTTTGTCAGTGGATGAGTACGTCAACAAGTTGCCGTCGATCCAGAGCATGCTTACTGATTATCACATACCTATGGAGGTGGCCTTCTTTCTGGCGAGGCCAATGTTCAACCATGCTATCAATGTGAGTAGATGAATGCTTTCAGTGGAAAACATTTCCAAGGTTTCACCTACATAGACCAGTATAGAGATTACAATCGTACCACTTGGAGTTGTAGCGTAGCATAATGAATTCTCCAAAAATATCCCCCACCCTATGCTGTACATGAATGGTCACATACAATTCTCATCGTCACAACTATGCTGTCAAATAGAATCGCATCGAATTCCCATAGAAGTAATAAAAAGAGGCTTCATTTTCCTTTTAAAGAAAATTGTTTATTCTCAAGGCTCCCCTATACTCCCATATATTCGATGTGTGATACAAGTGTATCTAAACTGTTTAACGCAGTAGCGTAGCGCGGACTAATCTAGAATGACCTCTGTGGTCGTTACAGGATTCATGTTTAGTTGGGAGAGGGCTGTAGAGATAGGTGAATGAAACGACCAAGTTACAAAGGAAGTGTAGAGTCAATACTTGACGCTATTTTTCTTTTGTTATAGCAAAAATACGAACAACTGAGAAAGCAAGATCCTAGCTACAAGAAAATGCCGGCGGTCGTGAAAAATCAGAAATTTTATGAAGCTGTAACCGAAATAATGGAACCAGTGCATCAGTCCCTAGTTCCACTTCATCCAACTAAAGTATGGGAGGATATATCTCCACAGTTCATGGCCACATTTTGGTCATTAACCATGTATGATCTCTATGTTCCTGAAGAAACTTACCAACAGGTATTTACGAGTAAAACATGTTCATTAGCAGCTTTTAAAAATCCATATGTTAAGTGTATTTGTTTTCCGTCTCTATGATCAACTGTAAACGACGTAAAAGTAAGTCAGGTTAGTTAATTGCCAGTGAAGGTTGCCACATCTACACTACTGCGTTCCTTAGCTATACCCTATTTCACGGCAAAGCGTGATGGATACTCGTGAAATAAGGTATATCCATTCGGAAACCTACCATACCGTCGTTTGCCAGATGCGAACATTTGTAGGTGTTTATAGATATACAGGGTTATTACAAAAGAATCATGGGTTTTAAAATTTATATTTCAGATAGTATTGCAAATATGATATCAAATGACATATCACTAGAAAAGGAAATTGTTCAAGTTAAATCACGTGCTTGCGAACGCCGCTTTACCTCCCTAGGTAGCGCCACGAGCTCAGTATACAAAATGGCGACTATGCAGCAGAAAGCGTTTTGTGTGTTAGAGTACGCGCGATGTTTATCGGTTGTTACAGTGCAACGTGCATTCCGACGGCAGTATGGAAGTGATTCTCCAGGTCATCAGAGCATTCTACGATGGTATCGACAATTCAAGAAGACAGGTTCCATTGCTAAACGTAAAAGTACCGGAAGACCACGAGTTCCTGACGAAATGGTGGACGCAGTTAGACACAGTTTCACGCGTTCTCCGCGAAAGTCCACTAGCAGAAAAGGAAGTGAACTTGGTATTCCCCAGCCAACCGTATGGAAAATTTTACGGAAACGATTGCGATTCAAACCGTACCGTCTACAGATGCTACAAAGCTTGCGACCTGATGACCACGTAAAGCGACTTGATTTTTCTTCTAACATGCAGGAGGCAATGGAAGACGACGAATTTGCTAACTGTCTGGTATTCAGCGACGAAGCGACATTTCATTTAAGTGGAAGGGTGAACCGTCATAACATTCGGATATGGGGCACGGAAAATCCTCATATGATTGTGCAACATGAAAGGGATTCTCCAAAATTGAATGTCTTCTGTGCAATATCCAAAAATAAAGTGTACGGGCCTTTTTTCTTTCATGAAAACACTGTGAACGGTTCATCCTACCTAGATATGTTGCATTTGTGGTTATTTCCGCAACTAACAGAAGATTCTAACAACTTCATATTCCAACAAGATGGAGCTCCGCCTCACTCGCATCATGAGGTGCGTCGGTATTTAAACGAGGCACTGCCTCACCGTTGGATTGGCCGAGGTACTACACAAGATTTGGTGTTGTTCGCGTGGCCTCCCAGGTCTCCCGACCTTACACCATGCGATTTTTACCTTTGGGGTTAGATTAAAGATATGGTTTACATACCACCTCTGCCAACAACATTCTGTCAACTCCGGGAACGCATTACTACTGTTATTAACAATATCGATCGAGACACATTGCAGCGTGTATGGGCCGAACTGGACTATCGTTTGAACATATGTCGTATGACGCAAGGAGTCCACATCGAACATTTGTAATAACATGCTTAAAATCTTGAATATTTTACCTTTCTATTGACATGTCACTTACTGTTATATCTGTAATACCTTCAGAAATATATATTTTTAAAACCCGATGATTCTTTTGTAATAACCCTGTATTTCATATCGTGTCACGCGGTCCAAAGATATGTATGGGTCTTAATCAACCATTATCGCGTATGATACCAGAATGGGTGGAATTGACCTTTTCTCACCAGGAAACATTATAGATATCTTTTCAGATCTATTGGAATCTTACAATTTAAAGAAAATTATAGATACTTCAACGAGAATTACATCTACAACTCAAGCACTATTAGACTTGGTCATATTGAGTAAAACTTAATTCATCAAGAGGAAAAAATTACATGGAAATTTTGATCATCATCTAGTCTCTTGTACCATCGATAAAGGAAATAGCTCCTTCATCTACCCCAAAATATTTAGAAGTCATCATCATGTATGGAAGAATTTTGATTTTCGGTTTTTTGGTTATGCACTAACAACTGTTGATTGGGATAAAAGTTTTACTTTTAGTGACGTTAATAACATGGTGGTTTTTTAACTGAAGTATTGGTTCATGTATATGATATTTGCTGTCCTTTCCATGTATATAGGGTAACCGGAATCAATCCACCATGGATAACAGATAACATCAAGCTCCTAACGATATTAAGGGACAAAGCTTTTAACCAATCTAAAAGAACTGGTCAACCAGCACATTGGGCCTATTACAAAGAATCGAGGAATTAGACGAAAAATGCTATGCATCGCGAAAAAAAAAAGCATTTATAGATTATTCGCTTAGGCAAAAGGATATCAAATTAACCTGGCAACGATTACGTCAAACAGGTGACACAAAAAAATTAAAAACGCTATTCCGCAATATTTGAATAAGCCCTATGAAATCAACACATACTTCTTGAACCTCCCTAAAGTAGACAAAAGTCAATATCAGGTGAACCTATTACATAAATATAATATTGGGCCTTTTAACAACCCTGATGAATCCTTTGAATTTGGTTCAGTAACTACCGCTGAAATATCTACTTGTATCAAAGCTATCAAAACAGAGACAGCTGGTCATGACACTATATCACGGAAAATGCTACTGTTATTAGAGAACCGCTTACTAAATCATATCACATATATAATAAATTGCTGTCTTACTTCGTCCGTGTTTCCGGATATGTGGAAAATATCTAAAGTAATACCTACATCTAAAATATCTAATCCGAATCAATTCTCTGATTTAAGACCAATCAGTAAACAAATTTCGGAATATGTTACAAATAAATCTAATTTACCACAGATTCAATCTGGCTTCCGCAAATATTATGATACTACAACATCCTTTTCTAACAATTTAAAGTACTGCAATGTTCAGCCTTACGCAGACGACAGGCGATTATATTATGGTTTTCATATCACTGATCCTTTGATTTGATCAAAAATGGTCTAAATACCATCTATCTCTCTCGTAATTTAACACTGAATCCTTCTAAATCAAAAGTTATGATTTTTGGACCAAAGCAGAAACGAATCATAATAGAAAGTGAACATCTATATCGGCTCAACATCAACAACATTGCTTGACCAGTTGTAACTGTAAGCAAAAATCTGGGTTTATGGTTGGATAATGAACTAAAATTTGACCATCATATAAAGAAATTATGTTCAAAATCTTATGGTATCCTCAAACAATTATATCCGCAAAGACATTTACTAAATAGTAAATTAAAATTACAGCTATGTGATTCACTAATCATTTCAAGAATATCTTATTATTACGCAGTGTATCGACCCGCTTTATTGCAAAGTGATAAGATCAAGCTGCAGCAACTCCAAAATTGTTGTTTCCGTTATTGTCTTGGCACTAGAAAATACGACCATATCAGTCATATTTATAAGGTTTACGGAAAATTGAATTTAGAAAATCTTAGAATCTATCATTCAGTACCTTTAGTCCATAAGACGTTAATAAATTGGAAACCAGAGTACTTTCTCAATAAGCTACAAAAATTTGAAAATGTTAACAACTTAGCAACAAGAAATAGTCAATCTCTAGTTATACCCCACCACTCTACATCGTTATACAAGAAAAGTTTTTCATACATTGCAGCGAAACACTACAAGAATCTATCAACTGAGTACTGCAATTACAGTCTAATAAATTTTAAGAAAAAATTAAAAGCAATAATGCTTTTATCCGCCTCCTCTATCTGATGATAATGAGATCAATTTTCTAAAATTCGGTAAGAATAAAATTGACTGAATCATTTTTCGAGTCATATCATATGGACATCATGATTTTATATTAAATGACTTAAAATTTAAACATATATACTTGTATAGATTTAAACATTATTAGGAAATTATCACAAATCACATGTATTCATTATTTTATGATACTACTCTTATTCATGTTTGTAGTTTTATTTTATGCCTACCTTAAGGGAAGACTCCACCATTGCGATTCTTTAATTTCAAATTTTTAGTACCTCATCTTACCCAAAATATGTATTTGTAAAAGAATCGAATAAAGGCATGTTATTATTATTATTATTATTTAAATTGTAGCATATCATGTGGAAAGTAAATTCCTCAAAGACGAAATTGGTTAATTTATTTACTCGCAAATCGCTTGTCACATCTAAAACCAACCGCTTATTACGCCTATAACCAATTGAATCCCATCTTTATAGGTGATAAATAAGGCGAAACAGCAATCTCTATCACTGGCGGACAGCGGCAAAGGCAAGAAGGAACAAGAACGTTACGTGACCCTGTTCGAAAAACTTCAAGATGAGAAGAAGAAGCAAACGGAACACGTCGACAAGGTGATGCATCGGCTAAAACAGGAAAAGGGCAGTTGGTTTCTGTTCAGACACGCTAAATGCGCTAAGAATGAAGCGATCACTAGCTTCCTGCAACTGTGCATCTTCCCTAGGTGCACATTCACCCAAATTGATGCTCTTTACTGCGCAAAGTTTATTCATACTATTCATCTGTTGAAGACGGCGAATTTCTCCACCTTGCTGTTCTATGATAGAGTAAGTGTTATTTATAAGGCCTGTTTTACAGTCACTGTTTAGTGTTGAGCCACCATCATCCATCATTAAAAGAAGAAATTGAAAAAGATTTAGTACAGATAACAGTCTTGTTTGATAATCAATTATTAGCTATTATAAAAAAACTACTTTATTCCTTTCACCTCTTACATAACTAAAATATCGCTATACAGGGTGTTAGGGAAATAATATTCGTAACTTTAAGAGGTGATTCCTTGCATTATTCTAAGCAAAAAAGTTCATTATAACTTATGTCCAAAAATCAATCGTTTTCGAGGAAAGTGAGTCGTAAGTAATTAAATTTTCTCAAACATTTGGCAACGCTGCAACGCAACCGCGATACGAGCGCACGACGTCCGCAACTGATTCATCGAATTATTTGCGTTTGTATGATATTTTTGTTGAAAATATGCATTGAATTATTGAATACTTTATGTAATTTTTGTGGCTAATATTTTTTATTTAATAACGATTTCCAGTGGCAGATTTAGAGGGGGGCGCGACAATTAATAAATAGATGCATAGATACATTTTTTCAGCATTTTTTTGCTCCAAAACGGTTGATTTTCGGACATAGGTTATAATGAACTTTTTTGCTTAGATTAAAGCAAGGAATCACCTCTTAAAGTTACGAATATTATTTCCCTAACACCCCGTATAATCAGCTGAATAAAAAGAAAATCTCCTAAATGAATATACAGAGTGTTTGCGAAAGGTTGGGAAATCTCGAAACTGGAGATACTACAGACCAAAATATGTCAATTGACCTAAACATACCTTACTTCAAAAGTTGATAGTTTGCGAGATACAGGGTGTCAAAGTTACAATTTTATTTTCTATTTTTCCTTATTGCTTGAGAAGTATTTCAGATTTTGGCATAAAACTCGGTATAGGGAGGTTTTCTAGTATGAGAAACAAGAATCCGTTATTTTTTATGGCCAAACTTCTAGCGGGCGCCACTTCACTATTTCGGTAAATAACTTATCATAACTTTTTTGCGCTACCCTGTATATAGCAACTGACCGAAAAATCGTATTTTCTCGTATTTCCACAACAAAAAAGGTTTACATGTAAGTGTCTAAAGCTAATAGTTTTCGAGATATTTGTTTTTAAAAGTTCCAATTCATGATTTGTAGCACGAAGATAAAATATTTCTATACCATAACAAGTTGCTTAACTTATTGTCAACTTAAAATTTTTCATGAAGCAATATTATGACAAATATTAGAAACCATAGCAATGCTACTCAGACATTATCCAAAGCATACGAGATGCTTTCGAAAACTGATATAAACATGATGCAATTTATAAAAAACTAACACATATTTTCTTCATTGTTAGTCCACGATCCAAAATTAATGTACATACTGAATTTATATTATATAGTTTTTTTCCTTTTTTTTAAAGCCCTTTATTATAACTGCTATGTTATATGTATGTTGTGTTAGCATGATATCCACATACAAGGATATTTTCCTTTTGTGGAATATGCATTTGTTCACAATTTGTAAATGATGTGATAAATTATTATTATTTAAATGCTGAGTGTCAGTTGGACGTTGAACGAACGACGCATACTGAAGTAAGGTTTTGTATAAAGGGTTGACATATAAATCAGAAGGGTTCTTGTGCACTTCAAGCAGACTTCCGTCAAGGGCGTGAAGCAGAAAATTTCCCCTATATCTGCAGTAAGAGTTGAGAGAGCCAAGACCACCATAAGAACAGATTTAGAATTCTCACTCATCATCCTGCAAGGGAAGAATGGGTGGATGGGAGATTAAATTTGCGCCTTATAGCATGGTGTGCTTCACCGACGGATCCTTTTTCAAGGAAACAGAATCCAGTGTATCGGGAATATACCTGAAGGCATAGGTGTGCAGGAAAGTTTTGCGCTTGGAGCCTGCACAAGTCTTCCAGGCAGAGGTAAATGCGATCATAATGGTGGTATACTCATAGGAGGTACAACGCTGCATTGAACCGATCATATTTATATGTTTCGACAGTCAACCAGCTCTGAAGGTGGTGGCATCCCCTAGAACAAATTTGCCTTTAGTCCAGGAATGCACTACTCTTCAAAGCATAGCCCAATCTAAAGAAGTAACCCTACTTTGGGTCGCCGGACACCGGAGTACCGGATAACTAGAGAGCCGATTATCTGGCTCGGCAGGGGGCCAGAAGCCCCTGTATGAGTCACATGTAAGTCTCTGTAGATTGAGCAGGCGCTTGTCCCTACTAAGCGTAAGAGACCGTATTTGACGTATGTGCTGGGAGGAGGACGAAACAGCGTTCTACTATCTAGGCTTCCACCTCACGTATTACAGCCTAAAGGTTGAGGTATTTGGAGCTTTACCTTCATTAGTAGATCAGGAAGGTTCGACAGATAGGGCAAGTATGTGGAGTAGACTGTTGGTACACTCGGGGTCGGCAAAGAGGGTCAAAGGTGACCTACTTGCAAGGCTTCGCCTCCCCACCACTACTGCTACCAGTACTTTTGACTGTATTGTTCCTAATTCACTAAATGCAATATAATAATGGACAGTGAAGTTATTGCTCTGTTAGTGAATATTAATATTATTTTCCAAAAACTGTATATGAATTTTTAGCGTGTCCTCTTTGTGAAAACCATTTCTTGTAATATGCTCCCAGTTTCTTATTTTTGACATCTTCATAATTTTCAATACGAATATTAAATATATAATGAAATTTACTAATATTAAATGGGCTCAAAATATCAACCATACAATAATATAATTAAATTACGCTATGATCTACATTTAAGTGTAGTTTAAAGGACAGTTTAAGTTTCGCTCAATACATAGTATCATTTAGAGACGCTCCGAGAGAATTGAGTGTAGCTTGAGGAATGATTTATCTCTGGTTTTTAATCAAACAATACTGCTTCTTCAAGAAACGAGGATATAAAACTTGCATTTCACAGTAGGCTGGAACAGTCGTTCAAATTTTTTTAATTTTACATTTTTTCAATATTTTCATGATCCTCAAAAATTTGAAAATCTTCTAAACCTCAAAGTTTTCAATGTTTACATGATTCTCAAAATTTAGTTTCAGTTTTTCTATTTTTATGATTTTAAAAAGTACCGAAATTTTCAGAACTTACAAAAATTTCAAGTTCCTCATTTCCATTTTTGTAAGTCCTAGAAATTTTGAAATTCAAACACGTTGAACATTTTGATTGTTTTGAAAATATCGAAAATCGTGTAAATTTTTGAAAATGTTCCAAATGTTCATCAAGAAAGTGTTATTGTTTATTTAAAATCTAAGGAGAGATAATTCCTCAAAGGGCATTTAATCTTCAATCAAGGTCTATAAATTTGACATTTAAGTAGTGGCTATGAATACGGGCTCTAATTCTGTAACTTCTTTTGACAGTTGTTCTGTAACACCACCTACTCGATAACGTCATGCACTGAGAACGAGGCGATGCGATTTGGGCGGTTCCTGTATGCCACATTGGAAACTGTGATGCGATGGCACAAGTCCAAGGACATCTTCGATAAAGAGTGCGCCAACTATCCCGGCTTCGTCACTAAGTACCGCAAGAACAACCAGCATGCTGACAACTTGGATAATGTCGACTATGAGAACTACCGGCATGTCTGTCACAAGTGGCATTACAAGCTAGCTAAAGTAATTTGAAATATACTAAAATTTATTAATTCCCACATTATCCCTGTCTTGGACCCAAATTCTCCAGTAGAATAGAACGATCCCAGGGGAATGATCCCAAATTCCATTATACCATTTTTCAGCAGTATAATGTTCCTAGGTTTTTCGTATCATTAAACGTTTCTTGACAAAGATAACTTCGTCTTTAGAATTGGCACTGATGGATGACAGCGAGACTTTTCCCCTCGAAAATGAGTCGCGAGCGATTCTTTTAACGGTGTCCTTATCCTTTCACATCTTTTTCAGATGTCTTGCGATTCCGTCAATTTTTCAATGGATTACCCTACCCGTATTTAACCCATCCCAAAGAAAGAATCGATCACATACCCTAACAATGTCGTTTTCAAAATATCTCGATTATCTACAAGGCGCTGTGATTTATGACACTAGCATTCAAGCGCTCCCGTCTCACATTTATGGGCTGCCCAAAAGTCGGATTGCCAAGATGTCTTTAACATCATTGCTGTTACACCCCGAGTATTTCTCAGGAGGACTAGAACGTGTGTCTCTCCGATGTCCATCAGTCCAAACTCTAAAGACAAGATTAAGGTTGTAATGAAACATATTGTAGCGTTTTTCTGGGTTCTTTTGGGTGTGGATTCCACAAAAAGAAATGCACTAATTTATTTATCTTGATTAGATAGAACATTTATGTACACCACTATTTATGTCTGACTAATTCTTATGTCACGCCACTGACTGGACTATACTCCACTCTGCTCTACTCTACCCTACTCTGCTTCCCTCTCCCGGCCGTCGAGTTATATAGTCCGCATCGTTGGGTCGAGAAGAATCCGATGAACCACATAGCGGTCTTTCAGAATCGTCAAGGGTCACTTCGCGTCGATCTAGAAGGCGAGTCACTGGCACCGTCCTCACAGATGTCGCCAAGCGGCATGTGTGGTCGTGATCTGCGTAAAAACAGATCTGCCATGAAGCTCTGGCGAGTAGGAGTCTTCCAACAGATGGCGACAACAGAACTATTCATTATTGTTACAATATAATGATCTGGAAAACCTATGAGCACATTATTGTTTGCGTTTATATACTTAGTTGAAAAATCCTGAAACAGCAGCTAAAAACTGGCAGCTAGTGGACCACTTTCTACTGGTTATTCTAATCCTTCGTTTTCAAAAATTTACCCCCTGACCTGATCATAAAATACCCGTCTAGTTGATGGATTTTGCTCTTCTTCGCTACAATATCAACAAGGGTACTCCACAGGGATCCGTCTTAACTGTAACGTTGCAAAATGCGAAAAATACTACTTCGACACCTTAAGGGCATGTTGCTCTTGTATCTCTTGAGGAAACAGTATAAGACACGGTAGTTTATCTACCATATTTTACTGATTCCCAAATAAAAAAGCACATAAATATATAGATTTATAAGAAAGCTGGTGTGTGGGTCACCTTGATGACGTTTTGAGGAGTACAAAATGGATTGACAAGGGCTGCGTTTATTAGCACTTTGCACCTAAAGCTTAGCTCCGCCTGCTTAACGAGTAACACTTATTTTCAATTTATTTAATCTGATTTGCCAGATTTCATCAGGTAAAAACTTGGCAACATATAACAGCTGATTAACTAGTGGCATTCAAACTGCCTCATATCAACAAGTGACACACAAGTCTTACGGGTCTATCAATGAAAAGGTCTGTATTTTGTTGTGGTCTGTTCTGTTGACTTGTAATCGTTGTACATTAACAATTTTCTAATTTGTACTTCATTTATTGTCAAAATTCCCTGTCAGAGGTATGTATGTGAGAAAAAAAATTAGTGTTTGGTATATATAGTTCTGAAAAAGATAGTGATTTTCAGCAGATTAATTATTCCCAACAGTACATACTTTAATACAAAGATGTCACTTGGCGAGATGACGTTCAACAGCTGAATTGAAGCATAAGCTAGACAGCGCTGAGTTGCAACTGCAATGTTAGCGCTGATCTAGCGGATGCCTCAGCTACCCGACGATTTTTGCCAGACGAAGCTAGACGCATCGAACCGGGTTAGGCGCACACATTAACTGTTTATGTGTTCCAGGGGACAATCCATTTATTTCACCGCTTGTATACAGTGTGTTCCAACAACATATGTAATTTCATTTGCCGTCCAGTAAAACTTTCGATTAACGTGTTCTACCTGACGATAGCCATCCAAATGATAAACTTTCGCGTCCATAAAGTTATCAGAGATAAAATGAGATATCGTATCATAAAAGATGGCGCGATCTATACATGGTGTCCCAGAAGGCGGCGTCAAGCCGGAAACGGGGAGTAGGCCAAGTCATAATAGTTTCAGAAAAATATAAAAAATCTTAGTCATGCACTTAACTACACCCTGTGATTATCTTTTAGTTCCCTTTACTACAATTTTCAATTTTTTCTCAGTCAAAGTGATGGACAGTGTCATTCTATGTAGTGTCAGCAAGACAGTAACGCCACTTTTATTAATTCGTGATTGTATTTTCTTTAGCTGCAATGCAAGTTTGACATCTTCTTAAAAATGATCAGGTTATTATGCGGGCTAAACTTCCGTTATTAACAAATTTGGCTGCTTCCGTTATTCTGTCCCGCACGGGTATCACGTATCTTGAAAAGTGACATTATGCGGATTTTTTTTTGACATTATGCTGTTTTTTTGACATTATGTAGGTTTATCGCCAAGACGTTGACTTAGCACTTAGTTGGACGTGTTGCCTAAACGTCACGAGGCTTGTTATCAATCTTTGGCTCTGATGTGATGTAAAATCTGTCTTGTCTTGTCTCAAATACACTTAATTGAGATTCAAAGCTAGAAATTAGTTGCGCATCCACTTTTTCTTATCCATTCTGGAAATTACATATACAAAGCTGAATTTCAAAAATGAGAGAGATAGAAATAATTATATTCTCTGTACAATGTCGGATTACAAGCCATATACATGCTAACAGTAATTACACACAACACGGGCGCGGTGATGATTTCCCATGAGTCTCCTCTGTTTTTCGTAATTTATAACTTTGAAAATAACCTCTCTTCAGAAAGCATAACATAAAAATATCCCATCGGGCACAGCCAATAGATATACTTCATTGGCAGCATATTCAGTAATGATTTTCTCACACAGCAAATATCACTGATGTTATCCACATGCAAACCAATACACATAATCATCGAGATGCGATCTTGCTATTCAACCAACTTTCTTCTCAAAGATAAAAACTGGCCTCACAAAACATGTGCAACCAATAATGCGTGTAGTTTATGAGTGATTCCTTCATAGATGGACGTTCACAACGATCCTAGTGAGCAAATGTGGAATGACTGTTTGCGCCCTACAAACTACCTAGTTTGCAAGATGACATCCTATAGGTTTTTTTGACGTTTTATACGTTTTTTACTTGATACCCATGCCGTAGTTCATCTAAATTTTCGATTGGTTTTGAGTAAACTTGTTTCACCGCCCCCCAGTAGAAAAATGAGTGGATTTAAGTCAGGTGAAAGCGTTGGCTTTGAAATTGAACCAGACCGCCTTATCCATCTGCTCGGGTATTCCGTATCAAGATATTCTCTAACTGAACGGGTTATACTGCACGACACGGGTTTCATGTAAAAAACCTATAAAACGTAAAAAAACCTATAAGATGTCAACTTACAGACTAGGTAGTTTTTAAGGCGCCAACAGGCGCCACTAGGATCGTTGTGAACTTCTATCTATGAAGGAATCACTCATAAACTACACGCATTATTGGTTGCGTATGTTTTGTGAGGCTGAGTGCTCCGTGTCTGTACTTTTTATCTCTGAGAAGAAAGTTGGTTGAATAGCAAGATCACATCTGGATGATTATGTGTATTGGTCTGCATGTGTATAAAATCAGTGATATTTGCTGTGTAAGAAAATCATTACTGAATATGCTGAATATAACGGGCTATTTATATATATGTTGTGCTTTCTGAAGAGAGGTTATGTTCAAAGTTATAAATTACGAAAAACTGAGGAGAATTACGGGAAATGATCACCGCGCCCGCGTTGTGTGTAATTACTGTTAGCATGTACGAGTATATGGCTTGTACTTCGACAGTGTACAGTGAAAATATAATTATTTCTTATCTCTCTCATTTTTGAAATTCAGCAAATTTTTATATATAATTTCCAGCATGGATAAGAAAAAGTGGCTGCGCAACTAATTTCTAGCTGTGAATCTAGATTATGTGTATTTGAGACAAGAATCCAATGGAATTCTCATCAACACATACAACTTACAGCTTGGACCTCCAGTAATGCGATCTCTGCAGCAGATTTTACATCACGTCAGTGCCAAACATTGATAACTAAAACCTCATGACGTTTAGGCAACACGTACAACTAAGTGCTAAGCTAAAATCTTGTAGAAAAAACTACATAATATAAAAAATATATAATATAATGTCAAAAAGATCGATATAACGTCACTTTTCAAGATACGTGATACCCGGGCAGCTGTCTTGCTGGTACCACATGTCTCTGTAAATGTTTAGTGGCACGACTTCCAATGTATTTGGTAAATGATTTTGTAAAATGTCTAAATAAATTTCACCATCTAAGAACTCTGGCAGCTCAAAGGGTACAATGATTCTTCCATTTAGAATCCCGGTTCACATATTTACTCTAAAACGATATTGTAATCTATCTTGCCTCATGGTATGTGGATTTTCTACATGCCACTCGTGTAAGTTGTATAGATCCATGTAAACATGTGATTGTACTCGCTGTACGTGGTACGGGTGGTTTCGCAATATTCGGTGGGCTGTATTTTAGGGCACTCCCGTGCTTGCTTCTTTACCGAAGGTAGTACTCGGGTCTTCTTCGACTGCTTGTTATAGGACGTCCTCGTAAGGAAAGAAAATTCTTCCTCCACCATGTGACTTAGTTTTTTTATATTTCTCTGCTATTTTGGGACACCCGGTATGAACACATGTATATAGGTGACTATCTATGAGCAACTATCCTTTTCAAAATATGTATAGCAAATAGAGAAACAGCTGTGACAAATTCTCATGAATGACGGCTATGGTATCTCATTTTATCCCGGATAATTCTTGGGATGCGGAAATATATCATTCCGTTGGCTATCTTTAGGTAGAATATATTAATTAATGGAAAAGTCCGAACATGAAGATAAAGACAGCAGGACAATCACAGCATAAGCTTTAGGAGTTACGCTAAGACAGATAAATAATGTATCTCCAAGGCGATGCAGTAGTATTTCTGCGCATTTAGGATTAATTAAAAAACCATAAGAAAAATCTTTCCTTATACATGTATTATTCTTTATGTAGGCGATGGTGACCTGCCTGGAATCCAAAGACTACGTGCAGATCCGAAATGCACTAATCATCTTAATCAAGATTATTCCTCACTTCCCACCGTTGATGAAACTCGGCCAGTTCATTGAAAAACGAATAGAAAAGGTGCGAGACGATGAAAGGAACAATAGACAGGATCTGTTCACATTGTCCGGCAGCTATTTGGGGCTGTTGAAACAGAAAATGGTCAGCGGGCAGATGAGGAGGGAGAGCGAATTCCACATTCCGCAAGAAAAGGAGAAGGTAATCAACTCAATATTTAACTACTGATCACGAAAGTCGGAGATCAAACTCCCAAATTGTCTTGATCCCAGCAACACACACAACAACGAGATTGGACACTTTTTCAGCTCTTTTGCTAAATATGTAAGGCATCAAATATGGGGTTGTTTTCCAATTTTGCATTAACTTTTTAATGCGTCGCAGGTTTCACGCAGTCAAATTTTCAGGAGAAGGTAATCAACTCAATATTTAACTCTTGATCACGAAAGTCGGAGATCAAACTCTCAAATCGTTGTGCTCCCAGCAACATACACAACAACGAGACAGTTTTTCAGCTCTTTTGCTAAATATGTATGGAATCAAATATGGGGTTGTTTTCCAATTTTGCATTAACTTTTTAATGCGTCGCATGGTTTCACGCAGTCAAATTTTCAACATTTCCATAATTTGTTTGTTTGTTGAAGATTTGTTTAGCATTAATGCTACAATGTCAATTTTGTATAATATTTTTTTGCACATTTTTTAATCAATTTTCTGTAATTTTACATTCGTTTACACTGTATAATATCATTATTCAATTCATTAAATTCAAATACTCCCTTTTGAAATACTTATTACAATTTTGCAGATGAAAATCTATACTTCCTCTAGTTTCGCAGTTATGATTAATCACTAATGGTAGAGCACTTCAACTTTGATGGGAGTTCATCATGCACCAAACAGTGATTCACCAATAATAATAATTTCTCTGCAATTATACTGAAACATTAATTTAGAATCTTTTTTGAAAGAGTTTCACTAGGATTTTTATTAGGTTTCAGTTCTGAGATAGCTTTTCTTAGATTGCTGTTCTAAATCGATTCAACTATTTGATTTATACTGTCTATAAAATATTCTTTCTATTTGGAGAAACAATATTCTTTAATGTTTTCCACATCATTTTAGAATTATTCTTATTGCTATCGATCTTGTTATAGCATTTTTTCTCCCTGAGAACTGCTACACACTGGTTTCTTGATTTTGTTGTGTATTTCCAATCATTTTCAGTTTGGGTATTAAGAATTGAATTTAATCATCATCATGTTTTCATTTAGACTCCTTAAATATCTGTGGACACCAGGGTGTTGGGTTCACTCTTTCATATACTATGTTCTTGACCCTAGCTTATCTCATACATTTATCTATGTTATCCATAATTTGTTCCAAACTACGAGGTGTACTCCAATCTGAGAAAGAACGGGGGAGTTGTGGCTTTTGTCCGCAGCAGTATTTCCTGCTCCAGAGATGTTTCTTTGGAATCAGACCGGAAGGACATTTTGTGGCTTCGCCTCAACTTCAAAACATCAGCCAAATTTATTTGCTGCCTTCATCGCTCTCCGTCAGACCATAACTGGGATGACCTACTCGAATACCTCGCCGTCCAGATCGACCTCCTGAACATCAATCACCCCGCGTCAGAGGTAGTTCTTATCGGTGATTTCAATGTCCATAATGAGCTTTGATTGGGCTCAAACAAGACCGATGCAGCAGGTCGTGCAGTCGAAGCGTTCGGTCTTACTCAAGGGCTGACCCAACTGGTGACGAGCCCTTTTTTCCTGTCGCTTACAGCACTGCTGTCCTGTCCCCCCTGGGTAACTCAGACCACGGTGTTGTGGAGGTTAAGTTTCGGTCAGAACCCGCTGTGGCAGCAGAAACTCGTACAGGCCATTAAACTTGGCCTTACGGACATGCCGACTGGGAGGGGCTCAGAGACATCTTCTGTAGATTTCCTTGGAGAGAGGTCTGTTTCACTGAAGCGGATACATCGGCTGTCTGTTCTTCAATAACCGAAATTATCCACGTCGGATTGGAGGAATACATTCCTCACACAGTGAAAGTTCCTAAACCAGGGTCCAACGGCTGGTTTAACAAATTGTGTGACACTGCTCACCAGTAGAAGATCAAGGCACACAGAACCTTCTTACAAAATCCCCCTGTAGAGAACAGACAAGCCGACGTCGAGTCCAGAAACAAATATAACGAAGCGGTTCGCAATGCCAAAAACCAGCACGATATAAAAGGGTAATGCCGGCGCGCAATGTCAGTCAGCCTTTCTGGACGCTGGACAAGCAGATTGAAAAGAACTTCTCACACAGTAGCCTGCCACCACTTACGTGTCAGGATGGAACTATTGTATTCGACTCAAAGGCCAAGGCGGAAGTGCTAGCCAAGATCTTTGCTGCCAACTCCACCATGGACGTCCCCATCAACGCCCAAGTGCCGTCAATTCAAAGGGTTTCCCACACTATGCGGGAGGCAACATTCAGGAATACGATCGTAAGGCGAATGCTCTTGTCGCTCGACATCAACAAAGCTTCTGGTCCGGACTTGATTCCTGCCATTGTACTGAAGAGATGTGCAGCGGAGCTTGCTCCAGTTCTTTCGCCTCTCTTCCAGATATCTTATGAATCCGGCACCTTCCCAGAAAACTGCAAATTTGCTCATGTCCACCCCATCCCAAAACAAGGATCTAAGACCGACCCTTATAACTACAGGCCTATAGCTCTGCTTTCTGTTATAAGTAAGGTGATGGAGAGGTGCAAAATCGCGAGCTTCTGGGCTACCTCGAACGTCACAGCTTGATTAGCGACAGGCAGTATCGTTTCCGGCACCAACGATCCACAGGGGACCTCCTAGCTTACGTCACGCAATTGTGGAGTAAACTCATCCAGTCTTATGGTTAGGCTCATGTCTTGAAATCGCGAAAGCGTTCGATCAGCTGTGGCCGGCTGCCCTCTTAAGCAAACTTCCAGAAAAGCTTTGCAGATGGGTGGCTGACTTTATCTCTAACCGCAAGATATCCGTCGTAATTGGCGGGTTGTCCTGTTCATTCCACAACGTCAACGGGGGTGTTCACCAGGGATCGGTCTTGGCTCCAACACTGTTTCTCTTACCAACGACCTCCTTTCCTGCACGATCAACCCAATCCGCAGCTTCGCTGATGACAGCACTCTAAATGTAGGAATTCAGAGTGACAAGCCGATCTCTGCCGCTGAGCTGGAAAAAAGAAGACTAGCGACGACTTCTTCTCTGACAAGAGACCTGGAGGCTATCACTGCTTGGGGACGCAACAATCTTGTACAGTTCAATGCTTCCAAAACATAATACTGTACTTTGACGAACAAAAAGCGTCCTGGAGCGCTCATCCAGTTTCGATGGACCGCTGAGTTCTACCAAAGAGCCATTCGTTTCGTGCCAGATCACCGAGGACCTGATCTGGCACGAACACATCTCGTCAATAGCGGCAGCTGCTGTGAAAAAGCTAGGCTATTTGTTTAGGGCTAAGAAGTACTTTTCTCCGCATGACCTTCTCAGATAAGATCTAGCCTGGAGTATTGCTCACACATTTGGGGTGCTGCCGCCCCGACTACATTGTCCATGCTCGATGCTGTCCTGAGGAAGGCGGTCCGACTGATCGATGACTCTTCTGTAACAGACAGTCTCGGGACTCTTTCGCACCGGCGGGCCGTCGGCGATCTAGCTCTTTTCTATCGCTACACCAACGGGCTTTGCTGCTCAGAGCTCTCTTCCATGATGCCGCCGCGTGATGTGCCTGCCAGACAAAACCGCCTGACTTTGGCGTCCCATCCTAACCGTGCGTGTCAAACTTCGTACATCCAGAACTGGCCGATACGACCGCTCCTTTGTCCCGAGGGTGTCTAGATTGTGCAACAATCTACAAGAGGAAGCTTTTCCCAGTTCTACTAAACTTAGGCAGTCCAAAAATCGTATTAACAAAATTTCTTTGGGATCATCATAGCAGCCGCGGTGTTCCGGCATTTAGGCTTCTGCCTGCGCGGCTGCTTCGATATAAAAAAAGTAAATATTATTCTCCTTTGTAGAATTAAATAACTGGCTACAAAAAACTTGTACAAGTAATACATAAAAATAATAATATGGGTAAGTATCAGTATGATGGAAAGTTGGAAATCACGAATTTATAAACTTTCTGGCCAAATATTTCAAAATAGGAAATTTGATTCAACATTTGAATTCTCGTCAAGTTTTATATAATCCATTTTGTAAACATTTCTATGAAGTTTTTAACCCCCGCCTTAAAACTTAATGTATATGTTTATATATATATATATATATATATATATATATATATATATATCGAAGTTGAGCCATTTATTTTAACAGTGAGTAGATCTGATCAAAAGAAATGTTTTTTTCCTTTACCATTTTTCTGGTAAAATTAAAGTAACAAAGTTATAGCCCTTTGGAAGTTTGAGTACCGCCCTGTCTCAATAATAATATTATGTGCTCGTGTTTGGCAACAACGGATATAATCCGCCTTATCGGTTCATCGCATCGGAAACAAAAAAGCGAAAGAATTTGGAACGATGTTTTTACAATTATTTTATTCAGTTGTTTACAGTCAGTGTCAGTCGGTAACGCGTGAATGAATAGTGGTGTCTGTTGCGTGGCTCAAACGAAATCAAAAATGGCACATGTTTACGAAAATGCTGAACTTGTGGACATGATTCTTATTTACGCGGCATCACGGATTTATGCGGATCGGTTTCCCAATCGAGTGCAACCAACCCCTCGTGCCTTTGTTAATGTAGTACAAAGGGCTCGTGAATCAGGTGACTTAAGACCTCACAGGGGAGGGCATGCCGGTGCTCCAAGACCGCACGATCAAATACAGGTCCGCACTGAAATACTTGTGGGGAGGATACTTTATAAAACAAGGTAACATTTTTTTTATTTTTACACTCATATTTTGGTTTATCTTCCTTCTACAATCATTATCTGAAAATTAATGACTCAACTTCAAAGTCACCCTGTATATATATATATATATATATATATATATATATACTAAGTGACATATAAATCCGAACACCCAGTGTAAATGGTTTTATTTTAATAAAATTTTGTATAAGTACTTAATGAAGCATAATAAGTAAATGATAAAATTTCAAAATGATTGCACTGCTTTAAAGCCCTTTGGCCTTTAATAATGTGTGGATGCACCCTGATGTGCTACGCATTCTCCAACGCGCCTAGGCATGCTTCTGATCAGGTGGTAAATGTCCTCCTGTGGTATCTCATTCCAGGCAACCACCAACTCCTCTCGAAGTGCTTCTAGAGTCTGAGGAGGACGTTGCAAATTGAGCAATCTCCTACCCATCATATCCCACACGTGCTCAATTGGGGATAAGTCGGGAGATCTTGGTGGCCATGGTAACAATGTGACATTATTATGTTGAAAGAAGTCTATTGTGACTCTTGCAACATGTGGTCGGGCATTATCTTGTTGGAAAGTTGGATCTGCCAGGGTGTCAAGATAGGGTAAAAGATGGGGTTCTAGAACTTCGTGGATATAACGCTGCGCGTTCATGTTACCTCTGATGAAGGTTAAAGGTGACCTGGAACCATAAGCTATAGCACCCCAAACCATAACTCCAACAGTGTGATGAACATGTCTTTCAACAAAAAACTGTGGATTCGTCCTTTCACCACGTCGCCTTCAAACCCTGGCACGACCATCTTGCATGCCTAAACAAAATCGAGACTCGTCACTAAAGACAATACTGTTCCATTCCTGATCCCAGAGTGACCGTTGTCTGCACCACTCAAGGCGATTACGTCGGTGTTCTCGAGTTAAAGGGAGGCCCGGTGTGGCCGGTATGAAAACAAGCCAAAACTTCTCATTCGTCGGTAAACACTTCGCATGCCAATAGGTCTTCCGTGTTCTGCAAACCATTCATTTGCAATGGACCTGGTAGTGGAGAAACGGTCCCTTAAGGCCAATAATCTTAGGCGGCGATCTTCTCGGTCTGTTGTTCTACGGCGGCGTTCAGTGCCCCTTGCTCTTTGCGTACGGCCTTCTCGAAGCCATGCCTGACAACACCTAACCACAGTGTCTACACTTCTTTGCACTCTAACTGCAATTGCCCGAAAAGAAAGTCCAGCTTCCCGAAGTCCCACTATACGGCCCCTATCAAACTCACTAAGTTGACGAAATCGTACAGGTCTCCGTACTCTAGGCATCGTAACCGATCGTAAAGGATGTCAAGAACCAAAATCCGCCAACGTTGATTCTTTACTGCGGCTGAAATATTCATTTTTAGAGCGTTAGTGAATTAAAAAAAAAGCAGTATAAAAACCGGAATGTCCAACTGATAAGGGTGAAAATTTTTTCACTTGTTATGTACAGTAAGATAAATACATTCACCAACTTTTATTAAAATAAAACCATTTAAACTGGGTGTTCGGATTTATATGTCACTTAGTATATATATATATATATATATATATATATATATATATATATGTGTATGTGTGTGTATCGCAGCTCCCCCACGAATGAATCGGTTTTAGTCCATTTTTTCTTGATGTTTCTCTGCATTGTTTGATGAAAAGTCGGGGGTTTACATAACACATACATCAAGTGCATTCAAAACCAGTGTCAAAAATCTTTGATATCGAATATGGAGCAAGCTGCAGGAGATATTGCTTGACACTACTGTTGAAGTTTTTCAATTAAAGGTTTTTGGTCTGTGGAGGTAGTTTATTGTATAATTTGACAGCAATGAATTCTGGTCTGTTTTGACACTTTGTCAGTCGACAGAAGAAGGTCTGATTTTGTTCCTGTTTCATGCTTCATATTTATGTATCTCGCTCTGAAGAGTGAACCGTTATTCATTTTTTTTACAAACAATATACTTTCCAGAATAAAAACAGCAGGAAAAGTCAATATGCTCAATTTGACAAAGGCTTCCCTGTAGTCCTCCCCTGAAAAGATAATCCTGCTAGTATTCTTATAGCTCCCCTCTGTAGCCCAAAAACGCTGTTTGCATGAGCTGCTCCACCACATGCCATAATTCCATAGTTCATTACAAAATGAAAGAGTCCATAGTATGCTGTTATTAGAACCTCATAAAATTTTACCTTTGAAGTCGATGGAGCAGAAAAACTGTTCCCCGCAGCCTCTTACAAACAGCTTCTACATGAGGCAACCACTGTAGGCGAGCATCTAGGTTTATTCCTAAAAATTTGATAGATTGCTGATCCCTATTGCTCAGGTCTCTAAGCCCAAAAATCGTTTTTTGGGTTTTGTCAACATTTAGCACAAGTCTGTTAGCCTGGAACCATTGCTCAGCCCTCATCTGTACATCCAACGTACCCTGCTCCAAATCAAGCAATCGAGTGCCATGTATGGAAATTGCAGTATCATCAGCAAAGAGCGTGTAAATGGCATTGTCACATGCCGGCAAGTTGTTGATGTAAATCAAAAAAGTAAGGGGCCAAGGACTGAGCCCTGTAGCACCCCTGCTTTCATCCTTTCATCTCTCTCTGATGACACGACATCCCTAAGTTGCACTTTCTGGTGTCGGTTTTCAACGTATGATCTGAGTACCTGTATGCTGGAATTGGAAATTTTATACGCCTCCAGCTTTTGAAGCAAGATCGTACGTGATACACAATCGAAGGCTTCACTTAAGTCCACAAATAATGATATTCTCTCGATTTTCGAAAGGTTCCATCATATTTGAGAGCAGGTCCAGAACCGCAAGAATAGTGCCCTTGTTTGTCCGAAAGCCAAACTGACGTTCAGAGAATAGGCAATGCTCTTCAAAGTATTCAGCAATCCTTACCGCCATTTTTCAAAGATTTTCGAGAGGATTGGCAGTAGAGACACTGGACGGTAGTTGGAAATATCTCCCTCATCCCCTTTCTTGAAAATGGGAATGACTATTGCGATTTTTGAAACGTCAGGAAACATATTTCTCGAAAGCATAGATTTATCAGCTTAGTCAAAGGAGGTGTTATTATGTTCTTCATAGATTTTATAAGTTAAACCGATAAGCCGTATGTATCAGTGCTTTTCTTGTTTTTGAGTGAATTTATATGATCTCTAACTTCATTTTGCGTGACCTCCTTGAACTGAAATATTGCATTCGGTATCAACAATTTTTTAATGTTATCTAATGGTGAAACATCACTTTCAGGTAATTTATTTAGTATTCCATCTGAAATGTTACTAAAGAATTTATTAAACTGTTCAGCTGTCATTGGAATCTTATTTTGATGTCATTTTCCTTTTGCTCTTACTGTTTATTATGTTCCACATGCATCTAGTTGGGTTCGTTGATCTCTTTATCATTCTACCATTAAATTTACATTTTGTGTTGACAATTTCCCATTAATATCGCTTTTGATATTCCTTTAAAAAAATTGTTACTTAGAGTTTCGTATTACTTGCATACTTCTCTCAGAAAATGAACTGTGTCCCTCATATTTTTAAGCCCTCATTAAACCAGTGTACACACCCCGGGTTAGAGCTACGAGTTCTGTAGGCCTTTTCGGTAAAAGACAGCAGATAAGCTTCAGTCAGAAAATCCTGAAAAATAGTAAATTTGTCATTTGCAGATATGTCTTGATCAACAAAGTGTCAATTATTAGATTCGATTTTACTATAAAATTCTAATAAGCCTTTTTGAGTGATTGGCCTGAATAATGGTCAGATACATTTAGATCAATATTTTTCATTTTAATTAGGTCAAAGTTAACAAACACATTATCTAAACAATTTTCACATCTGGTTCCCTCAGTAAATAGCTTTTTTAGTCCATGACATTCCAGATCTTCTAACATATTTGCCTGCTTACGAGTAGTTCCAAATAGGACATTGAAATCATCTGTGATGATAATATAATCATTTAAATCTACCCGCACTCTCAAAGTGTTTCAAGAAAGTATCAAAAAAAATAACTAGAAAGAAAATTAAAGCACAATATGTTTCTGTAATCAAACTTCAACTTAAAACTCATACCCAGATGAGAAAGACAACACAGGAGAGACTCAGCTGTTGTTGATCCAAAAGAAATTTCTTAAAATTTAGACTTAGAGTCTGTGAAAAAGTGGTTGTACAAGCAATAAACAGAGTGTGAAATGATCTACTGAACATTGCAGTTGGCTGAGAAATGAGACCTCTGAACCGGACATTGACCTTGTGAACATCACTACGGAATCTAATTTTATTATATAAGTACGGCAGAGTTCTATATAAAATAATCTTATGAAAAATTACTGCAGAGTGCAGGTTTCTCCTTGCCTGCATGTTAACCAACCTGTTTCAGATAACTTGTAGGAAACAGGTTCAAATTTTTGAACACGCTGTATTCGGTCAGTATCATTTTTTGTTAAACAAGGACCATACACTGAGCCACAGTAATTGAACAAAGACAAAACAAGCGTATCACAAAGTAAAATCTTGAGATCAGTGGAAAAAATATGACGGAATGGAAACAGGATTTTAAGCCGACCATAAGCTTGACCAATGCACTTATCAGCATGCTTTGTAAATCTCAAATCGTTATCTGTGACTAAGCCTAAATTCCTTGTAGCAGATTTATGTGGGATAATACTATTATTGATTGTAATAATGAAAGAGCCTGCAAGACTGTTCTTGTGCTTCCCAAATAACAAAACATTTGATTCTAATGGATTTATACACTGGGAGGCTCTTTGCGAGTGTATTATTCGAGGAAGAACGTTGAATATTCAACAAATCAGCGATGCTTAAATTTTTCAAAATAATTTTGTTTCAGAACTCAAAATCCCACGAAGCGAAAAACGACCAAAATCCAAAACACAATGGTGAAGTTAAAGGTATTTATGTTATTCTAAGTTAACATTCTTGTATTTAATGTATGTTTACATGTTGTAGATGACTCTGGAAAAGAAAAATCTGAGAGAAAAGTTCCAAAACCCGCAGCTGAGGAGCCGTCAAAAGTTAGAATTCCGATTGTTATGGTCGATGCCAAGGAGTAAGTAGCCACTTTTAGTTATGAAGCGTCGAAACTTCTTTGCAGATAATAGTAAAAATAACCCATGTGTACAGTGATTGATTAACTTACTGCATCAGGAGATGTGTAACTTAATCGCCTGCCCGAAAATAAACCTACATTTTTATGGGGCTTACTTTTCCGTGCTGGAGAAATTCGTATGTGAATGTCATACAATCAGTATTTACGGACGTCCGTACCATCATTATTTACTGATCATTCTGTCAGGGTCAATCAAGTTCCATCTAACCTTATACGTCAAGTATTACTGACGTCCTGTCTATACAGTCATTAAATATCACATTCCATGGTAAATATTTGACAGGTCACAGTAATTAATTATCGTGTGACATTCGCCTTAGGTTACGATATTTTTGGAATAATTACGAGAATGGTAGAGGAGGGTTAATCTTGCATTGGAAGGTTGCTATTATGTTTAAGAATACAGTATTCTTCTTCTTAACTTGGAGAAAACTTTAATGGTCTGGAAGAACTTTGTGTGGAAAGATCCATCTATTTACGATATCTTGAAATCCAATTTTGTTTTTCCAGTAATGGAAGTATCAAAGAAAAACCTGAAAAATCTTATAAGGAAGAGTCTAAAGAGAAATACAGAATTGAGAAACGAGAGGATGGCGAAAAGGAACGAGATAGAGAAAAGAGAAGAGATCGTAAAGAAGAAAGGCAAAGTAATAATAGGGAAGAAAAACACGAAAGGCAGTACAGTAAGGTGAGATTTTTATTTCCAACTATCTATCGCTTAATATTAGGCATATTGAATGTCTTAAGGCTATCTGTCACGATACGAAATGTTGTGCTAAATTTAGTACCAAATTTTGGGAGAAAATTCGTTATTGAATTGAGTTCCCAATTTGTTTACAAATTACAATCCTGTCGGACACGTAAAGAAATTTTTGTACTAAATTTCGTACGAAATCATGTGCAGTTGGTAGAAAAAAACTATAACTGTCAGCTTCTAACTACCATTTATTATGTCAAAGTCATTCTAACCGCACTGTCCTTTGCGGTTGCTACTTTATTCCTTTATTTTTAAACGAATAGAAAATTGTAGAAAATGGAGCGATACCGTAATTCGCATATATTATATGCGACTGCGGCAGCAGAGATCTGCGTTGTAGATACCCACCTGTTGAGAAAACGAAGTACACGAAACCGTAAAATAATGTGGTGCCGAAAATGGATCAGGGAGAGGGGCCAGGGCATGTGTATTCTTCATATGCTAAATGAAGAACTTCCAATTTTATGCAACGCAGCTTGTTTGGCTTTTCTGTTTTATAGGCATTGCTTTTTACAGCATATAAATAATCATATTTCTCATACTCGTTTAGTAATGTCACACTGCTCTTTTGATCATGACGTCTTTTAAGTTTTCAATCTACAAGTAGGACAGCATACACAGAGGAGTTTCGCGAAACTGATGAACACAACTGACAACATCAACTAATGAAAGTGTTTAGTAGAATATTTAGAACAGTTTATAATTTAGCACTAAATTTGATCGTACAAAATTATGTACTTAATGCTGTCACAGAATTTCGTATCGTGGCAGACGGCCTTTTCGAAGATCTTCGTATATTTTTTCCATTTGATCTTATTTTTGTTGACCTCCTTCAATTTCCTAAGGGATATTTTATGCAGATACTAGACACAACGCGGAAGGGTCGGTCTATGGGGAAATTTACGTTTGTATAGGACAAGTATAACGGGGTATCTTCGGACTGATTGAATACTCGTATATGGTCAGAAATTATGCATTGCTCATTTGGTCTCTATGTTCATAAATTATTTTTTGTTAGGCTTGCATCAGATTTGACATGATTGGATAATCATGAATGGGGGGTCTAAGACACCAAAAGCAACTCAGCTTCGACTTCGGTTGCGTTTGTGTCATATTGGTCGGTATTGCATGAATAAGTGATACGTAATAACTTAAAGTTCATGATATTACGAGTAATAATTTGGTGCCGTTGGAGCTGAAGAACGGAAACCGTTAATAAGGCCGAATATTTATTTATCGAGTGGTAGCGATTTAAGAAATAGATGTAAGAAGATAACTTACCTATTCACTATCTTATCCTGAAAAGGCTTCTTAAGTTCGGCGCGCACTAGAACAATTAACTCGGTTGACTTTACACCTTAGTGTGGATACATTCAAGTAAAAGTCTGACACTCGGTTGGGGCTAAATGGAGTTTAACTTACGTGGTTACGAAATGAAACAACTGATAATCGCGAGTTAAATGATACTCGTTTATTAACTCTCTAAGATAAAATATGTAAAGATTAGTCGAGAAAATATTGGGTTGTGTTACAGCTACTATCACTAACTAACTATCAAAGATAAAATTGAAGTGATACTGGTTATGATAGTTGATTGAAATTCAAGTTGTATAACAGCAAGAGAGTGAGATAGTTTCATCAACAATAGTATTAGTGACGTTTTAAAAGATACGAACTTGATCAATAATGAATTAAAAAATCCGTTATAAAAAATCGAAATGGCATTTGTCTGAAAATTTAGTGGGGTCCTGACTAGAAATGAAATTGAGAATTTAAGCGCTATAGAACGGAAAACTCAGGAGGTCTATTCCTTTGAAACCCAAGCACAGGCTAAGCACCTGCCCTTCCCGGACCATCTACTCGGATTGAGAGATCAGACAGATGGTCATTCATTTAGCAGTGCTAATGCTTCACGAAGACCGGAGGTGACATGCCAACAGATAGATGAGACCTTACACCTAAGCAATTCATTCAATTTTACATAAACATTTACACGCAAGGAAACATTGTTCTCTCTGACCGAAGAGCAAAGACTGATCGTACGACTTGGTGCTGAAAGATACTGAAAATATTTGATAAAGGGCAATCTCGATATGTGAACAAGTGATGAGTCTTGGCTCTATTATTACGATATGCCGACCAAGGCTCAAAACAAAGTTTGGGTCTTTGATGATGAAGACACACCCATAGCTGTCAGAAAATACCGATCTGTTAAGAAAAAAATTATAACTGTATTTTTCAAATCGAGCGGGATTGTGGAGCGTGTCGTTCAGGACACATAGAAGACACTCACAGCTAAGTGCCTGCCTAAAGTCATAGAGTCTATGAGAAACCTGCGGCCAAAGTCAAGTCATCGCGCCAAAGCCTGTACCGAGTATTTGACCATTACTAGACTGAAACGTATTGAGCACCCTCCTGATAGTCCAGATCATGCTTTCTGCGAACTTGCACTGTTTCCGCGTGTGAAAATGAAATTCCTACATAAAAATATAATGTGCAATGAGCAATCTGTGGAAATTCGCACCTTGTCCGCAGCCAACTCCAAACCGGTTAGCGACGGCAGTTCCATAAACCATTGAGCAAATGGTCGGGTTGCCGTCGCTTCAGTGATAACACTTGTATTAGAATACGAAGTCTGTAAATTAAGTGATGAGACGGGAAACGTAGCGTTCGATCTGGCACCACTGGAGCGCCGGGCTTGGAGCGGAGACAAGGGAACATGTGATTCGCCTTCAGTACAAGTTTGAACTCGCTCGAGTCGGTTCCCGGAACGTTTTTTAATTTTGTGAAACAGTTTCTCCTATTGTGTTCTAAAGTGAGTGGCATCAATTTCAAGCAACGGTGACATCGCCGGTTGACAGTCAGAATGGTTGGGAACGAGTTAAATTTGACTCACACCACCGTTCATCGGATCAAGAACAACCGAGTGTTGCATCACGATAATGCTCCTTGTCACACAGCAAGGTCATTAAACCAGTTTTTGGCTAGTAAAAACATTCATGTTGTTCCTCAGCCTCCATATTCGCCTGACTTGACTCCTTGTGACTTTTCTTGTCCCGAAAATGAAAAATTATCTCAATGAAACTCATTTTGAGATAGTTGAAAACAAACGGCTGTATCCGACCAACTGAAGGCTATTCCTGTATCGGAATTCCAACGCTGCTATGAGGAGTAGAAGAACCGTGTCCAGTGCTTGGTGGCTTCAGAAGGAAGTTATTTTTAGGGAGACAATATGAAATAGTAATTTATTATATTTGAATAAAAAACATCAGTCTCTCCACTTAATTTATAGACCTCGTACATATTCCGAGTCTGGTTACCGTTAGGTTGCTGTCGACAGTTGCTGTCTGGTAGAACGGTCCCTAACGCGGCGGCGTTATGTCCATTGCAACCGTTCTAACAATGCATTGTCGATGCCACACATTTAGCATCTTTGTTGTAACATCCAGAAATGTACCCTGATCTCTGCGTTGAAAGCTCGACAAATCAAGCGTTCGTACAACATGTTACTAATTAAAATGTTACTGATGGACAAATTGATGTTCCAGACGCAAGATGAGAGATACATCGAGGTGTTGAACGCAAAAGAAGAAATGAGGTACTCAGGGGAAAGAACAGGGCACAGATACTCCGAGGAAAGAGGCATTCATTACAGAGAGGACAGCAAGAACATAATGGAAGAGAGTGTCCCGTTGTCAAGGCACAGTCAGGAGCCCGATCCTGATAGAGGTATGTACCCACAATACTTTTAGCAAAAAACTTTTAACTTCAGCACTTAGTCGCTCTTTTCACCAAAACCGACCTTTTACGGGTATTACGTATCTTGAAAAGTGACGTTATATGGATTTTTCTGACATCATACTGTTTTTTTTTTGATATCATGTAGGTTCTTCGACAAGATGTTAACTTACCACTCGACATTTGTCGTGAACTCGTTTGTAGTTGTACGTGTTGCCTAAACATCATGATGTTTCAGTTATCAATATTTGGCTCTGATGTGATGTAAAATCTGCTTCAGACTTCAGAGATGGCATTACTGGAGGTCTAAGCTGACGCATTGTGAGGATTTGTGTGCTAATATGTGTTGTTGATAATTGCATTGGATTCTGGTCTCGAATGCACTTACTTGAGATTCAAGGCTAGAAATTAGTTGCGCATACACTTTTTCTAATCCATTCTGGGAATTCCATTTGCTAAATTTCAAAAATGAGAGAAATAAGAAATAATTTTGATTTTAAGATTCTTCTCAAAGTTTTTAAAAACAAAAGAAAAAAACTGGAAAAATCGTAATTTATAACTTTGAATATAACCTCTCTTCGGAAAGAACAACAAAAATAACCCGTCTGACACAGCTAATAGATATACTTTATTGGAAGCATAGTGAGTACTAATTTTCTCACATAGCAAATATCACAGATTTTATACACATGCAGACCAATACAATCATCCAGATGCAGTATTGCTGCTATTCAACCAAACTTTCGTTCTTTTACATTTTAAACACTACAATAATGTGTCAACAAACAAAGTGACTGTCTGCAAACAACAATACATACTTGGAAAGAGACGAGCATGCCGTATCGTTCATTCATTCCTCCATAGATGGATGCTTTGGATCGCGCTCACAATGATCCTAGTGAGCAAACGTGGAATGACAGTTTGCAACTCGACCTTTTTTTTTATATCGAAACAGCCGCGCAGGCAGAAGCCTAAATGCTGGAACACCGCGGCTGCTATGATGATCCCAAAGAAATTTTGTTAATACGATTTTTGAACTGCCTAAGGTTAGTAGAACTGGGAAAAGCTTCCTCCCGTAGATTGTTCCACAATCTAGACACCCTCGGGTCAAAGGAGCGGCCAGTTCTGCATGTACGAAGTTTGACACGGTTAGGATGGGACGCCGAAGTCAGGCGAGTCTGTCTGGCAGGCACATCGCGCGGCGGTATCATGGAAGAGAGCTCTGAGGAGCAAAGCCCGTTGGTGTAGCGATAGAAAAGAGCTAGATCGCCGACGGCCCGCCGGTGCGAAAGAGTCCCGAGACTGTCTGTTAGAGAAGAGTCATCGATCAGTCGGACCGCCTTCCTCAGGACAGCATCGAGCATGGACAATGTAGTCGGGGCGGCAGCACCCCAAATGTGTGAGCAAAACTCGAGGCTAGGCCTTATCTGGGCCTTGTATAGAGTGATAAGGTCATGTGGTGAAAAGTACTTCTTAGCCCTAAACAAATAGCCCAGCTTTTTTCCAGCAGCTGCAGCTATTGAAGAGATGTGTTCGTGCCAGATCAGGTCCTTGGGGATCTGGACTCCGACCAGCCGAAATGAATGGCTCTTTGGTAGAACTCGGCCGTCCATCGAAACTGTATGAGCGCTAGGACGCTTTTTGTTCGTCAAAGTACAGTATTGTGTTTTGGAAGCATTGAACTGTACAAGATTGTTGCGTCCCCAAGCAGTGATAGCCTCCAGGTCCCTTGTCAGAGAAGAAGTCGTCGCTAGTCTTCTTTTTTCCAGCTCAGCGGCAGAGATCGGCTTGTCACTCTGAATTCCTGCATGTAGAGTACTGTCATCAGCGAAGCTGTGGATTGGGTTGATCGTGCAGGAAAGGAGGTCGTTGTTATGTAAGAGAAACAGTGTTGGAGCCAAGACCGATCCCTGGGGATCACCCGCGTTGACGTTGTGGGATGAAGAGGAGAATCCGTCAATTACGACGGATATCTTGCGGCCAGAGATAAAGTCAGCCACCCATCTGCAAAGCTTTTCTGGGAGGCCACATGATGGAAGTTTGCTTAAGAGGGCAGCGTGCCACAGCTGATCGAACGCTTTCGTGATGTCAAGAGCAACGGCATGAGCCTCACCATGAGACTGGATGAGTTTACTCCACAATTGCGTGACGTAAGCTAGGAGGTCCCCTGTGGATCGTTGGTGCCGGAAACCGTACTGCCTGTCGCTAATCAAGCTGTGACGTTCGAGGTAGTTCAGAAGCTCGCGATTTATGCACCTCTCCATCACTTTACTTATAACAGAAAGCAGAGCTATAGGCCTGTAGTTGTAAGGGTCGGTCTTAGCCTATTTCAACTTTAGTTTGACTAATTTTTTCTTCTCACCATATTCTACCCGAAGATAGTCAACCATACCCATATTCCAGCTCATATGGTTGGCTACAGCGCCATCTATGAGACACTAACTGTTTCAAAGTTGTTTGTAATTATTGCGGAGAGGAGAAACGTAGCTGTGATGAATATATGACGCCAGAATATTCCATTTCATCTCGGATAATTTTTCAAACGTCGAAATCATCTGAATACGTTAATCAACGTCGAAAGCAATTGTTAAACAACTGACAACCTCGTTTAGAGGTTGTGGAAAAATTCACTATCTATGCACTTATTATTTATACATTTTTACTCCGAAGCAGCCGCGCTTAAATGCCAGAACACCGCGGCTGCTAAGAGTATCCCAAAGAAATTTTGTTATTCCGATTTTTGAACTGCCCAAGGTAAGTAGAACTGGGAAAAGACATAACAGTTTAATAGGTTTAAGGATAGAAGTCAATTGTCTGACCATTGATGAACAATGTCAAGGTCTCGCTGAAACATAGCAGAGTTTGCAACTGTTGTAAATCTTCGGGTCAGCGGCATAAGCAGACCGTGTGGAGGACCGCAAGGCAGACTGTGTTTTGGAAACATTAAACTCTACAAGATTGTTGCGTCCCCAAGCAATGATAACCTACAGGTCTGTCGTCAGAGAGGAAGTCGATGCTAGTCGTCGTTTTTCTAACACACCGGCAGAGTTCGGCTTGTCACTCTGAATTCCTGCATGTAGAGTGCTGTCATCAGAGAAGCTGTGGATTGGGATGATCGTGCAGGACAGGAGGTCGTTGTTATGTATTCGGAACAGTGTCGGAGCCAAGACCGATCACTGAAGAACTTCTGCGTTGACGTTGTGGGATGAAGATGTGAACCCTTCAATTACGACGGATATCTTGCGACCAGAGATAAAGTCAGCCACCCATCTGCAAAGCTTCTCCAGGATAGAAGTTTGCATAAGAGAGCAGCGTGCCACAAGTAATGGAACGCTTTCGTGATATCAAGAGCAATGGCATGAGCCTCACCATAAGACTGGATGAGTTTACTCCACAATTAAGTGACGTAAGCTAGGAGGTCCCCTGTGGATCGCTGGTACCGGAAACCATACTGCCCGTCGCTTATCAAGCTGTGGCGTTCGAGGTAGTCCAGAAGCCCGCGATGTATGCACCTCTCCACTACCTTATAACAGAAAGACGAGCTTTAGGCCTGTAGTTGTAGGATCTGTCTTAGATCTTTTTTTTGGGGGGGGGGGGGATGGGTTGGACATATTCAAATTTCCAGTTTTCTGGGAAGGTGGCGGATTCGTTAGATATCTGGAAGAAACGCGAAAGAACTGGAGCCAGCTCGGCTGCACACCTCTTCAATACAACGCCAGGAATCAAGTCCGGCCCAGAAACTTTGTTGATGTCGAGCGACAAGAGCACCCATCTTACGGTCTTATGCCAGAATGTTACTTCCCGCATAGTATAAGGAGCACTTTGAATCGACGGCACTCGTTGGGGGGACCTCCATGGTGGAGTTGGCAGCAAACATCTTTGCAAGCACTTCCGCCTTGGCCTTTGAATCGGTTACAATCGTTCCATCCTGGCACGTAAGTGGTGGAAGGCTACTCTTTGTCAATTTCATTCAATCTGCTTGGTCAGCGTCCAAAAAGACCGACCGCCATTCCGCTGCGACGTTACCCTGTGCCTAATTTTTGAGAATGCTTGTATTTGAATACGTGTGCATAGTCGAATTGCGATCGGGTTCATATGGTATACCTTCTAAAGTTTGGCAAACGGATCTGCAACATCGGGGTATCGGTGAGGCGAAAGCAAAACATGGCTGGTTTCATTCATAAAATGCCAGCGGCGTGCGGTATTTTATAAAAGTTTGGGATTATTTCATAATTGGTTTAAATTTAGTAAACTATACGTTTATGTTTCACTTTAAATTTGGGGAGTATCTCAATAAGCCCACAATGATATGGAGCATTGTCCATAATAATAAATAAAGTCTCGGGTAAACTCAAAAATAGCTGTTCTCTACAATCTACACCATGTAAAAAACACTTGAGTTTGTTTCTACACTTCAACAAACGGAAAAATGTCTACTCACTTCCCAAAATTGCCACAATTCAAAAAATCATGATAACTGCGCGATTTAAAACCTAAATCAAGCTAGCGTTTTTGTCAAAGCCGTAAATAAAATATATTGTTCAAATACAAATAGATACTTAACGTGGTTTTTTACCTTGAGAATATATATATATATATATATATATATATATATTATACATCCGCGATCTTATAATAAGCTCATTTACTTTAAAAAGTGCCACAAGCCGAAACATGACCAGAATTAATTTTTATTTTATAATCCGCATCTTTCTGGATTCCTATTGTTGCAATTTTGGACTGTTGATGTGGATATTTCTAGAGCATCGGTGTCACTTAAATAGAAACAAAGAACTTTAAACACATTTCATATCCGTTTAACTTATAACCTCTGTAATAAATAATACTTACATTATACAGCATTTCAAAATTACATTTCACCTATTGAATTAGCATTGGTGTTCGTCAACTTCATCATTATCATCATCGTCACTGTCGTCATCAGTTTCGCTGTCGTCATCTTGCCCTATAGTTATTATAACTGGTTCCATTTCCTCCATAAATTGATCATTTTCCCAAAATTTATCTTCAATGTCCCTAGCATGTTGACAAAATTTCTGCCAATCATTAATGGATATTAAGGACATCGCTTCCTGAGTAACTTCTTTCAGTGCAGTTAAACTGAAGTTTCCAGTGGTATTGCGGCTTCTTATATGAAATTTAAGCTTTGCCCAAGCTAATTCTATTGGGTTTAGCTCGCATAAATAAGGAGGTGTTCTTAGAGGAGTATGTCCATGTGATCTTATGATCCGATCAACTACATAATTTTTTTGGTTGTCAGGGGGCTTATGAAGTAAGACCAGATCGAACAAGTCAAATTTTCTGGCAGTTGCCTCATGATTTATGCCTACAAAATATTTTATTGTATAGTTTGATATGTACATTCATGTTTTGAGTCATAAGTACCTTTCTTTGTCAACCAGGCTATTATATCTTTTTTCGAAGATGATTTTGTCGGGGTTTTATCTTCCTGGACGGAATGATATGGAGCATTGTCAAATACTATAACCGAATTGGCAGGTATATTCGGGAGGAGTTTTTCTGTGAGCCAGCGTGTGATTCATCTGACCGTGGTAATCGCCTGTAGCTAATCCCGCCTTAAATATCAAACAGGCATTGTCAACAAATCCATTTTCTGAACCTGCATGCACTATAATGAGTCGACCTAAAATATACAAGACGATTATATAATATGTTACAAATCAGAGTTAAATTTAACATATATATAGCATTTTTGCTTACCTGTAGAACCTATACTGCTTATTACACCAGAAACAGTTTCGCTCTGCCAGCATTTTTTGAAAGTCAAGTCATTGTCCACCCAGGTTTCGTCCAAATAAACTATATTGCGCCCTTCTTCACGATATCTACGTATATCACGGATGTATTTGTACCTCCATTGCAATATATTGGGCCTCTCCATCAAAACTTTTCTTTTATTTCGACATTTGCGCCAAAAAAAACCATTTGATTTTAATAAACTCCTGAGTGTTTCCCTAGAATAGGGGAAATTTGAGTCTTCTCGCAACTTTTGTAATAACTTCCTAGTTGTCGGGACAACTTTATATTCAAGATAAAATCTGTTTATCAAATGTCTAATAATCTGAAAATCAAAATCTTCATCTTTCTCAACAAGAGACTGACGCGGTCTTTTTTTTCCGGGACTGGATAACATTTTATTCGGGTTATTTTCTAGTCTTTCTTTATCTTCGTTATGAATTTTCCTAACAGAAGATACTCCGACTCCGGTATAAAGGGACACCCTATCAAGCTTACGTTTAAGCGGCAACTTGAGGGAATTGTTTGCCGCTTCCTCATCGCAAACCCTATAAATAATCATCAGAATGTTAGCTTAGCATTTCCTTGTCTTTTATTTATATTCAGACTCAGTCGTCAAAAACTACAATTATTGCATATTATTATTACTAACCTATAAACATTCGCAATCACTTCTCTTGTTTGGCTATGAAGCGTCTTTCCGCGAGTAAATTGGTTCATTTTAAAAAAATAATACTAAAACGAATAACAATATCAAATAACAAAACACTAAACTATTCAAAAACACACAGCACTAAACATACAAACTTAATAGAACAATAAATAGTTAACAATAATAGTTGTAAAACTTATACACGACAATCAACGGAGATAAAACCTACGCCACTGGACTTTTCAATAGTATGGATATTCTAAGAAAGGAGCAAAAAATTGTCTGGGACGCTACCCAATAGGGAGTCGAATTTTCTCATGGCGACAAAACATGTGAGGATATGCGCCAATCAGATTCGTTTAGGCGGTGTCCAATATACCTTTCGGGTGGTTGTTGCCAGCTCAACCGATGTAGATAAGATCTTTGGAAAAATGTTTACTTATAATACGATTCAGTAGTAAAAAATAGTGATTAAATACAAATAGAGCTAACAACCCATTAAAATTCTCAGTATTTTGAATTATTATTTTTTGGAATTGTGAAAAATCGATTTTCAAATCATTGAAATTACTTTTATTATTATTATTGCTTTTTTGTAGTTAAATTTGGCAATATCGAATATTTTCGGTCGCATTCCTTTCGCTGTTGCAGATCCGTTTGCCAAACTATAGTGCCAACGCGTTAGACCATGATACGTTAAGGCTCACAAGAATTTAAAATGTGAAAAAATGACCCTTAGCCACATCGCCCAGAAAGTGAAAAATAGGCAACCCATATGATGTGGAAGTAACGCCTTACATATTGTGCCCATGTTGAACAAAAAATCCTCCTCCTTGCAGTAGAGTCCACAATTTGTTCCCTTGTCCGTCAGTGATGTTGATTTTCAATCCACTCTTTCGTTGTAGTCCTAAGTCTGTTTGCCTCGAGAACCGGTTCTTCCTTACAATGTATCACCACAAGCCCAGGCTCCTATACCTATGAGATATAATATTAGGCTTTGATCGTCTAAAACATTCTTACACTCCAGAAACAGTCCCGGTGTTATCCTAGAAGCTAGTGTTTCTTTGATTGTTACCTTATCGTCCGAGCAGATTAGTTAATTTTATCTTAGATCCATTATCTGTTCTAAATGCGAGACACATAACCTCTATTAATACAGGGTATTTTTAGTGTGGAAACGGTCGATAGCTCCGTTATTTCGAAATACATATATCTAAAAAGTCATATGAGCTTTGAGTACGTGCTTCTTATTTTGAAAATGTGCCCCTCTCTACAGGATGATTCATAACTATGCAGCAACACAAACATACATTTTTTCAAATGGAATACTCTGTATATTTTAATATATTATGAAAGACCGTTTCAAGGGAAAATGTTTTATATAGCGCTTGTATAACTACTTCTAAAGCTGGTCATTCATTTCCACCTCAATGAGCGAGTATAAATTGAGCTTTTGATAGAGAAACATTTCACATAACAATTATGGAATGTTTTATTACAAACTTACAAGACAAAACCGACATCAATCATTAAATTAGCAAAAAATTTATTACAAAAACTGTTACGTATGGATATTTTCCAAATTGCTTATATCTACTTCAAAAACATTATAAAATGCAATTAATGAGTGCATTACAAAATGCTCATAGATATGAAAAAATTGTGAATACAAGAAAAAATTCACTTGTCAATTTTTTCAATTTCAACTTTTTTTTGTTGTCTGGCTATGATTTGTCATCAATACTATTTGTAATAGTCTGTATTATAGAGTAACTCCTGAAGCCTATCCTGTGGTTTTCATGATTATAATCCTCCATGTTTTTTTTTCATGGTGATAATCCTCCATGTTTGTCTGGTCGCTAAATGAAACCACATTGTTTGAAATACTGATGACGTTTCTTCCACAACGGTGACCTTTCTCACATACAATTTGACAATTCTGACAATACATTTTGTTTATCTGTCGTCAAAGTGTCGAATTTATCAAATTGTACTTAAAATGCCACCGTTGTGGCCGAAATGTCATCAGTAAACAGTGATTCAAACAGACATGAAGGATTATACTGTATACTATTTTTCAAACTTGAAAGCAAATTTTTTAGATATCTTTTATAATAACGGAGCTGTCGACTGCACACTATAAACTCTTCTGCGCACTATTTCTGATAACGATACAATACGAACTGCATTGTTTTTTTTACAGATGTAAACGATGTTTTAACTCGTTTTATTTTGTTGCAGATATAAAAAGGAGAAAAATCGACGGTTCATCGAAGGTTAGTATCGAAGTGACGTAAACACCGATGCTGATTTCAGAGCGTTCCACATCCACGTATTATTCTGTGTGTTCCGTGTCAAAGAGAGTGAGGGGAGATTGGGCTGAAAATCATTCGTTTGTTTCGATCAGAAAATTCAAAGTAAAAATCGCGAGTGTAACTATGTCATCACCGTCGACGTGCCGAAATCCATTTCGAGATACTTCAGGATCTGTCGAGACCATTGATGAGAATTTTGAAGAATAAAAGATTATTTTTTCCTTTTGAGAGGTTAAGAAGGAACATTCGATGTCAAGAAGTCCCACCAAAGATGTTATCCAATAGAGTGTTGAGAAATGACCAATTGCAACGATGTCACCAAACACACATTTATATGAGCTATAATGGTGTACGAAAAACAAAAGTGCCAGAGAAAAGTACAAGCAAGCAACCTATGATTTCGCATCCTAGAAATAGAATTTAACTAAAGAGAATTAAAAGTAGACTTAATTTCAAGTTAAAAATCCAAAAATATTGTCAGAGAAAGTGATTTAACGAGAGAAGTGAAACTAAAAACTGAGGAGAAGATACAGAGGAAGGAGCTATAAAAAAACTGAAATTGATAACCAGACCAGTGAAACAAGAATGGCAGGAATTACATCATAACCAAAAGTTGAGGAATCCTTGAGGGAAAGAAATAAGTACAAACTGTTGTCAAGATGAAAATGCAGCGAGTCTGAAGATTGACTAGAATTGAGTTTGATCCGTATTGATGCACGACGGAAGATTCCATGAAAATAGTGATGGACAATATGCGTGTTTTCGTAGATATTTGCTTGAACAGACGAGAGTTTTCAACTTAAACGATCAGCCCAATCTTCCGTGTTTGACTGATGCTAGCAGCTGTCAGGTAAGTATTTAGCTGGTAAGATTGAACAACATGGATGATTGTCGGCCAGTTGAACCTATACATCAGGATTAAACGCCTAGAAAGTTTGACATATCGAAAAAATAGAATAACTGTTTCCTGAACTGCCATGTCAAATTAACACTCAAATACATAAACCCCCGATTTTATGGCTTCTGATCTGTAAGGCACTGTTCTCACCAAAATCAATCCGGCATCAACTCCACATCAACCCGATTTCGAGTTCATTGGGATTGCTTTTGCGTTCGCACCGAAAGAAACTGTTAAGAAAATGGCAGCTTCGTTTTGAGGTTGTGGTAAAAGTCACCGAATATATACGAGGGTGAATCAAATATGAACGGGACTTTTGTTTTAGTAATTTTATTGGCATAATAAATACAAGTTTATTTACATCTTATTTTTCTACATAATCTCCCCTCTTATTGATGCATTTTTTCCACCGGATCGGAAGTTTTTTAATTCCCCCATCAAAAAATGAAGCTGGTCGTGTCAGTAGCCAATTTGCACGAACGTTTACACACCTTCGTCGTCGTTAAAGTGGTGACCTCCCAGGTTCTTCTTTAAGTGGACCAAACGTGTATTAGTCACATGGCGACAAATCGGGACTGTAAGGCGGGTGTTCAAGTGCTCCCCAATGAATCTCGCTTAATTTTTCTTGGGTCAATGCAGCTGTGTGTGGCCAAGCGTTGTCATGGAGCAGAATGGCACTTCGAATAGGCATGTCTCGCCATGTAAGCCCGTTTTACTTCTTTAAGCGGTTGGCAGTAGTAAGCAGCATTAACTGTACGTTCCTGAAGAAAATCAATTAGCAATAAACCTCTGGAATCCCAAAATACCGTTGTAAGAACTTTTCTTGCAGAAGAACTGGTCTTGGCTTTTCGTGGTGCTGCATCTCCAGGCTTTCGCCACTCCATGAAAAACATTTTTGCCAGTCGTATACTTGTGTCCTTGAAACTCTTTTCGGCGAACTGTGCTGTTAATCGACGCAAAATTTGGGAAGGTTTTAGTCCCTCTCGCGACAAAAATTTAATGATAATGCGTTGCGCATCAGGAGTGTGCAACTCTTGCTCAGACATAATGCTACTAACAGCAGTAACCCAGTGACAGCTTATCTACTCCGGCGCGCCAAACCGACTGACTCCCCTCTTCCTGACATCCCCATCCAAGATATACCAAGACGTCGCCCCACTCCATTCACCTATGGCGCGTTAAACAGAAAAGTACGGTTCATATTTGATTCACCCTCGTACTTACTCGTAAAAATGTGGAAAACCTCGATTGAAAGAAAATCGTATAATAGACCAAAAATCCGACCATGTTCCAGAAAAAAAAGTGATAAGCGGTTAAACAGCGGAAGTATATTCTTGACGATATATGATGTGGCTCCTCGTTGAGATACAGAAAATGTTGCTGGCTAACTTTTATTTCAATCGCCTACTGGCGGGGAAGAATGGAAATCGCGAAAATTTTCGAAAATAAGATATGTTATTTGACATGTACTTCACGAAAAGCCATATCACTTATTTCCGTTTGTCTGTCTGTTTTTCGGTCTGTCTGTTTGTCTGACTTTTTTTCAGTCGGTCCGCTAATCTTATAACCTTTAACTCGAGAAGTACCGCTCGGATTTCGATGAAATTTTTACACAGTGTTACTACTATGGCAAGGACGCAAAAGCATTTTATGTTTTCGCAATATGAAACCATAGAATTTTGATCAGGCAGCTTATTAAACCACACGTGGGCTTGAGACCCTTAATGTTGATAACTAAAGTTATGATGAGTTCTTTTAGAAAAAATGGTATTTCGGCTCCCAAGCGCCTAAAAAAGTTCCTTTTTTTCGACAGGGATTGTATTTTTCATCAGCTTTCCGGTGGTGAGCATCTTAATTACGACACGTTTTTTTACTTAGCACAAGAACATCTTGTATCTTTTTTAATAAGATATTAAATTTAGTCTCTAGCAAGAGAATAAGCCCAAAATGAGGTGATTTGATTGATCCAAAGTCGCTGGACACCTAGTCAAAGAAAGCCATTAAAAAATAGTATCAATTAGAAAATTGCAGAAACGGTTGAACACCGTTGAGTACAATTTTTTTGATGTTATGCACCACAAAGGCCTTGACTTTTGGCAATTATTGCAGATTTACCATTGTGCATCTTCCAGTAAAAAATAAATGTAGAAATCAACGCTTTTTGTCGTTTTTTATCATACCAGTTAAACCGTTACAGCGAATTGGAGTAAGGTCTTATTTCGAAGGTATTTTTTTTAGACCACTTACACCAATAGTTTACAACTATTTGAATATACGCGAAAAATTGTTTTTCCTACTTTGACGTTTATTAAAAAAGTTGGTAAGCAAAATTTCTTGCCTTGCCGTATACCCTCAAGAATATAATTCCGTTGTAGAACAGCTTATTACAATTTTGTTCTCTCAAATTACAGCTTATTACAATTTTGTCTCTCAAAATACAGATATCCTGGTCTAATAAGTTTCGTTTTGACAAATAAAATCTAGCCCGTTCAATCAACGTATGTGGTGGTTTTTATTTATCAGAAACTCACAGTACATAACAAATATAATGTACAATGAACGATCTGTGGAAAGTAACACCTTGTACGCAAACATATTTCTTGAGCCTGATGATCAGTAGTGCGCTGTTCACGTGCTTACCAAACTTCTCTTAACTGTAGCTCTCCTGGAAGGTTTTCAACGCTGCTTTTCCAACTGAATCACTTCAAAAACAAAAACGCAATGAAGAACTTTGAACACAAAGACATCTTTTATTAACTGATGGGCAACTGCCTTGCGATGTCAGTGTCTGCATTCATTGAGCAACTGTACACTTTGATGAGAATGTTAGTATTAAAATACATGTGGCAAGTCGGGTTGCGGTCTTGTTGCGATTGCCAGTTGCTTTTGGTGAGAACGGACACAATTCATGAGTTCCAAATAATGTGCAGCAATATTTCAAAAGCAGACATAAATTGGTGATTGAAAAATAGATCAGAGCACTAAGTCCACCAGAACTACTTTCCTCAAAAAAGGGGCGTGCGACATCAAGTTAGTACTGCCTATTTATTTTGTAACTTGTCAACTGTAGGTATGGAACTATTGGGAATATTGCAATGCTTCCATTATTCATTGATCCAATGTTTCTCTTGACAGTTACCTGTGTAGGGCTCAGAACTCTTCAAAAAGAGGTATATTTTACATAATTTTAATAAGTTCAGGTTTAGTGAGATACTGGTATTCTGGCGGATCTCGAATTAATGCATTTTTTTAACATCACACGTGGTAAATACACTCAGTGGCATTAGAAGTGTTACACCCAGAAAAAATTATTTCTTCAAATTTTTGGTAATGAGGTAGTCTTACATCAAGAATGAAACGATAACATTCTCACAAAATTTTATTCACAAGCAATAAGAAAAAAATTAATAATGTGTTGGGCGACTCCGCAGCTGAATAGACTCCTATATACGCCTAGGCATCTACCTAATGAGATGATCGATGTCTGGTTGTGGCACCTCATTCCAAGCAACTCGAACTTCGTGGATTAACTGTGGCGGATGCTGCAAAGTGGATAGTCTCCTCCCCATAATATCCCACACATAATCGATGAGATTTAAATCCGGTAAACAGGGTGGCCACATTAACGCTTTTTGAAGAAAGTCCATAGTACGACGAGCAATATGGGGACGTTCGTTGTCTTGCTAAAAAAGGACGTGTGGACGGCCCTCTAGATATATCAGAAAAGTGGTTTGTAGGACATCATCGACATAACGCGCAGCAGTCATATTGCCTTGAAAGAAGAGCTGATCGGCTACCATAGGCAATAGCCCCCCAAACCATTACTCCAACAGCACTCTGTATATGCCTCTCGACAGCAGATCCAATATCACGCCATTCTCCACGGCGGCGTCTTACCCTTCTACGACTATCGTGCGCACCTAGACAGAATTTCTATTCGTCGCTGAATATGATATTATGCCATTCTGCCTCCCAATGTTGCCGTTCTCTGCTCCAGTTCAAACGTTGACGACAGTGGACCGCAGTCAAGTAAGCACTGACTGTGGACGGCTTGAATGCGGCGATAGAGTGTACGCATAGTAACAGGTCTACCTTCTCCAAACCATTGGTCAGCGAACTGACGCGTAGTAGCAAAACGGTCTCGTAGGGCTAGTTGTCTGAAGCGCCTATCTTGACGCTCTGTGGTACGGCTTGGTGGACCAGTTGGCCTTCTTCGTGTTCCTCTACCTTTTTCTATCCACACACGCATTACCGTCATTGCAGTACAATTAACACGGCGGACAATTTCGCGACAGGACAAGCCAACATCTTGATAGGCAATAATTCTACCCCTGTCAAAGTCGCAACATCGTGATAACTTGGACGTGTTCGAACTCGAGGCATTTTGTTATGCTTAGGGCAATAACTAAAAATATCTGTATATATACTACTCAGCTCTCAGAAACTGCTTCCTTCACAAAAACTAAGAGATAACATTTTATCAAAGGTAAACAAAAACAAAGATTAAAAGTTGACATTGTGCCACAGCATGCTTTAAATATAGTAATTATGTTGCCGAAAAAACAAGTTGAAGAACTTATTTTTTCTGGGTGTAACAACACTTCTAATGTCAGTGAGAATAATTATAATCTAATCATATTAGACGAAAATACCCCTGGTTTGCCAAATAATTGTAAAGTCTGGTTTTATTGGCATATTTAAAACATGGACGCATAAAATGGGTACACCAATTTTTGTGGAAAAACTTTTTATTCGACAACAAATAATGAGAAAACGTGTTTTTTGGGATTTAACGGAAAGTGATGGGAGGAACGAAAAACTCTTTGCATAAGATTTTCAGGCATTTATGAGACCTACAAAATGAGACCTCACGTAAAAAGATCCGACTAAGAGCAAAAAAGCTATGGCCGAAAACCGAGGCAAATTGTAGGTTTTGGCAGTCGTTGGTAATGCGACGATGAATTCTCGCAGATACTTGAAATTCTTCAAATTCGTAGGATTCATATTTCTAAATAACCCCACCAAAATTGGAATAGATTGGTCAAGTAGTTTTTAAGAATTCCTAATTGTTCATCCAAAAACACCTGTTTTCCGGCAATCACTACTAGTTATTATATATATATATATATATATATATATATTATTGAGCAATATACAAGGTTAGTTCAAAGGGCATTTTATAGCAAAATACACTAGTTTACCTTGACGAGATGACGTTTTTTCTTCTAAATAAATTCAAACATGTACTTGTGAGTAGTTCGCAACAAAATATGATAGAAACATCCACTTTGTTTTCAAATGTGTATAGTAACGTATGTTTTTCAAATATCGTAGCGCATTTGTTCAATTACTCTCAAATACGAAATGATTGAATTTGTTTAGAAGATAAAAACGTTACCTTGGTTTTTCGCATAAAAATAACATTTACCTTCCGGAATGGTTTGCGATTCATATCGGCAAAGTATTTTGTTATAAAATGCCCTTTGAGCTAACCCTGTATATTGCTCAATAAACTAGTAGTGATGGCCGCAAAACAGGTGTTTTGGGATAAACAATCAGAAACTCTCAAAAAATCACTTGACCAATATACTCCAATTTCAAGTAGTTGCATGAAATTATCGTGGCATTACCAACAAGTGCCAAAATCTGCAGTTTGGCTTGGTTTTCAGCCATAACATTTTTGCTATGAGTCGGATCTTTTCACGTGTGGTCTCACTTTGTAGGTCTCATAAATACCTAAAAATCTTATTTGAAAAGTTTTTTCGTTCCTGTCAACACTTTCGATTGAATCCCAAAAAACACGTTTTTTCATTCATTTGTTATTGAATAAAAAGTTTTTCCACAAAAATTGGTGTACCAATTTTATGCGTCCATGTTTTAAATACCCCCTTGAACAACTTGCACCAATAAAACCAGACTTTACAATTATTTCAGGGAAATTTGCTAATATGACTAGACTATTATAATACTAATACATTTTGAAAAAAATGCATCGAATATTTTAGCACTCATGACCTTTTTGGTGTCATATGAAAACTTTGTTCATCGTCAGTGAAGTATTTTAGGATTCAGCCCCCTGTGCCTCCTGCAAGCAAAAACTTTTGATTGAGGCGCTTGAGTCGCCCAAGGCTATGACCCTAGGTAAATTAGCCCCCGTTTATAGGTAAAACAAATGTTATGGAAACTGGATGATTGTAACTCTGCAAATTCATTTGAAATATTTTGATGTAAAAATAAGATTTTCTCCTGAAACAGACTTTCTTGCACAGGAATTTTTAGTAGTAATTTTGAATGGATATCTCATACAACCACTTGAAATGGTTGCTTTTTTGAACAATTAGTAATATAAACATTCTATATTTTTTAACTACACAAATGGCTAGTGTCGCAAATAAGAACTACAGGGTGGCCATTATATGACTGCCTGATTTGTTTCTCCAACATCCTTAACATCCAGTACACACAGGTATTATATTGTTGCTCTGACAAATCAACAACTACAGATATTCACTCTTTTTATGGATGATTGATTGATCTGGTTGAGGCAGGCGAGTGTCCTCTTGGGATCCTCGTGTGAGTTTTTGCGTTGGACTGTGTCAAACATGATATTTATTGTGCTGTATAAAAGTTGATTCTCACTATACATTCCGATTCCATTCCATATCAGTTTCGTAAACGTTCCGTACAATTTGATTGTATACACAGTATACCTTACGTCGCATTTCCATATTCCGTATTTTCGTATATGCAACTTATACGTAGTTCAAATCGTGGTGAAATATGTGGTCTGAAGAAAATTTAATCATTGCCGCTGTTATTTTGGACGAGGTAGAACGTTTGAAAAGAAAACGATAAAGGCGTTTCGGGATTCCCAATATGTTGAAGCAACGCGGAGTTGATGGAGAATATGTTATATTATTTCCGAAGTTAATAGACGATGACACATATTAACAGAATTTAAAAAAAAATAATTTAGAGAATGCGACACGTTTCCGCCTGTCCGTTAAAAATGCGTTTCGAAGGAATGGGTATGGAAGGGACGCAGGCCGGTATGTGAACGGAACGGATAATGTGCATACACACGCAATAGCCTGCCTTACGCGAAGGCGAATATTCAATTTCAATAATTTACGGAACGGTTACGGAATGGAAACCTTCAAGGTTGATTCTCACTATACATTCCGTTTCCATTCCGTAACCGTTCCGTAAATTATTGAAATTAAATATTCGCCTTCGCTTAAAGCAGGCTATTGCGTGTGTATGCACATTATCCGTTCCGTTCAATACCGGCCTGCGTCCCTTCCATACCCATTCCTTCGTAACGTATTGTTGGCGGACAGGCGGAAACGTGTCGGAAATGATATGGCAAGTGTGAATTGAAGAGACGTTCCATAAATGCATTCTCTAAATTATTTTTTTTAATTGTTAATATGTGTCATCGTCCATTAACTTCGGAAATAATGTAACATACTCTACATCAACCTCGCGTTGCTTTAACATATTGTGAATCCCGAAACGCCTTTTTCGTTTTCTTTTCAAACGTTCTTCCTCGTCCAAAATAACAGCGGCAATAATTAAATTTTCTTCAGACCACATATTTCACAACGTTTTGAACTACATTTAAGATGCATTTACGAAAATGTTGAATATGGAAATGCAAAGTAAAGGTTGATTCTCACTATACATTCCTTTTCCATTCCGTAACCGTTCCGTAAATTATTGAAATGAAATATTCGCCTTCACTTAAAGCGGGCTATTGCGTGTGTATGCACATTATCCGTAAGGTATACTGTGTATACCATCAAATTGTACTGAACGTTTACGAAACTGATATGGAATGGAAACGGAATGTATAGTGAGAATCAACCTTAAACTGCGCATGTATGGAATCACTCTCTCAAAAGGATCAAATTGTTTTTACAAAACAGATATTTAACACGTGCAGACTTCATCTATCGATATTGATCTCTTTTAGGGACTATCATGTTTATATCTATATCATTTATCTAGACAATTTGTTCACTATATGCGGATGATGTCACAACATATAATGATGGATTATTGGTAATAAAACTCATTGACTTTTTAAAACAACTAAATGAATGGTTATTTTTGTAAATTAAAAAAAAAGCTGCATTGGTATGGTTCCATAATGTACAGGAGAAGTTAACCGATCTAAATCTAAAATCAAATGATAAACCACTAAAGCTTTGATAACTAAATTCAGACAAACACTTGTATTTTTAAGAACATTGCAACCATGTAATATCTTTGTTGAATTAGTATTAATATACAAGGGCCGCAGAGTATATACTGAGCGCACGCGCTTGGTTAACAATTAAAAAACAAAGGTTTAAAATAACAATGCCCGCCAAAATTCTTTGGGATTTTGTTAAAGTATGTTTTAAGAATATTTAGTGACACAGACAATATTACAATTTTCGTTACTTCAAATTCTTATTCGGGGTCGAAAATGACCTATTTTGCAACTTTGACCGGTGCGAAAAAAACAAATATTTAGAATTTGATTTAAAAAACGCTTAATGTTACACAAATTTGAGCATGGCAACATGCAGATACCTGAGCGCTGTAACATCAACACTACTTGTAGTGTTGATGTTACAGCGCTACTATTACTAGTCTACAGGTTACAAGTAATTATATTTAAGTACAAGTGAAAGAAATGAGTAATCTATTACAGTTGTACGTACATATAAGACAGTTCTGATAAAAGATTGTCTTAGCATATTTTGAATATATTTTGTGATTGAGGACCGTATTGTGTTGACGACATCATAGGTATATACAGGGTGTTCCATAATTATTGCGACAAAATGATAGGGGTTGTAGAGGGCATCAAAATGAACAATTTTGCCTTATAAACCCCTGTTCGGAAATATGCCGTTTGGGCTGCAGCAAAAAAAAAGATCAGTTTCTTGAAACAGCTTACCTACAATAATTGCTCGAAGTGTCCTCCACCTTGCTCAATACACAGCTGTGCACGATTGTTCAATGATCGGCGGCATTACCCCGGTATGTCCTGAACATGTGCGGACGCGGCCATCACTCTTCCCAGTAGCTCTTATTGGTTGGGTACAGTAGTTTCGTACACTAAAGCTTTCAGATGGCCCCAGAGAAAATAATCCAGTGGGGTCAGGTCGGGTAACCGCGCAGGCCAAGGCACAGGGCCACCTCGGCCTATCCACCTATTTGGAAATTTGTCGTCCAAATACTGCCGCACTTGTAAAGAAAAGTGGGCTGGAGCGCCATCGTGTTGAACCCACATGTTGGCTGTTATGTTCAGTGGCACATTTTTCGGTAGCACATGCTGTAAGAATCGACCATAAGCATGCCCATCCAAACGTGGTGGAAGCAAATATGGCCCGATGATATGCTCGTCCACAATGCCGCACCAGATGTTAATTGAAAACTGATGTTGGTCTCTATGGATGGCTATGGCATGAGGGTTTTCATCATCCCAAATGTGACTGTTACGGCTATTAAAATAACCGTCCTTTGTAAAACAGGACTCGTCAGTGAACAAAACGTAGCGACCAAAGTTTGGTTGCCTCAACTCCTGCTGCAGCCACCAACGACAAAAACGTCGACGCGGCAGATAGTCTTCTGGACCCATGGCTTGGACTTTTAAAAGGTGGTATGGGTGTAGTTGCTGGTGTCATGGAGAACCCGCCAAACAGTAGTTTGAGACGCTCCCATATCATGTGCAATAGCACGCACGCTTGTACGCGGATTGGCCTCTACATGGTGCAGAATCGCTTCCTCAAATTCTACTGTGCGCCTTGTGAAGGGCCGCCCTGCTCCCGCGAGGTATCTGATGCTGCCACTGACACGAAGACGTCCATGAATCCTTGCAAAAATGGCGTGATGCAGATGAGGACGTTCTGGAAACCGTTAGGCGTAGATTCGCGAGGCTCGTCTTCCGTTACCACCAGCTTTTCCGTAAATTAAATGCATATCCGCAAGTTTCGCATACGAATAACGCTGCATTTTAACACTAAGGTACTGTTATTTACTATCTAGTTTGACGCACCACTCAGACAAATTAAATAAATCGGTGTGGAGAATTTACGATAACAAAAATGTAAACACAGCAGGCTTTTTTACAAACCGGCGAGACCATGAAATGTCCTAGACGAACATTTTGCAGCTGGTGAATTTTTTGTTTCTCCTATGAGCTCTTAAGGTAAAATTAGCGGTAGTGCTCAAACGGCATCTTTACGAACAGGGGTTTATAAGGCAAAATTGCATATTTTTATGCCCTCTACAACCCCTATCATTTTGTTGCAATAATTATGGAACACCCTGTATACTGGCATGACCAATTCCTACCCAGAGATAAAAATAAGTAAAATACTAACTACAAATGTAGGAAATTCTGAAACGGAATCCTACAAGTGTGGACGTTTTGTTACAGAATGCGCCTAAATTGTAAGTTTTATCCGGTAATTACTGGTGCCGCATATGTAGCCACAAGTTGTGTTGTAATACGAAATAATTTCAAGTCTACACCGAGTTTTTACAGTTGTACAACTTGTAGCGTTTGTGTTATACGACCCTGGTCTATCAGTTCGATCATCTCAAAAGGAAGTTATAATATTATTTTTTAGTTATTCTTCTCTTGAGAGTGTCAGTACATTTGCCTTCGCGCGTAGTGATGCCACTGTAAAATTATATATTATAGGGAAGGTCGATACATTATAAGGTATGATAGTAAACCCCGTTTGAAACACGTGTACTTCAGAACAAAGTCAAATTGTTTTTGAGTTACGCGCAATTTTGTAAAATCGTAGTAAAAAGCCAATATAATGGACTATCGGTTGTTCAATAATGAAGTGCCACTCATTTGTTGTTTTCCTATTTATCTTAACATACGATATCCCTATAAAATCAGTTTCCTCGTTATCGAAAGATCGCGTACACTTTATAAAAAATAAAATTGGTTTGCTGAATGTTTCGATTTTGCGGTGCTTTTTGTAAGAGTTTGAATACATTTGGACAAAATGCGATTTGAAATCATTAAAAATACTTCCTTTACTTATGATGTTTTTTATAATGTATCAGACTACATAGTATTAGAACAAGCAGATTCTTTTTGAAATTATAGCCCAGTTAAATAGCCGAAACTGAGACAAAAGTGATAACATAGCCACAAAGTTATTTCCGCTGGCGGAATGGTGTAATAAAGGATTGCGAATATTGTTGTATGAATTTGGTTTTCCGGAAACCAGCCGTTTTTTGTAAAACTGCGAAAAACCCAAACAACCTCTTTTTCGCTGAAACGGCTGTGGATATCTGGGATGTTTTTACACGAATTTTTTTTTTAATTTTTGGGCCATCAAAAAAGGTCTCTGCAAATTTTTTGCTAAATTGCTTAGTTTTCGCGCTACAGCTTGCTGATGGCTTGTGGGTGAGGGGTTTGCGTGGACAGGGACGCGCGTACACATATCACCAGCCGCCGCACCGTTGAAGCGGGACGATCCTCTTTTATTTCGACGTCCTCAGTGTCTCACTCTCAGTGATAGGCCAGTCGATTTCGAATAATAAGCTCGTTTGTAGTTGTGGCGTTCACCGACTTATTTTTGAAATTTATGCGTTTAGAGTACAAGATGCAGTAATTTCTCTTCAGCCGCTTACCGATTGACTGGATAAGTGAGGTATAATATTTTCATTTAGAATTGGAACAACGATAAGAAACCTACAGCTGCAAAAAATGTGTGAACGTGTATATAAATGAGTGGCAATGATAAGAATACATTACAGGATGTAGAAGCCCAATGAGTCATCAAAAGACTCGTTTTCGAGGTTCCACGTTATTTTCATAATTATCCTCGCAAATCAGTTTGATCACGAGTAGTTGTTGATCTACGATCATGATAAGAGATTTAGCAGTTCTTGAAAGTATATACAGTTCAATGTTATATCCATCCCAATCCATTACAAGTAGGATAAATCATTGAAGGTCAAAGTCATTAAAGTTGTAGCCGACGTCACCTTCGTTAATTTCCTCTTCATCGGTCATTGCATCTTGGCCGCTTGATGAGGTCTCATCATCTTCTGTTTAGTCATCATTATCGGGTTCTACGGTAGTTTGTCCACTTTCCTCCTCACATGCATTAGTAGTCGTCGGAGTTTCGCTGTCATGGTGTTCTGTAGCCAGTCCATCTCTTTCTTCTTCTTTAGTCCGGCTTTACGACAGTTACATCGCTTCGATTTGCAGGGCCCTTGGCATCCACAGGAAACCTGAAAAAATGTTATTATAAGAATTATTATAATCTAAATATCAGTTGTCTTGTAAGGGAAATCAATGGCAGGCCTTTTATAGTACTCCATAGATCAGTCTAAAAATTTGTTATTTTGGCTTGAAACTGGATCTCACATTGTTCAAAAATTAATTTAATTCCGGTCAGACAGTACATGAGATCAAAAGTGTAGTAAAAATTAGTTGTAGCAAGTTGTATTTATTGCTTCAACTTGAATACATTTCACACATACCTCTTGTAACACTTCTTTTGGTGCGGGATCTGCTTCAGACATGTTCGGAATGAGAATATTACCCTGTCTTGTCCATCCCCACAAGCAGGGATCCAATCTATGCTGAAGCCACACCTGGATTTGATAGTACACTCGTTTGCAGTGCTGAAGCAAGGCAGGAGATGTTGGTGGGAGACATTCTAGGGACGTTTCCTTTTTTGCCTTTGTTAAGTTTGTAGAAAACAAATTTTATCTGAAATTCCTGAGAGAAGAAGACTGTTCTTTGTCTTTGTATAGTGCGAGAGTAATCGTTTCTGCACATTGCAGCAATTCGTCTTCCAAGCAGTCCGGCTCGTAAAACTTCAGCGCCAGCGCTCTAATGCGGTCGTTCTGTAGCAGCAACTTCACCAGCTTCATCTTCCATTTCCACAAAAAGCAGCTAGTAGTGTCGCAACCCGCAAACGCATGAGCGAAAAGTAGAAATGGTTGCAAATGTTTGTGATCCCATGTATCGTATAATTTGTTCGCCTCACCCCCCTGGCCCATCTTGTAATAGTGCATGCTCTCTGAGGTTGGAGTGAGTCCAATAAGTAATATTAAGAGATCAACATCCGAGCCGACGACTATAACTCGTGATTTCCCGTGACGAAACAATTCGTTATGAATCTCCAGAGCTCTTCTCACAATCTCAACATCCGCATCCTCTTTCGCATGGATCACGGTAAAACTGAATCCCTCATAGATTGCAAGAGTTTGGCCGAAATGATAAACAAATTGAGCCTTGTTTTTCACGTTGGACAAAAATTTCTTTTGGTTCAATGGGAGGAGATTGTCTGGTTCAATTTCAACGTCCACGCTACAATGTCTTTCTTGTCTACAGTCTCGCTCGTATGATTTGACACCTATATGTTCATCTTCATATTCGTCGAAAACAATAATGACGCTCCGACCAAACCGCTTAACAAGAAAGGTCTTGTACATATCAAAGATTGCACGGTATGTCTGAGAATCTTCAAAAAATGTTCGCGAGGCTGGGTTGTAGTGAACATTTTATATAACTGTGACTTGTCGGTCTTACGCATTGATCCTTTCTAGTCGAACAAACTAAGTGGAGCAGGAGACATTTCGTAGTCGAAGCAACATTTACTCAACTTTTTCCTTCCACGCATAGCAAGAGACAGACGTTGAAATAATAGAGAGGTATCAACAGTGACAGTGGAAGACATAGCTTTTTGAGATTGTGTCCGTGCAAAGTCCAAATTCTTGATCGTGTACAATTTTGACTGCGACACCTGTTCATAAGCGCATCCAACTATATGACCCATTGGTTGTGTGCTACGCTCGAAAGCCATATGACAATTTATTTCCGCACCACCAACAGCTCCAGTTGACAGCAAAATTAATTCCTCGCGGACTTTGAATGATTCATGCCCCTTTAACCAAGTAACGAATGAGGCAATGTCCTTTGCGTCCCATGCCTTTCGTCCTTTACCCAAATCAACATGCTGCTCACTGTTTCTCGTCTCCAGGTTACAGTACTCTTCCAATGCTTGCATCACATGCACGGCGCAAGGCATCACCAGCAAATATCGAGACACGACACTCCGCGTAACACCTCTTCCGTGTTTCAAGTCAGTCCCAAAAAACCTATTCAATGTCTGCTCGATTGTCATGTAACTGCAGATTCCGGACCAAGCTTTATCTGACCTGTGGATAGTGAAATAACCCTGCGTGGCAAACTGGTGAAACTCTTGAGTGTCCTGTAGAAGTACCATATCCTGCAAATAGATCTGAGGTGCTTTTGCGTATTGAAAATGTCCCGTGGCATGAAACAATGGCAACATTCTTCGAACGCAATCAAGATGAAGCTCCCAGTTTCCAAGACGCTCTGCTTCAATAAAACGAAAGACAATAAGCACGGCTTCAATGTACTGCACCCACAACTTGGCTGTTGGGCCGTCATTTTTCAATTGCTTCAACTTTGTATAAAACAAATCAGATATTTTCTTCAGGTCCTTATCAGAGTCACTGTCCCTTAGTTGAAGAGGGTTTTTCTGCCAGACACGCATCGATGATGCGATAGCCCCTTTTATCTAGCCTTTTTCTTCGATTGAATCACAAATTACGATGCCTAAAGCTGTAAACGTCAAAATGTGTGCTCGGACTGCTCTTGAATAATAATTATTGTGCCCGTCCATCATTTTCTTTATGGATTCACTAGCGTAAGCAAGCTCCCACATAGATTCAAGTCCGCTTCCTCCCATGATAATACCTATTGCTCCCAAAAAAGACATTAACATGTGGAATCCGCCTAAGCGAACAAAAACGTCGGGCAACATTAACTTCGCTATAATATCGCGACATTTCATGTACAACGGCAAGTCGTAAGTTAAGATAGTGGGTTTTTGACCACATTTACGGGTTTCGCTCTTTGCATGCATAATTGATGTATAAATGGTTGTTAGACTAGATGGAACTTCGTTAATGAATTGTTGCATTGCAACCCCGACCTTTGGAAACTTTCATTTTCCGAACATATCTCCATGAAACCTCGCCATGCTGGTACATTCTCAGGATCAACGTATTTAGCCCACAAATAAGTTGAGTAAGTAGGGGGAATAGAGGCATGTCGACCATGGTCAGTAAATTTGTATCGATGAATTCTATAAGTTTCAAGCCCTCTTTTGGCGGCTCGACGTAAGGAAATATTGAAGTTGTTCTTGCTTTGCAAGGATATTTGCGGAGGGCATCTCAGTAAGTTTTTCCACACTTCCGCATTGTGTGACTTCGTGCTCCGGAGTGTAAACCTGTATTCCGCCTAAACAATGGAAAATCTCCCGTCCGTCCAGGGTCCTGACGTTGTGGTCAGTATTATCAAATACAAATTGTACGAAAGGTTTTTCGATGATCAATCTGGGTGAATTCACTATTGTTGAAGCCTCATACAGTTCAATATTGTAGTAAGAAGTGCAAACGCCTAATTCATGCAGAAGATTTATGATGTACTTGGAACCTGTTTTTCTCAGAATCAATGTCCCAATCAACAAGTGGAGAGTGGATAAAACCGTACGTGGCTGAATGAATGAAAGTATGCATTGATATACCATGTCTCGCTTCACAGACTTTGCTTTTTTATCTTCTTCTTCGTTAGCGATAAGGAGAAGGTGCTCAATAAAGAAAGAAAAGTGGGGTGGATAATCGGAGGAAAGATCTCTCACAAATTCATAGGACGGTGGGTACTTATCGCTTACAAATTGCTTGCTACGAATCTCTCTGTGCATTATATTTGAGCCCTGAAGCAAAATAACTTGTATCTGCCCTTCTGTGAAAGTTGATGGGTCTGCTGACACATTAAAAACATGATGACTTTTGAAGCATACACGTATATCTTTTCCCCCCATTATACTGCACTCAACTTCCTCACCGTAACGTTTTTTAATGAGATCTGCTACAGTCCTTCTATATATAGACTCATCATTCACAAGTTGTACTAATTCCGACAAATAATGAATAACATTTTTGTCCTCTTCAAGAACTTGCCACACAGGTTCTAACAATGAATCGATTCTAGACCAGTTTAGACCTTCGATATTTTTTTTAAACCATAAACATTGAAATGAGACATGCATGACCGGTGAAATCTGCCTTGTACGCGAATTAAGCAAGAAATGTTCTCTAATCTTTCAACAACGCTAATTCTAAAGTCTACACTTCTCATGGCAGTCTAGTTTTTCTTTTTCCCAATCCAACCATTTTTTGTCTTCCACGCGTTTGCTCTGTGTGATCAGTGTACTAATTCCCTTCTTCCCCACGATCCTACAATTGTCGAGCGCCAACGGATAACTGCAAATGGCGCAGTTATTATTTTGCTGCATTTTATTCCTATTAAATAACAGAAACAATTTCAGTGAGAATCGGTATCCAGGAAGTGTAATGCAATTTTCGATCCAGTCAGTCTAATATGTCTGATTTATGTTATTAATATCAGAACATAGTGCTAATGGAATTCGAAGACATGCTGAATTTTGACTGTACTACTTATTACTAAAAAATTCAATACTAACATTGGAAAATGAAATTGTCCTTGTTTCCAATGAAATTACTGAAAAAATATTTAACTTCAGTTCTAAAATGTACACATATACTAAGTGACATATAAATCCGAACACCCAGTTTAAATGGTTTTATTTTAATAAAAGTTGGTGAATGTATTTATCTTACTGTACATAACAAGTGAAAAAATTTTCACCCTTATCAGTTGGACATTCCGGTTTTTATACTGCTTTTTTTTAATTCACTAACGCTCTAAAAATGAATATTTCAGCCGCAGTAAAGAATCAACGTTGGCGGATTTTGGTTCTTGACATCCTTTACGATCGGTTACGATGCCTAGAGTACGGAGACCTGTACGATTTCGTCAACTTAGTGAGTTTGATAGGGGCTTCGGGAAGCTGGACTTTCTTTTCGGGCAATTGCAGTTAGAGTGCAAAGAAGTGTAGACACTGTGGTTAGGTGTTGTCAGGCATGGCTTCGAGAAGGCCGTACGCAAAGAGCAAGGGGCACTGGACGCCGCCGTAGAACAACAGACCGTGAAGATCGCCGCCTAAGATTATTGGCCTTAAGGGACCGTTTCTCCACTACCAGGTCCATTGCAAATGAATGGTTTGCAGAACACGGAAGACCTATTGGCATGCGAAGTGTTTACCGACGAATGAGAAGTTTTGGCTTGTTTTCATACCGGCCACACCGGGCCTCCCTTTAACTCGAGAACACCGACGTAATCGCCTTGAGTGGTGCAGACAACGGTCACTCTGGGATCAGGAATGGAACAGTATTGTCTTTAGTGACGAGTCTCGATTTTGTTTAGGCATGCACGATGGTCGTGCCAGGGTTAGAAGGCGACGTGGTGAAAGGACGAATCCACAGTTTTTTGTTGAAAGACATGTTCATCACACTGTTGGAGTTATGGTTTGGGGTGCTATAGCTTATGGTTCCAGGTCACCTTTAATTTTCATCAGAGGTAACATGAACGCGCAGCGTTATATCCACGAAGTTCTAGACTTTTACCCTATCTTGACACCCTGGCAGATCCAACTTTCCAACAAGATAATGCCCGACCACATGTTGCAAGAGTCACAATAGACTTCTTTCAACATAATGATGTCACATTGTTACCATGGCCACCAAGATCTCCCGACTTATCCCCAATTGAGCACGTGTGGGATATGATGGGTAGGAGATTGCTCAATTTGCAACGTCCTCCTCAGACTCTAGAAGCACTTCGAGAGGAGTTGGTGTTTGCCTGGAATGAGATACCACAGGAGGACATTGGCCACCTGATCAGAAGCATGCCTAGGCGCGTTGGAGAATGCGTAGCACATCAGGGTGCATCCACATACTCGTATTATTAAAGGTCAAATGGCTTTAAAGCAGTGCTATTATTTTGAAATTTTTATCATTTACTTATTATGCTTCATTAAGTACTTATACAACATTTTATTAAAATAAAACCATTTAAACTGGGTGTTCGGATTTATATGTCACTTAGTATACTTACCTCACTTATCCAGTCAATCGACAAGCAATTGAAGAGAAATTACTCCACATACTTAAACGCATAATCTTCGAAAATTAGTTCTTTCGTAAAAGTCGGTGAACGCCAAACTGACAAGCGAGCTCAGGGTTCGAAATTCAACTCTACTATTATTGAATAACCGCTACCATATAGTAAGAGATCGTCTGCGTCGTCAACGCGTGGGCGGTGCGGCGGTGGTATGCAGGTACGCCGCCTCTGTCCCCGCAAACCTCTCGCCCACAGGCCACCAGCAGCTGTAGCTCGAAAACTAAGCAACTTAGCAAAAAATTTGCAGAGACCTTTTTTGATGGCCCAAAAATTATAACAATTTACGTGTAAAAAAATCCCAGATATCCTCAGCTGTTTCAGCGGCTTTTCGGGTTTTTCGCTGTTTTACAAAAAACGGCTGGTTTCCGGAAAACCAAATTTATACAACAATATTCGCAATCCTTTATTACGCCATTACGCCAGCGGAAATAACTGTGTGGCTATGTTATCACTTTGTCTCAGTTTCGGCTATTTAACAGGACTATTACTATGGAAACCATGAAACACATTTGTCGTAAAATAAACCACTTGATAGTAACAACATTATTCATTCTCTCAATCTTTATAAACCGCCATTTCTTGTTTCGTATCCTACTGTAGTATTCGGTTCCACAGTAACATAAAGATTATTTGAAGATTTGATAGAAACGTATGGTAACTATAACTTCAGAGCGGGAAACACATACCAGAAAACAAAACCGTTATAGGTACTGTGACAAATAGTACTGTTGGCGCCATCTGTTGGGCGAGTCTCCTACTCGCCAGAGCTGCATGACCGATCTCTGCTTTTACGCGAACCACGACTGCACAAGCCGCTTGGCAGCGCCTGTGAGAACCGTGGCAGGGACTCACCTTCTAGATCGACGCGAAGTGACCTTCAATATTCTAGATGCCGCTTGACCCGAAGCTCGAAGCAGCAATGGGGACTATATATAACTCGGCGGCCGGGAGATGGGAGCAAGTACTGAATACGGTAGAGTAGCAGAGCGGAGTGGAGTATAGTGCAGTCAATGGCGACATAAGAATTAGTCAGACATAAATAGTGGTGTACATCAATGTTCTATCAAGTTGAATAAATTAGTGCATTTCTTTTTCTGGAATCCAGTGTTTTAGTCCACACCCAAAAGAACCCAGAAAAACGCTACATTAGTGTCGGTGTGGGGTGTGGATTATTGGACATTTAATGAAAATAAATCGGACGATCAGTGAAGGAAGAACGACGCGATAGGTTGATTAGAAAATTTCGGTTTTAAAGAGAGAGCTGGAGTAAAGAGAGTGCGACACGGCTGGAAAGAAAGCAGAATTACAGGAGCGGCTTCGTCAGGCACTGATTTGAGGAAGGTGAGGACCCGGATATTTTCATTTTTACTGGTGCAGGGGATATTGGTTTAATGCTGCCAAACCTTTCGACCAGGTTAGAAAACAAGCTCATGAAAATTGTGCCGATCTTTTATAAAACTCGACCAAGTTAGAAAAAGGCTGGTGGAAAATTGTGCCAGCCTAGAAGGAAAGCTCATGGAAAATTGTGCCGATCTTTTAGAAAACTCCGCGAAGTTAGAAAATTGTGCCAACCTAGGAGAGCTCGTGGAAAATTGTGCCAACCTAGAAGATAAACTCTTGGGAAGTACAACCAAATTAGAAGAGAAGTTTTTGGAAAATACTGCCAATTTAAAAAAAGAATTGTAAGATAAAATTATGGAAAAATCTTGCGAGTTTGAAAAACGGATTTTAGAAACTTTGGAGGACAGAATTCAAGAAGTGCAAGGCAAGTTTGCCGCTATAGACGTCAACACCATCGACGAACGACAGCGTGGACTTCCGTTGGAAAAATCAAGTGAGGTTGGAACTTCTGTAGGGTCAGCTGGTCATCTGCGAATGAAACCGCCGCAATTTGATGGTACAACGCCTTGGAATGTCTACCGGCGTCAGTTTGAGGCATCCGCAAATGCAAATGGTTGGTCATTCAGGAAATGTTAATGGAGCGATTGGCAGTCCAAGCATTCCTAGATGGACTTCGTGATGGTGAAATGAGGCAAGCCTTACTACTAGCACATCCACCTAAGCTAGTAGATGCGCTAACTCGGGCCTTAGAATTTGAAGCCGCTAAAAACACAAATAAAGGCCAGGTCCGAGTCCGCTAGATGGTACCAGGAGATAACGAGTTCGAAGAGTCCGTCAAGCGCATTATTAAGAAACTTGATGTTGAACGACGCCGCCAGAACAGCAAGTTGGAAATGTGGAAAAATAGAGCACGTTAGGAGACGCTGTTTAGAGGATGGTAAGCATTGCCAGCGGGCAGAGGAGAAAGATGCCCAAGTATTAAGAACCACTATCGTTAGTGATACTTGGCAAAATGAAGACCTCATTAAAGACCAAGAGGGCGATCCCGATCTCCGAATAATTCTGAACTGGATGAAAGAACTACTGAAACCAGCCTGGGAAGAAGTTGCCAAGTATTCCCCTACCATAAAATCATATTGGGCACAATGGAATTGTCTCGTTATGGACGACGGACTCTTACTACGTAAAATGAAGGCAAAGAGGAAAGAAGACAAATCGTTATCCCCAGATGTCGGATCCCGGAGCTGCTAGAAGAAATCCATTCCGGTGTGTCAGGAGGTCATGTCGGAGTTACAAAAACCCTGGGAAAAGTGAGGGAACGATTTTACTGGGTCAATAGCAAAGAGGACGTGAAAGACTGGCGCAGGAAATGCGTTGTGTATGCGGCAAGTAATGGACCGCAAAGGAAACCAAAAGGTTCGATGCGCCAATACAACGTGGGGATACCTTTTGAAAGGATTGCTGTTGATGTGACGGGACCCTTTCCAGAAAGTGAAGCAGCAAATAAATAAATCGTTGTGGTAATTGATTACTTCAGGAAGTGGGTTGAGGCATACGCTCTGACAAATCAGGAAGCCTCTACGGTAGCCGATGCTTTAGTAAAGGAATGATCTGTCGATTTGGTGTACCTTTAGAGTTGCATTCGGACGAAGGACGCAATTTCGAGTCAAATCTGTTCCAAAGTATCTGTCAAATCCTTGGGATTAAGAAGACCAGGACTACTGCCTTACACCCAGTCAGATGAAATGGTGGAGCGCATGAATAGGACCATTAACCGGTATCTGGCTAAGGTAGTCTCTAGCCATCAAAGAGACTGGGATAGTTTTCTTCACCTCTTCTTATTGGCTTACCGATCGTCGATTCATGAAAGCACAGGAGAGACCCCGGCTCTAATAGTTATGGGAAGAGAACTTTGTCTCCCATGCGATCTAAAGTTTGGCTATCCACCAGGAACTAATATTGCCGGAGAAGACTACGTAAGTGAGCTGCGTAGAAGAATGGACGCCATCCATAGCCAGGTTCGTGTCTGAATTCAAAGTGCCAGAGACCGGATGAAGGAAGCTTAAGACGTTAATGCCAAAGCCCAGAGGTATGACAACGGTGATACGGTTTGGCTTTACGACCCAAAGATGCGAAAAGGGCAGTCGCCTAAACTTCATTCATCCTGGGACGGGCCATATAAAGTTCTGGAGGCCATCAACGATGTTCTCTACAGGATTCAGAAGGGACCACGCGGTAAAGCTCGAATTGTACATTTCAACCGCCTTGCACCTTATCATGGACACAACGAACATCGGCGGTGTGGCAAATCCAACCAGAATCGGACATGAGATTTGACCAATTTATGGCTCACCATGCTAATGGCCATAAGAGTCGGTATGGCGTGACATGTGAAGTACAGCAAGATCTGTTTACCACTTCACCAGAGTATGCCCTGGCACACTGTGTGGCTCAAGAATTGCGACTGCCGAGAGGTATAGCAAAGGTCTTTCTTAGGAAGTTTCGAAGAGCGCACGAGCTGCGACAATCTAACCAGGAAGTCGGAAAAGTACTCCAGATAACTGAAAAGGGTACTAACCGAAAGATCTTCTATCTGGTTATCAAGGAAGCTTCGTATCAGAAACCAAATTACGAAGATGTTTGGAACGCTTTGTGTTCGCTTAGAGAAGTCTTGCTTGCCAAGGACCTGAGAAAACTGGCAATACCTAAGCTGGCATATGGACTGAACAACCTGGACTGGAGAGTCATCCGAAGCATGCTTGAGGTAGTCTTCCGGTATACAGGCATTCGATTTCTGGTATGTTGTCACAGTCCTAGTCGGCTACCTCCTGGAAAGAGTGTCGATTGTTACTTCTTCAAGCACTCCTACTGCAAGAGAGGGCCGTCGTGCCGATATCGACATCCACCGCCAGTAAGATCATTCCGGGACGGATTGACTTTAGGGAAGGGGCAGTGTGACAAATACTACTCTTGGCGCCATCTGTTGGGCGAGTCTCCTACTCGCCAGAGCTTCATGATCGATCTCTGCTTTTACGCGAACCACGACCGCACAAGCCGCTTGGCGGCGTCAGTGAGGACCATGGCAGTGACTCACCTTCTAGATCGACGCGAAGTGACCTCCAATATTCTAAATGCCGCTTTGAGGTTCACCAGACCTTTCACGAAGCAGCAATGAGGACTATATATAACTCGGCGGCCGGGAAATTGGAGCGGAGTACTGAATACGGTAGAGTAGTGGAGTGTAGTATAGTATAGCACTGGCGACATAAGAATTAGTCAGACATAAATAGTGGTATACATGAATGTTTTATCAAGTTAAATAAATTAGTGCATTTCTTTTTTTGGAACCCAGTGTTCTAATCCACACCCAAAAGAACCCAGAAAAACGCTACAGTACATTGCGTATTTTTATGTTGTAAAAAACTATGTCTAATATATTTTCATGTCCGTCGTACTTCTGCGGTATTAAAGTTCTAACTTTTCCTTGACTTTTATGTATGTAGCTAGACACAAGAATTGGGGGATTATGCGAGGAAGCGACTTCTAAGGAGCATTTAATTCGAAAAAACAAATTAATTGTCAACAACTATAGAAACTGATGCTTATAGAACCCAATACAACAAAAATACAAAAAAAGGTATCAGGGAGGGCTTGAGAATGCATCAGAAGTAATGATTCACATATCGAGAAAGAACGACGAAGTGATTTTATTTCTTTCGAGTGCTTCATTATGGAAATGAATAACGACTACTGTTTTATTTTTGAAGTCAGAATATCTACATAGTGTATCACCATGGCATACTGCTGGGGTGTGTCCCGTGATCTGAGGTTTTGTAATGGTCTTGAAAATGTTAATTGTGTTTCTGTGTATTCAATTCCAGATTTTTTCAATATTTCGAATTAGCTTATTCGCCATATTTTCCCACCGGATCTTTTACAAGGTACTATGGCACCAAGTCATGACCAAACTGATTTCTAGTGCAGGGATGTGTGACAAGGTTAAGAAAATGCTTAAGAAATAATGGTGAACATGTTAATATTGAGTGAATGAATAATTTTATCACTATCAAGTAAAATGTATTTTATGGTTTTGCGTAATTTCGGTAAGATTCTACTTGCTTTGTGATATTAAGAAAAAAAATGGTGGTATGATATAGCATATGAAAGATCAGAAGTGGACGAAGTTTCTTCAATGATTCTAATTTGCACTGGTGCCCATTTTTTTTTATAAACTGTTCCGAAAAGTCACAATTCATTGCAAAATCGAAACATTCAGTAAACCAATATTATTTTGTATAACGTGTACACGGCCTTTTATCTTATTAGCCAAAAAATTTCATCGCTTGAGCTAATAAAATCTGGCGTACCACAAGGTTCTGTTTTAGGGCCACTACTATTCACATTATACACTTCAAATTTAACCACAGTTGTCCAAAATTGTAAAATAATGATCTAGGCCGACGATACCCGAATGTATCTATAATTTCGCCCAAATAATCATGATAACGCTACCTCACTTATAAAGAAGTAATTTATAATTATGCAAAGGACAATGGTCTTTAATTGAACACTGAAAAAACTCAATGATTGAAATTCTCCGACCGTGTAAAAGGCTTGGGGTGCTCTTTGATGAAAAATTAAGGTTCCGAGATCACGTCGCTCTTGTAGTTGAAAACTGCTATTAGTATTTAGCATTAAGACACTAACATTTTTACCAAGTTTAAAAAAAATATTTCCATTTTTTTTTTATTTTATGCCATTATTTTATCCCTACCTAGACAAATGTACTGCAAAACGTTTGCAGAAAATCCAAAGTTACAGTTGCCGTCTGATAAACAATCTAACAAGATATGATCACACATGAGGCCATATCCTTGCTATGAACTGGCTACGTGTTGAAGACTTGTTCAAATATTTGTTGCTTACAATTGTACATAAAACAATGCCTTTATATTTGTACAGAAAATTTGTTCTTCGCTATAATCCACCTCAACAGAATTACTCGTTTTTCAGAAATATTCACTATGACAACAAAAGATATATCTATTCACAAGATCTTTCACATTTAATGCACTCTCTTTATACAATCATCCACCAAACGACCTGAAATATGACTGAATAAGCATAAACGGTTGAAGTATCTCCTGCATATCTAATTGTAATGGTTTCTAGTATTGAACTTTTACATTGCATTTTTTAAAAGAATTTGGTGAATATGTATAATATAAATTTCTAGTATCCGATGAGGTTGAGTGGAAGAATAGCTGAGGCTAAACTTTGCACTATACTGTCTCGTTATAAATAAAGCCGTTTATTATTATGTGAAAACCATATATCAAAATAATTGAGACAAATAATAAAATAAAGGACTCGATCTTCATTATTGAACAAGCGAAGGCTTATCGCATGTTTTTTTCGCTTATTTCTAATACACAAAATTCTGCGTAACTCAAAAACCGTTTGATTTTATACTAAAGTATATGTGACCTCATGTGTTTCAAATGGGGTGTACTACAATTCCTTAAAAGGTTTGTGTCGACCTTCCGAACACCCTCTATATTATAGTGGTTCTATTTTTGCCGCGGATGCGGTATCATATTTAAAAATAAATAAAAACAACCTTTCTACATTCAACCATTAGGTATTTGTAAATTATTAATGTGCGTTCAATCGTATATCATTTGGAATACTTATATTGCGGTTAAGGGTGTCATTCTTCCACAAAGGACTTCTTTCTTGTGTCAGTTGAAGCGACTCAAGACTGGCCTAGTGTAACTTGAAAATTTGTAATGAAGTGTTCTGTGTTGTGTACTACCCTGAAGTCAGTAGATGGTGTGTCGTATTCGCATAGCGAGGTATTGAGAGAATTGTAGCTAGAAAATGACGCAACGGTGGCAGAGCCGTCGTGGTGCTAATGCCAAACCCTGTTACGGTGTGTCTGCAGAATTCCAAGCACCTGCATCAGGAAGATGGGAGTGGTCGCAGCAGCACTAAACAGCAGCAGGTCCCAACTGCGGAGTATTACACCGAAAAATTGGAGAAGAAGGAACGCACGCCCAAGCCGAGCAAGGACAAGCGGGAGAAGTTGACGGAGGAAGAGAAGGAAATGAGGAGGGAAAGGAAGTTGGGGAGGAAAAGGGTGAGGATTAGGACGCAGATATAGTGGAGTAGTTCACCCCGCTATGTACCTCGCCATTCTAGTACATCATCATGGCACCATTGTTGCACTTTGTTAAGCATATTGTGGATATACTGAATGTCATCCTCATTGTGTAACAGTCATCTTTCAATCGGCAATCTGAAGAATGACGGAGATAAGCAAGGTCGTCCACAGTCATATTTAAATAGATAACATATAATTTGAATCTTGATCTACAAAATATTAGGTATCTTAGAAAACCTAGATGAAAGGACAACAAAACATACTTATGGATTGTCATGGTCACACTGTAGACCACCTGACATCTTGATAATCGAACTACCAGCAATCCGTTTTGGAACTAAAAAACATTTTCTTGACGAATGCTTCATGCCAGTATAAAAAATTAATATTGTAATTGTTCAAACTCACTTTTTGATAAAAGTATCTTAAAAACATTCAGCAATATTTTTGCAACAGCAAAGTATTTAATAATTCTTATATCGTTTTTCCATTGAATAGTTGTACATTTCAATTCATGCAAACGCCCCTGGTGATAGGTATCACGGCGAGATACGCTGTAAGGTGAACTACTCCACTATGATTTTCACCCTTATATCCAATCCTTATGGATTTTAATACAAGAATAAAAATCAATCCTCACCCCACCTGAAAGAATTGACTTTTACATGTAAAAATATTTTTCTTTTTACTTCCCACGCATTCTGGCGAGGAAGTATGGTAATCACGAGAAATTTCGAAAATGAGATTGTTTTTTGGATGTTATATGTATGTACATCATGAAAAACCATGTCGCTTATTTCCGTCGGTCTGTCTGTCTGTCGGTATGTCCGCTAATCTTTTGACCCCCTATAACTTGGAAAGTACTGCTCGGATTTGGACGAAATTATCACACTATGCTATATACGAAATGCTTTGCAGTTTTTGGAATTCGGTGCAGAGGTGGCGGAGCTAGGTTCAATATCACGGGGAAAATAAAAACCGCTCACCGTTTTTGGATGCTGCAGAGGTTCCATTTTCAGAAAAAAATTTCTAGGGGTTGAAAATTGGCGGTTGAGGGAAGCTATATCTTATTTTTTGGCAACAGTATATTTATACTATTTTAATGCCAGTAATTTTACTCACCCATCAATACATATTTCACATATCATAGATTTCCCCGTAGATTTGTCCTTAAAACTCGAAGAAATATTTATAGACCAGACACGAGGTCGGCCGGGATGCAACCTTCATACGCTGAGCACTTCCTGCGTCTGATTGACTCTGACTGCATTGCCGCTTCTCTCGAGTTACTTGGTGTTACCTATGTGTAGTTCAGCACCGTTGCCAGATGGTAGAAACTTACAGCAGGGAAAGTACAGGGTGCGGCAGAGAGGATGGACGGTTTTAAAAAAATCATAAAATAGTTAATTTTTACTCGAAAACAAATTTATTGATGGAATCAGGTTCACAAGGAAATATCATTTGAGACAGTCAAGTGTGGAAAATCACATCAGGCATGTGGTGGCCAAAATCGTTGATGCAGTGCTGGAGGCGTTCTTGGAAGTTCGCGTAGACTCTCTCCAACATCGCTCTCTCAACTTGGGCGGCTTCCACGCGAATTTCGGGGCTTGTTCGCGTATACTCTAGCCTTGAGGTGTCCCCATAAGAAAAAATCGCATATGGATAAATCTGGGGACCGAGGAGGCCAATGAACATCGCCAAACCTGGAAATAAGGCCACCAGGGAAGAGAGGGCGAATAACGTCCATGGATGCTCGGGCTGTGTGGGCGGTCGCCCCATCCTGCTGGAACCACACACGTCGGATTGGAACACGTCGCCGTCGTAATTCAGGGAGAAAGAAGTTTGTGATCATGTCGACGTAGCGCTCTGAGTTCACGGTAACATCACGACCATTACCGTCTTCGAAGAAGTAACGGCCAATGATGCAAGTTTGCGATACAGCGCACCAAACCGTTACTTTTGGGCTGTGCAGCGGTCTTTCGTGTAACTGTTGCGGATTTTCATTAGCCCAATAACGACAATTCTGCTGGTTAACCATGCAGTTTAGGTGAAAGTGGGCTTCGTCTCTCATAAACAAAATGATTTTGATCGATCAGTGCTTCCATCTCACGTGCGAAATTCATTCCTTGCGCAGAATCTCCGGGCTGTAATTGTTGCACAATGGCCAATTTGTAGGGGTGGAAGCGGATATCCATATGCAAAATTAGCCTTACCGAACGATCACTAAGGCTATTTCGGACGAAACAATCATAGGCGAAAACGCGGTGCTCCACCGTCCAAGGCTCGGTAACGACAACTGGTAAAATAATGCTAGGATCTCACGAGTCAAACGGCACCCTCCCCACCTCTCTCGTAGACGGAGGCGGAGAGTACTACCCATCCCAAAAATGTCCGTCCTCTCTGCCCATCAAATGCGTGGGGTCTATGGAGTTTGGACTAATTGTATGGGCCTGTTTGGCTGACCTAATCCATTTAATTTTCTTGTTATACATGTTTGTGGCTAGCTCAGAGTGACTAACTTGTGCCAAACATAATGGTTTATGAACTGATGACACCGTTGCGTGGCAAGTTCAGAGTCAACCTACTCAACGCCATTTTTTTATATCTAGTGAAATCTGTGATATTTTAGAAACCAGTTGCGCTAGGTTAAATTCCGAAGAAATTTACTGAAGGTTGTATTTCGCGCTATGCTTCACCATGTTCGAAAACGCTCAGAAAAATCGACAAATCTAGTCATATCTGTCTCGGTAAAAAATTAACATATTATGATCAAAAAGCAAACAAATTACTATAAAGAAGTCCAACTTGCATTGTATTATAATATTTGCATGTTTCACTCCAGTTTAATTTTTGAATTCCATTTCCACGTATGGATGTGATGTGATGGATGAAACAAATAATCCATTTAAAAGATCACACCGGATCACACCACATGCATAGCGACAAATACCTTTTTTCTAATATCGAAATTTTATGATTTCTTAGATCGACCTACTAGATTTAGGTATTTCAAACTGATGTAGTCTAGATATTTTCCTAAAAGATGAACTACTTAGAGCATAAAAATAGTTTTCGAAACTTCTAGCATTTTAAAAATCAAACTGTCATCCCAAGAAAGCATAAATCTGATGAGAGATTCTGCTTTTCACAGATAATTCTGGTTTTAATGTGTAGTCACAAATAAGTTGATATCCATTGTACTTAGGTATACATGTGATTTTATCGAAATACCCACAATTAAAATCACACTGAGACAGAAAAACAGATTTTAGGGATTAAAGTAAAATAGTCTGTAGAAATGTTCATACGACCTTGTTAACAGTAATCTGTTTGTTACTTACCACGTCAGTTGGCGAGGAAGTAGTATGATTGTGAAAAATTCCCAAAATGAGATATGACTTTTTTGAATGTTGTATGACATGTATGTACATCACGGAAAACATGTCGTTCATTTTTGTTTCGGTTTGTCTGACCGCTAATCCTTGGCCCCTCTATGACTTGGAAAATGCCGTCAGGATTTTGAAGAAAATTTCACACAAGGTTAGCACTATGCCAATAACGAAAAAGCTTTATTATTTTTTTCAGTGGCGGCGGAGCTACGAGCAAAAAACTACAAAATAAAGATCGCCTAAATTTTTTAAGGCTTCAGGGACTCGTGCGAGTTTTTGGATATTTTTTTGAGGGTTATAAATCTGAGGGTGAAAGGGGGTTGGCCGGATAATTTTACGCACACATTAGACATATTTCATATTTTTGTGATTTTGATGATAATTTCACACAAAATTAGTGCTATGCCAATGACGAAAAAACTTTCTGGTTTTTGACAAGCGGTCTAGTGACCACCGCGCTTAGGACAAAAGAACGAAAAATAAAGGTTGGTTAAACTTTGTTTTTTTACCCTTCTGGGGTTCGTGCCCGTTTTAGGATTTTTTTCGAGGGTGTGAGAGTAAACTCCGTAATTTTCCGTACCTATTAGACTTATTTCACACAAAGATATCCCCGAACAAGAACAGATCTTGTTGCAAAGGATGATGGGTGAGTGCAGTGATTTTTCCTGGGGGTGGGGATTAGACATTGGCAAAAGCTCTTTGTATATTATGATTATGTATCAGACCTCAGAAACTTTTGATGAGCGGGAGTAGCAATTTTCTCAGGAGCCAAATCTTAAAATCTGAAATATAGCACATTATGATAAAGATGCAGTCCCACTGGTAATTTTCAGATTCTCGCCCATTTGTACACGCATCTTCAGTCGCCCGACTGTGGTCATGTTTACACTGTAGTCATCTAACCACAGAACCGTGCTGTTCCGTGTCTTTCTTAACACTGTACCATTCCATTCTCGGAATACCCGGGTGGAGGATGGAGTCTCAGGAACAACATCAATGATAAAATCTCCTTCACGAACATCTGCGGGATTAACTTCAACATTGATGCCGTTCACCACTGTCAGCGGTAAAATCGTGTTTTTCTTGGTGGATACCAAAATCACCGACAAACCATCGCTAGTTTACCGAACCACGAGGTGTACTTCAATTTTAAGAAGAACGGCGGAGTTGTGACATTTGTTCGTAGTAGCCGTTCGACACCAGATATCTCTTTGGGATCATGTCGGACGGACATTCTATGGCTCCGTCTCAACTCCAAACCATCCCTTCACAATGTCAACGCGGATACAATCGGCCTTGGCAACGACATTGTTATTGTTTATCAACGACCTCTTGTCCTGTATGATCAATCTGATCTATAGCTTTGCTGATGTCATCTACATGAAGGAATTCAGAGTACCAAGCCAATATCTGCTGGTCAGGTGGAGGGAATAAGAGTAGTAGCGACTTCCTGTCTGAGAGAGATTTGGACTCAAGTCGCGTACGCCTAGTATGTATGCACAAGTGCCACCATAGTGCCACTCCACAATTTTCGATAAAGGGATGTTCCTATATACCTTCATTGTCGAATATTGTTGGGTGACCCCGTCGTGAGACCAAATGCTCAATGACAGACAATTTGATCCTATACGGTTTTTCCAAATGCAAGTCTTAGATTCAAAATCTTTCTTGGTTTTTCAAAGTATTAATATTCAGATTATTTACTAAACGGATGATAACGATTGTATAATTTTAGGACAGAGCAGAAGAGATTCTTCAACAAGAACTAAAAAGAAGAAGGGATGATGAAAAAGGTATGCTATGATTTCTCAAATTCTTACCTTACTTCACACGCAATAAGTTTAAGCTACAGTAAAAAATTTGGAATACATTCCTGCTTTACGTTATATATTTTGAAATGTATAGTAACTTAAGACATTTTGTTTTTATTTTTCAGTGCAAAAAATGTTGGCCCCAAATGGAGAGTTGATGGAACCCCCAGTGCACAGAGAAAAACATCATAGATCGTCAAAGGTAAATTCCAAAAAGTATCCATTTTGAAGATGATACGTACTTTAAACTCATCTCAATTTGAATTTTGAATATTTTTTAGGAAATTTCGCCCTATCAAAGAGAACGATCACATGAGAGGTCCGAATCAAGAGAGAAACAATATCCTTTTTTGTTATACGAAATTTGATTTTGTTAAACATTCTTATTTGAGCTACATATAAAGCAGTTACAATAGGCTTGTTTAAATGAATTACGAAAAGCCGCTCTGGTTTCCAGTTCTCAAATGCTGACGAAATCTTTGAAAGTTATCAGGCAAGGAAGTCGATAAATATACCTCTGTCGCAATTTTGTTAAAGTTTGCTGTTCCACACTACGAACGAATAATATAATACTAATAGCTTGTAGTAACTACTTGATGATAATATGCTTCATCATCACAATTCACACACGTCAGATGATGAATCGTTTCAGTATTCTACTGACCTTAGTTGTAGTGGGACGTTAAAATGAATTGTACATTAACATTGCCATTTTGTCTCCTCTTCAAGATGGCACAATTAGAATTTCAATATGATGTTTTGTCTCTTGTCCTCCAGCATAAACATTGTTTCTTAAGGACGCCATGTTGGATTTGCGTAGGTGAATAGTTTTTGATTCTGATTCTAAAAATGTGTGTCATACCAATACATTGACATTGACAAACCTCAGTTGTTCCATAAAAACAGAATTATCTAGATAGGCCTTGAAATTAACATAGTCATTTGTCTCGTATACCAGACCAGACCTCAAATTGAACATAGAAACAGAGTTTGGAAGACTAAGAAGAAGGGAAATATAGCCAAGAGTGAACAATGTACTGAGTCAAGTTTTGCCTACAAAATAATGGTCATCAGCTATGATTTATCTTTGCTTATTTACGATTATTATTAATAGCATCACAAAAAAAACATTTTGTGTTCAGGTTTCACCATACCGTTTTATTTCCTTATAATTTTCGTTCCAACAACAAATTAATGGCCAATAAAGGAAATAAATCACTGAATTTAGGACTGAAGAGTCCATTTAAATATATAAAATTCCAATATATCGCCCATATGTAAAAACAAAGTTGGTGATGGAAGTCGAAACAATAAACCTCGAATTGAAAAGTTGATTACGTCATCTTGTAGAGCAGAATAAGTAGCAATAACAACATGTAATCTATTTTGAAATATCATCTCAAATAAAGTCAGGAACAAATTAAAATGATTTTGTGATGAGTCTGGTATGCGAAACAAATGACTGTCTGATAATTTCAAGGCCTATATAGGAAGTTCTGTTTTTGTTTAATAACTAAGGTTTGGCAATGTCAATGTATGACGTATTACAAATTTTTGGAATCAGAATTAAAAACTATATTCACCTGTACAAAAATCCAATCCAACTACAAATAAAGTTAGAAAAATTAAAGCGATTTTGGTAAAATTCAGTTTTTTTGTTTGTCTTCAGTACTTCAAATTTCGAAACTTTTCAAGTGTCATTTTGTTAGTTACCAAAATACCCAATTTTAGCGTTTCAGTGATCCCAATGGCGAGGGTCGAATTTGAAACACCCGGTATAGAGTAGATAATCAGTATGTACATGCTATAACTTTCGAGTAAAGCAAGAAAGTTATCACTATTAATTTCTTATATAAAATGATGGAACGGTACTGGCAAGGAAACCCCGGATTTCCAATTTCAACGGATGAAATAACCATTTCAAAATTAAACCTCTCTCTATCTCAGTAATTAGCGACATTCTATAAAGGCATGTTTAGTTAAAATTATTATTTTTCTGAATGTATGTTTCAAGAATCGGTAAGTTACTATTTCATTTTTGAAACAAGTGTGAGCGTCTTGATAAAGCTATTCATTATTTCACATGTTTGGTACTATTTTTATATATATTTTCCTTAACAAAGCTTACCAGGAGGAGTTCGGAAAACAAAAGAAGATAGCTGAAGGGGCATCGTCACACGTGTCGTAATTTCATCTCTTAGAACTTGTGTAATCAATTTTTGAAGGTTCGATGTGTATATTTTATATTAAAAATAGACTTAGTTTCGATCATGTTCTACTTTTTTCTACAATATGTTGAGAATGTACAAAATAAAGATAAAACGCCATTGAATCTTTGTTCACTACATAATTAATACCTATTTGTCATGGCGGCAGAAAACTCGATTAAAGTTTTGCCTATCAGTGGGCTCTGTCAGGTTGAGTTTCCCAGATACCAGTTAGATGAAAGGAAAGAGGTAGACATGTTAATTGAAGGAGTGCCTTGACATTTGTTCCGTCAAAAATCGTTCAACAGATTTAGCGCTGTACTGACGCACACGTTCACTAGAACTAAGGTAATATAGGATACTTAACATACTAAATATATACTTACCACATTATTATCACTTTGCACGTTTGCCATATATTCGAGAAGATATGCTATAGAGGATAAGCTCCATTTTCTTGATGACGAACAAATCACAATACGCAGGCTACTAGAACAAAGCCGTATCTTCAGCTTCGCCATCTGTAATACTATACACAACGGTTTAATCCTATATGTCCTTAACGGGGCTCCTGCAATCGGGGCTCGTCGGCGCTACTTCAAAAGAGGAAAGGATGAATGTGGGTGCGTACCTAGGTAAATTTTTATAATAATAGAGTCCGATTTCGATTAGCGATCTAGCCTGTAAATCGTTTCCTATTGCGGTACTCAGCAAGAGATCATTAATTTAGTATTGTTCTATCCTTGTTATTGTTCGTCTATATTGTGTTGTTGAATTGTTGTGCTGTACTCTTGTTGGTGTGATTGTTCTTGAGTGCCTTTTTTTATCAAGGTTGATAATGGACAATAAAAGGTCATATGCGACAATTTTAATTACGAATGCAGTGATGACAACAATAGTGTGGAATAGTTCAACTCTATAATCGCAAAATACATTGGGGTAAGCGAATAAATTATTGCAAGTATAGGTCATACCATGGAAGATGTGCTGCAGCTGTAGTGAGCCACAATACCGAGCGACCTGTCTATGTGGTCCAAATAAATTTGCGTTCTAAGCTTAGTCCAACCTCGCATATCACTAAGATCTAACAAAGACTCAAACGCAAGAATCTTGAAAAGAAACAACAACTCGGATAGCAATTTAAAAAAAAATGAATAGTTTTATGGCGAATTCTGTCAAAAACCTGACACGAACGACATTGATTTGGAGGCTGCTAAGCAAGAATTAGGGAAACTTAGAAAAAGTGACGACGAGATTTTGCAGATCGAACAAGTGACCAAATCACAGTACTGTACTTTGTGGCGTCTTCATCGGAGGATGAGGTTAACAGCGTCTCGCTTTGGTGAAGTTTGTAGAAGGCAGACAGCAAGCTGTAAAGTTCTAGTAAACACCATCATATACCCAAAAGAGTTTTCTAGTAAGACAATAAAAAAAGGCAATACAAAAATCATGGGACACGGCAGTTCAATCTTGTGGTTTGTTTATTGATCGCACACATCCATTTCTGGCAGCATCACCTCTATCTACCTATTACAGTAGACAAAACATGTACTTAATCCAGGTATAAGACTACCTGTTTATTGCTTTGCAAGAACTACCGAACTGTTTCCTCTTATTTTGACGGCATAAGATATTTTTATGATCCTCGTTCAATTGTTACCATCTACCACATGACCCTTGGTAAACATAATTGTGTTTATTGACATGAATAAACGAATTTGAATTTGAGTTCTTGAATTTATTTTAAGAAAGATATATAATTATTTGAATACATTTGTTCTTAGTCGGAACGCACCGTCGCGTCGCTTGGACTGGCAACACTTCACAGCCTCCGTTTCATTTCTATTATTTCCAAATGAAAGTCTTGCAGCGTGCTAACAATAAAGTCCACAGGTTGCTAACGATCCACTTTTTCGGTTTTATCCACTGGGATCTTTTTAAACGTAGGATTCATACTTTCAAATAACAACAAAATTGGATTATATTCGTCAAGTAGTTTTTTGAGAACTTCTAATTGTTTATCCCAAAATACCTCTTTTCTGGCCATCACTACTAGTTTATTGAGTAATATACAGGGTTCATTCAAGGATCATTTAATATCAAGATACAACAAGTACCTCAGATCTGAAAAAGATTATAGTTGATGTGATTGAGACCTTGCAGGGAATTGGTTTGTGCGTCGTTGCCAGTGTTTGTGATCAGGGTGCCACAAACAAAGCTGCACTTGAGGCACTTTGCTCAGAGAATACCCACAGATAAAGTCCATTCAATTTTATAGTCGATGATCAGAGTATTTTCACAATTTATGATGTTCCACATTCATTGAAAAATACTCGAAAAGTGGAAAAACTGCAAAGCTTGAGCATATCCTCAAAGCATATAATCTTGATCAGCACACAAGAACATACAAACAGCTTTGAAACCCCCATTTTAATTTTAGTAATTCATTTATGAAGATGAAAGTTAAAATGGCAGCTCAATTGTTTAGCCACACTGTTGCTGCATCTATAGAGACATTTGTTGTGTCAGGTGATTTACCCACTGAAGCACTACAAACAGCAGAGTTTCTTCATCTAAGAGATCAGTTGTTTGATTCTCTCAATGGTTCAACTTTTAAGCCACAGCATGGTAAGAAATTTCGATGTGCATTATCAAATGAATCGGTACATTTGCAATTTTGGGAGGACCTTTTGCCAAACATCCAATACTGGAGAATATTAGACATTGATAATGGTTCCCGACGTACGAACTTCAAGTTTCAACGTGGTTGGCTCTATCAGGGCTATTAATCATCTGTGGGGGAATCTGAAAGCTAAAGGTTTTAAATTTTTGTCTTTGAGGAACTTGAACCAAGATCCTGTGGAAAACCTGTTTCGCCAGATTAGGCAACATGGGATTTCCAACATGAACCCCACCTACCACCAGTTTGTTTATTGCAGTATTAAAAACTAATAATCAACAATTTCAGTTCCCCTGTTCCCCATTGACAAAAAGCAAGAATTGTGTAATGGGTTTTTGGTAGTTTCCTTATGATCGTATTTTGGAATTATTAATCAGAAACTTCCCATGGAGGTTTCTGATTCTTCATTCCATATTGCAAATGCACCACATTACGGTATCTACAGAACAAAATTATTTTCCCGATTATATTGTTTTATTTATAAGTCTTGAACGAACCCAATCATAAATACACGTGAGGTGTTTGATTTTTCCTAATGCAAAATTGATTTTTGTTATTGGTATTAGGAAAACCATTTAATACAATCAAATAAAAATAAAGATGACAATGAGTGATAGTTATCGTGAGAGAGAAGGCAACCACAATAGCACCGCCGTATGTCACTAAAAAACATGGCTGCATATGTCATTGGTCGAATTTTTCTGAGTAGGCAGGCGTTCTTTCTGTGTCATGTTTGTTCTATCACTTCAAAAACATGGCGACATTCGTGTTGCTGGTTGAATTGCACTGAGTAAGCGTTCTTTCAGTGTATATGTTTTGTGTTGTCAATAACCGGTAACCGGCTATCGCGATTTGAAAAGCTTGAAAGAGTTGTGAGAGAAACAAAAAACTTTTGTAGGGTAATTGAAGACACAAGTGGATAAAGGTGTCATGTAACATTTTTTCAAAAACGTATTTTTTTCGTTCAATAGGCTTAAGATTTGCTTTTCTTTCATTATCAAGTCTCGTTATTATACAATATTTGTGAATTACCTAGATATTCAAGTGATAAAGGTGTTATGTACCCATATTTTTGCCTTTGACAGTGGATAAAGGGGTCAAGGTAACATGACACCTTTATCCACTGTCAAGTGTAAATTTTCTGTCGAGAATCCACAGCATGACATTTGAATTTGAGGTTAGGTATGTCATTGTTTTGGATTTTATTATACAATGGTTATGTGTAAGAGTGCTGTTTTTGAAACTGTTGGTTTACTAACATAATATATTCAGTGATGTCTAGAGGAAAATACATTTTAAAGATTCTAGAGGATCAACAAAAAGCATGTACTACAAGACCAGGTAGAAAATTAGTGGCTTTTATTATTTTGTTGTTATTTTGTACTGATTTTGCATTGATTTTAGAAACTAATCACGATGGATCAATTAGTCCCATGAGAAGTTTTGGAAATAAAGAGAGCGAAAATATAGGCAATAACCCTAAGACGTTTCCTTGTCTTAATATTTGTCCTAAACCTAGCACAAATAAAAATGATGCAGAATTCATTAAAAATCTAACAGCTAATCCTCGGATATCAATTATTCCCAGTACCAGTAGAGGTATGGACGCAATCAATATTTATTTTAAAAGAGGTAATTAATTAGTTTTATTGTTTATTTTTAGATATATACCAGTCTCCATCGTCTCATAAAGATTTCAGCGATGAGGATGTCACAAGCTGCAGTGAATATATCTCCGAAACCGAATCGAGTAATGAATCAGATAATGAGCTGTTATCCAACGTTCGAAACAAGCTATTATCTCAAACCAGGCATGACTCAAACCAAAGCTCAAGTACTCAATTAACTCCGGAGAATCGATTTATATCGCATATTACTGCTGATATTGGATTGCCCAATTTAAAAGATGACCATTTTTTGGAAGAAAAAAGAGAAAGAGTGAAAAAGAAAATATTTCAGTTGAAGGAGAAAACATCTAAGAAACGTCTTAGGAATCCAGATCAGTGGAGTAGAAGAAAATCTGCAATTTTAAGAGCAAGAGGAGAAGAGTATCTTTCTCAAACAGGGAAAGTTATGTCAAAAAAAGAAATAAATTCTGGATTGCTGTGCAAAGAAAAATGCAGATTACATTGCTCTGACAAGTTTCTTTTAGAAGATAGAAAAGCAATTTTAGAAAAGTATTATGCATTAGATATAAACGCAAAAAATGCTTTGTTATTTAAAAGCATAAACATCAAACCGGTTGCAAGACATAGGACTAATGTAAAAAAAGAAAAAACATATTCTTTTAGTTATTCCATTACTTTTAATAGAAAAACAGAAATCATATGCCGAGGTGCACTATGTTCTCTTTATCAGATTAGCTGAAAGAAAATTGAACTTATGCAAAGAACACTGAAAAAAGGAATGAATGCTCCAACACCTGACAAAAGAGGTCAACACAAAAACAGACCTCATAAAATTAAAGAGGATGTCATTGCGTGCATTATGGATCATATCCAAAAATTCCCCTCAGAAGAGTCACATTACACACGTAATAAAAACTGTCATAAAAAATATTTGTCACCTATCCTTAATATGGCTACAATGTATAAGTTGTACATCGAAGACTGTGAAAACAGAAAACTGGATGATTCTTTCAAAGTGACACTTTCTTCCTATGCTAAAATATTTTGTACAAAGTTCAATTTATCTTTTGGCCACCCTAGAAGTGACACGTGTAGTGTTTGTGATTCAGGGCAAAACACAGATCTGCATACAGAAAACTTTAAAGCTGCATTTGAATCACAGAGACGTGATAGAGAAAGACCATCAATGGAAGAAGATACCTGCTATATAACTATGGATATGCAACAAACGATGCCACTACCAAAATTATCTACCAGTAAAGCTTTTTACCTTCGCCAAATGTGGTACTATAATTTTGGTATCCATTATGTAACTGCTAGTGGATCAAAACCTTTTTTTTTCAATTGGACCGAAGATGTAGCAAAACGAGGAAGTATTGAGATAGCTAGTAGTTTACTCCGATTTTGTCAGCAGCTCAAAGAATCTCACAAAAATATTAATCATCTAATCATTTGGTCTGACTCTTGTGCAGGCCAAAATAAAAACTTCAATATTATCAGTCTCTATCAATTTTTAATTTTAAATGGAACATTGAAAGTCATCGATCATAAGTTTCCAGAAGTTGGACACAGCTACCTAGACTCAGACAGAAATTTTGGCAGAATAGAAAAAAAACTTAGAAAGGTTGAGAATATCTATGTACCCGAACAATACCGTGAGCTAATTAAATCTGCAAGTACGAAAAACTGTGCTACCCTCGATATGGAAAATTACTTCTATGACTTTAACGAACTCTCAGGGAAGTTGCATATTTGGAATAAAAAGACTAATGATATGGGACAAAAAATCTGTTTCAGAGATAGTGTCAAATGGATTAGAGTTGATGAGTTCGGCAGCTACTTTTATAAAGAAAATCTGGATGAATATTCACCTTTTCATAAAGTAAATCTATTTAAAAAAGGAAGTAGGGTGATACGTAAGGAGGACAATATTACACTACGCAGAATCACAGAGAAAAAAGGTGGACTTACTGCAGAAAAGTTGAGTAACTTGCGTGAACAGTTAAAGTTTGTCAAGAACGAGTATAAATGGTTCTATGAAAAAATTTTTGAAGAAAACGAAGAGAATCCCAAGAAAAAAAGAAAAGCAATTGGTTCATTTTGATGAGTTTTGAGATTTTTGTTACTTTTGCAATAAAATACCAATGTTTAAGTACATAACACCTCTTTTCATTTCCCGTCAACACAAGGTTTTGTCAACTTCTTATGGATAAAGGTGTCATGTACTTTCAAAGTACATTTTCTCTCAAAATATCAACATGTCTTCAAGTTAAACAAGAGAAAAAGAAAATATTTAATGCTGTTTAAAAAAACATTTATAGAAAATGCCTGAAATTGAATGCATAAAAAAATTCCAATCGGAAATCTTTAAAGTGATTTTTCTCAGAATTGTTATTTTGTGACATGACACCTTTATCCACTTGTGTCTTCAATTATGAAGTATTACAATCTTTCATTTACCAGCAGACGCGAGAGAACAACGCTGCACCACAATTTGAAAGCGGGACTTGGCGTGAGCAGTTGTTTCAAGAAGCTGTTCATGAGATACAACCAAAATTTGAAAAAATTGAAAAACTCCCAAACAGATCCCACACGTAGGACAAAAATAACTCGACTATTGGACGAAGTAAGTATAGATTTTAAAAATAGTTAATATACGTAGCATCTGAAAATGATCCTGTGGTATGTGGTTGTACTGCTGATTAATCCACACGTTTTACTGGTATAGATAGCCGACCCAATACCAAGGAGTAGGTATCTTTAGGAAGAGAAGATAGTAAGAGAAGGCGAACAAAATTAGAGAGAGATAAAAGATTACTCCAAAAACATGGCGTCCACAAAACAGCTGATAGCGTCAAAACACAAACATGGTCTTATTTATTGGGAGATAAAGGCGGCGTTGCCAGACAATCTTTTTGGATGAATTCATTGATTATCTCACTTGTAAATGCATTGTTTGTTCAAACATATACTAAGTGACATATAAATCCGAACACCCAGTTTAAATGGTTTTATTTTAATAAACTGCTGTATAAGTACTTAATGAAGCATAAGAAGTAAATGATAAAAATTTCAAAATGATTGCACTGCTTTAAAGCCCTTTGACCTTTAATAATGTGTGAATGCACCCTGATGTGCTACGCATTCTCCAACACGCCTAGGCATGCTTCTGATCAGGTGGTCAATGTCCTCCTGTGGTATCTCATTCCAGGCAACCACCAACTCCTCTCGAAGTGCTTCTAGAGTCTGAGGAGGACGTTGCAAATTGAGCAATCTCCTACCCATCATATCCCACACGTGCTCAATTGGGGATAAGTCGGGAGATCTTGGTGGTCATGGTAACAATGTGACATCATTATGTTGAAAGAAGTCTATTGTGACTCTTGCAACATGTGGTCGGGCAAAAAACTGTGGATTCCTCCTTTCACCACGTCGCCTTCTAACCCTGGCACGACCATCGTGCATGCCTCAACAAAATCAAGACTCGTCACTAAAGACAATACTGTTCCATTCCTGATCCCAGAGTGACCGTTGTCTGCACCAGTCAAGGCGATTTCGTCGGTGTTCTCGAGTTAAAGAGAGGGCCCAGTGTGGCCGGCATGAAAACAAGCCAAAACTTCTCATTCGTCGGTAAACACTTCGCATGCCAATAGGTCTTCCGTGTTCTGCAAACCATTCATTTGCAATGGACCTGGTAGTGGAGAAACGGTCCCTTAAAGCCAATAATCTTAGGCGGCGATCTTCACGGTCTGTTGTTCTACGGCGGCGTCCAGTGCCCCTTGCTCTTTGCGTACGGCCTTCTCGAAGCCATGCCTGACAACACCTAACCACAGTGTCTACACTTCTTTGCACTCTAACTGCAATTGCCCGAAAAGAAAGTCCAGCTTCCCGAAGTCCCACTATATACGGCCCCTATCAAACTCACTAAGTTGACGAAATCGTACAGGTCTCCGTACTCTAGGCATCGTAACCGATCGTAAAGGATGTCAAGAACCAAAATCCGCCAACGTTGATTCTTTACTGCGGCTGAAATATTCATTTTTAGAGCGTTAGTGAATTAAAAAAAGCAGTATAAAAACCGGAATGTCCAACTGATAAGGCTAAAAATTTTGTCACTTGTTATTTACAGTAAGATAAATACATTCACCAACTTTTATTAAACTAAAACCATTTTAACTGGGTGTTCGGATTTATATGTCACTTAGTATACTTAATTTACATTTAACCATGGTGGGAATATTTATCATCCGTTTGTCGTCTACAAAATATATTTTTCATTCAGTAAAGTTACAAATACCTAACACTTTTCGCGAGATAAGTTATTCTCAAAACCTGCTGTAAGTTATTACATAGCTATTTAACCTTTAGGACCTTACGCGGAATATTAGACGATTTAGTTTGGTAACAAAAGTGGAACATCAGCTCAACTCAAAAGTTTTGTAATCTCAAAATTGCAAATTTTCAAATCGTCAGTCTAGCTTGACAAGATTACCAGTTGTCATGACAGTCTTAAGTCAGAACTTACAGAATACTTACTTCGTATGACTTTTTGACGTAACCACCAAAAGAAAAGAACTGAACTGCATTCAGCTGAATATGAATTTATACTATACATTTTTTGGCAGTTTGGCAACACAACATACATGCAGAGTTATCCATGAGCGAATCGCCAAACCAGCTACGTAAGATGTGACTAGTTCTTATCTTATTATATATTAGCACGCGATTATGTAAAAAACTCCGATTGACTTCCCTACTATAATGCAGAAGACTCCCAAGATCAGTGGGCCTGAACGATGAAGTATAAAAGCATACCATAGGTATATTTTTTCTTTGCTGATACTATATTCGCGGGTCCTAAACCTTATCCGACATCATATGAGATACCGTAGCGTCATCTATGAGAACTTGTACTCATATCATTCTCCTCTCCACAATAATAAGTTGGAGTTGAAAAGGTTAGTGTCTCGTAGGTGGCGCTGTAGCGATATGCTCATATATAGTTTGCTACAGCGCCATCCCCGAAGCTCTGAATTTTCAAAGTAGATTCCTAATTATTACGAAGAGGAGAAACAGCTGTGACAAATCCTCATGCTACAGTATCTCATTTCATCTCGGATAATTTTACGGACGCGCGAACGTAGTATTAGGTTTGGTTTGTATATAAAGTTATTGTTTGTGTAAACTTTACTAACACCCTGTATAAAGGAAATGAGGATAACTTATAACAAATCAAATATGCCTGCCAATATTTCTAGTGCATGATGTAAAATAAAAGATTACACAAATAGTTTTCATAAACATGAGATCTATAGTGTCCAATTGAGATTGAAGTTCCAATTTAGAATTAAAGAAATTATCTATCTAATAATCTTGATAGTGTCAAGATATTGACTTGACATTTTGTACAATTACCTAGTACTATACTATAACTATCTAAAACTGTAATGACTCATCAATGTTCACGTGAACATCACTTAACTACCAGTAGTCGGCTGTTCATAGGCGGGGTATGAATGTTTAATATGGGTGAACTAGATTTGTCACATGCTTAATAAAGAGTGGTTTGAAACATATTGTAAGTCAAAAATTTGGGAATTACCTTTATTCATCGTCGCTTCCACTTACATCTGACAGTTATAAACTGTCGCTATCGCTTTTCTCGTTGAAATTGACTATAACTGGCTCTAGGACTATTTTTTGCCGCAACTTGAAGGAACCAACGTCAATATCCATCGATTGCAGTCCTTCTTCGGTGATCGCGTGATTTCCCGCAGAGGAAATGTGCCATGGCCACCAAGATCGTGCGATTTGACTCCCTTCGACTTCTTTTTATGGGGATATTTGAAAAGCAAAGTCTACGTCAACAAACCAGCCACCCTCCAAGAACTCAAAAACAACATCATTGCCGAGATAAATGCCATAGAACCGACCATGTTGCAAAATGTCATTGAAAATTTCGACCATCGCGTGGACGTCTGTAAATCCAGTCGTGGTGAAGATTTGAGCGATATTATTTTTCATACATAAATGGTATAAATGAACCTTCAAAATAAAGTACCCAACTTGATTTGAATATCAATCTTTCTTGTTTTAATATGCGTTTACTTTCCTGCGTCCGTTTTGGACAACCCCATATATATATACGGTATCGATATTCGATAAAATATTTTTCTTTCTGCCATGAATGCGTGGAAAAAACAAAATAAGGAGAGATCTAAAATAAGGAGTTATTGACGGCCTAAAATAGCCAGGCGCTAATACTTCCTGGCCGTATTTGAACATCTGATCAGGCACAGTAAAACAAAAATAAGACTTGGAATTAAATAAAGTTTATTTCGACAGTTGGCAGAGTTTGCTCCAGTGGGACAAAGTTTTGACGGATCCCACAGAATTAATGTGTCACGTGTCGATATGGTTAGTTTTAAAATATCAGGAGATAATCAGCTGTTATTCAAATAATGTCTAATTATATATTCTATAACAGCATATAACCATGCATACAAAACTTTTTGTGCCTGAGACTACGCCAGTGGTGTAGAAATGGAGAAATAGTAACCCCCTCAAAAGAAAAAAGTAAATTCTTTTCTACGTCACTGACACCTATTGCATTTTTGAATGAGGTATCCAATGTTAAATTAATTGCTTCTATAGAGACATTTTTGTTAGACTGGAGAAAAATGTCTAAATATTCGAAATACAATCCATATAAAAATCTTCAACCTGATCTCTTTTGAAAATACGCTGAAATAGTGAAGTTTGACATTAAAAATTGTAGTGTAATAGCAGTGTAATCCTATCTCTCTTGGAAAACAGGACTGGGAGATGCAAAATCACTGAGACCTGTAAGTCTGATGCCTTTATAAATAACGAATATATTAAGTATAACATATCGCATTATATATATTATATACGTAGCGTGTACTATTCATAAGGACATAAATTTCACAACAAACGGTGGGAAGTTCAAGCCCTAATAGATACAAACGCCTAGTACGCCATCAACATCGATTATCTACGACCGGGCGATAAATTGTACTTTGTGGGTAGGCTTTTTTGCGTTAAATGTCAGTTTCCAAACCCACGGACTCCACGGACAGACATTTTATCGTATTCGTTGTCAGGGCGTGCCGTTCAATTTTTCTTCATATTTGTATTTTTCAAACGTTAATGCCATAAATGTATAAATAACTATTAGTGCCTTTTGATATAACTTTTAAATAAAATTTTGGCAACTAGGAACCATTTAATGGAAATATGTTTCTTTCACCATTCTGCATATGTTGTATATAAGAAATCATATAGACAATATACGATTTAACAAATCTTGCGTGGAAGGGTATCTTTTAACTTTAATAAAAAACAGAGCAATTAGCTGCCCATTGCCGCCTCAATAGGTATTAATACTGCTGACGATAGGCACTGGTGAATACTAAAACATACCCATTTATTGCGAACTGGAAATCGTCTTACCAGAATTTTCAAATTTATAAATTAATATAGACGTCTACCAATCTACCAGCCTTGTCACATGTTAAATATCTGATAATTAACATAGGACGTCTATTATATTTTTAGCTCGTTGGTCTATTTGTTTTCGTTTACTTGTCATGTTACAGATTCTTGTACTTCTTGTCTATGTAGGTATAAAGGAGCATATCTGGCATTTAATACTAGATGAATTGCGACACAGATGGAAAGAAAGCAGAATTACAGGAGCGGCTTCGTCAAGCACTGATTGAGGAAGCTGAGGACCCGGATATTTTCATTTTTACCGGTGCAGAGTATATTATTGGTTTAATGCTGCAAAACCTTTCGAACAAGTTAGAAGACAAGCTCGTAGAAAATTGTACCAACCTAGAAGGAAAGCTCATGGAAAATTGTGCCGATCTTTTAGAAAACTCAGCCAAGCTAGAAAATAGGCTCGTGGAAAATTGTACCAACCTAGAAGGAAAGCTCGTGGAAAATTGTGCCAACCTAGAAGGAAAGCTCATGGAAAATTGTGCCGATCTTTTAGAAAACTCAGCCAAGCTAGAAAATAGGCTCGTGGAAAATTGTACCAACCTAGAAGGAAAGCTCGTGGAAAATTGTGCCAACCTAGAAGGAAAACTCTTGGAGTTACACGAAGGTACAGCCAAATTAGACGAGAATTTTTGGGAAAATACTGCCAATTTAAAAAAGAATTGGATGATACAATTATGAAAAAATCACTGATTTGATGTCTTCAATCTTCTCCAGAAGCTTCTTTATTACAGGGGAGCAGTCTTCGGTGCTATCGGTTTTTACTTGTTCCTCTCTCTCATTCTTGGAGGGGTTCTTCTGATGAGTCTCTGTCCGATCAAGATCCACCTGCGACACCGACATAGATCTGCCTCTCGGACGGCCCCTAATAAATCAGGTATCTTCTTTTGAAAGGATTAACAATTTTTCTCGTTGCCGACACGGTCTGGTCGGCAACCGTGATGTCTCCTCAGTCCTCAGTCCTCAGTCAGACTTTAATTGCCGGTGCTTTGCCGCTGCTCTCCCTCTCCACGTGTGATTGGTCTCCCCCACAATACAAGAGGAGGGCGTCGGCCGCCGGGGCTGAAACCCGATCGGAGCCGACGGTGAGATTTACCCTAGAGGGCGAGCTCACAAGGGGTATAATATCCTTAGTTTTATCACAATTCTGTTTTTTTCAAAATAAGTAAATCCAGTCCTTAACAGCCGCCTTGCTGGTAACCGAGATCTTTCCGATACATGGGCACCAGACCACGCATCCATACTGTATCCTTGGGTCTTACCACTGTCGTGTAAAGCCAATACAGGACCTTTGGCCTTAATCCAGGTCCTGCCGACTACTCGACGCAACTGCCACATGGTCGCTAGGACTTCTTGTAGATGTAGTCGACATGCTGCTTCCATAACAATTTAGAATCCGGCACCACGCTCAGGTATTTTACTTTTGACTGAGGGTCGATGGTATACCATGGAGGGTCGGTGGATTGAAATCCTCTATCTTCGGTCTCTTCGTGAAGAGGACTAGATGGATTGTCTGAGAGCCCAGTCCTCACGCACCATTTTTCTAACATATTACAGTCTATCTGTCTTCTCTCGCAGACGACGCCTAAAAACTTGCCTGAAACGTCAACTAGGAGACGCCACCATGAGAAACGTCAACGGTGATGCCTTCGTTTAACGTGCAGTTCCCACTTCTTCAGTGTTATGTCCACTGTGTTCTTCAAGAGTGTATATTTGTGGTGTATAGGTTTTGGAACTTTAAAGTCGTGCCGCAAATATACAGGGTGTTTCAAATTCGACCCTCACCATTGAGATCTTGGAAACCGTAATAGATACGAAGTCGCTTAAACGGGGGCAAGGTAATCAACAAAATGCAGCTTAGAAAGTTTCGAAATCCAAAGTACTTCTAGAGTGACGGAAAAAAACTAATTTTCCCAAAATTGTTTTTATTTTTTCCTGACTTTTTCTCCGTTACAAGATGGCATAATTAGAATTCCAATATGATGTTTCGCCTCTTGTCCTCCAGAATCAACTTTATTTTTTCTCATGAGCCCCTTATTGGATTTTGACACAGATAAATAGTGTTTTTAATTCTGCATTCAAAAATGTATATGTTATACATTGGCATTGCCAAACCTTAGTTATTATTAATTGAATATAGCAGCAGAGTTTGGAAGGCTGAGAAGAAGTGAAGTAAATCGAGCAGTTAAAAATGTACAGAGAAAAGTCAGGTTTTGCCTACAAGTAACATAGATTTTGAACATCCGCTATGATTTACCTCTGCTTATTTATTGATTATTATTGTTATATAATTTCCATCCAACAACAAATTTATGGACAACTAAGGAAATACATTGCTGAATTTAGGACTGAAAAGTCAATTTAAATGTACAAAATTCCAATATAGCCTCCATATGGAAAAACAAAGTAGTAGTAACAATCACAACAAGCAATTTATTTTGAAATCCCATTTCAAATAAATTGAAGAAAAAGTAAAAGTGATTTTGGGATAAATCTGGTATGCGAAACAAACGACAATCTGATAATTTGAAGGCCTACCTAGGAAATTCTGCAGTTTTTGAAATAATTAAGGTAACCAAGATTTAACAATGTCAATGTATGTTTTTTCCGTCCTTATCCGGAAGTACTTTAAATTTCGAAACTTTGTGAGCTGCATTTTCTTAATTACCTGAAAACGCAACTTTGCCCCATTCGAGCGACATCGTAGCTCTTGCAGGTTCCGAGATCCCAATGTTGAGGGACTAATTTGTGCTGCTTGTATCGAGAGACCCCTGATAATTAACAATTCAGAAGTGAGATAGTGAATTTGTGCCCCAAAAGGGAGTCTTGAACTCGGTGACTTCAACACAAAACTTAAAAGTCAGTGGACTAAGATAATGAGAGCGCTCCAGTAGAGGCGTCTAGAGTGCAGTAAAACATGCATTGAATGTGTGGAGCGTAAAATTGGTGAGCTAAAAACATGACTTAAGTTTTTGCATTTGTGAAATCGTTCGTTCCCGTTAAAGAATGGTGTAGAGAAGCTACCGGATCCACAGCCCGATCCGTCAAATCATGCAACACAAAATTGAGAAGGGCTGCAGAACGCGAGGGTAAGAAATCTCGGAACAGACAGAAAACCTATTTCGCCCAACGTGTGACAGCGTTGCTAGACGTTGAAGAATTTTTGACTGTCGCGGACAGCGTTGCCAGACGTTGAACGCCAGTTCCTCAGACTAAAAATATAAATAGACAAATAATTCCCTACAAAATATCGTCGTCAACATAACTGTATTTACGGTAAACAAATATATGCGACGCTGCCACTTCTCCATACTGAAAAATCTATTGATAATGGAATGAGATATTGGTGTGCACTCCGCCCGAAATGAAGGTGGACTTAAATAAGGTGTGGACGCTCCGGTCGATCGTGGGTCGATCAAACAACTGCTCCTAGGCAGTTGTCAACGTCATTTTAAATTTTAAAAATTTATTTTTTCTTTTCATATTTGTTTATACTCACAGAGGTGGCCGACACGCCGTAAATTCAATTCAAAACGGATGCAGGTTCATGTTGGGTAATTCACAGCGAACATTACATATAATATTTTACCCAGTCAGTTGTTTGGCTGGATTTGTTCCACCTTGGACGAAACTTGCTCTCATTCGAAAGTAGCACATTTCTACCGACTTTTTGCCGAACGTGGCAACGGTGTTCAACGGCAAGTGGTGGATGCGTACACAGAATTTACCAATTTACACACATCTGGTGTTTGTTGTTGTGCACAATGAATTTGTTGCGAGTATTCAAAAGTGTTTTCAGGTTGTTTTAGCGGCAATTATAGCATTGTTATGATTGATAGACAATTTTCAAAGACAATGGGACATCGGAAGTGCATTCTTTGTGGAGTTAGCAGTGAAAAAACCTTCCTATAGTTATTGGTTGTTTTTACACTGTATGTGTGGTGATTTTCAAAAAATACTCTTTTGTTAGACACGTTTTTGATCTTTCAGGTTTCCTAGTGATAAGAAAAAACAAGAAGAATGGTGCACTATCGTCAATATTGACATAAATGATTTACCACTTCATGCCTTTATTTCCGCAAATCATTTTCACAAAAGTGATTTAATAGAAGGCAAAAGAACTCAACTAAAGCATTCAGCAGTTCCATCAGTAGAGCCTTTGAGGCAAACAGAGTAAGTCCTTAATTATATTTAGCTATTGGATGAAATGGAATATTTTGTTGCTATACTTTTACTTATCTATTTTAAAGTGATTCCAGTGATGACGAGAATGAAATCAATCTTGCCCAGGAAATTGCCCTAAGCCATTCAAATAGTGAACAACTGGAAAGCAGGGATCTACCTAGGTATGAAATTTGTTTTTTTTTAGATGTTTTACATCCATATCTGGATCAGCATATATCAATACAAGAACTTTTTGACGCGCTAAATGGCTAAAATGGCTATCAGAGTCTACAGAGTACGCTAAATCCCCAAGTATACCGTTATGTATAAAACGATTTATAATCCAACTTAAGCTCCACAATAAATGTAGTCTCAAAATCTTCCTAAACAATAGTTCATACAGGGTTGAACAAACAGACTATTGTACAATATGTAATACTCGAAAGACCGAATCTTTAGGACATCTCCTCCTGGAATGTCCATTATACAATCCATTGAGAGAGCATATTCTGTCAGATCGTTTGAACCAAATCTGTGTCTTTGTTTGCCTAAATAAAACGAATGAGTTGAATTTATGATACAAACTTTTTAAATACTTTAGGGAAATATTTAAGCTAAGATCTTTCTTAAGGAATGAATAGTTTTTTTGTGCCTTCAATATCAAGTCAGAATATTTAAATTGATGCGTCAATTATTTATTCTTTTTCTGTTTGTTTATATATTTTTTTATATACAACTTTTGATCATGGTTACTATCATTTTCTTACTATTTTTTATTCATTCTCTGGACAGGAAATTTTCTACTCAATTCTTATTATTTACATAATACTCTCTCACTCTTGTTTATATAACTTTGTACTAGGTATTATGAAACAATAAACCTGATAATTAAGTTCCAATAATAAAACCTTGTTTACTTCTCTGTGTTTATTCTTTTCACTGCCATGGAAGGTCATACTGGGTGTATTAACCAGAACACCATTACAGAAAATCACCTACGCCACTGGTGGAATCAGCTGTGGTCTGCACATACACAGCTTATTGTTTGTATTTGTTTTGAATTGGGTTTGTTTGTCTTCATGCATTACAGTGCCGTAAGAATGGTAAGTCTATTTATATTTTTAGTCTGAGGCCAGTTCTATTGAGTTTGAGAATTTCCAACAAAGACATCAGAACAATGATACCGGTGATGTGGGAACTCTGATAAATGCGCTATTCCGCAGAAGCGAGCCAAAGTACTGCATACCAAATTATTAATTATTCTAGAAAAATGTTTCACCTTATGATGGAGAAGCTAGTGAGTGGATCAACACTAAAAAAACATTAAGCAGCAGCATCATTGGCCGGGCAACTACGTGTAACGCCCGGTTTTTCAATCGCAGGTTAACTGCTAACAAGTAGTTGCACCTCAAAAAGCAGGAAACGCACAGAACGCAATAGTTCAGATGCAGAAGTGGCGTTGGCGCATCAACGATCACAAGTTAGTTAACGAAAACCTGAAAAACGAATTTTCAGGTAACTGATGGTTAACTAACAAGTAATAGTTACCCAAGTTGAAAGTTAGCTTGCGATTTAATAACCGAACCTTAGAACTAGCAAGGTCTAAAGGGAGGAGCGCTACATTATTGGTGGTGTAGGATAAAACCAGAGATAACTGACTTTCCAGACTTCATGGAGGAGTTCAAGAAGATTTCTGTTATGATTCTTCTAATGTTGCGGAAGAGAATGCGGGAAAGGACAAAGAAGAAAGGAGCCAACGGCTACATCTTTTTATGAAAAGTGAAATACTGCCATGAGCTACAGTTGAACTGTAGCAGCACGATACGAAAACGTAGAGGGTTTGCTGAGGGACATTATAATCCAGTCCATTTGCCGGAAGAGCGCCGCCATCATTAAGCCATGTACAGATATGTAACAACACCGCGAACCGAACCACGCGACGGACCGCAGCGTGCGCATTTTGACGAACAAGATTGCAATGAACATCACCACAAACCGAATGAAGTCGTGCAACCACATCGCGCAACAAAATGACGATCCAATTTTGTCGTTCAGTGAAAGACAAATACTCGCTGGAAATGGATATAGCAGTAGCAGCAGCTGCCTATATTTATATTCACTACTAATTATCCAAAAACAAGCGACGACGACGTCCGAGACGATGGTAACAAACGCAGTTATATACCAATAGATCAGCACACGGTTGCAACAATTTGATAGCGGAATTGAAATTTCAACAAGTAAGTGGACAGTACAAACATTTTACGAGGATGTCTCCGACAGATTTTGAATATCTTCTCACGTTGATTGGATTAAAAATACGGAAACAAAGTACAAAATGGAGAGCTGCCATCACAGTGCAAGAAAGACCCGGTGCGGTGCGGTTTTTAGCGACCGGTGATTCAGATAGCAGTTTGCAATACATGTTTCGAATTTCAAAGCAATCGATCAGCTACATCATTCCAGAAGTTTGTGAGGCATGGATCGAAGTTTTAAAAGAATATACAGGGTGACTTTGAAGTTGAGTCATTAATTTTCAGATAATGATTGTAGAAGGAAGATAAACCAAAATATATGTGTAAAAATAAAAAAAAATTTTACCTTGTTTTATAAAGTATCCTCCCGACAAGTATTTCAGTGCGGACCTGTATTTGATCGTGAGGTCCCCTGTGAGGTCTTAAGTCACCTGATTCACAAGCCCGTTGTACTACATTAACAAAGGCACGAGGGGTTGGTTGCACTCGATTGGGAAACCGATCCGCATAAACATGTGCCATTTTTTATTTCGTTTGAGCCACGCAACACATACCACTATTCACTGACACTAACTGTATACAAATGAATGAGATACCTGTAAAAACATCGTTCCAAATTCTTTCGCTTTTTTGTTTCCGATGCGATGAACCGATACGGCGGATTATATCCGTTGTCGCCAAACACGAGCACATAATATTATTATTGAGACAGGGCGGTACTCAAACTTCCAAAGGGCTATAACTTTGTTACTTTAATTTTACCAGGAAAATGGTAAAGGAAAAAAACATTTCTTTTGATCAGATCTACTCACTGTTAAAATAAATGACTCAACTTCGAAGTCACCCTGTATACAAGTTAGGAAAACTAATTCTTTTACTTCTAAGTACTCGTACATTACAAAACACATTGGTGCTCGCCGCACCGGTATGCCTGTCCAAACACGTGCAACTTCGTCGCGAGCCATTCCTTTGATGTAGCGCTGAAAAACCGACAGAGCTTGGATCGGGCCGAACGGCGAGCTGTAACGCTAATCAGGCTCGCGACAGCGTTCTTTTCGCCGTCTGCACTAACGCGGTCGCGTGGTTTGGTTCGCGGTGTTGTTACATATCTGTACATGGCTTTACAGTGCCGTTACTGATATAGTCAGATCGACATCAACAGACACAAGGTTAGCCATACAAGTACCAGCGGTGAAGTCAGTAAACCCGAGTGTCCGAGAAGTGAGTTCAAGCCAGCACGAGATGAGGCCGGAATACCCATATGCTTTTATGCAAACGATAGGGGCATGCGTCTTGTCCAGCACTTCGACCCGGAATCAAGCCGCAAAGGTTCCAGCGACTGAGACAGATAAATAGAGAATCACTAGTAACACGAAGAAGCAAAGAGGAGACAGAAAATCGAAATTGAAGTATTTTAAGGAAGCGCTCATCAATGGACAACCTATCGGAGCCTATGTTGACCAGGGCAGCAGGTGTGTGCTCTTGAGGAAGACAGAGTTGAAGACAACTATCTATATCGGATGTTATTTATAGCGCAGTTGATCAAGGAAATCTGCCTTGCTTAATTCTTCTTGATTTTAGCAAGGCCTTCGATACGGTTGACCCAAATATTTTCTTTAAAAAGCTTAGATATGGCCTGTCCTCATCGGCTTGCACGCTGATTAGAAGCTACTTAACGGATCGCCCACAGTCTGTCATATACAGGGTGGCGCATCGAAAACGAAACAGACGCATTTACTGGCAGCTCAGTTTTTTTTTGAAAAACGCTCAGACCCGTCGATTTTGTTTTCGAGGGGGACACAAGTTTGGCAAAAAATCACGTAGAGCACGCCCCTAAGCGGGGGTGACACCACCCCCAAAATCTTAAATGGAAAGGGGGGTCGAGGGATTCCCTTTATAATGATATAAAATTAATGTACTTCAGTTCAGTAGTTTTGAAGATTTATTGATTTAAAGCTTAAATAAAACTAATACATCATCATTAGTGGAGATCAATACATTTGGCAGCAAAGTAATTTAAAAATGAAGAATGAACTGACCCGTTAGGCAAGTAAATGTTGAAAATGGCCACCATGACTCTTCATGCAATAATAAAGATTTTGCTCAAAACGTTGCCACACATTTTGCAATATTTGAGTAGTAATTTGAAGGCACTCATTCACAATTCTTTGTCGCAGGTCTTCTAATGATGTTGGCTGAGTAGCATAGATTTTGCTTTTTAAATGACCCCACATAAAGAAATCCAAAGGTGATAAATCTGGCGGTCTTGGAGGCCATTCAATGGCACCTCTTCTACCAATCCATCGATCTGGAAACGTCTGATCTAAACATTGTCGAACACGTAATGCGTAATGTGGTGGGGCACCATCCTGTTGGAACATCAACCTATTCGGAATGTACCGCCGATCATTCTGATTTTCAATTATTGCTGTTAATGCAGGATCTATGGCGTCTTCCAGTAATTCCAAATACATTTCACCGGTCAAATTTCCAGGTAAGAAAAAAGCACCAACTAAATGACTGCCAAAAATACCAGCACAAACATTTAATTTTTGTGACTGCTGTGTATGAACCTCATGATAAATTCTGGGATTAGAATCGGACCAATATCGGCAGTTATGAAGATTTACTACGCCATTTAAGAAAAATGAACATTCGTCGGAAAAGCAAGTGTTGAATAGAAAATGTTCATCGTTTATAATTCGTTCACTCATATCTTCACAAAATTGTAATCGCCGATCAAAATCGTCTTCATTAAGTTCTTGTACCAGGTGAATTTTATACGGAAGAAAACTATGGGCCTTTAGAATCCGTTGGACAGTACGTCGACTAACTCCAATTTGCGGGTACTTATCGTAGGATCTACATAAACTTGCCCTGAAACCCCCACTTCTATTGCTTCGTTCCTTACGGGATTTTCAGTGTTGCGTTTTTTATTCGCGACTGGCCCAGTTTCCCGAAATTAAATGTTTGGACTGGTTTTTTTGGCGATGATTTAGTTGGTCCTTTTTTCTTACCTGGAAATTTGACCGGTGAAATGTATTTGGAATTACTGGAAGACGCTATAGATCCTGCATTAACAGCCATAATTGAAAATCAGAATGATCGGTGGTACATTGCGAATAGGTTGTTGTTCCAACAGGATGGTGCCCCACCACATTACGCATTACGTGTTCGACAATATTTAGATCAGAACATCAGAACATTCGTCGGAAAAGCAAGTCTTGAATAGAAAATGTTCATCGTTTATAATTCGTTCACTCATATCTTCACAAAATTGTAATCGCCGATCAAAATCGTCTTCATTAAGTTCTTGAACCAGGTGAATTTTATACGGATGAAAACTATGGGCCTTTAGAATCCGTTGGACAGTACGTCGACTAACACCACACACAGTCTCCAATTTGCGGGTACTTAACGTAGGATCTACATAAACTTGCCCTAAAACCCCCACTTCTATTGCTTCGTTCCTTATGGGATTTACAATGTTGCGTTTTTTATTGGCGACTGACCCAGTTTCCCGAAAATTAGCTACAAGTTCTAGAACATATTTTCGATGCACGTTACTGTTCTGATGTCGCTCATTAAATATTTCTGCTGTTCTATTAGCGCACTGATTATTTCCGAAAAATATTTCGATAATTTCAACTCTTTCTGCTGTGGAATATACCATGGTTAATTTATGTAATAAAGCGTTACAAGCTATTTTACCAACAAAGTTTGGTCAAATCAATGGCAAACTATGTACTAAATTCCTATTTAAAGTAAGTATGTGTTATTTCCTTATCTTTCTTCTAGAAATAACTTTTTTGCCACAAAAAAAACGCTCCAATAGGTATTTTCAACAACAAAATGATAAACAAACCATGGGCGTAGTGAAGAAAAGCATTTACTTATTAAGTAAATTCTTTTAGTCAAATTTCTTCTGAAAGTAGCACAAACTAATCTGATGTACCTATTAAAGTCTACTTTAAGATTTAAATCAATAAATCTTCAAACCTACTGAACTGAAGCTCATGTGTTTTACATCATTATAAAGGGAATTTGTAACTCTTCCTTTCCGCAAAAAGTCCAGAAAAGATGGAATGCAATAAAGATTCCAACTTTTCTGTACAATCACAGAAAGGGAGTTAGCATTAGCTTCCGGTAGCTCAGTCGGTGGCATGAAGACATCTACAGGCGTGTAGCTGTGTGTCGACCATGGCATGGCTAGAGGATAGAAGAACAAACAGAACACAAAAATTTAACAGATTTTATTTAACAAAAAAAAAGGCATTTTCATTACATTACAATTTTACAAAAATAACAAAATAAGTTTTACATCTTTGGCGCTGCTATAACGCTATCGACTTATCTTTCGCTGGTCCATTTTTACTCGACTGAAGCCAGGATGGCCAGGGGCTTGAAGGGGAGGTCCCAGTTATGAGGGGTGACCTCCATATAGTGGCTTCACAACCAGTTGTAGGCGAAGTTAAAGGCGATGGCGCTGCCAAGGTACATGCATGGGTGAAAATATTGGCCAAGGCTAGGCAAAGTGAAAGGGAAAGAGAAAGGGGGTGGCCCCAATCATTTTTGTCCTATACGGACACACATTCTAGAAAATTCTAGCACATGGTGCTATATAACCTTGTGCTACTGAGAAGAAATTTCTAGCCGTTGTTCGATCGGCGGCTCAAGTGAAAAAAAAAGCGCGAGGAAGATCGCAGATCAGGAACTCCGCATCAAGCGCTCCAAGCGGAAAATTTTCCAAGCAAAAAAGCTAGAGATGGGATTAATGAAATGATAATCGAGAAGTGATTTAATAAATACGATCGGACGGTGAAACCGTTACAAATTGAAAGACCTTTAAAATAAGGTATCACTCGACCCCCTTTCCATGTAAGATTTTAGGGTTGGTGTCACCCCCGCCCAGGGGGCTGCACGTGTTAACGTGATTTTTTGCCAAACTTGTGTCCCCCTCGAAAACAAAATCGACGGGTCTGAGTGTTTTTCCAAAAAAAAACTGAGCTGCCAGTAAATGTGTATGTTTCGTTTTCGATGCGCCACCCTGTATATGAAAACAATATATCAACTGCTTTATTCAGAAATTGTGGTGTCCCTTAAGGATCTATTTTCCCCTTTTTTTGCTCTTTATATATTAGCCGCGAAGAAGACGAATATGGAAGATGCATAGATTATAGGAAGTTCAACAAGATTGTGAATTAAGATAAGTACCCTCTACCTTTAGCAGACGACCAACTGGATCGGCTAGAAGTGAAGAGATTCTTTACATCCCTGGACATGAAATCCGGCTACTAGATCATATGCCATTGCATGACTCATCAAAAGAAGTTACAGGCTTTGCTACACCTGCGGGTAATGTCATATATGGACGATTTATTGGTACCAAGCACTACAATTGAGGAGGGACTTAATCTTGAAGAGGTCTTGAAGATGCTGAAGATTGCCAATTTGACGCTAAATCCTACAAAATGCTCATTGTTCTGCAATGAGTTAGACTACTTGCGATTCAAGATCATGCCAGGGAGTATAGAGTCGGGTGAGAAGCAGGTGCAAAGCATTAGGTGATTTCCGGAACCACACTAAAGAAGACAGATGCTGGAACTAACATATTTTAGGAGATTTATTGACAACTATCGTGTGACCGCAAAACCACTGATGATACTTCTAAGAAAATATGAGCCATGGGAGGGTACAGAAAATGAAAAAATTGCGTTAGAGCTGCTTAAGGGTAAACGATAAAACAGCTAACGCTTTATTCGCGCAGACTGCACACCGATGATTGTGCTCAAGGACTCGGAGAAGCGCTGATGCAGAGTGGAAGCGATGGAAAATTCTATCCAGTATTCTAGTAGATAGACCATGCCAGAGGAAAGTCGCTATCATTCTACCGAATTAGAGACCTTAGCAGTAGTATGTATGGGTTTGCGAAACATTTAGGCCATTTGACTGGTAAGGATTTTGATTGTCACCGATTGCACAGCCGTTAAGAGAGCATTCTCGAAGAAATATTTGGTACATAAAATAGATTGTTGCTAAGGGCCGTATCGTCAGTCGTTCCTACAATTTATTGTAGAATGCCTTTATGGCTTCCTTGATTTTCATAGTTTGTCCTGTCATTAAGGAAAGCAGTGGTATGTCTAGACTCCTAGTATTTCGTGAAAGTGAACAATTTTGAGGTTATATTTTCTTTTTGGATTCTAAGATATATTAACAGGCTGATAAAACTTGATTTTTATCATCTGTTGACGCTGACATGGACCAGTGGCCATTTAGAAATACCCTAGCCTTTCTGAAGGAGAGAAAAGACTACGAAATTCAACGAGGCCATAAAGACGTCCTACAATTATTGTAGGAACGACTGACGATACCGCCGTAAAGCTCCAAGAATTTTTATTTGAAGTGGAACACGAACGAGACACAAATTATTACATGTGGACGTGTTATCGAAAAACCCAAACGACTCATCAGAGAAAATGGATACTGTCACGGGATTGGAGATATTAGCATTCGAACTTTTACAAACGGTTGGTGTTGAGCTACAGAATATCACAGGGGTGCTGCTGCTGAGGGAAGAATAGAACACCAGAGAAGAGAAACAGATTAGAAAGGACTAAACCATTGAAGATAGACGGTTATTTAGACGGGGTGGATGAAGAGAAGTTGTGGGTAGTTTCCAAAGCGGTGCCAGTGGCGCATATTGAAAATGTGTCATGACGACGTAGGTACCCAGCCGTGGAGAAGGCGCTAAGAAAAGATCAGGAAAAGTGCAGACGATATCATGCTATAGATCGTTTCACGAATCATGCATACGATAAAGGCTGAGAAGAATACTACCTCAGTGAAGGCGACCAGTAGTCGAGATCCCCATCTACTGTCATCCCGGATCAAGGTACAGCTTATACGAGTAAGGCCCGGTTTTTCAATCGCAGGTTAACTACGACCTTGGTCTTAACTTATAGTTATTTATGAAAAAGCGTTTTTCAATATCATGTTTATAGTAAAAGGGAAGTTAACTTTAACCAGAAGACCATCTATGAGTTAACTAGAAAGGCTGTAGTTAAATAGCAATACCTGACGTTTTTTCACATAAACTTTGACGTTTATTCAAAAAATCACAACAAATCCATATCAATCTATCGATTAATTTAAGCTATAAACATGTTTATGGATAACGATGTGGAAGCGTATAGCAGTGACGAAGACGCGAGAAGGCCAAAAATAATCCGCCATCGGCCGAATTACTTTGATGAATTTGATGACCTCGATTTCCTTGCAAGATTTCGTCTACAAAAAGGACTGTAGAAACTCTCCTGGACGAAGTCTATGAAGATTTAGTATATCATACAAGCAGGTAGATGTATATATTATTGTTTATTTCCATATTTCTAAATGACTTTGTCCAGGAATAACTGCTTAACGCCCCAACAGCAGCTGTTGTTTGCACTGCGCTATTACGCCAATGGAAGTTTTTTAACTGTTGCTGGAGATTTTGCTGGGGTTTCCAAATCAACTGCATCCAAAACAGTCCGAAGAGTATCGAAAGTACTAGCGAGTAAAAGAAGTAATTACATAAAAATGCCGGACACTCCTGAGGCTCTTGCCAGAGCAAAGCAATCCTTTTATAACATAGGTAGGTTTCCTCGATGCATAGGTGCAATTGACTGCACGCATATAAAAATTGTTTCTCCCGGAGGAAGCCATGCAGAGCTCTTCAGAAATCGAAAGCAGTTTTTTTCACTGAACGTGCAAACTGTTTCTGACGCAGATTTGAAGCTTTGTAATATAGTATGTCGGTGGCCTGGGTCAGCCAAGTTTCATACATTGTCAGAAATCGTCAGCTCTGCAGACAATTTGAATCAGGTCACTTTGGAAACTCTTTGTTGGTTGGTGACAAAGGTTATCCTATTAAACGCTATTTGATAACACCATTAAGTACTGCTGAAGAATTATACAATGAATCTATCATTCGTACTCGCAATGTTATAGGGGGAAGCTATGGAGTTTGGAAAAGAAGATTTCCATCTCTAGCTATGGGTCTCAGAGTTCATCTTGATACAGCTCAAGCAATTAGTGTAGGAACAGCAGTGCTACATAATATTGTTTGTTCTAATAATGAAGCTATGCCCCCTATTAGTCCTGAACAGGAAAATGCTATTAACATGGTTTATGTAGATAATGTGGAGATAAATCCTGTAAATATTAGGTTGCCACAAAATGCAATCAACAATGTTATAAGAACTTACCTTATTAATAATTATTTTGCAAACTTGTAAATTGATTCAATACATTCACTGATGCTCAGTGAATGACTCGATACTAGATAAAAGTTGTTTAGTATAAGATCTGTGATAATCCATGGCAAGTGGGTAAGACTTGTGGCCAAAATTGTTGGTGCCCAGAAAAGGCGCACACGGCATTTGAAAATAGATGTCCCAAACCTCAAAATGGACACTCAGTCGATCTTTTTGGACACCTAAAGTTTTCAACATAGCTCTCATCTACTTGACATATGAATTATCCCACATTTATTGTAACTTCAGAATGAAAATAAACATGATTTTCTGAAAACAGTTTATTATTAAAATAACATATTATCCTCAAAAATGCGAAATACAAAAAAAATAGTGAAAGTGAAAATATTCCCTAAATTAACAAAATAAATTCTTTGTTTTCTACTTATCCAATGCATTGATCTGTAAATCTAACAGCTGAACCTTTTTTGATATATTTCCATTTTTTTATTGTATTCTTCGATGAATTTTTCTTTTTGTAGTTTCACAAAATTCAGCTTTTCTTCCATTAGTAGATAGTTAACAGAAATATATTTTTTATTTTGTACTGTCATGTATGATAGCTTTGTAGTTTTTGGCCTCTTCAGTTGTTGGGGAGTATAGGAGCTCCATTTCCCATTCTTGAAGACCACTTCACTGTCATCACAGTTCTTTGCATCAGGAACTAAAAGATGAATAATTAAAAAAATGTTTCAATCAACAGCAATGCGACTTACCATGTTCAATAACCACCTCTTCTTGGTCACTACAGTCATCATCATAATTGTTTGTCAAATCTTCTAATTGTGGTCCCTTTATTTCTTGTAATTGTGTATCAATCAAATCGAATGCTTGCAATTGGCATGAACCCCTGTATTGATTATATTGCTTTTGTTTGTAGGAAATTTGCTTTTTGTTTTTTCTTTAAATTGCAATATTTATCTCGTAGAGTTTTTGCCTCTCGGTGGCACCCTGTTAGGGCTTGGAATTCTTGTTCGATGCTCTGCCATACTGAACTTTTCTGTTTCCACGTAACTGTGCCACTTGTTTCGCTCTCTATTACATCTTTCTTTTTGCTCACCGATGATATTAGCATCATTTCCTCATTCTTCGAGAAATTTTGAGCTTTCTTTTTGATCTCTTTCTCCATGCTAGAAAACAGTTTTTGAGAAATTTTAGCAACAAGAATAAAGGTATTGTGTATCCCCTTTATTTTTGGATTGTAGATTATAGGAGTGATACAAAAAAGGTGGGAAATACGATATTTAGCAGATATTTACAACTTAATTGTTTTTTGACGTTAGTATGGTTCATTAGACATTGCATTTGCAAAATTTTTTGTCACCATTTCTATAATGCTGTCTATAGGGTCTACTACTAAACATTTGTACGAACAATGTAAACATTTGTACGAACAATGTTTGAAAAAACTTACCTTGCTTGACGAAGGTTTTATATTTTATTGGTTCTTAATGAAATTTCCGGATTTCGATTTGGCTGTTTTAAGAAATTTCATTCAATCGAACTATCATGTTAGTTAACTAACCAAAAAGTTAACTTGCGATTGAAAAACCGGGCCTAAGCCATGTCAAGATTATTGTATTGTCAAGCACACACTCAAGGCGACCGCTACCCAATAGCAAATGCACCCGTCGATGTCGAGCGACGGGTGCTCTATATGCAGGAATTCAGAGTGACACGCCGATCTCCGCCGCTGAGAAGAAAGAAGTGTAGCGACGACTTCCTCTCTGACAAGAGACCTCGAGGTCATCACTGCTTGGGCTCGCAACAATCTTGTATACTTTAATGCTTCCAAAATACAGTGCTGTACCTTGGCGAACAAAAAGCGTCCTTTCTCGAACCAGCCGTTGGACCCTGATGGCTTAGGCACTTTCACTGTATGAGTGATGTATTCCTCCACCCCGACGTGGATAATTTCGGTTATCGAAAAACAGAGAGCCGACGCGGCAGCGAAACAAACATTTCTCCAAGGAACGCTAGAGAAGAAGTCTCTGAGCCCCTCCCAGTCGGCATGTCCGTAATGCTAAATTTTGCAGACTGGACGAGTTTCTGCTGCCACATCGGGCTCTGACCGAAACCTAACCTCCACAGCATCGTGGTCTGAGTTACTCAGGGGGACAGGACAGTAGTTCTGTAAGGGACGGGATGCAGGAACCGAAGCTCATTATGGACATTGAAATCACCGAGGAGAACTACCTCTGAAGCGGGCTGATTGATGTCCAGGAAGTCGATCGTGACGGCGAGGTCATCCCAGTTATGGTCCGAGGGAGAGCGATAAAGGCAGCGAATAAATTTGTGGGACATTTTGGAGTTGAGGCGAACCACAGAATCTCCTTCAGGTCTGATTCCAAAGAAACGTCTCTGGAGCAGAAAAGACTGCTGCGGGTATAAGCCATTCTTTCTCAGATTGGAGTACACCTCGTAATTTGGGAAGCTAAGATGCTTAATCGGTGCAGAATCTGAGATTTTGACTCCGTGAAAAAAAGGATGGTGGGACGTTTGGATTTGCAAGTAGTGATGAACATAATCAATATTGCTGTTAATCACGCAAATGTTCGTGAACAAATTTTTATCTTCGATATTGTTTCCTCGGAATCCTTAGTACTCCAGGGATCCAGCATCATTAATTTGTTTGTTGGGCAATAGTGCGCAGCTTAGAGCCCTGTTCGTATAGGTGTCGCCTACCTGTCAGTGATCGTGTTCAAGATCCCGCCATACAAATTCTGTTCGTTCTGCTACGCTGAACTATTCGTCATTGTCTGTCAGAGCGGTCCGTAGGACATTTGCTCTTGGTTGAAGTCTTGTAAGTCAGTAGGTCTGTCAGGTCTGGTTGCCCAGATACCAAACAGTCAGGGAGAAAGAAGGGAAGAAGAAAGGAAGGGAGGAAGGAGGGAGAGCAAAGAAAAAAGAAGTGCACCAATTTGAGGGGTACCTTGGCATTGCTAGTTAGTATTCGGCAATTTTAAATTGATCCTAAAATTAATTTTGGGATTGGTTGTTGAAGAAAAATTATAATTTTATGTTTAGCGCATTGAAATACATAAAAAACACATTTTATCCAGGCGGAGAAACGTACAATTATTGCGGTTTTTAGACATTCTTATTGGTTTATTACGATTTACTCAAAACTGAGGGTGTACGGGTGTACAACAATAGTATTTTATATCCTAGACATATTGCCACGTTTTTCTGTTTACTGAAAAACTCGGTATGTAATGCGCAGGACCAGAAAAACTATTATGTCCAATACCCCGCACACAAAATGGCTAAAGGACAGCTATTGCACGCCACAGATCATTGACTATCGGTGACTGTTTTTTGCCCATATTTCATCAGCAAAAAGTGATACAAGGTGTTTTATCGATTTTGACAATTTTTTATGTCATAACTTTACAACCACGATCTGTCCAACTGGGTATGCATACTATGGCTATCTTATTGTTCGTCACTTTGTTGTAATGCACCTTTAAGAACTAAATATGGCATGACTCAATCTTTGATGCAGTTTTTAATTTACAGATTATAGACGAGGGATGTTATGGGAATGTGCGGAACAAGAAAGTCTTCTACAGATTGGTTAATAAAATCATAACGCAATCCTATGGAGAATGTGTTCCGGCCTCTGAACTTCATGAAGGGTATGACTGGCTGGCAATGGAGTGGGTAGATATCAATACCCAATTACCACCAAGGAACCAGGTTTTTAATGCAATATATTATTTACTAGAATTGATCTTGAAACCACTTATTACATCCCGCTATAAACATATTCGCAACCCCAAATCACATGAAATTAATTTTTATCCAAGAAATTCTTGGCAAATTTTCCAGTATAAAGTCAGAAATAAACTGATTAGCTCTGGATATTTGGTGGCAGTGAGTCACGAGGTAGAAACTATAGGGACGCTGACACTGTATCCTAAAGATAAATGTGAATCATTAGATTTTAGGGCTATAATGAAACCTACTGAATCTCACAGAAACATGAGAAGCCAATTTAAAAAACTAGGTTCAAAAATAAAAAGTCTCTACAAAGTAAAATGCAAATGTTTCAACGGACAACTTTATGAATGCTGGAAGATGTATACAGCCAACATTGGTAAAACGCAGATTCATGCAATAAAGATTGATTTACATGATGCTTTTGGTCATGTCCATATTGACAAACTCTGTGAAATAATCAGTAATAGTGACTTGGAAGACAGTGTTAAAATGACTGTGATCAATCATGTCAGAAACCAGTATGTAAGTTTGAATGGGGTACCTGTCAAGTGGAACCATGGATTAATCCAGGGTGATTACTTATCCGCCTCATTGTGTGAGCTTTATATAAGAAATATTGAAGATGAAATACTGGCCGATTTTGAAACAGAACACTCATTTATTTTCCGTCATGTTGACGATTATTTCTTTTGCTCTACAAACTTACAAGATATAAGCAATTTTGAGGATACCATAGGTGGTTATTTTAAAATCAATAATAGCAAAACACAAAAATCTATCCAAGATAGTCCAATTATTAACTTTTGCGGGCATGAATTTCATATTCGTACTAAGGAGGTCAGCAAATCATACGACCAAAAAAGGGTAAATCGGCATAGGTTCAAACCTTTGCGAAAAGACAGTCCAAACATTATAAAAAATAACTGGTTAAAAATAAAAAATCCTAACGAAGAGCAGCTCATAATAAGTAGCGCCTTGAAATACAGTTGCAGTAAACATTGTTTCAGCAATTTGACGATAAATACAAATTTTAATAGCGAGGAAAAGCTGTTAAAAAATATTGGTGACGGTATGATGTACCTAGCCTTCAAATTCCACTTTGCCGTTTCATCGGTAAATTATTGCCAAAAAGAATGTATGGATTTGTTAGAGATTATTGTGGATAAAATAATTGACTCTTATACTAAGATTTTATTCAAAAAACACATCAAAAATATTGGAAAGTTATGCACCGGAAGGATGCGATTCAGACATGTTCTAGCAACATGTATTAATTCATTTATAATAGTTTTAAAAAAGAAAGTCGAGTATAAAGGTATTGTAAATCGGCTAGAGATGAAATACCAAGCTCTATCCCTACCTAAATGGTATAGAAAATTACCTAAGGAATTCATACAAAAATTTTCTGTGATAAAAATGGACAGACTTTGTTCCATTTGAACGGCCATCTAGGATTCAAATCGCTTCACCTTTCATTTTCATTCACTATTGCGGTCACAACTGTTGTTTAATATCATTGGTACTTCGGAACTGTAGATTTCCCAGTATTGCTCAATATTGCTCTGTATTCTTCAGCTGAACCTGCACACTTGACTCCTCAAGCCAGGTCGTGTATCTTTAGTTCTGACTAATATGTAACTTTATCTCTATCCCTGTGTTTCCTTTGATTTGACTTTTAGTCATCATCGCCGGCGATGACGTCACATGTTGAGGTAGGTCGCCACTAGTGGCGCCATCTACTTGTTTTTGTAGTTTACTTTCGCAACGTCGTTACCAGTTACGGGTAGTCTCGCCTCATTGCCGCTTGTCGGTTAACTAGTCCTTTTTGAAGGAAAATATTAGTATATTTTTATTACTCCTAAGGAAATTACTCCGATCCCATTTGGTAACATTGCTGTTAGTCCTAAAGTTGTGTGTTGACCGTCGATTTCCTAAATCGGGTTGTCTATCTTCTAGTTCACCTACTTCAAAAATCAGCTGGTTCCACCTCCTTGGAAATTGTTAAAAACCTAATATCTACCTATGTAGGTAATAAGCTTTTAGAGCCTTACACAAGAGATTACTCAATTTTGTCGAGTATCCAGTAACAAAAGGAAATTGTCGATTTAGAATTCAAGTTTTTTCAAACATCAGGCATACCTCTGCGAGTTTGGCTAGAACACAAGCTCTTATTTGTCCTTGTGTAATGTGCAAACACCTTATTGTGACTGGAATCAGGTTGCATCACCTTACCTAATCGATCTGCGAGTCAACTTTTAACTAACGTTCTGCCTAATACTAATTTTGGGGGGTAACCTGTGGTTCTATTTGGGAGGTACTTCAAAAAAGATCAAAAATAGCGTTCCAATACTGTACAGGGTGTTTACAAAATAAGGGGTAAAAATTCAAGGGATGAATCTTTGGGCTATTCTATGACTATTTTGTCCTTCACAGGCCCCTGAAGGACGACAGTGGAAAACGCATTTTCTTAAATAGCTTTTGAACTCATAATCCAGGGAAATTTTTTACAGCACACTATATACTTGGGGCCTCACATGTTGGCGTCCATGCAAAACAACTCATTTATTTCGCCAGTGCCCGACTACTCCAAGTGCAATATTGCTAGTTTTTATAATAATGGCTCCAAACTAATAATTTTTGTAAGCCTGATCTTGTGTCTGTTTGATTTAGATAAAATAAAGAAATACTTTACTCAGATTCTGCCTTATCGATTCTGGTTCTGCCATTTTTAAAATACAGTAATTTTGATAGAAGATTCGTGAGCAGCGACCAAAAAAAAAAAATAAATCACTTCAACATAAAGATCCTGGGATTGGTGCAGAGTAAATCTGTGGGGGTATTGAAACAATAATGTTTTTCAAAAATAGTTTATATTAACGAAATTTAATATTACGTCTTTCAGATGCATGATCATTCTTCCCAAAAAATTTTCTTTTAGGCCATTTAAAAATAATTGAAGTATTGCATTTGAACTAGTCAGTCTCCGACAAACTAAATGAGTTGTTTTCCATGAACACCATCACGTGGGGCCTGAACTAGTTACTACGATGTCAAAAATTTCGTTAGATTCTACGGTGATATTCAAAGCTATTAAAACGATTTCCAGTGGTTTCGTTCAGTGGCCGAACCTCCTCTTGAATTTGTCTCATGTTTTAGAAACATCCTACCCCAACTCAACAAATAATTTCTAATCTCAATACGCATTTCATAATTGCTCATGGTTGCATGCCTCATGGCTCATATAAATCATATTCTACTTATTCATATTTGATGTAATCTCAAATAAGTGTATACGACTAAAACGCGATTAGGTCTTGTTTTGTACTTTATATGTGTCTGTATATTGTGTGGAGTAGCTCTGCATTCAAAGCTTTCGTTTTTCTGCTGCGTCAGAAAGAACGCATGTTTTTCAAATGAGTAGTACAGTCAAAATAAGTATGGGAAAATATTTTATTATATCAAAATACTCAGAAATACAAGCCATTTTTTGAATAAAAGAAAATGTATGAAACTTTGAAACACAAAATTCACGAAGCAGCACTAGAAGCCCTTGGTGTTAAAGATAGAACGAAACACAAAAATTCTTGGTGGACAGACGATTTAACCCAACTGGTAGAAGAAAAGAAAAACTTATATCTTAAATGGTTAACTACAAAAGACGATGAAGATCGAAAAAGCTATAATCGTTTTAAATATATAGTAAAAAAAGAAATTAAAAAAATAAAAAACAAAACATGGGAAACCAAATGTGCTGAAATTAGCTCAATGGTGGGAGGATCTAGGTCTAGAGAAGCTTGGCGAACTATAAATGGTCTTGAAACAAACACGAATGAAAGAAGAAAAATAAATCCCATAAAAATAGAACAGTGGAAAGACTACTACAATAATCTACTGGCAGAACAACGTGGAGAGTATTTAGACACGCAACTAGATATAGATCAAACGGGAGTTAACAGAGTAGATACCATTCAATTAGAAGAAATAAAAACAGCATTACAAAAAATGGAAAATAATAAAGCTCCGGGACCGGGGGATTTGCCTATCGAGTTAATTAAACACGCCACCACAAGAACGCACGAGCTACTTTGTGTAATTTTTAACAAGTGCCTGGAAGGGGAAACGATTCCCAGAGATTGGAGGAGCTCTTACATAAATTCCATTTATAAAAAGGGAAACAGGAGTGACTGTATTAATTATCGGGGTATTAGTATTACATCGTCCATCGGAAAGCTGTACGAAAGAGTCCTAACAGCCCGAATAGAAGACGAAGCCACGGAAATTGAAGAACAAAGTGGATTTCGACCTGGGCGATCCTGTGTCGACAACATATTTACAATAAAACAACTGACAGAAAAGAGATTAGCAAGAGGAATGGAGCTACACGCTACTTTTATAGATCTCCGCAAGGCATTCGACTCCGTCTCTTTGCAGAAATTATGGATCGCAATGAAAGAAGCAGGCATAAATAGCAAATACATAAACGCCGTAAAAGCAATGTATAGAGAAAATCAAGTGGTCGTTAAAGTCGGAAATCAAATTTCTGAGGCTTTCCCACAAACAAAAGGTGTTAAGCAGGGCTCCTGCCTCTCTCCAACCCTGTTTAAAATTTATCTCTGCAGCGCTTTAAAACAGTGGATAAGAAAGTGCAGCCCCATGGGGATATGGTTAGAGGACTTTCACTTGTATACAATCCTCTTTGCAGATGATCAGGTAGTCTTTGCAGAAGACCAGCAAGACATGACTTACATGATAAACAAACTTATAGAAGAATTCACTAAATGGGGTTTGGAGATAAATATACAAAAGACACAATACATGACTATAGGAGGCACAGGACAAGACATCGAAACAAGAAGCGGAAAAATAGAAAACGTCGGACAGTACCAGTACCTAGGAGTTACAATAGATGAAAGCGGAAAGGATAATAAAGACATACTAAGGAAAATAGGAAAAGGAAAAAATATGATTAAAGCACTACATCCGATCTTGTGGAGTAAGAACCTAACAAAGAAAACAAAAAAAATTATATATCAGGCTATGATTCAGCCAGTACTGACGTATGGGTCAGAAGCGTGGGTTGTAGATAAAAATATGTCTCAACCGAAATGATGTACTGGAGAAGATGTTCCGGTTTAACTTTACTTGACCATGTTAGAAATGAGACCATCAGAGAAAGAATGGAAGTCGAAAATACAATAATGGACGATATAACAGAGAGGCAGTTAAAATGGTATGGACACCTGCAACGAATGAACGAAGAAAGGATACCATTAAGGGTTTGGAAATGGACACCAACACAAAGAAATAAACGAGGAAGACCACGAAGGAAATGGACTTCAAACATCCATACCGCAATGGAAAGTAGAGGACTACATGAAGGAGACTGGAACGATAGGATACGATGGCGTATGAGTTGCGAGAAGCGACCTTAGATTGCAGAAACTCGCCATATATATATATATATATATATATATATATATATATATATGTATATGTTCTAAAAACTATGTCGGCCATATGGCGCCCTTGAACCGAAATGCAGGAATCAATCCTCTCCCGAAATGAGCCCATTGCGTCGGCCAGCATCCGTGCAGGAATTTGGGTTACTTCTCTTCTTATTTCCTCCTTCTAATCGACAAGGGTCCGAGGCTTGCTTTGGTAAACTTTTGATTTCAGGTAGCCCCATAAAAAAATCAAACGTTGACAGGTCCGGGGAGCGAGGGGGTCATAGAATATCGCCTTGACGTGAAATTAGACGTCCTCGGAATTTTTTCCGAAGAAGTTCTATCGATGTGCGAGCTGTGTGGGATGTTGCCAATTCTTGTTGGAACCACACTGTTCTGAGACGGACACGTCGACGTCGAAGTTCCGGAAACAAAAAAAGTTGTTCAGCATGTGGATGTAATGCTCTGAATTCACTGTAGTTGTTTCTCCATCATCCTCAAAAAAATAATGACCAATAATCATCGTTGGGCCTACTGCACAGCTATCTGTAACTTTCGGGGTAAGCAAGGGGTGCTTATGCAACTGTCGGGGGTCACCTGGAGACCAATATCGACAATTATGTTTATTGACGTATCCATGTAAATGAAAATGTGCTTCATCACTCATAAACAACGTCATGTCATTGTTATCCAACTATTCAATCATGAGCTGTGCAAAATAACACGTGCATAATCCCCTGGCAACAGTATTGACAAACTTGGATTTTGTAAGGATGGAACACTAGATCCTTCTTCAAGATGCGACGTACAGAGGACGCGTGGATCCCTATGGAGCTGGCACGCAAACGGACGATTCGGGCTTTGGAGCGTGTCAACTCTCACTCTGTTGTCTACGTTTTTGGGGGTTCTAACAGTAGGGTTTCGCCTTGGCGGTTTTTTCTTCATCACATGAATTCCTCCACCCATCTCAAAATGGTGTTACGGTCTGGTACTGCCCCACGGCGTGGAACACGAAAGTGAACGCGAAACTCATGTTGCGTTCTAACGACAGACTCGCCATTTTGAAAGTACCGACGTACAGTGAACATACGATGCTCAACGTTCCAAACCAGCTTACCAACTGAAACTGAACTTCTCCCACTATCCAACACGCCCTTCCCCACCGACACGGGACCAGCCCACTTGATGCAGTACCCATTCGAAAAACATGCGTTCTTTCGGACGGACCTTGTGTTTCGCCAAGTCTCGAGGGTAAAATACACGGCTTATGGTTTCAACCTTGATGAGTTTATGTATTTCGGCAGTTTACGTCTCATTTTATACCAGTGTCTGTAAATTTCGTAGAGTAAATCAGTTCTTCGACTTTGAAGGGTAATGTTTATTCACATTTCTGCTTGTAACATTTGACCAGTCTCTAGGATAAAATTCGCGGGTTAATGCGTGGTTTCATCCTTGATGAGTTCCTGTATTTTAGTAGCTTAGCCCCAGTTTGTACTCTACCAGTGTATGTAAATTCCGTTGAATAGATAAGTTCTCAGCATTTGAAGTATGTATTTATATTTGTTCCTATTTCTGCTTGTAACATGTAACTATGTTTCTAGGATAAAATACGTGAGTTAATCGGTGCTTTCAACCTTGACGAGTTCATGTATTTTAATAGATTAAGTCTTATTTTGCAGTCTACTAGTGTCTGTAAATTACGTTGTGTAGATCAACTCTCTACATTTGAAGCATGTAGATTTATTCGTATTTGTGCTTGTGATATTTGGCCATGTCGCTAAGGTAAAATGCATGGGTTAATAGGTGGTTTCAACCTTGATGAATTCATGTATTTTAGTAGATTAAGTCTTATTTTGTACTCCAGAGTCTGTGAATTACTTTGAGTAGATCAACTCTCTGCAACTGAAGCATTTATATTTATTCATATGTCTGCTTGTCGTATGTGACCATGTCCCGAGGATAAAATACGGGACTATGGACCATGAGTGTGTATTTTGCTATTTCAACATTTTCAGGTATTTTTCTCTGTTATAGCGTTTAACTTTGAGAAGCACTTGCTATTAAAATTTATAAGTATAACTCCAACAATTGAGAAATCTTTTTGTTGTATGCGAGCTCACTTTACTTCAGTATTTAATTATATTACATGATCAGGTTCTTTAAGTCTATACTGTTAATCCATACTCTTGTGAAATCCCTGAACAGCTTGTTTCTCTCGCAATACTTCATAGTTACTAAATGGTTCAGAAAATATGAGGTGGAAAGCTCTGCGTGTCGCAACTCTCAACCTAGTATTAGCTTCTTTTATTTAAAAACATCATGTTGATTTAGATAGTATTTATTTAAAAACATCATGTTGATTTAGATAGTACTTTGTCATTTATATTGTGATATGCTAGCACTTTTAAATCACATAAATCTATCACTTGTGCGTTCTGTGGATATAGCCAAAGTGATTTTTAATTATTTTTGATATTTTATGTTTCGTTTATAATTATTGTCTATATATGTTGTATTTTGTTTTTTTTAATGTGCAATATAGATGTATAACAACTATTTTGTGGTTTTATTTCCCCTTGTGTAAATATAAAAAGACGTTAAGTAGGTTGAGTCTTCACTTTCCAATGCAACACTATTATTTCGTAAACGATTAGGTTCGGCACAAGCCCTTTTTAAAAAAAGCTACGAACATGTCCAACAAAAGAATTAAATGGATCAAATCAGTGGAATAGGCTCATACAATAATTAGTTCCCATTCATTTGACAACGTTGCGATCTTAATAAGTCTGCTCTACCCCATCGAAATGGAGTCAAAGAGTTGATTGTATTTAGTCCAGTCAATGATGGAATTGGAATAATACTAATGTTTTACAACTCTTGTAGGAGTTTCAGAAATTACCGGTACCGTGGGACGTTAGGCGCGAAGAGTATTATTCAAAATCGAAAAAAAAAATAATGCATGGCAACAACTAGTAATCAATTGCAGCATTGAAAATTTAGACTGTTGCGAAGAACAGAAAGAAATTAAAAGTCTGATGGGATCATTTTGTCGCCAAAAAAGCAAAAAAAATGTTTTGATACCCTGAAAAGATATTGCAACCTGCTGTGGGAGTATAGAGTTGTAAAAAAACGCAAGGTTATGGCTAAACGTTCTCTTGGTGATATAGATTTTCGAAATTGTGTATCATTTTGCATTACCGTTAGTGTTACTAACGTTATCAGGTATTCAAAGTCAGCCTTAGTCATTCTTGTAAAATTTCTGAATTAATCTGTATAGGGACTGTCTGATACTAATTTCTTTAATAAATTCGGTTATCCACCAACAACGACATCTGCGTTTCCGATTTTCTTTTTGATTAAATTATACAGTATAATAAATGTTGCTGCGGCTATATCTCTATGCTCCGTACGCGAACGACTAGATCAGCCCATGCGTTGAAAAATGGATTCAAGTTTAAACACTCTCCACGCACGCGAACAAATGCGTGCGTGCTCATATGTAAACGCACCTTTAGGGTTCAAAAACGGTTAACTTTTAGTGTTTCGTACGCTCACTGTTGACGGGTAAAGAGGACAAAGCCCACATTTTTTAGCAACAAATAAATCTAGTTTATTCATATGTGTCTGAAGAATTGTTTATCGGATGTTGAAGCTGGTGGATTGGTATGACTGACAATCTCCAAGCATGACTGCCGACTTAAATAATACGTGATAATATTATTTTTCTCTATAGGGGATACAAAGAACTTCAAGATAAGTAAGTAGCAAATGCGTGTTGCAAGCGTTAAATTATGAAATATTATTCAGACAACTCTTACAAGATGAGGCCAGATGAAGTACGATTTCAACCAAAACAGGTTCACTTACCTAAATCATGATGCTTGATGCATAATGATGTTAAAACCAACCTTACCCAACTTTTTTGATTTCACGAAACGGTGGACAAAAATGTTTGCGATATACAGTTTATTTGAAGCAAATTGACATTTACTATGACATAATTCTAGTTCGACATAGCAGACATCAGGCGAACTACTAAGGATGAGATTATCTTGTGGTAAAAGTCGTATCGAGCATTTAAGCAAACGAAAAAACAATATTTTCACATATTTCGAAAACTCTAAATTGTAATGTTATATAAAATTAACCACATTTTCACTGCTTGATACGAGAGAAAAAATTGTTGCAAATCATTGGCCTGCATTTATTTTTCCGCAAAATATTTTGATTTAAAAAAAAACGCCTACACTTAGGTTTAGGATTATATGCATCAAATGTTTTTAGAAAATTGAACAACATACATAAAGTTAGTATCTATCTTCGGTATCACCTGGTATTTGGGCTTTTGCCTACGTGGTTGCTTCACTCTATTCGTCAATGTCCATCAGAGCCGTCCGTGGGACCTTCGCTCTTTGTTAAAGTATCGTAGGTCAGTAGGTCTGTCAGGTCTGGTTGCCCAGATACCAGACGAAGTCAGGGAGAAAGAAAGGAAGAAAGGGGGAAGAGCAAAGAGGGTGAAGTGTGCCGGTTGAAGGGATGCCTTGCTATTGTTAACTGGTATTCGGTTATTTTAAATTAATCCAAAAATTAATTTAGGAATTTATGTGTGCCAAAAATTGTAATTTTGGTTGGACCTAGAATTGCACGATTTGATTTGGATCACAATGCGAGCCGCGGTCTTGTGTGCTTGCGAACTTGCTCGACTGTGTAGCCTACCGACTCACGCAACAGAGGGTTGCTGTGCGATTCCGCTTGACTATAACGTAACTGCGCCTGATGTTTGATGTAGTCCCTTAGGTAAGGGATCTCGAGGTCTATGTGAAGGGTTTCGTTGGAGACATACCACGGTGCGTTAGTGATGGTTCGCAAGGTTCTGTTCTGCAAGAAAACACCATGCTGCGCATGCGTAAGTGATTGCTGGTCTGATAACCATCTTGTATAGCCGAACTTTGTTAACGAAACTTAATTTTGAGGTTCTACATAGCAAAGAGTAGAGTTGCCGAAACGTAATTTGGAATTTAGTTTTTAACGCTTCAGTGTGATTCTGCCAGGTCACCCCCCTGTCAAGAGTGATACCGAGATACTTAGCAGAATTTCCCCATTGTATGTGAGCTCCATTCACTGAAACCTCGGGCGGGGTGCCGCTTCGTTTTTAGTACAATAGATAGCCTGCGTTTTAGAGTAGTTAATTTTAATTAGCCACCGATCTGCCCATTCCAATACCTCATCCACCGCACTTTGTACTATGTCGTGAACCAGATTTTCGGTACGCGACTGGGCCACCAGTGCAGTGTCATCAGGATATAGATAGACTTCACAGTCGCTAGGGCAAGGGACATCATGCGTGAAAAGTGAGTAAAGGATTGGCCCTAGAACCGAACCCTGATGGGCCGTACTGTCGACAAGAAATTATTCATTTTGATCCGAAATTTCCTACCTTTAAGGAAGGATTTCAAAAGTTTTAGAAGCCAAAATGGAAAGCCCTTTTGAATTAGTTTATAGATAAGGCCCTTGTGCTACACCTTGTCAAATGCCTTCGAGACATCCAGAAGCAAGCTACCAGTACTTTCGTTAGACCGAAATCCAAATTGCGCGTCAGGAATCACATGGTGATCTGACGAGAAATTCGTAAGGTGACGTAGAATCTCCTTTTCAGCGAGCTTAGACGGAGCAGACAGTTGGCTGATGTGTCGATAGTCCTGGGGAAATATCAAACCCACCTTCTTTGGAATCATTATAACTTCCGCAGCCTTCCACGCCGATGGATAGTACTGGGTCCTTAGCATGGCATTGATAATAGCCACGAGGTAAGTCAAGGACTTCCGTGAAAGCAGCTTCAGCGCCTTATTAGTCGCTGATGTGTGCAACTCTTCAGCTGAAGAATCTTCCGAAAAAGAATATTTTGAGGAAGAATCACTAATGGCGGCGCCGACATCACTGACGCCGTTGGTCCTAAAATATCTCCTGACGGATCTTACAATTTGTTGCTCCTCGACGAGATCATTATCAAGATCATAGTTGGGAGAGAACTGTCGTTCCGTAGCATCAGCGAAAACCTCGACCTTGTCCTCTGTCCTGAAGACTTTTTGTCAGAAATGTTCTGACGAATGTCTGCAGGGAGAAAAGGCCTGCCGTGTTGTTGTACAGGAACTACAGCTGCTCGCTGCAGAGCTTGCTCAACGAAGCTTGTCCACTCCGCTTGAGCCGCATCTATACCGTTCTGATCATCTATGATCGGGATATTGGGGAACTGTCTAAGAAACAACTTGTATAGTTCCTAATCAACCCGTTTCCTTGGAGAAGTTCCCTCTTCCAAGGTTTGCTCATTACCCACTTCCAGTACGACAGGAAGATGATCGCTAGAAATGTCATACAGGATCCGAAAAGTGATACTGTATCTAGTTTATACATACTGCAAAGTCGATGACATCCGGTGCCTGAAGGTGATTAAATGGGTGGTGCATGGGCTCTTGAGTACTGTGTATAAGGTAGCCGTATCGTATCACATGGCTGTACAGTCGAATCTCACTGGTGGAATTCAAGCTAGAATGCCATGGTCTGTGTTTGCCGTTGAAGTCCCCAGCTACAATAAGCGGACCAGAGTAGTCCATAAGGACTTCCAGGTCCACCTCCTGCAGCCTGGCACCACACCTGACATACACCGATATGATCTTCAACGGGACACCTCCCGACATATTGACTTCCACGGAAGCCGCCTCAATGCTCTGCATTTCGGTATTTGTGCTTGTATGGTAGTCAATTACCACGTTTCGCTAGGACTGCCAAGCCGCCACCCCGTCCAGTTAATCAATCAGCTCGGATAACATCATAATTCGGGAAAGCTAGACGATCTCCCGGATTAAGCAATGTTTCCTACAACAGAGCCACACCTATACTCTCATCCAAAAGTACTTGATGAAATTCTCGTTTTTGGGAATATCCCTAAGACCCAAAGAATTCCAGAAAAGAATTTTGATGAATGCAGGCTGTCTACTATTGTATCTAGCCATTTATCGGAAAGATCGCCTGCAAGGCCAGTGTAGCGCTTATTATTATCTGCTGTAAGGACCTGAGCGCTGTTGCCAGGTCCACGTTTTGAGCAGTCGAAGGTGTGCTCGGGACAGCAGGGACAGCTAGAATTTCAACCTTTGCTGCGTCAGCGTATGATTTTACTCGCCTTTGTGCGATGATCTGTAGATTTCTCCTAGGAGTCGATCTACAGGTAGAATTGTTGGCCGGATGGTCCCCTCGACAGTTCGCACATGTGTGCGCCTCTTGTCCTGTTTGAGGGCTCAGATGTCTCAAGTGGTCTTGAGCACATTTGAGACACTTTGGAGGTGCAGTGCAATACGATTGCGCGTGTCCATACTTTTGACAGCGGTGACACTGCCCAATGAGTCGAGAGTTCTTTTGAACCTCAACTCTGATAGAGAGCCCCAGCAGTTCATGTTCGTTGAACACTTACTGTGACTTCTCTGTCTTAGGCAGGATCACCACCACCAAAGGCATGGACACGCCGTCGTTGCGCTTCAAGCGAATTACGTGGAGGGGAGTATATCCTTTCTGTTCGAGCTCCTCTGTGATTTCCTGCTCAGCAGTTGACGCTAGGATTCCTCTAATAACAGCGTGAATGTTACGCTCAGAGGGCAGGGGAAATGTATGGTGAGGAACATTTTCCTCTTTGAAAAGACGAATTATCTTCCGATAATCGTCTTCGCTTTTAGGTACGATGCGTATCCCAGCATCAACAGCTACTGCTTGATCAATCTTAATACCAAGACTGATAAAAGAATGTGTTGACGGTGCGCCACTTTGCCTCATCCCGCAGCACAACAGGTGTAACACGCCCCTGGCGGGGTGATTGTGCCTGCGTGCCGAGGGTAGCGTTAAGGTGCATCCATACATGCCGCCGGCTTTCAGACTGCATTGCCCCTTAATATTCCGCCGGCTCTACCGGCGGCCTGCAGATGCGGTTGCAATTTTCGCAGTACTGTTCTGACTACCGTCGAAGTTAGTGGTGTGCGTAGGATTTCAAGATGTTAGAGTATAATATAGATGCGCGTATCGCAGATGTGTTGTACGTTATTATTCATAAAAAGAAAATAATGATACGAAATATTTGATTTGACCCAACACTACCACTCCGTATCGAAACCGCATGCAAACTGACGCCGGCAACCAAAAGCCGCGCGTGCCGCAGGTAAAGATTCGCATGCCGGCGGCCAGGCCGATGGAATGCCAGCCAAGGAAGCAGCTTGTGAGACTGAAATAGAGTTGCGACTTTCGTTTGAGCTAGGTGCTTGCATTTGAGAGTGCTTTGGCTGGCTTGCAGCATCAGTAGAATAAACAGACACAGGCGGTGTTGTCTTATTGAATTGGTATTGACTGGGGATTTCTTAGTCGGAGGGGAAGGATATTCGTTAATTTGACGAATCTGTCGTTTTTTACGTTTCTGGCTGGAGGTAAAATCACTACCCTGTGCGTCGTCTTCTGTCTCTGTAGGTGAGGTAGGGCTAGTGTGTCTTCTCTTGGGAATTCTAATAAAACTGTCATCACGGGGCATGTATTTATTCAAAGAAGTATTAAAGCTAAAAACCTGGGCATTGAGATTATCCACGCAGTCCGTCAGTCTCTTGATTTGAGCTGCCTGGTTATCGATGATTTGGTACAGCCTCTCCTTTTCGGTGTCTCTTTCAATATCTGCAGCTGTCAAAGCCTCACTAGCGTTCGTATTCTCCAGTCTCTCAGGTACGCCGCTTTTTACTTCTTTTCCACTCGCTGTGATGGAGGGGTCGCGTGGTGACCACTCGGACGTGCGTTCCATCTTATATTCGCCTTTTCCCTCAGCAAATTCTTAAAATTTTTAAGGAGCAAAAATCTGACTTGTCTTTTCCCTGTCTACAGGGCGATTCGCGGTTGCTTCTGTATAAAAAAAAGCTTTTGAAATGTCACGTCGAAGCCTGTAAACAACTCTCACCAAGGACCTAATATTCCATCCTATAAAATCATGATTGTACAGAGACTACTCCCAACAGACAAGCAACAAAGGCTTCAATTTAGCTATCATATGTTACAAATTTTGAAAAAAGCTGACGTGATTCTCATATCAGACGAAGCTCATTTTCACTTAGATGAATACTTGATGAAGCAGATCTGTCGTTATTAGGCTGATGGAAATCCCAGAGAGTTACACCATCAGCCTTTTCAATGTAAGACGGTGAGCAGTTTCCAATATAGGTTTGGACTATGTTTTTTGAAAATAAACAGAGAGTGGTGGTCACGACTAAGTCAGATGGGGATATGTCAAAATGATTCAAGAATTTCTGATTCCACAACTGGAAGAAAATGGGCAACATAATATAGTCCCCCCATTGCAGACCGTAAGCGCTGTTTCCTGGACATGTCATTTTCCGCAATGGAGATGTTCCTTGGCCGACTCGCTCGCTGGACCTGACGGTATGTGACTACTTTTTGTCGGGCTACCTCAAAGATACATAAGCCCCACATCGTTAAGACATCAAAAATAAATTTGCTACTATTCCAACCGACATGCTGCACCGAGCAATGCAAAACTTCAGTGACTGACTTCGAAAATGCATCACTGAACAAGGAGGGCACGCTAAAGAATTTACTTTTCATGTGCAACTTGTAACGAAAATAAATTTCCATTACCATTCTTAACTTAAAAATGTATTCGTCTCACCTGACTTGAATATTAGCAGCCATTTAAAATACATATATATCGGATCAAAACGCGCCATCCTGCACATTTTTTTAAGAAATTATACACAAACCAAAAATATTACAGATATGTTTATTGATGTGGATCACGGATCTTCAAAATGAGACCTCGAGCTGGAGTAGTGGGTGGTATTGGGGGATTAATTAAATAGTCCGGTGAAATTGGCCTCGCATTTTATCTGCCAAACACCTGAAACGGGAATAGTCGATGCGGTAGGGAGGATTAAGGAATGTGGTTTGGTGAAACTGACTTTGAAACTTTGCTGGACTATTCTCATGAACGATGACTCATTTTGAACATGTTACCATCCCTTTCGTAAATATCGCAATGATTCATGGTTTTTTGTAAATGCATTTTTCAAAACTTGTGCAGTAAAAAACGAAGAATTCTATTGTAAAATCTTTTGTACTGTTTTTTGTGAAACTTTAGATATAGTCTAATTGTAAAACATTTCCGCTCACGAAAGGGGAGTAAAATAATACAAATGCATTAGAAAAAAATATATATTAAAACATATCACTACAAATAAATATAGGTGATCAAATTAAAGCCATAAAACTTATAAACTACGGCCAATATACTTTTTGAGCTTTATTTTTGTAAGTTCAGTAGCGTACCTAAATATTATCTACCAAATACAATATACACCAACGAACATCAGCTACTGAATGGAGTACAATTTTTTTTATAAATCTAAGAGTTTACAGACTACGAAATTATCGTAATATGACTTGTCTCAAATTCGTGAAGCACAACCATCTTGAAAATTTGAAATCATATTTAAGAAAGGATGACGAAATACTACATGACCAGTCGCTGTGGAAATCTGTACTCAAAATATTGTGAATACATACCAATGTGAAGATCGGTACTCTTCCTTTCACAGGTTTAATCAGAATTTGAATTTCGAAAAATGAAAGAATTTGAATTCGAAAATCTTTAGGATGGCTAACTCTCTCTAAACAAATCTTCAATAGAACTTATACTATAAGCAGCAATGCAGCAATTGATTACTCGAAAAGTAGGCAAAATTACGAAAATTTGTTAATCTGGTAAAATGCATGGGAGTCATTTGACTAAAAAGGAGGCAATTCCGGTTATACCAGATACAGGCTTGTTTGTTTTAAACAGAACCTGGTTATTATTGAATTCTTGGATTGTACTAAAGATTCTGAACAATTCATGTATATCAACGTATTAATATTATTTTGATGTATCTGCAATTTTATGTAAAAAAATTGCGTCGTATCGGTTGACTCTGCTGCACTTTCCATGCAACACCGTCAACTGTTCATAAAAGAATACAGCAAAGGTTATCCCCTTTAAAAAAAGTTTGAGATGCGATTTTGTAATATCGCTACAACGTTGTAAGTCACACATTGTTCCAGTGTTAATTTGTGAAAAAAATGACTGGGGTTTTCAAAAACTTAATTTTCATTATGTAATGCAAGTTTCATGCTATAAGGAAACCGTTACAAATCGGATTGCATAGGAACAAAGGTAGGAAAAATTAAAGATTATACAACAGCCAACACAAAATATCTAAAACTTTTGACAAAACAAAATTTTGCCACATTGAAGGTGCATGATTATCCTTCATTTTCTGTATAGGGAGTCCCACTAAAAATAAGCAAGTGGTATCAGCTTGCGGTTAGCTGGAAGCACCATTTTGGAAATAATTTATCACGACATCACGAAGCGTTCGATCAGCTGTGGCACGCTGCCCTCTTAAGCAAACTTCCATCCTATGGCCCCCCAGAAAAGCTTTGCAGATGAGTGGCTGATTTTATCTCTGGCCGCAAGACATCCGTCGTAATTGACGGGTTCTCCTCTTCATCCCACATCGTCAACGCGGGTGTTCCCCAGGGATCGGTCTTGGCTCCCACACTGTTTCTCTTACATATCAACGACCTCCTTTGTTGCATGATCAACCCAATCCACAGCTTAGCTGATGACAGCACTCTACATGCAGGAATTCAGAGTGACAAGCCGATCTCTGCCGCTGAGCTGGAAAAAAGAAGGCTAGCGACGGCATCCTCTCTGACAAGAGACCTGGAGGCTTGGGGACGCAACAATCTTGTACAGTTCAATGCTTCCAAAACACAGCACTGTACTTTGACGAACAAAAAGCGTCCTAGCGCTCATCCGGTATCGATGGATAGCTGAGTTCTGTCAAAGAGCCATTCATTTCGGCTGGTCGGAGGACCTGATCTGGCACGCACACATTTCGTCAATAGCTGCAGCTGTTGGGAAAAAGCTAGGCTACTTGTTTAGGGCTAAGAAGTACTTTTCTCCACATGACCTTTTCACTCTATACAAGGCCCAGATAAGGACTAGCCTCGAGTATTGCTCACACGTTTGAGGTGCTGCCGCCTCGACTAAATTATCCATGCTTGATGCTATCCAGAGGAGGGCGGTCCGACTGATCGATGACTCTTCTCTAACAAACAGTCTCGGAACTCTTTCGCACCGGCGAGCCATCGGCGATCTAGCTCTTTTCTACCGCTACACCAACGGAGCTCTCTTCCATGATGCCGTCGTGCGATGTGCCTGCTCGACAGACCCGCCTGACTTTGGCCTCCCATCCTAACCGCGTCGAGCTTCGTACATCCAGAACTGGGCGATACGACCGCTCCTCTGTCCCAAGGGTGTCGAGACTGTGGAACAATCTACAAGAGGAAGCTTTTCCCAGTTCTACTAACCTTAGACAGTTCAAAAATCGTATGAACAAAATTTGTTTGGGATCATCATAGCATCCGCGATGTTCCAGCATATAGGCTTCTGCCTGCGCGGCTGCTTCGATATAAAAAAAATCCAAATTGCTCCCATCAATTTCCTTCGTATTCATATTGACGGCAAGTACTCCTTTCGGTGTTATTTGAATCAAACAGATACTGTCATTAAACACTACTGCGCTGTCGGTTCTTTATTTCGCCGGTTTTGTTCAAATCTTACATTTTAACATAAAAAGTGTGTAAATAATACAATTATAAAACAAAAAAGATTTTGAGACAAGCCCTGTACAGTATGCCTCAAACTGAGCAAATCACAATTCATCACTAAACTGAATAAAAAATGAATTTCATCAATAATTATAATAATTTAAGGAAAGAAGCAAATGAGAAAGATACTATTAAACATAAGAATTATTATCGCTATTGTATATCTTCAAAAACTCAAAGGCGCAAATCGATTTAAAGTTCGGTTGTTGCTTTTGGGTTACATCTCAAGCAACTGGCAGACTCGTTTTGAAGTTGTGGGTAAAAAGCCACTGGTTATCTACTTACTAATAAAAAGCATGAACGGGCATTTTTCTTTCGTAAAAGCCACGATTGTAAGAATCAGCAAATGAGTTACCCATTTCACAGGCAAAAGATAGCCAGATCAATGAACCAAAAAAGCTCTTGATACATAGATTTCCTAATGTGTTCAAGACAGTGACAGAAATAAAAACTATGAAATGAACAATAGATACCAGAACAGAAACATTGTTGTTTTTAATACATTTGGCGAAAAATATGATATATGCTAATTTTGAGACATACCGTAAAAATGAAATGAAATAAAAGACGCGTGTAGATCACTTAACATATAAGGAAGTCTTTAATAATAATATCCAAACCAAAACGTAATATTTTAAATTAAAAACAATAAAGCAACAATGTCAGTAAATAACATAGACAAAAATAACATTGCTCACTTGTTAATAACAGATATGCTGGTCGCAAACTTGGAAAAAACACCTTATTAACAACTGTATGTGTGACTATCAAAAATTCAGGTTTAGTCCAATGGAAAGTGACCGAACTTGGCGAAAAAATGTATAGTTGTCTTTTAAGTGCTCAAAGCAATAGAATATTTTGATAAGCGTTATCGGATTGGCGGATTGTTTTCAAAGAATAGAAATAAAAGACAATGTTAAAAATAGCCATTTTTTGCCCTGCTGCGAACGTACGCAAACCGGTGAAACCCACTGTTTATGATAGTAATCAGAAATACTGAAAACCTGAAAAGTGGGGAAAAATGTAGTACGTCATGACTAAAATACACTAATCACCCCACAAAATATTGGATATACACAGAATTAATCCCAAATGTTCATGATTAGAAATAGTCAACAAGACTTAATGGAACCCCGAAAAGTGTGGGGAAATCTAGAGTGCTATCCCTAAATGTGAAAATCGACAGATTTTCAACATTTGACCTTTCTGCGTTTTCTAACAAAATCATTCCCAATCTGTTTCCAATAAGTATTTTTGACTACGTCTATCATCAAAAACAGTTTTTCACTGGGTTTCGTTCTTTCCCAGAGGGAACAGAACGCTTATTTTCCAATAAAAATTTTTTATCAACCTTCAACGCGAAAGAGTATACAAAAATAACTTTCAATCCATAAAAAGTAAGTATGGAATATTTTATACGAAGTTTTTTTTTCAAGCTCTCCACGATTATTGTTACCAATCGTCTAATATTCTGCAAAAAGTAAACACATACCTTCGAAAACTTAGGATATATATCTACTTTGTATGCCGGAAAAGTAGATGCAATATCAACAACCGAAAACTCTCGTTCAATTTTCAATTTTTGGCGTAATGACCAGATTGACCTTGAAGAACTACAGTGAAAACAGATTCAATTTTGTGATATAGGAGTCTAATCCACCATTATTTATGGAAAACTGAAGAACACAAATTGATGTGATGGTATTATCTCAGCATTGATCTATCACTATTAATGGTACTATTACATAAAATCAGGATTGTATAAAGTGAATTTAATTGATCGTAGATATACTCGCTGCTTTTGAACATTATTTAGGGTGTTCCATTTTTAGCATCTTAAAATCGATTTTAGTCATTTCTTTGTAGCCTCACAAATCTTTATCCACTGTATATTCTTTTTAATTGGGTGGCCTGCACAGCTTATCCTATTGAATCAATTGTGATACCAGCAAAAAAGAATACGGGTTGGACCTGTAATCTATTCTACTCATAAGACAACATTTCATCCCCTCTTTCATCAAATCATACACCATTTGTTGCCACGTACACTGCCTATGATGCTCGGTCTATGTATTACTCGTAGTACAATATTGTAATTTGGAGAGATTCCTTCAATGAATATTTCCTCAATATGTGGATACGTAACCACCAACCTTTAGTTCTTAATACGGACCTGGAAGTATGTTTTTATTGATCTAGATGAAGTAACTGAGCAATAACTTCCTGAATTTAACATTAACGTGGCGCAAGGCTGGAATAATAATTGTATAAATTCTTAGCCCCTCCAGTTCTTCAAAATGAACAAAAACGTTATCTTCAGCGCATACAAACCCATCTGCGCAAAGAACAAAAATGGATCCTTAGCACGAACTGTTTGTGCTCTTTGCAAAATTGTAAAAGCCATTCAGAAATTCCAAACTACACTGTTTGTGTTCGGATATAATGGATTAACAAATTTTTAATTAGTCCGGACCTGTATTTATTTTTCTGTTGGTATTACAATCGATTTGACAGGATAAAGCTGAGTACGAGCACCAAGTTTAAAAAATATACAGGGTGCGTCATCTTTTATGTCGGTATGTAAACATTGAATAATTTAAAGCCGGTTGATTTGGTTATACGTGTTTTTGAAACGTCAGTTAAGTACAATTTTAACCATGAATCGCTTCACACCGAAACAAAGCGCCGAAATAGTGACAATCTACATTGAAAATCGTCGTTCAGTCGTGTTAACTCAACGTGCATATCGTCGAAAATATCATGGCAAACAGGCACCGTGTGACAACAACCAAGACGTTCCAATGAACTGGTTGAAGTGGTCAGAGAAAGCGTTGCCCAGAACCCAAAAGTGTCCTATCGTCACGCGCTCAGCAATTTCGCGTCAGTGGATCCCCTTTGCGGCGTATTTTGATGATATGCCAGTTTCCGTATCACCACATAAAATATTGCCGACAGACCGTCCTCGTCGCTTGGAATACAGCCAGCAGTGGCTCGAATGGTTCACGCTAAACCTGATTTTTGGAAGCAAATTTTGATGACCGAGGAGGCCCATTTGACACTCTCTGGCGGCGTTAATAAGCAAAACTGCCACATTTGGGGGACGGAAAATCCACATGAGATCCACGAAATGCCGTTGCATGACCGGAAAGTGACTGTTTGGGCCGGCGTTAGCGCCAAAACCATCATTAGGCCATTTTTCTTCAACGAAAACGAAACAGTCGATGGAAATCGATATCGATATGTCTGCCCACAAATGCGTGAAAAAGTTCTTGATGGTTACTGGTTTCAATAAGACGGTGCGCCATGCCACACTGCAAATGAAACAATCCAGTTTCTGCAACGAAAATTCCCTGGACGTCTGATGTCAAAAAGAGGTGACATTGACTGGCCACCCAGGTCTCCAAATTTGACCCCACCGGACTTCTTGTGGGGTTATTTGAAAAGTCAAGTGTACGCCAGCAAGCCCCAGACCACTGAAGAACTCAAAGCAAACATTCGTACCGCAATCGCCGCTATACCACCCGCGATGGTCGAAAAGTAATGGGAAACGCAGCAAAATGGGCACATTTCCAATAAATTGTCAAGGAAAAAATTTAAGAAAATTGCATATATAGAAATCAGTTTTTTTTTCAAAGTTATTCAATGTCTACATACCAACATACTAGATGGCGCACCCTGTAGACAGTAATTAAAAAGTTGTGAGACTACAAATTGTCAAAATAAAACACTATATCGGTTATAGCGAGCTAAAGACCCATCAACCAAATGTTATCTATAATCCCCTCCGAGGCCAATATACACAGTTAAATTATTTCCTCTTCACATTGAAACACCCTAAATGAATATAACACTAATTTAACCAATACTTTTTTCAAGAATCTGGTAGCAACAAGTCTTTTATAAATGTAACTTTAACTAGGATTATGCAACAGGTAATACAAGTACAGATATTTTATTCAAGGAGATGTACTAGTTTGTGCTTTTCCATTTACTCCAGTTGTACAGATAACTTAATTTCAGAGCACATGGATTATTGGAGATCAGCCATTTAACGGTTTCTTTTGCAAAAGTTACAAAACTGAGTAAAGAAAGATCAATTTTGACTAATCCATGACTTCTCCAAATCATATTGGACCACCAAGATCGAATTTTCCTCATTAACAATATGGTTTAGATAAAGGGTACCCTTATTTCACATTAGTTTACATTTCAAGTTGATATTTGTATTTGAAAACATGTAGAGTTATCCCTGGTTTCAAAGATCTGTACTTTATTCAGCTAGAGGTATGTAAGTGTTATTTGATAGTATTGGCTAAATCACTCTTGTACTTAACTATTGGTTTCGTCTGAACACATTATCGAGCGAAAAATAGAAATAATTTCCTATATAACTTGTAAAGTATCAGCAACAGTTCAATAACATTATGTAAAAATATCTTCAGTCTATAATATGACATCTAGAACAACGTAAATCATAAGAAATAAAAAACGAAAACTTTTAAATTAAGGTCCAAAAAACTGCACGCCGAAAATGTTAGATATAGAACCGTACACACGTTAGAAAAACAAAAAAAAAATAATAAAGTCGTACAAATATATACGTATACGTATAACACTATGGGACTTTTGACGGAATTTTGAATTTTCTTTATCTCCAATTCGTAATTTTACAGAAATTATAAGGTTACCTTAGGCAACTGGGGTTTCAAGCTCTTTAATTTTCATGCGCAAGGCAAACGTATACACAAGACAGATTTTTCTTGTCTATCAGTTACAAAACTCGCATCACTACCAATATCAGTATAAGGGTTGCTTCAAAACTCAACAAAAAAAAACAAAATAAATGAGAAGAATAACGTTTTCGTCTATAACATGTGCACGTTTTGTGCACCATTAAATAGATAGACGTGGATCAAACAATAATAACATTAACTATTTCGCCTAAAGTGTTTAGATCCCGACTTCTATCTATCAAAGTGCTTCAGTATTATTTTCCTTAAAACCATTGATTAACGTATTCCACCTGAAAATAGTCCACCCCGTGCTTTAATCGTTTCGATTATACTTAAATGCTAAACTCAGGCGCGACATCTGCCTATCATCCGGCACGGGTATCACGTATCTTGAAAAGTGACATTATGCCGATTTTTTTTGACATTATGCTGTTTTTTTGACATTATGTAGGTTTTTCTACAAGATGTTAACTTAGCACTTAGTTGTATGTGTTTCCTAAACGTCATGAGGCTTGTTATCAATCTTTGGCTCTGATGTAATGTAAAATCTGCTTCTGAGATGGCATTACTGGAGGTCTAAGCTGTAAATTGTATGTGTTGATGATAATTACATTGGGTTCTTGTCTCAAATAGACTTAATTGAGATTAAAAGCTAGAAATTAGTTGCGCATTCCACTTTTTCTTATCCATTCTGGAAAATACAAATTTGCTGAATTTCAAAAATGAGAGCGATAAGAAATAATTATATTCACTGTACACTGTCGAATTACAAGTCATATACATGTATGTTTCCGCGAATCCCGAACAGTCGGCTCAACGTGGCAACGGTTAGAGAGAGAGAGAGTTGAGAGAACAAGGTACAGTCCACGCTTCTCAGCACGACAAAAACTGTCTAAATAAGTGTAAAATTTGAATATTAACGTAAAAAAGTGTTATTGTAAAACGTCTAATACAGACTGCAATTGTGTATAACAATAAAACTCCAAGAATTCAACGCAGCAAGCAACAAGTCTGTTCTTCATTTCACCCCACAAGGCGGCGACCTAACCTCTCAACACAGTAATTACACTCAACGTGGGCGCGGTGACGATTTCCCGTAATTCTCCTCAGTTTTTCGTAATTTATAACTTTGAACATAACCTCTCTTCAGAAAGCACAACATAAAAATAACCCGTCGGGCATAGCCAATAGATATACTTCATTGGCAGCATATTCAGTAATGATTTTCTCATACAGCAAATATCACTGATTTTAAAGACATGCAGACCAATATACATAATCATCCAGGTGCGATCTTGCTATTCAACCAACTTTCTTCTCAGAGATAAAAACTACAGATAAGGACCATTTGGTCTCACAAAACATATGCAACCAGGAATGAGTGATTCCTCCTTGGGAAACGTGGAATGACTGTTTGCGCCCTAAAAACTACCTAGTTTGCAAGATGACATCTTATAGGTTTTTTTTGACGTTTTACAGGTTTTTTACATGATACCCATGCATTTCTCATTGAGATGACACATAACCCTAAGACCTTGAGAGAAACTTTTAGGACACTCGCGCCATCTAGTACATATACTAAAAACAACCATAAGAGAAGCAGGGGTGCTGGCAGCTCAAAGCATGGATATAAATGAGAAAAGTGAGACTTTCAAAAAAGTATATACATATACATAAATAATGTTGAATACGTTAATCAATATTGAAACCCAGAAATTCAGGAGACAGGATAGAGATACCTGACAGTATTATTGTTCCGACAGAAAAGTTGTGAATATTTGAAGTCAATATTTTCTTTATTTACGCACGTTCTTTTAGTTTTAGGTTTTATTGTTCAAGTCCGTCCGTTGAATGTTTGTAAAGATCATTGTTCCTTGGATCAACAGCTGACATTGTTTTTGATAGTTCCATTTGTCGATCAATCTCTGGTCGTCCTTTTGTGCTAAATTACTAAGCATAACATTTATTCTTGATACATTTTTAGGTCGGCCAGACCACCATTGAATCGATTTTCAAAACATACAAAGCGTTTTCCTTTTTGATATGGTAGTAACTTTGTATGACAAATAGCAGGTAGACCATCGATAATGAGTGAGGTTTTATGAAATGTAAAAAACTGGCGTCAAGTATATTGACTCCAACGCAATTTTGGACAAATGAGCTTTGTATATGCATCATGTTTCCGATTCAACTTTAGTATGCTTTATTGTTCACCAACTATGAACATGTATGTATCCTGACAAAAGGCTGTAGGGTAGAATGAATACCAGTGAAACATTGTGAAACAAAAGTACTGTTCATTTGACAAAAGATTGAAATCAAGGACTTTGAGTATGCACAATACATCAATACTATTATCTGAATCAGCTTTCTTACATTCCGATATTTTTCTATTGGCTGGCTATGGAAACACAAGTGGTCATGCAATATAATGAATATAAGTAAGGAAATAGTATAGTGAGCTTTTTCTTTTTTTAAGCATTCCTTCGTACAAGGAGAAGTTACTAAAATACACGAGATTCTTCATTCCACGAAATATCGTCATATTCACTGAAGACCGGTGAACGTTCATTATTTCACACCTAAATCTACAGCCCTAACGTTGTATGAAAATTTCATCACAATCCAAGGTACAGAAGAGCCAATGATTAGTCACCAGACAGGCCGAAGGAAATGATTGGTGTTTTTTTCGTGATATAGATGTCATATAACATCCAAAAAACATATCTCATTTTCGAAATTTTTCGCTATTACAATAATTTTTCTCCAGTTGCGTGGAAAGTAAAATATATGCTGGCTGTGAAATGCCTGACAATTACAATACTTTATTGTAATTACAATACTTCCTCGCTATTACAATACTTTCACGCCAATTCGCGTGGAAGTAATATACCATCTCGGAAAACGTCAGCCAAAAATTTGTATCAAATAGGTAAATTGGGTCGCCCCGTGAAACCATTTTAAAATAGACCCTAGGCGTCAGGTTTAATTACTATTTGAAGGTATGCTAAAAATTTGTTTGTTTTTAGAATATATCAAGGAAATAGATCACTCACATTAGAAAATTTGATCATGCCAGTGAATGTTGATGCCTCGGAGCACTTTTATCAAATCGCAGTATACTACAACACACTAAAGCGCGGTGTAAGCGATAACAATTTAACCCTTGAATATGGAATATAAATAAGGGGTCAGACTTCCCAAAATATTTTTTCGTCAAAAACCTTTAGCCGTATATACGTTTGCCTTGACACCTATCAACACCACTATCACGCATCCTTCTCCCTCCCACTACTAAACACCCTTTACGGTACCATAATCAGCTGCACTACGGCTACTCCTTGATCACTGCCGTTTCCTCCGTTTGTACCCTTTCCCGCCCTTCGGTCGTCTGCCACCACCACTAGGCTGTTTCCGCTTCCGCTTGTTGCTGCCTCCAATACCTCCTCCCAAGATCTCGTCTGCCAACGGAGCGCCACCTGTCGTCAATCGTCGCCTCATTTGCTTTTCGGCTTTCGTCATGGGCAGACGTGTCATGTATTCCTCTTCGTACCTGCAGCAGGCATGTATAGTAGTGTATTTTTAGAAATGACGTTACCAGATCTACTGATCAACATTCCTATTGATTAGTTGATTGATCGAACTAATATTCAAATATTAACTGTTCTTTTATAACAAACAAAAAACAGATCTTGTACAGGGTGCGCCATCTTTATGTCGGTATGTAAACATGAAATAACTTTGAAAACGAAAAACTGATTTGTATATATCGGGTATTTTTATTAAATATGGTCCTTTACAATTTATTGGGAGTAGTTTTTGAACACATCTATCAAGTGGCGATCTTTATTGGCCAAAACAAAATGTGCCCGTTTTGCTGCGTTTTCCATTACTTTTTCGAGCATCTATGGTGGTATAGCGGCGATTGCGGTACGAATGTTTGCTTTGAGTTCTTCAGTGGTCTGAGGCTTGCTGGCGTACACTTGACTTTTCAAATAACCCCACAAGAAGTCCGGTGGGGTCAAATCTGGAGACCTGGGTGGACAGTCAATGTCACCTCTTCTTGACATCAGACGTCCAGGGAATTTTCGTTGCAGAAACTGGATTGTTTCATTTGCAGTGTGGCAATTGAAACCAGTAACCATCAAGAGCTTTTTCACGCATTTGTGGGCAGACATAATGAGCCAACCATCCACCGATATCGATTTCCATCGACTGTTTCATTTTCGTTGAAGAAAAATGGCCCAATGATGGTTTTGGCGCTAACGCCGGCCCAAACAGTCACTTTCCGGTCATGCAACGGCATTTCGTGGATCTCATGTGGATTTTCCGTCAACCAAATGTGGCAGTTTTGCTTATTAACGCCGCCAGAGAGCGTGAAATGGGACTGGTCGGTAATCACAATTTGCTTCCAAAAATCAGGTTCAGCGTCAACCAGGCGAGCGACTGTTTGGGCGTATTCCAAGCGACCTGGACGGTCAGTTGGCAATATTTTATAAGGAAACAAATGCAAATCATCCTGCAAAATGCGCCGCAACGTGGTACCACTGATGCCAAAATGTTGAGCGCGGTGGCGATACGACACTTTTGGGTTCTGGGCAACGCTGTCTCTGACTGCTTCGTTGATGAACGGTATGTTGACGATCTCCCACTGTCCCGTACTCAAGAAAATTCGAAACCAAACGACGGATAGTCTTGTCAGACTGTTTGCCACGATATTTTCGACGAATTGCACGTTGCGTTAACACAACTGAACGACGATTTTCAATGTACATTGTGACTATTTCGGCGCGTTGTTTCGGTGTAATGCGATTCATGACTAAAATTGTAGTAAATTGACGTATCAGAAACACGTATAACCAAATCACTCGGTTGGTAAATATCAAAGTCATTCGATGTTTCAATACCGACATAAAAGTTGTTTTGAATAGAACTTTGATCACTGTAACAGAGGTTTCTTTTTTTTTAATTAATAAACATTGATCATATCATTATTCCCAAAATGTTTAGAAGAGCGAGGGGTAGCAGATTTTCTCAAGGAGCCAAATTTTAAAGAGCCCCAAAGTTGTTCAAAAAAGCATGGTAATTATGCAATTTTAATTCTATGAGCCTGTTTGACTAATTTTCTTGTGATACAGCTACCTTTTTTCTCAGGGGGGGCAACTTGTGCCAACTATGATCCTTTATGAAGTAGGACAGCATTGCGTAAGGTAGTGCAGAGTCATCCTACTAGACTCCATTTTTGTTTCGTGTATTTGCGGAAATATTCTAAATTGCGATAATTTTAAGTGCCACTTTCTAGAGTCTGTTTGAATAAAAGTCTAGACCGCAAAAATATTCATTCACTTCTTGTATTTTCCGATAGGTTTGATTTCCGTCAGCTTAGATTTTATCAGATGTTTGCCGTCATCTCCCGGAACTGGTAGGGCGAGAACGACCGCGAGGTAATACAAATTTATGGAAGGAAAGTCAATTGTAAAAAGTGAAAATCCCCTTGCTATCTTACTTTAAGGGAGCTAAGCAAAAGGTTACAAGTAGTTTAATTTCAAAATGGAATCGTATGTTCGAAATTCAAATCTTTTTCTAACCTGAAGTAAGTCGGTGCCGCCGCCTTAAAGCTACATTCTCACGGACCGAGGCAGGGTAGCGCGATTCTTGCATTCGTGGAATTAATTGCTTCCAACTGAATGGTGTCAGGAGTTTGCCTTCGATGACTTTAGAAGAGAGAGAGGTCCACGGCTGCTCACGCGCGGTATCAAACATGTTTGATTTTCAGGCGTAGACTCGTCAGTCACTAACTTAACAACGCTTTTTCTGATTTTTTAATTCCACATGATTCTCTCAACCTTTTCACTAACATAGCACTAAAATCTGAACTCGAATCTGCACAAATTTTAACCGGTCGGGTTCGAGGACTGATCTGAATCGTGAGCGTGTGGACAGCCGACGACCCTCGTTGGTTCACTTTTCACTCCCCAAGCCAAACTTAACGAAAGAGAGATCGAAAATGTGCCATGCTATCGTTCTTTCTGCCACGTGGGTAGGTAGCTTAAGTACTGGGTGGCATTGGAATAATGCACACTTAAAATAGAGTTACCAAAACCTGCATTGTTCATTCAAGGAAGATTGAGTACTTAAGTAGCACTCGACACATAAATAACTATCTATCTATAAATAAGGACCTAGGTCTGAGTTTTTCACCATGAACCCCATGCAAAATGTATCTACTATAACTGTAATTCTGACTATTTTTAGATACTATTGAAGGACAAAAAACATTGGTCAAAAAAATATCAAACCACTATTATGGTTATTTTCCATTAGCTCCAAGATATAAACAAGAGGCCGGTATATAACTCAATGTATATCTCACCTTTCTCTTTCTTGTTGCTGCTTACTAAGAATCTGCTGCGCCCTACTGCTCTGCGAAACCTCTATCGGAGTGTCTAAATATTCCTCACGTAAGTCTTGCATTATAGAAGCTGATAACGCGTGTTTCTTGCTGCGTTCTTGTAGTCTTTTAGAACGATCTTGTGCTGTTTCATCACCTATAAATTATGAAAACAAACGCGTTACCGGCGAAGTCTAAAGTGTGATTATGCCTATGAGTTGCAAGCAATTTTAGTTGAAGTGCAACATGAATCAGGTTTGTATGAAAAACGCGATGAAGCAGAAATATAACTACTAGGATGAGTTATAAAAGCTACACTGGGTGAAAAAAATACAACTTGTGCTGTTGGAAAATTGTCCCATCAGACGAGTACAAATAATGGACGAAAACCATGATTCATCAGCATTCTTATTGTGTCGTTTTACTTTGACTTTAAATAGGAATGATAACAGAAAATATCGGTCAGGTCAGGACAGAATTCCGAACAATGCCTGAAGCAAAGAGTCGTTATACCAGTGTTGCCGAACCGAAAAAGACGAAACCGGTAGCGAGTGTCGAGGAAATTCGGTAGATTTAAGAACAAAATCGGTAGGAGTAAAAATAAGCGCCTTCACAAGATCAGCAATTAATCAAAGGACATGGTGCTTGAGTCACACAGTGCCTTCTATGAAAAGATTGTATTTTTGTATTGCGCGCACATACACAACAAAGGTTTTTTGAGAGCATCTGTTCCTGAAAAAAATCTCAAGTTCTTTATTACAACTTGTACAATGAGCATACTGGTCGCTCTTCAAACTCCTTTTGCCACTCTTGTTTATAAGATTCTGAATATTTTTCAGTTTCAGCCCTGAACTTGTAGCCGCAACACCTGACAATTACAACAAATCTACGACACTCGTGTGCCCGACTGCCTAAGTGTACGTTTATGTATGACTGGTCTGGGGCATACAACTACATATACTACATAGAATTATTTTAGAGCTTTGATTTTGGTTCCAGCTTTTTCGGTAAAAATCTGGATATATCATAATTATTTGTAAAAATTGTCGAAAATGGTCTCCTTTCGGTAGAAATACCGAAAAATCGGTAAAAATAACAAAGTGCCTAAAATTGAGCCTAAAGGCACACCAAGTAATAAAGTGCTCATTTGACGAAACTCCAGAAACTCAGATGGGCTGAGATAGGCAGGTTAGGTATGATTTGAAAAACTACAGTATATTCAGATAAGAGATAGACCGGATGTAAACAAAAGGTTCGGGTGATTTTCACGCTAACGCCGCCGTCTCGACGTAAAACAGGAGCCCTCATTGGTCAATTCGCAATTAAATGCCTATGCCGAGCGGCAGAGCAGTCGTATCAAGGCAGAGTCACATTCAGGTTCAGACGTGTTACGTACATATGTCGTGTGCATCATTGCAATTTGATATTTCTTTGGACGTTTTCGTTTGTTATCTTATTAAGTTGTTAAGTTTGTCGTTGTTATTGTTATACCTTGTTATTGATTGTTATTGTTATCAACTGCTTGCGCAAAATGCCCAGTAGTACAGATACTGCCGATGAAGTTGTAAACTCCTGAGGTCCACCTAGGAAACGCTCTAAAAAAAGACACCTGAGTGCAGAAATGAAAGAGGTCATTTTGAATATATATAAGATCGAGCGAGGAGAACGAGGCATCAACCATCAAAGAAATTGTTGTGAAGGTTTCTCACAAAGTTGGGGTGTGTCGCGCATCAGTGTTTAATGTGTTAAGACAATACAAAAAAAATCACACCTTTTCTGAGCCAATGACCAGTAAACATCGCAAAAGTATTGTTAAATCATTGGATGAGGCTGATAAGCATGCGATTAGGAGGAAAGTGCATGAATTCTTCTTTAGGAATGAAATACCTACTATAGATAAAGTACTGCAGGAGGTAAATGGAGATACAACGTTGCCAAATTTCAAACGATCAACTTTCCATGCGTTACTGAAGCATTTAAATTTCAAACGGAAAAAACGGGGTCGTAATAGTTTACTACTGGATAGAGAAGAAATTGTGCTATGGAGGAGGGATTATTTAACAAAAATTGGGAAATATAGAAATCAAAACAGGAAGATTTATTACCTTGATGAAACGTGGGTAAACGCAGGACACACTACAAGTAAAGTATGGGTTGATGATTCTGTAACTTCATCCAGGAGGGCCTTTCTAGATGGACTGTCCACCGGATTAAAAAATCCAGCAGGTTGTAACGGTTTCACCGTCCGATCGTATTTATTAAATCACTTCTCGATTATCATTTCGTTAATCCCATCTCTAGCTTTTTTGCTTGGAAAATTTTCCGCTTGGAGCGCTTGATGCGGAGTTCCTGATCTGCGATCTTCCTCGCGCTTTCTTTTCACTTGAGCCGCCGATCGAGCAACGGCTAGAAATTTCTTCTCAGTAGCACAAGGTTATATAGCACCATGTGCTAGAATTTTCTAGAATGTGTGTCCGTATAGGACAAAAATGATTGGGGCCACCCCCTTTCTCTTTCCCTTTCACTTTGCCTAGCCTTGGCCAATATTTTCACCCATGCATGTACCTTGGCAGCGCCATCGCCTTTAACTTCGCCTACAACTGGTTGTGAAGCCACTATATGGAGGTCACCCCTCATAACTGGGACCTCCCCTTCAAGCCCCTGGCCATCCTGGCTTCAGTCGAGTAAAAATGGACCAGCGAAAGATAAGTCGATAGCGTTATAGCAGCGCCAAAGATGTAAAACTTATTTTGTTATTTTTGTAAAATTGTAATGTAATGAAAATGCCTTTTTTTGTTAAATAAAATCTGTTAAATTTTTGTGTTCTGTTTGTTCTTCTATCCTCTAGCCATGCCATGGTCGACACACAGCTACACGCCTGTAGATGTCTTCATGCCACCGACTGAGCTACCGGAAGCTAATTGTAACCCCCTTTCTGTGATTGTGCAGAAAACTTGGAATCTTCATTGCATTCCATCTTTTCTGGACTTTTTGCGGAAAGGAAGCGTCACAAGGTAAATACGAGTAATAGACAACAATCGGATGTTTTTCAAACCTTGGGAACAAGGTTCTAAACATTAATTCCAGGGGGGCAGATAAAACATATTACAAGTAACAAAACTTTTATAACTTTCGATAAAATGCGTGGATGTTTTATTGTCATTTTCATTTGTTAGAACTTTTTTAAGCCATGTTTTTATGTGTTTTCGATATTTCAATAATTTTTTAATATAATCTTAAAATATGTCGAATATTATAAACTTAAAAAAAGTTACTAAGTTTTATATTGTGTACCGTTCCTAATATTTCTAATCATTTTAATTCATACTTTAAGCTTTATAAAGTTATAATTTGTTAATATTAATATTTGCGCGTATTTCAGGTTCCTGATCATTCATTTTTTAAAGGTTTATAACTTTAAATTAAATTGTGAAGCGCTGAGTAATCATACGACGTTCAATATTCTTTCTTTCAATATGACTAAATAATCCCAATTATAGCAATCTGATACTCATGTCTCAATGTTTTTTCGCTGAATGTGATGAAAACATTTGAAAAAGGTTCGCTTATTGAAATAAATCTACACCAGTTAGTACATCGATTTCCAGGTAAAGGGAAAAGGCTCATTATCTGCCACATTGGCAGTGAGGATGGATTTGTTGTTGACGGTCTGTGGTGCTTTGAGTCTAAGAAAACTGGAGATTACCACGAGGAAATGAATGGCGAATCGTTTGAACAGTGGTTTTCAAAAATTTTACCGAACTTAGAGGAAAACGCAGTAATTGTGTTGGATAATGCGCCTTATCATTCTCGAAGAATGGAGAAGGTCCCAACAACGGCTTCAAGGAAAGTTGATGTTCAAAATTGGCTCCGCTCGAAAAATATCAACTTTGAAGAAGCAATGCTGAAAGTATGTACAATTATTAAGAATTGTCAAGGATCACAAGGCGGAATATCAAAAATACGCCATTGACGAAATGGCAGCAAGTCAAAATAAAACTGTGCTCCGTTTACCTCCATACCATTGCGAGCTCAATCCCAGTGAGCTCATATGGGCAGAGGTTAAAAATTATATAGCTAAGCACAATACAACTTTTAAATTTTGTGACCTCAAAGGACTTTTCAAAGAAGCACTAGAATTAATAACAGCGCAAAAATGGGAAAACTGTATTAAGCACGTGAAAGACAAGTTGAAAAGAGAATGTGGGAACTGGACAATATTTTAGAGGAACAAGTCGAGCCATTCATTATTGACGTTGGTGCTTCAGGCAGTAGCGATGATGAAAGCTCATCAAGCTCATCTTTCCAATAAAAGATGTCGTTCATCAAATTCGGTAAGTTATAAGTAATTATAAAGCTACTGTATTTTTTAATTAATTATTGACATTTTTGAACCCATTTTGTTAAAACCTATTCAAGAATCTACTTTCTGACAATGTTCAACCATGCACATTTTTTTACGTTTTGAACGTTTTAATTTGGTTACATATTTACCTAGAAATCAAAAAATATACTAATCAATATTCTAAAAGCAATTTTAAGAGATATACGATTATTTTTAATTTAGGCTAATTTAAACGCCATTTTGAGATTATATTCGACTGTATTTCATCAAACATCAGGCGGCATCCGAAGCTGGAAATCGAAGCGAAATTTTTGAAACCCTTATGTATATTTACATCATTATATATTTCTTACCCCACCCACACATGATCCTATATCCATCACCAATCGTATACACATCGAATTGTGCTAATTTACTACAAAGTTACGCAAAGCAGCATCTACTATCTAAAATATGTACTGCGTGGCTCTTAATACGTCCCTGACGAATGTTACAGCGTTCGATGATCACGTGGTCTTGTTTATGTCCGGTCTATCTCTTATCTGAATATACTGTACTGAACCACTATTTTATCAAAACCATAAAATTTCAGATTGGCACATATTAATGTGTGATCAATTCTATCAAAGGCCTTGGAGAAATCTAGTGATACTAAGGCGACACACATTTTTATCAAGCGCCCTTATGTGTGTGCATGTGCCATATTAAGGATCGGCTAGCCTGATATGCAATTTCCCTAGGGAAGTTAAGCGCGGCAAGTAGCACAGCTAATGTAATCTGTCTTATTTCTCATAAAAAACAGATGTGCTAGAAAAGTAGCACTTTCTTCACTTTGTTAAGTTTAGCAACACTGCATAGCCGCTTTCTCGGTATCTATGAGCGAACCGCCGAACCAAACGCTGGTCTACTGTAGCTGCTAAGCTATAATTGGTTGGTGTTTTGATCAAGGATCTCTGTACTTTTAAAGTAAACCAGTCAATGAAGCCAACTGGCGGATTTCAAAGACATTCCATTCAGTCTCCTCTTTTTAGTAAAACTTCTCTTTGGCTGACGGCTGGTTATGCAGAAGAAATACAGAAATGTGCTGTTCTGAGTCAAGTCAAAGATGGTGACATCTCCGTGGACTAGATCTACTCTAGCTTAAGAATGCGTCACAAATTTTGAGCGCATAGCTAGTCCTAAACTATAAAAGTGACCCTGATCTGTGACTCAGAATATCTATATGCAATATCTCACCTGTATAATGTACTGCAGATAACTTGGGTGGTACATAGACACCAGAATACTTTGATCCAGCAGCATCATTTCCTTTGTCTTCATCACTTTCCTCAGACTCGTCTGTCCCTTCTTCAACATCGCCTAACAGATGGTGTGGATTGGCTCGGAACGAGGTCGGATCATCTGCATTTGTGCCGCTCACTGCACTTTTCACCAACTTGTGGATCTGATACTTCAACTTGTGGTCGATAGGTTTGATCTTTTCCAATATTGTCCTGGTTTAATCAGGATAAATATTATTTCTTAGAATCATGTGACACAAATTCTCGAATTTCGCGCATCAAATTACCCAGAAAATGGAAATATTATGCAGCAAGGCCATACTTTCTAAAATCTATATATGTTTGGGATCTCCTAGGAACATAGATTTTGATTCCACTATCAGGGTTCTGGATTTATCCACAATGTATTCCATTGAACTTATTTTCTACTTCAAATTCTGTCTCACAACACTCTTGACAGTCATATTATTTGAATTCATCTCCTGGATTGATAGGATCAGTAGATTCAGACTAGGACCCACAAAAGATCCAAATAACCTATTTTCTACTTCAGATTCTGACTCATGACACTTCACAAATTTAGGACAGTCATTTTTGAATTCAGCATAGCAAAATACCCAAGTGTAACAGCAAGGAATGAAAACGGGAATTTTGTCCTAGAAAGCTCTACAAAATATTGTGGAGGTATTGAGGTTTCCTTGTGAGATAAATTAAAAATATCCTAACAAACTCTATCCCAGGTAAATCAGGTGAATAGATTCCAAATCAAACATCAATTATTCAATGCTAGGAACCACAAGGGTTCAAAGTACAATTTTTTAATCTCAAACTTGCCCCTGCGAAACACGATTTTCTGACAATATATTAGATTTCAGTGTCCCAAATGATCTGAATGTACCAAGTTTCCTTCCTTGCAACAACAGGAGACACAAATGCAAAATTGTTCTATGTTTAGAGGTTTATTATAAGAAAATTTTCAAAAAGATCTGCGCATGATGGTAAATTTGCCCTATTCAAAATCTACTTTTCTAAAATATGTGCAGTCAAGCCGACACTTCAAACTCTTGGGATCAGCAGGTTTAGATCAAGGTGTTTGTCTCAGCAAACCAGAAAACCTAGTACTTCAATTCAAATGTAGAGTTTAACACAGCAAAGCAGTACAGAATTATGAGGAGTGTAAAACAAAAAGTTTTAAATTATTTTTGAGAACAAAACAATTTGTTATACAACCTACCTGATCTCGACTAATCTATCAATACAGGGATCCCCCTCGATCTTCTCCCCAGAACATTTCCTCAGAACCACATAAGTGAGGTTAATCAGATAGCTGAGTAGCATGTTGTATTTCATTTCAAGGAAGCTGAGTCCTTGACCTGTGGACAGCTCCCCTTTTCGCACCTTCTGGATCATTTTGTCCACCAGTGAGGCCACATGTTGGGCACTCAAATTCATCTCTGTGAGTAGCATCAGTGCTTGTGGCAACTCGCTCTGGACACATGACGAATCTGGTGCCTAAGAGGTCAGAAAAAAAATATGTAAAATACAAAAATATATCTGTAAAAAAAATATAGCAATGTGATGAGAAGTACAGAGTCAGCCTATTTGATATCTTTTTTCACAAATTTTACAATACAAAATAGACTAGGCAATATTGCAATACAAAAACATGTTTTAGACCAGGCAGATTGATTTGAGGTGTATGTTTTATAAGAACAAATTTCTATTGGAGGCATTTCAGGCTGTTATATGATGCAGCCTCTAAATGAAGAATACTTTTTTCCAATATTTGGCTATACTTAAGATTCCTCTATCATATCAGTAATAATATACCTTCTTGCCATTATAAAGAAAATTTGTTATGGGATAGCAATGTTTGCCATTTTTTTTATTCTGTTCAACATATTTTGGTAAGATGTTCTACCTGGAATATGTGCACATACACCATCAGGATCGGCAGTAACATTTTCTGAATAGGAATGTTCCTGCCTTCAGAATATTCTGAATGTATAATACAATAATCACAGGAATGGTTAGAATCTGTTTGGCGTGTATGAATGGCCAAAGAAATAGATAGATGCAAGAGACAACTGCAGGTTGAGGTTCATAAGTTATCTACGAGTACATGGTGAAAATAAGGGTACAATGAAAGATGAGCTTCCTTGTGCAAATGATGCATAAGTGGAGAAAAACAACTGAAAAATCGCATGGGGCTCCAAGGGACACTAGACACTGGTTTTTCATTGAGAAGGGTTACTACAAAAAATCTTCCTGAATGATGTAAATTACAAAAATGGTTCAACTCTTAAGCATAATGTATCCACAGCATCAGTCTGATACGAATTGAAATCCGTGGTGAACACATTGATTTTTCGTCAATAAAACGATAAAAAACAAAATAACTTCCTATACCTTTTTCATTTTTCCAAATATTGCATTTTTCAGCATAATAAACAAACCGTGTAACCACACATACGGTTTTTGTTAGTTTTAGGTTAGAAACGGTAATTTTCAACTTATTTTCACGATATAACTTCATTTATAGAAAAACCACATTTCCAGGAAAAATGATAAATGGTGTCCATTTGCATAAAAATCTGTTCGCCATCTTTTATATCAAAGCGTTGACAGAAAAAAATAGGGGCAGTTTTTAAAGCTATAAATTCGCGGTTTTCTCCAGTTTCCACTACTTTTATGAGACAAAATGTTAGCATACGCACCTGTACCATATTTCTGAAGCAGTTTTTCCACTTAAAAATACATAACAACTTATAAATGTCCGGAAAACAAGAAATACACGTGCACAACTTTTATATCGGAACGGGCTTTTTTGATCAGTTTTATTGGAATGGGAAAGGGGGGATGAATCATGGAATTACGTCACAAATGCAGCTACCATCCATAGGCGGGTCCTACGGTAAACCAAGGAAATGTTGGAAGTAATATTGGAATCTCCTTGATTTTTATCGGTTTTCTCTTGAATGAAGATTTTAATGAATCACATATTTATTTTTAGATAGCCTTAGAAATTTTGTATAAGTTTAGTGTAAGTACAAGATTGGCTAAATTATCACAATGCACCCTTTAGTACGTATATGAGAAGGGGATGAAAGAAGTCGGGAGATATAAAAAAGACGCGGGAAGTTTGAAAATAGTCCACAGAAAAAATTCACCTCATGACCACCGCTCATACAAGCATTGAGTTTGCATCTAACGACTTGTCTGCATTCGAAAGGTTTAAGTAATTGAAAGTTGGCAAAGAAATTTTGAAATAGTGGTGTATGCGTAACGTATCGTCCCGTTTTTTACCCTCCGCCAGTCCTGCACAAAAAGCTGAGTATGCAAAATTGTCCCTCATAATTGCGCGAAAACGCGCCCGGTCAGTCAGGAACCTCCAGCGACATTTCAGGCATGATACATTTTCGAGAGATATTTTGCGAAAGTGTACCTGCCCCCAAAATTGTAAATAGCGGCTTCCGATCGGATTCCCAGTAGGGGGCACTGCCCCATCTGGCTCCCCTTGCAACACGCCCCTCAGCTTCGAATCCTGGAAAATAGCCCTATTAATTGACACATTGACAAATTAGACACACGGTAATGTCGCAGCGCAATGGCAGTCGGTCTTTCTGGTCGCTAATTGAAAAGAACCTCGCATCTCATACGACAGTAGACTTCCACCACTCACGTGTCAGGGTGGAACGACTCAAAGGCCAAGGCTGAAGTGCTGCCAATCCGTCACCTTCCCAAAAAACTGGAAATTTGCTCATGTCCAATCCATCCCAATAAACGATCTAAGACCTACCCTTACAACTACAGGCCTATAGCTCTGCTTTCAGTTATAAGTAAGGTGACGGAGAGGTGCATAAATCGCGAGCTCTGAACTACCTCGAACGTCACAGCTTGATTAGCGAGAGGTAGTATGGTTTCCGGCACCAGCGATCCACAGGGGACCTCCTAGCTTACGTAAAGCAACTGTGGAGTAAACTCATCCAGTCTTATGATGAGGCTCATGTCGTTGATCTTGACATCTCGAAAGCGTTTGATCAGCTGTGGCTCGCTGCCCTCTTAAGCAAACTTCCATCCTATGGCCTCCCAGAAAACCTTTGCAGATGGGTGGCTGACTTTATCTCTGGCCGCAAGATATTGGGATCGGTCTTGGCTCCGACACTTTTCCTCTTACATATCAACGACCTGCTTTACTGCACGATCAACCCAATCAGCAACAGTCTTGAACAGTTTAATGCTTCCAAAACACAGTACTGTACTTTGATGAACAAAAAGCGCCCTAGCGCTCATTCGGTTTCGATGGATGGCCGAGTTCTGCCAAAGTGTCATTCATTTGGGCTGGTCGGAGTCCAGATTACCGAGGACCTGATCTGGTACGAACACATCTCGTCAATAGCGGCAGCTGCTGGGAAAAAGCTAGGCTATTTGTTTAGACCTAAGAAGTAATTTTCTCCGCATGACCTTCTCACTCTATACGTATACAAGGCCTAGCCTCAAGTATTGCTCACACGTTTGGGGTGCTGCCGCCCGACTACATAATTTATGCTCGATGCTGTCTAGAGGAGGGCTGTCCGACTGACCGATGACTCTTCTCTATCTGACAGTCTCGGGACCCTTTCGCACCGGCGGGCTGTCGCCGATCTAGCTCTCTTCTACCGCTACACCAACCGGCTTTGCTACTCAGAGCTCTCTTCCATGATGCCGCCGCACGATGTGCTTGCCAGTCAGACCCGCCTGACTTTGGCCTGCCATCTTAACCGTGTCGAACTTCGTACCTCCAGAACTGGCCGACACGACCGCTCCTTTGGCCTGAGGGTGTCGAGATTGTGGAACAATCTACAAGAGGAAGCTTTTCGACGTTCTATTAGCCTTAGGCATTTCAAAAATCGGATTAACAAAATTTCTTTGGGATCATCATAGCAGCCACAGTGTTCCGGCATTTAGGCCCGTATCGTCAGTCGTCCCTACAATTGTAGGGTGCGTTTATGGCCACCTTGATTGTCATACTCTTTTCTCTCCTTCAAAAATTTCTAGATTACACTCGTCCCGTGTCAGCGTCAGCGCTCTCCTATTGTTAAGATATGTTTTCCTTTTAAATTGTAGGAAATTTCAGGCTGATAAAACATGATATACCTCAAAAGCAAACACAATTTGATGCAAATAGATTTTTGTGACATAAACTCAAAATAGAGCTCTGACACGGAGAAGTAGAAAACTATGACAATCAAGGAGGCCATAAACGCGCCCTACAATTGTAGGGACGACTGACGATACGGGCCTTAGGCTTCTGCCTGCGCGGCTGCTTCGGTATAAAAAAACAAAAACATAAACGGAACTCCCACTTCGACTTAAAAAACAGATGGTCACATTATGTACCAATTATGAATATTGTGTTATACTTACCTGTATTCAAGATCATGACTATTAGCATAGGAAGTGAAAACACGTTATCTGATATATTTCTCTGCATAATTTTAATGTGTATCAGGGATTGTATTCTCTATGAGACAATATTAATAACAGCTAGAATACAGACTTTGTTTGACCATTTGTCATGTTCCGGTTCCTCGAATCATATTCGGAAGAAACAGGTCCAATTTAGCGACCTTCAGACTATTGTAGTAACACACTGTATAGAAATGTGATAATGGAGGAAACAACGAACCGTCACCTTTCATGGTACTGAAGAAGATCACCTTTGTGATTCAAATGCTTATAGTAAAGATTCTGCCAATATATGTGGTTTTATTGGCTGGACATGCATGGGGAATTAGCTTTAATTTATACAGTGTCTCACAAAGAATCGCAGCAATCGATAACTCGGAAAGTACAGGGGACAGGCAAATACGATTTGGGGTTTTGATCAAGTTTATGAAACCAAGAGGGCTAAAATATTTTCAAAATGATGGCACTTTCGGATATACCGAAAGTTTTGCCCACATGCTTATTCTGAATGTATGTATGTAATGTTCAATTTTTGGATTCTACGCCAGATTTTAAACACATTTCCATGGCTTACGTCGCTCTATCTCAAATTTCGCAAATGCATCAGGCCTATAAAAAAATCAAATCAATTTTCATCTGTATTGATATGATTTGTAATGGTTAACGTATAAGAAGGGGCTTGCTTTAGTAGACTTCATTCAATAAGATAAATAATAATACAGAGTTGTGAAAAAAATAATGAAGTTTGGTTTTAAAAACCCACAAGTAGTTTTTGTACATGGAAATCACCTGTTTTTAAACGTTTATCATATTAAGCATTAAATTAAGGATAGTTTTGTATCAGGTTGCTCTTTCTTCCCAAATTAGTAGTTCTCGATTTAGACTGGTCCGTTTTTCTATTGCAAGAGTACATCACATTGGTACAGAGGACACGCAATGGTTAAAAAAAATAACGTCAAGCAGATTAACTGTAAACTTACTATGCAACACCATAATCAATCAGTTCATGAAAGATTAAGCTAAGCCGTAATTTAAATCCTCTGAGAAAAAAGTCAGTTATGAAAATGTACAACGGATTAAGTCAGTCAAAGAGGCCCATATAATTAGTCCATGCTCTACCGGTAGTTACGGTCCATCTGGCAACGTTGTCCCATTCCACATATGCGCAGCAGTGCCCAACGTGGCATCGATGCAGCAAGTTATCATTCATTTCGTGCGTGGTCAGTGTAACTTTTTGCCCAGCTGGGCGGTGGGCGTATCGCCAGTAGGACACCTTTATGGTCTCCTTGATTTTCATAGCTTTTTCTCTCCTTCAGAAAGGCTGAGGTATTTCTAGATTTCTACTGCCCCGTGGCAGTATCAGCGTTCTCCTATTGTGAGGCTATGTTTTCTTTTTGAATTGGAAATTTCAGGCTGATAGAACAGATGATATAAATCAAAAGCATGAACAATTTGATGCAAATAGATATTTGTAACACTATGGAAATCAAGGAGGCCTACGATTGTAGGAACGACGGACAATACCCCTTAAACCAGTCTGACACGATGCGGCGAATGCCTTACAACATTGGACACATTGCCATTCGCCACATCGTGTGGGAGAGCGCTGACGCATGTGTCCAACGTTCGCAACATGGCACGTTCGGGCTCTTGTCGGTAAATTTGAACCGCGGCAAAGGACGTTATAACGTTGGAAGCATGGTTCCTTACGCTCCCACACGAGATGTCATCTGTTTCATGGTTTTAGGTTAGAACCAGTAGCGGCGAAAAACATTATTTACTTGTTTGCTGTGATTGTGGTGAAGTAGTGGTTTTTGAAAAGAACTTTGATTTGAATTAAATTAGTATACATACAAAGCATAGGCTGCCATAACAACACTTTTTTCATATTACTAATATTTTGTACATTTCGCAGGTGAGTTATGGCTGGCTTAAGGATATGAATTTTAGTAAATTATAAATTATCAAGTGCTTACAGTTGTTTCATTATAATGTCCTGTTGCAATGTAAGACTAGTTGAAAAATATATTGCCTTGCATTTCATAACTAACGAAAACGATTAAATAAATGATAACTGAAAGTACTATCAGGATTTTGATGAAATTTTGACCCTGGGTTACTACTATGAAAATGACGAAAAAACTCTGCAGTTTTTGAAAATCGGTAGAGAGGCGGCAGCATTATCTTCGAAAAACAAACAAAAAACGGTCGAACTTCGTTTTTCGACATTTCTGAGGCTTCCGACAGGCTTAAGTTTTGGTCGCTGAAGACAGATCTAAAATTATTTTTCGGCGCTCGAAAAAATTGTTTCATCATTTCATTTTTCCTTCAGTTGTAAAGGTTCAAGTACGACCCTGACACCGATAATAGACGTTAGCGCAACTATGCGTCGAACGTCCGAGACTAGGAAGTTCATCCCATTGTGGGGTGTCGAACGTTGCATACAACGTTGCAAGCATCGTGTGGGGCCCGCATTAGTTACTTTTTGGTGGTGTTTTTTCAACGGAAGAGACGACAAATAAAATTGCAGTTTTAAATAGTACTACTGTATTTGAAGTTATAAATACCATAAGATATATCTGAAACAGCTTAGACAACAATCACTTAAATCAAGATAGCAATATCCATCTATATAAATCTGTATCTAAGTAGCTAAGATCAAAAAGGTGTAAATATTACAGATATTCGACCACTAAGTGTAGCACAGTTAAGTACAGCTTTCTTAGAAAGAGTAATACTTAGTGTAAGTATAACTTATGGACAGATAAACATAAACAAAAATAGATTCATAAAATCATAACACAAAAACATCAACAATTTGCAAAATTATAGGAACAGTGTATATTTTCTGCTCCACTGTATAATAGTTTAATTTTAAAAAACATTTTTTACAAGCTCAACCCTGAAGACCTTTGTGTAACATTATTTATGTTGTTTAATATGGTTATTGTAATAATGATCTTCAGGGTATAACTTTCTACATTTTTCTACAGAAATAAGAACTATTTTTCAAAAATTATCATACCCTGTTAAAAAATAAACCGAAAATTATAGGAATATTAATGTGAATGTAAAAGCAATAGATTTTATCTTTGAATTTCAAGCAACTTGATTCCATTTTTAATTTGGACCAAGATTTAAAAAATGTGATACAAATTGTATGTATGTGCATAAACAGATAAAATATAATGTATGTGGCAGTGGCATCTACAAGTTACATGAAAGAGGTAACAAGCAGTTAAGTACTAAGATTCTAGGTATTTTGGACATTGCAAGAAGATTGGAATTCAAAGCAAAATTTCAATTTCATCAGTCTTACTTCCACGGACTTTGGAACTGAAATTTCTACCTATGAAAGGAATTATGAACATACCCTCCAAATGTTTACATTCGACTGAATAAATAAATGAAACTAATTAGAATTACTACTTCCTTAGGAAGTTGATAATACAACCTCCCTTAAACATAATTTGAATCAAATAATCATTATTTTATTGTGACGTGAAAGTAAGACAAATTTTTATCGTGGGGAGCAATGGTCAAAGTGAAACGTTGTGGGGAATGGCAAAAAGCTAGCAATACTTAATAGCGTTTTCCACTGGCTTGCAATGGTGCATTTCAGTATGCATGTGATTATTGCAATGGCGGTATCGGTGTAGGGTAATATCAACAAACGTGCAATCATGGCGGAACAAAACTAGTGCAGGCATCAGTTGTCAATTGTTTGGCAGCTTATTTGAATGGTGTACCTGACCTAATTGTCATGATTTTTTTGTTTTTTCTTTTGCGAAAGTCTAGTTACATGACGTACAATTAAGAGAAATAATATCATAGTCCTTTTTAACGTTAAAAAATAAAACCTCGTTATGGACCGTGGATTTGTAGACAAGTCATGCTTAAAGTGCAAGACACTTTGCTATAATTTGTCCAGTGGAACACAGGATGACAGAGAAAATGTTCTAAAAAACCCACTAGAAAACTTTCATAAGAAAAAGTGCATAAATAGTGCAAAAGCGAATATCAGTGGAAGATGCTATTAGAATATTCGAGATTTGCAGAATCTTTGTTTAAGTGGCTGCCAAATATTAGGTATTTTGGTATTAGGAGCACACTCTTTTTCATTCTTCAAATGAACCCTTGAAAGCGGTATATTTGTTTGTGCATAAAATCAGTTTACCTAGGTATTTCTAAAAATCCTAGTGAAAATATCAGATTTTCTCTCGTTACTGATACAAAATATTCATACGTACGTCATTTTGGTGTCTGGAATATGAAGAAATAACGTGTTTTCCGAGATACCAATACACATAGATACGTGATCAAAACCCTGGATGCAAGATTTCCAACAGCCTCCTACCATATATGAAATAATTGGCTTCACTTCAACTTACAAACGGTAGTAGGTAATTTAAAATGTGTTTTGACATATTTTTTCTCTCGTGGCTAGGGATCTATAACCGATTCAAAATATTTTAGTATTCTCCATGGTTATCCTTCGGCTATAATAATGGCAGATGTACAGTAAGAACGCTTGAATGCATTGGTTATAACCAAAAGTTGACAAGATGTTCTTATTTTATTTGTGAGCGTTGTTTTCAACTGTCTTCCTTGTTTTGCAGTTGTTTATTATAGGGACTGTTTTGTTTTTGTAGTTTATTAAGGACTGAACATGGATTTTGCCAATCCAAATTCACAGGCCCTGGTACTGGGCGGATTAATGTTTTTGACAAACGACTTAGAATTCATTATTCAGGGATATTTCCAGAATAGAAATAGTGCCAGATATTTACTAATACCCTCTATGCTTAAAAATGTTGTGAATAGTCCAAAGCTTTTAACAGTGGATGCTTTGTTTACACAATATATCAATATTTATTCTTCCACCTTTTCCGCATTACGAAAGAGACATTCAATAACTTTATCGATTCTATACGGAAATAAACGAAGGAAACCGACTTTCCCCGAAATCGTTTTTATTTTTTCTGGCTTTATTCGAGATAGTATTTCAAAATAAAAAGTATATTAACATTGCCGCTTTTTCTCCCCTACAAGATGGCATAATTAGAATACCAACGTGACATTTCATCTCGTCGTCTATTATCAACTTTATTTTTTATAGACGCCATATTGGATTTTTCCAAAGTTGAATGGGCTATAATTCTAATTTCAAAAAATGTATGATATGCCATACATACACAGAGAAGTTGTTTCAAAAAAACTAATATTGTTATAGTTGGCTCTGGAAATGACAGTTTATCACATGTTTACCCGATTAAATCACCTATGCTTAACCCTAGAATGCTTAGTGGGGTTACCGGTAACCCCAGCAAAATTTTATTCTTTAATCATTTCCTTACCGAGGAGTTGGCAACGCCGAGATTGCTGGTATGTTCATGTGAGGTCACGCTCTGTTGACAGTGCGTTATAGGTGTTTACTCAGTTAAGGCGTTTTTTGATATTGTGAGTTGTGGGGTGGCGCGTAACCCCAGGTAAGCAGGACCGTTTGTTAAAGTTTTATTGCATTATTGACAAGTAGCGTTATTTTTGTATATTCAGATAAGAGATAGACCGGATGTAAACAAAAGGTTCGGGTGATTTTCACGCTAACGCCGCCGTCTCGACGTAAAACAGGAGCCCTCATTGGTCAATTCGCAATAAATGCCTATGCCGAGCGGCAGAGCAGTCGTATCAAGGCAGAGTCACATTCAGGTTCAGACGTGTTACGTATGTCGTGTGCATCATTGCAATTTGACATTTCTTTGGACGTTTTCGTTTGTTATCTTATTAAGTTGTTGAGTTTGTCGTTGTTATTGTTATACCTTGTTATTGATTGTTATTGTTATCAACTGCTTGCGCAAAATGCCCAGTAGTACAGATACTGCCGATGAAGTTGTAAACTCCTGTAGTCCACCTAGGAAACGCTCTAAAAAAAGACACCTGAGTGCAGAAATGAAAGAGGTCATTTTGAATATATATAAGATCGAGCGCGAGGAGAACGAGGCATCAACCATCAAAGAAATTGTTGTGAAGGTTTCTCACAAAGTTGGGGTGTGTCGCGCATCAGTGTTTAATGTGTTAAGACAATACAAAAAAAATCACACCTTTTCTGAGCCAATGACCAGTAAACATCGCAAAAGTATTGTTAAATCATTGGATGAAGCTGATAAGCATGCGATTAGGAGGAAAGTGCACGAATTCTTCTTTAGGAATGAAATACCTACTATAGATAAAGTACTGCAGGAGGTAAATGGAGATACAACGTTGCCAAATTTCAAACGATCAACTTTCCATGCGTTACTGAAGCATTTAAATTTCAAATGGAAAAAACGGGGTCGTAATAGTTTACTACTGGATAGAGAAGAAATTGTGCTATGGAGGAGGGATTATTTAACAAAAATTGGGAAATATAGAAATCAAAACAGGAAGATTTATTACCTTGATGAAACATGGGTAAACGCAGGACACACTACAAGTAAAGTATGGGTTGATGATTCTGTAACTTTATCCAGGAGGGCCTTTCTAGATGGACGGTCCACCGGATTAAAAAATCCAGCAGGTAAATACGAGTAATAGACAACAATCGGATGTTTTTCAAACCTTGGGAACAAGGTTCTAAACATTAATTCCAGGGGGCAGATAAAACATATTACAAGTAACAAAACTTTTATAACTTTCGATAAAATGCGTGGATGTTTGGATGGATGGATGGATCATTTTCATTTGTTAGAACTTTTTTAAGCCATGTTTTTATGTGTTTTCGATATTTCAATAATTTTTTAATATAATCTTAAAATATGTCGAATATTATAAACTTAAAAAAAGTTACTAAGTTTTATATTGTGTACCGTTCCTAATATTTCTAATCATTTTAATTCATACTTTAAGCTTTATAAAGTTATAATTTGTTAATATTAATATTTGCGCGTATTTCAGGTTCCTGATCATTCATTTTTTAAAGGTTTATAACTTTAAATTAAATTGTGAAGCGCTGAGTAATCATACGACGTTCAATATTCTTTCTTTCAATATGACTAAATAATCCCAATTATAGCAATCTGATACTCATGTCTCAATGTTTTTTCGCTGAATGTGATGAAAACATTTGAAAAAGGTTCGCTTATTGAAATAAATCTACACCAGTTAGTACTTCGATTTCCAAGTAAAGGGAAAAGGCTCATTATCTGCCATATTGGCAGTGAGGATGGATTTGTTGTTGACGGTCTGTGGTGCTTTGAGTCTAAGAAAACTGGAGATTACCACGAGGAAATGAATGGCGAATCGTTTGAACAGTGGTTTTCAAAAATTTTACCGAACTTAGAGGAAAACGCAGTAATTGTGTTGGATAATGCGCCTTATCATTCTCGAAGAATGGAGAAGGTCCCAACAACGGCTTCAAGGAAAGTTGATGTTCAAAATTGGCTCCGCTCGAAAAATATCAACTTTGAAGAAGCAATGCTGAAAGTACAATTATTAAGAATTGTCAAGGATCACAAGGCGGAATATCAAAAATACGCCATTGACGAAATGGCAGCAAGTCAAAATAAAAATGTGCTCCGTTTACCTCCATACCATTGCGAGCTCAATCCCAGTGAGCTCATATGGGCAGAGGTTAAAAATTATATAGCTAAGCACAATACAACTTTTAAATTTTGTGACCTCAAAGGACTTTTCAAAGAAGCACTAGAATTAATAACAGCGCAAAAATGGGAAAACTATATTAAGCACGTGAAAGACAAAGTTGAAAAGAGAATGTGGGAACTGGACAATATTTTAGAGGAACAAGTCGAGCCATTCATTATTGACGTTGGTGCTTCAGGCAGTAGCGATGATGAAAGCTCATCAAGCTCATCTTTCCAATAAAAGATGTCGTTCATCAAATTCGGTAAGTTATAAGTAATTATAAAGCTACTGTATTTTTTAATTAATTATTGACATTTTTGAACCCATTTTGGCAAAACCTATTCAAGAATCTACTTTCTGACAATGTTCAACCATGCACATTTTTTTACGTTTTGAACGTTTTAATTTGGTTACATATTTACCTAGAAATCAAAAAATATACTAATCAATATTCTAAAAGCAATTTTAAGAGATATACGATTATTTTTAATTTAGGCTAATTTAAACGCCATTGTGAGATTATATTCGACTGTATTTCACCAAACATCAGACGGCATCCGAAGCTGGAAATCGAAGCGAAAATTTTGAAACCCTTATGTATATTTACATCATTATATATTTCTTACCCCACCCCCACATGATCCTATATCCATCACCAATCGTATACACATCGAATTGTGCTATTTTACTACAAAGTTACGCAAAGCAGCATCTACTATCTAAAATATGTACTGCGTGACTCTTAATACGTCCCTGCCGAATGTTACAGCGTTCGATGATCACGTGGTCTTGTTTATGTCCGGTCTATCTCTTATCTGAATATACTGTAGATGGCTGTGCGACCGGGTGATCCCAAATTTGAGGAGACGCTTTTGCGATGGAATGATGAACTTGAAAATGAGTGTGATTCTGATAATGGTGGCTCCGATTACGAAGATAATGTGTCAGTTCAGTCTGAAAGTGATTCTAACGTTTTGGATGAGGAAAGCGAAGAAGAAGCAACGGCAGATCAAGTTGAGATTACAAGGAAGATAATAAGAGGAAAAAATGGGCACGTTTGGAGCTCCGAGCCTCAATATCGAACTCGCACGCCTCGGCGAAATATAGTTGTACGTGTTCCTGGCCCGAAGGGTATTGCCAAAAATGTATCAACAGAGTTAGAAGCATGGAAGTTGTTCGTCAGCGATGATGTAATAAACAAGATTGTTTTGTATACCAATATGGAGATTGGGAGACAAAAAAGCAACTACAGTCAAGATTGTGGATATATCAATAACACAGATGACACGGAAATTTTAGCCTTAATAGGTCTGCTTTATATATCAGGATGCCGTAAAGACAATCACTTAACTACTGCTGAAATGTGGTCAAAATATGGACCAGAGATATATCGATGTATTATAAGTGAAACAAGATTTAGATTTCTTATTTCATGTCTCAGATTTGACGATAAGACAGTAAGAAACCGCGACGATAAATTTTCACCTATTCGCATTTTATGGGAGATCTTTATATCTCGATGTACTCAACACTATACTCCTCATAGTTACTGCACGGTTGATGAACAGTTACTAGGATTTCGCGGCAATTGTCCCTTTAGAGTCTACATTTCCTCAAAACCAGATAAATATGGTCTAAAGATTGTGACAATGTGCGATTCGCGCACTTTTTATATGATATCTGCTATACCATATATTGGCAAAGAGCACCGGCCAAATAAAGAACCGCTCCCAGATTACTATGTAAAAAAGTTATCAGAGTCTATTCACGGAACAGGACGTAACTTAACAATGGATAACTGGTTCACTTCTGTTCCATTAGCCGACAAAATGCTTTCGGATTTTAATTTAACAGTTGTGGGAACTCTTCGTAAAAACAAAAGGGAAGTTCCCCCATCTTTTCTTCCAAACAAAAAAAAAAGAAGTGAATACATCCCAATTTGCATTCGATAATGAAAAAACTTTAGTATCGTTTACTCCTAAAAAATCTAAATCGGTACTTTTACTATCTACAATGCATACTGGTAAAGTAGTAGATGAAAATCTGAAGCCCGAGATTATAAATTTTTACAATTCAACCAAAGGAGGAGTCGACACCTTCGACCAAATGGTTCATGCTAGTTCCGTTTCTCGCAAAATACGTAGATGGCCACTGCGCTTTTTTTATGGAATGCTGGACCAAGCAGGGGTTAACTCTAATATAATTTTCCAAATTGCTAAGCAGGACAGACAAAAAAGCGTCAGAAGAAAATATTTATTCGAACTTGGGTTGTAACTTTCAAGACCCCCATATGGAGCGGCGTTTAACAAAACCTCTACCCCGAAGTTTAACATCTTCCATAAAAAATATTCTACGGTCGGAAGACAAAAACTGCATGTGCCAAATGTTTTAAGGCCGTTTGCAATACACATAGAGTTGAAATATGCACTGATTGTTTAAAGTAGGTATTGTAGTTTGTAATGTTACTTTACAATATAAAGTCTTTATTTATTATTGTTTGTTTGTTTCCATGTTTTTGGGAACTATATAGATGGGGTTACAGGTAACCCCAAGTAAGCAACGACAGGTGCGATTTTTGCCTATGCAGTCTAGGGTTAAGTTCTGAGAAGTGTGCTTAAAGCACATTCAGATAATTTGCCCATTTATGGACTATTATGGACTTATAATTTAATTCTGTTTAACCGCAAACTCCACTACAAAGCAGTGTTATTACCAAAATTTTCCAGTGATAACTTTTACATAAGACAGCTGATCAATGACGCCATGGATTTATAACCAAAACTATTACTGTGTTGCTCATCCGCTTAAAATTGATTTATGTGTTTATTTAACTCCAGTGCGCAAATCATCAAATTCCCGCACTCTTATTGCCTGCGGGCCATAAATAATATCTAGACGAGCAGCGACAATTGAAAAAAAGGCAATCGAGTACAAATGTTTGTCTTGAGGACGAATCAAATGAGGATTGAATAGGGAATAGGGATACGACACCACAGCACCATATAAAGTAACGAACAAATAAATTCATATCATCGCGTTTGTTTCGACACCGATAATCGAAAATATTCTGATCGATCCAAGTACTGCTTTTGGAAAGTACGAACAGATGCATACCATGCTAGTTCTTATGTAAAAAATACGTTGAACTTATATTACCCGTAAATAATACGTATACAGTACAATAATCAATGGTAATATATATTTTAGCAAATATAGCAATCCTCATGTTTCGTCACTCCTCAATATCTCGAAAACAGTACTATTTAGAGCAATTGTGTTGGCATTATTTTATGCATAGGTACAGTAGCGGACGAAAGTTTGGAAACAAATATTAACATCATTATGAACTATTTCATATATCTAAATTAAAATTGTGAGGGAACAGATAATATCAATATTAAAGTCTACCTTTGGCTCCCACACTAATACAAGGTTTATCTTATCAATATTCAAATTCTCTGACATTTTTCTAAGATTAAAAATGAACAAAGGGACGATTTCGAAACGCGGCCCAGGTGCGGAAGAGAGAAAAAACCGATTATGTTTTGAATTGCTACATTAAATGTTTGTCACATGAAGATTTCGAATACCAGCCACACATATTTTCAAAATAATAGTAGAAGAGGATGCCGAAAATCTTTCTATCAGAACAGTGCAGAGACGCTTGGTGGATTTTGGGCTTTTTGGTAGGCGTCCAGTGCAGAAGCCTCTCATTTAAAAAAAAACTAATCGTATTGCTCGGCTTCAATTTGCTAAAACTCATCTAACTTTGACAGAACAACAATGGAATACAGTTTTATGAAAAAATTTAACTTATTTAACTTAATACGAAAAAGATTCGTCAAAAAGAATCAGTTGCCAACAGTTAGGCACGGTGGAGGCGACACCATGGTTTGGGGCTGCTGTTCTAGTTCTGGAACGGGACCAACTGTTGAGAAAATGGATCAAAAAGTTTACAAAGATGCACATGCTTTTGCTGAAGAAGAAATGCCTTTACGATGGACATTCCAGCAAGATAATGACCCCAAGCATACCTCAAAATTAGAAGAAATGCCTTTATGATGGACATTCCAGCAAGATAATGACCCCGAGCATACCTCAAAATTCGTAAAGGACTGGTTAAGACTTTACTGTACCCAACGAATTCGAATACAAAGGATTTGTTTGTATCAATCATCCAGCGCGACTTCAAACTTGAGTGGCTACCTGTTTTCTGCAGTGTTGTCACATCTTGTTCAAAACAACAACTGCCTTCACGCAATCAAAAGATGATAACACTGAGCAGTGCAAAAATAATCATATAATGTTATACGTGGTGATTACTAAATAAAGAGTATGCATTTGTCTCCAATATGTAGTATCTTCAAATAGAACAACTCATGTGTATGTACAGTTATAAATTGTTTGTAACACCTGCACCAAAAAGAAAATCTTTGTTTCAGTACGCTAATATGTTTCATAGTGTAATGTTTCCACTGATGCAGTGTCATCATAGCTTCAAAACCTATCACTTTCACGGAACTCGCAAAAATTAAAACAAATATGATAATTTTTCAAAAAATAAACATCACAGCGATTTCCGAAAATGTCTTGAGCTATTCTTATTCTGGTTTCGTACGCAGCATTTCAAAATACATCTGAAATGAGAACCGAAGACAAGAAATATGCATTATGCATTATATCCCAGAGATATTTCCTGAAGACTACGATGTGCGTACTAAGCATGGCAACGCTGTGGTGGCAAATTAAGAACAGCGGGGCTGATTTGTGGTGTTTTATACTGCGGCTTTGTAGAATTGAGGGGAAGCTTTGTTTTGCTTATTTTTACGTGTGTTTTTCGTGCTATTTTCACAGAGATTTGAGGATTTTGGAATATTTCAGTGGAATATATAGCACTTTGGACTATTCTCGAAGATGGTGAAGTGTTGCATGTTGGGTAAAAAGCAGTTTAAAATCGCATATTGTTAGAAAACATCAATCTGTGAAACTGGGCCAACTAGAACGTTTTCAAAAAAGAAGAGATGTGCAACAAAGTAGTTCTCAAACTGTAGAAGGTTCTTCTTCAACTCCTAGTGAAGTCTCTAGTGAGAACACTCCAACACCCCCGTCCATCAATGAGTCGTCGTTGCCATTAACTTCCAGTGAATCATCTTCATCATTAGGCGCAATTGGTTCTGCTCGATCTGAAGTTAGAAAATTACAACAACAGGTCATGTCAGCACACGCCCCAAAAAGAATTTCAATGATCCAACAAAAAAATTAGATCACCTTTTGTTAAATCTCGTAATCAAAGATAGTGGTTTTAGAGAATTAATACACGCTTTAAATCCGACGTACAAATTGCCAACAAGAAAAACGTTAAGCAATGTTCTTCTACCATCAATATTTGAAGAAATACACCTTAAAGTTTCAGACATTTTAAGGGATGTTATATCAATTACCATAACAACTGACTGCTGGACATCTCGGAACACACATAGTGTAATGGCGGTAACAGGGCATTTTATAAATAGTAGATTTGAAGTGAAATCTGTCCTTTTGGAATGTGTTGGATATGAGGGAGGTCACAGCAGCACAAATTTAGCAGATAATCTTAGAAAAGTGATATCAAATTGGAATATATCTGAATAGTCGATTTTACTTGGAATTTCAGATAACGCCGCAAATATTAAAAAAGCTATCACAACTGATTTAAAATGGAGACATTTTGGATGTTATGCACATACGCTTAATTTAATAGTGGGAGATGCATTAATATTAATCAAAGAAGGCATTTTAAATAAAGTCAGTGAAATTGTGACACATTTTAAGCAAAGTGCAAATGCTAAAAATAAATTAGATCATGTTCAACGACAGCAAGATAAGGAACCAAAGAAATTAAAAAAAGACATAGCTACAAGATGGAACTCTACTTACTTAATGCTAGAAAGATTTGCTGAGTTAGAAGAAGCTATTAGAACAGCACTAGCGTTAATGGACTCAATCTCCCTACCGGTAATACCCACAGAAGAATGGACGTTCATAAGAGAACTAATAATGATCCTCAAACCATTTCATGACATAACTGAATTAATGTCCGGGGAGAAATATGTAATGTTATCCCTAGTAATCATCACCTCCAATGGATTACAAAGTGTCTGCGATGAAATGATGAGCAGTAGTCAGTTTTCCAATGGAATAAGTAGAAATTTCATTGGAAAACTACTAGAAAGTATAAAATCTAGGTTTTTTGGATCCCAGATTTAAAAATGTAGGTTTTATTAAGCCAGGAACATCTGATAGGGCGAAAGAAGCCGTTATTGGCTTAGTGACTCAAAATATAAGAGCAAAATCTACAATAAATGAAGATGAAGCGGGAGAAGTGGCAACTGCTAGTACGTCCAGAACAGAGGAGTCAGAAACTAAAAAGCCGTTATTTGATATATGGAAACAGTTAAATAAGTCAGTGTCATCTCAGCCAAGATTTAATCAAAGTCCGCAAGCACGTGCCATTGTAGAAGTTAACCGCTACCTGGAAAAAGAAATTTTACATAGGAACGAAGATCCTCTAAAATGGTGGGCAAATCGTGCTTCAGTTTTCCCAAACTTAAGCCATGTTACTCGAAGTAAGTTTGGTACAGTTTCTAGTTCAGTCGAATGTGAACGTATCTATTCAAAAACTGGAATAATTATTTCAGAGCGAAGAAGCCGTATTAGTTTAGAAAAGGTTAAAAAAATAATGTTTTTAAATGCAAACCAACATTTATTTTGAGTGATTTCTTATTATGTTTATATGTTATATACCTTTTTTAGTATTTAAGATTCTGGGAAATTTTAGAATGTTTTTTTAATTAACATATAACTGTTTTGAATGAAATTCTTTTTTCTCTTTCAATGATATTACATAATAAAAAAGTAAAATACATAATAATAGAAGTATTAAAATATTCCACATTTTCTACTAAAACACCCAAAAATCATCCGGTAACGGTTAGTGAAATTTTATCCCTAAATTAAGCGTTTGTGTTCAATATTCACAGTAGTAAATCGCAGTTCGCAGGTAGTATTCGATTCGCACTCAACCCTACATTAGCATTATTAACTCGATAGGTTGGTCGCTCAGTCTGCGTCGCCACTGCTAACGCCGGTCTAGTCTAGTCCCGTCATCACAGTTCACAGTATTTAACTGCTACACAAATAGCTGCTAATTTTGAATCGCATAGCAGTTAAAATTTTATACACTAGATAGCAGTTAAAAAATAGCAGGTTCCTTTTTAGCATCACACGTCTAATTGAAGGTATAAATTTGAATGGAATGCAAGTATTGAATACAAGAAGGAAAACTGGGTTCCTTGGCTTTATGGTTGCCATCACTAGCATTCAAAATACAGTGTGAGTCTTCATAAAGTGCACATAGTAAAATCAAGGAAACTACACCTTATTTTATTGACGGAAAAATTATAAAAAAAAAAATTAAAAACAATAATTGATTTTTTATGAATATTTTAAAATTTTTAGAGTTAGCTGCTAACCCTATTTAAATAAATCGTTACAACTTTTAAACTGAATGTCCTATCATATTGGAATAAATTTTGTAGGCCGTACCAGTAAAGTGAAAATTTCCACGAAATTAAATGCTATAAATTTAAATAAAAATTGTCCTATTTACCGTACCTTTTTTAAATGTTAAGTTATTCTACATGTTATTAGCTTCCTAATGGTGAAAAATTGCAAGTTTATTACTTAGATACAAGTTTTTAAATCAGCGTTTCAAAAAGCAGTGAACTCAGTTCAACGCCAGAGTAGGAATAAAACAACAGTATTAACCTACATGAATCATTCATTATCTTTAACAAATAAAATCAAATAGACTTGTCTATAGGATAATCATTTTGGCTTAATGCATCAAATGTTCAAAATGGCCACCCCGTTGCTGCAAACATATTGTAGCGCGAAGTGAAATTTGATGAGTTGCCCTACGAATCATCTCGGGATCATTTTTGATTTCGTTTGCAACATGCAAAACTCTTTCTTCAAGTTCCGCTTCGCTGTTTATGGAACTGCTGTACACCCTTTGTTTCATTGTCCCCCATAAAAAATAGTCGAGAGGTGTGAGATCTGGGGAACGCGCCGGCCACCCAACAGGTCCTTGTCGACCGATCCAGTGGCCTGGATAATTTTCATTAAGAAAAGACCTGACAATCAGCAAGTAATGGGCAGGACATCCATCCATTTGAAGCATCATTCTTCGACGGGTTTGTAGCGACACTTCTTCAAACAGCAAGGGCAGTTCAGTCCGCAAAAGCTCCAGAAATTTCTCTCCGTTTAATGTCCTCGGGAGTATTATTGGACCAATCAAAAAGTTGTCAATCAGTGCGGCCCACACATTTACAGAAAATTTCACTTGAAATGTTGAAGCCCTTTTCAGCCTAGGGTTTTCATCTTTTGGGCACCACTTATGTAAATTACGACAGTTCACGATGCCGTCTCTCGTGAATTGAGAATCATCTGTCCACAGAATTGTTTTCGGGAATTCAGGATTGTCTCTTGTTTTTATTAAAATCCATGTAGACATAACGCACCTTGGACGCCAATCCACATCTTCATGCAAGTGCTGCACCCTTTGATAATGGTATGGATGCAACCCTGCTTTCCTCAAGATGCGCCAAACCGATTTCTGGGATACGCCATGACGTAACGCCAAACGTACTCTCGTACTAGTAGTCGGGTCAGCAAACAAATCATCCAAAATGGCTTCTTCCATAGCAACATGAATAATAACACCTGGTTCGCGGCGATCTCGAGGCAAACCAAGTCCAGTGTTAGCCAGTCTTCTATGTACTTCTTGGAAGTTACGGGCTGATGGAACAGGGCGTCGATTTGGAAATGCAGCTAGAGAAGCTGTGCAAGCAGCTCTAGCACTCCCTCGGTACATTCCATAATAATAATGGATATCGGCAATGTGTGCCGGCGGGAAATCACTTATACGTGGCATCGCGACCAAAAAGCGAAAGCGTGATATGTAGCAAACGAATCTGATAAAGTTGGCAGGAGAAACACAAATAGCTGCCTAACTGCCCAACATTCAATTGTTTTTCAACTGGACCCGCCTCCCCACTCGTACTTCAGCCCGCGCGACTCTACATTGAATCACAGAAAAAAGGTATCTACATGATAAACAATGGTGCCTAGCAAGACGATGCGCATGGGCTTTTTTATAAACACTCATAGAAACTGTTACATTTGAGAAATAAACGTGCATTTTTTACTTTTATAACGCTGATAACATGTAGAATAACTTACAAATAAAAAAAGGTAGGGTACAAGGGACGATATTTATAGAAAATTTGAAATTATTGTAAAAATGATAAAAAAAAAAGATTTTCATCAAAATTTTCTTCATTCTAAATGGATGTCATTACTTTTCCTGGAATTGTTCACTTTTCAGGCACGTCCTTTTACCAGCAATCACTACAAAATGTATTCCAATATGATAGGACATTTAGTTTAAAAGTTGTAACGAGTTATATCAATATGGTTAGAAGCTGCTACTAAAAATTTTAAAATATTCATATATTCATAAAAAATCAAATTCATGTTTTTTTGATGATTTATCCGTCGATGAAATAGAGTGTAGTTTCCCTGATTTTGATATGTGCACTTTATGAAGACTCACACTGTATATATCAGGAATACATAGAAACAAACATTTTAAATTTGCTTCTAACATATACTTTTTCACAAGATCAATCTTTTTTAGTGCAATTAGAAACAGAGGAGGAAGTAATCATAATCCAACTGCATTTCAGTTTCAACACATTTATAAAAGACTACTCATTCACTCGGATTTAAAAGGTAGTGAAAATGCTAATGCAGTCGCTTAAGCATATTACATTGCTCTACATTGTCTAAAAATGAAAATGGTGAAAACTTATTGTATAATGAGGAATATAAAGATGTTTCCAGAAAAATTAATGAAATGGACTTTCTAAGCTCTCCTGACTACATATTGTGAAGATGTTGTTGCATACATTGCAGGCTTTGTAGTTAAATGCTTGAAGAAATGCATCACGTGTGACGCGTGTCTCAATTTTTTAGAAAGCGAAGAACCTCTGTCACAGTTGCAAATTAAAAAAACTTTTGGAACATTGACCAATGCATCTAAATTCTTAATAGACATATGTAAAGTAGGAGAAAAAAGTATCAGAGTAGCTAAGGCATGTGGGAGTATATTTAAGAAAAACATTGTTCCCACATTAATGCAAAAGTCACTGCAAAATATACCATTATCTTCCTTAGATTCACTTGGTTCGCATATTTATGATACAAATCATGTTTTTGACACTATAAAATTGATCCTCCAAAAATATAGTATAAGAATCTACCACGAACTAAATAGTTTGAAAGACTCAAATCAAAGGATCAGATCAAAGTTGACAAAAAGCTTGCTATTCCAACATCAGTGAACTAATAAATCAATGCAATCTTTTTTATTTTTTTTTTATTGTGCTTTGGTAATGTTTTATCCACATACTTGCATATACATACTATGTATAGACTTAGCATTGTACTATCAATAAATGTTTTTTTATTGTCTTTATTTTTGTTTTCCTTTGGGTTTTGGGTGTTCTATTAATTAATGTATCCTTATGTTTATATTAAATGGGTTAGATTGTTACAGTGCCCATGATGTTAATTAATATATTTTCAGAGCCGACTCAAGTTCCATGCAAAAAATAAAATTATCAAATACAACCTAAAGTGCAAGCAATAAAATCCATTGTGTATTGCTTTAATATGGTCGATTTCAATCAAGCATGCTCATATAGAGTCAAACTTCGATGTCAATCAATTTTAATGATCACTACAATGCTGAACTCGATTTAAGCTGTACCCAACTGTGTCTAGCAATCAACGCAGCATTGGAACTCAAACCTAACATCATTTCTGTAGAAGAGGCTAATTTATTGCTTACAATCACAATGAAACATTGTCAGCATTCACAAGATTTACCCATCCAGGTGATTAGGCAAATTGATAAAAAGTAATATACGCGAATTGAGCTTATTTCGATCATATTTCTTAGTTAAGATTAGATTCTTGATATTTTATTGCCGTAATTATAAAATCTCTTTTCATTTAAAGGTAGCTTCTTTCATATTTTGAACATTGTTTTCCCTCAACATTATGAATCCGTATCTGATTTTAACCTTTAAAAAAAATATTACGCACGACATGTCTACTCGGGGAAGAGAATACAATTTTCGTTCAAGGTCAAATTTTGTGTAAACAATGATCTGTTGATATTGCTAACAAACAATCTTTTAACGACATATGGGCTTGGCTTCTTCTAACCAAGTCCGAATTCGTTGAATTTACCTACATGGCCTTCGCTATTCCCGGACCTAAACCCTATAGAACATCTCTGCGAGCATGTTAAAAGACAACTGACAAGAAGAACTTTCAAAAATAGAAACGATTTATTTGATTATGTAAAAAATATTTTGCAAAATATCCCAACAGACGTCTGTAAACAATTGGTGTCATCTATGAGTGGCATGTCAGGCAGTGTTGAATGTATGCTACCAAAAAATAGCTAAACGGGATTTTTTAAATCTTTTTGTAGAGTTATTGTATTTAATTTTGTAATAAAAAATATGTTTCCATACTTTTGTCGTCTGATTTTCGGTCATAAAATAAAATGAAGGTATTTTAATGCTAGTCTGTGGCTGTGGCTAGTACCACAACAAACACAAATTGTCATTTGTATCCTCAAGACTAAGCAAACTATATGAGAAAAAAAATAGTCCATAATAATAAAGAATAAAATATTAGCACACTTTAAAAATTACTAAGAACGTTTCCAAACTTTTATCCGCTACTGTACATGATATGGGATCCTTTGACGTAGCAATTACAACCACTAAAGAGTTTGACCGCTCGCCAAATTGTTTTTTACTAGGTAATACCCAAGTTAGGAATTTATAATACTTAGCATCTCCTCCTGAAGATGCTATCATAGCAAAACACATCTAGAGTGTTGAAAAACCGCTTTGGCGAGTAGTAAGCCTCTGTAGTAGTTATGTCTTTGACAGCCCTAAGAAAAACTATTCATTACAGGTCAAGAGTTGAAAAAAATATCGCCAAAATTACCCAATGCCCTTTGATCTACTCGTAATTTTATTGGAATACATATATTCCCTATGTAACGTTTCACCTGAGCTTCATCCCCACTACTCCCTCGCAACCCCTACCACCATACACAAATCGCCATTCCCAGCAAATGGCAGAACGACCAGCTTTGAAGTGGAAGTGCAGAAGCTGGAGGGTCAAGAGTCGTACAGAAGCCGTTGGTAATGGGGGTATACCTCCCACGTGGGCACGTGAAGGGCAAACTCCAGCGCCACCAATACGGCGAATTCGTACGCAATCAGTTCCTTGCGGTTCACCCGGAACGTCGTCTCGGTCTTTTCGATCAGCAGTTTTAGAGTGTCACCTGTGAAGAATCGGAAATCAGGATTAGTGCCAACATGCATGTCGCATTATTTACCGCGACAAACTTATTTCCTAATACATATTCATTTCGTATACCGGAATCCCATGCTGCACCCGGCAATCAGTAGCATAGTTGCCTTGGGATGGATGTAAAATTTAGTAACAAGATCCAAAACATACCAAAGCGAAGTTATCCTAGCCGGACCCCTGGCGTCAAATGTGACTGCAGTTTGCTGAGCACATTGATTTTGGGCAGCATAAATTAGAATCATTTCCAATCTTTCGGCTAGTGTGTATACCATTTTGGAAGTAAAATCCGAATCAATAAATTATATTATATTTTCACTATCCTAAGATTGTTACAAAGGTGACAACTGACAACAAATTAAATTCTTTCTTTCCGTTAGCAAAAAATAACTAAACAGGTATAACAATAAATACAGTTCGCCCTGGTTATCTGTGATGATGAAAGGAATGCGCAAAGAATCGGGTTGTTATTTGCTTGTTGCCATGTCTAATATTCCGAAGTGCTATTTAAATTGGTAGTTTCCGTTTTAAATTATAAACGAATTGGAGATTTGACAAACACTAACGGGCAATATTTTGAACACGTATTGAAATAAAAACTGATATTTTCGTGTGTTTTTGTTTTCTATCTGAACAAATTAAGATAAACAAATATTTTCGAAATTTTTTTAATTATCTCGAACACGAATCGACTGATTTTAAAAATCAAACGGCAAAATAAAGGACTTCGAAAGAACTTTCAAACAAGCTATTACTAGATACCTTTTATAATTTAAAATGTTTGCCTTGGGGGGCGAGGGTGGAAGGGGATGAAGTAGTTTTTGGTTAAAAAGTTGTCCCCCTTGACAAATCTTTTGAGGTCTATGTACAGAAATATACGGGGTATTCCATTTAAAGATTTTTGTGTTGCCTCGTAGTTACCTCTCACCCTGTAGGAAGTGGCAAAGTTCAGGGTATGGTTGTCTTCATTTTTTGTGACTAACATTTTCAGATATCTTCAGAAATAACAAGTCACCGAGCGATTACATACTAAAAATGTATTTTATAAATACAAGAAAATGAATGCGCATCTAGCAGCATAATCTTCTTTAGTCAAATATAGGTCCCATCACAAACCCCGAAAAGCACCCCCAAACTATAACAGACCCGCCTCCATGTTTGACAGTGGACAAAGTGTACTTGGGCTTCAACCTTTGTCCACTAGGACGTCTAACGTAATGAACACCATCTGATCCAAACATATTGAACTTGGATTCTTCACTGAAACATACCCTCTTCCAGTCACAGATGCTCCAATCAAGATGCAACCGTGCAAAATTAATCTTCTACTTACAGTTTTCGTAGAAACACTGACAATTCCTTTTGTCTCGATTTCGGCTTTTATTTGTCTTGGGGTTTTAAACGGATCTTTGGACGAAATTACTTTTATTAATCTAACTGATCTAGCATTTAGTTTTCTAGGCCAACCACTTATCTTAGAGGCTTCCAAGATACCTTTTTGTTTATATTTGTTCAATATTGCCCAAACTGCTTTACGCATCAGCTTCAAATTTTTGGTAATGTCGACTTGACGTTGACCATCTTTGTATAACTCAATGATCTTAGTTTTTACATCGAAAGAAATTTCTGGACCACGCGGCATGGTCTTAAAATCACTCAACTTATTCGACAATACTTGAACACAAACTAATCCTCTTCTGACACGAAACTGTACTAATGTTGAAAAGAACTTGTCTACACATTTTTGTCCCTCATAAAAAAGTGCTTATATTCAGACTTGTAATGTGTTCATTGCAGATAATGTAAAAACAAGGAATTTAGTTTTTCTACTAATAACGCATTTGTTTACGGAGCAATGAAGTATGAATTCGTTTTCTAAAGGTATTTAGGTAAATATTCATATTTGCCTATATACTTTTGTTCATTACTGTATGTCATACCTTACTCCAGATCAGTTTAGCAAAAGATCGCTTCAAGTAGGTTGACTCTCAATCCCTCACGCTTTTTTTGTCGTAAATTAGATTATGATCGATTTATTTCAGTCTCCGTCATATACACTATAATTCAGACAAACTATCGTTGAATCCAATTGTTCGAGCTACTTTTTTTACACCGAAGCCTAAATGCCAGGACACTGTGGGTGCTATGAGGAACTTAAATAAACTTTGTTATTCTGATTTTTGAACTGCGTATGGTTAGTAGAACTGGAAAAAGCCTCATGCAGATTGTTCCACAATCTCGACACCCTCGGGACAAATGAGCCGTCGTATCGGCCAGTTCTGGATGTATGAAGTTAGGATAGGAACCCAAAGTCAGGCGGGGCGATCTGGTAGGACCATCGCGCGGCGTCCTCATGGAGAACGGAGTTGTGAAGAGCAAATAAAAGTACCTTTTGATTGAGATGTTGATGAAAATTTCTTTAAAAGTAACTTTCATCGAAGTGAAACTGCGGCAGGTTGGCAATAGGCAATTATATAATACATTGATTATATATACTTTAATTACTATTACCTTTAACGTCGTTAAGTTTGGCAGACAATATAAGGCTAGCACCAGCGCACAACTTTCTGTTCTGTTTGTTTATAAGCCCTCTCAGGATCAACTTCTCAAAATAAACGTAGGCCTGAGCGACGGTCAATAAATCCACGTCGCTCTCTTGCTTTGCGATCTTCTTCATCTCCCTTTTGATACTGCGCAACTTGCTCAGAGTCAATTGGATGTGTGGGAACTTTGCTCTGAAAAATAAATGAATAAGCTACCATTAAAAATAAACAAAACAAGAATAACGGTGTCAAGTCAGAAAACATAAAAAAATATGCCAATGACTTGAATTTAATCAGGTTTTCAATGCCTCAGTGTGCTTCTGCCAGACCATCTCCTTGTCAAAATTGACACCATAGTACTAGACAATATTTTTCCATGAAAAGCAGAATCCGTTAATTGCAGCCTCGGACAGGGTGGTATTACGTTTTTAGTACAATAGTTAGCCTGCGTTTTAGAATGATTAATATTGATCAATTATTAATCTGCCTATTCTATTATCTGTCCCATAGAAGAGCAGACTGTCATGAACGAGACTCCCAGAACTCGACATTGCTACAAGCTTAAAGATAACAAACATCATTTCCGGGAGGGCAATTCTTGAAAACATGGAAGTATAGTGACTAAAAGAAACTAAGGTCTAATAAAACCGCATTTACTCCACGTCAAAACAAATATTGACACTTGACTGCAGCTTTCATTTGCTTGTTGGAGCGCGCGCAGCTGTTTGTTTTGACGTTTTGAATATACTACAGGTGTGATACCTTTGGCTTTCGAGGAATTTTATTTTTTTAAGTTTACAATTAGTCTATAGACATTCTTTCCCTGCCCTACTGGTAGTTGCCGACCATGTGGCAACGTTGTCCATTTCCACATCCGCAGCATCGCTGCAGCGAATTATCTTTCGCTTTCGTTTCGTGCAAGGTCAGTATGTTTTTTGCGCTTCAGTACTGATACATGTATGTATAAGCTGGACTCGTTCGGAACGCGGTGCGCTTAGATAGACAGGAGTACACGGATCGAAAACATTTCTCTCATTTCAAGGCAAATCTACGAGTAAATCTATGATGTGTGAAATATAGCTAATAGGTACATAGAATTACCGGGACTGGAAGCTTACAAATATATTAAGATCCAAAGATTGAATCAAATTTATTTTTTTCGTTTTTGACCGGCACGGGTATTACGTATCTTGAAAAGTGATGTTATAACGATTTTTTCGACACTATACTTTTTTTCTTACATTATGTAGGTTTTTCTACAAGATTTTAATTTAGCACTTAGTAGTACGTGTTGAATAAAAGTCATGAGGTTTCAGTTATCAATGTTTGGATCTGATGTGATGTAAAATCTGCTGCAGAGATCGCATTACTGGAGGTCTAAGCTGTAAGTTGTATGTCTTGATGATAATTCCATTGGATTCTTGTCTCAAATAAACCTAATTGAGATTCAAAGCTAGAAATTAGTTGCGCATCCACTTTTTCTTATCCATTCTGGAAATTACATATACAAATTTGCTGAATTTCAAAAATGAGAGAGTTAAGGAATAATTATATTCACTGTACACTATCGAATTACAAGCCATATATAGTACATGCTAACAGTAATTACAATAACGCGGGCGCGGTGATGGTTTCCCGTAATTCTCCTCAGTTTTTCGTAATTTATAACTTTGAACATAACCTCTCTTCGGAAAGCACAACATATAAATTACATATGCAAATTTTTGGGTATATCATGAAACGCCATAAAAATATAAAACTCAAAATACTTTGGAAATTTTAGCCATTACTCATTGATGTAGGATGTAAAACTAAATATCAAATTTGTGTCGTATTGTCTGCTTCTTGGCGCTGCCAACTCATGAATAATACAAAAATGTTGAATGGATATTCTCCGATAATTACACCAAGACTACAGCTGTCCAATAAAGATAACATCTCGCGTCGCTTGAGTTCTAACACAGCGTAACTCAAAACTAACCACATTATAGGAGAGCAGGAAGAACTTTGAATTCGCTATCGAAGCGAGCGTATATCTTATAATCATCCAGGTTTGTCTGGCCGCAAATGAAACCTCATGTGCTTGTAATACTGTATAGTGAAGTCGTTTGGGCAAATCACTGTAGCCTTTTTCAAGTAAATGAATATCTTATTTTTTTTTAGTTACGTGGTGTTAGAACTTAAGCGGCGATGTCTCAAATTCCAAATATGTTGAAGTCAAACGTTATAGCACAACCGTTTTAGGTTCTAAGAGGGGGAAGGTCCTTTGGGTTAGTTCTTAGATGTGGCCATTCTGTCGCACCTTGTCAAATACCTTCGAGATATCGGAGATGTCTGGAGATACTTCTCCATTTCTGAGAGTGTTGTCTTGCAACCCATGTCTCAATTTTCCTGCTAGCTTTATGCGCGGTCACTCCTAGAGCTGGCTCAGCACCAACGAGCTTGCTGTTTTCCCCAGAGTGTCCGCCGTCTCATTGCCCCTTATCCCAGCGTGTCCCGGTACCCATATTAACGATACCGGATGCCTCGCTGCGAGGTAATCCAGAGCCTCCCTGCATTGCAATACAAGACACGAAGTAATCTTACAGGCACTTAGTGCTTTCATTGCAGCCTGGCTGTCGGATAAGATTGTTATTCTTCTCCTAGGCCCACCCGCATCCAGAATGTGAGATACACAAGCCAGAATCGCAAAGATTTCCGCCTGGAAAATAGTGGTGTATCCACCGAGAGGCAGAGATAGCCTAGTTCTAAGCCCAGAGACCCCAGCACCTGAGCCCTCTTCGGTGACCGAGCCGTCCGTGTACCAGACTTGCCCGCTCACTCCGGAGAGTCCCCGGCTACCGGCGTCCCACTCCTCCCTCGTTGGATACTCCACAATAAACTTGCGGTTGAAGCGATATTTAGGGGTAATACGATCACCCCTGCTTAGAAGGACGGGGTCCTCCCATTGTAATTCGACTAAGATGGCAGTATGCCCCTTGACAGGATTCAAGAAAGCTCAGCTGCCCTGACTCCACAGTCGATGAGCGACTACTCTCGCTTCACCGCGGATCACCAGATCCAGCAGAGCTGCCATTGCACTCAATGGTGTTGTTCGCACTGCGCTTGTAATACTAATACAGGCCAAACGCTGAATTTTATTGAGTTTGGCCTTAGTTGTCTCAGTTCTAATGTAAGGCCACCAGACCAGGGAGCAGTACAAGAGAGATGGACGTACTATCGTCGTGTAGAGCCAGTATACCACTTTGGGTTTAAGCCCCCACCTTACACCAACAACACGTCTACAGGCCCACATCGAATTGCGAGCCTTGCTAACCTTGTATCCAACATGCTATCTCCAGTTCAGTTTGCAATCCAGGATAATTCCCAGATATTTCACTGGCCGAGACAAAATTAATCTAGTCCCAAAGAAGGTCGGCATGACTAGCCCGTCAAGCCTTCTTCTCCTAGTGAATAGGATCAGCTCGGTCTTTTCAGTATTAACAGAAAGATCGACTTCCCTACACCACGATTCCACAGAGCGCAGAGCGCCCTGCATAATTTCCGAGACTGTTCTACAAAAACGCCCCCTAACTACTATGCTTACGTCGTCAGCATAGGCTTGCACGTAGACACCCATACTGCTGAGCCTAACGAGGAGTTCGTTCACCAAGATACACCACAGTAGGGGTGACAGATCTCCGCCCTGAGGGCAGCCTCTAGCTACACTCACGCTGCAGCTTACGTGATTCAGCATAGCTGTTGCTACCCGACCCTCCAGAGTAGATAGGACCCAATCTATTAGGATTGATCCAACCCCGTGTCTAGCCAAGGCATGTCTGATAGAGTCGGTTGTGGTGCAATTAAATGCACCTTCAATCTCCAAAAAGGCCACGAGTGCCACTTCTCGCTGATCTAGTCTTCTCCAGCCTACCGACCAGATTGTGTAAGGCCAGATCAGTCGATTTTCCAGCTTGGTATGCAAACTGATTTGCATGAATGACACACCTTTCCAACGGGCCATCCCTTAAGTATCTATCAACTATCCTTTCCAGTGTCTAAAGCACAAAAGATGAAAGAGTAATCAGACGAAAATCCTTCTGGCCAGTATGTCTAACTCTACCCGGTTTAGGAATGAATACCACTTTAGCCTGTCGCCAGCTTCTAGGTGTGAAGCCCGTGGCTACACATGGTCGAAACACATTCAACAGGTGAGGAACAACCGAACTCCGTCCCTGCTGTAACATGGCCGGAAATACGCCGTCCAGACCTGGACTTTTGTATGGAGCAAACGAATCTACTGCCCATACCGTCCTTTCGAAGGTGACAATCTACCTAGCCGTGCGCCAGTCCTCCCCTGAGGGAGTAGATCGATTCTATTACTTTTCGAGGCCTTTTCTAATAGCTTTTGACGTTTATAGATGCATCCATTTTCGATAAAATAATATGTGTATGGTACCAACAACTAAAGATCGCAACAAGTGAATTTGCCTGTTGGTATTCAATAGTTCTGATTTTTAGAGATAACAATTTCGGCGTCAGATACCAGTAACGGCATCTGTGACAAAGGAGAGCCAGGTTAGTTCATAGTTCGATCTTCACTATTGGTTTGCCAAGTTGTGTTTATGAGACCTAGGCTATGGTTGAAACGCATGTTCACAACAAAAACATTAAACTAATGTTTGCACATTCTGCATATCATTAAATTTTCTATCAAATAATCAGCTTCAGAAGCAAAATGCCGGTGTTCTCATTCTAATTCTTCGCCGTTTTTGGCGGTTACGGCATTGATGGCATATGGAATGAGTAAACAAATTGACTAATCGTGTCATAGGTGCTTATTTTTCCTAAGGCAGATCTTCGACACGGCTGCTACTCGTCCTTGCACATATGCACATTAACTTTTTATAATACTCCAATTTTAATAGAAACTATCGACATTGTCCACTAACTGTATTTCAAGGTATTACTACAGTTTACAATGAAAATCAACAAGAGGTAAACTCAAACCGTACGCCGATGACAAGATAGTTGTCACATTGACAGTGTCAAGCATAATAGCAGAATACTTCAAAAATTTCGAGGCGGTGGGTCAAAACTAAAAAAATATGTCTTTGAGCTTATATAGTCAAACGTCCACACTCAAAATTAAATGACGTGTATGTATGAGAAGATGAAGCTAAGAAAGTGATATACTAGCAGCTTAACTGTGACCTGCCAAAAACCATGAAAATAACTAATATACTCACTCAACTTTAGTTAATATACACAGCTACCACCCATGCAAATATCTATACGTACCTGAACTTATCATTGATCTCCTTCTTCAAATCGGACGGCTTCACATAATCGATAACCGATGTCATATACGATGTAAACGTCAGCAAAGTCCTGTGTTTCCCCGCAATCAACTCCGGATCATCAAGCAACTCAGGATGGTAAACGTAAGTGGTTTCGCCACCTTCGCCGTCAACTTCAGCCTCAGTTGTTTCGTCAGACTGCGGTAGTTGCGCTTGTTGCTGATGAGATATCGCTGGTGTCGTTACCACGTGAGCGGTGCCTCTGTGCGCGTTGTGGTCGTACGAGAAACACCTGAACAAAGTAATTTTTAGATTCGGTATGGATTTTGTAAATTTAAACTAATCAGTGGATTACACTTAGTTCAGGTAGCAAACACGTCGTGAACATCACCTGTGGAGGAATGACGCAACGGTGGATTTGTTGGGACTTTGCAAGGCGCATATATCTCGAAAAATAAGAGTTTTGTCCTACTAGCATATACACCGAAGTTTTAGGATAACCAAGGAATTAGGCTCCGCAAAATCCATCAAACTTAAACCACACCTAATCCGTTCGTGTATCTAGATCAGATCAAAAGTGAGAAGGCACGACGCACGTCAGTACTCAACCCACGCGCGCGCCCATATGATTTTAATTCAAAGTTACTTGGCAGCACGAATGCAATTTACCAGATTCATAGGCCACTGAAAACAGTGAGGAGCAGCTGTAGGTCGGAAGTGCAAAGGTATCTCAGTTCTCTTTAACATCCAAGTTACTAAGACTGCTAGATGAAACTGGTTCCTGGGTACCTAGGATAGATGTTATTTTCTTCTGTTTCCGTTCATTGTTCCGCCTAGACCATACTAATGATTGCCAATAAGCCTGCAACGGCGCCGTACACGGTTGGTTAGTCGAACGAAGTATCTGATTGTGACCGACATTGGTTTTTAAGAGGCTCCAAAGTGTTTATCCTCGCACAGCCAAACAAACAAAAAAGGTACTGCCCTAAATTGGACATCCCGTGCAGATCGTGTACGTCGAATGGGCGATTGAAGATTACTGCTACTCGTCTAAATCATAACTGCGAAACATGAGTTAGACGGTAGGATAAAGCATATAGTCGTAACCCATAGTAGCGACATGTTATCACTCTGCATCCGTACTCCGTTTCATATTTGAATAAAGAAGTTCGTGAAGCGCCACGAACTTTAATGGGCCAAGCAACACGCTTATAGTAACTTTTAGGTAGAATTAAAAATAAATATAAACTTATCGCACTATTTATCACCGACGGTTCTCCGTCGTCTAGCAATGAATAAATAAGGATCGTTTCCGTGGTCGTAATATTGTGTTCAACTTAATTTATACATAGCGGTACCTAAACTAACTTTACTGCCTTAGGGTATTAAGGCGTCCATAGGCTGTGAGAAGTAGGACTTGAGTATGCCTTATCGCCCAGTGGTAGATAAAATTATTTTAGCACCTGCTTCTCGTGGTTTAGTGAACGTAAAATAGTGGTTAATGAAAAAAGCAAATATCAACACATTGATAGCGTTACAAAAAGTAATAAGCCATTTTTATGTTGGGTACAGTATGCTCCATTATTCCACTATAAATAAGCGAAATTTTCCAAAATACACATTTTATATTAATAAAAACTAGAATGTTAAAAAATACACATGCGTTGATGATCTAACATAAGCTTATTTTCATGTTCCTCATTTTTATTTCATGCCCGTCTGACAACATGCATTAGGAGAATTTCATGCATTGAGGAGGACTAAAAATAAGCATAGGGAACATGAATTCATTACTAATTATCAAGCGACTTTGCTAGGTTATATCCAATTAGATAAACGAAATGAAGCTTTAGGTGCATATATAAGGCATTTTTTGTATATTACCATTTGTATTCTGGTTGCCAAGATAAAACTTTCGTCCTGCAAAATTAAAATAAATAAGCGAAGGCAAGCCAATTTAATAGATCTTTGGGTTAAAAATTTACGAGCTATACATATTTACAGCATACAACATTGAATGAGAAAGAATTAGCTACAGTGCAAAAATATGCCTCAGTACATGAAGTAATATCTTCACTAGAAAAGGTTAAAGTGATTCAAACAAAAGTGAAAGCTGGAACGGCAGAGAACGCACAATTTCAGCCAAGAATTTTGAAATTTTTATCAAAAAACGTGTGTTGCATATAAGACTCTTGCTGCAAGTACATTTTACTTCTCCAGTCAAAATACGAGATGAACTATTGTTATCGTGATACAATTCAATTTTAGTTATTTTTTTCATAGTTATATGACAAATCACAAATTATATGTGAATTTTCATGAGTAGAGGCATATGTGGTTTGCTCTGTAGCCTAGTTCTAGAAGTTCCAGCATAACTTGGTTGTAATAGTTGTTCAAAGATACAAGAAATAAAGAGGTTCTATGTTGGGATTTTAATAGATATACATTCAACATGAATTAGTTGAAGTTACATTGTAATTTAGCATTCAAATAGATTGGGTGGTAAGTAATTTCAGAATGATAAAGTGAAACCAACATAGTGCAACAAAGGTGACAAGAAACGGTTTTGCAAGTGGTATAATTGTGTGGTGTTTATAGGGTTGGTGTATTTGTAGCCTCAGATTTTCGTTGCACAGGTTTTCTTGAACAACAAGTGTTTGATGGACAAACATGAAAGTTATTATTTTACTCTATTTCAGGGTGGATATTTACATACCTAGCGACCATATGACGTTGATTTGCGCTTCTATTCTCATCTGTTGGGTCATCGATTGTGCTTCTTTTAGGTACATCTTTCACAGTCTTTGAGGGTGTCAGGAGATAACCATAAGAAGTTTCCTACAGAATTCTCGGTATTAATATGTGTTTGAAATCTGACTCCATATCAATCCACCTCTTTAGGCATTATTCCAGGTGTTTTACATTCGACACTGACCATTGGAAACTATTCAGAAAAAATAAACTTACCCAAAACTATTTTATTTTTTACTGATTTTAAGTATGAATGCAAAATAGTGTTCACATTAAAATTGCGCTTTTCCTCCTCTACATTTTTGCTTATGGATGCCAAAATTTCAGTTATTTAAAAAAACTAATATACTCGTAATAGCCTAGATAATGATAGCTTGCCACTTGTTTATTCCTAGATGACTCTTCAGCTGTAGATTAATATTATTTAACCACAAGATGGGTGCATCGGTTTTAGATATATCGGGAATATGTTTGGCGGTGTGCAACATGGACGACGCTTTTACTTGATCTTAAGGGTATCTACTTTTTTTTTTGAATTACACCATTTTCAATTCAATATGACTTTTAAATAAAATGAAAAAATACTACGTTGTTCTTCATTCGAAAATTACATTTGAAGTGTTATAATACCAATCCATATTGTTATACACATCATTAAAATCAGAAATAGGAACTGTTTACCTATGTCAAGTTAATAAAAATTGAAGGAATACTTGGATGATGATCTTAAGGTTGCACTCATCCAAATCGTACGTTATGTTATCTACAGACACAGTCTTTTCCTCAAGCAGGCAATTACACGCGCAAAAATCAACCGGTGCCTGCTTTTACTCATGCCAAGCAATTGACGGAACGCGACAACGAAAACGGATGATTTGGTACCAGACACACTACGTCTAGCATGACAATTTAAGAATGTGAGTGCCTATGCCAGCCTTTATGGTTGAATCATAATTTCAAGGCCTACTTACAGAATACTGTCTTTTAAAATAATTATAGTTTCATAATATTTCTGACATATACATTCAGACACACGTTCTTTGTGGTTGTGAGGCTCTGAGCTACTACAGCCAGACTATACTGGGGTCCATCTCTTTGGACCCCCAGAACGTCAAGAAGCTGGGACTCACATTCAACTTCGCCAGAAGGGCGAGGCGTGAGGTCTAGGGAATGTAGAGGTGCATAAGGCCCGTCTAAGTGGCCTATGCGCCGGCCCCTCTCAGTGGCCAGTATGCCTCTAATTTCATAATTCATACATTTATTGATACAGCTCATCATGGCATTTTGTTAGATAAACTTTTCAATTGCGGTATTTATGAATGTGCTTTCCGTTGGCTTGAGATGTACTTGGATCTGTTTGGATCAACACTGAGTCTGGATCTCTTGTTTTAACTCCAATCAACCTTTTAACAGGGGTACCTCAGGGGAGTACTTTTGGCCCTGCTTTATTGATTCTATATTTTAACGACACGTTCTGAATTATTGCAATGTGAAGATCACGTTATTTGCAGATTACACACTAAAATCTAGCATGTCAAATTTAAGCCAATCAGCCTCTGAAGTTTGCAGTAAATTGTTATCTTACTGTTGTGCAAATGATCTTGCCCGAAATAGCAGCAAAACAGATCTGGGCCTATTCAACACGCATAAGTGTACGGCCGCAAAGAAAGCGATTTCTGCGATTCTGGCGAGATCGCGATTCGAGCAGGTTAGAACAAGTCAATGAAGTTAAATGCGAGCAGCCACACAAGATGTCGCGCGGCTTCAGCGTGTGTCGCTAGACCCGCGAGACCAGCATAAATCGCAAATCAGTTTGTTTTTTTATCGCCCTTCGGTAAACACGTTTTCGACGCAAGGGTTTTCTGAAAGTGATAGTAGAATACTTAATTGCCTTATGTATATAAAAGGGAACCTATTTGGAATCCAAAAAATTAATTTCACAAGGACCGGATCAAAATAACAGATTGACACGTTTTCTTTATCTTGTCACTTACTGCTGCTAAAATAATATTAAAGGTATTTTCTGACATTCTGCAATATTCATAAAATCGATTAGGAAGTTCTTTTAATTCTGGAAATAACGTATTGTACTCTCCATTCGTCGATCTTTCTTGGTTTATATCATGTACCACTATTTTTCTTATTATTAAATAATTTAAAGGAAATATTATTTTCTAATGACAGCAATTTTTTAGCACATTGTGTCAGAGGACCCATTTTGTAACTATTTATTTGATGTGTTTACTTCCTCTTTGAAACTAAAAACGATTTTTATGCGGTCACTATCGCCCAAAACCAGAAAGTCGCCTTTACCGCTCGAATCGCAATCTCGCTTGAATAGACCAAACTATGACTGCTTGAGTGGCAATGCTTTAAACATATTATTTTCCATATGTACACTATGATCTTAACTATGGAACCATCTGTTGGGGCAACAGTTGTAGAGTGAAGGAGGTATTTGTTCTTAAAAGAAGATAATTAGAACAATTTCATTTGAGAATAGACGTACATCCTGTGTGGATTTGTTCAAAAAGTTAAGAGTAATGACTGAACACTCATTGCATGTTTTTATAACTTATTTTGTATGTTATAGAAGATTTTGGAAAGTATAACCCAGAAAGAGGATCTGCTACTTCCCAGCACGTGAGACTATCATACCAGCTAACTACTACAGCTCACAGACTGTCGCTGACTTCAAAAAGTCCCAAAATTATGTTACCTAGATTATATAACAAGTTGCCAGACCATATAAAAACCATCTAATCCACAGCACTTCTTAAGAGGAAGGTAAGAAAATTTCTTATAAATAATCCTTTATAATCCTGAAATGATTTTTTTAGTACGTGATACTTATTGGTTTTGTTCTATTATATTTTGTTTTTAAATGTGAATGTACCATTGTTAGCTCATGATGGCAATTCCAACTCGTCTTATGGAAATTAAGATATTATTATTTTATTATGGTTTACATGTTAACATGGCTGCCGTTAATAACAAAGTTAGTTGTCGAAGTGAAAATTCTAATATTTCGATACTAAATGGGGAGGAAATTGAGATTCATTGGGACTTTACGACAAAAAGGTTCTATGCGGGTGACGAAAATACCGATCAAAGCGTCAAAAGGCCTTGGAGTTCGGAATGTGTTTCACGGGTTATTACTTCACTCTTAAATTACATTATTAATCAAAGAAGCAAAAATCATGTGCCAGCTAAAATATTGTTTTTCTATCAAACTACTATATTAGTCTGAGGATGTGAAATGTGAATCTTATCTTCTTCTTTTTAGGATATACGTCAAATAAATGGCATAATACACGACGATGTTTTTATCTACCCTATCTTGCCCTTGAACGGATCTTAGTAACAGTATAAATGAGTAAAAAATTCACCCAAGTTTTTATTACATTAGCAGCTAGGTAATGTTAACGTAGCAGTGAAACTCGATCTTACCTGTCCATCTTTGACTCTTTCAATTCCTAGAGAATCAAATGGATCCAAACCGTCTCCAAGAGAAGTATTTCTTTTCCTATGAGTTTCGCGTTTTGATTCAGACCTACAAAAAATAAGAACTTTCCTAAGAAAACACCTACACATCAAGCATTATCAGCTATATAGATAATCCCTCAACCTCAAATATTTGTTGAATGGCAAATACAGAATCACCAAGAAATGTAGTGTGTGTTTAGACTTCTTGGAACTAAGAATTTCTTCGTTTAGCACTACAAATCAAGTACAAAAATCAATTGGATGCTAAATCATGAATGGACGGCACAGGTTTGTATATTATTAAACAGGGTGATTCTAAAAACAGTACCACTATTTTCAGGGCTGATAGCAGAAGTATCAAAAGTCTATATTAACATGGGTTAACATTGAAAAAAATATTGAGAGCCGATCAAAGTTTTGACTTGAAATTTTGTACATACATATACTAATACCATAACCAATATGGCTCAGACCACTCCAGTACCGAACATATTTTCAGACGATCGGAGAGAAATTTGTTTCAATATTTGAGCTAAAATTTATTAAAAAAACCTTAAATGGATTATACTTTGAAAATACACTACAGTTAGTGAAGTTTGACAGTGAAAATAGGATGCAGTATCTTAGGAAAGTTTTAGCGTCTCACTATAGCGCTTTTTGAACCATAATAATGATTTTAAGTATCACTCTGTATCTTAGTAACCGATCATTATAGGATATGCGTCTTAATAACCAATAATCGATCCCAAATTATAAGAGTATCAATAAATTAAACATAAAAACAAGGGTACCTCAATGATCAGTACTAGGTTCGTTCGTACGAGTATTTGCAGTTTAACTATTTAATAAATTTAAACATAAATGGTAAATTCATAGTTTTTGCTGAGAATACCACAAAACCTCATTTAGGTTTTTCGGGCTGTTGAGCCGGGGTCGGGTTGGATTTTCTCTGGAGCTTTCAGCTGCATCTGCGGTAGCCATCTTCAGTTGCGCTGTCGTCGAGAGCGAAGTGCTCGGCTTGGCGGGACAACTAAAACTGATCGGGCGACTGGATGGGTGTGAGGAAACCGCAACCCAACCCAGTCCGACCGCGGTTTAACAGCCTAAAAAACCTAAATGAGATTAGAACTAGCCGTGAAAGCCTTCATTCTTCAATACCGCATAAATTTGGCAAGACACAGATACAGATGAAATTAGGTCAAAAATTGACAATATAATCAATCAAAAATTGGTGTGATAACAATATTTCTGAACTTTTAATTTTAGTAAGACCAAATTTAAAGATTTAAATGCTCTCTTGATTCTATAAATTTAAATAATGATTTGATATACAAAATAAACACCATCAAATTTTTGAGACTGACCATTGATCATAAATTAAATTTTACTAATCATGTGGACCAATTGCTTACAAGCAAATATTTCTTTTATTATCAGAACAGCTAGTTACAATAGGGAAAAACACTCTAAGCAGTTACTTTGCCTCACTTGTAGACTGATATATGGCATCCCTTTTGGTTGGTCTGTTCCCAGAATTATCTAAAAAATGTTGCTTATTCTACAAAAACGATCTATTAGATATGTAACTAATGTTAATCCTAGAGCAACATGCAGGCCTTTATTCTTAAATCTTAAAATAATAACTGTCGCATTATTATTTATTTTTGAAACAGCAACTCTTATTTATTAAAATAAAGTCAAATTTAATCTTAAATTAGTAGTGCCTAAATTAACACTTGTGAAAGATTAAATCAGATATACGAGTATTTGTAATGATCTGAAAATGTACATGTGCCTCCCTAATAATATCAAAAGAATAAAAAAAATAAAGATATTTCGCCCTTTCGCCGTGAACTTAAAAACTTATTTGTAATCCATGTTATTCCATATGTGAGTTCTACAATTCATTTACTTGATATCCAAATATCTAATTTTGTTTTCTTTTAAGTTACCTTTGTCATTAAGAATGATTGTATAAGAACTTCTTATTTTTTTTGGACGTACTTTCAGCCCAAGAAATATTGCCATTGTTTTTTGAACTGACTGAATATAAGAATTCCAAATCAAAAAATTACCTGTTGCATTTCTTTTGAGGGACATATGAACACACCATCATAGGGGTGTGTTTGGCAGTAACCAACATAATTCTTTCACTACCAAACTTGTCTTTGGAAGACTTTGTCTTCTTGCTTTTCGCGCCATGCGGTTCCAAACTTTCAGAACTGCTCCCATGAAAGTGCCTTTCACTCTCGCTGCATTCAGACTCATTCCTGTAATCATGAGTCACCTTCAACAAAAATCTAAGGAGAATAGGCAGTATAGTACAAGACCAATAGAAATAAGAGAAATAACGGTGAATTTATTGTCTGCCTTGAGATACATGATGTAGAAAGTATAGATTATTACGCGTTTCCAGTATGGAAGTGAGCACATATTAGAGTAAAGGTCGTATCGTCAGTCTTTCCTACAATTTCGTGTAGGACGCTTTTATGGCTTCCTTGATTTTCATAGTTTTATGTCAGCTCTATTTGAGGTTATGTTACAATATCTATTTGCATCAAATCGTTCATGATTTTGATTTATATCATCTGTTATATATCAGCCTGAAGTTTTCTACAATTCAAAAAGAAAACATAGCCTCACAGTAGGAAAGCGCTGACGCTGACACGGAACAGTAGAAATCTAGAAATACCCCAGCCTTTCTGAAGGAGAGAAAAGACGATGAAAATCAAAGAGGCCATAGAGACGTCCTACAATTGTTTCTACCGTTCCGTATCAGCGTCAGCGATCTCCTATTGTGAAGTTATGTTTTCTAAGTTTTTCCTTTTTGAATTGCAGGACATTTGAGGCTGATAAATCAGACGATATAAATCAAAAGCATGAACAATTTGATGCAAATAGAAACTTGTAACATAACCTCATAATAGAGCGCTGACATGGAACAGTACAAAACTATGGACATCAAGGAGGCCTACAATTATAGGAACGCCTGACGATACGGCCCTTAGTGTCTGGAGTTATTGTGCATACAAGATATCAGTGTCGCACTTTGTCAAAGAGAATTTGAGGCAAATATTAAAATTTCGGATTCTTTCTGGTCATTTTCCAGTTCTACGAAGGTTGATTCCTGGCCTCTTCACAGGTGCTTGTTTGATGAATGTTCTATACAGTAAATCAAGTAACCTCAGCCGGCTAAGTTTAGATAGCCCACCTGTAACTGTAGCAACTGACCAAAAACATTAAAAAAGTGCATGAGATGGTGTTACATTGCAAAAGTGTAATTTTTTTAGGGACCCATTACACATACTTAATCTCAAAATTGCGAGACGCTCTTAAACATAAATGTTGGAGAACCTCAACAAGTAGCGTACTGTTTCGTTAGGATAAGGTTCCCGACCATGAATTCTGTCTTGCTATAGCTGCCGTTTACCGACTATGATTTGAATTGGTACATAACTCACCGCATTCGCCAGACTTGGCCCCCAGCGATTCCATATCATTACCAAAATTAAAAAAATATTTAACGACGTAAAAAACAACAAATTAACCGGTGATCGTAGAGGAGTAGCGATCGAACAAGTGCACTGACGTTAGTGGGGAATTAAGGAGAAAAATAAAAAAATATGAAATAAACGTGGCTTTAACGCAAAGATGTCAAGGGCGGAGCCTGTAAATCAACCCTTATATTGTTGTTTGCACACCTCCCTCCAATATAAGAAATGTGTCCAAATTCAGCGAAATCATTCTAGGGGTGATTTATACAGTTCTTTTCAAAAAGGTCCTCCCATCCCCCACTTATTTTTGAACGGGCCAAGCTGGCAGGCTGAAATTTGGGGTGATGAAATTGATGACAGTTGAAAGCTTCAAGATTTTGGCTGGCTGCCATTTTGGAGCATTATTTTAAATACAATGGAGAATCATGTGATACCGAAGATTGAAGTTGCTTATGCCTTTTATATTCCTGAAATGTAAATTTACTATCTGATTTCTTTCTCGTGTAATGTTGCCAATCTATTTCGGTCTGCTATATGGTTTTAACCATCCATCTATTTTTCACTTCCCACGTCTACTGGCAGGGAAGTATTGTAAGCGCGAAAATGTTCGAAAATAAGATGTTTTTTCACGAAAAAACACGTCCGTCGGCCTGTTGGCATGTCCGCTAATCTTATAACCGCCTATAACTTGAGAAGAGCCGCTGGGATTTTGATGAAACTTTTACAGTGCTACTACTATATTCTTTACAGTGTTTGAAACTGGTCCAGTGGTGACAAAACAAGGGATAAAAACGCGAAAAAAATAAAAAGCTGCTCAAACTTGGTTTTTTGATGTTTCATAGGCTCCTGATCATTTTCAGAAAATTTCTTTATAATCTGGGATTGTAAGGGAGGATATATACAGTAATGGACAAAAGTATATAGACAAATTAATATTGTGCTGTATTTCTTTTTTAACTTGTTTTATTAATACACCAACCTGTATACATAATTCGTTATAGCATAATATTCACTTATACATAAATTCTATAGACTCCCTTCAATAAAAAACTAATTGAAAAAAACTGTAACTATGAAGGACAAAAATATATAGACAAAGCAAAACAATTATAGAAAAAAGAAGCAAAGTTCAATGAATTATAGAAAACCAACCGTGTTTGTGTTAATATTTTGTAGCCTAACCATTATTATCAATCACCACCTGGCATCGTCTCGGCATAGATTGTAGAAGTTTCTTGATATAAGATCCATCAATCTGTCTCCACTTTTGCTCTAAAGCAGCAAAAAGTTCATCCTTGTTTGAATAATTTTTATCTCGTATTTGCTTATCTAAGCATTCCCATAGATTTTCAATGGGGTTTATATCGGGAGACTGTAAAGGCGATTTGAGAACTGGTATTTTTTCATCCAGAAAGAATTTCTTTGCGAGATTTGAAGTGTGCTTCGGGTCATCATCTTGCTGGAAGATTAATCTTAAGGGCATATTGTCTTCCATATAGGGTAACATGACATGCTAGTATGTCTATGTCTATGTATACAAGCTTATCCATAATCATCTCTTCTATGTAAAGGTCTATGTAAACCCCGAAAAGCACCCAAAAACCATAACAGGCCCGCCTTCATGTTTTACAGTACAGTGGGCAAAGTGTACTTGGGGTTCAATCTTTGTCCACTAGGACGTCTAACGTAATCAACACCATCTGATCCAAACATATTGAACTTGGATTCGTCACTGAAACACACCCTCTTTCAGTCACTTATGCTCCAATCAAGATGCAACCGTGCAAATTGTAATCGGTCCTTATGGTTTTTCCTCGAGATTAGCGGCTTCTTACTCGGGCGACGTGCAAATAACTAGTTTTCGTAGAAACACTGATAATTCCTTTTGACTCGATTTCGGCTTGTATTCTCTTGGGGTTTTAAACGGATCTTTGGACGAAATTACTTTTATTAATCTAACTGATCTAGCATTTAGTTTTATAGGCCGACCACTTATCTTAGAGGCTTCCAAGATACCTCTTTGTTTATATTTGTTCAATATTGCCCAAACTGCTTTACGCTTCAGCTTCAAATTTTTGGCAATGTCGACCTGAAGTTGACCATCTTTGTATAATTCAAAGATCTTAGTTTTCACATCGAAAGAAATTTCTGGACTACGCGGCATGGTCTCAAAAACACTCACTTATTCCACAATACTTGATGAACACAAACTAATTCTCTTCTGACACGAAACTGTACTAAAAAACTAATGTTGAAAAGAATTTGTCTACATATTTTCGTCCCTCATAAAAAAGTTCTTATATTCAGACTTGTATTGTGTTCATTGCAGATAATGTGAAAACAAGGAATTTAGTTTTTTTACTAATAACGCATTTGTTTATGGAGCAATGAAGTATGAATTCGTTTTATAAAGGTATTTAGGTAAATATTCATATTTGTCTATATACTTTTGTCCATTACTGTATATATATATAATTTTTCAGGCAGCAGCATATTTTACACTTCAAACCCCATTAACCCAGATACTACTACCGTCCGTTATAAAGGCATTTCGATTCAAGGATTCTGTAAGGAGTTTCAGTAATTTGACAGAAGGTATCACCACCGTGCTCTGTCAAAGAACATTAGAACTACCACAAATTACTACAGTGTAGTCCCATGTGTATCGCTTGAGCCATATATTGACATTTAGACAGTGTGTTTCTACAAATAGTGATCATGTAAGAGTGCTTATTCTAGATATGATGGGCTCAATCACCTTGTAGTTTATCAAGGGAACCTGCAATGTTGTGGCGAATGCCATAAAAAAGTTCAGTTTCACTGCAGAAAATGTAGTATTCCACTACATCTTAAAATGTGTTTCGAACATTATCACACTGAATAGTTATTTGTTTTATGTCTTGCAATATGTGTCCTTGAAATAAAATTTGTGCTATCAGGTCATTTTACTACCGTCCTTTTTAAAGAACACCTGGTAAGGGTTAGTTAGGGATAAAAAAGTTCATAAACTGGTTTTGGTTGTTGAAATGGAGTCAATTTACTGTACTCTCACTAAGAAATCGGCAAATATTTGGAAAAAAGTTTCAGTAATATCTGGGTAACTCTACGTACCTATTAGTAGATATTATCGTCAGTCGTTCCTACAATTGTAGGACGCCTTTATGGCATGAACAATTTGATGCAAATAGATATTTGAAACATAACCTCAAAATAGATCGCCTTTTTGAAGTACTGGAGATACTATGAAAATCAAGGAGGCCATAAAGGCGGCCTACAATTGTAGGAACGACTGACGATACCGCCCTTAGAGAAATGTTTATAGTTACGCGATCGCGGTCGGGCGCCGCAACCTTAATACGCTGTGTCTGCGTCTGATTGACTCTGAATTCATCGCTGGTTTTCTCGAGTTACTATTTTCTATAGTGGAGTGGTTCAGCACCGTTGCCAGATGGTCGATACTTCGACCAGAGAAGAAACTAGCGTTAGCGTTAATAAATGGGTGGGGACTATGGAGTATCGACTAATTGCAAGAGCCTGTTTGGCTGACTTAATCCATTTTTTTTTGTTATGTATGTATGTAGCTAGTTAAGAGGGACTACCTTGCGCCGAACATAATCGTTTATGAACTGATGACAACGTTGCGTGGGAATCGCACAGTCAACCTACTTGACGCCACTTTTAACTCCTATAAAACTATAAATTATATAATTATGTCATTTTACAGAGCTATTTCATTTTTACTTATCAGTTTTGTGTAATTTTAGGTATTGTTCTATTCTACTGTATTTTTATTAACTTATTTGTTTATTTATTCTTTACTACTCTATAATTAATTGTTGCAGACCTGTGTAGACACTGTAGTGAATCAACACCAAGAAATTATTGTAACAAAAAACTTCGTAAAATCTGCCGCAAACGTTTCGTTTTCAGAATACAATCGTTCCAAAATGTTTTTCATTAAATATTTCGAAAATGTCTAGGCTTATTTTAACGAAAGTTTGTAAACGACTAGTGTTACGTAGAACCACTCAACTGATGTTAGATTTGAATCAGTCCGTCCAAAGGGTACTATTAATTTTTGAATTATTAATCGAGCAGTTTGAGATTTTTGCGTGTCCAGATTATTTTTCGACAAAAAATGAAAAATGGTCAATAGAAAACAAGATTAGAGGGTAGGGATTCACCGAGTAGAACTTTTTTCAAAAAGCCGAGTAGCGCGTATTCGGTTGAGGTATTTGCCCTGCCCTTATTTGCCTTCCAGCTGGTGAAAGTAATGCTCAGATTATATTTTTTTGGAAATGTCCTTCTATTCCAAAACAATTCCAAGAAAATGCACCACAAAAATTAGTGTCTGGCTTAGACATGGTTTTCAATGTATACTTCAGGTTTCTGAGCTGCCTTCGGAGGAGATTACAAAAAAAAAACAAATTAACACAAATTGAAACTGATGGATGTCATGCGGGACCAATTCAGATTTGGGAAGGACGAAACCTATAATGTCCTTACATGTGATTAAAGGTATTTTGCAGGAATGGGGGTAATCATTAGTCACGTAAATTTTCAACATTTGCTGCATTTTGTTTACTGTGTTTTGCGTTTTTTTATTGTTTTTTGGATGTTCATTATGAACTTTGTTTATTTTGTTTTGCATTTTTTGTTTGTTTGTTTTGAAAGTTCATATGCTAAAAGAGCAAATATAGGATGCAAAAAGGCAATATAACTATAATGTGGTTTCAGATTAAACTGTTATAGAAGCTGCTTCATAGACTTACCGTACTTTTTATGAAACACATGTAATAGTAACACATTGTATATAAAAAATAAGCTAAGCAAATACTGTAAATCAGACTGCACACAAAACTGCAATTCCTAGATTTACACGTTTGTTTTTTGGGTTCAGACCGAGTAATTTAATACTCGACAAAACCAGCCTAAAATGCACCCAGTACCGGGTACAAACCGAGTACTCGTTGGATCATTAAAAATGTATTGTGTTTGATGGAATGAAACTATCCAATTAATGAAAGAAAAACCAGTGGTGCTCTTGTAAAGATCTAACAAATCAGTGTTATAGTTTGAAATTAACTTGAGCCATCTGCATGATAGCAAATAGAAATCACAATATTCGATGCGACAATACTCTACAATGAACTGGAAGAATCGCCATGGTATGTCTTAGTTTAAATAGAGTCTTTGAACAGCTCCAAAAATGTTACCTACCTGTTTCTAACTGGTTTAAAAGCATACTCCTCAGAAATGGTCCTGCAAGCAGCAATTGCGCCTTCAGAGTCTGTGCTGGAGGAATGGGTGTCACTGCAGTTGCCATGTCTTGCTGCTGCCCTCTGAGGGCATCTCTTTGCACTATTCTGTTGCAACTTCTCCCTCAGGATATGATGAGGCTGTTGCTCGGGCTCGCTAAAGCAATCATCAGGCCCATCTGACTCTTCTGGGACTACCTCTCCTAGATTCAAAATTACCATAAATCAAACTACTATGTTTTATCCACGACCTAATGGTAAAGTATACTTTATGAACAGGTTTTCTGGGCGTTGTCCCACTTTTTAGCACACGGGATCTGTTATGTCCTAGGGCAGTAATGTAAAGTGGTAATAGTAGCTTTACCCAGGTTATCACCTACTATGTTTAAATTAATCCATAATGAACCACAGGAACCATGCTGATACATTTGCTACAATTCAATGATGCACCTACCTGAGATACAATGGTACACAGTGTCCAGCTATAAATTGACCCCCCCTTAAACTTTTTTATATGACCTTTTAGAAGAAAAAGTTGTATAAAAAAAAGTGATAGAGTCTAACATACTTTTTTGTATACCCACAAAAGTGGTATTGAATAAAGTTGTACCTGAAATGGGGTGAATAGAAACTGCTGGGTGAATAGCAACAAAAACGGGAAACTTCTTTTAAAAAAAATCAACATTGGAATTAAACCTCTCAACGCTTCAAATTTGTTCTCAAACGGTCAACAGATGTCGCCATAACTGCTTTAACAGGCCAAAGATGTTTTATGCTGGCAGCCCTGATTGCAGTAGCAACCACCCGTCGGAGTGAACACATGAGCCTTTTTCATCACTAGCAAAACTTTATTCACAGTGGTTAGCTAAAAACAGGTAAGACATTGAGTTTTTGGTTAAAGTAGCTTTAAGGTGTCTGGTTCACATTGCCTATTTCAGAAATTGCTTGTCTTGCTTATTTTTTTTGCTATGATGTAATATAATACATAACCACACTATTAAGTAATTTTGGGGTGAATAGAAACACGCTGTTTCTATTCACCCGCTGTTTCTATCCACCCCATAACTGTTTTTTCTTTTGCAGGAAAATGCCTCGCGTTTATAAACCAGACCCTCGAGGTAAAACATATAAGAAAATTGATGAAAAAACTCTAAAAATAGCCCTTGCTTCAATTGACAACGGGATGAGTTATAGAGTGGCTCACGAAACATACAACATTCATTATTCTGTGCTTTATCGGCACCACAAAAACCGAAATCTGAAGCTTCATGGAGGACAAACAGCCCTAACCAAACAAGAAGAAGATATTTTAGTCCATCAACTAATAGTTTGTTCCGATTGGGGGTATCCACTTGACCATTTGGACGTCAGGATGATGATAAAAAATTACCTAGACAGTAGAGGTAAAACAATAACGAGATTTAAAGATAATATCCCTGGCAGAGACTTTGTCTATTCTTTTTTAAAACGTCACAAAAATGAATTAAGATCTAGAATCTGCCAAAACATCAAGCGCTCAAGAGCTGCTGTTTCTCCCAATACTATCAATGCTTATTTTGACAATTTAGCCACGGAGTTGAAAAATGTACCGCCATCAAACATAGTAAATTACGACGAAACAAATTTAACTGACGATCCGGGTAGAAAGAAAGTAATCTCGAAAAGGGGCTGTCGCTATCCAGAACGTATTTGCAATACGTCGAAGTCAGCCGTTTCTATTATGTACGCTGCTTCAGCTGATGGAAAATTTTTCCCACCATACGTGGTTTACAAAGCTAAAAATTTGTATACATCTTGGACAGTTGGAGGACCAAAGGACGTCAGATTTAATAGAAGTCCATCAGGTTGGTTTGATGCGATTTCCTTCTCAGATTGGGTAGAGAGCACTGTCATACCTGCAGTAAAAAATCTACCGGGAAAGAAGTACTTAATTGGCGATAATCTGAGTTCACATTTTTCTGCAAGTACGGTATCTCTTTGCGAAGAAAATAATATTTCATTTATATTCCTCCCGGCTAACTCTACTCATCTGACCCAGCCTCTGGACGTGGCATTTTTCCGGCCTCTTAAAACAGCCTGGCGACAGATCCTTGAAAAATGGAAAATGGGGGCTGGTTCAAAGCATTGCACGGTTCCAAAGGACAGATTCCCTTTCTTGCTAAATGACTTGTCAAAGGCTATTGAGCCTAATGCTGGAAAAAATATACAATCTGGCTTTAGAAAGTGTGGAATTTTTCCACTAAATAGGGATCAAGTCTTGGGACGCCTTCCGCAGCAAAATCTTGACGAGACAAATGATGAGAATCAGAACATTGAAGAAGGACTTAATAACTCTTTGGTAAACCTTCTAAGAACAATGAGATATGGCGATGGTCAAAATGTGAAGAGTCGACGTCGTAAAATTCAAGTTCCTGCTGGCAAAAGCGTTACAAGTGCAGATTTTGAAAGCACGTTGGATAAAGACGATCAAGAGGATACTGATTTGGAAAGAAGTATGGAAACCTTAGATGAAGATTCAGACCCGGAAATGAATTTGCCCCTTATTAATTTCATGCCAATAATGGCAAAAGCTCAAGATCATTCTTCAAGTGAAGACTCTGACATGGAAAAAGATCAAGATCATTCTTCAGATGCAGACTCAGAAATGGACACTTCACTACCAAGTTTAACCGATAAGTCCGAGAATAAGTTGGATACAAATAATTCATCAGCATCAGTCTGCTTTGAGGGTAAATTGTTTCGATGTGTTTCTCCTATTTCGCTTGATTTAATAGATAAAGGAACTTGGCTTCTGGTGTGTTTTCCAACAAAATATCGAAATAGACAAAGAAATAAATATTTTATCGGACAAGTCATTAATATTACAGAAAATGACATTGAAGCCACTTTCTTAAGAAGTCGCCCCACCAAACACTCGTCAGGATATATTTATGGATTTCCAGAAGTTCCGGATGTTTCCACCTTTCATTTTAGCCAGGTTGTTGGAGAGGTTTTCCCAGTTCATGACGAGATAGAAGCATCTACGTCAAGAAGAGACATTTTAAAATTTAATTTGCATCAAAGTTGTTTAATTTAAATAATATGTTTAAACTTGTTACATTTCTATAGAAATAAATGTTTTTTTTTTGTAAAATTGGTGTTTTTGTCAGTTTTTTTTGTGTATTTATATTTTTTTATCAATTTAAAAATTTTTTCAGGTTTTTCTATTCGCCTTCGTGTGGGTAGTATAGCAAATTTGACCAATTTAAATGGGTGTTTCTATTCACCCCACATTAAGGGTGAATAGAAAAAGAGCGTTTTTATTTTTTATTTGGAAAACCCCCTATTTAAAAAAAATCTACTATGCGCTTTTTGATCTACAAGTCGAGACCTGTAGATTCCTTATTTTTTGTTGTCAAAAAGGTGACTACCATGTTAGCAACAGAGTAGGAAAGGTCCGAAACTGTTTCTATTCACCCCATTTCACCGGTATTTTGTTAAATCGATCACCCTGCATTTTTTCAGTGAAAATGATAGTACTTGTTTGTCTGATTCCTAATATATATGATCTGATAAACTTATTTTTATTATTTTAGTCAAAAACTTAAAGTTTGTGTATCATTCGATCATACATACGAGGGATGTCTTTTAAGTTTTGCATATAGAAGCATAGTAGGCCGCGCAGATCGAACGTCAGTACTGAATCTTAACCTCACTCTTTAGTAAATTTAAATTCAACAATGAATTTTTAAGTGTCACCAAGTCATTAGAAAAATGGAACTCAACAGAGAACATTTTCGCGCCATAATTTATTACAACTTTCAAAGACAATTATCGCAACAAGAATGCCTTGCTGAGTTACTGTCTGTTTTCGGCAACGAAGCGCCACATCAGTCGACAATTTCCCGTTGGTATGGAGAATTCAAACGTGGACGGGTAAGTCTTAGCGACGATCAAAGGGTGGGTGCACCAAAAACGGCAGTCAGCCAGGTTAAAACGCCGATGCTGTGCGCAAACTCATTATTGAAGATAGACATGTGACATATCCCGAGATTGAGGCGTCCTTGAAAATCTCAAAGACCTCAATACAAAAAAATTTACATGAAGAATTAGGAGTAAGAAAATTAGTTTTTCGTTGGATACCCCACCTGTTGACTGAAGATCAGAAAGCAGCCAGGGTTAATTGGTGTCAAAAAACGCTTGACCGTTTCAATTCCGGAAACTCAAAACATGTGTAGAGCATTGTTAGTGGTGATGAATCGTGGATTTACTGCTATGAACAAGAAAATAAACGACAGTCGACTGTTTGGGTGTTCCAAGGTGAAGAAAAGTCATCCGTTCTCGAAGCGTTTTAAAAAAGATGGTCGCGACATTTGTGTCAAAAGCGGGTCATATGGCAACAATTCCTCTTAATGAGCAAAGAACTGTTACTGCGGATTGGTATACCACCATTTGTTTGCCAAACGTCATCACCGAGCTTCGAAAAATCAACCCCGAAAGAAGAAACATCCTCCACCAAGACAATGCAAGCTCGTACACAGCCCAAAAAACAAGGCAGTATTTAACGGAAGAAAACGTGGAATTATTGGACCATCCTCCATACAGTCCCGATCTAAGTCCTAACGGAGATAGCATGTTGGATACAAGGTTAGCAAGGCTCGCAATTCGATGTGGGCTTGTAGACGTGTTGTCGGTGTAAGGTGGGGGCTTAAACCCAAAGTGGTATACTGGCTCTACACGACGATAGTACGTCTATCTCTCTTGTACGGCTCCCTGGTCTGGTGGCCTTGCATTAGAACTGAGTCAACTGAGGCCAAACTCAATAAAATTCAGCGTTTGGCCTGTATTAGCATTACAAGCGCAGTGCGAACAACGCCATTGAGTGCAATGGAAGCTCTGTTGGATCTCCCACCGTTGGATCTGGTGATCCGCGGTGAAGCGAGAGTAGTCGCTCATCGACTGTGGAGTCAGGGCAGCTGGGCTTTCTTGAATCCGGTCAAGGGGCATACTGCCATCTTAGTCGAATTAGAAAGGGAGGACCCCGTCCTTCTAAGCAGGGGTGATCGTATTATCCCTAAATATCGCTTCAACCGCAAGTTTATTGTGGAGTGCCCAACGAGGGAGGAGTGGGACGCCGGTAGCCGAGGACTCTCTGAAGTGAGCGGGCAGGTCTGGTACACGGACGGCTCGGTCACTGAAGAGGACTCAGGTGCTGGGGTCTCTGGGCCTAGAACTAGGCTATCTCTGCCTCTCGGTGGATACACCACCATTTGGGGGTTAGATGGTAGAATAGATATATAATCTAAATCTCGCCTCCTGTAAGAATATTACAAATAAAAGACGTTAATTATTATTATTACTATTATTTTCCAGGCGGAAATCTTTGCGATTCTGGCTTGTGTATCTCACATTCTGGAGGAGGGTGGGCCTAGGAGAAGAATAACAATCTTATCCGACAGCCAGGCTGCAATGAAAGCACTAAGTGCCTGTAAGATTACTTCGAGTCTTGTATTGCAATGCAGGGAGGCTCTGGATTGCCTCGCAGCGAGGCATCCGGTAACGTTAATATGGGTACCGGGGTACCCTGGGATAAGGGGCAATGAGACGGCGGACACTCTGGCGAAAACAGGATCAGCCAGCAAGCTCGTTGGTCCTGAGCCAACTCTAGGAGTAACCGCGCATAAAGCTAGGAGGAAAATGGACACGTGGGTTGCAAGACAACAGTCTCAAATGGAGAAGTATCTCCAGTCATCTCCGCCAGGCACGGGAACTCATTGAAGGGCCCAGTGCTAAGGATGGACGCTTCTGCCTATCTCTGGGTAGAGCCAACCTAAGGTTGCTGGTGGGACTGTTGTCTGGCCATAACACGTTAAGGCGCCACCTGTACGTGATGGGGGTGGCTGAGGATCCCTTGTGCGAACGCTGCGGAGTAGAGGAAGAGAGCTCGGCGCACGTTTTGTGTCGCTGTGAAGCTCTGAGCTACTATAGGCAGACTATACTGGGGTCCATTACTTTGGACCCTCAAGACGTCAAGGAGCTTGGACTCAAGGCGATTCTCAACTTCGCTAAAAGGGCGAGGCTTGTGATTTAAGTATTGTAGAGGTGCATAAGGGCCCGCTTAAGCGGCCTATGCACTGGGTCCTTATGGTGGCCGGGATGCCTCTAAATTTTAAGATTCATTCATTCAAGTCCTAACGATTTCTTTACTTTCCCGAAAATTAAAAACAGACTGCGTGGTCAAAGGTTCCAGTCACCAGAAGAAACAGTTGACGCATTCAAAAATGCCGTTTTGGATCTGGCAGCAAACGAGTGGAACAAGTGCTTCGAAAGTTGGTCCGAGCGCATGTTTTATTTCCATATGCAAAACTTAAAAGACATCCCTCGTATTCCTATGCCAGACTGCATACGAACCCTGTCGCATATGAGTTGGACCAATGAAATATATTTATAGAATGTTGTATTTGTGAACTAATTTTTATTTATTCAAAATAACTTGTACAAAAACAACCAAGATAATTTGATGCTTTGTGGTATTAACAACTAATCGATAATATTTGATATATATTTAAATTACAATAATAGACAAAAACAAAAAAATTGTTTATGATATCCGTCGCATATTAGTTAGAGTAGTTAGACCATCTCATGCAATACGATAAAAAAATGCTGACACGGCGAAATCGGATCTTTTTTTAAAGCGAGCATTGGTACAATTGAATAGAATAATGTTGGCCTAGAGATGTCAATTTAACGTTTAATTGTAAAAATGGTTCGCGGAAAAGCATTGTCCGACGATATGAAAAAATCAGCATTCCTGAAGGAACAGTATGAAACATTATCTCACTATTTAAACCAATATAAATATTGAAACAAAAATTAGAAATGGCCGTCGTTCGAATATTACAGACAGAGATGAGCGTGCTCTTCGTGCAATTATCAAAGAAGATCGCAGAACTGCGTCGAGGGAAATAGCTGTAAAATGGTCACATGCGGTTGGTGAAAAAGTTTCAAAGGATACTTGTTCAAGAACGATGAAAAAATGGGATATTCATTCTATAAAGTAAGTTGTGACTGTTGTGAGTATGAAAGACTGCTCGAGATTATTTAATTTTCATTTTAGGCGAAGGAAAAGCGACTTCTTTCTTAAAAATAAAAACCAAACCGACTTTTATGGGCAAGAAAGCATAAAAACTGGGTACAACATTGATGGGATTCAGTTACCTGGAGCGACGAATCCAAGTTTAAAGTATGTGTTGGCGATTCACGAAGCAGACTTATCCGCATGCGAGGAGAAGAATATCATACCAACTGTCTCAAGAAAAAGGTTAAATTTCCAGCATATGTAATGGTATGGGGATGTCTTCACAAGGAGTGGGACGTCTTCTTTTGATTGATGGCACCGTTAATGCTGCTAAATATAAAATCATTTTACAAGAAGAATTTCTGCCATTCATCAACATGATTCAATTTCGAGAAGGTGGATTCCTATTTCAGCAGGATGGTGCAGCATGCCATACAACTAAGAACATAACATCCTGGTTACAGGAAATGCATATTTCTGTTCTAAAATGGCCCTCAAGTAGCCCTGACTCATTTCCAATTGAGACCAAATGAAAAAAGCACTTCGAACTTTTCCAGTCCGCACCATTCCTGAACTAAAGCAGAAACTTCAGGAAATTTGGGATGATTTTAAACCAGAATATTACACAACATTGGTAGACAATATGGCAAGCAGAATCGATGCTGTATTAAAACGAAAAGGTGATTTAGGTGATGCACTCAGTATTAACTTTTCAAAAATGTTTAGTCCAACTAATATGTGCCAGACATTATAAGCAATTTTTTTTGATTGTTTATTATTGTATAGTTCAAAAATATAACAGATATTGTTGATTAATTGTTAACAATACATAGTTTCATATTATCTAAGTTGTTTTTGTTGAAGTTATTTTGAATAAATAAAAATTAGTTCACAAATACAACATTCTATAAATATTTTTCATCGGTCCAACTCATATGCGACTGGGCTCTCGATGGTAAGATGCAAACTGGTTCGAACTCTAATACAAATGAATAAATGACACACAACATTCAGTTTTTGGCCAAACTAATGAAAATGAGTATGATGATCCACATATATTTTGAATCAGAAAAAAGGGACTATGATTTTCCCTATATACCTACTTAAGAAGATCCATTTTAAAAAAATACAACTTTAACTGAAAGCACTTTTCCGAGACATCCTGTACAAAAAAACAATGTACCTACAAGAAAAACTTGATATTGAACCGTATGATATATTTTTTTTTCTGGAAGGTCATATAAATAAGAGGGGAGGTCAATTTCTAGACAAGCACCTGGGGCTTGATTCTAAATGAGTTTTGACCGTAGAAACTGATTTAGATGGTGCCTTGTGATGATATACTTGATTAGCTATGATAATTTTGACACTGCCATGATAATTTGAATATAGAAGCACAATATAATCAGATGTCAAAATTTTGTGTGTATGCCAATGAAATAAGTTTTTATCTATGACTGGGCAGAAAAGTATTCTTTTTGGAATAGGTTTCTTAGGTGAAATATTCCACTTTTCAAAGTAAAGTAAAACTGCCATTTGTCATGTATAAATTAACCTATATTCAACACAATATGACAGCAATGGTCAGGTCAGTCAAGTCATCGTTGGTTGTCAGAGCGGTCCAGGGGACCTTAGCTCTTGAGTCACAGTGTCAGTTTGTAAGTCTGTCAGGTCTGGTAACCTAGAAACCAGACAATTTTAAGGAAAAAAGGGAAGGAAAGGAGAGAAGGAAGAACAAGAACAAAGGGGAAGAAGAGAATCTTTTAGGATAGGCAGCATTTAGGCATTGTTAAAATCACTTCAAGATTTTCAATATGGTCTAAAAATACTTGATTTTTTCTTAAGATTTTGTCAAAATGCTCCAATTTTGGATGTTCTAGGTTCACAAATTAATTCTGATTACAGTGCGAGCCGCGGCCTTTTGGGCGTTTGCGAACTTGGTCAACTGTGTAGTCCACTGACTCGCGCATCAGACGGTTGCTGTGCGACTCTGTTAGGCTATAGCGCAGCTGCACCTGTTGCTTAATGAAGTCCCTTAGGTGAGGGACATTGAGGTCTCTATGAAGAGTTTTACAGCAATGGTATGTGCATTTATTTGTTGCTAGATGTTGGCGAACTATTAGTGACAATAGTACAGTCAAATCATTTTTATTTTTTTAATCCTCTTCAAAACCTCCTCTAAACATATTTGCCAAAGTATCAGAAAATGGCTTTTACTACTGCTAGCAGAATGACATAAATAAAAAAACTTTATCACCTTACTATCATCTGAAACTGAAAACTAGTCATTAGATAAATCTGCATCCATTATGTGTGAAAAAAATTCTATTAAAAGCATTACTAACTACTGTTATTGTTTTGTAAATGTTGTTTAGTTACCTTGTTTGAGATGACCACTACGAATCTCACACATATGAGGAAATAATAAAAATGCTCAACCAACAATAGCTTACATCTCAAGCTAAGTAAGTAATGTACTATTCTTGTGTGGCAAAGTGCCACTTTGCTGACTTAATGCATAAATGACTATTCTACAGCTGCAGCAATGTATCCTTTTATCTTAGGTCCAATTGCAACAAGCAGGGAATTTTTACAGCTCTAGAGCAGAATACAAATGCTGTCATTTGTGATTACTTCTGGATAAAGGTTGACTTTGAATGCTAGGCTAGACTGAACGCAGTACCGGCTCCGATACTCAAGACGACGTATTTAATATGCCGTGATATCGGCATCACAATTTCCAACGACATTTCCTTTTTAAAACAAAATCGGCGCGCCACTGGCTATCACGTAAATACGGCATAGATAAGAAAAGATTATAATAAAAGTGTCGTATATCCTTTAATTGTTGATCCATGCACAAAGAACCAATCGTGCGACAATAATACTGACCTATGAAAGGTGTTTTCGTGATGGCCCCATTCCTGGGTAGAAGGGCTAGCCGGGTGTCCTTATAACTGCCGTCCAGAGAAATATTCGACAAAAACGTTACTGCGGCTAGTCTTCGCCGCGATCTCTGCCTTTTTAATGCTGTTGCCATTTAGTATGAAGCGCGATTAGGATTAGATTATTCTTAAATATTTATACAACGATGTTATGTCACTGGGACATCATAAAAAACATAGTCCTTTCTTTATACATCACCGAAGCTTTGCTACGTATGTAGAAGTCCACGCTGTTGAGCAATGCCATCAGCAGCATGTTGCACATTTTCACACCTTACTTATTCACTATAGATACTAGATTATTATTTAAATGATGTCTTTTTATTTCATCAACAAAAACTACAAAAAAGGCCGCCGCTCTTTCCTTGCCTTGCACGCCACAAAACATATACACTACTCAACAAATGTCTATTGTCTATGCTTTGCACCGTCGATGTGCTGTCACACACGTCAGTGTGATGCGTGTCCTACACGATGCTTCCAACGTTGTATACAACAAACTGAAGAGCTTTTTTGTCATTTTCATAGTAGTAACCTAGGGTCGAAATTTTATCAAAATCCTGATAGTAGCTACTTTCAGAGTGATCATTTATTTAATCGTTTTCGTTAGTTATGAAATGCAAGTCAATATATTTCTCAACTAGGCTTGCATTGCAACCAGACATTATAATGAAACAACTCTAAGCACTTGACAATTTATAATTTACCAGAATACATATCCTTAGGCCAGCCATAACTCACCTGCGAAACGTGCAAAATATTAGCAATATGAAAAAAGTGTTGTTGTCGCTGCTTTGTATGTATACTAATTTAATTCATTCTCCTCAAAAGTTAGCTACGAAACATACATTGTTATTAATAGGTAGGTATTCAAATCAAAATACTTAACCCATACCACTAGTTCACCACAATCACAGCAAACAAGAAAAATAATGTTTTTCGCCGCTACTGGACATCTCGTGTGGGAGCGTAACGAACTGTGCTTCCAACGTTGTAACGTCCTTTGACACGGGTCAAATTAATCGACAAGAGCCCGAACGTGCCATGTGGCGAACGTTGGACACATACAATTCGTAAGCGCTCTCCCACACGATGTGGCGAATGGTCATGTGTAAACGTTGTAAGGCATTCGCCACATCGTGGGACCGGTTTAAGTCAACAAATTTATTTATACAGTGTTGCCGAATTTAAGCCGGGAACCGATACACAAATTTTCGCTTAAAAACGGGAATAGGGGAAGACGGATGTGACGTCATCTAAATGTCAAAAAACCACGTGGTACGGTAACTGCCTAACGTCGGTGAGGTACTAGCGGGTGATAGGTCTTATGTCAATGTCATTTAAAAAAAGACATCTCAATTGAAAATTTGTCTTCGCAGTGCAGAAACTTAAATTATTAAATCATAAATGGAGGAACACGTCCATCTGATTTTAAATATCGAGGGAGAAGGTCATCAAAGACATAGGAACCGCACTTGTCATATCAAATGCTTGATTTTATTGATATAATATATGTACATTGCACAAACGATCGATCTTTTTATTTCAGCTTAAAGCAAACATTTTGCGCAACATACGCCATCTAACCACTCCCGGTGTATCTTGAAACTGTCAAAACTTCGAGAGGAAGGGGAAATTACATCTGCTCCCGCTGCGTTCACTACGGGATCTCGCGAAAAGATCTCTATGGTATCTTTATCCTTCGAAGAAGACAGTCACACTGCCGATCAAAAACGCCAAGAAAAGCAAAATGACAAATCGCCCTGTATGGGTAATTTGTGTAAAAATCAATTTTTTTGCGCAAGAGAGATTTTGATAGTCAAGAAAAAACGCAATCACAGACGGAAAATTAAAAAGGAGTGCGACTCCGACGGGACCACAGGAGATCTAGCTACTTCCCCAAAGAGAGCTGATTCCAAAAGCAATGCCAATGATGGAAAAAAGGAAAAGCTGATAAAACCTGTAGCAGAATTAAGGAATACCAAAATGTTCGAAAGGAGAACAAAATAATCTCCAATAAACGCAGTACGACAATCTGGCAGCCTCAAATCTCACCTCAATGGACGACGAAAGTACTAACGAGCTGATCAATTCCCTCCACTATGACACCTACCAAGCCGACCATTAACAACTCTTCTGTGCCCTCTTCCACTATTCAACCAACCCCTCAAGCTAACGTTGTTAATGTTTTGCCTTTATCACCCCGCACTGCTGCGAGTCAGACATCGGGACAGCCCCGTCAAGCGCGAATCACACTGATAGCTGCGGGGTGGCGGGTGCTCAGCTATAAATTTATAAGACTGGGCATTAAAGTCGCTGTTGACGCGGGGATTCGCGTTATGCCTAAAACAGACCACGACTATAGGTGATTCGTCTTTTCAAAGAGGAAGAGGTACCACACCACACATTTCCTCCCATGTGAAAGGAATTTACAGACCGTAATAAGAGGTATCACCGCGTCGTTTGATGTACAAGAGGACAAGGACGAGTTAGAGCAAAAGGGATACTCCCCTTAACACATAAATCGCTCGAAGCTTAATGGCATCGTTCCTCTGCCTCTGGTGGTGGTAATACTGCCTAAGTTGACAAGTCGCAGCTGATTTTTAACGAACACGAGCTGTTGGATCTGGAAATCGGAGCCCACGTTCAAAAGAACACTCGACTTATTGGGAAGAGTCACCGCTGCCAGAGGTATGGGAAGGTGCGACGTACTGCGCTGCGCCTCCCAAGTGTGTGAAATGTGTTCAGATCCACATGACACATTTGAGCCCTCATACAGAAGAAGAGGCGCGCAAATGTGCAAACTGTCCTGAGGGGCACCCGGCAAATAGTAGACCTGTAAGTTTACTCGGCGAAGGAACCTGAAGTTGAAAGGCGGAATAAATATTATGCGGAAGCTGCTAGCGTAGCAATCATGCCTGCGCCCGCTGTTCCAAACTTCTCTCTAACCTCATAGAACGTGAACTTAGCAACAGATTCAAGGTATTTATAAATAATAATCAGTCCTCTGATTAGCGCTATCCAGGCCTTGCAGGTGGTCCTTCACCAGCCACTAAATGGCTAGGTGCAGTAGCAGCGAGCCTGCATTGGTCAAAATTCTGTTTTGGAATTGTTCGTGCCCGACTGAATGGACTAGGCGAAGACGTGGCAGTGGTTATTAATGTGGTATTGACTATTACAGAAGCACAAGCGCTGAAATGCTGAACATTGAAGCAGCGCATGTGATCGACAATATGGCGGGAAACGTTCCATTGATCGCTTCGGTGTATGTTACGTGTGGTGCCAGGCTGCGAGAAGAGGATATCTGAAAGTCCTTTAGGACTGCTGGGGTCCACTTGTTTCATCCTGACGAAATTCGCAGAGCGCCGTATCTTGTTTATGAAACAAGATATGCTCTTCATAAATTCCGAAATGAGCAATGGAGCAACTTTCTAGCGGAGATGCTTGACTCAAGTATTTCTCTCTGGAAAGTTACGAATTCGCTCAGAAACGGAAAGCGAGAACAACTCTCGCACATCCACGGTTCTGGGGGCAGAGGAAAGGGGTTTTCGCTGATGCTGAGGAAGGACAGATTTCTCCCAACTGTAATCTTGACAATGACTTCGACGAGGAGCAACACTCCGCCAGATCTGTCAGGAGATATTTTAGGACCAACGGCGTCAGTGGTAGTGGCGCCTCCCTTAGTGATTATTCCTCAGAGAAGTCTTGTTCAGAAGATTCCTCAACTGAAGAGTTGCAGGGCACATCAGCGGAATCTCTCAAAATCCCGCATTGCACACCGGCAGAGCTTCAAGGTCATACTAAAGACCTTAAGGTGCGTAAAGCAACTGCAGAGGATCGAATCACGTCAAAAGCTGCTTTCGCGGAAGTCCTTAACCGATCTCATGGCAATAATCAATACCAAGATAAGGATCCAGTGCTTCCCAGTGGGGTGGAAGACCGCTGATATGATTACAAAGAAGGTGGGTTCGATATTCTTCTAGGATTACCGCCCCATTAGGCTACTGTCGACTTCTTCTAAGATCGATGAAAAGGTGGTTCTACATCACCTTGAACATTTGTTGTCAGACCACAAGGTGATTCCTGACGTGCAATTTGGGTTTTTGTCTAAGGATAGTACGGAGTTACATGCGGTTACGCTTGTTGAGCGAGTAACCAGGGGATTCACCATTAACGAACATACTGACATCTTGTTTCAGGATGTCTCAAAGGCATTTGACAAGGTGTAGCACAAGGGCCTCTTCTATAAATTAATCCAAAAGGGCTTTCCCTTCTGGATCCTAAGACTTTTGAAATCCTCAATTAAGGGTAGGAAATTTTGGATCAAAATGAATAAGTTTCTGTCGATAACACGGTCCATCAAAGCCGATGTCCCTCAGGGTTCGGTTCTCGGACCAATCTTTATTCATTTTTATTCATGACGTCCCTTGCTCCGGCGACTGTGAAGTCTATCTATATGCTGATGACACTGCGCAGGTGACCCAGTCGAGTTCTGGGAATTTAGTTCACGAAAGGCTGTGAAATGCGGTGGACGAGGTATTGGAATGGGCAGATAGGGTCAGTATTCCTCAGGGTTCGTTCTTGAACCAATCTTTTATTATTTGTTCATTCATGACGTACCTAGCCCCAACAACTATATAGTCTATCTGTATGCTGATGACACTGCATTAGTGACCCAGTCCTGTTCTGGAAACCTAGTCCATCACTAGCTACAATTTGCGGTGGAAGAAGTGTTAAGAGTGGGTAAATTAGTAACTGATCAAAATTATCTACTCAAAAACACAGGCCATCTACCTGTATTGTACCAAAAAGAGTCCCCCCCGTCAGAGATCTCTGTAGATGGGACTCTGATAGCGTGGAAAAAATCCGTTAGATACTTTGGAGTTAAATTTGCGAAGGGTTTGATCTGGCAGAAACACAAAGAAACGCTATAAACTGAATTTCAAATACATTCCGACAACGTTATCCTATCTTATGTAGATCTTCAAAATGGATTAACAGAGTCGGCTTTACAAAGTGATCATCAGACCCACCATTACATACGCATGTGCAGCCTGGTGCTTTTTAGTGAAGACGAAAATGCGAACTCGGCAGGTCCTGCCAAACAGGGGACTACGAACCATAGCCAATGTGCCATGGTATGTCTCAAACGAGACCCTACACAGAGATCTCGACATCCCTCATTTAAAGGATTACGTTAAACATCAGGCTCAGCGACTCTACGAACAAGCAGAATCGCAAAATTTTGTTGCGCGAGTCGGTAGACTACACAGTGCACAATTTCGCATCAAACATCCCAGCACGTAACTCGAACTGTGAAGAAAATTGAATATAAAATAATATTTTAAGAAAACTCCAACCAAATTCTTTTTCGGCATTCAAAACTATTACGGTAATTTTCAACAATGCCTAGACGCCCTTTCTAACAGTTGAACTTACTCTTTGCTCTCTCTCTTTTTTCATCGCGTTTTAGTCTACTGCTTCCTTCTGCTATGTAACTTTCTGGTTTCTGGGTCACTACGACGACAGAATAAAAAACTGTCTGACGTACTTTGACACAAAGGCAGAGGTCTTTCACAGACAATGACGAATAAGTCCAGAATGACAATCAAGTAATAAAACTCGGTACTCCTAGAAGCTAGAGTTTACATTTTTGTGGGAGTATTCCGATCATTCCCCGTATAGGCATGCAGCCATCTGTTGAGTAGCATTATCACTTGATATTTATGACAGTAGAAATCTCTTCAAATCTCTAATAGATACACTTATTAAATTTAGAAAACATTTTATTGATGTCGCCACCTCCCAAAGCGCCCACTTAAGATTTCTAGAATTATAGGATTGATAGATATTGACTCAAAGGTATTAAAGACTCAGATGGTGAAGCATTTGGGGTCTGATCAAGCGGTCCATCCATTCATCGGTTTGTCACAGGCTTTGATCTAGTGAATTTCATTAACTTGTAACAATGGGAGTCGGAAATGGAAATTCAATCTACAAAGTCCTATAAAAATTGAAAGGTCTAGAGCAGGGTTTCCCAGCCTTTTTCTTGTTGAGGCTCCTCGGACTATAAATTATATTTTCATGCTCCCCTTTACTTTTTCAATAAAAACAAACAAACGCACATTATACGTACAAAGACTTTTATTTTAATTCCAATAAAGAAACTTTAAAAGTTAAAATAAACAAAAAATAATAAATGTTTTTTATCGGAAAACTTGAATAAAATAAGAGTCGGTATTAATGAGACACTTGAGATTGTATGTTCTCTACCAGTTGGTTGATTCTAGGTTCTGTTTTCGCCAGAGCTATCATCAGGTTGCTATCGACTTCAAGACAATTTCGCTGTTTAGGTTTAATTAAAACTAGAGCAGAAAAGCCTTCTCACATAAGTAAGTTGAAGAAAAAGGAACTAGTATTTGTAAAGCAAGAGATGCAAGTGACGAATTAACAGGCAACCTTTTGATCCAAAATTTCTCCAATGTTAAAAAATGGAAGTCATCTTTCATGGACGAATCAGCCTTCATTTCTAGAAATTTTTCCTGAACTTCTTCTGGTAATTGTGACACATCGACAACAAATGGTTTTCTTGTCATGTACCATATTGGTGACTCTGAATTGATGTCTCGATAGTATCTGCGAAATACGTCTTTCAGCGCTTGCAAATGAGTTTTTATGTCAGCTTTTAAATTTGCGTCCAGTATATTATTTTTAATTGCTTGGAACAGCCGAGAAAATGATATAACATTTTCAGAAGATACTTTTTGATTCCAAAGTTGATGCTTTGATATGAGCCCCTGAATATAATCATTATTGCTTATTATAGTGTTGTTTCTGTCCTGAAGTTTCAAGTTTAGCTCATTCAAGGAGTCAAATATGTCAGTTAAATAATCCAACCTCCATTGAAATGTGTCATCTTTGAACATTGTCAAGAAATCGTGTTTTTCTTTGAACTCAAGAAAAATAATTCCCTCTTCTTTCAATTCATAAAGGCAAGCCAACATGTTGCCTTTGGACAGCCAGCGTACTTCTGTATGGAACAGAACTTTGTGATCAGAATCGAGATCCTCGCAAAGTAAAGTAAATAACCGACTGTTCAAAGCGCTGCTCTTGATGTAGTTAACAATCCTTATAGCCGAGTCCAAAGTCTGGCGTCAATGCGGGATTTTTTCCTTGAGCTTTTTAGCTAAGCCCGATTTCACACTTATAATTGCAGGTGCGCCATCGGTGCAAAGTCCAATGAGTTTCTTCCAATTCACATCATTTTTTCAACAAAATTTGATATTGAATTAAATATATCTTCAGATGTAGTTCCTGCTGTCAAAGATTGGGATTACAAAAATTTCTTCTTGAATGATATCTCTGCCGATGTAACGAACATAAACTATTAACTTTTCACAATTAACGATGTCGGAGGATTCATCGCAACTAATGGCAAAAAATAGCGACAATTTTACTTTGTTAATTATTTGTGACTTTATGTCTGATGCAATATCATCGATTATACGGTTGACTGTGTTATTCGAAAGAGAAATAGACTTCATTTTTGCTCTGCACCTTCTCCTAAAATTATCTGCTTGGCTTTTAGGACACATGGTTTTATTAATTCTTCACTGATAGTATGAGGTTTCTTTTGCTTTGCTATCATAAACGCTATTTCAAATGAAGCTTTGAGATGCTGCGGTACACCTGTGTGATAACTTCCCGATTTATCCAGTCTCATCCGCTTGAGTGATTCTGCTTTAGAAAAAAAACTCTTTCGTCTTCAAAACCAGAGTAGGATGTTGTTGCTTCAAATGCCTTTCAAGGCGATTGGGCCTCATGCTATCACTACTTGAAACTTTCTAATATATCACACTGAGGCAATTGTAACTCGTCTTTTTCTATGAATGTAAATCCAAACTTAACCTACTCATCGGAAAAAAAACTTTTTTACTGCCATTTTGCACCTATAACAATTAAACAAATAAGTAATAAGTAAATAAGCAAAATACCTACATGTAATTACTAATTATATGCCCATTATTTTATCTTAATAACGTAATGTATTCAACAGTATATTGGCCACCGGGAGATTTATATTTTTGTAGGCAGGTTGACGTTATAATAGTAATTTTAAATACATTTGGAATCAATATTAGGTACTTAAAGTTCGTTGTTTCAGAATTATTTCGCCACGTTGGTTTGATTGTGATGTACACACAAACGACTTTCTGTTATAGTATTGTATTCTCAAGTTCCTTTATCCAAAATATTTTTTTTTTTGGGTACTGATGAATTTTTCAGAATATTTTTTGAATTCATTTTATTGGTACTGTCGGTATCTAGGATTTATCTTTTCTGTCAGAACCCAAAAAATACTGTTGAACACTTTATTTATATCTAGAAAAAGTTTTGCTTTTTTATGATCGTTATATTTAATCAAACTATTTGCAAAATTCTATATGCATAAATGAAAGGGGATTATTGTATGATGAGGACAGGTAAAGCGCGCGCGCGTTACCTCCAGATCTGCAGTGCTTTTCAGCACCCCCCCCCCCCCAACCACTAAAACCAAAATACTATAGAATATTAATGTCAAAATCTATCAATTTATTTTAAACTGAATATCCTGTATTTCATTACACATGTAGATAGATCTTCACAAAAAGGAAGAACATTGATATAACACACTAATATACTGTTTTGATGATTAGTTGCGATTCAATATACAATTCAGCTCAACTTTGTCAATACGCCAGTCCAAAACATTGAAATATAGTGATTTTATATTCTAGGTATATAAAGTACAAGCTGCTTATAAGAAGCTTCAAAATGAGATTACGACCCCCCATCCCATTTAAAAATTGTTCCAAAATGCCGCCCAGCCGCCATCTTGGAATTATCAATTGCTACTTTCAAGCTGAAATACAATTCATGCATCAATTTGATCAGCCTGAATTTCTGCTTGCTAACTTGGCTCGTTCAAAAATTAAGTTGAGGACCTTTTTGAAACATGCCAAGAAAATATATACGAAATAAAATTCTTGATAGAGGGCGTCCGACATAATGGGGTCAACAGTTGGTACATGCGATATCACTCCTATCCAGTGATGGGCGCATTGCATACATCATGTATAATACACCATTGTATACCCGTATACAACGGTGAATATATACGTCTCGATATTCACGTATACAATGCATATAGTGTAATCATAGTTCAACTACTTGTATTCAGTGCTGGCGAAGGTCCCTTTTCCCTTTAGATTTCCATGTGTATCAGGAGAGAGGGGTAGAAGAGGGCAGCACTTGTGTATGTGTCGGAAGAGTGCGCCACATACCACGTTGCCTGGCACAACAGTGATGAAGGCCACAGAATACGGCGGTAACTTGCTGTTTTCTACGACCAAATACACATTTCTGTAGAATCTGTTGAGGATCAATTCCAGATCGATCCTAATGATTCTCCGATGTTGGGTGGAAATGAAGGTTCAGGTTCGCTACAAATTATGCAACATTGCATTATTGGTTTGACTGTCTGTGGAAGCAGTTTATAAATAATGAGGAAGGGTATAAATATATAATATTTATTTATATACATATACAAAGAAACGGTTTTTAATAAAATAGGAACATTTCTTAAGTAAAATAAAACAAATACCTTTTGGAAACAAAATCCACGCTGAGTGAAGTCAGCTAAAGGACTGATTTCACTCAGCGGAATTGGACAACCTTTTTTGCAGACACTACACTCTACGGATTATGCCTTTCCATTTTTAAACAAAATGAACCCTAGATCATCGATTTCTTTGTTCTTGGGGCGTATTTTTTTATGTAACCGGTTCACTGTTCACCAACTTTCTGACGTTTACGAATAAACCTAACCTCACTTATGCTATTCTATACATTGTCTTCATCATAGTATACATTGTATTAATTGTATACATTGAGACGTAGACAATTAATATACACGCGTAAACGCACATCACTGCTCCTGTCAGAGGATAGTGCTGGTTACGCCCACGAGCCTTTGGTTTCATTACCAGCTTTAATCCGCGTACCACCGCAAGCCAAGGCATATGTGGTTACAGATTTGGACGTGATCGAGTCGGTGTGTACGGCGCGAGCCAACATAAGCCAACGGTTTCCAAGGTCGGTGTTCGCTTCTTGATCGGTACATCAGAGGAAGGTTTGATTTGGTCTGGACAGGATTTGTTGCGCTTCTGGTATTTAGTCGATCGACATTAGCATCGAACCTAACCCAACGAGGTCCAAATCGAAACTAAATTTAGGTATAGACGACGTGTAGACGAGCGCATTCCAATACCTTTCAAAGACAAACGCCAATGTCACGTGTGCTTGCATTCGTTTGCTCGGCTTTGGATTTTCGGTCTGTATGCGGCTTTAAACGAATAGCTGGACGCCACCAAGACTTCAAAATCTGATTTAAATATCTGACCAGATGCACATCTGTTTTATGCCTTTCTTCCTTTGGAATTTTATGAGTGCACGTAGGCAGAGCCTTGTTGCAAGCAGTTAGTAGGTACGTAGATACCAGACTATGATGATACTATCGCCTCAACCGTTTCACAAAATACTTCATACATTTTACATTATTTTATCCCGTTTTTACTATTTTTCTTTTAATATTACATCCATAAAAGTACAAGTCTGTGTCATGGTTCAATTTCCGCGAATTAATTAGCAAAAACTAATCAACAAAAACCTTCGTTAATATATCGTTTGGTCCTTCGAGTCGAACCAATCAAGTTCCTAACATTGTTTGACCTTCGAGACGGATAGTTTGGACATCTCATTCTGTTGGACTCTTAGAACTGGAATTTGCCGCTTTTTTCGATCCGCACTAAACGTGTCCGTGAATAAGAACTATACTGTCGTACCCCAAAAGACTATATCTGTTCCCATTGCGTCGCGATTACGACAACTAAATTGTCTACTAATACCCGCACGAACTTGAAAACGGTGATTCAAACATGTTGGTATTATTTCTAGAGCAGAAAGTACATACATTTAAAAGGAATATATAAAGTTTCTCTAAGCACAGGTCCTAAAATGTCCCATTACCAAGGTACAGGGGATTGAAAAATTCAGCACCATTGACGAGTCTCACTAAAGAAAGTATACTAAGTGACATATAAATCCGAACACCCAGTTTAAATGGTTTTATTTTAATAAAAATTGGTGAATGTATTTATCTTGCTGTAACTAACAAGTGAAAAAATTTTCACTAGACACTGTGGTTAGGTGTTGTCAGGCATGGCTTCGAGAAGGCCGTACGCAAAGAGCAAGGGGCACTGGACGCCGCCGTAGAACAACAGACCGTGAAGATCGCCGCCTAAGATTATTGGCCTTAAGGGACCGTTTCTCCACTATCAGATCAATTGCAAATGAATGGTTTGCAGAACACGGAAGACCTATTGGCATGCGAAGTGTTTACCGACGAATGAGAAGTTTTGGCTTGTTTTCATACCGGCCACACTGGGTCCTCCCTTTAACTCGAGAACACCGACGTAATCGCCTTGAGTGGTGCAGTCAACGGTCACTATGGGATCAGGAATGGAACAGTATTGTCTTCAGTGACGAGTCTCGATTTTGTTTAGGCATGCACGATGGTCGTGCCAGGGTTAGAAGGCGACGTGGTGAAAGGAGGAATCCACAGTTTTTTGTTGAAAGACATGTTCATCACACTGTTGGAGTTATGGTTTGGGGTGCTATAGCTTATGGTTCCAGGTCACCTTTAATCTTCATCAGAGGTGACATGAACGCGCAGCGTTATATCCACGAAGTTCTAGAACCCCATCTTTTACCCTATCTTGACACCCTGGCAGATCCAACTTTCCAACAAGATAATGTCCGACCACATGTTGCAAGAGTCACAATAGACTTCTTTCAACATAATGATGTCATATTGTTACCATGGCCACCAAGATCTCCCGACTTATCCCCAATTCAGCACGTGTGGGATATGATGGGTAGGAGATTGCTCAATTTGCAACGTCCTCCTCAGACTCTAGAAGCACTTCGAGAGGAGTTGATGGTTGCCTGGAATGAGATACCACAGGGGGACATTGACCACCTGATCAGAAGCATGCCTAGGCGCGTTGGAGAATGCGTAGCACATCAGGGTGCATCCACACATTATTAAAGGTCAAAGGGCTTTAAAGCAGTGCAATCATTTTGAAATTTTTATCATTTACTTATTATGCTTCATTAAGTACTTATACAAAATTTTATTAAAATTAAACACCCAAAAGAACTCAGAAAAACGCTACAGTATTCTTCAAATAACGTCTTCGGACATTCGTCAGCAGATTCTACCTAATCAGTTCTAATTTGAGAATATATCAAAAAACGTTATTTATATAACTCGTGTTTTTCTTCAATGAGTCTCATCAGTGACCCATTAAGTTTTGAGGCCAGAACCCAGCGAGGCATATGTCCAGGACGCCAAGGGCAGAACGTATAAAAAACCACTCTTCTAGATAGAGCAGATAGCTCAGTAAAAGCGACATCCCATTATACTCACTTGGACGACCTATATCTTGGGACATGATGAGCTTTGGAGCCTGTGCCCATCAAGGCATTTGTTCAGGATGCCGAGGCACTTATATAAAAAAATTCAGCAAATTAATACAATAAAATCTAATAAGAAATTATATGAATATTACACAATGTTCATACATAATTGAAAAATACACTTACCTTCTTTTATATCTACCTTATTACACATAAATTATAACAGGTACCTAAATTACTTATAAAATAGAATAGCAATACAGCACAAATGCATACGCAATCTAATCCCGACCTGTCGGCAACAGAAGCATCACCGTCCACGTAATCAAAATAACTTTGAGTAGCCCTTTTGTTTGTGCTATCCACAACCACCGCAAACGGGGTTTAGCACGTCAAGCTTAACGCAACATACGTAAGAATATCCAAACAGTATCCGAAAACCGGATTCCAGTACAGGATCCGAATACAAACTGGGTATTCAAAACTTGGGATTCAGAATCCAGAATGCAGAGTACTGACCAAAAAAGAATCAATTCAAGTACCAAATTCAAAACACAAATGTATTCGAATACCAGGCACATGTATTCTGAATACGAATCAAAATACCGAGTCTTCGAATACTACCCAAGTCTGAACGGAAGTAGTCTGTACCGTGGTGTGGATTAAAAGATATGACCTGGTAAAAAAGAAAAAAAAACCTTGCAAGGTATGTTACCGTGGTTAAAATGTTCTATAATATGGAAGGTTGTGTGCCTAACCCCACAAAGGTCGTGAAAGTACGTCTCTGTCATTTCTTAGATTTCTGAAGCGGGTTTTTAAAGCTGCTAGTTAAAGCTATTCAAAGTTTTATGGGTAATAAAACAGAATTTCAAATTTGATCTTATATTTCGAGGCCTGTCTACCCAAAAATACACTTCATCTTTTCTTACATTCGTAGACAATATCACGGAGTTATATCAAAAACAGATTTCAACTGCACAAAATATGTGATCAGCTTTTTTCTTCCTGGATATACAACTCCTATTCATAACAAGCCATGCTTGTGAAATATATACCGTGAAATATTTTTTCTAGAAAATAGGTAAAAGCGAACTATTCAACTTCATTTCAAGGTATATTTTTAAGATTTTTAAGGCACTAACAATATGCTTTCGGTTGTATAACTGGATAAAAAGAGATCCAAGGGCATCTAGTTTTTAACACCTTCAATAAAATATTTTTATTTACTCGTATCAGTCAAGTGCGACATTTAGGCTCGATTTTACTACTGACCGGCGGGAATCAAAATTTGCACCTTTGGCACAAATTGGACTAATAAGAAGGCGCTTTTGAAGTAATGGTTCTAATGAATTTGGTCGATGTCTCGTAAAATGTCTCACAAACTAGAGAAAAATAATACGATTTGTGTAAGATGGGCATATAATTCGCAAATTAAATTAAGAAATACTTCATACGTCACATATTTGTGATTTGTGATACAATAGATTGACGCCACTGCTGAACATTTTATTGAAAATAACAGTGTCTCACTGATGGTGTACAAAATCCTGCTTAATAAATTCTTTGAAGACAAATGAAATTATAGAATGCACGACACGACCACGCTGCGCCGGGGTTACGGTGGCAAGGCTAGAAGTACATAGTTGTCCTACACTCAGTAGATGGTGCGACAGAACTGACTTAAAGAACAGGGTAGTCAAGCAAATTGAATATTTACTCCATATTAGCATTCTGTAATTTTATTAATGTCCTCAAGTTATCAACCAGAATTTTGTACAGGAACAGTGAGACGCTTATTTTCAATAAAATGCAAATTTCATATCAATCTAGATATTGTACCAGATTTGAGGCTATCCTTTAAGTAGCTGATAAGGGAACTAGGGGCCCATCTTACACAAACCGACTAATTTTTGTCTAGTTTGAGAGACTTTACAAGAAATCAACCGTATTCATTAGATCCATTATTTCAATGACGCCTTCTCATTGGTTGAATTTGTGATCCACGTGCTTTTTTGCGCCCCGGCTTAGTAAAATCGGGCCTGAAAAGCTCTTTTAAACTTTACATAAAATTTTGAACCATTCTAAATACTCGTATGTTCCTCTTATTATCCAATTTTACACATACAAAATTCGTGTGTGCTATCGTTACTTATATAACTCATCTAGGGATCATACAGAGAGAACCATCTTCTATATGATACATCACTGCTATTTTAAGTATTATTTAGTTATAAAATAGCTATTTTTGGGTTTAGTTTGTTAATGAACTTTGATTTTACTATTGCAGCTACAGCTCTAGACGTAGAACGAGGAAGAAATACCTCGAATTGGAAAAAATGAAAAAATACAAATTAGATATACATGAAAAATAAAAGTAGACGGCTAACCATGTACAGCTGATGTGTGATTATTGGCAACCCATCGGCACGGACTAGGCTTGATCTCAAGTAGAACAATGAACGAAAGCTGAGTAACTATCCTCTATCCAGGATATAAAGTTTATAGAAATAAGTCAGCACAAAGAGCCATCTATTACCAGAATCGTAGTGGGCGATTCTGGTAATACATAAGACTTTGTACTGTCATTTCAAAATAAAAGTATTTGCGTATAACAACGATAACCATGTGCATGCTCTTTTCATTTTTAAATATCAATATAATGCAACTATAAAAAAATAAGAATTCAATGAGAATTTTGTTTTTTTACAAGTGTTTTTGCTGGGTTTATTAGAAATCATCGAATTAAAGTCTATAAAAAGCTTAATACGCATTTGCTATAAAAAGATAAACATATAAGCTACCTATATTGAACAATAAACAAAAAAGCTAAAACAATAAATACTACACTAAGCTACATACAAATTAGGTACAACCTGCGGTTTGTTTATATTATAGCACTAAATCACATTTTATTACGTACGAGGGTCGCCTCAAAGATACGCCACTTTTATAATCTGTGTGGGTAGCGGGAAAATATGAGTCTGAATGCTTTTACGTGTACAGTTATGCTGCAACTACAAACATTCTGTGACTTTTACTGCTAGCCACGGATTAAAAAAGTCTAAACAGCAACTTTTGTAATGACTGTCATCGTGTCAAAACACGTCTTTTAGGCAGGTTGTTATGTGAAGCACTATTACAATAAAACATTTGTGGAGGTAATACATATAATTTGAAAATGGGAAAATTATTTTCCGACTAAAATCAAATAAAATAATAAGATTTTTTCAATAGGAAAACTGAAGATTATTTTGAAAAATGCGATCAAGTGAACTGACTCAGCTCCTACCATGGTGAATGGCAAAAAATAAAAAAGCTTGACTGGCCCAAGTAATTTTTGACAATATTTAATATTGGTTGTTTGTTGAAGTATGAACGCTACAATGTCAATTTTGCTTAATTTCGTTTACACATTTTTTTGAATCATTGATATTATATATTATTCATATTTTTAAAAATTGTGATATTGAATCACCACCTATTTTGAACCTATTTGGAATTGATCGTTTGGCGATTTTGGCTTCTATTAACCACTCAATCAAACAAAGTTATTCCACGCAACACACTAACCATTCATAGAGATCTAATAAGCAAAAATAATAAAAAGAAAGCAATACTTACAACTAGAAGTGGAAGCCAAATCACGATATGCTTTATCAATAATAATCATTTGGAAGGTTTATAAAAATAGAAGTGCATTTTAACTTCCAATTTTAAAGCAATACAAGTATAATGGTAATCCAATAGCAATAAGTAATGTCACGTCAACATTATGAAGTAACGTTTCTGGAGCATTGTTAGTAATAAAGCTAATTACAAAATAATCAAGATAATTGAAAAACATTATTTTGCTTTAACACCTTCCGTGCCATTCCCGCGTTTACGGGCTCGGCTAGCCTTGTTGCCAATACATCAAGCGCGTTTACGCGTTTCTGCATTATATACGTCGGCTTAACATGCAAATGTCGTAAGTCCACATTTGGACAAAATTCACTCTTTGGTTCCATCTTTCGTTAAATGGTTAAGCATGATATTATGCCTCTGGCACATTACAGTTTTCTGCAATGAACGTAAATAGAAATGTCGGAAGTCCACCTAGTGCCTAAACCGTTAATCAAATGTTGTAAGTCCGTTAGCGGCCATGTGGTTGTTGTGTGTATCACACGTGGGTATAACAGGTGCATTTTACAAGTGAAATATCGTAAGTATTTTTAATTTATTGGTTTATAAATGATCAGCTATACATTGTATTAAGTTGAAAGGCTAAATTGATCAAATAGCACGTATGGTATCCATTTTTGTTTCCAGGTAAATTTGGTTATTAAAAGTTGTATGGACTTACTACATTTTATATACTTATTTCATATTCCTGTAAATGGACTTATAATATATCCTTGAAATTATGAAAAATAATTGATGGCTCTGATTACAAAGATAAGGATAATTTTCAAGATATAAACTGTATTATTTGTTTACTTATAATGTCATTTACATATTCTTCCACAATTTTTTTAGTTTTTGATTTTTAAACCTAGTCTTTGCTAAGACAAGAGTAGATATTTGTTAATTTCAGTTAAGTATCTCCTCATAGTGGCATTTTGTTTCTGTTACAGGAAAATGGCAAACTATCATTCAAGGACGATGAAAATAATGTCTTTTGTATCCACAAACGAATGCCACACGCAATCTTCCAATGAAAATCTTTTGGTTCTGGATATTCCAGAAGTGACTAAAAATTTGTTTGACACCAGTGAATTTCCGACTTGTTCGGTCACGAGTGACGTAATCTATAATGACCCTTCTACCAATTCTCAACATGTGAAGTCTCCTGGACAGCCCACCGGTCCATTAGAATTTGAGAGGGAACTACTCGTAGGTTATCCCGTAACTAGCAATATTAGAACACGAATTCTTGTCTGAAACAAATAAAATTCCGTGTGAGAACGATCCAAATTACGTTCCTACTGCAGACTCATCCGGTGGCGACGAACCTATAGAACCTGCTAGAAAAAGAAGAAGAAGGCATTTGGTTAATGAAAATACGTGGAAGCAAAACATAAACAAATCTGATAGAGAAAGAGGAGAACAATATTTAGGAAGAAAAAAAATTGATGGTGTCTGGAAGACAACTCCAAAACCGAAAAGAATGATGGGGCCCCGCTGTCAATGCAAACTGTCTAACAAGAAAAGTAACAGTCTGTTAGAATGTCAGAAACTAACAGATGATGACCGAAAAAAAATATTCTCTAAATTTTGGGATAAGATGAACTGGGAGCAGAGAAAAACGTTTGTTTATGTCTGTCAAAAATCAGCAAACCAGAAGACACAGAAATAGGAAAGACGAGAGCGCTTCTAGACGGCAGTTTTCATCTTTATATTATTTGAAGAAAAATGATGATTCAATTAGGGTCTGCAAGCAAATGTTCCTCAATACAATTGCAATGGGCGAAAGCATGGTAAATATATGGAAGTATACTGGAAGTAATGAGCGGAATGTAACGATTGCTGAAAATTCATCAAATGATGTGAGCAGGACTAGTGAACAGGAAGGCGAGCGAGGAAGAATATCGAAATACACTGGGATGAAAAAGTTTTTACAAGATTTTTTTGAAAACATTCCTAAACTTGAATCGCATTTCTGTAGAAGCAGTTCAAACAAAATATACTTAGAGCCTACTTGGACGTCGAAGTATGATTTATACAGGTGTTATAAGGAAATATGGTGTAAAGAAAAAAATACTGATCATCTTTCCATAGCAACATTTACTCATGTTTTCGACGAACTGAATTTAAGCCTATTTAAACCAAAAAAGGACGAATGCGATAAATGTGTAGTTCACAGAACAGGTAACATTTCGGAGTCAGATTTTCTCATACACCAACAGAAGAAGAAGGAAGCTAGAGAAGCTAAGGAGGCGGATAAAATTTCAGAAAATGAAGTATATTGCATGGATATGCAGGCAGTTCTTTTGAGCCCCAAATCAAATGTGTCCTCACTATATTTTAAAACCAAGTTAATGGTTCATAACTTCACCATCTACAATATGAAAACTAAAGACGGTTACTGTTTTATCTGGCATGAATCAGCAGGTGGTGTAACCGCTAATGATTATGCTTCCATATTATGTTATTTTATTAAACAAGTTGTGTTAAAAAATCTCGAAAAAGAGAAATCACTGATTTTGTGGAGTGATGGATGTACGTCCCAAAATAGAAATGTTACCATTTCCAATGCACTAATTAATATGAGTATGTTTTACGGGATTAATATTGAACAAAAATATTTAGAAAAGGGTCATACCCAAATGGAGGCAGACTCAATGCATTCTTCCATTGAAAGAAAGTTAAGAAATACTTCCATGTTCCTGCAGATTATGTGAGAGTCTGCCTCCATGCAAGAAAAAACCCTCGTCCATATGTAGTGAAATATTTAAGCTATGATTTTTTCAAAAATTTTGAAAGAATCAAATTTCTTAATTCCTTAAGGCCTGGCAAAAAAGTTGGTGATCCTGTAGTGACCGATTTACGTGCCTGATGGATCCATTTTATATAAACTGAGACATAACACAAATTATGTCCCCCTAGAGTTTAGAAACACAAATAAAACTACATCTACAGACTTTGATAGTCTACCACAGTTATACCAAAATGAAATCCCTATCAAAAAAAGCAAATATGATCATCTCCAAATCTTAAAAACAAGTTTAATCAAAGATTACCATCAGTTTTATGATAATTTGCCATTTAAGGAATAAGTTTTCTTTTATATATATATCTCCCTTCCAAGTATTATTATTTAAAGTGCCAAACTAATTATCTACCAATAATTATTTTAGTTAAGTTTCATCCTGTTAACAATGTTGTAACTCAAAAGCTAAATGTATGTACATTTTAAGCTCCATAATCAGTATTATTATATTTATGATTATTCAATTTATTTAGGATTGTACGTTATGTTGTATTTGTGTTGTACGTTTATCCATTTTGCTACTTTTTAGTGAGTAAAATAAAAATTGATACAAAATCGTTAGTCTCTTTTTACTATAAAATGAACTATTAATATATTTTTAATGTACACTAGTCAAAAAACTACGAATATGCGTTGTATGATCTAGAAGAAATGTAGTAACTCCACTAAATTTTAGCAAATACCTAAGCAAATGTAGTAAGTCCATATTAAACCACCCAATACGAATTATTGCCAAAATTCTTCAAAAATAATAATTTGAACATTATTCATTACATACTATGATAGGTTGTTCCGATTAATAAGCGTCATGCATCAATGAAAACAGTTTTTCCACCTTCCTGTAAAATTTGCCTCCTGGGACTTACGACATTTGCATGTTAAGCCGACGATTAAGGTTTATATTGACTTCAGTTTAGTCGGGCGTTGGCTGTCAATCTGTGCGTATGGGCAGGCACCGGCAACAGAATAAACAAAAATAATAAAAAATAAGCCAATCTCATATCTAATGACTTATAATTTCACCAAAATGGCTGTTTTCTTAAAAAAAAAAATGGGTCGGCTATCAACCAAGTTTGTAAAGTAAGTGGTGGCAGCGAACGTGTTAAACATAAAATAAGATAACTATAAACTATAAATGCAATTGTCTAAGACTTCCAAATTGTGTTCGTAATAGTAGTACTATTATAGTTAATTTTAAAACATTAAATCTCCTTTAAATTTGTTGTTACTTTCAAGCAGAATTATACTAATTTTAGAGGACTTATCTTGGGGAACCATATTTATGTTTTGTTACTTTCCATGGCACTACTGATTTTAGTGTCCTGTGACATGAACTACTATACTTATAACTACGAAGCAAATATTTTGTATGAAAAATGGCATACATTGTTTAGTTACGTTCTTCGAGTTTCGTCTCAAACGAAAGTTTCAAATTTAAACCGTGTGGTTGGCGGAAAAGTTTGTAGATCTCAGGAAATCTGTATCTGTTTATGGTAACACTGTAGCGGCTGGCAGTCAGACCCCAGCCACTTACTTTTCGGCGATTCCGTAATTCAAAGAACAAAAATGTAAGTTGTATTTTTGCCAATGGAGGTAGCATCAAGCGTGCGATCTGTTGTTGAGTACGCACATAGAAATTATACAATGCGGTTACCGTTCTCAGGTGCAAATGTCCCAGGTTTTACAGACGTTTTCCGCCAACATCACGGATTAAAACTCAGTTTTGAGAAGGTCCTCGCTGATCTCAACGAAGAAACCATATTTTCACATAAACATTTGTTATCAACTAACAATTTGTTTTGTTTTGGCACAGTTACATCTTAAGAAGCTTAGTATTACACATGCCGTGTTTTTAAAGCACTAAGTATCACAATTTCACTAACTTATACTTGTCATTTCAATAATTAATTCCCAATGAAATGCCCTATGAGAAAAAAAACTACCGTATTCATTTACATCTGGCCTTTGCATAATTGATAAATTCCAAATATTTGCAGTTAAGCTTTGGCATCCTTAAGATACGAATTTGTGCTCTAAGGCGGTGGAGCAAAATAGGAAGGTTCAAAAATGTTTAGAAAAAATTGTAGACCACAAGGAGGGCATTCCATTGAGCCATCCTAGTAAAAGATGTTTTCTATCCAGTCTAATAAGAAATTATAAATAATCTGGTTATTTCCCTTCTATACATCAAAATATCCATTTCATTTTTTTATGTAATCAATTCCGATAATTTCTATTTTAGAACCGTTTGATCATGGTATACAGTAAAATTCCTTAGCTGTGGCGTACCTGAGACACCAGCTATACCTAACCACTCCTGTAGAACTATCAATGAACCTCTTCTCCTCACCTCACCTCCCTCCCCCCCAAACACACGGAGACTGGGGATCGTCAGGTACGCCACTGTGACGCCTGATAACCTATCGAAACAAATATTAAGTACAACTTCTCTGCAGGAATACTAGAAATGCGGGGAGAAATATACGAAATATGAATGAAATCTAAGTATTTCGTTTTGCCAATGGGCTTTGGCTTTGATTAAAGCATTCTCCCCAAAAATTGCCAACCTAAAACTGTATTTCGGTGTCCAAAAAATTATTTGAGTTGAAATAAGATACCATGTGGAGGTGATTGTCACAAAGATGGCGTTGTACCTATATGAGCATATATATATATATATTTACATCACGTATGCTTTAGGTCATCCACAGCTGGCGCAGTTATAAGTCATCCATCAGAAGGAATATGAATATACTTATTTCTGCCCATATATATCTTTAACAAGGTTATCCTTTTATCAAATTCAACAAAAAACACAGAAAAAATATACCATTTTTGTACATTTGATCGCCTACAAGTCATCCGCCAGAATGATGCCCATGGATCACCCACTTATATACCCTCCATCCAAATTGGAGATATATAGATCATCCGCTTTACTCGTAATATGTATATCACAGTGGATAGATCACCCACGCGCTGTTGCCAGCAATTAATGTTTTGTTGTATGTCTCGAATAATATTTACGGGATTGAATTAGCAAAGCAATATGCGCAACTACGCTTTCTTCATACGGGAGTCAGCGGTGTTTCACAAGCTGTCGCCAGTCGTGGCCACGTGAAAACTAAGGTTATAAGTGTGAATTTTTGTAGTATGGAGCAACATAATTCATATCCAGCAGATTATGTAAGTATAAATTAAATACAGACAAAACACTCAAATAATTACTGTTAAATCAAGCCCTGTAACTAATATGTAGAACAGAATATTTGAAAAAAAAATTGCCCTACGCGCTGGTAGGGTGTACATTTCTTCTTATGCACGACCAATTAGCTTCACAGTGGCATGATGAAAACAAAATATAATGAGAAAGAAGTTTATAAAGTTTGTTTAAACAATCGATTTGGCGAAAATTGAAAAATGCTTCTACTGGGTGTAATCATACAACGATACTCAATCCGAGACACTACTATTTAATGCTCGGCACGTTTTTCGCCAACTATGTTGGGTCCTCAGGAGAGGATTAAGACCAAAATTGTAGCTATACTAGTCGCAAAAGTCTTTGGCGGAGCTGCTTAAATCTTAACAAAAGACGCAAAAATGAATTATTCATTATTTTGTACCTGCTGACTATGCTAATTTTTTATAGTATGAGGTTTGCTCCTCAAACTTCTCAAACAAAAAGAAAACTAACTGGTTTTGTAACAGACCGCTTGATCCACCACAAGAAACGAGTAGAAGAATGGCTGCGTTAAAAATGGTGAGTTAAGTATATATGTGTTATGGTTCATACTAGAACAGTTAGTAATAATTGTACTAAAAAAAACTGCACTTCCAGAAAAATAAGCTTTTTTGTTTCGTTGGAACCTGATTTATTCTGACCGTATATGATATAAAATATTTTAGTAACTGTTCCATTTTCTGGTAGCAAGTAGTGTAAAATATATTTATAGAAATTCAGTTATCTACGTATATATTTCTGCGGGGTTAGATGTCTTACATGTGTTCAATCAAATTGGTTTTACAGGTGTGGACGTAAAATCAAAAACGAGAATTTGTATGTTTTCTATGTTAGTTACATTTGAACATAACCAAGTAAAATTTGATTTGTCGCTGGAATGCTTATTTTATCAACATTTCTGAAATGAATGAGGAAAGGTTCTTTGAGAGGAGTTAATTACAGTGTGTTTTCATTGTGTACTTGGCAATAACAAGCTTCTACATATAACCACCATACTTTGGAGGCTATATTTTTCAATAATTCCGTAGCTCAATGTTAATTTTAGATAGCCATATACCAAATAGAGTCAATCTCAACAGGAATACACCTGTCCCGTATAGGTCAGTGGATAGCAAGCAGCTATTAGATCAGTAAAGTCATGCCTACCTAGTATAGACATTTAGCGATGGACTTAGCTAACAGAATAGCCTCCATACCCTAATGGTTATGCTATGGCGAAGTTCATAGCAAAAACATGAAAGTGCAATTATCTTCTTTCATCGATAGTGTAAAGTAGCTAGCATTTCATGTGTACGTCGATTAGAATGATATAAGATTTGAGAAAAGTGACACTAACAGGGGATGAACTTGTACAAAATTCAATTAACCCCGTATAATTAGTTTTTGGAGCATAACCGTTTGATTCGGAAGGTTCCGGGTTCAAATTCTGATGCCGTTAAAGCTACCCTCAGATCTAACTTCTTTATATCCCTTCTTGGATTTACTATGTGAATACTCAAACAAAAAATTTTAGCCAAAAGTTTTGTTGGAATTGTATTAAGCCTATATCTGGTCATTTTAGGAGTTGACCGTCAAGCCAATTATAACTGATTGTGGAAATGATTTTGATGACGTTTTGTCGGTAAGTTAAGGTTTAGTAATATAACAATAAAAATGCATTAACATGATTTGCAGGAATTATCTTCTAGTTCTCCTCTAATATGTTGCACACCTCCTACCGACCCAAGTGAGGATGAATGTATTATACCGAATAGAGTAGTAAATGAGGATTGGTCAATAGATGAGAATGAGGTGATTTTTATTGTTGTTTATATTTCAAAATATGCGTGAATATATGCTTATTGCAATACTTGCCAATGTCGGTTAAATAGCTGAGCTAGTTAGTGGTAACCCCTTTAAACGTATAAATGGGGAGAATGGAATACATTTTGTTTCAATTTCTGTGTTATATATTTAAATTTCTTTGAAACTTAGTGCCTCAGTATCTTTCGAAAAAAAATCAATATAATACTCATATTTTCACGCCAGGTGTTTCTAATTCGACTAAATTAGAGCGAAGCTGCTTACCGATAATCTCGTTTGAAAGATTGAGTTTTGTTCTTTTATTCCTGAATAATAGAGATTCTAGATTCAAGTTTCATTGATAAACAATTACATTACGGGCAGATAAATTCTACACCTAATTGCACAGATCCTCGTATTTCAGGAAGAGTCTTCAGGATTTGATAATCTTTCTGATGAGAAGGAATTGCAGAGCGTTGAAAGGCCTCAGAATGAAAATGAAGAAAACGTCGAATCTACCAGTCATGAAGTTTCTACCAGTACATCATCTACTAGGATTAGAGATCTTCAAATGGAAAAAAATTCCGTGTTTTGTTACTTTTGTGAATCTTACGTTATACATTTCCCCAGGCACTTATTTAGGAATCATGCGAGTGAAATGGAGGTACAGAGAGTCCAAGCGCTACCTCCACGTAGTAAAGATAGGTATAATTTACTATTAGATTTAAGAAAAAAGGGGAATTATTTAAACAGCAACGAATTTGCTAAGCCAGTACGACAGGGTAAACTGGATTCAAATTATCTACCTTGCACATACTGCTTTGGATTCTATTCTACAAGGAATTTATGGCGACATCGAAAATATTGTGCTGGAAATCCGAGTAAGGGAAAATCACAAAAAATGTCCGAGGCGAGGGACAAAACTTATTGCTCGGGCATTTGAGAACAGATCCACATTTAGCATCTGTTGTATTTTCTCGAATGAGGGCAGATCACATTTCACTTGTAGCAAAAAAGGATGTTCTCATATATGCCTTTGCTTCAAGATACTTGAAAATTCACAGGGAGAAACACTTCATTACAGTCGCATCACGAAAAATGAGAGAACTAGCAAGACTCTTGATAGAAGTTAGGAAAATTGAACCCGCTATATTAACACTTTTGATGCCCTAAAACCGGTAAACTATGATACTCTTGTTTCTGCCAAACAAAATGCCTCAAAATATGACAAAAAAACCCAGTCATATCAAGCACCTACGTTTGCTCTCAATATGGGTACCACATTGCACTCGTTCAGGCATTGAAGAAGTCGGCAGTGCTCCCATCTGTCCAGTCTGCTGATATAGAAGCAGACCTTAAAACATTAATTCAGATCATCGAGGGAAACTGGAGATTTGATGTTTCAAGTCAGGCTGCAACGGATCTGAACATACATAGATGGAATAAGGTCACTCTAGTACCACTGGCTGGAGATCTTAAATTATTGAAAGAGTGCTTACAGAAAGAAGCTACTTCGGCAGTATCTATGCTGCAAGCTAGCAGGCATGACAAAAAGGCCTATATCAAGTTGATTGAGATAGTCTATTGCAGATTATTGCTTCTGAACAGACGCCGCCCTGGAGAACTCCAAAGATTACTGCTCAACACATACACATCAGCTATGAGCAACGAAAATAAACAAGCATACGAGGAATTTTCGGAAGTAATTTCTGCAACGGAAAGGTGTTTAATGAATAGCTTCAAAAGAATAGTGATAAAAGGGAAAAGAAATAGAGGCGTTCCAGTACTAATCAGCAAAGACATAAGCGAACACATTAACATTATTTTAAAATGCCGAAAGGATGTTGTTCAGAAAGAAACGGTTTATCTTTTCGCAAATCCAGATTCTGGAGATCCTCTTGTTGGTTACAAAGTGCTCAGGAAATACGCAACAATTTGCGGGGCAAAAAATCCAGATGCTCTCACGTGTACACGGTTGAGAAAACATCTAGCCACGCTTACACAATTATTTAACATGAATGAAAATGATATGGAGCAGTTAGCTTCCTTCATGGGGCATACACTGGGGATCCACAGATCTTCCTATCGACTCCCGGATGATGTATATCAGACGGCGAAGATTTCCAAATTGCTAATACTCATGGAACAAGGAAAAGCTGGAGAGTTCAAAGGAAAAAGCTTAGATGAAATCAATATCGATTTGGACGATGATTTGATGGAAATTGCGGGAAAAGATAAAGATATGCCTAGTGTTTTGGATATAGACAATAATGAAACCACAAGCACACAAGAAAGGAGTGAAAAAGAATTGGACATGAATATAAAAAGTACAAAGAATACAATAATGAAGAAGAGGGTCCTGGTACCATGGACAGAAGAGCAAAAAAAGTAGTTAATAAATTTTTCAAAGATCACATCAGGCTAAAGCGACCTCCAAGGCAAAATTAATGTGAAGAGCTCTTTGCTTAACATCAAGAGCTGCTTAAAAATAAAAACTGGTTGAAAATTAAAGTTTTTGTTCAAAATCAGTATAGAAAAAGTTATAAACATGAAACCGTTCCTTTTTATGTTTTTCTTTATATAGCGAATATTTCCATTTTAATTTTTGTGAAAACTTTCTAACAATAAAATATATAATGTATGCTTTACGATTTGTTTTAGATGAGACATGGACATATCAGTTCAAGGGCATGGATTGTCTGACTGAAACAAGATTTTTAGCCAAAAACAAAACCGAATTTTCGGCCGCGGTATCATTTTTGGCAGAAAACCGAACTTTATTGAAATATGGTAAAATTTTGTATAGATCCTTAAATGTATCTTCCACACACACACAATTGTTAACTTGTATTAAATGAAATAAAAGCAATAACTGAAATATTTAGATAAGATAGATATTAAGATATTTATCTATGTTATATTAACATATTAAAAATTTAACATGAATGAAATCAATAAACATGATAGGAGAGCACTTCGGTGTGCCCGAAGGTGTGGTCAATTATTTGCTGAAACTGAAACTGAAGCCGAAACTAGAATTTTTGGCCGAAACTAGCTGAAGCCGAGTCTTTGGTCGGTCTTTCCATGAAACATTGTTATCAATATGCTATATGTCTAAAAGCAAGAGGCCTTACAAAGAAAATTGAAATTAGTAACGCGTTTCGTATCTTCAGATTTTCAAATTGACATATACTACAGTCAAGCAACACAATTATTTCCTTGATCCTTGGGATCAAGCATCAAGCCGAAAACCTATTCTGAATCCTAAATCGATAAGTATTCCATGCAGACATGTTGCCGCCACGCTTATGGATGATCTATCGTTGGAGATTCATACAGGCCTTACCCTCTAGATGATCTATCCACTGTAGAGATGAATTGAGGTATACGCGCACCGATATACGAGATATACTAGCGCTATCCGCACATCTGGAGAATGGGTGAACTAAATTACTCAAATTTTACAAAAAGCAGATATAAGTCATCCCTCTGAAAACTTGTCAAATGATTAAATATAATATTTGTAGCTGTTCTAGATGAATTGCGTTAGATCACCCGTATACGGGCTACCTAACGCGCCGGATGATCTACAGCAGCGGTTCCCAAACTGTGCTCCGCGGAGCACAAGGTGCTCCGTGGTACGTTTTCAAGTGCTCCGCGGATTTCATCTGAGAAATATCGTATTCAAGTAATACCTATAATGTTATATTCTCCTTGATGTTACATCAAGCCTCTTACTAATGCAAAGATTCGCCGCGCCACACTTCAATGTACTGTGCGCCGGAACAGTTCGGAAACAATCGTATTTTTTCGTATTAATGCTAGGATATGACTTGTTCTTTCCGGAACATACGATTTACGTTCGCTAAATGTTTGTCGGGTGCATCGTAAAGAGATAACACAGTTTTTATTTATTTTTTGCGATTGTGCCTTTGAATTTCACTAATTGAATTGAAGTTGGGATAAGTTATCATTCGTAAGTAGGTTAACTAACATACATGTATCTTTTTTTATGGTGAAATATCTATTTCCAGGTTAAATTTACTTGTTTTATAATGGATCTTTGGCTTAAAACAGGTGTTTTGAAGAAAACAGCGATTTCAGCTACAGATGCAGAAATGCAGGGATCTAACCCCAACAGGTACGGATTTGTACATTTTAAGGTAGGGGAAATACGGGTAAAATGGGATACTTACGTTTGACGTGAAATAAAAATTACTGTATAAGTGGCAACGCATATTTCGTTTTAGGCATATTTCTCCTACTACAAAAGCAGTTTTTTGTGCTTGTGTGTGAGTTTTTTGGGAACGGGTAGGTGCCAGATTTTTAAAATCTTATTTTTAAAAGTATTTGTCTGAATCGAGTATTGTGTTTAGCAATATGGAAAAAGAAAATAGGGAAATAGCTCACACTGAAGACACAGAATTGCAGATATTGAGAAAATCCGAGTCTGTTGCGAGTTTACTAACATCAGCTGAAGTAATTGATTGTCAAACATCTGGTCCATCAAAGATGAGTATTTGTGAGAGAAAAACTGCAAAACGAAAATACCATGATTCTTATCTGGATATCGGATTCATTGAAACCAACGACAATAAACCACAATGTGTAATATGCGGTAAAGTGTTACCCAACAGTGCTATGTTTCCAGCGAAAATGCGACGACATTTGGAAATAGTTCATCCTGAATGTAAAGACAAACCGAATGATTTTTTTCAAAGAAAATCCAGTGAATTAAAAAATACACAAAAAAGTATAACTTTTCATGCACAGACACTGAGCGAAAGGTCGTTAAAAGCATCCTACTTAGTTAGTTACCGAATCGCTAAAGCAGGCAAGCCTCATGTTATTGCTGAAACTTTAATCAAGCCTTGCGTCAAAGATATAGTTGAAACTATGATGGATGAAAAGGATGTGAAACTAGTTACTACAGTTCCACTATCAAATAACACTATTTCTAGGCGCATTGTAGAAATGGCTGATGACGTAAAAAACACTTTAATTTCTCGAATAAAAGGTAGTTCCTTTTCGCTACAGCTTGATGAATCGACAGATGTGGCTGGATTGGCTGTATTGATAGTTTTTGTTCGCTTCCAATTTGGCAACTCTTTTCAAGATTTGCTTTTTTGCAAGCCACTACCAACTAGTACTACTGGGGCTGAGATTTTCAAATTGCTTGACGAATTTTTTGTTGCACATGATATACCTTGGAAGAATTGCATTGATGTATGCACCGATGGCGCAAAGGCTATGACTGGAAAAACAAGTGGTGTTGTAGCTAGAATTAAAGAAAAAAATAGTAACTGCTAAATTCCAGGTTGTTTAAAATATTGTGTGATGATATGGGTAGTCTACATACGACTTTACTGCTTCATACGGAGGTAAGATGGCTATCACGGGGCAAAACTTTAACTCGGCTATTTGAATTAAGAGCCGAAGTAAGGAGTTTTTTGATGGAAAGTGACTTCGCATTAAAAGGGAGATTTAACGAAGAGCAATGGATATCAAAGTTGGCATATCTGGCTGATATTTTTTCTAAAGCTAATGATTTAAGCACGTCACTTCAAGGAAAGTCAATTTCTGTTTTTGATGTTAACGACAGAATAAAAAATTCAGAGCGTTTAAAAGAAAATTGGTCTTTTGGGCAGAGTCCCTGAATAAACAAAATTGGGACAGCTTTCCGTCGTTAAAAGAACTTAAAGAAGAATTTGATTTTGATCTACCAAATGATCTTATGAACGAGTTCTATATTCATCTTATAACTTTACGCAATAATTACCAGGAATATTTTCCAGAAGAATTTCATGACAAAATGAATTACAATTCTTGGGTAGCAAACCCATATAACGCAATACCTGAAAAGCCAGCGAGTTTAACATCTGAAGAATATGAATGTTTGATCGATTTGACATCTGATTCTGGAATACGAGATATATTTCTAACAAAGTCATCAATAATAGAATTTTGGTGTAAACTTAGACATGAATTTCATCTTCTGTCAGATAAAGCAAAAACTATTCTGCTCCCTTTTGCTACTACTTATTTATGTGAAGCTGGATTTTCTGCTTATCTTATGACCAAAACTAAATACCGGTCGCGTCTTAATACAGAACCTGATATTCGTTTACAGTTGTCTGAAATTGAACCTAACATCACAGCATTAAGCAAATTAAAACAAGCACATCCTTCTCATTAGAAAAGTTGGTGGTTTTATTAAGTAGTTGTAGTTTTGTTTTTGGATGTATGTTTTATGTTTCATTTTTGTATCGAAATAAGTTTTTGTTTTATGTTATTTTCACACATTACTTTAAAATTTGCTTTTGGCTTATATTAGGTATATTTAATAAATATTACATTTTTTTCTGTGCTAGAGTTAGTTGTTCTTTTTGTTTAATAAATATTTGTTTCTTCAATGTACGTTTCTAAAATTGAACAAAGACCTATATCCAGTTGCAGGCAGTTGAAACCATCAAACAGCCTACTCTAGTGCTCCGCGTTAAATTTTCCTGTCCAAAAGTGCTCCGCGACTTAAAAAGTTTGGGAACCGCTGATCTACAGCATGCAAATTGTCCTGTTGATGGATGATCTAATAACGATGTGATGTATATATATATATATATATCTTCGAAATGTTAAGTTTTTTAAAGTAGATTTCTAATTATTGTGGAAAGGAGTAAAATAGCTGTCACACACTCTCATAGATGATGCGAAGCTATCTCATTTCATCACGGATAAATTTTTGGAATATGGAAATATTAGGTTGGCTCTCTTCATGTTAATTGATGGTATGAGGTGAAATAAATAAAAATCATTATAACACCTCTTGCGTGTTTGTTATTTTTCTAGAACCTTTTTTTCGAAACGTGGTCGGTAATGCATAAAGTGAAAGAGACATAAAAACTGCATTGTAGTTTGATCAAATTACCTATATCTATGATATAATATATATATATATATATATATATATATATATATATATATATATAACTTGAGACGTGGTCATTGTCGTCTTGTTCTCCTGATGAAGATGGCAAAGTCCACTGAAAGCTAGAGACTAGTAAAATATAAAGAGTCCTCATTGCATGAATTTTGTCGAAGTACCCAACAAAAGGCGGAAGCTTTATTTTTCACCTATATATATATATATAAGGGTTATATATATATATATATTTACATCTCCATGTGGATCGGTAATCCTTTCAATTCCCAGCAATAAGTCACCTACCAGAAATATCGAATATATATCAAATTTGATTCGTGTATATCCAACAAAAAGGCAAACTGATCCAGGATCAGCTCAAAAAACTGTACATTAACATTTCGGATTTTCATATAAAGTCCGCTATATAGGTCTACCTTTTAAAAACCGTAAGATGTGTCCTCTACCGGAATACCCTTCAGATCACAAAACGGCATTCGGTCCCCCAGAATACTCAAATTAACTAAACACCAGTAGATAAGTCATCCGTGCAGTGGTGCCAAGTTTCATTTATTTCTCTTTACATAATACTACTGAAGTCTCCTAACTTGGACTTGTATTATTATATTATTTTTCAAGGATCTCCAATGGATATAACCAAAATTCTTTCCAGCAACTTTGAGTACACTATTTGCTCGATTAAGACTATACAAAACGTTGCTAGCATACGACAGAAGGATGCCCAACGTTTCGTAAATTATAACTTACCTATGCAAAAATTATCAGATCATCGAGCAGCCCACACAATCAAGAATACTTTTTTCTATTACATGTCCAGGAGGTTGTATGAACTTTCAGATCGAGCACTTTGCTTTTCCAATAGCCTATGTCGTATCGACGACATCCTAATGATGATAAGCTTTAGACGCGTAATTTCCAAATCTGTGATATTAGCAGTTGAAATACTTCCCTGCCCTCCGGTTCGCAAAAAACAGCATTGAGTATCCTAAAATACTTGAATTACCTAATCACTATACTGAGCCTTACAATCATGTGACGTTATCTTTGGATAAGGAAATCACCATTCATGTTTGGTACCATCTATCTATGAGAATATTCCTAATCTTGAAATAAAATCGTATATCAACGATTTTCTCTAATAGCTCAGACTTAACCATATAGTCACGCCAACCAAAAGCCATATGATACAATCGTCCATCAAAATACCTTCGGATTCACAAAAAAACAGCACTGAGTCTCCCAAAATACTTGAATTTACTAAACCCTGCTAGATCGGTCTTCCGTGCAGAATAAATACACTTCTACCCTACGATTCACAAGAAACCAGCACTGAGTCTCCCAAAATACTTGAATTTACTAAACACTGCTAGATCGGTCTTCCATGCAGAATACTCTTCTACCATACGATTCACAAGAAACCAGCACTGAGTCTCCCAAAATACTCGAATTAACTAAACACTGGTGGATCAATCTCCCATGAAGAATACTCTTCAATACGCAAACCAGTGCTGAGTCCTCCACAATACCCGAACTAGCTGAATGGCGTACGTCTGACGTCAGATCGGTCTCCCGATCATTTTAATTCCAGTCAATAAAGCGCGTGCGCCCGGGGATAGGGTTTGTCGGTTTGTCTAAGATCTGAGAATTCATTTTATTGGCACCAATCGTGCTGGAAGGACGTTCAAATCTGTTGTGTATTCAAGAGTGTGTCTGAAAGGACTGTTGAGGTAAGTATGACTTTTTGAACTCTTATGCAATCGTTAATAGGATATGATGGTAATATGACTGTATTACTTACATTTAATGGAAAAGCAATGAATATTGAGTAGCGTGAAGGATAAAACAATGCTGTTCAAAAGGTCAACCCCCATAAATTTTACGCCAAACTTTATCTAATCTTGTTGGTTTAGTTTTGTATAGGTGATTCTTGAATGTAAAGCTACAATGTTTTTTTTTTCAAGTTAAAGAACAGGGTCAAGTAGATTGAGTGTGACCATACATCACTGAAAATTTAAAAATAGAATACTTCAATCAAAGCTCATTTTGGCTTTTTTCTAGCTGCTGCTTTACATCTTTTTTAGGGTACATACCTGTATATGTACTGATTCCGTTTTTTGCATTATAATACAAAATCACTACAGACTGTGCTTTTGACTCACGGTGTCAAGTAGCTCGACTTTATATGTAGACAATGATAATTTTAAACGGGAGATTGTGTTGATTATTTCCTATATGGTACAGTAGCGGGGTGATAAAATTCTAAATCTAAAATTGCAAATCAGAGATATCATGTTTTACTTCCCACGTCAACGGTCGAGGAAGTATTGTAATCGCAAGATATTTTGAAAGTGAGGTATTATGTTTTGTTGGATGCTATATGACATGTAGATCACGGAAAACCATGATACTCATTTCTGCTATAACGTGGAAAGTACCATTGGGACTTTGATGAAATTTAGACACAAGGTTGCTACGAGGCTATGGACAAGAAAGCTTTAGCTTTTAAAAATAGGTCCAGTGGCGTCAGAGAAAAGGGCCACAAACGAAAAAATAGAAATCGCTCAAACTTTGTTTTTTGACGATTCAGGGGCTCTTGATCATTATCCAAATAAATTTTGAGGGTTAGGAGTTGATGAGGGAGTGAATCGTAATTTCCTAAGGTTTTCTATCGGATCTATTTGACATATCTGACTTTATCAAACATTTGCGTAGAAAACAGGAAATCATACCTATTTCCTGTATCTGTACACTCAAAAATTTCTAGTGTTAATGCATGGATATAGTGTTTAATGATAACACATTACGTATTATTGAGTTTGGTAAAATTTCGAACATCATTCACTGGTATTGCTACTAGAATCAATTAAAAATAAAGTATTTTACTTTGACAATCAACATATACTATTGCTGCACGGAAAAAAATGGCTTGTGGATGTCAGTTCATTGGGAAAAAAGCTAATGACAAAAATTACTCTAATATAATTGGCTTTTTGACATTTTTGAGAGCACTCTTATCAAATATCTTTTCACTAAAAACAAGCATGTTGTATTCTTCCTGAAGATAGTCGATATTGTATATCTATTATTTTTTGGAATGGTATTATTTCTCTAAGTTGAAACGGAATAATTACAAAACAATATATTTGAACTTTTCCAGGGAAAGCCTTTCAATATGAGCAAAAATTGGTTTTGTAACAGAGGTCTATCACCTATCACACAGCATCCAAGAGATGAAGAAAAAGATAAGACTTCTGAAACAGTGATTACTGATTCACGTAAGGTGTCATCTGTGGTTAAACAAAACAGCGACCACAGTGACTGCAACTCGGTAAAACATAAGTATGTTTTTTTTGGTAGAGTTCCCATATTTATGATTTATTCTAGGTAATATCTTCTACATCCCCCAAGATATGCTGTACACCCCCATCATCATCAATATCCGGTTTATCAGAAAATGTTCATTGCAGTAACTTGTGCAAGGACTCTGAGGTAATAATCATTCACTGCCTAGTCTGTGAACTTTTTTATTCTATTGAACCTTTTTCAGTACAACGTTACCTCGAATAACGAGAGCATAGTGGAAGATCCAGACCACCAAAGTGAATCTAGCTCGGTAAAGCAATATTATGTATTCTTTATGAAACATGTCTGATATATGTCATTCATTTCAGTTCATATCTCTTACTTCGCCTAATATATGCTGCACACCACCATCATCTTCTGTAATTTCTGATGCAGAAGATGAAGATTATAGTCCCCACACTAGTGAAGAGGCTGAGGTAAATATATTACTATTATTCTACTCAAGTACCCATTGAAAAATTTGGATTGGGTGGAGTTGTGTAGCCAATCCGATATTTTAATTTTGTAATTTTACAATTTTAATATTTTTCAACTTTCAAATTTTTTGATTTTTCGACTTTCCAATTAATAACTATAACATCTTTTCCATCAAAACGTTGCTATGTGAGGGGAATCTATGATGTTTAGAATGTGTCAAATAGATTGCGAAGAATTACTAGGGATGGAAGTGTATCATTAAACTAAATAAAAAAGAGATATACCCGTCCCACCCTCTACAACCTCCAACTCGCTAATTTTCCACCACAAATTTTTTTCTCAAAAATGATCAGTATCTGAAACAATAAAAAACGAAGTTTATGAGATTTCTTTTTTTGTTTTTAACTTTTTCTCCGCCGGCACTGGAACGCTCTTAAAAACTATATAGGTAGCTTTTCTGTCCCTGGTCTAGTGGTAACCTTCCCCCTCAAGTAATCAAGGACTCGACACAGCAGCAGAGCGGCGGACAGACTGACGGAAATGAGTGATCTACATGTCATATAACATGAAAATACTTTAGAATACTTCCTTGTCAGTTTTCTGATCTTCAGTCCAAGGAACAAGAACCGGTCTTTTTCTTCGGTAACGTTTCATCCACTTGTTGAGATTCCGAATCTGGATGCGGTTCTTGGATTTCTTCATATTGATATAGAGGCTCTGGGTGGTCATTATCCTGCTGCGCTTCTGATATCAAATTCTCGTCCAGATTCAATTCAATTTTTTCTAGGGATTTTTCTTTGAAATGACCTGCCTCGCCCTTGTCTATCAACGTCAAAATCTTGGAGAGTCTAGCCGTTTGGTAGACATCATCTGGTAATCGGTATCATGCACGGTGGATACCTAGTGTATGTCCCATAAAAGATGCGAGTTGTTCCACGTCATTTTCTGACATGTTTAACAATTGGGTCAAAGTTGCTATGACCTTTCTCAGACGGGTGCTAGTCAGGGCATGCGGATTTGTAACCGATGATAGGTTCTTATGAATTGGGTTTACCGAAAAGATTTATGTTCGACACCGTCTGAATATTATCTTTACACTCTAGTTTTAGATTCAAGTGCTCATGTACATCCTTGCTTATAAGAACTGGAACACCTCTGCCTCTTTTTCCACGAATTTCCATTCGTTTGTTAGATCTCATTAGAATTCTCTCGGTTTCCGTTATTGCTTCCGAAAACTCCTTATAGGCTTGATTGTGTTCGTCAGATATAGCGGATTTGTAAACATTTATGGGAAGTCGTTGTAGTTTTCCAGGCCGCCTCCTCTTTAATGAAAGCATCCTACATTAAACTGTCTCCAGTCAAGACGTGCATGCTTTTTCATTACCTGAACTTTTTGTAGCACTGACACCTGATTTGCAGCTACTTTCATAAGATAATCCTTCAATAGTTTAAGATCACTAGCTAATGGAACCAATGTTTGCATTATCTACTGTTGGCAGTGACTCAGATTTTTTTCAAAACGTGTAAAAGAGCCACACCGCAACATTTTTTCAAGGTTGTACCCATGTTCATAGCATATGTCGGGGATCTATAAGCTTGGCTTTCATCATCATATCCTGATGTTAACTTAGTTGCTTTCACAAGTATGTCATATCTATGTGTTTTTATAGCAATCAATAGGGTAATCACAGACAAATCTAATTCCATTAGAAGTCAAGCCACTTCTCCCATTTTCCTAGAAACGACTTGGACAAATTGTAGTTCCCTGTGAAGTTTCAGATATCAGCAAGCATGCGCACATATTATCATCTTTTGCAACTTGAAACTTTGTCAGGTCTCATGCGATGAAATGCTTTTGCTTTGAGCTCATTATCTACCTTTATATTATTCAATAACAAAGTTTGTCCTAAAGTCTGTGATCGTTTGCCCGACGATCCCTTCTCCGGGTTGCATCACATTGTTTGCGATGACGCCATAAGTTCTTGGCAAAATAGTAACCCATATAGTGGATGCATGATTCCGTTTTTCCACACCTTTTCTAACAGGTTTTACCCCCTCGACCTCCGAAGGCGATAAAATTATGATTTTTCCTTAGAGCAAAAAGCAGTTGTTGCCTTTTACGGATCAAAACAGGTAAATGTAGATATTCAAAAAAACGTTCAAAAAACTTCGTATTTGACGTTTCAGAGAATCCCGATCATTTTCAAAAACATTTTTGGAGGGATTAAAAACTCTTTCGTCTCTGGCCTTCTCTCACTTGCCAAACAACAAGCGACAAAGCTTATCTCTGAGCGAAGTTTTTACTGTAAAAATAGATTTTATTATACCTATTTGAAAAAATGGTGTCAAGTAGGTTGACTCTATACGTCCTACCCCTTAGAGACAGCTTTTAGTGCAATTTTCAATATAGTGCAATCGAGTCTATAAATTTGCTTTCAAAAATGACGGTTACAATCTGAATTTGAAGTTCAGTATAAAGGAGTGATTTTGATGCCCTTAAATATCACCTAAACCTTAGATATCATCTATAAGTAAAAACTTTGAATTCAAATTGTAACCACTATTTTTGACAGCAGATTAATAGATTCAATTGCACTATATTGGAAATTGCACTAAGAGCCATCTTGAAGGCGTAGGAAGTATAGAGTCAGCCTGCTTGATGCCATTTTTCCAAATAGGTATAATAAAATCTATTTTTACTGGAACAACTTTGCTCAGGATAAGGTTCTCCGCTTATTGCTTGGCAAGTGAGAGAAGGCCAGAGACGAAAGAGGGAAATGTGGTTGAAAAACAATGGTCATTCCTTAGCATAGACGGCATGATATTTTATGAATTGATCAATGAAACAACATACAAAATTGAACGTCAATACTAACACTATTCACTGAACATTTCATTTGATACGCCTCCAATGATAAGTATAAGTACTGTCCACCTGTCGCGATGCTTATGCATTTATTGTATTTATATTTATTTTTCTTTTGAAAGGACGAGGAACTGGACAGGAGCGATGAGGCCAGAGACAACTTACATTCGGCAAGTGTCAAGAAGAATGTTACTATACATGCAAAAGCTGAATCAATTCCCACCGCAGAATGTGATCAGTCTGCACCCAGTCAGTCTGGTTCTTCATCAGTGAATACTGGACTGTCAGGGAAGAAGAAAAAAGTTACAGTTTTCTGTTGTTTTTGTGAATGTGAGGTTTTTCATTTTCCACGTCATTTGAAAAGAAACCATACGAATGAAATTGAGGTACAAGAATTTCTAGCTTTACCTGTTTTAAGCCGTAAAAGGCAACAACTGCTTTTTGCTCTAAGGAAAAAGGGTAAATTTATCAACTCTACGCCTTTGAGGGGAGAGGGGATAAAACCTGTTAGAAAAGGTGCGGAAAAAAACGGAATATCTTCCATGCATCCACTGTATGGGTTACTATTCTGCAAAGAACTTATGGCGTCATCGCAAACAATGTGATGCAAACCCGGAGAAGGGATCGTCGGGCAAACGATCACAGGCTTTAGGACAAACTCTGTTATTGGGTAATATAAAGGTAGATATTGAGCTCAAAGTAAAAGTATTTCCTCGCATGAGACCTGACAAAGTTTCATTGGTTGCGAAAAATGATAAATTAATATGTGCGTTTGCTTCCCGATATCTGAAACTCCATAGGGAGCTACATTTTGTCCAAGTCGTTTCTAGGAAAATGAGAGAATTGGCTCGACTTCTAATGGAGATAAAAAAATTAGATTTGTCTGTGGTTACCCTATTTGATGCTCTAAAACCACACAAATATGACATACTTGTGAAAGCAACTAAATTAACATCAGGATATGATGACGAAAGCCAAACTTATAAATCCCCCACATATGCTATGAACATGGGTACAACCTTAAAACAATGTTGCGATGTGGCTCTTTTACACGTTCTAAAAAAATCTAAGTCACTGCCAACAGTAGATAATGCAAACGTTGAGGCAGATATAAAAACATGCATCCAACTCATAGAGGCAAATTGGCGATTCGATATTTCAACCAATGCTGCTAATGACCTCAACCTAAAAAAATGGAATAAGGTCACTTTGGTACCGTTAGCTACTGATCTCAAACTATTGAAGGATTACCTCATGAAAGTAGCTGCAAATCAGGTATCAATGCTACAAAAAAATCCAAGCAATGAAAAAGCATACACGTCTTTACTCGAGACAGTTTATTGTAGGTTGCTTTTATTAAATAGGAGGCGGCCTGGAGAACTACAACGACTTCCCATACATGTTTACAAATCCGCTATATCTGAGGAACACAATCAAGCCTATGAGGAGTTTTCAGAAGCAATAACAGAAACCGAGAGAATTCTAATGAGATCTTTCAAACGAATAGTAATCCGTGGAAAAAGAGGCAGAGGTGTTCCAGTTCTTATAAGCAAGGATGTACAGGATCACTTGAATCTAATACTAGAGTGTAGAGATAATATTCAGACGGTGTCGAACATATATCTTTTCGGTAAACCTAACTCCCAAGAACCCATTATTGGTTACAAGGTAATCAAAAAGTATGCGTCGTTATGTCAAGCGAAAAATCCGCATGCTCTGACTAGCACCCGTCTGAGAAAGCACTTGGCAACCTTGACTCAATTGTTCAACATGTCAGAAAATGACATGGAACAACTCGCATCTTTTATGGGACATACACTAGGTATCCACCGTGCATCATACCGATTACCAGATGACGTCTACCAAACGGCTAGACTCTCCAAGATTTTGACGTTGATGGAGAAGGGCGAGGCAGGTCATTTCAAAGGAAAATCCCTGGACGAAATTAATTTGAATCTAGACGAGAATTTGATATCAGAAGCGCAGCAGGATGATAACCACCCAGAGCCTCTATGCCAATATGAAGATATCCAAGAACCGCATCCAGATCCGGAATCTCAGCAAGTGGATATAACGTTACCAAAGAAAAAGTCCAGGGTTCTAGTTCCTTGGACTGAAGATCAGAAAAATTTAGTCTTGGTTCACTTTGGAAATCACATTAAATCTAAGAGGGCCCCAAAAAAGGCTGAATGCGATAACCTCATCGCAAGTCATACTGAATTATTACATAATAAGGACTGGCTAAAAATCAAAGTTTTCATCCAGAACCAGTACCGAAAGAAAAAATGAATACCATCTCAATTTATGAGCGAACCCGTTTTTTTAATAAAGTAGAAATTAAGTATGAACATATGTATCACAAACTAAGTATAAGCATTTTTTAGTAGTTTCATTTTGTCAATGTATAAATTCAGTTTTCTTCTTATGTATTTTCGTAAATAAAATTCATACCGATATTATTTGCGTTTATCCTTCGCTCCTATAACCGCGTGGTTGTCAAAGCACAAAATGTTGAAAAATGTAGGTCATTGTCCGAAAGCGAAGTTTATGCAATTTTCTCTTCGTTTGTTGACCACTCTGCAACCACTGCAGCTAAAGCGAATTTTTTGTGATTACATTAATTCCCTGCCAATAGGCGCGGTAAGTAAAAGCATATTTTTTAAATTGTAAAACTAGGATTAGCATATTTGTTTTTATTTTATTCTATAGGAAATTGGATTTGAGCATCACCTTTATCATATTTGAGAGTGTTTTTTTGTGAACATTTTCCTTAATACTACACCATCCTTGATTTTCTATTCATGTGGTTGTATTTGCATAATGGTCTATCTATATTACCCTTTTTAATTTAGCTTGAGTAGCTTTACGCTAAACTTTGCTCTTTGTTCATATAATCATGTATTGTACACATCGTGACCCAATATTCCATGGACGTGAGATTACTAGTTATTTTCAGACTGAGAACAAGTCGATTGCACATAAGTTATCTGTATTCGAAGGTGCTTCGTTAGGGGGCATCAAAGTTTTCTTTTAAAAACACGTTTTCCAAGATATTTCAAAAGCCGGTAGGTCGATTTTAATGAAATTTGGAACACATATGCTCTGCTCAGCGTTCTAATATTTGCCTTTTACGAAAAACTCCAGAGCTTTTTGGAAGGGTGAAAACTACCCCCACACCTACATAAATTGTAGCAGAATTTTTCCCAACTTTCCTCATGACCGATT